>JAPDOI010000039.1:1391250-2782500 GCA_029168955.1 Aplectana chamaeleonis
CGCGGATGGCTCCAGAAAAACGTGCTCGGCTGCCAGCGTTCTGCGCCAAACCAACGAGCCGCGCGCAACGATCCAATGAGGCGCGTCAACTCTTCTGGCTCGCTGTTTCTTGGCCCGCGCCTGCAGTCCCCTATATGTCTGAGAGTTCAGGCTGAAGGTAGAAATTAGCTTTAAATTGCATTGAAAAGAGCGCAAAAAGTTGCATGTAATGCCCAATAATGGTTTGGAATGGTTTCCTAGAATTTGAGCGAATTTTGAAAAACCGCAAGTTTTCTCTGTTAATCTCCTTTTTCTTCAGACGGCGTTCACGATCTTGTGCTACCAGATTAAATTGAGCTAGTGAGCTCATTTTTGGGCAGGAGGCTGGAAATGGACGCAGGTCGCTCCTATTCCAATTTGAACTCGATATCTCAGCTTTGAAGGGTACCTCAAAATCGTGGGTTTACATACTAAATTAGCCGTGGAGCACGAAAATTCCTTTTTCTGCTACGGCTCTGGAGATTTCAGTGTGTGTGTGGGTGAATTCGCACACAATCAACACAGTTCGTCGAAGGTAATTATTGAACTTGTCAGAATTCGTACTCATGACACGTCATCGATCGATAATCAATATTATCGATTTTCGTGCTTTTGCACAAAGTGCGGCGAACAGTGGTGTTTGCTTTTGGGATTGGTTTTCTTGGTTGAGGAATTTTGCTCATCAGTCATTATCGAAAATACTGATCAATAATATTGATTTTTTCATCTGTTGCACAAAATGCCGTAATGATTTTTGATTGTTGATGACTCTAAGTCATTTGTTTGGGAAATTCCTTTCATCATGCAAGATCAAATATCAATAATATCGATTTTTCACATTTTGCACCAAATGCGGCAATGCAGTTTCCTTTTTTATGGTTGTAAGTCATATGTTTCGAATCATTCCACAATGGAAATCGTTGAGCGAATTGAAGTCAGAAAGGAAACCTTTGGAAAAAATATATGAAATTTCTGAAAATTTAGCTTCCTGGCAAAAGTAGCGATTTGGTAGTGGTCAAAAAAAGTTTCAGAAATGTCTTGAAATATTTTCAAAAAATGATTTGGCGTTAAATAGCATGGAGTAATAAAAAGCTGGGAAATGAAGTGAAATAACCAAAATACGATTTGGTGGTCGATCATTTCAGAAGCTTATTCGTTAAACTTATCAAAACGAAATCAAGCGCGCAACGGAAACATTAAGCCATTTTTGAAAGCTGTATCAAAGGAATCAGCATATGTCTGGCTGGGTGAAGGCAACGCTCCATTCCATATCGTGCTTGATTTCGTTTTGATAAGTTTAACGGAAATGATCGACCACCAAATCGTATTTTTGGTTATTTCACTTCATTTCCCAGCTTCTTTATTACTCCATGCTATTTTACGCCAAATCGTTTTTGAAAATATTTCAAGACATTTTTGAAACTTTTTTTGACCACTACCAAATCGCTACTCTTGCCAGGAAGCTAAATTTTCAGAAATACCGACCTATAGTTTTCAGTCAACTTGATTTTCGATGTAAACCCGTTGTTGTTTACAGACACCTCTGCGGACGACTATCGATAAATGATGCGTCTGATCATTGGTGCCCAAGTTTTCTTATCACTGATTCCGTGTTTGTTCTGTGTGTTCGCATCGAACACTAAAGCACAAATAAGCAAATCAGCACAAATTATGATACGCTGGAAGTAAACAGGAGGGAATTTGTTGAAAAGGCGGACCAGCCTCACCCTTGCGGCAGCTCGCTCTGCAACATTTCCATGAGCACCTGTTCGTCCTCGAATGCTTCCTCGTTGTCAACTCTTCACTACTCGACTGCGAGTGGAGAACTTTTCTCTTACCATCAAATTATCGCTTGAATTGGGTCGATTTTGAATGCTGGGTGCATCTAATACCCATGAATTTTAAGAAAATTTAGGTTTTCCAACTCGCTTTAAGTATTCGGTATAAATATTCAGTTAAACGCGGTCCTCCGGCACAACTTGAAACAAACAGCTTTTTGTGTCATATTATTTATCGTTTAACTATCTAGTGAGTGACGCAATGCTACTACTCCAGACGTTGTTGCAACTCATTTTTCTTCCTAGTTGTAATTGCAACACAAGTTTGTTGTGAAAAATGTTGTGATCAAACTTTAACCGCTTGTTTCTGGAATAGGCTGAAATTACATTTCAAGAACGAAATCACTAAAAGAAATATTTAAAGGATTTGAGGTATCGACCAGCTCACACCCTGAATTTTTGCATTCGAAAAACGTCACCAAAGAAAAGTAAAAGGAGTTAGCGCGCACTTTGCTTCCTACAGATTTAACCGGTCGTTTCTCATTTTCGTTCGGATAGGCTGTATAGATACAGAATTTCCCATGGTTCTTTCGTGTGCGGAGGCTAAGGCCAGCGAGAGAGCGGAGGGGAGACGGAGGGAGCAGCATTGCGCGCACACGCACGCATTATGCGTAACGGGATTTTTTCTCGCAGATATTACTCGGATAGCGGCATCACCACCGAAACGCATTTTATCCGGCAATATTTTATAGTTTTGCAGCCCAAATAGCTGCCAAAGTTCTATCTTCACCCCAATATCAAACACCAGCCACCTTTGTTGCTTAGAGGCAGTGTACACAATAATCTTTAATTTTAAGATTATTTGCTATATTGATTAGGTGTCCCCCGGGTAGAACTAAATCGACGCTGAAATCGAGAAAAACGCACCAGAAGTACACTAAATCCTTAAGTATCACCCCACCTCTTAAAGGCACAGTACACCCTCAGATATGAATTTTGAGATTTTCATGTAATTGTGTAGAAGACCCCTCCTGTATAACATGTGCCAAATGCCAGATCTTAATTCCTCCAAATAAGCGAGATATAAGCGACCACCACAGGCCCGACCCCCTTCGCTCACCACCACAGGCCCGACCCCCTACCAAATTTCCGACCTCGGTAACGGCTTTATGGATGGATGAATTTCAACCGCGTCGCGTTCTTCAGTCCATTGCCGGACTGTCTCCTTATCCTGGCTCGCTCTCGCTCAACGATTGCGAATGAAGAGAAATACAGGCCTGAGACAACTCGTCCAACAATTTTTCACCCTCAAATTCTAGACATCTTTGAAGAGCCATAACTTTGTTCAAAGGGGGTCTTGGACGATATCAGAGATACCACGGTGATTAGCGTGTGACTCTCTCCAAGATAAGCATGAAATCTGAAAATTAATTTTCTGGGTGTCCTGTGCCTTTAAGTATCACAGGAAGTGTTTGTTGCGACAATGAAATCTTTTGTGGACCCGTACTTTGCAATTCTCAACTCTCTATTGCTCCCTTCTTTCTTTAGGGTCCTAACTAATCCTGCTTTGCATAAAGTATTCTTCTATTTTCGGTGCACCCAATTTTCCACCGGTAACAACAACCATGATCATGTTTATCCAACCGGACAAATAGTCCATGATATAGAATAATGTCACTGAAATACGAAGTTTTAATGCGTTTCTCGCCGTTTCTTCGTGATTTTAGTAACCCTTGGTGGCCAACGCATTGTCTTGAGCGTAAAACTCGGGAACGAAAATAATTGTGAACACTGCCTTCAAAGGCAGTGGTAGCGATAAAATATGTTTGTCTTCTTTTCCTTATTAAACCCTTTTCTGGGTTTAGAGTCGTAGGACCAATGAGAAAAATCGCGAAAAAACCGCTGTATCGGGCGAAATTTGAAGCCTGAACTTTCTTGTCTTCTGATGGTGGACGAGCCCACTCCACATCATCGGCACCGATGATCTCTGATATAAAGAACATCAGCTGGCTCGAAATTGAATTTCAATCAATGAACATTATCCTTCGGACTCGTCTGAAGCAAAAACATTGACAGAAATGCTTGCTTTCATTGTTCAACTGTTTTTATTAGGCGAATTCGAATTTATTCCTTCCTCTGAATGTCCATGATTTTTGACTGCTCGGCGTGAGGCTGCAATCTTTTTATACGGCGCTGTGCACGTGGGCACGAACTGACTTCTCGGGCCCTAGAAACTCTGAATCTAGCCCTGCGTTCACCGCGCTATAGTTTTTCAGCTGTTTTCTATCTAAGCTGATTTTTAGTCTTTTTAGGTCGCATACATCTGTGGGAAAGGAGGGAAATTAAAAGGCTCGGACACGTCATCCAGGATGCTTCCTTAGCTCAATTTTTGAGGAAGGATTGCTCCATACACAGAAGATCTTGTACGATTCCAAAAACATCATTGGAATCAGCATGGGACCGTCTTCAAGATAGGCGGAAAAGCAGAAACACGATTCCTTTCGTGAACACTGCCTTTAAATCAGCACAACAACTCATGTGTCTTAATGCATACATACAACAAACTGCCACAGCCAGTGGCAGTCGTTCAACACAGGAATCTAGCACATACGATTTTCGAATGTAGATTCGATACAATACAAAATTAGAGCGCTGCGTTCCAAAATTTTCACACAACAACAAATTTCTAGGAAAAAAAGGGAAGTAAAACAGAAATTCAAAAATACTGACGCTGCAACTTGTTACAGTGCCCAACGTAGCAGACATGCAACAGCAGCAGTGACAGAGTATGTATACGGTCAGGATCAGGGGTGTGCGGAAATTTTTTGAAAAATTTCAGAAAACAGAAAACAGAAAATCGAGTTTGTCAGAAAACAGAAATCAGAAAACAGAAAGGCCAAAACGGCCAGAAAACAGAAAACAGAAATCAGAAAACAGAAAATTTTCAGAAAAAAATACTCATTGCATTTTAACTTTTTTTCAAGTGAAGAGAGGATGTAATTCTAAATGCCTTTGTCATGTTTGTAGTATAATATCTACGGAACTGCACAGATGACCTATAAAGGCACAGTCCAAGCTCAGGGACGAAATCTGAGATTTCGATAATTGTGGAGTAGACCCACCCCATGTAATACTTGCCAAGTGCGAGCTCTCAGTTCCTCCGAATAAGCGAGATATGGGAGGAAGCCACCCTGGGGCGCCCAACTCGGGAAGCCACTTTGGCCCGCCCCTTTTACGATCTTTCGAGCTCACCATTGGCGAGATGAACGATGCTTTCCGATCAAAAGCCCCGTTCTTCCCTTCATTCTCAGCCTCTCTCTTCATTCAGGCCAGCTCGCATACAGCGGTTGCAAATGACGAAAGTTACAAGCCTCGGACAACTTGTCCACCATGCTTCGGCAGCTCAATTTTTGAGGGGCCATAACTCCAATCCCAGGGAGTGTCGAACGATTCGAGAGACATCATTGGAATCAGCGTGGGACCGTTCTCAAGATAGACGGAAAAACAGAAAACCGATTCTGAGGTTGGACTGTGCTTATAAGGCATTGATAGTAGCAATGATGCGTCAGTGACGGATACAACATCATTAAAGACACGCTGAGAGTCTTGGCCGAGGAATAGCCCACCAGGCTCAACAACTAATCCTGTCGAGCAGATTCTCGAGTGTTTCTTGATTATTTCTTGGCTGCTAGGTGGCTGCGACCATGTTGTTCGCGAAATAACCGAGGAATAACCGAGAGAACATGGGTAGTTGAACCGGCGGCGGCGTTGACTTCAAATCTGCCTCAACAACGCGTCTTACACTCCCCTTGCGAGCATTTTTCGTGGCTGTTTCTCGAAGACCATTATTTGTCGCCTATTTCGCGGCAACCAGCTATTTTCCGAACGACGACCTTGTTCTCGACTATTATGCGAAAAGCAGGCATTTTGTGGCTACTTACCGGCTGTTGCTCGGCCAAAACTCAGAGCACTCACCGGTATGGTAGAACCTCAGCGCAAGGAGGGTTGCATTCTAGGACAGATATCGGGTGGAACCCCTTGCTGTCAGCAGCAGCTGCTGCGAACAACTTACTGCAGCAGCTGCTGACAAGGGGAGGTTGAATTAGTGCTCTGCCCTGGGATGCTACCCTTATTACGCCGAAGAACTACCCTTCGAGTGCGTTAGCAGGGTTTGCGATAGAAACGATTGTTGACTTTTCTTTATAAGAGTGCATATCTGGTCATCACAAAAGTGAAAATAAAGAAGAATCTGCGTAAAAACACACATAAACAGGTCAGAACGGCTAATTGGTGGGTGTACGCACACCCCCGATTAAAAGGAGCTTCTTATGAATGCGTATTTTCCGCCTTCTATTTTGCCGCTTAAAAAGTTAGCTTGAGTCTCTCGGTGTCCAGCAACTACTTCAAATGCAGTATAAAAGACGACAAAACAAGCAATTGTAGATATCTATTTGATTGGGGGCTGGCTGAGACCCAGCAACAGCTTGTTTTTGAGCGTTTTCTTCTCCGACTTTCCCCTTCTTTTCAATTTTGTGCTGACCAGGCCCTTCTCAAAACATTCCCACAACAATCTTTCCTGTCGCGAACCCAACCCTTAACAGCAATCACACCATTGAACACAAATAGTACCTCGTAAAACACTAGATAAGCTGCGCTGTTTCACAGATCCGGATTTTGTTGATTTTTTCTGATCTTTTTCTGTTTTTCGCAGATTTTTCAGAAAACAGAAATCAGAAAACAGAAAGGCCAAAACAGCCAGAAAACAGAAAACAGAAATCAGAAAACAGAAATTTCCGCACACCCCTGGTCAGGATCAGGGATGTGCGGCAATTGCCGTTTGCCGTTTGTCGTTTGCCGGCCATTTTTGGGACTTTTTTGCCGTTTGTCGTTTGCCGAAATTTTTGTTTTTTTTTTTCGGCAAAACTCGGCAAAACATGGGAAGGAAACGCCGCCTATGCTCGCGGCTGTGTGGGCACTGGGGGTAGTCCGACTATCCGTTGTTCGCTCAAACGTTATCCGGGGTTTCGAGTTATCTGGGGTGGAAGTAAAGCTGTTTGAAAACGCGAGGTAACTCGCGTTAAATTCGCGGTGAAATCGCTGTAAACTGCACCTAAACCCTAGCTTTTTATTTGAAGGTTTCCAGACATTGCTGAAACTACGCACTCGCATGCCACCCTCTGAGACACTAGATACGCATAGTGTAAAAAATTCTCCAAAAAAATAGTTCATTCTGTCTTTTCTAGAAAAAATATTGATTTAGAAAAAAATTTCTGAAGATTTTTAGAATTTTTTTTCAGCTCGCAGTAAATTCGCGCAAAACTTCAACTTAAAGGCAGGGTTCTCGATAAAATCGGTTGTGGTGCTATCCTCATGGAAAGGTAGATCTGGCCATTACGAAAGTGAAAATACGTGAAAATTGGAGAAAAAACGCTACGGAACAAGTTATTGCCTGGTGTCCTCCCGCCCAGGTTATCGATATTTCTATGAAAAGCCTATTTTGTTAACTTTTATTTTGCTTCATAAGTAATTTCTGAGTACTTCTGGAGACTACTGACTATTTTAGCAGCAAAATTAAAGGCGGATAGACAAGCACTAACAAAAATCTCGTTAATTAGGGGGCCGGCCGACACCGGTAATTAGCCGTTTAATTTTGTTTTTGAGCGTTTTTCCCTCGAATTTCCGGGTTTTTCACGTATTTTTACGTTTGTGATGACCAAATCTACACTCTCATGAAGAGAGCTCAAAAACGGGTTTTTTCGCGAACCCTGCCTTTAACGCAAACTGACAGAGAAATTGGAACTAGTGTGTAAATGAGGAGAAAGATGGATAGTTTTCGAAAAAGTCTTGCGGAAAACTTTTTCTAAAGCTATCCATCTTTTTCTTCGTTCATAATCTATTTCCATTTTCTCTGTCAGCACCCGTTATGTTGCAGTTTTGCGCGAACCTAACGCGAAATCACCACCCAGTTGTATTATGACTCATTTCATATGAGTTACTCGCAGTCGGTTCTAGTTTTGTCAGACCGCGGCTACCGATCGCGGAGCCGCAGCGGCACCACCGCGGAGCCGTAGCGGCACAACCGCGGAGCCGCAGAGGCACTACCGCGGAGCCGTTGCGGCAGTAGTGCGGAGTCACAGCGGCACTACTGCGAGGCCACCACGACATTGCCGCTGCTACTCCGCGATAGTGCCTCTTTGGTGCCTGTAGGAGCCGAAGCCGCAGCGGCGATTTTTTTGATTTCCATGAGGTCCCTCTATAACTTGTTTTTGTCCATCTGATGTCTTGAAATGAAACTATTCCCTTGAATTAGAAATATTATAATGTTGACATAAATATTGGAAAAAGAAGGAAAAAAAGTAGAGCAGCACATGTGAATAACTTTTGGGCCAATCTGAGGGATGAGGTTTTTTGCCGTTTGCCGATTGCCGTTTGCCGGCCGTTTTGGGATTTTCTTGCCGATTGCCGTTTGCCGAAATCTCAAAATCGTTTGCCGCACATCCCTGGTCAGGATCATACTCCCGTCGCGGACTGAGAAAAAGCGATATCGAACAATCGCAGCGATATTCAGCGTTAGAGAGACTAGATTGTTTTCAAAAGGAGATCGGCGGTTCTTGGAGTGAAATGAGATGAGATAATCATCCAAAAACGGCTAACACTTCCATTTTCAACCCAATTTCCAAACTTTCTGACAAATATGCATATCATCGGTTTGGATCTCCATTGAGCAACGAGGAGACGAAATGCAGCGAACATCATACTTGCCAGAAAATTCGGTCAAGTGGTCAAAAGCTGAGGTATTAATCGTTTCAGGATGAATATCTAATCCCACTTCACTCCAGGAACTGCCGTTCTGCTTACCAAAACAATTGATTCTCTCCAGTGCGCAATATCGCGGCGATGACTTTTTGGTCGGAATCATACTTCCGGCGACGAGCGACGCGACGCCTTGTTTACCATCTATATCGACTGAAAATGGATACACTTGGTACAGGCCAGAAAACGGCGAAATTCACATGGTTCCTACGCGTGATAGTGTGGAGCGGAGGTTAGAGACAGTGAGAGAGCGGAGGGCAGACGGAGGCCCAGGCGTCGCGCGCGCCGCTCGCGCCTCGAGTTATGTGAATTACGCCGTTTTATAGAGGGTACGCACTGTGACCGTCGCTGGTCGCGAGAAGTATGATGCCGGCGCTTTCTCACGCATCGCCGCGACGGTTAGTTCATCGGTTCGGTGCGTTTTCCCATAACATACGTCTCAATGAGGATATGTCTGCTTCGCGCGATCTCTGAACCTTCGCCCTTTCTGCATCTTAAAGGAATCGTACTCGCTGATTGAATGCCTCGAATTCCACCAAAAGAGGCCGGCCTTCTGACAGCCATGTGGCATAAAATGAAAAGAAAGAGGTTTCCACAACATTCGAGATCTCGTAAATGAGTGGAAGTTGATGTATCATTTGTTGATAAGCTACATTCTTTTTCTCATTTGAGGCCACATGACTGTCGGAAGGCCGGCCTCTTTTGGTGGAATTCGAGGCATCCGATCACCCATATCTCCCCAATGATGCGTCGGTGACCCGACAAACGCTACCCACGTTCTCAGGCGGGCCCAGCCAATGATTCAAACTAAAAAAAAACGGTGAGTGGTTTTCAGCGGATACTAGCGAAAATTCCTTTAAAACTCTCGAATATCGGAAAAAACTGTTGAAAAAACCTATTGACATTTACTGACGCCTGTTAGTGTGGTTTGTACACTGCGGACAAAACGTCAGACCAAACGTCGCCGATTGTTCCGGAGCTCCTAAATTCTTATGTGTGTAAATAACTTCTTTGTTTTTCGTTTCGTCCACCCAATTTCTTGAAAGATAAGATGCGCCAATGCACATGCTTGGATGTTAAAATTCTCGATACAAAGAGTATTCAAAAATCGATACTTGTTTCTCTGGTGAAACGAACGCAGGACAACTGCTCTATGACAGAGTGTGACTAAATGGGCTAGACCTCGAAATTTTCACCCACTTCCTGGCCATTTTTCTTCGTACTTCCGTCCTTACTGTTCTTAGAGGTACCCAAATCTTACGTTCCTGCAAAAAACGCAACTTTTTCATCGTTACCACTGTTCTTAATAATTGAGGAGTTCATGTAAACATTGTCAGTAGGAGTCAAAGACCTGGTAAAAATAAAAGAATTATAGGTAAAAATGACCATTCTGAATAAGAAAACACATCTCCAAAATCAATTTTGGATGAAGACGTTAAATGTGCCACAATAGGTGATATAGTATTTCCAATGAACGCAGTTGGAAGCCTTTGACAGCTTTTTTTTGGATTTGGTGTGTCAAAAACTCCTTTAGATGAATTCACTCGATCTTTTCTCCACATATTCTCAAGCACTAAAAATTGGATCATCATCTGATTTGTTTATTGAAATGGGCTTTAGCACGTCGGGAAGATTCTTTACAGCGAGAGTTGCCTATTCGATAGACATGGCGCGATAGAGTGAGAGTGTGAAATGTCCCGCAATCAGTTCTCTTTCCCTCGAGCAACACGTAAAACCCTAAGCTGTCCACAAATTCTTCGAAAACTGTGAAATTGTGCATAATGTGTGTGTGTGTGTCATCGGGACTGATCGTGGTTGTATCACTGGGGTGGCAATGGCTGGCTGGGCAAGTCGTGGGGGCCGAATCGATTTCACCCACACCCGACCTCCCACTTTGAGAGAGAGAAGGAGACTTCAGCTCGGACTTTCGTCGGGGAAACCCATCCGGATTGGGTTTATCCCGATCATTGGCTTTCATATCGCCCTTCTAAGTCTGAGGCTTATTCCTTGTCGAATTTGCCTCTGATCTCTGCAGCTGTTTGCTACTGTGATCTTTGCTCCAAATGCTCATTTCGCTCCTCTTCTTCTCAAAATGGGCTTCGGTCTTAGCTTTTGGAGCCTCAATGGTCTTCTAACATAAATTATCACAGCTCCATTGTGAAAGTTTGCTGTGCTGGTGTTTACACAGCGTTCTATTTACACATTCACCTTGTCCCTTTTACATATTTTTGTTTTTCCGATTTCTACGGTATCAGTGCGCTGCCGAGGCCGCCCGCGTTTTTCGACCAGCGCCACCTCAGACTGCTCCCATTTGGAAAATACGCTCTCTGATAATCACCACAGTCTCCATTTCTTTCCTCGACCTGCCACAAAGAATCTCCCATCACCTTCGAAACACATCTTCATGTCTGCTGCTGCATGTTTCTCTCTCTCTTGACTCTCAGTACCTGCACTTTTGTCGAGTGTATTTGTCTGCCTTTACACTTTGCTTTTCTTCTCAGAGCCGACTCCTATGACCTCTTTCGCATTGTGGTTGGTTTCATCTCGTGTTGAATTCGCTGGTGTGAGTTTGTAAGACGATGAGCTGCTTCCTTTGAACTTGAAAACTGGTCTCGGCTATTTGCAGGGCCAAAATGATGAGTGACTATGATCGCCGCAAACAAATCAGTGTTCGTGGAATAGCACTGGTTGAAAATGTCAGCAACATCAAGAAGGCGTTCAACAGACATCTTCACTTCTCAATCATCAAGGTCAGCCGTATTGTCAACAATAAGATTGGAGGGAACTTTGAACGAACATTGGTTTATGGACGCCCGTGAAGTATGAGGCGTAAATGCTTGGAACAGAATATACTCTTCACATCATTCCTGAACTCAAAATTATACTTGCAATTAAAGGCAGCGTTCACGATGATCAACCTCGGTGACTTTCCACAGTAAAATGATAGGCAGAAGGATCCTAGGCTCCCAGTGCTGAAAGAACGATAGAAAACCAGCCAGGAGTGGCAAAATAACGGCTGCAGACAAGCGTTTCGGTGTTCCAGAACCGCCCCGTGCTCCAGTTCCGCCCCCTCGATATGAACAAATGAAGACTCTGATTACAGGAGTACTCAAGTCAAGGAAATGCCGTTAGGTGAGCTGATCGCTTGATTGCAATGAAAGGCATCATTCTCCATAGATGTCAATTCCTCCAAGCTCAAAAATCAACGTTAACTTGTAAAGACCTATTTTGGCTAAAAAACGGCTTTCGCGTTTCCTAAAAGCATGCCTAGCTATATAGGGCACCAGACCTTGAACCGTGGAGATATTGGAAGTGAAATCTATCGTGAACACTGCCTTTAAACAAACTCTGTGCTCAAGATGTTTTTCGTGGACCATTTTTGGCTTAAAAAGAAAAGGAACAGTTTTGACAGTTTGGCTCATGGGGCTGTGTAAAATAGCCGAGTGGACCTGTTCTCCGATAGCGGTTGTTAACACGTAAGAGACACTGCTCACCCATTCCATAAACTCGATTTTGTGTCGTCTCTCGAAAAAAAAACGAGATTTTTTTCCACTGGAGCTGGAAGACCCGTACTAAATAGAACTTGTAATACTAGTGGGCAGGCATGTGACACCTCTAAAGGGCGCGGTCGGTTACGCAGAGTAGCTACGGGACGCGCGGTCCCTTAAGGGCTACGCATAGTCCGGCGACGAAAGTCGCTCCGCAACGATAGGTAATAAAGGTTAGGCACGAAGCTGCGTAGCCGCCCACTATCCTTCAACGTGGCGGCGCGACTTTTGTCGCTCGACTATGCAGAGGCTTTTAAAGGCAGCGTACGGGCAAGAAACCGTATCTATTTGTTTCAAAATTTCGTGCAGGTAGGCCTACCAGGTTTTGATATATCGCAAAGAGGCCACCCAAAACACTCAAGTTTCGGAGGAAAACTTCGAAAACCTTCAGCTTCCTTTTTTCACGTCTGTCCGGTGTGGCTTGTGTAGTGCACAAATGTCGGAAATTTGAACGTCTGAATTGGTTTATTCCCCATAACTTCTTGGGTTCCACAATTCTTTTCGCCTTTATGCAGTCGAAAATTCTCTAAAAACAAGAAGCCCTCAATACAGACGTCTGAACTCGAGGATCTCTCGGAATAAAGAATATAGAGTTTTGAATTTCCGCGGCCTGTCAGATCCTGCCGTGGCGCTTCTGCTCTCGTGTCAGATGATCGACCGGAAAGGCGCCTTTTCAGACCAAGGAGCAGTTTTCGCGAGTCAACAACATTATGAATAGGCAAAGTTGAGGTCTCAAGCTTCGCCAATTATCTCCGCTTGGTTCAAACATTGGAGTAAGAAGAAAAACCCAAAATTGGTTTTCTGCTTCGATGCTGCGTTTATAAATGTTAATAATGGACAAACCTGACAATTAACATTGAAATAGTCAAATGGGTACCATCTCCTATGAATTTGAAAGGTCAAAGGGACTATGTTCGCTTACTAATTGTCTAATTTATTTGTTTGTTTATTTATTTAATGCGTTCAAATGAACGCGCCGATAAAGAAACATCGAATAATGAGAAGCAATCCACGGAAAAGGCAGTTAAAAAGAAATAACCAGCAACGGGTAATACTGGGAATGCTCATAGAGGATATGATACTAGACCTGTTGTTGTTGTTGCCCATCTTCCACCATATACATTGATCCTGGATCCAACTTCCGGCACGTAGACGACATAATCGAAGCAGATTGGGATCCTCTTCTTTGGAGGACCCGGGATGGGGCCCTATTCAACCTTCTTTTTTCTTTAGTCTTTTTAGCTTATTTTTATTTTGTTTTTTATTTTTTAGCTTTTTTGTTTTTTTGTTTTCATGCTTATATGATCAAAGCGGTGACAGTCAATGAATTATCAAAGTGACAAAAAATTGACGACTTCCACTGGTTTGAGCCAGAGATCTTCGATATGTAAGGTGCGTTGGCTTTCCAGAGCATGAGAACACGTGAGGTACTGTGTGTGTTCTTCAGGAAGCCCGCAGTCAGGGCAGAAGTGGGTTACCGGCTGCTCCTATCTTATGCAGATACCATAGCGGCTCTGGAGTAGAAACCACTCCGGAGCTGGGATAAGCGCTGCCCGACTTGGATCTCAGCAAAGTCTCCTCCTCCTTCGCAAATCTTTGGCGGCGGTCCACTCTAGAAGTTAGGGAGAGAGTTCATAGTACCCAAGAACTCTTTTACAAACTCCCTTTGTGAACTTCTTTCCGAATGCTCTCTGCAGTTCCAGGTCTTACTGACTTTGGCTTAACAGATCTGACATGCTTCATGATCTGTCTAGTCGGTTCCGGCTTCTTCATCATGTCGTGTGATGGGTGTTCAGGGTCGTGTGCCGCTACCGTACGATTTTGAAGTGTCAGCATTTGATTGTGAGCTTGAACTGACATGATCCGCGACTCGGTAGTTAGGTTGGTGGTGCTCGCCGTAGCCAGGCTTCCCGTCGCGGTCCTCAAGGCTGCATTTTGACACGCTTTGTAAATCATCCGGTCCCAGTGTGACGATGCAATGAGCGGGCTCCAGGCTGGAGCAGCGCGTATGACATCACGGGTTGTCCGATGGCAAAGGTAAGGTCAATGTGAGCAGCTCTTTGCTTTGTCCCCAGTTCCTTCCTGCCAACGCTTTCAGGAGGTTCGCTCTCTTTAGCCGTCTTCTTACGAACAGCTTCGCATGTAGTCGTCCTGTCATCACAGTATCGAAATGATAGCCATGAATCGTCGGATTTCTTTCGTGCGTGATTTGCAGGTCTCATTTATGAACACTTTCGGCACGTATCTCGCTTCTGAGCAGGATGTGTTTGTGTTAAAGAAGAGAGACGAAGTGGTCTTCTGGAGCGACAGTTGAAGATGTAGATCTTCCAGGGCCTTTGTTAGCATCGGAAGATAGTCGTTCAGCGCGTTTTTGCAGGTTTCCACATCTGTATGTGATTTTGCAACCAAAGATAGGTCATCTCGCATATCCGACTAGGCGTGTTTCTGGTGGTGGTGCCGGGAGTTCTGCGATGTAGAAAGAAAACAGGAGCGGAGAGAGGACCGCACCTTGCCGCTACCTCCGGAGCGCACCAATCTTAGGTTGGACATCTGGCCTCTAAATTCTGTCCGTATTGTTCTGCCCCTTTCAAGTAGCTAGAGATCCAGCGGGCCAAACCTCTCGGCAGGGACGACTCCGCAAGATTTTGGCAGAGCATGGAGATAACGACAGTGTCATAGGCTTTCTTCAAGTCGAGTGCGACCATAATTGAGAGGCTAGGCGGTCTCTTCTCGTTTAACCCATTTGGTAATAAATCCCGGTGAGTTCGACCAACGCTGAGGTGGTAGAGAAGCCTTTCCGAAAACCATTCTGCCATCCAGTGATTCTGCAGGTGCGTCTCTGAGTGTAGGAAGAATGGTTCTTTCTAAAAGTGCGGGCCATAGATGAGATTATCGAAATAGGCCTGTAGCTGTTTATATCCTCAGTAGGTTTTCCGGGCTTCCAGGAGTGGGAAGATTCTCTGCCTCCCTTCCACGATGCCGGGATCAGTCCAGTTGACAGGGTTCTTTTGAAAAGGGCTCTAATGCATCTCTACGAAAAACTGGTCCTGAATCGTTTGAGCATGATGGGTGCCACACCACTTGTATCCAACGCTCTAGACGGCTTGCACTTCTTCAAGGCGGCGTCAATAAAGGGTGGTGGTCGTAATGAGTGGGAGGTCTTCTCTCGAAAAGTTTTTGATCCATCGGAAGGTCCTTCGTGAAGATTTCAGGGCTTTGATGAGGGCATGGCGAACTGGAACTGTTTGCATAGAAGGTTGGCCGTATTCCTGTTGTTCAACGGTTTGCCCTCTTATGCAGAATTTGGATGGGATTGGGTTTCGCTGAACGGCTATCCAAGGCTTTCATGGTTGTCCAAAGCTTGGAGGAGTTTGTACGATGATCTATGCCTTCCACGAACGCACTTCCAAGTCTGTTGTCGGTCCATCCTCACTTCATCTGGCGATTTCTGTCTGTTCAGCCTCAGGAATCCTGGTTTTGTGGAATCCGTTTTTGAATCTGAGTCTCTTTCCCTTATCAGGTCCTTTAGCATTATCCGAGCCAGTCTCCGGCATAAAAGCCTTACGCCTACCCTTAGGATAGATTGTGACGTTGCTGTCCCTTACGGCAGATGTCAGGAATCGATCCATCTCCAGTGGGTTTGCTCGAAAGTCAAAACCAGCAGATTGCTGTTGCAGCACAGACGAAAACTTGAGCCAGCTCTGCCTTTTTGAAGTTAACGAACGTGGTTCTCGGCGAGGAAGATATGAAGGGCCTCGCTTTTGAACTCCATTAGGATCAGGAGGTGGTCACTTGGGCCCCTGTGTTCACGGTGTCTCAGAAGCACCTGCTGACGAGGCTAAGTCCCTGTGAGCACAGCGAGAAGTCCGGTGACGACGGTCTTCCATATTTCGGCTTCCTAGTAGGGTGAGGGGGCTTCATTGAGAATCACGAAATTAGGCTGCGCTATCTCCCTCTTCGGGAGGTTCCTGTCCACGTTGGTCCTCTTCACCCTCTGACCATAGAGGACTGTGCGCGTTGTTACTCCCATGACGATTGTGGACTTCCCGCATGTCAGGAATTGGGCGATAGACAGCTCAGTGTGAGAATGGGCATGAGGATCTTGGCGGGGAGTAGAGGTTGTGAATGTGAACAGATCCAGCCTTCGCTTTCACAGCTGGTGGAGATGCATTCCGTGGTACCATCGCTAGTCGTTGGAGTGGGTAATTACACTGCACTGTAAGTCGTTTCTAACCAGAAAAGCCACAACTCCTCCAGAGCTCGTTCTGTCGTTTCTCAAGGCATGTGTAGCCCCTGAACAACCGGTGATCCGTGATTTGGGTCCAGTTTAGTAGTTCCTCTTGAAGTCCCACAATTTCAGCTCCTATACGGTATGCGAGAGCTTCTGAGTTCCGGCTGATTTATTGCGAAAAACCATTGATATTCCATTTGGGATTATCTTCAGAGAATCAGGACTTGAACGTTGAGGTTGCAATGCCGGCACGGCTTACGCAGTTCGGGCACACGTATGAGCTGTCCGCATCCTTGGAAAGAGCTTGAGAAACTTTCCATGAGTCCATTTCCCTGCACTTGATACATTGGACGCTCCTGCAGCGGCTGAGGTACCACACTGGGTGCAGGGCCATCGAACTCGGACGAGGGGGTCCAGGGTTCGCTTCTGATTCCGGCACGTAAGAGTAGACAACGGATCAGCAGCGCCGGTTTATGTGCTGGACCCGTAACCGGAAAAAGTGCTGGCTCCAGGACTCGTGGAAAGTGAGATTCTGGGGAAAGGTATAGTTGAGGACCTTTTGACTTCGGAAGGATGACGGCAGTTGTAGACGACTTCTTCTTCCCTCGGTACGCTCTTGCCAACGAGAGTACAGGCGATCCTCCTGTTAGAGTTATTACTAGACCTAAACTCTTAATCCTTAGTATAGACTGTGTTCACAATATATACCCTCTGGTTCGGAGCCAAATTTACTTTGTTCCCAGGCGCGCAAGTGCGGAGCGAGAGGCAGAGGCGATGCCGATGAAGCACTGGGTGAGAAAGGAGACGGCAGCATACGCGTGCACGCACGCGATCGACGGACATGCAAATTTCCTCCAAAAACCAAACCCAAGCGGAACTTGACCGCGTCAGCCAGCTATGACACACGACAACATTACTGAAACTTGGGGATCATGGGTTTACTGGGCTACCCTCATTCAGGACCACTAAATTGGCCAAGCTGCTACTGTGGTATGGCAAACATATAACTACGCTTGAAGTATTATAAGGGGAAAGGATATGCTCACACTCCAAAAAGTCGATCCATTTCTGAAAAAATTCAACGGAATTTCACAGTATGCTTTACAAACACCGACCCTCATGAAACATTAACTCTGAGATGGGCCTGAAACTAAGATCAGCAATGCGAACAATCAACCAAGAAAGATGATGAAAAAGATAGATGCTGAGGAAATACATAGAAGTTGATAAAATTCGTTTCGTCTCTACCCGCAGAAAGAGAATTTTACCAATTAATTCTCCCCGAGGCTCCTCACAAGGGAAGTATACAAAGCGTAGGTCTGATTCGCCAAAACGACTAGGTGTCGTTAGTACTTCCTGTGGTTCAATAGTAAAACTGGCGCAGTATACCGCCGCGAGCCGCAGGTTTCAAGAAAGCGCGTTACATGTTTAAAAAGCTCACGCTTTTTGTGCTTTTTGTACTCTCCCAAAAAGCACGTTATTCTTCGGAAAATCCGGAAACGGACCTCATAAATGTGTTCTAGCGCCCAAAACTACCCCCCTGAGCAAAGTTTGCGGGTGAAGGCACATTTTCCATACTTTGGTCCAGACTGGACAGCGTTTTGGACATGTGTACTGATTTCTCGGTTGGGCGCTTATTTCTACTAATTGAGGGCTCTGGAAGGCGTTTTTAGAAAAATGTTCCAGATTTGACTTAAAAACTCTCCCAGGGAGTTTTTTGGGGCGCTGATCACGATTCTGTGATTTATTAGTCAATTCTTTCGGAAGTTTTTCGGCTCATTTCGTTTTGAAGCTTCCCAACCGGGGAAAATTTTGAGGGAAAAACGCCACTTTCGAGATTTCCTGGTTTTCTACAGATAGATATATCTCAAAATCATTTGGCTGAGGAGTTATTTGAAGTGCTAAACACGAATCTGGAGTCCGTTTATCGATTTTCTTCTGCAGATTACTGTAGATTACGGTGGGTATACGGTAGTTTGGTCAAAATCTCCAGATTTTACTCCAAAATTTGTATACGGGGGTTATTCGGGGTGGAGAATACGAATTCTAATGTCCTTTTGTCGACTTTCAAAATATAAAGTGGCTTTTGACTCCCTAAATGACATGTTACTTACTGTAACCTACATGTAAACTCTCAAAAATTTCGACAAATGGACTCCAGATTCGTGTCTCACCACCCTAGATTACCTCCCTACATACAATCCTTTTTGAGCTAAAACTCGAGAAAAATTCTTTTCGAAACTCCAAAAAAAAATGCCTGATGGGATGGAGCTATGTAAGTACTCACTCAGTTTGCACTCCTTGCCTTTTCGCCAGGCCTAAAAAAACGCTCATAACTTTTTTGAGCCTGCGGCTCACGGCAGGATACTGTGCATTTTTACCATTTGAGCCAGAAGAGATACTAACCATAATAGTCGTTTGGGCAGATCTCTGACCTACGCTTTTTATACTTCCCTTGGTCAGTGAGGAGGAATGGCAGGAATTGCCGGGATGAGAAAGCATATGGCTGAGAAGAGAAAACTGAGTGAGTACTTATAGCTCCATCACGCATTACAATACATAATGAGGTGATGAATACCGGCGCCACTAATCCGCCGAATCTTTTTTGTTTTATTGATTGAAGACTAGAAACTTGTATGAATTTTGGCATGGATATGTAACGTTCCTAATTACTTCTGCAAGGGTTGGAACCCATGGGTGGGCGATTTTTCGGAAACGAGGCGAGACTCTTTTTCTTAATCCCCCTCAGTACCGGAAACAGATCCGTATTAAGTTAATCTCGGAGCAGGTCCATTTAATCTGTTTGAGGGAGGCAAAGAAGAGGCTAGCAGTTGTAACGGAAATTAGATTCTTAGGAAGCCTATTCCTCAGTGTGAGAGCGGACAAATTACAATTAAGCTTGAATTTGTATAAAGATGATATGAGTACTTGGAAATTGCGAGAACTTAATTACACCAACTGAATGGGTAAGGGCAATGCAATTTGCATTCCAATCAAACCAGCTAGGAACCTAAGCTAATAATACTGGGAAGAGCGTTGCTTCAATATCCATCAGTGGGTAACATTGTAAGATGTCCTATAACCAGGGCTGGGCAAAATCTTTTTTCATGATTCTCGGGGAAATCTGGAAGGGAAGAAAATTGGACCAAAAAAACGCCAGAAATGGAAGTTCGGATACGGGGAAAGGGATGAAGAGAATCACGCAAATCTGTAAATGAAACCCAAGAAATAATACATTAAGGTAGATGACTCGGCGAAAATTAAATTAAATTGTGGGAGCATAACTCTTCTGAAAAAAAATTCTGCACCACTTCTGTAGGTTAAAAAATTTCGTAAAAAAAGAAAAAAGAAATTAGTCGGGAAGAGATGTTTTGATAATAAACTAGGTTAGGAAATGTGGTGGTCTAAGGTCGTTTGAAATGACTCAGAAGCTTAACCGTCCAAGGGCTGGTGGAAGGCAAGGTGTAATCTCACATACTTTTCTCATCATTTAGTGTAGACACTGAAATTCGCCCAAATGTGCGAATGTGCTTTTGAGACTAGCCTCAGCTTTCTGGAAACAGAGGCCTGAGTAGGACTCCTTTTCTTATTAGAATCGGTCAAGTTGTGTTTTTAAGGGGTGGACGAACAACTCGTCCACCACCTCCAATTCTAAGCAACTAATCAGCAACCTAAATTGAGATTCGCTATTCTTTTGAAGCAAATGCGGGTTTCTCAAGCACGCACATTGATTCTATGCCTCCCGGAGGTTTCCAGTAGTCCCCTTACCCCAAAACTGGGGAGAACCCTGCGGTTATGGACGAGTTATACCCTGTAGCCGCCGTGACGGTTAGCTGCGAGTTTTGGAAATGTTGAAATGACAAGAAACACTCATCTCTCAATATATACTTACAGTTCAACTGCGCATCGCCGTTTAAGTCCGCAAAGGGCACGCTGATTTCTAGAGCGTGCTTGCGAGTATCCTCAGACAGGGATGTGGGATCACCCGGGCACCAAAAGCAAAAACCGCTCGGGTGACTCCCACATCACTCTGAGGGATACTCGCAACCGCACCGCTGCACGCTTTCGCAATCGGCGTGCACTTTGCGGGACCGAACGGCAATGCGCAGTTGAACTGGTAAACAAGTGAGTTTGATCCAACTGAAGAATCTTCTGCGCACGCCATTATTGAGCATTTCTCCCAGTACCATATCGGAAAGCTGGGTCTTTTTTTTCGGGATTATGCCACCTTCCTTGACAATGGGAATGGGACCCAGAAGAGGTTAAAGATAGTCATCGATTTTCCGCTTCTTAGAAGAGCTCAGGCTGGAAATGCGGAGTATGAGCGGAAACAGCCTTGGCCTATGCCCATCAGCATGTTGATAACTCCCTAGAAAGCGAGAGCTAAAGTAGAGCCTCTCTATCGGAAGACAGTTTATGGGTTTTCAGTTTCTTCAGTGTTTTCGCAAGTGTATTAGCATGCTATCTTTGCAATTTTCGAGGTACATGGAAAGTGGGTGCAACCGTCTGTCAATTCGTGAATCCTACTGATTTCTGGATTTAAAGGCACTCTGCTGGATGCAATACGTTCTCCAATACATCGAGTGGTGGAAACCTCCGTATTGGGGTAATCAGACCGAGAGTAGCCGGTTTTAAAGAACACATCCTCGTGACTGAAGTCTCTATACTTAGATTCCTGAATATTCGAAGAAAAAATGTATAGGACACCTTAGATTCAACTTCAGCTCGTCAAATAACCCCTGGGCGTTATTTAGCCAGTAAGAAAACCTTGTAAGGGGTGATACCATCGCCTTGTCCAACAAATTTAACGTAGACATTAAAGGCATAGTACAAGCTGGAAAATGTCTTTTGAGATTTTTCACTTATTTGGAGGACGATCCGATGGTAACCCTAATAATGTCTCCGGAATCGTACAAGACCCTTGGAAAACTGAGTTTTGGCCCTACGAGAATTGCTCTGAAATCGAGCGCCGAAAGCGTGGTGAAGTAGTCGTTTTAAGTTTCTAATTTCCGTCCTTTGCAACGGTTTAATGCGAGCGGACTTGAGTGAAGAGTGAGCCTGAGAATGAAGTGAAGAATAGGGCTATTGAAGGGAAACTCCTCGCACATCTTGCCACTGTTGAGCCTTCGAAGGATCGTCTATGGGGCGTGGCAAAGTGGCTTCTAGCTGTGTGCGCGCCAGGGTGGATCTCTTCAGGTGTCTCGCTTATTCGCAGGAATTGAGAGCTCGCATTTGGCAGGTGTCATATGAGGTTGAGTCTACTTCCCAATCATAAGGAAATTTCAGATGTCGTCCCTGAGGTTGGACTGTGCTCTAAGCCGGCATCAGGATGAGCGAAATAAAAATTTTGTATTTCGGAAAACGGAACAAAATCAAAATTTCAGGAAAGCGGAAATTGAAACAAGTTCCAAAATATTGGAAATGTATGAATTGAAATCCAGACGTTTAAATAACGAAATGAAAATTGATTAACATCCGCGCTCCACTCAGGCAGAAAATGGTCACTCAAACAGTCGCTTTTGGGTGCAATTCAGTGCAAATTATAGTGACCGGTTGTGTCCCTGACAAGTTTTGGGGGCTGAGCTCGGTTTTCGCCACCCGGTCAGCCTAATCGAGATTCGAAAACGCAGTTCCTCTAGCCATTGCACATTGAATCCTCAATCAAACCCGCGCTGTATACGGCGCAACAATCGTGCATAGAGTAAACTGCGCTGCCGGCTGCAGTGATCAATTGACCTTGCACTCGCTCAAGTCCTTAGATCATGAAAGCGAGGGGTCCCCATGTCAATCAATAGGGCATGGAAGGAACACACGCTGGATCTCTACCCTTAGCTCAATTTTTGTGAGAGGGCCCACACCTTTGCCGGGTGATGTGGGCCCGAATTAGATTCTCAGGTACCTGATAGAGCACATCCAAGTAGAGGAGGGGCAAAACCGGGTGCGTTGACACGCCATCACTGGTCTGAGCACTCGCACCTCGGGCGTCACTGGCCCCGCTTCTATGCTATTGGTGAGTGACTATGAAGTTGCCCAGTTGGGTTCCCCTATTTCTGACTGGAGCAATCGAAATTGTAGATTTCAGCGGAGCACGAAGCCGGCTCATGATTTTCTACCCAGCGCGGCGTCGTTCAACTATTTGGCAGGGATCATACTTCCCGCTCTCTGCGGCGGCGATAAAGCATATCAATCTCTAAGTGGATTTTCGGTCGATATCGGCGGTAACATTACTGTTTCGCGTCGTCGTCGCTGGAGAAGTATTGTAGTCTCGGGACAGTCGCTGGTTCAATTTCGGAATAATTCGAGAAATCAGCCTTTCTCGAGTTTTCGAATAATTCGGAAATCGACACTTTTCTTCGGCAATAATTGAGAAATTGGCCTTTTTCGAATAATTCGGAACTTGGCACTTTTTGGAAATCCGGTTTTTCAAACAGTTCGGAAATCGACACTTTTCGAATTTTTCTGTTTTTCGAGTCTTTCTGGACGGCTTTGCCTTCGAATAGTCGAATAATTCAAAGTCGACTTTTTCAGTCGAAAAGTTTTTCAAATCATTGACTTGGACAAAGTACAGTTAGGGTCCGTGGCTTGCTTCCTCAAGAAAGAACATTTACGAATTTCACCCATGGCTGGCGCGAACGGTTTGAATTTCACCGGCGGCTGACGGTATGTTACGCTGATCTGCTGCGCCTTTCTCTCTCGACCTGGAATCGATTAGCGGGCCAGCGCACGTGACCGCCGCGCCAGCCACGTGAGATTTAATTCGTTTTTTTGTTGGAGAAAGCAAGCCACGGACCAGCTATCCTCTGGTTCCGTGCCAGATTTACTCTGTTTCCTCGCGCGCTTGTGCGGAGCGACGGTAGGGACAGCGAGAAAGTGTGGGGAGGAGGAGACGCAGCGTACACGCGCAGACGCTCGCGATGAACGGAAATAAATCACACTCGGAAACAGAGGATATATACTCAGAATAGTTGGGGCTCGCCACCCGCGAAGCGAAACTCCGGTGGCGAGCAACCCTTTTCGCGGGTTGGCAGCGGGTGGCGAGCAGCGATTTCCGATGGTTTTTGGCCTTCCGATTTCCGATGAAAAAAATACGGAAAAAATTGGAAACATCCACGAAATCAGCCTTTTGTACACTTTGCCTTACAAAATTCCTAGGGGGTTATTTCCGGGCGCTGAATTCGAATTCAAGCTTCGTCTTCACTTTCTTAGCAAAGCCAGGGTTGATAGTAAATGGGTTTTTGACTTGGGTTAGCCACCACCTTCGAACGCGAGTTTACCACTCAACATTACGCGAGTAAACCGCCAGGTTCGTGCGAGCTTACCAATTTTTCGATTCGGAAAGGAGGACATCCAGGACGCCGTAGAAAGCGTGCAGGACCCCAATGAGATCGTGCAAGATGTGCGCGGACCCCAGTAGAAGGTGTGCAGGATCTTGTGCCGGACCTCAGTGGGAGTGTGCAGGATGTGCGCAGGACCCTAGTGGGAGGTGCAGAATGTGGAGCAGAACTCCCAGTGGGAGTGTGCAGTGTGTGTGTGCAGGACTCCGGGTGGGAGGTGCAGGGATGTGTGCCGGACCCCACTGGAAGTTTGCAGGGTGTGAGCAGGACTTCTCAGCAAAGTCCTCACACGCTTTCTCAACGTCCTGCGCACCTCCTGTAGAAGTCCTGCACACACTCCCGACGTCCTGCATACTCCCACTCAAGTCTTGAACGGAATGCTCGATCTCCTGCACACTCCCAGTGAAGTCTTGCAAACATTCCCTCGACTCCCTTGCACATTCCCTGAATGTCCTGCGCACATTCCATGACCACCCTGCACAATCCCAGTGATCCCGCGCACATTCTCCAGCTGCGTCAAAAGAGTATTTACAGCATAAAAAATTGTTCAATAAAGAAGGACAAGCTCAAGTTTTTTTTTTTTTTTGGTGGCACAGTTAAAGGCAGCAGACACGCTCAAATGGTATCGATTTATGACATAAATCAAAGGTATGGAGCTGGTTGTATTGGGAACTGACGAAAAACGAACGAAAACTGTGTGCAAATAGAGTGGAATAACGGTTATTATGTTATCGGGTGAAAGTGGACGAGTTTTACGGCGCGCGGTTGAAACAGCGAATATTAGCAACAAAACGGCTGAGAGTAGAGAAGCCGATATATTTTTACAGCCTGTACTGGAACGTTCCCTCAAGTTGGAAGCATCAAACCAGCCAAAGGGACCGTATTAGTACTATCGATCTGGACGAATTTGTATTTTGGGCGGCGGGGTTGCAGAAGGTTAGGGGCGGGGTTGCAGAAATTTTTCGATTTGCATCACTGAAATTTAGTAGTTTTGACTCGTTTTTGAAGCTTCCAACTGCGTGAGCTGTCTACTAGGAGCCATGCGACTTCAGAAACGTAGTTATCTCAACAACTTTTTCGAACGTGTCTATTGCCTTTTAAGAAGGAAGGGTTAAGAAATTCGCTGAACCCATTTCCGATTTCCGATGGTTTTTGGCGTTCCGATTTCCGTAAAATTTCATGAAGGTCGTTCCTGATTTCCAAATTATAAAAAATTTCGCTCATCCCTATGGCGAGCGCTTCTGCCGGGGTGGTAGCCATCGTGTATCAACACCCGAGGCGGCCGGAGAAACGGGGAGGAGCGAGGCTCCTAATTGGACGCAACACGGGGCAAGTCACCAAGTATTGGATTTAGGGAACACTGAAAGGTATTCTCTGACGAATCGGGTGTGCTCCATCTGCAGCAGTCTGACGCGATTGAGCTCCGACATCGCCCAACGTTGACGATCCGAGACAGAGACTGCAGCATGAAGTGGCGAGCGAATATGTCGGAAATGGGGACCAGATGACAGTAATGGGAAATTAGGTGTGTGGGATTCCTAGCAATGCCAACATGGAACTGTCGCGACTGGAGTTGACAATGCTGTTATCACAGGTAGCAGCGAACACTCTTGATGTAGATGAGATACCGGTGTGGATCTAGGGCATCCAGTGATCACGCGTAGAGCAGGGTATTCTGTGCACGCTGAAGCTTGCTTCAAGAGGCTTCCGACAGGTGTCTTGACCATATTGAGCTCCATATTCCAGCACCGGCTGCACCATAGCCCTGTAGGTGGTTCGCAAATTTCCTTAGAGCTGCTCCCATGTAGTGCCTACTAGAGAACGTAGAATGTTGTTACGTGTTGGCAGCAGCAGTTTGAATACGGTGTGTTTTCACGGAAACGCAGTGACGGGTTCAGGAATACACCGAGTAGACGACGGGTGTTTTGATGAGGGCAGCATATTTCTTTCCCAAAGAACCTTGAAACGCAGGATATGTTCGGCAGTCGCTGTAGTGCACAAGGTAACGCTGGAATTGGTTGGAGAGACCTTTAGCTGCTTGGATTCCAGGAACTTAGCCAGACTGGACGAGGTATTTATTTATCTCGGCAGTGGCTCGATCGGTGACAGGGTCAGCATAAATGATAGTGATGTCATCTCGCATATATAGACATAAGTGGATGTTTGATGACGGCTTCGGCACATCAGGTTGACAAGATACAAAGAAAAAGGCTGGGAGATAAAACTCCTCCTTGTGGAATGCCTGCCTTCAGGGGCAACAGACTTCGACAAGCGTCCATCAAATTCTTCACACGAATGGAACGATTTTTGACCGTTATCAGTCCATCTTTTGCACCAGTCGGGAATAGTAGAGTCCAGGATCGATTTGTACAGCAGCGGGATTCTGACATTATCGAAGGCAGCGGTTAAGCCAACCGCCACGGACTATATTTACCAGCCGCAGGTTCTATGTTGAAGCCTCGCAATTATGTGTTCTGTGATGGACGTGAGTGCCGTGATGGTAGAGAGGGCTTTTTTCTTTGAAGTCATGTTGATGCAATGCTATGACGGTAATGCTTCTGGAGGTGCGGGTTAATGAATTTCATCTCCAACCCAACTTAGCAATAGGGACAAAAGGGAGATGGGTCGATGCGAAGTTGCTTGATATCTCTGGTTTGCTATGCTTGAGGATCGAACAGTTGCCTGCTTCCCATCTAGCGGGAATGACACGTGTGCTGAATGACGAGTAGACTAGATCATGAATTAATTGTCAAGGAACTGTTCCGGCAAGTGCCTGAGATGGCATTTGGCCGACACGCCGTCGGGTCCTCGGCTCTCAAGTTCTTTCGCGGACTCTGATGAGGGCATACATCTCAACTGGCAGTTATGGCAGGTACATCTTGTCATTGAGCTTCCTTTAAAGACCGGAGTGAGCCTGTTGGAATAATCACTTCGGAGACGTCGCTGAAGCAAAGTGTTTTCCAAGTCGACATGCAGCCCGGACTCGAATTTCCTGAAAATCCGACTCGAATTTCCCTGAAGAGAACTTTCGCTATGTTGCGATCCGCTGCTAATTTCTTCTTAGATAAACTCCCTTTAGAATGCTCCAGGCCCTCTTTGCATCAGTTGAGAAATTCAAGGATTCAGTGAACTCCATCCATCGCGTCCGCTTGTAATCATCTCAGCCTTTTGGTGATCTCTAATCAGACAGTGCAGTTGAATGCTGGGATCTCCAGGATAAGTAACGGCGTTTCTCGTCCTGCGTGATTCGATCAGCTCCAAGACATCTTTGGGAGCGTTAGGATGAAACGTTCTAACGTGCCCTGTAGGAATTGCAATTCTGGAGGCGTTGCATATGGCATCAACAATGAACTTGTCCTTCCCATGAACGGAGCCGGTGAGCGGATAGTAGGCTACCCGACTGAGTAACACCTCCTTAAACGAGACCCAGTTAGCCTTACAATAGTTGGATTACACAAATCTTGCTACGCGAGCCCAGCAAAGGTGCCAGGTGACTATTGAGAGACAAATCCAATGAAGCACATATAATGGGTACATGATCGCTGGTCATAACTATAGCAGTGGCCCAGTTACAGGAAAGAGCAAGAGCAGACGATACAAAAGTGACATCAGGAGAGGACTGCCTGCCCGTGGACGGAAGGCGAGTGGGGGCGTCTCATTGACGGCAAATAATGTCACAATGTCACAATCCCTCATCAGTATGCTCAAGTAGTTCCCCTTTCTGTCATCGGGGTCTAGAGAGGAGAACCAGGATGTAGAGTGAGCATTAAAAACGCCAGCCATGACAACAGAATACGATGGGAGGGCAGTGTGCACAGACTGCAAAAATGGAGTGAGGTCAAAACGAATTGGGACATGAGGAGATGGGAGGAATATAAATATTAACAATATCTATAGGGCAACTTTGCAATACAACATGAACACCAATACATTCTACAACATTATCATTAGGAGAGCTATAAGATGAGAAGGTATAGAAGATTTTACAAACGTAGAAACGCCTTTCCAACATGAGATGTGCGAGGGGAGGGAGGTGGTAAGACGTACATATAACCGGGGAGGCGGGGGTAGGGAAGATGTTGGGCTAAGTTTTTTCTCCTGAAGGAGAATGACATCTGGATGAAAGCGTTCAATGTACAATGTGAGCTCAGCAAGTTTGGCATGCAGGCCATTGATATTGAGCTGCTGAAAATGCCTAGACTTTGGAAGAGAGGAAACCCTAGGGGAGAGTTAGAGCAAGAAGTAGAGCAATAAACAACAGTGTAGTCGGTATAGCTGGTTTGCCCCGAACATTTGAGGTGGACCCAGCCGAGGCAACCACCGCACTGAACGCTTGCATGTGGAGCCAATAATCCACAATCACAACAGGGATATCGCGGGGTCTTGGTGCGTGGCCCTGGGTTCCTCTCACTGCCGGCTCGCAACAGTAGAATGCGAAGCGAGTGCAGCAGCCAGCCATTCGCACTCCCATACATAAAAAGCTCCTCGTGGAGTTGTTGATGCCTGCTTTGATGAGTCTCCTTGATCTTGGTAGTCGACTCCACAGATCCACCACGCGTATGTTGAGCATCTCGGATCCATACCCGTGGGTATATACCTAAGGCAGTTATTTATGTGCTGCCTCGCCAAATGACAACGCGAGGTCGCACAAATCTTCTGGCTAACGGGTCAGCGTAATCATGGAGACTCAAAACGCCAACGTCGGACGGAACGAGATTCTCATGCCGTAAAGTAGCGTGTTCTGATGTGTCGATTGCGTCCAACGCTACTCATTCTACGACATCATAGAAATTTTTGTTTCCTCGGGAATTCATTCCTGCACTTCCTTGTTTTATCCTAGAGGAAAACTGAAGTTATATGATAATAATGTACGTGTAAAAGGATTAAAATGTCAAAGCATTTTCAATTTAGGCTGAGTTTCGGTTTGTACAGGCAAAATTAAAAGAACATTGCAGTAAATTCCTCCATGATGTCGTAGAATGAGTAGTGGTGGACGCACTGGACACGCGAAAACACGCTATTTTACGGCATGAGAATTTCGTTTCCTCCTGCACTGGGCAGCGGACTCCTACAGGAGTCGGCTGGGAGTCCTAGTCTCCCTGCAACAGGAGTCCTGGTTTCTCCTGTAGGAGTCCTGGTGATACCCTGTAGGAGCCCTATTATTCTCCTGTAGGAGACCGGAACTTGTACGGTAGTTTGAGGAATTTCAAAAACGTTTGCTGGAATCAAGCCAAAATCGCCTAGTTTTCGAATTTTTCAAGTCGAAGCATGATTTTCACACTTTTCTGTTGACAATTTTGTCAACGGCAAAATTAGTGTAGGGCATTACGCCCCATTACATTCCTCCTCACTTATCATCAGGAGGAAATTCGGCTCCTGAACACCCCAATCAATCAATGAGAGGGGCGCCTCTGAAAACCTGCATGAGCAAATCAGCATTCCACCCCCTGCACACGCGTATCCTACACCGCGCGGGTTCGATCAATGGTTCAACGTGCGCGTTCCAGGACAACTACCGGAGCTGTTTTTGTCCTGTAGGAGACCCAGTGGAAGCGATGCGGCAGCGTGTCCTGTAGGAGACCGCTTCACTTTAGTTCGGTCTCCTACAGACAAAACAGCTCCTGCGGGAGAGCGCGATCGTCGTTTTCTCCTGCAGGAGTCCGCTGCCAGTGTCGGAGTCCCTGTCCGAAGTTAATGTGCTTATCTGGGCCGAATTCCGGTCCGGAATTGCGTTTCGACACGCTTTGCAGCCGCACGCGCTCGAGTCAGTCCGGTTTCCCGCGCCAAAGCCGACTCCATGGGCTTGTTTGAACAATTTTTTCCAATTTTTCTTAGTTTCCAGTTTCCAAAACCCACCCAGAGTCAGCAGAACGGAGGCTGCGGCGCTGGAAGCTCTTTCTGACTCGGGAGCGCGGCCGCAAAGCGTGTCGAGACGCAATTGCGGACCGGAATTTGGCCCAGATAAGCACAGTACATAGCTTTCGAGTATCACGGAGAAAAAGGTAATCTATAGTTACATTATGATGCATAGGTCGCAAGTTGGAAAGTTTCTGAAAACTGGTCGAGATGTTTATTGAATTCGAACCCTGGCCTGAACGAATAACGTCTGTTTGAGTGTCTAGATGGTGATTGTTGATGTTTCTAGCCTTTTGTCACATTTTCGAATTGCATTGAAACGTTACTGTAGTGTTAGATCACGAAATAAATGAAAAGAAAATAATAGAAGAAAAGAAAATGGTGCAGAGTAAGGAGACGCTGACCACGCTTTTTAAAAATCCGCGGACGACTGGCGGTAGCGGGTGGCGAGCAAGGCTCGGAAGGCGCGCGGGTCGCGAGCAGCGAGTTCGTGAGTAGTCGGCGGTCTCGCGCTGAGGTATGCTCCGCCCACCAATCGCGGCTCGGCCTCGCGCTTAATGGCGAAAATGCCCCAGCGCCGCGCTGTCCGAATGTCTGAGTAGGCGCGCGTTCCCTTGCCCCCCACTCAGACACCTGGCCGGTTGTACGGCGGCGGAAAGTGCGCTTCCGGTGCAACGGCGGGAGCAAAAACGGGGAGGAGTCGAGCTGTCCGTTGCACCGCAGATAAAGTAGGCACGCGACGCAGCCGCTCGCAAAGAAGCGGCTGAACGGCGCACGATTTCTCGAAGTTTCCTGCAATGCTTTTCGTTCTCTCCCCACTTTCATTCAATCGCTGGCTGTTCTTTTCTCCAAATGTTCATTATTTGTGCCCAGATTATCACGCACATGGTCATTTCATTATACCACACTGGATTTCATGAAACACCAAAACAGAATCACAAACACTATTTCATGGAATTCACTGCGCCATTCTTAGGGAGCATTCTTCAAGTTTTCTAACCTCCATAATTATAGGCAAGACGTGCGCAGCTACACATATGATGAGTTCCATAAATGGCTTCCAAATAAGGTAGGTTACACATTTTTACCCTCTTGTATGCGTTTTGAATTCGAAATTTTCCAGCTTCTTGGAAAGCGAGCAGCTACCCCTACAAATGCGGACTATTGAAGAATGGTAGAAACGGCCGAAATCAACACCTGACAGTTTCCACATCTCCTGCTGCACGTAATCCTTGTCTTTGACTCTGTTGCACTTAGATTTCTTAAATTATATCTCATTTTCCGTCCAAGGCTATGGCGTAGATATTCAAGATATAGAGTCTGTTTTGCGAAAAAAACATGGCAACCGAAATAAAACGGGCGGCATAAAACAAAAAAAAAACCAAATTCAGCGGGAAGGCGAGATGTATGTAATTCAGATGTTTTCGATTTATGAATTTTTCCTTTTTTTCATGTTAAAGAGGAAAATTTTTTCTTGTTGTGAATACAATTATCACATTTTGTTTCGTTGCAATTTATTATATTAGATTCCACTAAGTAGGCTAAAATTCTTGTTGTTGAAGTTACATATCTGATATAGTTGATACGTTCGCCTTATTTGTTGTAAAAGTGATTGTTGTAAAAGTGATCGTGGCAGTTCCTCCTAATAAAATGAATTCGATGTTATTTTCTAGAAATTCACAATGACGTGAAGCAGTATAGCATGTAGCATGTGGGCAATAAATTCTTCCACTCACAGTGCATTGTGAGTGAACTAGTACGATAACGCCTTAATAAGGAGCGAAATCCTGCTCCATATTCATGTAGAATCGGTTGCACCGCGTTTCGAAAACGTCTGAATAGCGGTGGAGAATAGGATGTTTGGCGGTGGGTGTCGGTTGCACGCCGGTGCAATGTCAGTGGCCCGCCGGAGTGTCTTCGCGGCGCCACTGACATTCCCGCGCCGCACAACCGGCCAGGTGTCTGAGCAGGCGCATACATATGATTAGGATCCGCGCCTGTTGCCTCAAGCAAAACGTGGAATTAAACCGCGGCTGGCGTGGCGGTTTAAATCTCAATCTCTGAGAATTAAATCGCCGCGCCAGCTGCGGTTTGAATTTGGACGTTTTTTCTTGAGGACACAGGCCAGGTACACTTAGTTAGGTATCTATGTATGTAGCATGTTTCTTATGAACGTACTTTTAAGTACATCAGTATCCTTTCTCTTTTAGGATCGAAATGTCGCTACTCCACGCGACTATTATATGGCTTTGGCTAATACAGTCAGAGACCATCTTGTGAGCAGGTGGATTCGTACGCAGCAGTACTACTATGAGAAAGATCCGAAGGTATTTGAGGATGTCGTTTCAGAGACGAATTCTTTCCTTGAATCAGATTTTCAGAGAGTTTACTATCTTTCTCTTGAATTCTACATGGGTCGGACATTGTCGAATACAATGATGAACCTTGGACTGCAAGCCACCGTCGACGAGGCGCTCTATCAGGTATTTTTGCATTGTTTACAACCAAATCTCTTATCTCCGTTCCGTGGCAATTTATTGTGATTGCGTAAGTAAACATTCAAACGTAGGAAAGCGCTTTGGACGATTTTGGATCGAAGCGTCTTTCCGAGCAGTGTTCAATAGATGCGGAAATTTGCATTTTTGGGTTTTTTGGATGTTGGATTGTTTCGGGATTTTATTTTTTATTTTTAATTGAATAATTTGAAGTCCCGAATTTTTATTTTGGGTTTCAAACTGTTCTATTATTTTTTTGAGTATTCGGCCCTTTTTCAGGTCACAATGTTGAAACATTTAGTGAGCATGAATTCTCAGGGGTCCTTATTTCATTCGAAAACACGAATAAACTCACGATTTTTCGGGAAAAGCTCGGAAATCCATTATAGACCACGTTGTCGAATTTGCTCATCAATTTGCAGAATTATTCGAAAGTTAACTACTTATATTTGCTACAAATGCTCGAGTAACTAGTAAGCCAACAACGGATCCATCGGCTGCTGGCTTCCGGCGCGGCTCCACCGTGATCGACCACGTATGACCTCCGCCATTATCGGCCACCGCCTCATCCCCTCTTGACTTAGCGCTATCCTCACTGTCACAGATTAGGCGTCGTTTATACTTCCGCCGCCGGGCGGCGCGGTGAAGTGCAATCCTACAATATCGGTCGTGCCGCGATGAATTTTGCAGAAACGCACTGTGCCGCGCCGCTCGGCGGCGGGAGTCTAAACGACGTCGTAAGTTCTTCCGTACCAGAACACAAGGAGAGAATGGGAATCAGTAAATATAAGGTATGATATTTCATGGGTACATGCTTCTGTTTACTAGCGAATTGAGTGCGTGCGCAGAAGAAGCGGCTCTCTACGGCGATATACAGTAAGACGTGAATCTCTCCAACGGGTCAGCCCCATCATGGTCCAGCGGGTCGTCAGTAGCCGATGGATGGCTTGTCGGTTTAGTGGCGACTGAACGAGTAATTGTAGCCAAAGGCTATCCAGACAATAGTTGCCGCAGTAAGATAAATTGTAGATAAATTGTAATGTTTGTAGCTGTGGCGTCGGGGTTATCATTTTACGCGCAGGATTACGGTATTCCGGCATTCCTTTTGATCGGTACAAGCGTTCTTGGCTCTGGGTGAAGTTTGAGTGCAACAAATCCTTGAATATGGCCCGATATTTCGGATGACTATTATTCCATTATTCGGGTAGATCATTATTTGTTCATCCGAATCAAATGTAGTGCTGTTTTATCCGAAATTCTGAAATTGCTGCTGAATATTTATGTCTAGAGAGTACTGTTTCAGTTGGGTCTGGAAATCGAGGAGCTGCAAGAAATTGAGGAGGATGCTGGACTAGGAAATGGAGGTCTTGGTCGACTTGCTGCTTGTTTTCTTGATTCTATGGCCACCTTGGGTATACCAGCCTATGGATATGGACTTCGATACGAGTACGGAATCTTCAAACAGCTTATCAAGGACGGTTGGCAGGTTAGGTGTTGAATTTATACCCTGTCCCAAATGATATGGCAAGCCTAGAGTCCAAAGAAGCAGCGCGCCGCCCTCTGCGTCTCTGACATCCTCAGCGACCTGAAGCCCCTGGATCGATGTTAAAGTTGTCTGAGACACTATAGAGACTGCACTGCAACCAAACAATGAAGTGAAGTAATCGCCTTAGACAAGTTAGAACAGCTCGGTTGTATCGAGTTTACGGTGAAATCGACGGGTTAGACGACTCTGTGCGCTCCGAACTGATATCCATATCCTGAAAAACTTTTCCTGCGACGTGAAGAACAAAATATGTATTGAGAGTGAATATCGCGAGCATTTTGAGAAAAAAAGAACGCAAAAGAGCAATGGAGTGTGTAAGAAAATGAAGTGAGAAAGTTTAAAAAACGTCCGAAAATACTAAAATGTCAGAGGCGCAGAGGGCGGCGCGCTGCTTCTTGGGCCTCTACGCTTGCCATCTCGTTTGGGACAGGGTATATATAGGCACGGCCACTCAACTGATGATGTGTCTTTCAACCCTTTTGACATTGAACGTCTAAAAACTTAACGACTGCTAAAGCTGTACATTATGAGGTTGGGGTATCTAAGATGATACATGCAAAACAACGGGGCGCTAGGGAAACCTGATAGTTTGATCTGATCCCCTTGGAAGTCGTGGATATCTCTAATTGTGAATCAGAACTCCTAATCCGCATGTATTTCCAGCATAAAATGACGTTCTCCAGGTAGAAGAGCCGGACGATTGGCTCTGATTCGGAAATCCATGGGAGAAGGCTCGTCCTGAATATATGCTGCCTGTAAACTTTTACGGAAAAGTTGTGAAGGATGACAAAGGAAAGGTGGGTTATTGGTATTAGCTTGGGTTGCCGGATAAAGTCAGTTGCCTTCATGAATGTTTCAACATTTCAGCCACAATGGGTGGATACTCAAGTGGTGTTCGCAATGCCATATGACACACCTGTTCCTGGATATCGTAATAATGTTGTGAACACATTGCGTCTATGGAGTGCTAAGGTAAAGCATTGATACATTCAGTTTCAACGCAATTGCTTCAACAGTCTCTAAAGCCGTGATAGTCCAACGCCGAGGAAATGGATTGAGAATATTCTCTCAGCAAGATGTCTAGATGAGATCCGAAATGAGCATAAGAAAGTCCACAGCGGCGAAGGTGCACCTGTCTCGCCAACTAAACTGAGACTTTATCGATGACTTTGCTCGGCACTGCATCTAGGTTGGGCTGATGGTCATTTTTGCCTGACAATCTCACGAGCTGGAAGTGCTCTATGTGCAGAAGACGTAGACGTTCTTGGTTCAAGACGAAGTGATTCAAGCGGTGAATCTGATTCTGATTAATCTCTCTTATGCTTTGGTATGAGTGTGCTCGATTGAGAGCTTATTGCTCAACAAGTGGCGGCGCTTAGACCAACGCTTTGAACTTGCTGCGTATTAGCCCGAAAAGTGTAAGACACGGTGTGCGGTCAGACTGGCGTCATATACTCCAAAGAGGTGTATGCAGCTTATCTATGAGTCGTTAAGATGGTCTCGCTGCTGTATCCCCTAGTTTCTTGTCTAGAAACTCTATGTGCTAGCCTGTTGAGTGCTGCCTCGCGATTACTTTCCTCGCCTTTGTTCAGTATTTTCGTGGAACTCTAGCGATGGGCCTAGAACGAGGCTTAACAATTTGGTAAATCATGTTGTCGGCGAACAGACATCATCCCACTTCACATCAGGATGAGCGTTATGACTTCCAGGCTTCTGTGGTAAAAGTGATACAGATGATTTTGCGGTGAGAACTGTGAGCATCACTGGATCGATATGGGTTTCAGAGCTCGACGAGCATTCGTCTTGCTCGCGGCTTTTGGTTATATGTCATGGTGATATTATTGGCATATGTAGCGCTTTTGATCTGTTGAAGAGACTTGTGCAAATCTTCAGGGTAAAGGCTGAATACGACAGGTGACGATTCTCCTCCCTGCGGGGCATCGGTCGCTTTTGGAAGTCTTTATAAAGATGTTTCCGGAGGAGAAATCCCGAGAACAGAACTTCCATCGTCGGCCCCTCATAAACACTGTGGCCTTCAAAACGTTTTTAGCCCATTCGTTTAGTCTATGATGCTGCGTACAATGATACATTTAGCAGAATCGAACACCATTTAGATCTCTCCGTGCTCTCACATTCCCTCATTTAGGCCGAGAACCATTTCCACCTAAAGTTCTTCAACGATGGTGATTACGTGCAAGCTGTCATGGATCGCAATCTTTCAGAGAATATAACCAGGGTACTCTATCCTAATGACAATGTGAGTATACATCCTTTCAACTCATGCGCATTAGCCTGTATTGTTTTGTTGCTCTTATCATGCGGCCTTCAGGTTTTCATTGGAAAAGAACTCCGTCTGAAGCAACAGTATTTCTTGGTCGCCGCCACCCTTCAAGACATTATCCGTCGCTTCAAGTCCAGCAAGTACGGGTGCCGAGATGCCATCCGCGTCAACTTTGATACCTTCCCGGATAAGGTAATAACGTTTAGTAATAACGTCACTAAATCACGCGATTGTGCTGCTTTGCACCTTTCAAACTGAGGCTCGATGGGGAAAGTGGCCACCTGAAGCTTTCCTTTCACGGCCTCATACTTGTAGGCCGAGTATTCCAGCGTAGCGCAAAATCGGCAAATCAACAATCGTGTTTTTTAGATTATGTTTGATTTTTAAGGTTGCCATCCAACTCAATGACACTCATCCCTCTATTGGAATTCCAGAGTTGATTCGTTTACTTGTCGATGTAGAAGGTAAGTTTGACTAAATACTGATTCCGCGGCTAATTTTCTCCATTAATCGTTTCAGGATTGACATGGGCAAAAGCTTGGGAAATCTGCGTGAAGACATTCGCGTACACTAACCATACCCTTCTGCCGGAGGCCCTTGAGAGATGGCCGGTTTCCATGCTCCAGCACATGCTACCTCGCCATCTCGAAATTATCTACGAGATCAACCAGAAGTTTATGGAGGTCAGCTTTACACAGTTACTTCCGTTCTCTACTGCTATCGATGCAAACTATACATTGTTAGTCCGTATCCGCTCGTTATCCCGGTGATTTTGAAAGGATGCGCCGCATGTCCATTGTTGAAGAAGCTGATCAATTTGGAGAGGTGCGTTTCGGAGTTTCTAAGGCATCCTCCATAGTCCTCTTCACAAGCGCGGCACGCGCGACTGACTATGGAATTTTCGCTGCGCGGGACGCGCTTGGCGCTCATACCGCTATGGCGGTTTTACCCTTGCATCGTCACTTGATTCTCAGCTTAGGTTCACTCCGTCATAAATAATTCTTGCATTATCCCCTCCACCGTGTGAGCAAAAACAAGCCTAGAATTGTGGTGCATGATACGGTTGGGGCCAACTTTACCCAGTACCGTCATGGCAGTGCCACCGGAGATTCCATAGTTGCTTCCTGCGCGCTCCGAGTGGTAAAAAGTTTTATAGTCCACCGCTCGTCCTTCACGTCACGCGCGTGCTGCGCTTGCGGTGAGGACTATGAAAGATACCTAAACTTGATTTAAAGCAATAATCCATGATAGCACAAGTTGCTTTTTTTGTAGAAGCGGATCAATATGGCTCATTTGTGTATCGTATGCTCTCATGCTACCAACGGAGTTGCTGCGCTGCATTCCGACCTGCTCAAGAGCCATACGTTAGTTTTACTATAGTTGCATTTTCTTAAGTTTTTTGGAGACTCGGGGCTAATTTTCACTTTTGAGTATCCTCTGATTCCGAGCCAAATTTACTCTGTTGCTTCGCGCGCTCGTGCATAGCGAGGGTAGAGACAGCGAATATCACTCCCATGTCGTTAATTTCTGAAGCCATTTAGCTCCCATGCGTAGTCACTCCTTACACTGGGTTCATACGTTCCGCGGAACCAAGCGATTTTTATCGATATTGGCCGAAAATCGAAGTATCCTCTGGTTCATCTTCGAGAGCCGCGGCGTCTCTGGAACCATGGTCGTTACCAGGGATGTGCGGAAAAAATATTTTCGGAAACAGAAAACAGAAAATCTAGTTTGACAGAAAACAGAAAAAAATCTCCAAAAATGGGCAGAAAACAGAAAACAGAAAATTTTGAAAAATCAATAAAGGGTGTTCAGCCTACACTAAACGAAAATTTTCAAAACATTCAATTTTTAATACATTTTTTGAGTGATGTGTGTCTCTTTCATTGAATTTCCAAAGCCTTACAGTTGGCCAGAGCAAAAAGTATAGACGCTCAAGAAATGTAGATTATGAGTGCGATGAGATGACAAATGTTCATCGAACCTTCCTTTTCCCAGGCAATAAAAGCTCGATTACTCTATTAGAAGCTCAATACATATGTATGTCTGGGCAAGGAGTACGTAGTGCAGACGGAGCGAGCTTTCCGTTCTGTAAGGTACATATTTTGACACTGATTGTGGGATAACTGCTGGTTTCAACACTGTACTACTCCTCAGAGCTGAAAGTCACGTATCACCATCAATTTCTTGGCGCTTCATCTTAAATTCTGTGCCATCTACGTTGCAGTTAATTAAAACACGTATTTAGAGTGTTGCGTGCATGGCACAGTTGGGGCCAATATTGCCCCGTTCTGCTAAAGCGGGTATGAATAGTGGGCGTTAAAGGCAGTGTTCACGATAATCTTCGATTTTGAGATTATTCGCTATATCGATTGATTGGCCTCTGAGTAGAACTGAAATGACGAAGAAACCGCGAAAAACGCACCAGAAGGGCACGAAATCCTTTACTCTCACCCCGCTTCTTTACTCTCAATGGAACTGTTTGTTGTGACAATGAGCTCGCTTGTGGACCCGTCTTTTCCGATTCTCGATTTTTTGTTGCTCCGTTCTTTCCTTCGGACCGTAACTAATACTAATTTGCTTGAAATATTCTTCCGTTTTTAGTTAGCCCAATTTTTAACCGGTGACAACAACCGTTAACATGTTCATCCGATCGGACAACTAATCCAGGCCAGATAATAATGTCACTAAAATAAGACCATTCAATGCGTTCCTCGCCATTTCTTCGTAATTTTGGTCACACTTAGTAGCCAAGGCATTGTTCTGAGTGGAAAACTCGGGAACGAAAATCATCGTGAACACTGCCTTTAAGTACTTAGTATTGATGGCTTATTATTGTTACTAAAGAGTCACATGGCAGTTTTCCTTTCACTTCACTGCTTTGCGTTACATCTGAGGGATTCGTCAACGATAAAAATCTGGGTGAGAGTATGCACTATAAGATAAAGATAAGAAATCGGCTTCCTGGATCCCTATTGAAATGCGCAGCGCATCCGACGTCGTATTCGTAGAGGATTGACTTTGAGAGAAATTGCCGCTGCGGCTCCGCGATAGCGCCGCTTTGGCGCGTACAAGCGCCGAAGCGGCACTAACGCGGAGCCGCGGCGGCACTACCGCAGATCCGTAGCGGGGACCCGAAAGTGCCGCTTCGGCTCCGCGATAACGCCGCAGCGGCTCCGGGAGAGTATCCGATATGAAGTTATTTGAAAATTATAAGACAACTAGGAGGAGGGGGGGGGGGCTAAATATAAGAACAAAAATTCGCACCTGCGGTCGTTACGTCCTTTGTCTGATAAGGACAGAGCTTACCGCTGCTTTTGCGCACTAGGAAATACGGAATGTACCTCAAAATTGGGTATATTGAACCGGTGACTATTTTGTTTTACCACACAGGACAGTTAATCGTACTCCACGCGGGTTGGCTGCTGCATCCTTGTGGAGCCGGCGCGGTTCAAACGCGGAGCCGCTGCGGTACTGCCGCGGCGATGTCGAGGCTTAAGACACGGCAGCAGAATCGTCTGATCACGGAGCCGCTGCGGCACTATCGCCTCAGACATTGGGAGCAGTGGACAGCTGGCGAAAATTCGCCAGTTGCTCAACAGCTGGATGACAGCTGGCATTTAGCTGGCCAATGGCAATCACGAGGCCCAGCTGGCGAAAATGTGCCAGCTGCCTGAAGGCTGCGCGATAACTTGCATTCGGCTGACACGGGCGATCACACCTCGAAATCACCGAGTGCATGAAAACGCAGTTGTCCGCCAATCGGCACTCGGCTGGCGCTTAACCGCCCAGTGGCCCACGCTTGGCGCTGAGTCGTCAAATGACTGGCATTCGAGAGAGCACGTTTCAACATGTCATAGCTTGATCTCTGATTTCATTGATAAACTCAGCCGGTATATAATTATATTATTTAGTTATTAATATATATATATATATATATATATATATATATATATATATATATATATATATATATATATATATATATATATATATATATATATATATATATATATTCAGTCCAGTGAGTGCTCATTCGGCACTTTAATGCCGGCCCTGGAAGGTGACCTGAAGTCACTCTTTAGAGGCTAGCATATTTTTGGTAACTGAGGGGAAAGTCCCCACGGCGTGGGGGGGGGGGGGGAGGTGGGGTGGATACCTCACCTCAGACCGTTGCGTAGGCGATCTCCTACGCAACGGTCTGCGGTGAGGTACCCACCCCGATTCATCGGTCTGCCAGGAGACAGGCGGACCGCTGGCGAATGATTGTTCAACAGCGGGCTGTCAGGTAATAGCCAAGAGACTGCCAGCGTCCTGGCGGACCGCTGGCAGGGTTTCGGCGGACCGCCGGGTAATAGCTGTCCGACACCGGGAATGGTTTTTGCTCGCCAGGCAAATGCCGTCGGTCCGCCAATCCCAATGTCTGAGGCGGAACTATCGCGGCACAGTCAAGGATCGCGGTAGTTTCCCGGCACTGACGCGGCAAATTTCTTTAGAGGAGTGGGTTTTTGCAGGGACCCGCCGACTTCCTGAAGAGTGCCTTCATCTCCCTACATGAATCTGTTACCAATTGAAGTACCCCGGAGGATTGGTTGGTTTGGTTCACCTCGGCGAGGATCGAACCTGACCGTGTACAGGGAACAGCACCGTTTCCTCCCACCACGCCACACGTGCCCTAATTGATGACCACTACAGCGAGATAAAAGTGTCTAGCGTGGAGCAACTGCAGAGAGCCTGGGTGAAGTACACCCCCACCCTATCGACTTAGCTTCGATAAATCCGGCTACTTTTTTCTACGACAATCCTGCTGCAGATCGCGGTACACGTTTTTTTTCTGTTTTCTGTCCAATTTTTGCCCATTTTTACAGAAAACAGAAAAAAATGGCCATGTCCAATTTTCGCCCATTTTTACAGAAAACAGAAAAAAATGGCCAAAAATAGAAAACAGAAAATTCCGCACATCCCTGGTCGTTACTCCCTCACTTCCTCGCGTGCCACTTGTATGTTTCGCGACATTCCACAGAAGTTGCGCAGAATATTTTTGTGGACATTATTGCTGACTCGCGTGGTGGTAAGTATAAACCTGGACCTGTTTTTATTAACGATTTACCCGCTGGGGAAGGGTACATGCTACTCGTAACCTGCAATTCCTGTGCTCTTTACCTCTGTCTCGCTTCTTCGCCAAAGTGCGAGACCGACTCATAGAGCACAGGAATTTAGGATATTCTGAGTAACATTTAATCTTACCTCGCGGGTAAATCGTTCACGGTGTTTTCAATGACAAGTAGCTTTTGTTTTAGGTTCAAGGACTTCCACGAGATGTACCCTGACAGATTCCAGAACAAAACCAATGGTATTACACCCAGGCGATGGCTTCTCCTCTCTAATCCTTCGCTTGCTGATGCCATCGCTGAGGTCGTTTCGCTCATCCTGTGGAATTGAATAAGCCTCTCCATTGTGGTCCTGTTATTCATGCTGTTGTAGAAAATCGGAGAGGGGTGGATTACCAATCTGGATGAGCTTCAAAAGCTGAAGGAATTTGTGAATAACCCTGGATTTTTGGACCAGATTCGTCGTGTGAAACAGGCTGGTTTCATGTGCTGATTTTGTTTTTGGGCTTTCTGAAACATCCTGGTTAAAGAATTGGAAAGAAATTTTTTTCTCAGGAAAACAAGTTGCGTGTAGCTCAATATCTGAGTGATGACTACAACGTGGAAGTGAATCCGGCCAGCATATTCGACATCCATGTGCGGTTTACCAACTGAATTGAGGATCATTCTTGTTCATTGTAAAGCCAACAAGTTGTAGGTGAAGCGAATTCATGAGTACAAGCGACAGCTTCTGAATATTCTTCACGTAATTGCCCTGTACAACAGAATAAAGGCCAACCCCACAATCGACATGGTGCCGCGGACATTCCTTTATGGTGGAAAGGTTTGCTTCCTCACTAAAAATTCAATTATTATTTCCTTAGGAAAACGAGGTTTTCTTTTGTTAAGGCTGCGCCGGGTTATCATATGGCTAAGCAGATTATTCGTTTGATCACCAGTGTTGGAGAACTCGTTAACAATGATCCAATCGTCGGCGACAAAATTAAGGTTGATTTTCAAAAAGCGGAAGTAAACGCAGTCTACTATGTAGGTTGTCAGCGGTTTGCCTCTAGGTCGTCTTCCTCGAGAACTATCGTGTCTCGATGGCCGAGAAAATCATTCCCGCCGCCGATCTTAGCGAACAGATCTCTACCGCTGGAACAGAAGCCTCCGGGACTGGAAATATGAAATTCATGGTCAGTGTCGTCTACATTTTATTTATAGCAGGTTCAGTTTCAAGCCCACATTGGCTGACGCGGATTGTTTTCCGCTTGGGCTTGGAATGCCAATAGTATGGAAAAATAGCTCGGTTGTTGGTTGTATGTTCAGGTTGGTTAATAAGCATGTATAAAATGCTTTCCGGTGCAATTTTTCTCCGCACCTACAGCTCTATCGCTTTTCACTGAATATGTGACTTGCTTGTTTTTGAAGCTTCAGTAAAAACAGCTGCTTATTTGGGTGAGACGCAGGTTCTTTCAGCTTTGCAAAGCAATCATCGCTTCGTATGAGACGCATATGAGACAGGCATTCCCATCGTGAAGAACAGATGTTATAGTTTGTTAGTGCTACGGGATTTCGCTTACTGCGGCGGCCTTGTCGATACATATAAAAACGTGAACAAAAACGATGAAAAAAAAAACTAGAAATAGCCGGCTACGTCCGACCGCAAGGGGCAGCTCTGTTTGATGTAGATGTGGCACAAAAAATCTCGGGGGTCCGGCCTTAACCAGCTGCAGTCAGTCATGTACTCATCAATGATAGAGCAGCTTATCTTCACACGTTGCGTTGAATGGAATCCCATTGGTGGCGTTACCACCCGAGCCGGCTGCAGCCGACTTCGCCAATCAGTGCTTTTTTTTTAACCTTATCTCGTCCATGTGTTTTCTTAGATATCAAGCGGTCCGGGCACATTCGGTCGGCTTATTTTCATTTTCCGTAAAATCAATGCGTGCCCACCGGTGGGACACGTTTTTCAAAAATCGATTCCTCCGCCACAAGAACGATTTCTAGCTCCACTATAGTAGATTAGTCAAATTCAATAGCTCATATACGAAATCACCAACAAAAAACATCTAGTAACAACGAGGGAAAAACTATCAGTATTTCGGTCAGATAAAGCAATGGATTCAAAGCAGATATACGCATAGCCCGTAATGGCGAGAGTAGAAGTGACAGCTCCGTGAAGGATTAGCGCTCACCAGGTTCGTTCTCGAAGTATTCAGTTGCAAGTTTCCTGAACGCCTTATGACTCACAGGGATGCATTTGAGCCTCCCGAGCCGTTCAAATGCAGGAGTCGTCCTACTAATAAAGAAAAAGCGCCTGCAGTTAAGGTTAGAGTTTTTGCGTAGAATTTTTGAAGCTCCTCCCCTGGTACTTGATGTTCTCACCTCGACAATACACTCAGGCCGCAGATCAAAGTCCGGTTTATACAGGATTTTGTGCAGCAGTAGTAAGTAATTAAACTTTCTTCTTATCAAATAAGTTTGCAAGTTGAGCTCACTATTCCTGGTTTCTGCAGATGGCATTTGTTGATAATGGCTAAATCCAAGCTTCCTGATCATTAACTTCCTTGTCAACCCGTTTTGCACCTTTTCAAGTCTAAGTATGCTCTTCTTTTTGTGCGGAAAGTACACCGGTGTCCCATACTCAAGAATAGGTCTCACATAGGGTTTGTAGGCTCTAAGTAGCACCGCGCTGCTTCTTGTCCCCAGTCCCCTGAATATATTATTGACGGCCATGGTGGCTCTGGCAGATACCGATTCGCAGTGTTTGTCAAAACTGAGGTTTCTTGTGAGGATAAACCCCAGGTCAGTGATCTGCTCGACATTCTCGATCTCAGTCCCTTCGACATTGTAAGTATGACAGTTATTCGAAGAACCCAGGTGCAGAGTTTTCGTTTTTTCCTTCGATAACGGTAAGTCCCATTTATGAGACCAGACCGCCATTGCGTCGATTGCATTTTGAATTGCATCAATGTCCTCCCTGGAGCCCGCCCGGCAAAAAATCTTTATATCGTCTGCAAATGCACAGAATTCTGCTCCAAACCCACTTATTAAGTCCCCCAGCTCGTGCGTGTATATATTGAACAGAATTGGTGAAAGAACTCCATCCTGCGGAACTCCACTACACACTGGGTGATTCTGCGAATACGAAGTGTTCACTCGAACCGAAAAGGTCCTATGCTCCAAAAATGAGGCAATCCAAGAAACTATGCGCGGGTGTACGCCTACCATTGTTAGTTTTTGTATTAGCTTATGATGTGGGACTTTGTCAAATGCCTTGGAGAAATCGAAAAAACAACATCGACATTACTACCTTGGTCTAAAAGAGACGTCCAGTTGTTTAGGGCTTCAATCATAGCTGTCACAGTTGACTTACCCTTTTGAAAGCCATGCTGATAGGGGGAATAACCGAACAGTTTTCGAGATGCGCTCATATTCTCTTCTTTAGAATTTTTTTCGAACAACCTAGCGAACAATGATTTTATACTAACTGGTCTGTAAATGGAAGGCTCTGTGAATGGCGCCTTTTTAAGAAGAGGAGTGACATAAGATAATTTCCATCGATTCAGAACCTCACTCGTCATGAAGCTCAAGTTGAAAATGAACTCTAGCGGTCCCGCTATCTCATGAGCGACTTTCTTCACGAACATCAGATGAATATCATCCGGCGTTCTTGAATATGAATTCGGCCATTTCAATAGTTCAGTTGTAATTTCTTCTTTATAGAACCAACAGGAATCGTGCATCACCTCGAAGCTCGGGGAAACCAGCCCTGCTTGTTCCAGTGAGGAAGCCCTTGAAAATGAATGTTCGAATGTATTTGCCAAAAGTTCTGCCTTGTCCCTATCAGCCCTGAGGATATTTCGGTCAGACGTCTTAAGCCCCCCAATGGTTTTTTATCATGCATTCTGGAGTTCAAAAGCTTGTAAAACGCATTCCTATCTTCCGACTCGATGACTTTCTTCTCTATGCTATCGTTGTACTTTTTAAGCTTGCGTTCGAACTTACCATTTACTGTGCTTCTCTGGGCCAAATTCCGGTCCGCAGTTGTGTCTCGACACGCTTTGCGGCCGCGCGCATTCGAGTCGGAAGAGTTTCCAGCGCCGCAGCTGCCGTTCTGTTGACCCTAGGTGGGTTTTAGAAACTGGAAAGTAAACAAAGTTGGAGAAAACTGTATAAAAAAGCCATATCGAGTCGGCTTCGGCGCTGGAAACTCGACTGACTCGAGCGCGTGCGGCCGCAAAGTGTGTCGAGACGCAATTGCGGACCGTAATTTGGCCCAGATAAGCACAGTATGTCCTTGAACGTTGCCCAGCTAGCGGTGGTATTATATTCTTTTGCAGCAAACCACGCATCTGTGCGCAACCCTTTAAACGCCTTGAGGTTTGGGGGAAGCCTGCGGTGACCGCTAGGAACCATGTGCATCGTTACAAAAAGTTCAATGCAGTGGTGGATTATGGCAATTAAAATTTCGTATTTTCCATTAACCGTAGGCTCTGACTGAAAAGAACTATACCAGTCAACATTCATCAGGTACTCCTTTATCAGGTCAAAACGAGCTGCCTTGAAATTTCTTTTCATCTCTTTCATGGTATTTTGTTTACGAAGTTTGAGCCTGTACTGAACCAAGGAGTGGTCACTCGAACCCAGGGGAGGCAAGACACTTGAATTCGACACGAAATCAGTTTCAGAGCAGAGCACCAAATCTAGGATGTTACCCCCACAAGTTTCCGATTTAACATACTGCGACAGAGAATGAGTGCAGCACATATTCAAAAAACTGGAAACAGAACTATTGGCGGTGTAGGTGCCTTCCCATAGCACGTCAGGGAAATTGAAGTCGCCGGTGGTTATGCAGGGGTAGTTAACGGACACCATATCACTAATACTTGCGTTCAACTGTTCAGTCATCACCGCGGTACAACTAGGAGCTCTATAAACCACAATGAACCGTACAGTAAGGAGCCCTACTTCCACGTCTGCACATAAAATTTCATATGAGTCCTTAACAGACTCACTGAAAACAAGAACTGGTCAGTAAGGACGAACAAAGCAACCCCACCTCCTTTCTTGCGACTGCGCTCACACCTGAGATTGTCGTAGTGAGAACTCCAGTCCCCCAGCAGAGGCGCCAATTCAATTCCAGCCTTGAGCCACGTTTCTGTGAGCGCGATAATATCAGTGTTTCCATCCTGTAAAAGAATTGCTAAAGAATCATTGTTTTTTGCTATAGAACGTATATTTGTTGTAAAGCATGAAGTACTACGAGATCCGTCCCGAGGATTGCCTACGCGTTTTCCGCCACCGGAGCAGTAGCATTCGGAACAGCAGAAAATGTAGCAGTATCAACAACTACTGTACTCGAATCGGCAACAAGCGTGCTCGAATCAACAACAAGCCCATTGGGATCGTGAGGAAGCGTGCCAACATGGGTAACAGGTGTACTGAATTGAGAAGGCTGCGAGCTAGAGCGAGCAACATTAGCAGTTGAGCGACGCGCAATAGCAGCTTCTCGCCGGCGTGCCAGTTCTTCCTTTGTGAGCGAAGGCCTATTGAAGACCCCGTCACGGGTGAAGGTTCCAAGTCGAGGAGCTCTACGCAGCGTCAGGCTCTGGTAATAGCTAGAAGGGAGAACAACTTTCAACAAACGGGGTCGATCAACCTGTGGCTTCCCTAGCCTATAAACCATACAAGGGATACACTCTACTCTCAAATGATTCAACACATCTACGACAGAGTAATCATATTTTGTTCTCTCAATAGACATCTTCTTACAAGGGAAGTATAAGAAGCGTAGGTCTGAACGGTAGAAATCTAATGTCATGTGGGAATGTTCACGCATTACATGGTGAAATAGTGTTGGGTACCCGCCGCGAGAGATAGATCTGAAGGAGTTATAAGCTCCGAAAGTTTTCCAGTCATCGACCTCCTCCTAGTCTATGAATTGTTAAGCGGTCAAGCCAACAGCATCGACGGCGCAAAGGGAGGAAGGGGCAGTGGTGGGCATGTGACCAGGGTTCGAGTCTCAACCAGCGCTGATTTTTTTGCAAATTCACGGAACTTTCATATTTTGATCAAAAATTATATCACAAAAGTCATTTTATCCTTTTGCTGCGCGATAGAGCCACATCGACAGTAAAATAGACTCGGGTACAAAGGATTCAAGGTTTTGTTTCCCATCAAGGAATTCCATTGTTTTGGAGAACTTATATGATTTGTAAGTATTAACATCACATATTTTTAACAACCTTATCACTTTATGGGACGCAAAATACATAACCACTTCTTTCACCAATGGTAAATAGGCACATAATGCATCAAACATAAGCAAATTCCGCAATAGGGACAGCGAATGAACGCGATAGGCCCCTTGCAACCTATTTCTTCACAGGGGCGGAGCGCTACTGGAAATTCGAGATCAGTTGGAGTTTTGAAAGGACCCGGACCGATAAGAACGTAGCCGGCCTTAAAGGCATGGTCCACGCCGGAAACTATATATTATTTTAAACGACCTAAAAATTCAAAATTTCGAAGGGCAATAGTAGAGTGAAATCGCTTGAGCAGTGCTTTCGAATAGCTGAAAAACCCGATGTCTGCCAGCTGAACCAAACTTGTTACACCAGGCGGTTTCGTCAAAATCTGCAAGTTTTTCCCGCCGGCACAAGAGCCTATATCGCGCTTTGATTGGAAAAATCACTCCTTGAGTCGAGAAAGAGAACACAATTCTTCGGCATTTGCTGGATGAAAACATTCTCGAAAAATGCAAGTGTTGTTAACGTCGTCATGACATGGGATGTTCCGCTGACGACGTAAAGTTTCATCGTCTTGAATACATTCTTCAATGGGAAGCGACCACCCGGCTCCGGTAATTGAACAAAGAGCATTTCTCCGACCTTGCCTGTTGGGAAAATGAGGGGCATGACGGTCAGACTACGGGTGGTCGCAGAAGCCGACTGCACCAAGCGCACCGTCTTCTGCTACTTAATGGTTCTCGTAACTTGTTCAAAATATGTGGGGTAACACTTCCAAATCATATAATGTTTATGTTTATGTTTATGTTCATTACATTTACATAAGGCAAATGCGCAAAAAAAAATCACAAATACAAAGCAAGCAATAAGAAGACACACAAACACAGAGAAAAAATGGCCGTTAAATGAGAGAAAAAAAAACACCACTAAAGCCAAACCGATCCCTCCCGAAAAAAAGGGGAAAATTATTATGCTAAATTTCAGAAGAGAGTAAAATCCTCGAGACCTGCCTTCTGAACTGACCCAAAGGGAGAGTACCAGAGACCCTTCTCGTTATTTTCAAATATGAACTAGCAGCCCGATGGGGAAATGATCTCTACCTCACACTGGTAAAAGGACGGCTGAGGAATATCTTCGTTCTCTCACCCCTAGTGTTCGATTCGACCAAGTTAAAATAGGGTTTAAGACTGAAAATGCCCCTATTCCCGAGAAGCTTGTGGACCATGCAAATGTCAAACACTTTCCGTCTAGAATCTAGCGTAGTTAGCCCAAAATACTTGTTTCTTATATGCGCCCTGGGTATTTTGGCATCCAAGAAGCCACCAATACGGAATACTAGTTTACGAGTAAAACTATTCTGGACTTTTTCTAGCGCTCCAATATTCTTTTTCGTGTACGGAGAGAAAACTACTGATCCAGATTCTACAATAGGCCTTATATAGGTCTTGTACGCTCGGAGCAAAACCTGCTTGTTTTTTTGTGGATATTCCCTTGAAATTCTGGAAAATACGCCTGTGAGCCGACTGACACTTTATTCTGATATGCTCAGAGAAATCCAATTTACTGTTATAGTGGAAGCCAAGATCTCGAACAGATTCAACCCCTGGGAGCGCAAGGCCATCGCACGTATAGAAATGTGTCGTGGGTTCTGAATTTACTTGAACTCGCATGAATACAGTCTTTTGTGGCGCGAGGGGCAGCTGCCATTCCTTCGCCCAGCCAACCATCAAGTCAATAGCCTCCTGTAGCACTCGGGTGTCGAGTGGTTCAGAAATCACCTTGTAAAGTTTTATGTCGTCCGCATAGAACTTCATCGTAACAGCTTTGTCCCGAAAAACGATAGGAATGTCCGCTGTGAAAATACTAAACAATATTGGTGATAATACACCTTGCGGCACCCCGCTCTCTATGTTTTTCACCTCAGAATAGCAATCCTCGACTCTCACCTGAAACGTTTTTCCAGATAAGAATTGGGCGAGCCATTCTATCAATATCGGATGAAACCTCAGATCTCGTAGTTTTGACAGCAGTTTCGAGTGCGAGACACGATCAAATGCCTTTGCAAAGTTAAAGTAAATGACATCGCAACTGCACCGCTTGTCAAGGGCCTCCGTCCAATCATTTATGCATTCCAGAAGGTTCGTTTCTACAGACCTTCCCGGGACAAAGCCATGCTGGTTCCTAGGAATGATATTTTGCGAAAAGAGGTGTAAGACTATGTGATCCTTCAGCACCTTCTCGAACAGCCTGCAGAACAGTGAGGTGATACTAACTGGCCTATAATTCCCTGGATCAGCAGCCGGCTCTTTCTTCAATAAAGGTGTAACAAAGGAGTGCTTCCAGCGAGCTGGAACCTCACCATACATAAGAGACTGGTTGTAGATATAGGCCAAGGGACCACAAATAATTGGGGGTGCAACTTTTTGAATGAAAAAAAGAGGAACAAAATCAGGGGTGACCGAGGAAGATTTAGGCCCCTTTTTCAACAATTCCTGCAGTTTCGTTGAATGAAACCAAGGAAAATCCGCCATAGGCTGAGTACCCAAGAATGACGAAGATGGACTGTTCCCGTCGTCTGATTGGAATTGTTCCGCGAATTGGTCAGCTAACATGTTTGCCTTATCATACGCCGATGTCGCCAGGAATGCACCCTTTCTAAGGCAACCGATATGACTCTTTTTTTGCAACTTTGAATTTATATACCTATAGGAGTTCCTGTCTCCCGACTCGATCTTTTGCTTCTCAAGGTAACTATTGTACTTATCCAACTGGAGCATGGAACCTTTTCGCAAAATCATTATACGCCTCCCAAATTCCAGTTCTCCTTGCCTCATGGAAAAGACACTGACGGTGTTCAGCCATTTTTTGCAAGTGAGCAGGTAGGCGGATTGAGTTAATGGAAGACACAAGCTTCCACGGAACATGCAAATCAATAACTGCATGGATAACATAAGAAAAGCTCATATTTCTCATTTACACCGCTAGCCGATTCTAACAGACGAATCCAGTGAATTTGGCTCAAGTGGTCACAAACGGCAGTATAATCGCAATTAGCATATACCCTTCGATAAACCGGAGTACTAAGTGTTTCACAACATTGAATGTCGAATGAAATGCTATTGTGATCGCTCAATCCTACAGGCGGCAGAATTTCTAGGTTTCCCAGTAAGGTTTCATGGCTGGAGAAAACTAAATCCAACACATTTTGACCTCTAGTAGGCTCCCGCACAAATTGGAAAAGGTCGTAACTACAAACAAGTTCCTCCAAGCAAGCCAAATTCGATGCCAATACATCACCTTCATTGCTCCGAGCGAAGTCGGGTAAGTTGAAATCCCCCACAATGATTGTGTGCAGTTCACACGCTATTAAATCACTCAAAACCTTGACTAGCATTTCCGTTTTCGCAAAATCACAAGACGGAGCCCTATACACAACTATGACCCGGAAGCTCGAGCTTTCATGATAAAGATCGACACAAAGCATCTCATGAGCATGTTCCACCGACTCCGAGTAAATCACAGACATTGACAGCCTCCGATGAACCAATAACATAACCCCACTCTCCAGACTTCTTACTACGATCGCACCTTCTTGGCTTCGTAATCCAGAGCTAAATTACCCAATAAAGTTGAAACCATTAGACTAGGCTTGAGCCACGTCTCTGTAAAGGCGTAAATATCATACTTGTGAGAAAGAACTAGATCAATATGCCCCTATTTTTCGAAACGGATCTTACATTAGCGTAGAAACACCTCAAACACTAAGCAAGGATACCTGAGAGGAATAGTCAGTTTTCCTGATTGGGAGGTGACAATACATTAACAATGCTAGGCACAACGGCTACCGGCGATCTCGGTGTGGTAGAAGAACTTAACGCTATTGAGGAATCAACGTGAGCAATGGGTACAGCAGCCACTGGTGATCCCGGAAGTTCTAGGAGCACCTACATCATCAATCGTACCGACACTCTGCCGGCGAACACGAATCCTGTCCCTCTCCTCCTTAGTTAGAGAGGGTCTAATATAGATCCCTTGGAAGAGAAGGACCTGAGCCAATGAGCCTGACGGCAAACCAAGCCAGCATGGAACGAAGATGGTAGCACCACCTTGATTAACCGCGGTCGACCAGTACCTGGTTTGCCCATTCTATAAACCGACTTGAGACTACACTCTACGTTTAGATGATCTAGAACTTTACGAATCACATCAGAATCGGACAACACACGATTCGACGGCACTCTATCTCCCGACTCTAATACCCCAGGAGATAACAATAGAACGCTTCCTTTCATGCTCTTCTGGAGAAGAGGTCACAATAGGAACACCATGAGTCTCACGAGAATCCGATGTATGAGAAAGCTGGAACCTTAAGCTCAACAATTTCTGCCTGCAATGAGGCATTACTCTTAAGCAAGTCACTGTTCTCAGCTGCTAGTGCCTTTGTTAGCATCTACTAGTTCCATATTTCTCGAGACAACTGAATCGAACATTTCCTTCATGGAAGAGAAATGACTTATCACTAGCTTCAGGTGAGTAGGTAGCGACTCATCTCTCATCAGCTGCTCGATAGCTCCCGCAAAGTCCAGAGGCTGTTGCGTTCCCGCTCGTTTGGCCGCTCCTCTTGTCTGAATGTTAGACGCAGGACTACCTGTATACGGTATGACACGAAATGAAAAAACAGCGAAACGGATAGACCTGATAAGGTGGCTTTTTGTTGTCGATCGAAAATTTCGCACCCCGCCACAGAGGTACTCGCAGAGGATCCTCAGCACGTTGTCACGAACGGCATAAAATCGACTGACACAGTAACCGACGCCAGACACCAGAATCACCCAATCGCCTTCGCCTCTCTCTTGCGACTACGGTCGCACCTCAAACTTGGGTAATTAAACCTCCCTTCATATAAGTTCCCAAAACAATGGAAAAGCTTTGATGGGAGACAAAACCTTGAATTTTGAATTTTTAGGTCGTTCAAAATATTATATGGTTTCCGGCGTGGACGATGCCTTTAAGGTCGGCTACGTTCTTATCGGTCCGGGTCCTTCCGAAACTTCAGCCGATCTCGAATTTCCAGTAGCGCTCCGCCCCTGTGAAGATATAGGTTGCCAGGAGCCTATCGCGTTCATTCGCTGTCCCTATTGGGGAATTTGCTTATGTGTGATTATGTGCCTATTTACCATTGTTGAAAGAAGTGGTTATGTATTTTGCGTCCCATAAAGTGATAAGCTTGTTAAAAATATGTGATGTTAATACTTCCAAATCATATAAGTTCTCCAAAACAATGGAAATTCTTGATGGGGAACAAAACCATAAATCCTTTGTACCCGAGTCTATTTTACTGTCGATGTGGCTCTATCGCGCAGCAAAAGGATAAAATGACTTTCGTGATATAATTTTTGATCAAAATATGAAAGTTCCGTGAATTTGCAAAAAAGCAGCGCTGAAGGAGATTCGAACCCTGGTCACATGCCCATCACTGCCCTATCCTTCCTTTGCGCCGCCGATGCTGTTGACTTGATCGCTTAACAATTCATAGACTAGGAAGAGGTCGATGACTGGCAAACTTTCGGCGGAGCGCAACCGCTCTTTCTCCTCAGCGTCAACACTATGCCTACCATTAACCAGCCACTGACTGTCAACAACAGGGAGCTTCGCTGGGCGGGTGATTGAGAAAGCTTAGCTTCACCGTCCGCCAGCGCACTCTTGAGTGCGGACTTTTTCTGCGCTGAGTGCTGTGACCTTTCTCCTGTAGCTCTTAGTTCTTCGCCAGAACCGCTGAGAACTCGCTCTGCACGTGAAATAAATGGACAAACAAAGCCTTCAAATATTCCGGGGCCTTCTTGTCCTCCTGCAGTTGTTCCAACCCCGTCTCGGTTCCATCCGGTGACGGTGACCGTCCATCCTTGGCTTGCTTAGCCGATCGCTTCCTGGTCACCATCTGGAAAGGGACAGCGGCAGCGGCGGGCATCGTGTCGGTGTACAGAGACGGTATAGGCCGGAATTCACCTGTTATGGTGGCTTTTTGCTAAGGTTGTTGAAATTGCAGAACCCGCCACACGGTTCCTCGCCCGTGAAGCCCAAGTGAAGACCAACTTTTGGCAGCGTTCACGTGAATAGTAGTTGTAGAGCCGCACACCAGTTGCCCATCGGCGCGATACCATACCTCAAACTTGGGTAATTAAACCTTTACTTTGAACGCGATTCACAGATCAGGCATTGATGGGTTATTGAACGCGATTCACAGATCAGGTATTAAGATACATGATCTGTGAATCGCGTTCAAAGTAACCCATCCAGGTGAAGATCACTGAAACAGTGGCGGCGAATTAGTATTCCCACTTGACCCGTTGTGATTTAAAGCAGTTTTTCTTTCGGAAGAAAGAGCTGGTTTACCTTACTGATAGCTACGCATTGAACATGAAAACGAAATTCGATTTCCAGTGGCGTGCCATTTGAGCAAACGTGTCCCACCGGTGGGACACGGTATATGGTAACGCAATATTGTACGCGGTCTGAATGTGCAGTCACCCAAAATAGGAGTGGTCGTGAACGAGTTAATTATTAATTTTTCTCATTTTGCACCATTTTGAGCCTATTACAGCCGGTGTGACTTGACCTATAACATCCGTTTTTGCTGAAAAATCGTTTGGAAGCATTGTTCGGAAGAGACCGCACAAATTGGTTTACACAAAGAGTTAAAATGACAACCTCGCTGGGAGGGGGCCGCAACGGATCCCAAAGCTGGAGGAGGTGGGCCGCACCTCTCCCGGGCCGATCACACCGCTACGCCTTACTCTGTTTCACACGTATATTTCTGCCACCCTGTGTACTGACAGCCAGCTCAAATGTAGTAGTATGAAAATTAACGATTAAATTCAGATATAAGGGAGGGTATTGCAAAAATTGAGCACACAATCAATCTCTTAGAAGAAGTGGGTGATTGTTCTTAGTGAGCCAGACCGCTTTGTTTGTAGTTGAATGGTTCTCTTACGATTGGGACGCTTGATGGTGCTAATGTAGAAATGGCTGAAGAAATGGGAATGGAGAATATTTTCATTTTCGGAATGAATGTTGAGGAGGTAAGTTGTAATTGTCTCTTTGAAACACATTTTTTTTCAAAAAAAACTTTCAGGTTGAGCAACTGCAAAAACGTGGATATAATGCTGAAGACTTTATCAAGAAGAGCCCCGCTTTGACGCAGATCGTCGAGCAGATCGAAGCTGGCATGTTTACTCCGGAGCAGCCTGATCAACTGCGGGATCTCTCCAACATGCTGCGACATCACGACAGATTCCTAGTTTGCGCCGATTTCGACGCATACGTAGCCTGCCAAGATAAGGTGAGTCGACAGTCGTTGTACCGGCTAATGAAACGTACTTGTCTTCCGCCGTCGTCCGAAGTATTTTCACTCTCACTATGATATTTTTAGGTGTCCGAAACGTACCGGGACCAGCAAAAGTGGTGTCAAATGGCGCTAATGAATATCGCCTCTACCGGAAAGTTTAGCACTGATCGTACGATCTCAGAATATGCCCGAGAAATTTGGGGAATGGAACCTGGGGAGACTAGTCTTCCTGCGCCATACGAGAATCCTGATGGTAGTGAACATCCCTAGAGTGGATAATATCTCGCCTCATCTATACACTTTCATTCAATAACTGTATTCTGACACTCTAATATTTCTCTAATCTAACTGCATTTCCTAAACAAACATAAGTTTCTATTAACTATTCTTTAATTTGAGGCCTTGGTCATGTTGTCATCCATGACAGAATGAGACGGTGATTTCAGTTGTTATGATCCTTTGATAGATCTTCTAATTTAGACGTGTGAATTATAACTATTCAAACAGATGCCATACATATGTGAAAATTTTTTCAGATTCTAGTTTGCTAGCTGTAGATAAATGTGTGCTAGTTGTCTATCACGTTCTTGGCAGTAGTAATACACAGAACTCTGTCCTTCACTAAAGAAATCTTCATGAAAGCGGTAGTTTTCCAGCCACTCCCCAGCCTGCTCATACAAAAAGGAGCCTGACGCCCACTCCGATCCGCTCAGTTTCCCAAAGACGTGATAGTCATGTGCTCGCCCTTTTGACACGAGAGCTTGCCTTTCGCAGGGATAAGGGCGGCATGGTGCCTATCACGGGCGAAGCGTGCCCCCAAAAGAGGCCCGACGCACAAGACGCCATTTTACAAGGGAAGCATACGACGCGCCCTTGAGCCGGGGCTCAGATGACTGCAGTGCCGTCGGTTCAATTGCCCACGTTTGAAGTACTTAATCCGTGACTGGCCGCTGGAGGCCCCGCTCAACCACTGGCGGCCCCAGTTGGTGATCGGCGCAATGGCAGGGTTGCGTATTAGCGTGCCGGCCGCGTTGCGCACCGGTGCCTGTGTATATATTTGGAAAAAAATTTGGATGGGCTTGTCGCCCGGACACGGAGCAGCTGCTCGCCCACTACAAACACTACCTCACCCGCAGAGACCATTACCGCAGGCCACAAAACTTCGGATTTTGGGCTCCACGACCACTATCCCGCTGGGGACGCCAGCTTTTTAGCGGGGCGTGGGGCGGGTTTATGTATGGGTGGTGTTACTGGCGTGGGCCTGTACGCTGCAATGTGGCATTTGCGAAAAAGTTTGAAAACGAAAAACCGAGCAACCTAAATTCTTCGAGTTTAAAGCAAAAAAATCGAAAAATCTGGCCTTCAAGATGTCTTGTTCCTGCAATTACATATTGCCTAGCTCCTCATTTCGAGCCGGTCGAAGTGTGGCTTATCGGACTTATCATGTACCTAGAATTCTCCTTATCACTGTTATATTTTGCCATGACCGACCGTTCCGCTGCTTGCCTTGCTACGCTCGGACATTTCAATTATAGCCCCCTTTTAAATTTACCGATTGAGCGAATGAATTGGAATGAGGCGTTTTCAAAACTTTTGAGTGATTGATATTTAGGATGAGGCGTTTTTTTAATATTAAAACCTGTACTCTATTCGATTGAAATGAATATTCGGAAACTTTGTTCAATTTTTTTAAACTTAAAATGTTCGGAAATTTTAATCATTTTCGGTTAGCTCGAGAAAACTTTTTATATTTTTTTTCAAGGCTGAATATACGAATCTCGTGACTCGAATCTGGCCGTTTATTTGAAATGCCGAACATCCAATTTTCCGAATGAACCTTATAATAAGAGAAAAACCTATTTTTTTTAAATTCTCGAATGAATGGAGTATTCGGAATACCGAGCAATTTAGTTTCCTGAATCAGAAGAATATTTTGAACTTGTTCCCCTCGATCCACCAGCGTCCAGTTTAGTGCTGAATATAAGGATATTTCATAAAAAGGCGAGCGATCCGTGGGAATTTTCATTTCAGTGAGCAGTTACTGAAAAAAATCCCGTTTCTAGTTTTTTATATATGGAATCGTGATTTACATATAGCGTTCGTGGCATCGCAGTTTCATTCGTGCCTTGGCTCGAGGGAAATCATTCAAATCTCAACCGCGGCTGTCGCGTGCGCCGGCCCGCTAATCTATAAACTTGAGAAAAAGTTGAAATTTCGAATGATTCGAAAAATCGGATACTCGAATAGTCAAATTAATCGTATTTGATATTACTCAAAAATCATCCTATTCGGTCCCAAGCGTATGGGGAACTAAAACAAGAAGCGCTGAAGCCGCATATTAGATTTACATGTGTAATAAGAAAACAATCGAATTTTACGGGAAGCAGAAACTGTAAAACAGATGGAGAACCTTCTTAGAATTCAAAAAAGAATTGTTCTGCAAAATAAATATCCTGACAATTTCACCTGAAAGGTTCAATTCTGACTGAAAATGTGCGTAGTGTGATATGGATAAAACGAACTCAGCACAGGAGCCTGCTTGAAAATTGTCAGCGTCGACTGCACCGCAGGTCCTCGTTAGCCCATAAACGCTGTATAAGGTCAACCTCGATAGCATGCTCATTCACACCGCATGTTATTCGACGACGACCAGCAAATATTAATAAAAAATAAGTTCTCTGGTAGAGATCGGAAGACGACCCGGAAATTAATAACCTTCCAAGCATTTGAAATTTTTTTATTATCGAGTTTGCTAATGTTCCACGACTCATTCAAACCTCATGACCAGGGCTGTGCCCAACTGCTTCGTTTCCGCTTCCGTTTCCTACTTTTTGGGGCCGGAAACGGAAGAAAATATTGCTGCATGGGTAATGGTAGTGGGTCTAGGCAACGATGTTTGAAGACACCATGAGGGGCTGAGATTCTCTTTCGAACTCTTGTGTTCTATTGAATGTTATCTCTGAGCCTGGCTGAGATCCTCGACAAAGTTCGGGGTTCTAAAATTTTTTTTCACCCTTAGAACGATGAATGACACAAAATAGGTTTCTCATGAATCTGACCACTTTTGGGGGATTATTTAATTGCTTTCTTTGCGAGAATAAATGATTTTTTGTCGAGCTCTCCGCTAAAGTCTTCTTACTCGTTTGCCAACCTCCACAACAGCAATAAGAATCAAGACACGTTTTCTTGCACGTAAAAACTGTCCTTCAGGAAGGAGTCTGGGTGGAGGCAGGTGGAGGTTACCACGGGCAATGGCAGTGCGCGTTAGAGGTAGTTCACAAGTAAATTTTCCTATACTCGCCGAGTGGTTTTCTTTTGTTTTCTATCTTAATTGTGTTATATTAGCTTCGGTACACAATTAAGGTTCAAAATGAAATCTAAACAGTCAACGGGGATAATTTGAAGACTGACTTCTTATCAGCCTTGAACACGTATCGCGGCCGCCCGCGTTCAGCTACGCCTGGTACAGCCTGGACTCTTTCTGGAGAACAAGCTGTACACCTCTATGAAGGGGCAGCTACATGTACTGAATAGTTTTTGAAACCTCCCTTTCGGATTTTTTTTTCAGGAGCGAGCGTTTGAAATATGTAGTGTCATACCTCATAGTAATTTTATGTAGTTTGAGTACTAATAGTTTATTGACTGAAACTATTGGTCATCGAACGAGAGTTGCAAAACTGAGTAGCGACAAAATGTCAATTCAAACAACTCTTGGTTTTTTAGTCTCTTCCGTTTCCGGATTTCCGTTTCCGGCGTTTTTTGGCATTTTTCTTCCGTTTCCGAAAATTTCAAAAAAAGATTTCCGCACAGCCCTGCTCTTGACTGGCCTCCGTGGCTAGGTTGGCCTAATGGCTGCGGACCCTGCTGGAGGGGGTTATTTTCCGAATCCTGCTCTCAGTTCGCAGAACATCTTGCCGATAACGACGGGTTGCACTTATAGGCACAGTATAACCTCAGAATCGTTCTTCGATATTTTAGCCTGTCTTGAAAACGGTCCCACGCTGATTCCAATCATGCCTCTGGAATCGTAACTACAAGACCCCCTGGGAGCAGGGTTATGGCTCCTCAAAAATTGAGCTAGGGAAGCATGGTGGACGAGATGTCCGAGGCTTGTAATTTCCGTCATTGCAACCGATGTATGCGAACCTACCTGAACAAAGAGAGAAGCTGAAAATGAAGGGAAGAATGGGGCTATTGATCGGAAATCATCGCTCAACTCGCTACTTTTGAGCTCGACAGATTGTAAATGGGGCGTGCGAAAGTGGCTTCCTCAAGTGGGCTTCCTGGGGTGGTTTCGTCCTATATCTCGCTTGTTCGAAGGAATCGAAAGCTTGCACTTGGAAGGTGTTATATAGGGTGGGTCTACTTCAAAACTATGGGTAAACCTCAGATTTCGTTCCTGAACTTGAATTGTGCCTTTGAAGCTAGGCTTCGCGATAAAAACGATATTTCAGCTATCTTTATGAGAATGTAGATTTGGTTATCACTAGGTGAAAAATTCAAAAATTTGCGGAAAAAACGCACCAAAACAAGGTAGAGCGGCTGATTACAGGTGTCCCCCCCCCTGATTAACGGGACAGGGGCTCTCTGCACACCGAGAGAGTTGTCTCGGATTTGCAGTTCGAAACGTCACGCTACTCAATGCAAGTGAAGTGGTCCCGAGTGGAATTAGAGTATCTAAAGGCCGGACAACTCCTCCCTCGGTGTGTAGAGAGCTCCTGTCTCCAATAAACGAGATATTCATGATTGCTTGTTTATCCGTCTTTTGTCCCGCTCTTAAAGTACTAAGTATTTTCTAGAAGTGCTCAGGAATAGCTTTAGAAGCTAAATAAATGATGTGAAAACAGGCATTTATAGAAATTTTGATAGTTGTGGGCGGCCAACACCAAGCAATAACTTGTTCTGGAGCGTTTTTTCTTCAGCTTTTCACTTATTGACACTTTTGTGATGGCCTAATCTACCCTCTCACGAGGATAGCGCATTAACCGTTTTTATCTCGAACCCTGCCTTTAAAGGCACAGTCGAACCTCAGGGGTAAAATTTGATATAGTCCACACACCGTTTATAACAACCCTGCCAAGTGCGAGATCTCAATTCGATCAAATAAGTGAGAAACTACCGAGAAAAAGTCGGCCCCACCCCCAATGTCCTGAAAGTATGAACAAGCGTTTCTCCCCGAATGGGGAACCCAAATTCTTGCAAATGGAAAAACTGGTTTGTATGGCCATGCTCAAAGGCAAAATATACAATAGCAGAGCTCTTGGTTTCCACTGCGGGGGGGTATGCGCAGTTAGGCTTTTAGGGTATTGTGGGCGGGGCCGACTTTTCACTGTAGTTTCTCACTTATTTGAGCGAACTGGAGATCTCGCGCTTGGCAGAGTTGCTAATGACGTTGGGCGGAGTATAATATAAAATTTTACTCCTGAGGTTGGACTGAGCCTTTAAAGGCAGTGTCCACGATAAATTTCGTCCTCGGTGTTTGGCCGGAAATCGAAAGTTCAGGATCTCATTGGAGCACTGGGGTCGGAAGAACGAACGAAAACGAGCCGGAAAGAGCTCCATGCGGCTCCGAAGTCCGCTTGCGCCAGCCCTTACGCTCGCGGTCGAGTTTTCCGAGGAACAGTTTGGTCCGCTTCTACATTAGCATTGAGACATGAGCGCGGCTGAGTTTTAGCATTGGGGCGCATTTGCGCACGCTGTCCACTTCAGGCACATGCCCGCGCAACTCATCCACCGTTGAAATGTGGCTTTCGAAAAGAAGAGCTGATTCTGGATGTTTCTGCAGCATTTTTTCATGATTCTTTCTTCACTGATGAAACAGTCAGACACCAAACCTTCGTTTTCTGGTGAAAACTCGAAAGCGATTTTTACCGTGGACACTGCCTTTAAGGAAATGTTTCTTTTCTGTTTTTCAGCCTATCTTAAAAGCGGTCACGCGCTTATTCTAATGACGTCTCTGGAATCTTGCAAGACTCCTGAGATTGGAGTTGTGGCCCTTCAAAATTTGATCTGCGGAAGCATGGTGGACGAGTTGTCTGAGGCTTGTATCTTCCGTTATTTGCAACCGATGTATGAAAACTGAATAAGGGGAGATGCTGAGATTGAAGAGAAGAACTGGGCAACTGATTGGAAACCGTCGCTCATCTCGCCACTGCTGAGCTTGAAAGATCGCAAAAGGGGCTTGCCAAAGTGGTTTCCTGGGGTAGGCGCCCCAGGGTGGCTTCCTCCGATATCTCGCTTATTCGGAGGAATCGAGAACTCGCAGTTGGCAGGTATTATGTGGAATCGGTGTGCTTCACAATTATGTGAAAATCTCAGATTTCGTCCTTGAGCTTGTATTGTGCCTTTGCGGGCGGATATCGGGTTCTACCTCTCGTCATCGGAAGCAGCTGCTGCTAAGAAGAGCAGGTACTGCTGATGAGGAGGTTGAATCCGACGCCAGTCCTGGGATGCGACCCCTATTTCGCCGATGTACTACTCCAACTCCAGACTCTGCGGGGAGGGGCAAGCGCCGGACGATGGAGCCCGTTTTCGACTTGGGGAGCGACAGCGCAGGCCTCCCCGAGGGTGGCTTCAGGAGGTCCCTGCTCTCCTCCGGCGCCCGCCCCCCCCCCCCCCCCCGAGAGGAAGAGAGGGAAAAGATGGGAAAAAGTCGAAGAAGGCAGTTTACGACAATAGAGGCCAGAGAAGGCATAGTAGGCCAAACGCACGCATCGTCATTCAAGTCAATAAGTAAATAAATTTTTTTTTCAAAAACTTGTTAGTCGATCTTGTTATAAAAGCAATCAGGGTATCTATAAGGTAAGAGCAACGAGTTTACATTGTTTTCCTTCCTACCCTTAGACCAGTGTGAACGACCTACAAGTTTTGTCCCGATTTGACGGTATTTCTCCTGTGATCTATCACGTGCTCAACCGGTATAAAAGGCGCCTCACCTCATAGAGAGCTGCATTCGGACCTGGACGGGGACTTCAAGTCCTTGTCAGAAAGGGATATTTTTGGAGGTGGGCGGCGACGCTTTCGGGGGGGGGGAGGGCGACGTGACTGCTCCGGGGCCGTGACATCAGTGCTCCGGGGTAGTGACAGGGGGCTTCAAGGCAGTCACAGGGGGGCTTCAGGGCAGTGACATGGGGGCTTCAGGGCAGTGACGGGGCTCCGATCAAGCCAATTGTCACTTCGGCGGTAGCCCCGATCCGATTGGGGGCAGGCGCCGGTGCCCGGAGGGTTGCCCCCCTGAAGAGCTGCGCTAGCCCCCTCCAGTGTGTAAGAAGACCGTCTGAGGAGGCTGAAGCAAGATTGGAAGATCATATTATGCATAGTAGTAATTGTTAGGATCCAGAAGAGTAATTTTTGCCGCAGTCTTGAATTTTAGAGAACGGTGTACGAAGGATTTCATTGTCCCAACAAGCAGTTCTACTGAGAATAAAGGGGGGAGAGAACAGTTTTTGATCTGTTTTGAAACGTTTTTTCCCCAAAATTCTTCGTTATCTTTGCTCTACTCGGGCGCCAAGTAATCGTTTAGCAAATAATCTCAATGTTGAGAATTATCGTGAAACCTCCTTTTAAGTAAATAATTTATCTGTTCTATATAATATACCCGTGACAACCAATAATCATACAATATAATGCTTTGTCTAAGTGAGCAAAGAATTCTGCACGCAGTAGTCCATCACTTTATTGATTTGTTCACATGTCACCTGAAACAGTAACAGTCAGTTACAGAAAAAAAAGCATCCACAGCCTAAATATTCAGAGTTGACAAATAAGAAACATTTGGAGACTCCATAGCTATCTTGGGGATTTCCATATAAAATAGAAAAAAGTACATGAGGTTTGTCCTACTGATACGTGAACCGTAGTGAATAACCCTTACAAGGGAATGACCAGACCTGGTCGCCAGAACTATCCATGAGACCAGGTTTTTCTGATCGACTACCTCCCGGGTAGTCATAAAAACCCTATCCTAGCTGCCCGAGTAATAGTAAAAGAAAAAGTTATGGGCGTAGAAGTTGCGAGCTCTGTAGGTAAAATAAAATTTATCTACCGTAAACTGTCTTTATCGTTCGAATTATCGAAAACGTGACTCATATTCGAGTTCAGCGCCTCAAATGTCCCCTTTGATAGAAGTTTGGGCAGATTTTTTTTTGAATTTCTTTATAAAAAAAGTTGAAAATTTTATCATTACTCGGGCAGCTAAAATAGGTTTTTTGCATGGCGCGCTTTGAGTATGGCGACAAGGTTTCAAATCTCATCACGTCGGCATATGTGCGTACCTATTCGGCTTCTGTGTTCTGTTCATTCCAATGAACATCTCTCTCAAAACGTACGAAGTTTCGTAGCACGAAATCGATTTTGAAATCAATTGTGGACAAATGCCTGAAGGGTCCTCAATTCGTAAGAAATAAATCGACTCGTAGTCATCTTCGATGATCTTTCCTACTTCCCGTAAGCGAGCCTAGAGAACTGTTCGAAGGGGGTCGTTTTAAAGCAGAAGGTATTTACTTAAAAACGTATCATAGCTGAAGTCTTAAGACCCTCCAACAAAAGAAGGTGAGGAAAAGTTGCTGAAATCCATACGCTGGCCCTGTCAGTTTCAGCGGACCCACACTTTCGTTATTTTTTTGCATTTCCTGAAGACATACAGGCGGCTTACTTCGTGGTAGAGTGCGGAAGAATATTCTTCATCGAATTTTGTACTTATCATCGATTTTCGATAAAATCGATAATCGATCGATTATATCGATTTTTGAGAAAAGTTGGTAATATGGGTGCAGATCGATAGAAAATCTTCTGGGGCACGTATACTCCAACTTTGACACCCGCCAGAGAAACGAAAAAAAAGTGGCACGAATTAAGCTGTCTCGAACACTGACCCTGGCCAAAAATACATTTCGGCAATTTACCCTTGCGTTCTTTCAATAGCCGATCCATGGATTTCAGGTGTGATGCGTTCCAGAGTGGACACCCTCTGCTTCAACACGACGCCACTGGATAGGTTCTCCACGGTCACAAGGGTGGACGAGCAACAATAACCGGAGCCGACTCAATGACGAGTTCCACTGTGAAAAATCAGGGACCCTTCAGGATTTCGCCCACCATTTCTTTCAAAAACCATTTCGCGCTCCGAAACTTTGTGCAATTGAAGAGAGAGGTTTGATGAAAAGAATAGACCACAGAAGCCGACTAGGCACGCACTTATGCCGAAGTGTTGAGATTTGAAACTTTGTCACCATATTTGAAGCGCACTCTGTACAAGTACCGGGAGGTGGTCAATCAGAAAAACATGGCTACATGAGTACAGTTGAACGCTATGCTAAAAGGACATGGTGTGGTTGCGGACCCGCACTAAAACCAGCGGTATAATCTGGCACTTTGCCACATTTCGTCATCGATCGGCGCCACAGCTGATATTCTCGTGAGCAGAGAGACGACGGTTGGCGCCGATCGATGACGAAATCTAGCAAAGTGCCAGATTCTACCGTAATTTAGTGCGAGTCCGCAACCGCACCATGTCCTTTTAACATTGCGGTCAACTGTAGTTCTGGCAGACAGGTCTGGGGCCGGATTCATCGACGAAATTTAGCGCTGGTAGGCTGGGTAAGGGTAGCTTCCTACCGAAATTCGCGCGAATGACGCGATTCACGAAATTTGCTACCCACGGTAGCAACCTAATAAAGCCTACCCAGCGCGAATCTCGGGTAGGGTCCTACCAGCGGCGCATTACCCGGCGAGATTTCGCGCTCTGATGCTAAATTTACGCTCTCGTCCTTTGAACAGCTGTTTTCAAACCCCTTGTATAACGGATTTCCATCACTTTTGTCTTTATTTGGATAAAATGTTGTGTTTTCATCCACGAAATCCGCAACTTTCTTGTCAATACTCATTATTTATCGTTGAGGTTCGATTAATTTTCAATCATTAGGTTGGTGCAAAAACAATTGTGGGTTTAATAAATAACTTTTCTTGATCCGGTTGAGTTTTTTTGTGGATTTTGATGCTTCTCCATCTGATATATTCTTCTTGATTCTTCTCACAGAACTGGATCTTTTGTGAACTTAATTTTGCCGTGTGTTGTAAGTACTGAATGTTCTTGTAGCCTCCATTTCTCTTTCATGTAATGACTTTTAGACACCAAACTTCTTAGTTAAAAACTACTCGGAACCCCTAATCCTAATTGCCGACCATTTTTCGATTTCCGGTTGTGTAGGATAGATAGAGAAATGCGCTTTTGAATGCCATATTACAGTTTACAAAAAAGCTCGTTTGGGAGGAAAGATTTGATTTCATAAAAACCGTCATTAATTTTCCCCGAACCTAATATGTATCTATGATTTTCCTATGACGCAAAAATTGGGATTCACCGCTTTCAATTTCTGGGCGAAATACTCTTTTAATTTATCCAGAGGACGAGCGCGTGGAAGGATTGACGATGATGAGATTTGAAAAAAAAACACGTTCAGAACAATATTAAAAGTGAGAAGCCGTGATTTTTTCTTGTTTTTTTTAACCTAAACTATACAAAAAACTAGGTAAAGGCCATAAAACGGCCAATGTCTCACCGTCGACTGCGTATCACGCGCAGCGCGACCGCACGTGCGTCGGAAGCAGACGAGTTTTGGCCGCCGCGCGACGAGTTCCGGCCGCCGCGCGGCGCCCGAAACGTCGCGCGGCAGCCAAAACTCGTCGCGCGGCGGCCAAACCCGTCTGCTTCCGACGCGCGTGCGGTCGCGCAGCGCGTGATACGCAGTCGACGGTGAGACATTGGCCGTTTTATGGCCTGTAAGTATAAGGTATAAAACATTCGCATAAGTTCGGATTATCGATCGCCACACTGCCGATTCCTTGTTCGCACATGTCTCCCCTGCCGGATTGCAGAAGACAGCGAGGAACAATACCAGCGTCGGAAGCAGTATTGGGAAGCCGCCTGATGACATCGCTTCAGCTCTCAGTCAGCTGCAGACAGATAAGAAAACACCTGCATTCTTGAAGACGCTGATAAGTCATATTTTCACATTTCAAGAACAAATGTCAGCAGTTGTCGCAAAGAACTTAAAGCTAAGTGAGGAAATTTCCAATCTTCGTGAGGAAAATGCTAGATTGAAGGTATCTCTTGCTCAGTCTCAGGTCACCTCTCATGTGCCAATTAGTCAGACACCGATTATTCCTGCTTCTGATAATAATTATGAAGAAAGTGTGAGGCTTAGGTCAATTGTAGTCTCAGGATTTCCTGAGTTTGACTCTGATTCTTCTGTTGATAGAGCCATCTGCGATCGCAACAATGTGAAGGAAATGTTAGATCACTTGGAGATTGAATGTATACCTGAAATTGTCTATAGACTAGGAAAACCTGTTGAAGGTAGATCTCGTTTATTGAAAGTCATTCTGCCAAACACCTATTATCAACAGCTCACGATTAAAAAGGCACCTAGGCTTCGATCTTTTTCTCGTGAAGGCGTGTATATAGGGGCCTCACTAACAAGGGAAGAAAGAGCTCGAATCCGAGAGGCCTGGATTGCGCGTAGGAATGCTTCCCAAAATCATGACTCTACTCTTCAGTCAACGCAATCCGAAAACTCTGTTTCGGGAAACTGATAAGCCCTCCTCGGGAGCCTGTCTCAGGCCTCAAATTTTTTTATGGTAATATTCGTTCCTTACAAAAAAATAGTCACGCCCTAAAATTTGCTATTCGAAGCCTCAACTGTGATGTTGCTATGATTACCGAAACTTGGCTAAACGATTCCATAGATTTAGAGCCTATTCTAGGCGATATCTGTTCAACTACCCGTTTCGCTCGGTGCGATAGAAGCGATAGAAGGGGTGGGGGTGTTCTCATTCTAGCTAAACAATCCATAGCTTTGACTACGATTTGGAAAGAATCTATTTCTGGAGCTTTTGAGCTTCTTTGTTGCGATCTCCATTTGCCACAAGCTGCCATTAGAATTATTGTTGTGTACAGAGCCCCAGATTGCAATCTGAACGGCTCTATTCAGCTGACCAAGGTATTGAGTGATCTGTGCGCTTTCAACGGTCAATGTATCATCAGTGGGATTTTAATCTCCCTGATATTGATTGGTCTGAAAATACTCGACGCGGTACTTCTAGAGCTTCTCAGGTCTTCATGGATATGTGCAACAGTTGCAAACTTTTCCAAAAAGTTTTTACTCCCACCCGCGGGAACCACATACTGGATCTCGTTCTATGTAGCCACAAACACCGTGTCAAAAACGTAGAAGTCGCTGCACCTATTGGTTCTAGTGACCACTTCTCCCTCTCCTTTGATGTTGATACTGTTACTGATTAAATTCAATACCGGCTTCGTCGTTCTTATCACAGAGCAAACTCTCCGTATATATGTCAGGTTCTACGTTCCATCCAATGGAGAGCCATTTTAGACGAGCAAAGGAGTTGTGATGACAAATACGAGCTCTTTCTTTCGGTGCTGCATACGTGTATTCATGAGTTTGTTCCACTAGAAAGGCTAACCATAAATAGTGAGAATCTACCACCAAACCTTTCTAGATTATTTCTTTTGAAGGAAAGGGCATGGCAAGAGTCACAAAACGATCCATCTCTGGAGAAAGTTGCGTATTTCAATACCATCAAATGCAAGTTTGACAAATTGCTCAAAAAATACAATATTTACGTTGAACGGAAGTTTCTTGACAGTCCCAAAAAGGCTTCTCTCTATAAACTATTGAACTCAAGGCTAAAACCATCTACCAAGCTTCCCACACTGATTGATGAAGAAGGAAATTCGGCAATTTCTGATTTTGAGAAAGCTTGCATGCTGGCTTCTTATTTTAGGAAATCGTTCTCTGATTTTGTCGATGCTGATTCAGAGTCTAATGTCAATGCGCCTCTCCAAAATTCTTCAAATGACAGCTCCGTATGGTTTTATAAAGAAGAAATTCACAAATTACTGGATAGTTTGCCGTCAGCTCTTTCCATTACTCCTGACGATGTTCCAGCATACTTCATTTCAAAAGTCGCGGTTGCTATAGCTGCTCCTCTCGAGCTAATATTCAATTTCAGCTTCATGCATGCCGAAGTTCCAAACAGATGGAAACATGCCTATGTTACCCCTATACCTAAAAAAGCTCCTCACACTCTCGTGACAAATTATCGACCCATTAGTATTACTTCCGTTTTCGCTAGGGTTTTCGAAAAGACATTAAAGTCGGCACTCGTGAAATATATCGAGGCTAACAGGATCATTCCAAAACAGCAGCATGGCTTTAGAGCGAAAAAATCTACTGAAACTCTGATGTTATCAACTTTGGATGACTGGACAAAAGCTATAGACCATGATAATTGTGTAGACGTAATTTATTTTGATTTTATGAAGGCTTTCGATAAGGTATCTTTTATTGAGCTTGTTTCCAAGCTCAGAACAGTAGGCATACATCATCGAATCGTCAAGTGGATCGAAAACTTTATCACAAATAGATCTTTCCAAGTTAAAGTGAACGATACATTCTCCCCTGTTTTTCCAGTAACCAGTGGTGTACCGCAGGGTGGAGTTCTATCTCCTATTCTTTTTATTATTTACACCTCTGAAATTCCGGACCTGGTTAACAACTTTGGTGTATCATGTCAAATGTTTGCTGATGATATAAAGATCTATCGGAACATCTCCAAACATGAGGACAACTTGGCTATTCAGTCAGCTATCACTGCTATTGCTGAGTGGTCTGTCAAATGGAAACTTCCGCTATCGGCACCAAAAACTAAATGTTTACGCCTTGGTAAAATTGATTGCGCACCTAGGTACAATTATCTCCTTGGTCAGGTGCAAATAGAAGCCGTCAACTCTTTGCGCGATCTGGGTTTCATCATTGATGGAAAGCTTGACTTCACAGAACATTGCGAATCCATTGCTAAAAGATCTGAAAGGGTGGTTCACAACATTTTTAGGTCTCTCTCCACTAAATCGGAAACGCATCTGTTGACCGCCTATAAATCATATGTTCGTCCCATACTTGAATACGGTGCAACGGTTTTTAGCCCTCATTTCCAATACAGCATAAAAAGAATTGAGTCAGTGCAGAACAGTTTCACCAGAAAACTTGGATTCGACTGCATGGTTATGACTACACCACAATCCCTTCAGCTTCTGATCGCAATACTATTTTTAAGTTGTCTTCTCTCGCCCTGCGCAGAAGGCGCTGCGATCTCATCATGATTTATAAAATGTTTACGGGGGAAGTTTGTCTTTCTCCTAGCGATTTTTACACAATTCTGGCTTCGAATACGAGAGGTTGCCCAATCAAAATACTTTATCCAAGAGCGAAATCCACTGCACGGGCCTCCTTCTTTACACAGAGAGCGGGCTCCGACTTTTCAAGATTTTCCAAAGCCCAAGCCTTGCCAAAATCATTGTTCATGTACAAAAGGCTCATCGACAGGTACCTGAGCGAGGATCTTCGCAGTTTACCACATTCCTGATTTATACTGACTTTCTTGTTGCTTCTTCGGTTTTCTTTATCGATGTTGTGTTTTTTGATACCGCGTGTGATGCATATCCACGTAAGTAATAAATAAATAAATAAGTACTAAGGCAAATCAATGATAACACAATTAGACCCAAGTGTTTCTAAAACTGCTGATTTTTTTCGCTTTGTTTGTTTATAGTTAGCGTCCCAAACCAAAAAAAATGACCCGAATAATCTACACATCATCCTCATTCTCAATCTTCAAACAATGTTACATATTAAGGAACATGTAAATAGAATCTACGAAAAAAAAAACCGAAAACGATCGCCACATCTCCCATACTGCTGGATTCTTCATGTGATTCAAATATAGATTTACCTTTTTCATGATTTTCCTGCTTTTTCATGATTTTATGCTTTAGGCTTCGTGAGTTTCCAAAAGTGTAAGCTTTAGAAAAGCGATTACGAGCGATGTGCAGTAGTCGTCGTTTGCGAAACGCGTCGTCACACCCATAAGGCATTTAGGCGTAACTGCTTGGTAGCGCTACCCACGGTAGCATTGCGCTCGTGAATCACAATGTGATGGTTAGGGTAGCAATCTACCGTGGGTAGCGTTACCACTGGATAGGGCTACCAGCACTGCCGCATTGATGAATCCGGCCCCAGCATTGCCGCGTTGATGAATCCGCCCCCTGGTCACTTCCTAGTTAGTTAGCTTATCCATTCTACTGTTGTTCTCTGAGCTAAATTCCGGTCCGCATTTGCGGGCTACGTCTGTTTCATCATGCGACACGTGATGATCGTGCTGGGACCACTTGGTCGCGGAACGAATCACCTTTCTTCCAGCACGATTTACCTTTCTCCCAGCACGATTACCACGTGTCACAAGATGCAACAGCCGCAGTCCGCAATTTCCGACGAAAAATTGGCTCCGAGAACGACATTATGTTTTCGTATAACAAAAAAAAACTATGACTTGAATTCTAAAACCGAGTACAGATGGTTTGCGCATAAAATTTAGTCTGGTGAATGGACCAGGCGTGATGGTGGCAGTTGACCGCGCGACATAAGCGGTCGACGGGGTTTCGATCGCGCGCGGCGACTTACCGTCGCAGCTCCTTCCATTCGTCAGACTGAACTGAATGCGAGGACTCTACTGTACTTTAACGTCTAGACATTTCGTGGACACCCTTCAATATATCAGGTTTTTGGGTGTACATATGTATCTCTCGTGGGGGTGAACCTACAGTGTACGTATACGCTTACAAAGAATTTAAAAGAAATGCCAAAACTAGAAGTTGGAGACAACTTACTTGTTTGTAATACATTTGAATCAAAGGACAGTTACTCAAAGCGAAACTCTTCGGATCTCGGATTCCGAAACCACGAGTCGTCTTTCCGATGTCCACGCAGACTTTGTTGAGCTGATCATGAGTCAGCGTAGCGCCTGGGCTCTAGAAAAAAAGGTGTTTACCGTGAGAAACATTGAACTTACAACGAAGCATCCATGGTTAGGTTCGTGACTTGTTTCCTCAAGAAAACACATTTAAATTCGAACCGCGGCTGACGCGGCTGATTAAATCTCACCGGCGGCTGGCTGGTAATTATTAGACAGGCACCGGTGAGATTTAAACCGCTGCGCCAGCCACGGGTTGAATTTAAATGTTTTTTCTTGAGGAAACAAGCCACGGACCTAACTATACTTCTTCAGTACTCACGGTCATGCTTTCAATTTGTGACTGAAGTTGGTTGGACTGGAAAGTCAACGTTGGAGTTGAGGTCTGCAATTCACTTGAAGACGTTCGAACTTTGATCGTCCTCCACTCAACACACTTTACCTGTGGTGCTCCCCACTGTGAGCCCATTTTGATTTTGATTTGCCGTCGTGGTAATGAGGGGGCAGTAGTCGGCTGCTGGGTGGTCGTCTTGGTGGCCTCATTGTGTTGTCTTCAACAGACCAACTTTTCGTATCTGCCTTTTACTTGGAAGCCATGATAACTCACCTGTACCATTCGCTGTAATACTGCTCATAGTAAGCTCTTAGATAATCGTCGTCCACCGCTTGCACAGGAATCTGCTGAACGCTCATCATCTGGAGAGAATAGAAAACCTTAATAGACCCTCGACAGTGAACTCATAGTGCTTACGGTATTTTGGCCTGGATATTGATCTTCCTGATTAGCACCTGACCTAAAAGGAATGAAACTATATTTTTTATTGTAAAGAGTTCGGTGCAAAAGCGATTGCGATTTTTACGTTCTCCTCATTCCAACGCTGTTTCGATGTGCTCCGTTGCAGTTTAGGCCGTTTAAAAGTGAATCAGAAAACATAGAGATCACGTAAAAAGTGTAAAAATCGCGAACTTTTTAGCCGCCTATCCCCAAGACCACTATGTATAGTATTAGATGGACCGGAAAGTAATGTCGTTTCTGCGCATGCCAATACTTGATTGTCATTCATCAGCTCATTTTTTGGTTCAGAGGCTTATCAAAGACATTGTGAGGTTGAATTGACTTCTTTTCTTATACACAATCAAACGACATATTTTGTGATTTTCCGTAAAATGGCCAGCCAAATACCAGAAGTGGTGCACATGCGGCAGTGCATGCTTTTTGAGTTTCGCAAGGGAAGCAACACAACAGTTGATACTAAAAGCATTCAAATGCATTGGACATTCGTAAATGGTAGGAGTGGTTACTATCGATCAGTAAGACCACAAACTTTTGACAACGACGTGTAAAGGGCAGAAGTGAAATCAAATCCGTGTCATATAATCGAGGAATTGTCGTCAATTAGTCCAAAAGGTCGTTGACAGTGATGGGGAATATGTACATACATCATTGATAAAAAATAAAGATTCGTTAAACATGTATGTGTTTGTATTTAGCGTAAGAAAACGACATTACTTTCCAGTCCCCCAGTACTTCCCGTTGAATACTTAAATGCCTTGTCATCTCTGTGTTTTGGCTTTGGAAGAAATTGTCGAAAACTCAAATCACATAATACACAGAGACTTCACGCCATTGAAAACCTCTTTTTACGGTTTGTTATGAAGCATCTATTTATTTTTTCTTTGATTTTTGCGTTAGAAACGTGTTGCTTTCGCAACCGCTTTTGCATCCAACTAACACAAAAGTGTTCCGAATGTTTTTGCAATTTCCCATATTTGTTGCTAATAATGTGGTGCGCAGATATGACAAAACTTACTTGTTGGCATTGCCTACGATTTGTTCTTTGACAGTATAGTGCAAAATTTTTGAGAGTTTGAAGTGTGTATAGTTTCAAAACTAGAACCCGCATATTGAAGACAGTGTAGACGGAGATTTTCGTTCCCGAGCTTCTCATTTGTAACAAAGCGTTGGCCACTATGCGCTCCTAGAATCACGACTAAACGGCGAGAAACGCACTAAAACGCCTCAATTCAGTGAAGTAATCATCTGACTTGGACTAGTTGTTCGATAGGATGAACGAGTTCTCGACGGTCGCGACCGGTGAAAAATGGGCTCAATCGAAAGTAGATCAAAGGCAGTGTTCACGATAAAAAACCGTATCCTAGTTTTCGATGTTTTTGAGAAGGCAAGTTGACAAAGTAGGGTATAAAAGGAAAAATTAGTCAATGATTTCTCAAATATTGGAGAAAAAACTGTTCAAAAAAACCTCTTGAATATTTAATCACGCCTGTTCGGGTGTACTGCTCACTGCGGACAAAACATCGAACCAAACTTCGGGAATTCTTTTGCGCTTTGAAATTTTTGGGTAAGTGGCTTCATTTTCTGTTTCGTGTAGCCTAAAACTCCTCAAAAAAGGGGTTTAATGCAGATGCTTGGATATTAGAATTTATCGGAATAAAGATTGTTCAAAATTCGGTTACTGTTCCTTTGGTGAGACAAACACAAACTGTTCCGACACTGAACACGACAACAGTTATATGACGTGCTCGGGTTACCCGATGGGTTGGCTGAACCGCGTGATTTTCACCCACTTCCTGGCCGTTTATCGTCGTACTTCCGCCCTTACTCTTCTAAGAGAGACCTAAAGCTTACGTTTCTGCGCAACAATTGACAATTTTTTCATCGTGAACACTGCCTTAAAAATATTATGCCGAACCGTTTTAGTTAAGGTCCAAGTTAAAGAACGGAGCCATAGGGAGAAAAGAATTTAAATTCACGGGTCTACGGAAAGCTTCGGCGTGTGAAAGTACAGGAGCGGAGTGAGAATACAGCGTTTCGTGAACTTCTGGTGCGTTTTCCCCAGTTAGTTTTTTCTTCATTTCGTTTCTCTCCTGGTGCTAAGAAATCGTTTTACCAGACAGTCTCGGGATTGAAAATTATCATGAGCACTGCCTTTAAAGGCATGGTTCTCGATGAAATCTGTCGTTGTGATATTCTTGTGAAAAGGTAGATCTGGCGCTTCGAAACAAGTTATTGCTTGGTGTGGCCACCCCTAATTATCTAGATTCCTATAAATGCCTGTTTTGCTTCTAAAGTAATTTCCAAGCACTTCTAGTTCTAGAGATTACTGACTACTTTAACAGCAAAACAAAAGGCGGATAAACAAGAACTAATGAAAATCTCGTTAATTAGGGGGCCAGCCGACACCGGTAATTAGCTGTTATACCTTGTTTTTAACGTTTCCCCGCGAATTTCCGGGTTTTTTCTCTTATTTTTACTTTTGCTATGACCAGATCTACATTCTCATGAAACGTTTTTATCGCGAACCCTGTCTTCGAAGGAAAATCTCGGAGTTATGGTTGCATTTACACTAGGACAGAGATTCTGCAGGACTTTTGAGTACCAAATTTGGAAGACGTTGGGGCTTCTTATGCTGATTGAAGGTGATTCCGCCAGATTAGGTCATTTTCTTCCGACTAAAGCTAAACTTGCTCAGAAAGTCGTATGAGTGATTGAAAAAAACATGTGATTCGACGAGAAAGCTTCGAATAATTCCGTAGATCGATTAGAATAAAACATAAAAGTCTTTCACTTCGTTCTGAAACCGTTGTTGGTCCGAAAAAATGAGAACGAAAACAAATCTTCTGCATGGAGCCTATTCGAAGTTTTTGTAGTCGTCGATGTGCGATTCGTGGCCGCGGCCGCGTTTACTATCTCGACAGGAATGAACGGGGCGACCACAGTATCTCACATATTCTCAGATCTCGACAGCAGGGCCCGTAGCAATCTCACCCAAAGTGGAAGCTCATAGCTGCCTCCCCGGCGCGAGGTGGTGGCTCACATCGCAAGCGAAGTAGGTGGTGGCCACCCTATCCTAATGCACGTGTACGAGCGGAGGTGTTGACTTCGCTCGCTTGGAGGAGAGCATGATCCTTTGACCTTTCTGACGACGTTTGACCATCTCCGTTGAGGTTCATGTAAAATTCTGAGTTTTGCGCTGATCATGGAAACATTCCTCGCAATGGCTGTCAATGGGGCATTGAAATGGTAGCCTCCCCTAACTTGTAATGGATCTTGGAGGAAAAATCATTATGAAGATGCTGGCCGTCTTTCAAGACGACATGATCAATCGCTCCTCATCAGCTGTTGATTTTCTGCTGGTGCTGATTTCGCTCTGGGTTCTCATTATTATTGCTGTTTGTGAACCTTCAGGCTGACTCTTTTTTTTAAAGAGGCCGTACCTACCAAGCATCGAAGTAATTTCTCAAGAGAATTTTTCGGATGATTTCTTGGTTCTTCACTAAGAGATATTTTGACAAATTCGTCGCCATGAAAAGTTGAAGATCGTGTTTCAGTTAACCATATCTCTATGTGGCTCTGTTCATTTCGATCGAAATGGTGCTGTTCTACAACAACTTTTTTTCAGCACAGAAGCTGCCGGAAATGCGCCTTCGATAAACTCCCCCCCCACCAAAAAAAAGAAAACTCACACACATACCAACATACCGTAAGACAGTGGGTGCAGTGATTATGAAAAAAGGTGGAGAAAAAAAGACGTCAACAGCAAGGAAAGGAGAAAACGGCAGCAGTGGTCAAGTATAGCAGCAGATTTAAAGTTGATGATGGATATTCTGGAGAGAAAGCAAGCACAAGGAATTCATGATCATGAGCTCCTATCAGATAAAAATCCGAACGATCGTCACGAAAAAAAATTTCAAAAGTCTGAGAAATTCCGATAAATATCAAAAATTTTTCTCTTTACTTTTTTTTGCCCTGGAAACAATTAAAAACAGGTCTAAACCACGGGGTTTTTAAAGGTAGCTGAGTTATTAACAAAGTTGTTGGGTACAGTCGAAATTCTCGCGATAATTTCTGAGCGGTTTCTGTGCCTCTAAAAAGGGCAGTGCACTTGAAAACATGAAATTTTCAAAAACATCAAGATTTACTTCTATTCTCAACCCCATTTAAGTCGATGTTCGTTAAGCGAACAGCAGCGTGATCATGTACAAACATGGTTCTTGAAAAAAAATCATAAGCCCTGTAAGAATTGGTATAATTTTGGAACTAGAGCATCACCTGCTAACTTTTAAAGAAGGTAAGTATAACTTGGGAAAGAGGGGATATTTTTCAACGTCAAAAATCACTCTGATCAAGTTTTGAGTGATCTTAGGACTTTTACAAAAAAAAACAGAAACTATCAATTTTTTTGCAAATTTGAAAATTTGTACTTTTACAGCTGTTGAAAACGTGTAAGCAGAAATAGCCGTGCATAGTTTGTAATAAACTTAGCTGAATAGGATGGGCTGCAGACCTAAGGGGAAAGATTTGCATGGAATAGATACATTCCTGTTGGTTTTTTTGTTCATCCCACACAGGGTCCTGCGTGGGGTGTGGATATCCACAATTAGACATGAGCTGCGCAGAGGTGTTGGGGGTGGGGAGTCTGAGCTCTTCCGGAAACCAAGTGGACCATTCTGAATGGGGCTGTACACTGTTCACATTCAGTTCTTCACGAAGATTTCAATTATACTACTCTTTTTTAAATTTTACATTTAAAAAACTGACCAGATAACGATCCTAGTGGGTCTAAGAAAAACGCCAAAAATCGCTTCTGAAGAAAGGGGTTTGAGTAAAATAGGCTTTGTCCACACCTTTTGCCGTACCCTGATCCCACACCCTTCCTACTACCAAGAATGCCGCCTCCAACGTGACCGCGCGGTGCAGTGGCTGCGCGCGCTGTCGATGCGACCAACGTGCGTGGTTCGAATCAATCATGTGGCTGTTTTTTGCAAATAGATTTATCCTGTCGGCACAGGTCGCTCCGGGTTGGCAACAATAGGTGGCATCTGGGCACGACGTACCTCAGGTCGTCCGCCATCTTTATGTGGTGGCGGAGGGGGGTTTGCTAGGGGCCCAGGTTGAGCGGCCCTTTCCTCATGCAACGCGGCAACAGCAGGTGATTTTGGGAGAATCTTATCGACTTAGTTAGTATCAACCTACGGATAACAGTATCACGGCTTTATGATTACCAATCACATACCATCACCGATCGAAATCCGACCAACTTTGAACGCTAACTGCGAACCCGGGTCTTGTACGATGCTCTGCTTTGCATATTGGTAGTCGGGGCTGGGCTCAGCCACGTTTGAAATGCGCAGACGTTCCTCAGGCCCCTGTCATGGTTGGACTATAGTCCGTAGTCCCACCCGCTTAATGTGCAAGTAAACACTCAAAACAAGGACAAAAATTTGTCTTTAGTAAGTCCCTTCTAGATCGCCCGTAGTCCCTCCAATGTAGTCCGCAGTCTCACCGGTCGATATGCAAGTAAAACACGCGAAACGAGTACAGAAAATCTGGTGCGCGCGAAGCGCACCAGATTTGGTTTTGAATTGGCCCCGCGCGCAACCCCTTTTTCGAAATCTTAGTTCAGAGCGAGTACGTAGTAATTAGAGCTAAATTGCATTAAAAGAGCGCAAAAAATTGGGTATACCCCCAAAAATGGTTTGGAATGGTTCACTGGTTTTCGAGTAAAAATTGAAATACCGCGCGTTTTTGTTGTTAATCTCCTTTTTTTCAGACGGCGTACACGATCTTGTTGGTACAGTTAAAATTGAGCTAGGGAGCTCATTTTTGGACAGGATGCTGGAAATGGATGCAGGTCGCTCCTATTCCAATTTGAAGTTGATACCTTAACTTTGAAGGGTACCTCAAAATCGTGGGTTTACATACTAAATTAGCCGTGGAGCACGAAAACTGCTATTTTCTGCTACGGCTGTGGAGACCGGGGTAAGTGGGTGAATCTAAAGCCAATCAACACAGGTCGTCGGAGATAAGTACTGAACTTGTCCGAATTCGTACTCATGACACGTCATCGATCGATAATTATCGATTTTATCGATTTTCGCGCTTTTTGCACAAAATGCGGCGAGGAGTGGTGATTGCTGGTGGAATTGGTTTTCTTTGTTGGGGAATTTCGCTCATCAGTCATTATAGATAAATACCAATGAATAATATTGATTTTTTCGCCTGTTGCACAAAATGCTGCAATGATTTTTAATTGTTGATGGCTCTGAGTCTTCTGTTTGGGAAATTCTTCTCATCGTGCAAGATCAAATATTAATGATCAATAATTTTGAATTCTCACATGTTGGCAATGAGTGGTATTTTTTTATGTTTTGGGTCAAAAGTTTTAAAAGTTGAACTCATACTAAATTTTCAGTGGTACCGAGGGTTCAACTCCATGTATCCCAGAAAATTGCATTCCAAAGCTTAGTTTTATCTTCATACATTATTCGTAAGCACAAACAAATCACCGGGTCCAGGAAATCTCAAAGCTATGGTTTACATAAGCAGTTGGACCGAATCTAGCAAATCGTCATTTTGACAAAAAAGTAAATTGGAAGCAAATTGATGCTGGAAAATTGTTTTGATGCTATGGCAGCAGAAAGGCTCACTCACTCTCTTAGTAACACCCATTCTTCCCCGCCGCAACGACTGTTCTAATTTTTGGGAAGGGGAGGTTAACCCAGGGTTGGTGAACCTATTTCACGGCGGCGCGGAAAAATGGGCGTGTCCAAGTACCATACCATAGTGCCCCCCTCTGAACTTGCAGCTGACCGTTATGGTGGCTGCGGCTGTACTCGACCAGGACGCGGACTAAGCCTGGATTTTGAGACTTTTGAAACTTCCGGGAGTGCGAAACTCTTGTGTGCGTAGGAACCTTTCACTGCTTCAGGAGAAAGTCAATCCCTCGTTCAGGCTTCTAAACTGTGCTATAAAGCGAGCGCTGTGGGCGAGTTGTTGCCAGACGACTAACTCGCCTCAGGAGCACAACAAAGGATTTCCTTCAGACAGAATTCTAGCAAAGCTGATGTCATCAGAAAGATTAGGCAAAGCGAAATGCATATTCGCGCATTTAAACATATCTAGTTACTGTCCTTATCGTAATGAGATTCCGTTCCGCAGTTGAAGAAATCCGCTGTAGCAGCACGCAGCATGATGACAATTGTGTTTGGATAAAGGATAATAGTGTCAGAACTTGATGGTCCCAACACTACCTTCAAGCTGCGTACTGCAACAGCGGCTGTCCGCATTTGCGGAGCGGTAAGAACAGTACACGCGAATGACGAAAACATATGTGGCGCCCTTCGCGTTCGCCTTGAAGCCACAGTCCAAGCTCAGGGGTAATTTTTGATATCATAATCCAGCCGCCTTAAAGGCATCGTACACGATGAAAACCATATTTGGGTTTTTGATGTTTTCGTGTTGTACTATCCCTATACTGACTAACGGTAGCAAAACGCCCCCTCAAAAACGTGAACTTTTTGAGAAAAACCCATTTTTAGAATGTTCATAGCAAATTTGAATTTCGCGCCGGCATCAACTTGTGATAGTTGCGCAGAGAATGCAAGGAACAGTTTTACGCTTCGTTCCTTGGCGCAGCGTTGGAAGCAATTCATCGAGGATGCCGCTCAACTACGACTTCAGCGAAATTAAAATGGGCTACCCACCTGCTGCGTCCAGTGCTGCCGGCTGCTTTCGATCGATGCCGAATTCGAAATCGACTGGCGTGTGTATTGCGCCCTACGACGCGTCAAGGCACGCCCGCCGTCAGCAACCCAGGAGTTTTGTTCCTTGTAACAACGGATCGACCCCAAGGCCGGCCCCCCAAACCCAGGAAGCCATTTAGAGGTAAGCGAATCTCCACTCAGAGACGGTTTTGTAACTCCAAACTTTCTGAGTGACATTGTCATTGCCCACTAGTCCGAATGAACGCATAAACCCAAATTCGGTTTTCATCGTGGACGATGCCTTTAAATAGCATACCTTCCAAGCGCGGTATCACAATTTGCTCAAATAAGCGAGAAAAAGGGAGGAAGAAATCGACCACGCCCTCATGAAAGAAAAAAATAGGTGACGCCCACCGACAAGCGTCCGATCTCAATGGGGAAGAGAAGCGCGATGGATTTTATTCGAAGTCTAGGTTCTTCCATTTGTTTTCGGTCTGGCTTTATATTGTGACCAGGCTGCGAGTAGCGAGAAAAAAACAGGATTGGGGCAACTGGTCCGCGAACTTCTCGGCGTTCAAAGTCAAAATATTTGAGGGGCCATAACTCCGTTCATAGTGAGTTCTGAGCGATTCCAGTAACATCAATCGAATCAGAGTGGGACCGTTTTCAAGATGGGCAGAGAAATAGAAAAACGATCCTGAGGTTGGTCTTCGCCTTTAAACGATTAGCTTTGGGTGTCCACTTCTGCGATAGCACTCTTATTCACACGTGGTAAACAGTGTGGTAGTAAAGCAACGACCAAATTCTACACAATCATATGAATTCTGGCGCATATCACTCTGATCATGGCCGAATGAGTACAATGGAACCGAAGGCGGATCAGGGTTGAAGGCAAAGTCTAACCTCAGAATCGGCGAAATTAGGGTCTCACCTCAGAGTCGGCGAAAATTTACTGCTTACCTTGGAAAGAATTTAGCGCTGATCACAAGTGTCTGTACAAAATGGCTGAGAACCCACTGTGAACGAAGTTATGGCCCCTCATAGGTTGTGAATTGGAACTACGAGGATTTCGTGGTAGAGCTGTCTCGGGCTGGTTTTTCCTTGTCATTCGCAATCATAGCACTGGAGCAGCTGATATTATAAAGATAGACCGATAACAAATGGAAGAACATATATTTTGATTGGAGTCCATCGCACGTCTCGTCCTATTGAGCAGGGCTGTGCGGAACTATTCCGTTTCCGATTCCGTTTCCGTATTTCCGGTATTTTTTGGGCTGTTCCGTTCCGTTTCCGTTTCCGTTTTTTTGTGCTCGGAAACGGAAGAAAATGTACTACAAGATGAAACGTCACGCATCCCTCCAGCTTCTCACAGCTTGCGGTCCCCCACCAACGTACTGGACGGTCCCAACTTGGGCTTGACCTTTGCGGCTAGAGAAGGCATATTCTGGGTACTTATGCACGAGTGAGTAAACGATGTTATCTCGCAATCAAACCTTGCTTAACATTATTGTCTTAGTCGAAAATCGTCAAAGTTTGCCTCTCACACTTTTTATCACAATATTTTTCTCGAACCACTGAACTATTGGCTGATCATTACTCTTTCGTGCATCAGTACAAAACTTTTTTTTTCAATCGACTCGGCCGATGGAGGGACGAAGAGGCAAAAACTTTTTCTCTTTGTCTGTCTAGCTACCAGACCGTCCAATAATTCCTGTCCGAAAATTTTCAAAATTTTTCAATTTTCCTCAGAAGTGTTATAATATCAGGCAAGTGTAAGAACCTTCTAGAAGGTTCTCCAAAGTTATACGCTAGGGGTATATAAGGCGCAGTCGCCGCGTCTATCTACCAGTGCAAGCTAAAATGGACCAAGGTCGAATTCGTGCGTTTGTGTACTACGAATGGCTGCTGGGCAACGACACGGGCACCGCGGTCGCCAACATCTGCAGAGCGTGCAAGGAGGATGCAGTGTCCCAACGCACAGTCAGCCGCTGGTTCAATCGTTTCGAGAGCGGCGACACGAGCCTCGAGGACAGGGAGCACAGCGGGAGGCCTTCTACGGTGGATGATGACGAAGTCCGTCGCTGTATCAAGGAGAAGCCGGAAGCCACCCCCCGTGAACTGGCGACGACGCTCGGTTGCAGCAAGTCCACCATACACAATCGACTCAACTTACTCGGCTACCACAAAGTTCTGGCCCGTTGGATCTCCCACCGTCTGACGGACGCCAACAAGCAGAGCCGCGGGGCCGTCTGCCAGTCGCTCCTCCTTCGTCCGCATCGCAAGGAGTTTCTCGAGGACGTGGTCACTGGGGATGAGAGCTGGGTCCTCTACGACAACGTCGCCCGCCGTGCCGTCTGGATCCCGCGCGGAGAAGAGCCTCCGACGACGCCGGAAGCCGACCTGCACCCGCTGAAGATCATGCTCTGCTGCTGGTGGGACACCTAGGGCATGCTGTACTTCGAGCTGCTCCCGCAAGGCAGGACGGTCACCGCCTCCATGTACACCGATCAGCTCAAGAAACTAGCCGCCGCCATCCGAGAAAAGCGTCCCCGACGGGCCTCGGTCCACCTGCTGCACGACAACGCGCGCCCCCACGTGGCGAAGGAGACCCAGCAGAAGTTGGCGACGCTCGGCTGGGAGACGGTTGCCCATCCGCCGTATTCCCCGGACCTCGCCCCTCCGACTACCACTTGTTCCGCCCGCTGAAGCACCATTTGGCCGGAAGAAAATTCACCAACTACGACAACCTCAAATCCGACATCGCGGACTTCTTCGAGTCGCAGCCCCCGGAGTTCTGGGCGAAGGGCATTGGCGACCTGCCCAATCGATGGGCCACTGTTGTGGATAACTGTGGTGATTATATTGTTGATTAGACTTGTTTTTCAATAAAGTTGAAAAAAATTAAAAATGGTGAAATTTTCGGACAAGAATTATTGGACAACCTGGTACTAATGCCCTTGCGGCGTTGCAGTTCAACGCAATAGAATCTGCACGGTCAGGCACACACCGAGTTGAAGTCCTCTTTGTCAGCAGCATGAGCTGCCAACTCATACTGATTTCGACTTCTCATCGGCAGCTTATGCTGCAGTTACATAACATCGCCTGTTGCTGCCGACGAGGGGTTGAACTCGATGTCGGCATCCGAGCGCGACCCCTCATCAACAGCAGCATGTGTAGCTAGCAGCAGCGCGTTATTTCAATGGAGAGTCTTTGAGCCACCACCTCTTCTACCGGAGCTACATAGGTGCGACCCGCAGCAAGGACGTAAATTTTGCTAAAGTACGCAACAAAGGCATAATTCTTGATACGGTTCACAACAAGAAAGCTTCCCTATGATGCGCTGTGGGGATGATTTTCTCAGCGCCCAAAATCGACATCCACAAAGTTGTGTACTCGAGATCACCTTCTCAGATCGGCTTCAAGCAAACAGTCTCAACACAAGTGGGTGCCATGTGTACCTGTAGCCGTGGTAGAACAGCGATTGCAGTGAAAAATCCATCGAAAGGAAGAACTAGACATCGGAGAGATAAGCAGCACACTAGAGAAGGGGTTGCTCGAGCAGACTTGCTTGCAGTCCAATAGGAGAACCTGCAGCTGCACGTCTTCCTTTCATACCTAAATTCTATTTGCCTTCGGTTCGCTAGCACTTTTAGAGAGCAGCCCCATTGGTTGTGAGCGAATAGATTGAGATCACAAGCTATCGAATCACATTTGCAAGCCGTGGGTAGCGAAGAAAATTATTATTGAAGCGTACTATGATTTTTAGTTAACTTCCGTTTCCGTTTCCGGATTTACGTTTCCGGCGATTTTCAGCCATTTTTCTTCCGTTTCCGTTTCCGAAAATCTTGAAAAAGATTTCCGCACAGCCCTGCTATTGAGACTGAAAACCCAGAAGTTGGCGGAGAGAATGGGTGCTCGAATTTCCTCGCTTTATCTGAGGAGTTGAGATTACGCAATTGCAGCGTTTCTACACACGGATAAGAACGTAAAGGCAAACCCAACATTGCTCGACAGGACACGGTTGCGTTGCGGCTCTATAAATTTCTAAGCTTTTACTCCGATTTCGTTATATCTTGACCACCGGTGGTGCTGTTTTCCTACTTCCTAGTCCAGCAAGATCGTCAACTGCTGACCCCTGGAGAAGGATGGTTTGTGAATGAAGACACACCGCTCTCCACTTCTCTTATACCCTACCTTCTATCAATTGGTTATCATCAATTTTGTTTACGAGAGCCGTGACGCGACCGCGTCGTGTCGAGCAATTTTGGGTTGGCCTTTGCGTTCTTATCTACACACAGCGACCGGAGCATAATATAAAATTTTACCCACGAGCTTGGGCTGTGTCTTTAAGCCGTTGGTACACTTTCTGATGCAGTTAAAGGCAATGTTCACTATTAAAAAGTTGTCTACTATAGTGATCTGCGATAGTGATAAAACGGCTGCAAGGAGCGAGAAAATGGAGGTAAGTACTCGTTGCCTACGACAGATGTTGTTCTGAGCGTGTTATAAGCTAAGGTCACAAAAGTCATGAACGCATATAGCAAAAAAAGGATTGGAGATTCACAGTAGAAGATGTAGCATTCTGGATCAAGGAACTTCAAGTTCGGCGCCACAATGCGTCAATGTACCCGTGTGCGGGTAAGTCACAGGCGCACATAATCGAAATAGACCAGTTTTATCCGATTTTATCCGAGTTTTTTCCGGTTTTCATCCGAAATTACCCGATTTAGATCCGTTCGACTATCCGTTTTTAACATTTTTCCTATCCGATTATCAGGTTTTCTGATCGGACCCTTCAACTTTCACTTTTCCTGATATCGGATATTTCGGATATCATGTTTTTTTCGTCTGATCGGATTTCGGATCGATCCGAAATCACCATTTCGACATCGGATCGGATTTCGGATAAATATCCGATCGGATTATCCGACCCGGATATCCGAAACCGACCCCGTCGGATGAAATGTATACTATGTATGGTCTCCGGAAGTGGATTCTTCTCAAGCCTGCTATGTTTGGAATCCATGGAGTTGGGTCTCCATCCAACGTTTGGGTGCATGGGCTACGACTGCAACTTCGTTTTTCAGTTTATGTGTTTATTTATATCTGTTCAGTTTTTTTCGAATTTCCCACCAAAAAACATATACAAGCTCGCTGAAGGGGAAATTGCGGAAGCATTCGGCACACCATTGTACAATATGGTTATTCAAGTGTAGAGGGAGAATAAAAACGTTTTAGAACAATCACATTACTACGGGTTGAACCACAACAGCAACGGTGTCGTGCGGAGAGGGCTGATAGGAGGAGTCGAATTTCTAAATACAGTTTAAAGATAAAAGTGTCGAATCAAAGCCAACCTGAATTGGCGCCAGAACTTCATACGTGACCATATAGACAGAGATAATCGAAGCTGATATCATTTTAGGAAAAAACCATTAAATTTACTTTCTCGTGTTCAAGGTTAGTTGTAGGAGCACTACACAGCCTGGTCAGTAGGCTCTCCTGTGCTAAGCAATCTCTGAAGAACAGTTTAGTTTCACACAGGAGAGACACTCTCGACGTACCGTTTGTCCGTAGGCAGCCGCTCCCTTTTCGTGCTCCATGCTACGTCCACCGTAGTTCATCGTTAAATCCTTGAAAAGGCAGCATTCAAAAAGGAGCAAAAAACAGGTAAATCATCAAGTTTATAATTATGGCTGCTGTGGTGTCAACCATTCATGCATGTCATCCAATGTTTGTTACTTGACAACACAGTTCAATCCCATGGTTACTCCGTCCAGCACAAAGCTTTTAGATATGAGTTTGAGTTTTTCAGACTGGGAAATCATTGAAAAACCAAGCATACATTTGAGTGATAACTACGGAGTGTCGCTATTGATTGTTCACTGAGTTATGTCTGAAGACCTCATACATACCTTAGCATGTTACGGAAGGTGGACCAACCATTATGATGCTGTAAGTTCACTCTATAGTTGCACCCTCTTCCTTTCAAATTTTCGAAGGAGTTTCGGAGTTTGAAAAATTGTCGAACAAATATGTTTTCAAATTTCATTCGTTCGACATTCGTCGAACGGAATTGTCACGATTTTCGTTCGTTCGAATAACATTCGGGCGATATTTTTTTCAATCTCGTCCGGAGCCAAGCGTTTTGCGATCAACTCAACACCTTGTGTAAACATTTCGTTTTCAGTTTTCGTTCGTTCGATATCCGGTTTTTCCAAAACTCGTCCGATTTTCAAGACTGCGGGCCGGAGTTACACTTCAACCTGGGCCGAACCACTACTCGGACTCGAAAGGTAGAAAATAATTCTGCCCAGACTTCATCTAGGACGCTAGTTGTGGAGCTGAACACGATTGTAGGATCCCTTCTCACTCCTCCGAAGCATTTTTAAGCTACGGTAGCTATTTAACTGTATTACGTACTACGAGTGAAGTTTTTGCTGGCTAACAGGCACCAAAAAAATTAGGCTGGCTAGTAGAGTGAGGATCGAATATTCGAGTTCGAATAAATATTAGAATTTTTCGAACGAATTTTTATTCGAACATTCGAATATTCGAAAAAAGTGAATATTCGAACATTATTCGAATTCGACTATTCGCAAAAGATCAAAATTCGAACATTATTCGAATTCGACTATTCGCAAAAGGTGAGAATTCGAACATTATTCGAATTCGACTAATCGCAAAAGGTGAATATTCGAATATTATTCGAATTCGACTATTCGGAAAAGGTGAATATTCGAATATTATTCGAATTCGACTATTTGCAAAAGGTGAATATTCGAACGTTATTCGACTTTGAATACCCGAGCTGACCCGAGCTGATTTATAAAAAAATATGAAGCTGTTGAAAGATCCATCAAAAAGGGTAAAAATGGTATGAGCGAAGAACAGGTAGTTTTTCAAAAATCGCTTGAAGAAATTTTCCGACAAATTTTGACTCCAAGACAGCTCAAAAGAAATTTTTCATGACCTACGCAGATCATTTCACTAAGAATAGTGAATTTCTAAAGGAGTTCATCTAACGGAAATGTTTCAAAATTAATGATTAAAAATAAAAATACATTGAATGCAAGAAAAAGAGGATTAAGAAAACGTCAAAATTTGAAGTTGCAAATCTATAGGGAACCTTCACCATTCCCCACTCAGGTATCTTAAACAACCTTCACCTCTCGGACCGTTGTCTCCACCCCAACGAACCTATGACACCAACCCGGGGTTTTCATTCCCTTCCAAAATCGTTGCGGCGCGGAGAAATAGGGGTGGCCAAGTTTCCGCGATAACAACCTTTGGAGGTGCTAAGCACAGATTAGACATCCGTTTCCGGTGTTACGGAAGGATGCGGCACAGTGCCGTGGTTTGTCGAAGTTTTAGATTTGGCCGTGCTATCTCGCCAGTCGGGGCCACTTGTCCACTGCATATGGCTACACCAATTTCTCCGCGCCGCAACGCTTCTGGCAGGGGAGGAAACCCCGGATTGATGCTATAATTGCGCGGCGGCACGGAAAAATGGGCGAGCCCTAGTGGGATGGCAATTGGTACTCTCCCCCCTTCCAGTGAAAGCACCGATTCGGCTAAAACTTTGCCAAGAGGCTTTTCTGAGCTGTGGATTAAGAATCTCTTATCCTTTTCGCAATTTCTGAAGGATTAATGGCTCAGACAAAAACGCGCTCCACGCCTCGCTGAAAGCCGCCAGCGGGATAATGGCTGTGGAGCGCAAAATCCGAAGTTTTGTCGCCCACTTTAGTAGCTATCGCGAGGGCGGTAGCGACTGTCGTGGGCGAGTAGCTGCTTCCTGCCTTGGTGATAAGCCCCTCTGAGCTTTTTGTTTTCAAAAATGTACTCACGCACCGGTGCACGACGCGGCCGCACGCCAACACGCGACCCGGCCAGTGTACCGAGCACCCACTGGGGCCACCAGCGATTGAGCAGGGCCTTCAGCGAGCCAAGTACCGCGAAATTGGACAATTAAACAGAAGGCAGTGCCTTCATCCGAGTCCTGGCCCAGAACCGCGTCGTATGCCTCCCTTGGAGGCTAGGGTCTTGAGCGTACAGCATCTTTTTGAGGGCACGCTTTGCCCGTGATGGGCACGCTCTCGTGTCAGGAGGGCAAGCACTCGCCTATATCGTGTCTCCGGGAAAGTGGGAAGATCGGAGTGAGCGTCGAGCTCCTTTTTATCTGGGAAGGTTTAGGGGTAGGTTCTCTAGGCAAAATTTCAGTTATATCGGAGACTTTAACAATATAATTACCCTATACTTACCGTGATCCTTCGAAGCACCGAAAGTGGACCTCTTATTCATGTTCAGCACCTCGAATAAGCTCCTTAGGCTAAGTTAGAACGGAAAAAATGATTTTGTAGCATTCGTTGCGTTGTAGCCCGTACAGGTTTAGAGATGAGTCGTGCCTTATTAATTCCATTTGTAGGTGGAAATAAAGCTTTAAAAGAAGAATTCAACTCGTTATTGCCGCTCACTTCGTAGTTGCGCGGTATTGCTATGAATGCTTAAATTATTCGTCATTCGAAAATTCGAATTTCGAATATTCGTTCGTTCGAAATAAAAAATGAACGAATTTATTCGAAATTCATTCGTTCGAAATAAAAAATGAACGAATTTATTCGAAATTCGTTCGTTCGAAATAAAAAATGAACGAATTTATTCGAAATTCGTTCGTTCGAAATAAAAAATGAACGAATTTATTCGAAATTCGTTCGTTCGAAATAAAAAATGAACGAATTTATTCGAAATTCGTTCTTTCGAAATAAAAAATGAACGAATTTATTCGAAATTCGTTCGTTCGAAATAAAAAATGAACGAATTTATTCGAAATTCGTTCGTTCGAAATAAAAAATGAACGAATTTATTCGAAATTCGTTCGTTCGGTCTCTTTTTAAAAAGTCCTCACTCTACTGGCTAGGCAAGCAGCCACGTCTCTGGCTGGGCGTTGTAAATTAAGAGCCGAGTTCAGTTTTCGGTTTTCATTCGTACACAGAATTTTCGAACGAATATTTTTCATTTTTCGTTCGTTCGCTCGATATTTTTCGAACAAATTTTTTCACCTTTCGTCCGTTCGAAAATGCTTCGAACAAAAAATTTTCAATTTTCGTTCGCTCGAAATTTTTTTTCGAAACTGGGCGACTGTAGTTTACTTGTATATTACGTAGGAAAAAGGAACAATTATCTGGTGTTCTCCATGATGATTATTTAGGAGTCATCACATACGCTGCGTTCAATGGGAATAGTCCGACGCCCAAAAAGTTTCACATAACTCGTGATAAGAGCGCATGTGGGGTAGACCTGTCATTGTGGTTATTATACATAGTTTGAGATCGAGCACCTTTTCAATGGGTTCCTTCCATCCACCAAGAAAAGTTGCATCAGAAGCTGTCATCTGAAGGCGTAACTATTCAGACAAACATAAACACAAGTTTTGGTGAAATGAGCTATACCTTAGCGGATGCGTCCTCCCTTGACTTCTCGTCAACGAACGTTCTGATTCCGTAGGCTACGTCTGTCGCAGGCTTCTTTATCAGTCTTCTCCTCAGCTTTGGAGACGGGACGATGTCGGATTTTCCACCCTGGAAGCAACATTCTTTGCAAACGTAGAGCTTCGTAATTGAAGACAGCTAACACGCTCGCAAAAGTCGTGGAGGCAGGAACACTCGTAAACTCGTACGGCATGCATTAAAATGCTATGTGTCAAAAAGAAGTCAAAAAGAGAGAATGTGAGCCAGCGTATTCGTCCTTTTTTATATCAACAACACCCTCTCAATGCAAACATCCTCAAATTCAACGCTCAAACACGATCATTTTGGTCCGCTTCTCACACTTCCAGTGGCGTAATCTTTCTAGGAGAAGCCGTACGAGTCTATTAGCGTCGCGATCTTGGGGACAGGTGCTCTCTACACACCGAGAGAGTTGTCCCGCCTTTTGCGGCTATTATTCCAGTCGGCACCACTTCGCTCGCTTAGAGTGGCGCGACGTTTCAAACTGCAAAAACGGGACAACTCCTCCCTCGGTGTGTAGACAGCCCCTGTCTCGCGATCTCGAGCACTTTGCGAGAGTGTATGCTGCTTCCGATGGCGGGGCAGGGTTCGCGATGGAAACGGTCCAGGTTCCTACTTTGTAGCGTAATTTGGAATAAATGCAGGAAACACATTGAAAGAAACGTTTAAAACACGATTCCACGACTATGCTTTTTCTTCAGATGCTAAGGTATTGGAGACCCTGGCAACGGATTTCATCGCTAGTGCTGCGTTTGAGAAAAAATATCCACAACTACTTTTGGCAACAGCCAGATTTACGTACCTCAATCGGCTCTCCATTCTGTTCATATTCGGGAGTTCGCTGTCTATGTTCTTCGTCTGACTCCTGTGCTGAAGCGTGCATGTCGTTATTTTGGGAATACTGAACCTTTTCAGGTGGGTATTTCTCATCTCTCGGATAGTGTGCTTCATCAGAGTCGCCAGTGCTGCTCTTATCCATTGATCCGGCCCCTTCAGTAGGGAGCCTGGACCTTGCTCTTGATCCGTATTTCGCCAGCAGGTGCTGTCGCCTTCTGGCCAGTTTGCTCTTTAGATCCAATGTTACTCTTTTCGCCCGCAGCGATCTATGAAGGTCTTCTCTCAATCTGGCAGCATCTTTTTCATATGACGCCCGAGATTTGATTTTTTGGATCTCCACTCGAGGCTTCATCTTCCCTTGTTTCGAGCTTGCAGGTCGCATTTCATCCATTTGCCTCCGTTCGATCTCGTTGCCAAGCTCTTCTTCCTGTGAGCGGATTAGTCGCTCCTCTTCCTTTCGTTTCTGTACTTCCCTCTGTTCCACTCCTCTGTTTTCCTCCTCCATTTTCTTCCTCTCCGCTTTTATTCTTTCCTCCTCCATATGCTGCAATTTGTCCATCAGGCGTCGTTCCTCCTCCTGCTGCCTTCGCCTTTCTCGTTCCTCTTCTTCTTGCTTCCTTCTTTCGTCCTGAATTCGACGCTGTTCCTCTTCCTTTATTTCCCTCTGCTTCTCCTGCTCTTCCATTTGTCTTTGACGTTCCATTTCTTCATGAGCTCTTTTTCTTTCCTCCTCCTGCTCCCGTCTGAGGCGTTCCATCTCCGTCTTCCGTCTCTGCCTTTCCACTTCTGCTCTCTTCTTCCTATCTTCCTCTTCTTCTCTCCTCTGCCGTTCTATTTCCTCTTCAATCCTTTGCCTTTCTTCCTCTTCCCTTAATCGTTTCTCTTCTTCCTCTTTTCTTCTTTGTCGTTCTAGCTCCTCCTCTTTGCTGCGTTTTTCTTCTTGTTCTCGGAGTCTTTTTTTCTCTTCCTCCAACTTTCGCCGCTCTTCCTCTTCTCTCTCCCTCCTCCGTTTCTCTTCGATCAACCATTTTCTTCTTTCTTCTTCTGCTTTCATTCGTTCCATCTCTTTTTTCTCTTCGAGCCTCCTGAGTTCTTCATGTTTCTGTCTCTCTAGATCTGCAATCAATTTTTCCTGTCTCTCCCTTTCCTTCTTAGCTTCTTCTAAAATTTTACGCTGCTCCTCGAGCACCTTTCGTCGTCTCCTCTCTGCTCGTGCAGCCTCTATCCTTGCTTGCTCTTCAGCCTGTTCCTTCATCACTCTTTCTATCTCCTCCTTCGTCTGTTTCTTCATATGCTCTCTTTGCTTTTCCAACTCTTTGATCTTTTTCTGTTCCAGTGCTATTACTCTCGAAAGATCCTCCTCCTCATCCTTCTCCTTCTTCTGTTCCGCTTCTTCCCGATTGGCTTCTGTGAAGTTCGGCTCCAATCTCGTCACGTTGGGCTGTATTCCATGTTCGGCGCTCTGAAAATAAAGTAGGTTACTGCAAAAATCGTATGACTAATGAAGGCCTCCTCTCATTTTGGCGAAGACCTGGTCTCCATCGTCACCAGGGGTGTGCGACAAAGGATTTTTACAAGTCGGCAAACGGCAATCGGCCAAATTGCGCCGAAAAGGGCCGGCAAACGACAAACGGCAATCGGCAAACGACAAGTGTAAAAAACTTCGTCCCAAGACGACATAATTTCTCAAAAAGTGAAACAAGAATAGTGCTTACCTCAGTACACTTCTTCCCCCTTTTTTTCTTTCAACATTGACCGGCTTCCGAAACATCAAATAATCGAAAAAACTGGTGAGCAGAAACCTGAGGGACCTTGAACTTTCACCGAAAAAAATTGAATCGCCATGTGATCGCCTTCAGAAACCGTATGCCATTCCTGCATGTGAACTTATGGTATAATTCTCATATGGTCATTTTAGTGCATAGGTTGGCTGCTTGAAAGCGCATATGCAATTGCTCAAGGGTAGCATACGCACCCGCAAAAGTGATTGAGATACCGAGCTGATAGACCCGTACTGCCTGCATTACAACGCTTACGCAGTTTGGAACGTCTAAGGCGAGCTAGAATAACCGTATTTGAGCATTTCTGGGCCTCCGAAGCGTGGTACCCCACCAGTTTTCCGGTGTAACAGCGACATCGTCCTCAATAAAACCAAACTTTTGCTACCGCATTAATGTAACCTTCTGACAAAGTATTAAAGTCATTGTCCACGATAAAAGCAATCGCTGAATTTCCACCAGGAATCGAAGGTGCTGGGGCTAAGTGCGACAACCACGTCAAAAAACGGCTTCTAGCGAGCCCCAGTTGACCCGAAACAGCTCTAATGTTATCTGCGCGAGCGCACAAGGCCCAGATCACTCAACAATGGTCTCATGCCATCATTGAATTAAACAGGTTGGATTCGCCTGATTGTAGATTTTTGATATTCTATCCTTCCTCCCCACATTTCAACGTCGATGGATGGGTGCTCAGAAAACTGGGCCTTGTGCAGTCAACTTTGAAGGCAGTGTTCACGATGGAAAAAGTTTTCGAAACTCCACTAGGATTGTGGTAGCTCAATCTTTGAGGGACCAGAACTCCGTTCCCTGAAGGTCTTGTGCGATTTCAGAGATATCATTGGAATCAGCATGGGGCCGTTTTCAAGATAGGCTTACTGTAACGTTAACGTAGAAAGAACGCATGAAAACGAGCCAGGAAGAGCCCCAAAAGAGCCCGAAGTTGCAACTTCGAGCGCATTGAAAACCCCAAAAGCGCATCACACGCCCACCGACGTGAACAAATGAATGCTCGAGATCGTGAGATGAGCGATGATTTTCAATCATTAGCCCCGTTCTTCCCTTCATTCTCAGCTTCTCTCTTCACTCAGGTGAGCTCGCATAGATCGGCTGCAAAAGACGGAAGTTACAAGCCTCGGACAACTCGTCCACCATGTTTCCATAGCTCAATCTTTGAGGGACCAGAACTCCGTTCCCTGAAGGTCTTGTGCGATTTCAGAGATATCATTGGAATCAGCATGGGGCCGTTTTCAAGATAGGCGGAAAAACAGAAAGACGATTTTCATCGTGAACACTGCTTTTAAAGACAGTGGTCGCGACAGAATATGCTTGTCTTCGTTTACTCTCTACACCCTTCTCTGGGTTTAGAGAAGTAGGACCTATTGGTAAGAATAGCGAAAAGCCGCTATTTCGGGCCAAATTTGGAGCCTGAACTTTCTTGTCTTTTGATGGTGGACAAGCCCACTTCACATCATCGGCATCGATGATCTCTAATACAAGGAACATCAGCTGGTCTGAAATTGAATTTCAATCAATGAACATTGACTCATCTAGTCAAAAACACTGACTGGTGTGCTTGCTTTCATTGCTTAACTATTTTTATTAGGTTAATTTGCATTTATTTCTTCCTCTGAATGTCGATGATTTTTGACCTCGCGACATGAGCCTTTTTGGGCGGCTCTGTGCATGTGTGCACGAACTGGCATCTTTGGGCCCTAGAAACTCTAATTCTAGCCCCATTTACCGGGCCATCCATCCCACGGAAAACTGGTTCAGGCCAGGGATTTATTTCACTGAATCCAGGCGTGTCAGTGCGTTTCTCGCCGTTTCCTCCAGTTAGTAACCCTTCGCAGCCAACGAATTGCTTCAGATGAGACGCTCGAGAACGAAAACTATCGTGAACACTGCCTTTGAGAGAAGGGAGCTAAGTCAGCCGAAAGGCGTATGAGAAGACGTCATGTGATTATCAACCTGAAAATCTCGAAAGGCGAATTAGAACTCGTCGAAACAGTTTGCGAGGGATAGCGAAAATTCCTGGTTACTTCATGTTTCTTTCCACACTTTCGAACAGGCCCCATATCCCTATTCATTCTTGAGCAGTGTGGCTGGATAGGAAATGGCTGTGAAATGTTCATTTGAATGGGACTTCATTGCGAAGGGTGAGTTATGGCGTGCTTCGGGAGGAGATTTCGGAAGCACTCCCTATGCTGGCGCAGCGCATTAAAGACGTGATTTTATAGATCCCTCTTTATAGATCAAGTGATACGAGAAGTTTTGTGGATCTCATAAGAACCCATACGTAGATACGTCTCCGTCTCGCAAAAGGTCTGGAGAATCCAAATGCCGTTGCCTGCTAATTTCAAAAAAAAGTCTCAATCCTCGGGTGACCGTTCTAGATTTGATACAGTTGCTAATGTTTGTAATTCTGCGAGTTTTCATCGTAATTTGAACTCCTTTTCTTTCATACAAAGCAATCTATCATCTCCGTCCCCTTCTTCAATAGTGGTTTCGTGAAAAGCGTGGTGGAAGGACAGGAATAAAAAGGGCAGTCGTCCGACGTAACGGCCCGGCGCTGACCAATACACCGGTTCTTCGTCAGCAGAACACTTTTTGCAGAACGCAAACACGTTGAATGATTTTGCTTCTCAAATAAGGTTGACGTATGGCTCATTTGATGGAGAGGATGGATTTACGAAAGGATTGGAACGCTGATGTAAGAAATTTGAGCAAGGAGAGGTTGCTTCTCGAAATATCAAATTAGTGCCCGTACCACATCTTTTCAGCGGCGGAAATCTTTCAAGGTTCGATGGAAGAGTTCAATTTCAATCTGTTGAATGTTTCACGCCGTTGCTGCTCTCTAAATCATCATGGGAAATAACTGCTTCAACGACTCAGATTCGAATTTTTTTCTTTTATTGAACCTGTTTTGCCCTTGCCCTGATGCTTTTCAAGGCACTGTTTAGGATGCTGCAGGTATGGGGCTGTGTATCAATAATCCGTGCTTTGCGTATGCAAAGTGATTCCGGAAAACAAAAAAAAACTGCAATAGCATGTCAACACACCGGAAATAGGAACCCTAAAATGGAAAAAAAATTACTCACTCACTCAGAAACTGAAAAAGCGCCTCTAAAACTGTCAGAAAATGCGTAACAGAGTACGAATAGGATCCTGGCAGCTTTGAGTTTTCAAATAAAATACCGCTGCTATTCAAGGGAAAAAGGGGCGAAATTGCCAAAGTGGGCAACTAGAGCGTCTTTCGACCACAACTCGCTTCAAAGTGCTCCGTTTCGAATTTTGAAAACGCCGAAATCCTCAGCATGTTGTGATCCAATCAATCGTGTGAGAATGTATGACGAAATTAAGGAGAAAAACCTTTATTTTCCACGATGAAACATATGTATTTTCATTTTCACTATGCTAGAGATCGCTTACGGATGTTTTTGAGCGAACAAGCTCGTGATCTTGTGATATCATAATCAAATTTATAACTAACTCCATAATAAAAAAAGGGTTTTCACTGCAAAATTTTGATGTTTCACTGCAAAATTCATGTGTTTGGACAGATTGTGGCACATGGAACATTTTGGACCTTTCAAAACTGAAAATAGAGCACTTTGAGGCGAGTTGTGGTGGAAAGACGCTTTAGTTGTCCACTTTCGGAATTCCGCCCTTTTTCCCTTGGATAGCAGCTGTATCAAAACTGAGTGAGAAAGGCTTGTTGAATTGTTCGGTTAGCCAGCTTGGTTGACCTTTCAGCCTATTTTTTCCTGCCTAATTACCTGAGGCGTTCAGTTAAAGTTGAGCATGGATTACTGATTGACATTACCTGTACCTGCAATATCCAAGACATGATTTTTGAAGAACGCCGGGGTTCGTGGTCTCACTACACAAAGATGAAAGCGCTGTCCCGTCTTTCGCAGTTCGACTTCCACTCGGGACTAATTAGCTTTAATTTATTTAATTTTTGTTTATTTATTTATTTTTTATTTATTTGTTTGTTTTTTATTTTTTTATTTATTTATTTATTTGTTTGTATACCAAGTGCCGCTTGCCGGCTGGCGCCGGCGCTGCCGGCGGGGTCCGGCTGCAACGGTACCACTGCCGGCTTCGCCGGCAAATGTACAACAATCACAGAAACTTGTGATAGAGCCATCCGGTTTATAGCACAAAACATTTTGATTTGTGGCTTCCATTACATCATACGCATTTGTTGTCAACATTTGCCTGCATGCAGTCAACTTTCATAACTGAAACATTCATCCCGATCTTCTCATATACGAACTCCGTCCATCGACCTTTTCTACATCTACTCATGAATGTTCACCTTAACAGCATGCTACTTGAGCTTCTTTATAAGGTTCCGGACGAGCGCACACTGTCAGTGGACATTTTTTTCAGGAAAAAGGAAAAAAACCTTCTCTTGGAATCTTCCACCTCTAAGCTCTATACAAAGGCCCATTCCTCATCATCTGCATAAATTTCGAATGAAACAGTTGTTTCTGCGTTGTGTTACAAAATTACGGTGAAACAGACATTGGGGTTTCCTGAGAAAAACAAACCTTCCACTGACCCCTCACCTCCAATCTTCATTTTTTTCAATCTACGCGGCTATTTAGCAATTACACAGAAAGAAATGCAGGTTGAGAGCATGATTTCGAGTTGCCTTTTGAATTTTCTGTCAAATTTTTGGATTTTTGAAGTATAACCCTTTCTATCATATCTCATACCTCCAAACTTTGTCTTAAGCATTAAAGGCAGTGGTCGCGCACAAATAAGCTCGTCTTCTTTTCCTCTCTAAACCTTTTTCTGGGTATAGAATAGAAGAACCGATAAGAAAGAATCGCGAAAAAACGCTGTTCTGCGCCCAATTTGAAGCCATAACTTTCTTGTCTTTTGATGGTGGACGAGCATACCCCACATCATCGGCATCGATGATCTCTAATATCAAGAACATCAGCTGGCTTGAAATTGAATTTCAGTCAATGAACCTCCGGATTTATGTACACATCTAGTCAGAAACATTGGCTGAAGTGCTTGCTTTCATTGTTCAACTGTTTTATAAGGTAGATTCGCATTTATTTCTTCCTCTGAGTGTCGACGATTTTTGACTGCTTGGTATGAGATTGTGATCTTTCTGTGTACGTGTGCACGAACTGGAAATTTAGGGTCTTAATAACTCTAATTCTAGCCCGTTTTTCACCGCGCTACCTTCATAGTTTTTGAGCTGTTTTTGATCTAAGCTAATTTTTATAGTTTTTTCGATAACGTTTTTCATCGTGACCACTGCCTTTAAATACCCATTCTACACCTCCTATATCAACTTTGAATGCAACGGATGCTCCTGAGCTGTTTTATAGATTTCCTGTCAAGTGTACACACTATACATGGGCATTCGACCCGAGTTTTCGAATGAATGAATATATTCGAATAAGACGTTTTCAAAATTCCCGAATAAATGAATACATTCGAATAATGCCCTTTAAAAAATCCCGAATAAATGAATACATTCGAATAATGCCTCTTTAAAAATCCCAAATAAATGAATATCTTCGAGTAAGGCGTTTTCGAAATTCCCGAATAAATGAATATATTCGAATAAGGCGTTATCAAAATTCCCGAATAAATGAATACATTCGAATAATACCTTTTCAAAATTCCCCAATAAATGAACACATTCGAATAAGGCGTTTTCGAAATTCCCGAATAAATGAATATATTCGAATAAGGCGTTATCAAAATTCCCGAATAAATGAATACATTCGAATAATACCTTTTCAAAATTCCCCAATAAATGAATATATTCGAACAAGGCGTTTTCAAAATTCCCGAATGAATGAATACATTCGAATAATACCTTTTAAAAATTCCCGAATAAATGAATACATTTGAATAATGCCTTTTGAAAAATCCCGAATAGATGGATACATTCGAATAAGGCGTTTTCAAAATTCCCGAATAAATGAATATATTCGAAAAGTCGACCAACTATTCAAATATTCGAATCCTATTCGAATAATCGAATAATATTCGACATTTCGAAATCAAGGTCAATATCACCCCGGAACTTCGACTTCCGAAGAAACTAGGAGACTGTTCTTATCGTGAACTACCTTCAAGACGGGGAACACTAACAAGGAAACTAATAATAGCCAAAGTGGCAGTCCCACATGAACTGTACTTTTCTAGAACCACTTTGAACGTAGGGCCCGAATATGCCCTTCACAGTTGCCTAGTCACCCTGAAAAAAAAATCGTAATAGGCTTTCTCCCGTTTCGCATACCTATTGTACCATCCAAAATGCATACTGATCTTTCGAGAAGCTGAAAACGGTCAATCGTGTTCAGCGCACAAAACAACCCCCTGGATAAAGCTTGGGCAACAGCACTTTTTCCAGAGCTTCCACGAAGTGATACCATTTCCCACATCTACCAATTTTTGGATGAGCATTAACCTAAATCAAGTAGGGCTTCAGAAAGCGTTGAAGAAAAGCATTCCAGATTTGACCTTAAATTCCCCTAGAGTTGGTGGTGGGGGGGGGTGTTTGGGGTGCTGATCACGAAGCTGAGGTTTCTTTGTCGATTGTCGACTAAATTCGTTCAAAGCTTCTCATTGGGAGGGGAATTTGATGGCAAAATGCGACTTTTGACGTTTTCCGGAGCGCTACGGTGTTGCTCAAATCGTTTCTTTGAGGGTTATTTGTACTGATCAACGCGTATCTGATGCAGTATATCGATTTTTTGACAGCTTGCGGTAGATTACGGTGGGTATGCGGTAGTTTGGTTAGAGTCTCGGATTTGACTCAAAATTGCTATGCGGAGGTGATTCGGGGTGCTGAATGCGAATTCCATGCCGATGTGGTTGAGAGATCGCCGCTACGAACACACGTGGCACGCACGCAAGCGAGGAGGTAATGATAGTCATGAACATCGATCAAGTGATATCACGTTAGATCGCTGCGTCGCGGCTATCTCTCGCCCAGTGATCGACGATACACATATTGTCCTAAAACAAATTATTCGAAAAGGTGATGAGCATTAAGATAGCAGAATATTGAAAAGAAGAGTAGAAATAGCGCGGCGAGAGAAATTTCTGCAGAATATGAGTTTGAGTTGCATAACTTGTCTTCGCTTCTCATGTTTAATTCTTATATTTGCGTTTCGTATATGTGTACAGGCTATAAAACGACGAAATTCACTTGGTTCCTACGCGTGGTGGTGCGGAGCGGAGGTTAGAGACAGTGAGAGATCGTAGGGCAGACGGAGGCCGAGGCGTAGCGCGCGCCGCTCGCTCCTCGAATGATGTTAATTAGGACGTTTTATGGAGGGTATGCAGAATCAATTTCGAAATTTAAAGAAAGGAGACCAGTGACGGAGGGGTTGAAAATCGGAGGAGATTGGCTAAACTAGCTTCCACAATGGGGGACAAGGGGCAGCCACACTCTCGTGAATACCCTCTATCCACCATTACGGCGGCGACAGCCTAAAATAATGGGAGCAGGAGAACACACTATTGATTTCGCGGAGGCGGCCCAGCGCCAATGGGCGACGGCTACTCAGATAAATCAAAACAAGTTACTTGTCACATAAAAACCCGAAAACAAGTTACTTGTAACATATCTAAGCCGATGTAAGTTACTTGCGACTTTTATTGTGCCATTTAAGCTACATGTAACATATTGGAGGCGAATTGCTAGCGGTTTCCTGTCGATATGTTGCATGTAACTTAAATGGCTTGAGATAAGTCGCAGGTAACTCACATCAGCTTAGATATGTCACAAGTAACTTGTTTTCGATTTCTGAGAGAATACTGGGTGCAGTGCGCCTCCGATATGTTTCATGTAACTCAAATGGCACAATATAAGTCGCAAGTAACTTAAATCGGCCATGAAGATGTTTCCAAGGGAAATGTACGACGCACTGTGGGGTCAGGATTACGACTGGCGTTGCTGTTGGTTCAACTACCCTAGTTTGAGGTACTTTGCCCCACACCAGCAGGGGAGGCCCCGCACAGCATTTTTTCGCGTAGTTTGTGGTCTGGAACACGCTCTCTGCGTCGCGTGTCGTCTGCGTCACGTTATGGCCTTCATAATGAAAATATAAATGTAAGTTACATGTAACATAAGTGTAACTTACATGTAACATAAATTTAAGTTGCATGTAACATGAATGTATGTTACATGTAATATAAATGTAAGTTACTTGAGACATTCAAGTAAGTTACAGTTATCTCACAAGTAACTTGTTTTGATTTTTCTGAGTAGCAGTCCGGCCTGTTGCGGCAACTTCGGATAGCACCACCCTAATCGATATGCGTTGGTGCTTGTGTACAACGCGCAACGGGAGACCTGCACACTAGAGTGTTGCCCGAATATTCGTTTATTCGAATAATATTCGAATATTCGAATATTCAAAGAAGTGGATTATTCGGGTTATTCAAATAATCGAATATTCAAAGAAGTGGAATATTCGTTCATTCGAATATTCGAATATTCAAAGAAGTGAAATATTCGGTTTATTCGAATATTCAGCTTGAATAATTTGAATATTCGACAAGATCGCACTCCATTTTGCCCTGGTTTTACATTTCAAACATCTTAGCGTAGTGACTACTAATTTCTCACAATTCTTCAGTACCTCATAAATATAAAGTTACTATGCTTATCTGGGTCGAATTCCGGTCCGCAATTGCGTCTCGACACGCTTTGCGGCCGCACGCGCTCGAGTCAATTGAGTTTCCAGCTCCAAAGCCTACACGATATGGCTTTTTTATACAGTTTTCTTCAATTTTGTTTAGTTTCCAGTTTCTAAAACCCCCTAGAGTCAACAGATCCGCAGCTGCAGCGCTGAAAACTCTTCCGACTCGAAAGCGCGCGGCCGCAAAGTGTGTCGAGACGCAATTGCGGACCGGAGTGTGACCCAGATAAGCACAGTATAGCAGGTATTTCCAATATATTAAATCGCTCGTAGGATTTTGTCGAAACGCTAGAAATGCCCATTTCACCTTTAGTTATAGAGAAAAGTCTAAATCTCGAGCGGCTCATAAGTATAGCAACACTTGAGCAACATGGAAATTTCTCACGATGATGGCCAGAATAAGCCTTTTTCATGTGTATTTTCATGAAACTGGTTCAAGGTGATGCTATTTGTCTATTTTCCCGGTGAACTTCACCTGAATTCTAACGCAAAAGCCCAAGTTCTCTCCTTCCATAATGCTGGACGTGGAATTTGATGGTTTCCAGCCACCTAGGACGACTAGCTGGATGTAGTCTCAAATTCGTGCCAGATCCTGAGCCAGTCAACGTCTGTTGTCGCCCAGACGTCTGATGGAACTGGGAAGCGAGATATTACACAGCGAGTTCCTAGTGACATGGTGTCGGTCTCAACGACTAACTACGAATTGTCGCTGAGTTTTTTCGGATTGTCGCTGAGATTCCGGAGTAGGGCACGGCTAAGCAGCACTATGAAGTTCGCCATCGCATAAACCGCGCATAACTCAACTGAACTCAACTAAGCTAAACCAAACTAGACCGAAGCAGACCAACAAATTGGCGGCAATTAAGCGGGTATTTTGCGGCTATTTCACGGCGAGCATTATTTGGCGACTATTTCGCTGCCAGCATTATTTAGCGGCTATTTCGCGACTATTACTCGGGAAAAAGGCATTTTGCGTCTGTTTCGCGGCTATTTCTCGGCCAAAACTCAGAGTACATGCTCGTAAACGTGGTTGAGATAACTACGGAAATATAATGGTATGGCTCAGAACACAACGCCTACGCATTTTGAAGCGTCAAAAACGGCCCACAAAGACGCTACACGACTGAGAAGTTGGCCCCGCGCCTGCATCTATCCGCCCTTGTATTTGCGTCCTCCTTCAAAAAAGGGGTGCTGGGCCATTCCCATTATCGGCGACGCTTGTGGGTGGTACAATGAGTACAATAAGTGAGCCATACACATCGACGATGGTGGGAATGGCCCAGCACGCCTGTTTGGGGGAGGACGCAAATACAGGGGCGGGCTGATACAGGTGCGGCGCCGACTCCTCAGTCGTGTAGCGTCACTTTTGGTCGTTTTTGACGCTTCAGAATGCGTAGGCGTTGTGTTCTGAGCCATGCCATTCAACTTCCGTAGTTAGTATCTCAACCACGTTTACGAGCGTGTATGCTGAATTTAAGTGACAAGAGTGCAGCCGGTTCAATTACCCAGGTATGCGGTACATTGGCCTCGCCCAGCATCTGGAAGCCCTGCCCATCCCGTGGCAGCCTCAGTGGAGGTTGGGCGACCCAGCCGCGACGCGTGGGTGTACCGACCACGCTGCGTGTTGGTGTGTCGACCGCGACGCGTGTCGACGCGCCGACCGCTACGTTTGTCGGTGCAAAGTAGTTCCTAAGCCACATAAAAGTCTTGCAGGATGTGAACCGCTGCTAAATAGGCCGCTAAACGCGACAGGTCTAAATGTCAACAGCCCGAAAACAGGGGGACGTCGCTGGGCAACGGGCAGTTGTCAGGCTTACAACGCGAGCGATTTGAGTTGTCAAGAGGACGCAGTTTCGAGATGACAACTTCTCAACCAGTTGTCGATGCCCCAGTTTGCCCGAATGGATTGGATGGAATAGTACGCAATAGTGTTGCCCAAATATTCGTTTAATCTAATAATATTCGAATATTCGAATAATTCGAATATTCGAATATTCAAAGAAGTGGATTATTCGGGTTATTCGAATTATCGATTATTCAAAGAAGTGAAATATTCGTTTATTCGAATAATCGAATATTCGAAGAAGTGGATTATTTGAATTATTCGTTTATTCGAATATTCAAAAAAAATTATTCGTTCCAACACTCTACTGCACACAGAAACGAACAGCGGAAATGTTACTCACAAAAATGAACAGCTCAATTTGCGAAAAGATTCTTTGAAGGGTTTCTATTTTAAAGGTGGATTAAATAGGTTTTGTCTAATTCGAATGTGAGGCACTTTTTTCCCGAATATTCGAATAAATCCAGAATTTAAATTTTCGAATAAATCGAATATTCGAATAAATCCAAAAAATCAATTCTCGAATAAATCGAATATTCGAATAAATCCAAAATTGAAATTCTCGAATAAGTCGAATATTCGAATAAATCCAAAAATTCAATTCTCGACTAAATCGAATATTCGAATAAATCCAAAATTTCAATCCTCGAATAAATCGAGTATTCGAATAAATCCAAATTTTAAATTCCCGAATAAATCGAATATTCGAATAATCCCCAAAATTGAAATTCCCGAATGAATCAAATATTCGAATACTCGAATATTCGAATTATTCAAATATTACTCGAATAATTATTCGATTCGGTCCCAAGTCTAGTACACACCCTAAGCGAAAAGCGAATTGTATTTAGTAGGATTTCTCTTTTGTTTATTCAAAATCCTTTTATACTTCGCATGAGGCAAGTGCTATATAGAATACAAGAGTCGAATACCAAAAATTAAAATTCAGTGAGCTAGAAGTGCAGAGGCTTTTCTCCTGCCTGTCGCTAAAAAATACGAAAACCTAACGGATGGGCCTTCAGGGATACATAGTTGCCGTGACTTGACATGTTAAGCTTGAAGAGCGGATCGCAGTTTTAGCCTGATGTTTCGGTACTACAAAAGACGGGGTCATTTCTTCATTCTTGTATCAATTAAAGGCAGTGCTGAAGGTGAGAAAAATATAATGTTCTTCAATGTTTTTGAGAAGGTAAGTCCATGAAGTAGAGGATAATAACCGGCAGGTCCTGCGAAACTCCCAATCCTTAGGGGAAAAGCTTTGAAAAACCATAAAACACCATATCCCCTTCACCGATGAGCCTATTTTGGTGAGTAAGGAGAACTTGAAAAGTCGTAGATGGTTTTCGAGCTTCAGAGACTCCGGATAAGTGGCTTGCTGTTGTCTTTCTTTGAGCAAAAATTTTTGAACGCTCATGTTCGGATTTCAGAATCCAACGAGACGTAGGAGTATTTAAAACATCGACAATGCTTTCGCCGTTCAATTTTAGGCAATTGTTGAGGGGCCATAACTCCGTTCCCCGGGTGTTTTGCTATGATATCAAAGGTATCATTAGACATACCGTTTGACCGTCTTTAGGATAAGCAAAGAAAAAAACAGAAAACAATTCCGAGGTTGGCCTGTGCCTCTAAAGGTTCACGATGAATTTCGTTCGCGAGTTTTTCGGAGATGGTGGAAGCTCTAGTACCCTATATAACAGCTACGTTGAAAAGCGCGAAAGAAAATCACTAAAAGCTGTTTTTCTAACCGAATTTTCCTCGATCGGCTTTTGAGAAAGGAAGCGTTGATCGCTGGGAATTCCAGTTTTGATCCGTGATATCTCGATCAAATAATGTTCATCTTTCTTTCAGGTGATTTGTGGGGAAGAAGAGGTCGGCTGAAATGTGTTGAAGAGACTTACTTCACGTAATCTTATAATATTTCTCCAGCTTACACTCATTTGTGCTATATCATTTGTAGATCAGTTACTTTCTCAAATGGCGAACGTAATGCTACGTAGATGACTGTCCGATGTGTGTGGAGTCGCCGCCTTTTTTCATTTTGAGTTTCTCTAACTTTAGAACGGCCCATTTTTATGGGCCGAGTATCACGAGGGGACAATTCACTAGGGGTCATGCATGGATTTGAGCCCGAAAAATGGAAAAGGGGGCCCTCATCGCGAACGATTCTTTCAAGTGGAGTGGGAGGGCTGATCCAATCCACGCGATTTTCATTCACTTCCTGCCCGTCCTACCTAGGTTTCCCTAGATTTATCTGGAGCATATGTACGTTTTTGAGGGAAAAAGATAACCTCCCCCTCGTAAACACTGTTTACGAGGGGGAGGTTATCTCAAGATGCTCGTTGATATTTGGGCTTTCGGTTATGCGGTAATGAAGATGCAAACTGAAACACCCCTTGTGTTGTGTTTTTGTAAACTTCTAAGGTTGTCGATGGAGAGGGTTTTGAATGTCTAAAGTCTTTTTTAGGCATGGTATATGATCACGAGGTACCACAAGGTAGCTGAGTTACATATTACAAAGTGTTCTGCGCCTATCACTGTAACTATATATGCTTAACTTAGAATCCAGCCCCCCTTTTGCTTCTTCTCTTTCTAAAATCAAAAGACTCGCCCACGTCGCGTTGGAGTCGGAGTTAAGTTTTGAGATAGAGGGTTCCATGTCTTTGCAAAGAGCTTGTAGAGCTGCAACTTTTGCTCTGGGCATCATCATTTGCGCACAATCTATTGAATAGGATGGTTGGGCGGAATCCTCCTTTAGATAAGTAAATGTTTAGTCAAAATCGCGGGGGAGGGGGTGCAAAACACGAATATTGACGCATCACTTGTTCATCATGTCCGTTTTCGTACGCGAAAATGATCAAGCAAGCCGAGAACTGCATGCGTACGGAGGCGAGAAACTACAGGTTTTTCGGATCGGTCCAGGGTAATAGCGAAAGCAACAATGGCGCCCGATTATAATGCAACGGAAAAGGTGTCATACCGGATGTACACATTAGCCGACCACTGTGTAGTCCTAATTGAGCAGTTTTAAATCATGTAATCGCATACTCATCGAAAAAACAACCGGATCGCAGTCATATCAACGATTGGATTGCGTATTTACCCGTAACAGCCAACGGCAGATTTCATCAAAGCGACCACACAGGTTTTCGACCGAATACTGGAACCAGAACCTTTTCTTGCGTCAGCAAATTGAACCCATCCGGAGAGATTAGAAGTGTAAGCAGGGAACGATCTGACTGGCCTAACGCGAGGATTGATGAAGTGAAACTCCAAAAAAAGCGAAATCCGGATATATACTGTATGTCTGATAAGCTGATTATCGCATGATGAATATTAGATTTGTTGAATTTCAACAACCGGCTATGAAGTGTTAGAGAAGGATTCAACTTTTTGCAGTAGATGAATGCGTTTTTCATCGACACAATTTTCTTCTGCATTTTTTTCTTCACAAAGCGCCGCATCGCCATAACACTGATCAAAATTGACGGACAGAATTTTGAAATGCATTTTCTGAGTTCCACTCACTGAGGCAAACGCGATGGTATGCGTATGTAATTTTTTGACTCCGGTAATTTGCCAGAAAATTTGAATTTCCTTCTGGAATCCCTACCGATATCTGATGAAAGCGTACTAGTTTATGCTAGCATGACCGCCCACTCATCAAGAGTTACATTGAGACGGAAATATTCAGTTTCCTATGTATTGGCAGAATTTAATCCATTATTTTGTCTTAATATTTTGCAGATCCCGAAACAAGAAGTTCACATATGACTTCAAAGTTGAAATCGGGCTACTTTGAAGCAGGCTATCGCAATGCGGCGCCCTGTGCGGGAAGAAAACGCTGCAGGACGCTGTTTTTGCAAGGTTTGTGCGCGGTACGGGATGCGCTTCCACTCGATTATACATATGTGTCAGCGATGATTCAGCAACATGGCTACAACTGTGAACAGCGCATCCGCCTCGGAAGATTTTTCAATGGCGAAAAAGGGTTCAGATGTGCGTTTGCCGACTGACAGCATTTGATTCCACAGCTTCCAATTTCTCGAAATAGTCACCAAGCTTATAAAAAAGTGAAAGCGGCCTAGCGTCTGATGAAGTCCGCGGTAGCCAAGTGGTCACAATCTAGGAGCTGCACCTTCCTCATCGCCCACGACAAAGTCTCGTCGCGCAGCTCAGAACAGAGGGGCGACACTAACGTGGTTTTCTGCAGTGTAAACATGACTTCATTAACCGAATCAGTAAAATGAAAACAACTGAGAAGTTTGTAAAAAGGTGAGATGCTGCTGAAGTCAAAAGAAAATTGCCTCTCTTGGGCTCCGCTCGCTTTTGATATTATTCTTTCGTAGTATGCGGGACAAAGATGTGGGATTTTGAACTTACCACTGGAGGCAGTGTTCACGATAAAAATCCGTATTCTAGTTTTCTATGTTTTTGAGTACCCAAGTTCAAGAAGTAGAGGATAATAGTGTAAAGCCCCCATAAAACTCTTGAATATCGGGGAAACATACCATGAAAAAAAACCTCTCAAATATTTATTTACGCTGGCTGGTGTGTTCTGCGCACTGCGGACCAAACGTCAAACCAAACGTCGCGAATGGTTATGAGTTGCGAAGTTCTTAAGTATAACCTTTCTCCCTCATTTCAAGCCGGTCGAAGTGATGCTTATCAGCTTATTATGTTGAAGTCTTTCAGTCAGTGCTATAATTTGCCATAAACGACCTCTCTGCTGCTTGCTCTGCCAGACTCATGTGAACGAGAAATACTGTAAAGTAAGTGGCTTTGTTTTCTGCTTCGTGCACTAGAAACTCTTGAAAAATAATGTGGTTAAATGCTCATTTTCGGATACCAGCATTTTCCGGGATAAAAATAATTCAAAATTTTGGCAACTGTTTTTGGGTGAAAAGAAAAGGAAATCCATTTTTTCCACCACCCTGAATAACCACGTCATGGAAAATTCTGGTCCTAGTCTCGTCATCTACCACTTTAAAATACCATGTTTCTCGGTGAAGATTTTTGCGTGATCATTTTGAAATTTTGAAATTCCCTTTTGCCGAAAAAAAATCATCAACGAAAAAAAAACATAAAAATAGAACGTAGTCAGAAAACGATGCATACAAACGCGACAAATTGTACATTTTCATTTGAAAAAGAGTGCTCAGAAACATATGCACTCTTATGGAAAACACTGCAAAAAAGCTGACCTCTTCGGAGATGGAGAAGTGGTCGAATCCTATGGGAACATCACCCGTACGAAAGTTCTTCCGTGCCTAGAAAGAAAGCTATCATTTCACGATAGTTGTTTTCGCAACCGAAATTTGAAGTTTGTTGAAGAAGGTAAAGATTTAGATAAAACACTCACACAGATGAGAGTCACCAAGGTGGAGAGAACGAAAATGATCCTTCTCATAGGAAGCGCGAACGAAAACCAGTGCTGATAACCGTAAGACTTGCCAGCCGAGTGGAAAGTGACACTGCAGAAGCACCTGAAACATTAGTTTTGTTTCCTCCACGCTTTTTCCTAATGAGGTCCTGAAGAGCGATGAATTGCAAAGCATCGGATGATAATGAAAACGCTTTGCGGCTATTGCTTGGAATGAGGTCGATAAACTCCTTAAGAGTTTTCTTGAACTGCTTTTAGCACCACATTTTCAGCACCTACGGAAATCCTACGTCGTAACCAGTCGCCGTATTCATGCAATCCGAAACGGACTGAACATTTCTATAAAAAACTTTCGACCTGTGCTCATACACTCGCTACTGCAAAAACTAGTGTGTTTGACACTCTTATAGGAAGATAACAACTTCTCCTCCTCTGATGGTTTACCGGTAAGGGGTCATGCGTCTGAAGCGATCGGTATCCTCCGTAAAACTTGAAATTCTCATCACTCATGAAGCGTACTGCGTGCGCGATGCATTCTTTTCACAGTGCACAAATACCCCCTTTTTACCCGCATCCGCTACTCCTGTGACAGCCCATCTGTCCCGTATTTCCCCACGCTATTTATGAAATATCGTCTTACGCATGACCACTTTTCAATGGCCCGCATGACCGTCAATCATGATCTGAGGTTGTAACTTTTTTTCCGATTTTCTTGCGTAGTTTTCGATTGTTTTGATGTTTTCGACTCCAAATGGTATTATATTGAATTGTGGCAAAAGGGGCAGTTCGGTTAAAAAAGAGATTGACATAATTACCTTTTTTTTTTTGAGAAAAAGAACGAAAGTTTTTTATAAAGTTTTCGGTAGTGCAGAAAACTGTGCAGAGCTTCCTACACCCCTTCACCTGGGTCCAACATAATGACATATAAATTGACAGGGTTTACTAGTCGAGGCTGCAACAGTATCAAACGTTTGGCAGTCGAAAGTTTCAGAAAACTTGTGCAGAGAGAAACTCTCTTCTTCCAAACTTCTTTTTCCTGGTAAGCTTTCGGCGCGTAGCGCTTCTATCAAACCTTAAATTATAAATATGAGCGAAGCAGTGGTGCTGCATAACGTTGAGGCCGAACTAGCCTGCGGTTCGGCTCTATGTAGAGCCAAGAGTTGCGGTCGTTACGTCACCCTACTCTTAAACTGCTCTTAAAAGCAGTGTTCACGATGAGAATCGTCTTTCTGTTTTTCCGCCTATCTTGAAAACGGCCCCATGCTGATTCCAGTGGTGTCTCTGAAATCATAAAAGACCTTCTGTGAACGCAGGTATGGTCCCTCAAAGATTGAGCTATGGAAACATGGTGGACGAGTTGTCCGAGGCTTGTAACTTCAGTCTTTTGCAGCCGATCTAAGCGAGCTGACCTGAGTAAAGAGAGAAGCTGAAAATGAAGAGAAGAACGGGGCTAATGACTGATAATCATCGCTCATCTCACGATCTCGAGCATTCATCTGTTCACGTCGGTGGGCGTGTGATGCGCTTTTGGGGTTTTCAATGCGCTCGAAGTTGCAACTTCGGGCTCTTTTGGGGCTCTTCCTGGCTCGTTTTCATGCGTTCTTTCGACGTTAGCGTTACAGAGTGTCCCTCCACTACCCGATCCCAGTGGAATTTCGAAAACTTTTTTCATCGTGAACACTGCCTTTAATTAAATAGCCGTAAATGTGTAGTGGCGCTCTAATCATCTACACGTGCCAGTGAATGCTTGCTGTATTCACGAAATCAGTTGATAGATGTCATGCAATTTGTCTCTGCTGTTTACTTGGGGTGATAATCTTCTTATCTCAACTGCTTCCAGTTTTTTTCTTTTCCACGGTATTTTCTACGTAGTGGTGAAAAACTGTTGTTTTTAGCCTGGATGGTGTATCCTGCTCATGTCCAGATGTTCAATGCCGAGAAAAGCTGTTATTTGGGTAGAAGGCTGGATTTTGTAATGCTCTTCGATGCTCGTCTAGGCGTTTGTACAGATGCCTCCTAGTGTCTCCTCCATATTTTTCTCCTCAACCTTTACAAACGATGAGGTAAATAACCCTCTCAATTGGCATATTTTGCTATCACTGCAATACAAACATCAGTCTTGAGAAGGTGAGCAGGGCTCTCACAAGGGAACCACAATAAGTCATGGTGACCTTTTCAAATGAAATGTACTTTTTAGAACCATTTTCGGGCGAAAAGTCCGAATATGCCCATCGCAGCTGCCTAGACCCACTCTGAAAAAAGTTATGAGCGTTTTTTAAAGCTTCGCGGCAAGGTTTAGGGTGTTTTAAATTCTTCTCCTGATTTTGCTAAAAACATGTATGTATGTAGGGGTAATCTGGGGTGCTGAACACGAATCTGGGGCCTGCTTGCCCAAATTTGAATATTTACTGTAGGTTACGGTGGGTAAGATGCCATTTAGGAGGCAAAACCTACCTCAAAATTCCGATAATCGAAAAATGGACATCAAATTCGTATTCAGCACCCCAAATAACCCCCACATAGAAACTTTGAGACAAATCTAAGACTTTGACCAAATTACCGTATACCCACCGTAATCTACGGTAAGCTGCCAAAAATCGATAAACCGACATCAGATTCGTGTTCAGCACTCCAAATAACTCTCGAAGAGATAGCTTGAGCATATTCTATAGAAGCACTCCGGAAATCGTCAAAAGTCGCGATTTGCCATCAAATTCTCCCTCGATGGGAATCTGTGAACCAATACAGCCGAAAACTTCGTAAAATCGATAAATGAACCTCAGATTCGTGATCATCACCCCAAATAATCCCCCAGAGCGAGTTTTAAGTCAAGTCTGGTATATTTTTCTAAAACGCTTCGAGAGCCCTCTAATAAACGCCCAACCGAAAATCCGTACAAGTCCAAAACGCTGTTAGTCTGCGCGAAGTTTGGAAGATGTTCCTTCAACTAACTCTGCTCGGTAGGGTAGTTTTGGGCGCTGAACACGATTATAAGGTCCGCTTCCGGATTTTCTCAAAAATAATGCGCTTTTTGGAGAGTACAATAAGTGCGAAAATTAGAGGAAAAATGCCAATAACTTTTTTTCAGAGTGGGTTTAGGCACCTGCGATGGGCACATTCGGACTTTTCGTTCGAAAATGGTTCTAGAAAAGTACATTTAACTTGGAATGGTCACTATGACTTATTATGGTTCCCTTGTCAGATTCGGTGGTGTACGAAATATTAATCGTATAGGAAGCGAGTCGGTTTTGACAACACTGTTCACTTTTTGTGCCACGTTTTCGTTGACGTACGGCATTGTAATGGAATATCATCTGATGTGGCATAGGGCCCCCATGAGAAAAATATGTAGGAAAAACGAGGAGACCTGTGTACAAACCCCTAGACGAGCATCGTAGTTTTACAAAATCCAGCCTCCTACGCAAATAACAACTTTTCTCGGCACAGAGCATCTACAGTTGACCGCAATGTTAATAGGACATGGTGCGGTTGCGGACTCGCACTAAAACTACGGTAGAATCTGGCACTTTGCCAGATTTCGTCATCGATCAGCGCCACAGCTGATATTCTCGTGAGCAGAGAGACGACGCTTGGCGCCGATCGATGACGAAATCTGGCAAAGTGCCAGATTGTACCGTAATTTAGTGCGAGTCCGCAACCGCACCATGTCCTATTAACATTGCGGTCAACTGTACACATGCGTAGGATACTCTACCCAGGCTAGAAACCAGAGTTTTTGCACCGCTCTGTAGAAAATACCGTGGAAAAGAAAATACTGGAAGCAGTTGAGATTTTTGCACAAGTTTTTTGAAACTTTAGGTTGCCAAACTTTTGATCCTTTTGCAGCCTCGACTATTTAACTCTGTGAACCATTATGAGGCTCAGTTACAGCAGTATTTAACAAGATATGAATTAACATCGAATCAGGCGAGAACGACGACAAACGTTTTAGAAAAGTCTCACCAGTTTTGATCATGAATGCCAGTTACACGGACGAGTGGAAGGTGGTTAAGCGGAAGTCGACACCAAATGCATGGGACGAACCTCAGAATCTCATCGGTTAACTCTAGCAGCGTAATGGTATTTCAGGCAGTCATGAGTTTTTGAGAATCCTCTATCAACAGAAATCCCCGCCGTAGAATTTTATCGACTTTCTGGAACTGTAAATTTTTTTGCAAAAATCCCTATGAGACTGTAGAAGTGAATCATACGATAGAGGAACTTCAATAATCCCTAGAAAATCAGTTTGGCCCCTGCAGACTTCAACGTTCTCATTGCACGACTGCTAGCTGGTATCATGCACAAGGAGTGAGAATCGACGCATGTATTGTAGTGGCATTTTTTGAGAAATCAACGAGTAGTCAAGCAATATATGTAGATCACTTATGGAACCATGGGTAGGATCTGCGAAAACAGTCTCAAGATGCGTGGATACCGCGAATCGGAATCTCCTCCATTTTTTGTGTTCACTCGAAGCTTTGAGGGTAGCTTAGATCACTCACCAAGCTTAAAGGCAGTGTTCACGATAAAAACCATGTCTGATTTTTTGGTGGAGATCGGCAGCTGCGGGGCCTAGCGGAACCCTAACGTTGATAAAACTGAGAAAAATGAGCTAGGAACGGTCCCTTACGGCCCCAAAGTTGGACACCCATCAGCTCGTCACCCCCAGATGCACTTTCCACGCCCACCGACGTGAACAAATGAATGCTCGAGATTGTGAGATGAGCGATGGTTCCCGATCAATAGCCCCGTTCTTCCTTTCATTCTTGACTTCTCTCTCTCTACTCAGGTCAGCTCGCATACATCGGCTGCAAAAGACGGAAGTTACAAGCATCGGACAACTCGTCCACCATGCTTTCCTAGCTCAATTTTTGAGGGACCATAACTCCGTTCCCTGAAGGTCTTGTGCGATTTCAGAGATGTCATTGGAATCAGCATGGGGCCGTTTTCAAGATAGGCGGAAAAACAGGAAAACAATTTTCATCGTGAACACTGCCTTTAACGACATGGAAATGCCGCCAAAAAAGTTATGTCCACCTGAAAATGATGATGGGAACAATCGAAATGCCCGAGGTTTACTGCCGCGACAATGTCGTTAAAACAGCTGAAAGCTAGCAATAAAAATGCCTATACGACCCCTAAACTCTAATAAGCTATGCTCGCCCAGCCCAATTTATAAAAATCCATCGGAGAAGTGGGCGGGGTGGGCATAGTTTTTTCGAGTTTTGGGGCCGTATAGGGCTACTCATTGCTCATTTTTAGCCGTTTTTCGACATTAGAATAGCAATGTGCCTTGGACCTTTCTATTTCCAATGAAAACCTGAAGGCTGTGTTCGTCGTGATTACTGCCTTTAATTAATCTTGAAAACGATAATAGCCTGAGCTTCGCATAAGACAGATTAGAAAGTTCGGTTTGCGAATGATAACATGTAGAGAAGCTGAAGCGAAAACGTAGAGATGATCTGAAAAACAATGCTGATCAAGCTGGATAGCAAGTGAGACTACTGGAAATGAGCCGGTAAAAATGAAAAACAACATTGGATGGGCTCAAAAGCTGTTTGGTAGTCTCATCATATTGTCCCTCTGAGACCAAAGCGTTGGGGTAAGAACATCTGATGACTTTTGGGGTAATTCGGGCTCGCCTATCAACGATTCTCCGCAATCTCAGATCTTCCGGGGAGTCAAATATTCGTTTCAGCAAATAATCTCGGCGTAGAAAATTATCGCAAACACTGCTATTAGAACCGGTACCATAGTTTGTCCTGTGCTGGAAAGCATCGAAGGCAGTGTCCACGATAAATTTCGTCTTCGTTTTTTTTCTGCCGGAAATCGAAAGATCGGGATTTCATTAGAGCGATAGGGTCGAACGAACGAACTAGAACGGGCCCGAAAGAGCTCTTATTGGCTCCGAAATCCGCTGCGCTAGTCCTTTCCTCGCGTGTATCAGATAGGTGTAGCGCGAGCGGATTTCGGAGCCGATAAAGGCTCTTTCGGGCCCGTTTTTGTTCGTTCTTTCGACCCTATCGCTCCAATGAGACCCAGGCCTTTCGATTTCCGGAGGAAAAAACGAAGACAAAATTTATCGTGGACAGTGTCTTTAAAGTTTCGAGATTCGGGGAACAAGGCGGAAGCATTATGTTGCCTTCATGGAAAACAACTGCTTTTTGTCATTCACATTAATGTCTATGAGTTGAAAGAAAATCTGCAAGGTGCAAATTATCTTCCATCTTGCACTGTCATCATCATCTTTTGCTTTGCTGATTTCGCATACGGAGAAAGACCCTTTGAGCAAAAGCCAGCTATTCTCTTCTCATCTCAAAGTGTTTTCGAGATTATTTCTACTGTGGACGTAATAAAAGCGGACTCCACACGGAAAAGCGTACATCTCCATATTGAGAGAAAAAGCGGTTTCTCAAGAGGGTAAGGTCCAGACTACGAGGAAGAAAAAAGCTATAGTTGAGCGTGAAGCCAAGCCGGAGTGAGATGTGAGGAAGCTGGTTTGCTATCGAGTTAATCTCCGACCTCGAGACAGTAGCCGCGATGACTCGGACGCCCGGCGACAACACAACCACGGCTAATATGAAGCGCTTTGGGTGCGCGCAATCCCAGACCGGATCAACCATCCTAGCGCCTATGAATGACACGCTGTCTGACACACCTCACACCTACGATTGAAACCTTTCACCAAACTGAAACGACCTTGAAACATGTGATTCATTTCTCCACAGCAGAAAGAACTTTTTCTAAGTTTTACGCATGCATTGGCGTCGTTAGGTAGCTTAAATAGTTGGCAACACTCGAGACCTTAGTGTTGCGTATTCATAATACAACTGTCCCGTGGAAAGGGCGGGTCCTGGGTCGAGCATCTGGCACGAGATAAAGAAGCGCCACAAGAATTGCAGGCCACTCGAATAATGAATACTCCTTCCATCGAGAAATCCTTTCATTTAAGCGTGTGTATACACAGTTTCCTATTTTCAGTGAGTTTTCGTCATTAGAAAGGGCAATCGAACTGATTGACCTAAAATGTTAAAGGTATCGAACCACTTCAGCCGCTCAAATTTTCCAAGTTTGTGTTCTACAGAAGGCACATCAAGATAAGCGTGAGAAGGAAGTTGGATGCTCCAAAATTTCTAAACGGGTTTTTCTCCGAACACCGAGTGCTTTGTGTGGCCTGTTTTCTATGTACCACAACCTCGTACCTGCTTCAAATGAAGAGATCGGATACGGTTTTTTTTGCGTATGCTGTCTCTAAGCTGCTTAGGCGCCTGCCCGACGACGAATGTGTCATAATGAAGACCTACAGAGCGGAGCTGACGAGATATGTACACAAAGCTAGACACGTGGGAGGTGCCTTTATCTCCCAGCTTCTCACGCTGAAATGAAAGGTAGACCTTGACTGCTTAGGCATATATATATATATATATATATATATATATATATATATATATATATATATATATATATATATATATATATATATATATATATATATATATATATATATATATATATATATATATATATATATATATATATATATATATATATATATATATATATATATATATATATATATATATATATATATATATATATATATATATATATATATATATATATATATATATATATATAGAGAGAGAGAGGGAAAATCTGGTCGTCTTCTCGAATACTCTCTGAGAGTGCTTCCGAGTCCTCCCTGGAAAACGTCGCCCGTAAACGTATGCAGATGGCCTGGAAGGATGCGATGAGGGGGATTGAAAATCACTTATTATCGGAAGGCAGTTCAGTAGTGACGTTTGAAATTGCATAAAGTGAAACAGATTATGGTGTTCAAGTTGTGGTTGGAGGCCGAGACAAGTCAACATGGTTCACCACTAGGACGGCACACCTCGGCAAAGTTACGGACTGGCCGCGTCAGGCAGAAGCCAGCTACAGTCGGCAAGGATCCTAGTGATGCTTTGCGTTCCCTATTAAATAATGGCGCAAACTCGGTGCACCTATGTTATAGCATATGGTACCGAATTTGCGCAAACCTTCAATGGGGGAACGCAAAGCATCACTAGGATTCGTGTCCACGTTACTTACAGGCAGCATAACTACGAAAATAGAATGGTATGGCTCAGAACACAATGCCGAGGCATTCCGAGGCGTCAAAAACGGCCTACAATGCCGCTACACGAACACGAAGTTGGCACCGCCTTTATTTCTCCGCCCCCTGTATTTCTCCAAAACAGGGGTGCTGGGCCATTCTCACCGTCGTCGATGTATGTGGTTCACTTATAGTACTTATTGTACACAAACGCTGCTGATGAAAGGGAATGACCCAGCACCACTGTTTCGGAGAAGGACGCAAATACAGGGGGCGGCCCTCTTACTCAGAACTTTGCAAGCATGTTACGAACGCCTTAGCCGACATGTTACGCAAGTCTTAGGTAGCATGTTGCTATAGCTGCGGAAAGCTGTCCCTATGCGCGACCGATAGCCGTCTACAAAGATGAAGGAAAGCTGTTATGCTTGCGTGCTGAACGTGTCGGTAGGAGCCTCGCTATACTTACGTGTTTCGCTGCCTGGCGCTCGAGTCAGATTTGGCGTCCGTTAGATTACGATACTGACAGATTGCGAACAACGCTGAGGCAAATGGCAAGCAAAACACTAAAGCACAACGAGATTCTGACATGTACTCAAGACGTGAACTCTTGCTCTGCTGTTTGGAGTAGGCTTCCTTACCATACGCGAAAGGCAGGCCTGCTCATGGACTCGGGTTCAAACAGGTTACGACTCTGTAGCATTTGATTTTGATGTGCTCTTTCATGTAGTTATCAAATATTTGGTAATATGTGGCCCTGTCTTATGCCAATAATCCATACTCCCCCCCCGCTTCATTCCTCACAGTACCCGCACAAGATCATTCATGGTCTTCAAATCCTGGTATACATGAAGTTTTAAGTAATGTTTTCGTGCACTGGAATGCATTGTCATTGCTGGATAAAAGGCATGTACAGTGAATCTAGTGGTGAAAATGAACGTTTCGTGGCGTTTGATAGCGCACCGACAGAAAATTCGACTTCAAGTAAATGTATTTCGGCCACGGTGGCTGTTCTTCCAGCTTTTTGTTATGACCTTGATTTCCAAGAGGAGAAAATGTTGTATAAGGAAACGTTGACATCAGGAATCATGAGCATTCCAGGAACATTTTGATGGTGTTCTAGAAAGCTAGCTTTTCGTCTGGAAAATTCTCGATTTAAGGCTTTCAAAACATTTGGTAAAATGGTTGTGGACGAAACAGTGCTCCATTGATGGCATGCAGAACTAGCCTCGCCGAAAAAGTCTTCCTTGACAAGTTTGTAAGAAAAGCGCCTGGACGTAGAAGATAAAAAAGGCAATGGCATGAAAAAACACATGCGGAGCGGTTTTCACCGTTCAACGCTACCCCCACCATTTACTATAATTTCCTTTAATACCGTTTTCATAGGCGATGTTTACGATGAGTTTCGCCTGCAAGTTCTTCAGATGGAACTAGCACCATGTGTATCTAAAATCACGAATAGGCAACCTAAAAAGGCTAGAAAGGAATGGCTTCGATATTACGGAGTTGAAAAAGCCCGCACTCACGTCGCGATTTCGTCTGCTCAAGGGTTCCAACCTTTAAGAAAGATTTAGGGAACGTTCGACAAGTAGGTCAGCTTCATAAAATCCCCGAGTGTCCAATCCATGACGAAAACCGGAGGACGGCGCGCTATATCAGTATCCAATATACTTCCAGCTAAAACGCCTGCTTCCACTCGGATAGCCTAGCGACCCTACATAAGGCAGCGTCCATATGTGGCGAGAGCGGGCGTTCCCGCTGTTGTCGCCTCTCGACGCTCCTCAACGCCGGAGCAGCCCGAGCCCGCAAATTAACCCAGACAAAAACCCCCCACCTCGTGTTGATTCGATTGAAAACGTTTGATCGGGTGATCAATCGCTCGAGTCAGCGCAACGGCTGATGATTTCCGACCGTTTTCGACTTCCGTGGTGGGATTGTGGACAACAAGGGTAGTAGTTTTGATACAGGTTCAATGCCACTTGTTTTGATGATGGAGCATTAAGCTTGAAGCTTGGTGCTTGCTTCGTGGTGCTGGCGTAAGCGCGCGAGAGCGAGCGGGCGAGGGAGTGCGAGAAGGAGGACCTGTGAGCGGCTATCGAATCGTGTGCCCACGATGATCATCGATTCTGCGTAATCGCACGCTCTCGCCACGTATGGACGGAGCCTGAAGCAGTCCGTAGAATGAGGTTGTGATCTACAAAACTGATGTTGTATCGCAATCGAGTGGCTGAGCATGTTTTGTGAAACCATACTAATCGCGCTTGAAAACAGGAGACACTGCCAAAAAGAAGGTGCAGGATGAGACCTTCAAAAAAGGTACTTAAAAGCATTGTCCGCGCTGGGAAACCAATTTCAATTTTAGTGCTCAAATTCATGAATGAGCCCAATAGAACATACCGGCAAACTTCGGCGCGTCAAAAATCAGGGTTATGAGGATGGAAAGGGTCATAGATGAGGATCCGCCACAAGTTGTCACCAGTCATCTAGCACTTTTTCACGTTGATGCGACCGTCAAATAAGATGAAAAACAGTGACGGCACAAACTCCAAATGCAGAAAAACTCCAAAATGACAGTAGCGACGTCTACCAATGCAGAAAAGCTTCAAAAACGACCCTGGCGCGAAATTTGAATTCGGTTTACGTGTTCAGAAAGACTTTTCTTTATAAATGGAGGTTTTCGATGGGCCATTCCGGCATTTCAATAGAGAGGCCAAGCCACCCAAAAACATGAAGAATCAGTTTACGGTTTTCTGTGCGCACGATGCCTTTGAATCATTTTGATTTTTTCAGGACACTTTGCTATGAGCAAGGTGGAGTGAGAGTCCAACGCTTGGTGTATATCAGGAGCAATTTTTCAATTCCAACATTGTCTCAGATCTACCTGGGGACAAAGTTGTCGTTTGAGCGTCTTTTATCATCATTGAAAATTATCCTGTTTTTGTCCAAAACCACAGAATTTCATTTTCTGACATTCCAACCAAATTAAAACATACTCCAACCAACGGGAACCCACAGACAGGGTTCACGGATTTTTTTTAAATCTAGATTACTTGCTAAAACAGCTACTTGACCTTCGCGCAGAGCTCAATATGCAAAACCTTGGGAGACGCACACCAGAAGTACACCAAATGCTGTAATCTCACCCCGCCTCAGTATAGAGAGTGAATATAAAAATTTCAAAATATTAAGATCTAGACTGTACAGCATGTTTAAATGTGGAATCGAAAAGTTACTCCTTTTTTACGAGAGACGACAATGATCATGAGATACGGGAAAATGAGCTTTCGAATGCTAAATGATACTTTGCTAGACAGTGCTTAAAATAACATTTTTAAAAGGCGCGGGAACTTATTCCTCAGCTCAAGGCCTATTTTACAGTTCCATCGCAGAATTCGCATATGAATCATGAAATCGCGCCGCGGTGGAACTCTAAAAAACCCCTAAGGGGCCGATTAGAGTCCCGCCGCTGAGAGGCGCGGCAACATGCAATAGATGAGTATCGATCATGTGGCGCCGTACGGTCGATTCTCCTTCATTGCATGATGCCGCGCCCTCCAGCGGCGGGACTCTAATCGACACCTAATAGATTCTAGCTAAAGATCAAAGATAAACGCGCGTCTCGAATCTATTGTGATCAAAAACTTGTCGGTTGGCCTGGCTGCTCTTTTCCGGGACATGATTGACTTTTTCCTCGTTTTTATTTTTTCACTTACTTGAACGAATTGGGAATTCGGGCTTGCCAGGATTACCATACATGTACATCGGCCAGACTATAGCATAAAAAACTACCACTCAGGTTGGACCCTTCCTTGAACGAGGCGAAGCTATAGGGAAAAACAAGAAAGCGTATATTAGAAGTCATTACAACCGTGAAAAAATGACTGTAAAAATTACAGTACGTTGCCTCGGCCAGCACTGAGAGATGTTCATGTGGCAATTTTGCCAGCACACAATACAACATAGGAGAATAATTTCGTGAGAATCCTGACAAGGAAAACATGAATCCCAGCACTTATGGGGGTAGCGGGTGGAGGGGGAAGCAGTGAGAACGTTCGCGCGCAATCGATGGAGCGAGCGGGCAAAATTCGAAAATGCCAGCTTGAAGATGCCGTAATGTGTTGGTGCCTGACAGTACCATGTTTACTCGCTCCCTGACTGCCCCGGCTATCGCTCTCCTGGAAAACCCGCGGCGGAAGCATGTTTGTAAGCTGCGCGAGACGAGATAAGATGTCGGAAACATGCTGAGGTCATTTTATGCTGCTCGCATGATGTTCCAAAAGTTCTGAGTGCTCGTTTAGTGTCCATGTAGGTCGTTTTTGGGGTCGATTAGAATACCATCGCTAAAAGGCGCGGCAGCATGTAAGGCCGTAGTTATACACCAGCGGAATGAAAACGTCCGGCGATGACATTGACGCCGCTTGCTGCGTGGATCAGGGTCTCGTCTGCAAAGTTGCGTCGTCGACGTCCTTGACGCAATATTGCGGACCAAAAATCCCCGGGCGTTTTAATTGCTTTTCATCGATATTTCACTCTTCTAACACTTTTTTATTGCAAAAAGTCACTAGAAATCCATTGCTCCTGTCATAGCAGTGCTCGTTATGTCGTTTTGGTGGTATTTCAACAAGTTTAGGTCAGAAAAATAATCAGCTGATGGAAATTGGCAAATTTTCAACGGAGTAGGTCCCGCAAGGATACAATATACAGTGCCGCGGCGTGTATAGCTGCTTGATGCGGGCTTCCGGTGCGTTTTCCTGGGACAACTCTTCCTTTTGGCATGCCTCAGCGCACTTAGGACGCACATAAGTGGTAGTTGTCTTGCTATTTCCGCAGCGTCTCACTGGTGTATAACAACGGCCTAATGGAGGAGTATCGATCATGCTGCGCTGCACGATCGATACCCATCCATTGCATGCTGCCGCAGCGGTGGGACTCTAAGAGGTCGTCCATACCTCCGCTGCCGAGCGGCGCGGCGAAATGCATTCCTATGAGGAGTCGTTTATACTTCCGCCGCCGAACGGCGTGGCGAAGTGCATTCGTATAATACCGATAGTGCGGCGCCGCGTGATCAATACCATAGGATTGTATTGTACCGCGCCGTCCTGCGGCGGGAGTATAAACTACTCCTAATAGACCCTTTTGACGCTTCGAAAAGCATAGACGTTGTGTTCTGTTCCATACCATACTAATTCCACAGTTATCTCAATCACGTTTACGAGCGTGTATGTTGCCTTTAAGTGAACTATGTAATTTACAGTGGAGTTTTGGGCAGTTGACACAATAGCAGTTTCAGAGCCAAAATCTGGAAGAAAAAGCTAATGCATTTACAGGGACGAGCTGCGCAAAATTTCGAAGTCAGTGGTCAGTGGGAATGCTCGATGTGGTCATCTTATACACCTTTCCATAGTTTTTCAATACCAAATAGACTAGAACCTCAACTAGGTGAACTTTTTCTGAGCACAAAGGCTTTTGAACCATTGACGAATGACATGAGGAGATTTCCTGCAGATTAAGGTGTGGGCACGGAATGTCAGAGCGACTGGATTTCGTACACGTTGTTTCTGCTATGTAGGATCAGACAACGCCTTGGCATCAACCAGAGACCGTGGGAAATTCTACACTGCCTGACTCGCTATTTGCTGGAATTTTCTTGTGCATTTCCGTTATACACGGTGTGACGAGAACGGCAATGTGAAAGCTGAGATCACATATCATGAGAAATTCCGTTTGAGCTCTGTTACCAGCCGTCATAGTTCGCCGCGATTACCATGCATCAGAATAGAGAATTCAGGTCCCTCGGGAAGTTGCATGGTGGCAATAGTCGCGATGTGACCAGCACTACTACAGCCGCTGGATGAAGGAGTGCCCCTCCTGTGGTTCTTGCGCAGGGACAGGTTCGAAGGCAGCGGACTAATATTTTGGACACTTTTGGCGCACTTTCCATTTATTGTAGGGGACGTGACGTCAGAACACAAATTTCGAAGAACAGCGATGCACGCGACCTGGAATGACGATTCTGAACATGTACCCATTTTGGCCATTTCACGCACCGCTGTCTCTCAAATCTGCAGCGTTCGAAAAGTATCCCTTTAACATGACAGTTCTCGGGGAGCGTGCCCGGCCACGTTTCGAATCTTTTAGTCGATTATCAACTCTTCCTACTGCAAACCCATTCGAGTTCGCTCTCTGATGCCTCAACCCAACACACCTTGTTCACTTATGGACCAAGAACGAGTTTACGAAAGCCTGCTGCATTTGACAGTTCTCTGCTTGTAGACAGCAGAATCAAAAAACGAGGTCGGCTATCGAGTCACAAAGGTCTTCGCGGCGATCCACACAAACACCGCTTTTAAAATAGCGATCACTGGCCTCAGAAGGTGGTGTGCCCCTCTCTTTCTGAGTGTGAGAAAAGTCCGTATGTGAATGGTGCACGGAAAGGAGTTCTTGATCCAATGAAAACGTAAGACATTGTGAACTCGAAACAATCTAGTTGATCCGGTTTTGTTTAATTTATTGTACCTCGTGAACGGCCGTTACATGTTGGCAAAACTAAGGACGGAAGAACAAATGAGTGTGAGCCGATTCAAGTCTCTAGCGAGGGCCAATGTTCGGGTGGACAGACGGCACCGAAATTTTCTTCTTCTCGCTCGAGTAGATGTCGAATGAAAATAGTGTATGAACAATACCGCTGCTTATATAGAAGAGAAAGGGCGTAAGCCAAAAAGGCCATGTTGGCAACAAAAGCGTTTCTTGCCCATAACTTGCCTAAATGTGCCCCTACCTAAATTTTGGAAAAGAAACCATCATCTTCAGAGCGACAGATGAAATAACTTTGCCCAAAAACGGGCTTCCTCATTAAGTTTCCATGAGTGGATCGGAGTGGACTTTGTAGATCGCACTGAATAGGATAGCTTTTTCAAAATTTAGATGGTAACGTTTTAGGGCAAGTAATATGCAAATGGCTTTTTTGTTGCTAACTTTGCCCGTTCCGCCCCTTTTTCCCTGATTTAGCAGCGGTATTGAACTATTGAGGTACGTAAATTTGCCGCTAATGAAATCAGTAAAAAAATCTATTGTGAGAAAAATCATTACGTAGAGTTGATTGAGAATCTGCCTTCTTGGTATATTGACCGATTCTCAGAGGGATAAAAACGGAAACAAAAAGAGGTTCAGCTAGATCCAATAAACAGCAATGAAGCTACAGCAGGAAAACAGGTATAGCCAGATATCGAATCTAAAATGGTCCACAGTTTAGTGGGAATCAAAGTTTCAAACGAAAAAAGCAAGCAGCGAAAGAAATGAAGCCGCTTGAAATCGGCGGACAGTTTGCGAACCTGACCATCAAGCGGCGAGAATAGGGGAGGGGAATTGGGATGGAGAGCGCAGAAGCACGGATGATCATCATACGTCACTAATAAGGCATTAGCCATCTATCAAGGAATCGAATCCAGATGGTTTTATCCTCAGAACGGAGTTTCTGTTCCAATTCCGCTCTCGTGGGTTCCGCTTCTGGTTTTGTTTTTGTTGCGCCAGATTCAGTGCCTCCTTGAACACTGTTCTGGACAACACTGCCTAATTTTCAAAATTACACAAAGGGTGAATCTACGATATTTCACCGAGTGAGCCTCGGTGAATTATAACTAGTGACAAGGAGGTTTCGACGAAAAAGCCACCGCGCCGCGCTCTGATAATCGAAAACAGGAGTTCACTTGAAGTGAACCAGAGTCTACTTTTATTTATAGCGCACTCCACCCAAAGTTGCACTTGTAAATTAAAATAGTAAGAAGCGTTCGCATGGAGATCAATACGCGTGAATCTCATAGCAGCACGTTCGCCACCGGTTAAAGGCAGTTTTCAAGATGATCTTCGTTCCCGAGTTTTTCGCATAAAACAATGCGTTTGCCTCCAAGTGTTACCAAAGTTACGAAGAAATGGCGAGAAACGCATTAAAACGTCGTATTTCAGTGACATTATTCTATAACATGGACCAGTTGTCCGGTTGGATGAACATGTTCATGGTGGTTGTCACCAGTGGAAAATGGGGTCAGTTCAAGATGGAAGAATATTTCACGCAAAGCAATATTAGTTAGGGGCCTAAGGAAAGAACGGAGCAATAGAGTGTAGAGATTTACTGGTCCCCAAAAGATTTCATTGTCACATCAAACACTTCCTGTGATACTTGAGAGCCGGGGTGATACTTGAGGATTTCGTGTACTTCTGGTGCGTTTTTCTCAATTTCTACATCATTTTAGATCTACCCGGGTGCCTTCTAATCAATATAGCGAATAATTTCAAAAATGAAGATTATCGTGAACACTGCCTTTAAGCGAGAGCGGTTGTGTTTGTGAGTTCTATGCATGTTGATCTCCAGAGAACAGCTTCTGATTGAAATGTAGATGGGCATTTTTTGGTGGACTGCACTATGTATTACACTGCACATTGAGCAGTCGGCTTGTCGAAATATATGTATTTCAGCCACGTTTTTCTTTCGACCAGTTTCATATGGCTTACAAAGTGGATTTTCATTCTTATTTCGGTATGCTTTGCAGATCTGTCACAACGCGTAGACTTGTATGCACAAGAGCTTGTTTCATGATATATGGAATTAGGTCACAAATCGATTAACAGAGCGGACGCTGCAACTTAAATCGTCTCTTTCCCTTTGTAACGCATCTTGTTTATGTGTCCGACGAGATCAACAGAATGTTGGTCGACAACAAATGCATCTTTCAAATCAACTTGGGACAATTCGATACATAATCAAACGGAAATGCTTTCATCCTTCGTACTGGTCAATTCTTTCCTTGTCAGTATTTTGAAGTCAGGGGTCGTATGGCCCCTAGTAGAAAGCTCGCGCCGTTGGAAGCGTCGAAAACTAGTCAAAAATACTGAATTTGCCAAATGCATTCCGAAAAATTTCGTCTACCCCGCCCACGAGCTTCGGAAACCCCGCCTCCAAATACAAACTCGTCCGGAATTATTCTTCAACTGCGGTCATTCTGGCTGGTTTTTGACGCTTCCAATCAGGTGAGCGTTCTAGTACAAACTGTAGGAGTCTATCGGCTTCGCCATCTCAACCGTCTTCAACCGCGCGCACTGTGACTCGTTCATTTTCACCCGATAACAAAATAATCGTTATTCCTGTATTTGCTTACAGTTTTGTTGGTTTTTTCGTTAATTTCCCATACTACCTGCTCCAAATCTTCGATTTATGTCATAAAATCGATACCATTTTTGAGCGTGTCTGCTACCTTTAATAGAGAGAAGACCTCATTAAAGGCACTGTTCGCGATAAACTTCATCCTCGAATTTTTCATTACAAACGCTTCCCGCGGTTCTCAGAAGCAGAACAGCGTCGAAAAAACGGGAAGAAAAGCTACCCAGGAGCCGCGAAACGGCTTAGAAATGTGGGCAAACCCCGCCGCTGTGGGCAAATCCCGCCCCTTTCCGCCCCTCGACGTGAACAATGGAACACTCGAAATCGTGAGTTGAGCGATGATTTGCGATCAAAAGCCCCACTCTTCCCTTCATTCTCAACTTCTCTCTTTACTCAGGTCAGCTCGCTTACATTGGCTGCAAAAGACGGAAGTTACAAGCCTCGGACAACTCGTCCACCATTTTCCCTAGCTCAATTTTTCAGGGATCATAACTTCATTCCCAGAAGGTCTTGTACGATTTCAGAAGCATCATTGGAATCAGAATGGCACCGGTTTCAAGATAGGCAACAAAAACAGAAAAGCGATTGTTATCGCGAACAGTGCCTTTAAACTCTACAATGCGGGCGAAAAAAAAACTATTTAAAGAAACTTCTAAAATACCATTCACGAATGTATGGTGTGTTTCGGGGCTTTGAACGATCTAGATGTCGGGAATGGTTTTGAGCATCCAAGCCTTTTGAACGTGACTTTGTTTTGTGTTTCTGGTACCAAAAACTTTTAAAGGGCAGTGCTCATGAACATAATATTCGAGTTCGACTCAAAAATTAGGTTTTTCGGTCATGTGCTATCGAATAGTGGATAAACAGCGGAGAAAAATGCTCAGATTAAGCTATGCGAAATAAAGAGTACAAAAAATGTAAAATAGCGGTTTCCTACGTAACGCCGGCATGGATCCGTAAGAGACTTCGCTTCCACTGTTGAAGGTTGGCGCAAACTTGGTTCCATATGCCATAACATAGGTGCACCGAGTTTGCGCCAACATCCAGTGGGGAACGCAAAGTCTCTTCAGGATCCATGCCAATCATATGTACTGGTTCAGGGAGCGGACAAGCTGACGCGCCCTGTTTGTTTCGCGCTAATGTCGAAATGTTCGCGAATCGATCAGGATGGGCGTGGTGGAGATGCGTTGGCGGTTTGCCATCGAAAACCTCTGCGGCGCCACAAGCACTCAGATAAGAATGCGGGACGGGCTAAGCAGGCGTATTGGGTTAAGGGGCTGATAAGAGTCAAACCACTCAAGGGAGCGGCAGGATGCAATGGAGGGAAAGCGATTGTGCGGCCTCGCATGGTCGATACTCCTCCATCGCATGCTGCTGCGCCTTTCGCGGTAAAACTCTAATCAGCCTCTAACGAAATCTTCACTTCGCGGCTGTTTTTATCGTTTTCTGGCCAGTTGTTGCTGCTTTTTTCGGCCCTATCCCCTCCAGCACCTGCCAGTGCAGTGTTTCACACTGAAAACTCAAAAACGAGATTTATCGTAAACACTGCCTTTAAAAATCTGATGGTTCAATGGGCCCATGCCTGGATGTGAGAATCTTTCGTGATAAACAGTATTCAAAAATTTACCAACTGTTGCTTCGGTGAAACGAACGCAGGACAACTGTTAAATGACCTAGGCGGGAGTGATTCAATGTGTCGACCGATCCACGAAGATTTTCGCACACCTCCTGGTCGTCTTTCATCGTACTTTCGTCCTCACTCTACCTAGAGGGACCAAAAGCTCACGTTTCTGCGGAAAAACAGGCAATTTTTTCACCGTGAACACTGCCTACAAGTATAAAACCACTGCTGCAAGCAAATGACTAGGAATTTATTCATAAGCTAAAGCAGGCAAAGGAAAATAAGTTCAGGAGCAATCAGAAATTTGCGAAGGTGATGCTGACGTATCTGGGAGTCCTCCGAGCTGCTGCCATCAATCGCGGTAGCGGCAAAGTTGTACGCACATCTTTCAGAAGGTTAGGTGTGACAGCTGCGCCAGAAACATGAGCAGAAAAAATCGGAAACTATATTTCTCACGTGAACGATCGGTTTTGTTACATTTTATTTTTGGCAATAGGAGGATTATTCAAGTTCGACGCATAAAGCCTTGATACATATGTGATCACATGGTTCTCCCAGTCAATTAATTTTTATCTGGACTGGAATTTACCGAACGATAACCACGTTTTACCCATGGATTGAGGTCAGCAGACTTGCCCGCGATACCATGGTTACGCTAGCCATGGTTGAAACGTGGTTAGCATTTTATGAATTCCACCCCTGGATTATTTCTTTTCACGGCTGTTGTTCAGTCGTTGGAAGTTTACCGGAGAAATACAATCCATGCAGTGGGTGTGTAAAGCTGATGGGTTGACTGAGCCTTCACACTACTCTTTTTTCATCACCCTTAAAGGCAGTGGTCACGATGAAAAACGTTATCGAAAAAACTATTAAAAGCAGCTCAGTTCGAAAACAGCTGAAAAACTATGAAGGTAGCGCGGTGAAAAACGGCCCAAAGAAGCCAGTTCGTGCACACGTGCACAGCGCCTACCGAAAAGATCGCAGTCTCATGCCGAGCAGTCAAAAATCATCGACATTCAGAGGAAGAAATAAATGCAAATTTACCGAATAAAAACAGTTGAGCAATAAAAGCAAGCCTTTCAGTCAATGTTTTTTGACTAGATGAGTCAATGTTCATTGATTAAAATTTCATTTTAAGCCAGGTAATGTTCCTTATATTAGCGATCATCGATGCCGGTGATGTAGAGTGGGCTCGTCCACCATCAAAGGACAAGAAAATTTAGGCTTCAAATTTGGCCCGAAACAGCGGTTTTTCGCGATTTTTTCTCATAGGTCCTACTACTCGAAACCCAGAAAAGGGTTTAGAGAGAAAAAAAAGACAAGCATCTTTGATCGCGACCACTGCCTTTAGGAGAAAGTTTATGATTTTGAATACGGCGCAACTGAAAATTGAACATTTGCCTTGCCAATCGCCGTAACACTTTTCGGTCACCACATTATCTCCTCTGGTGTGAGGTCGAAATCTTCATTTTTGTCTGTAAAATTGCCTAATTCGCTCCACCTAAGATTTCATCGCTTTATGCTACATAATTTGGGTGATGTCATCTATGTCTGTCGCTTGCTGCAGGTTGGGAGGCAGGAGAAAATGTCCACATCAGGTTTCTGATTTCGGCTGGATTCTTCTTCAGGAACTGTGCTTTTATGGAATTTCCTTTGTCCATGAAAGCCTTGCGCTTTGGTTTCGGGACCTGAACAACGGCAGATTATTCATTGTACAACACCGAATTAAGCAAAAGTGAGTTCATTATAAGTGTTACCAGAAGTGGTACTGTTTTGCTCTGAAATTGCGCTTCAGTCTTCGCCAGATCGTTGTTCTGCTGAGCATCGATGGTCCAGAATGCCTTTTTTATCTGAATACAATTTAGGATTTATTTGGCATTATAGGCCCTTTAAGTTTTTATGTTAATGGCAGTGTCCATGATGAAGACTGTGTCAATTTTCTGGCAGAAATAAGCGGGCAAAGTGGGCAACTAAAGCGTCTTTCGGCCACAACTCGCCTAAAAGTGCTCCATTTTCAATTTCGAAAACGCCGAAATGTACAGCATCTCGTGATAGTCAACCATGCAAAAATATTTCGCGACATTCGGGATCAACATCCTTTTTTGATGCGAAAAACGTTTTCATTTTGACCATGCTAGAGATCGCGTACGGTTGTTTTTCATCGAATGGGCTCGCTATCTTGTGATAACATTATCAAATTCATAACTAACTGCATTGTAAAAAAGCGTTTTCATAGAAAATTTCCGATTTTATCTCATACAGTTAGATAGATTGTGGCACGGTAGACATTTTGGTCCTTTCGAAATTGAAAACGGAGCACTTTGAGGCGAGTTGTGGTCGAAAGACGCTTTAGTTGCCCACTTTGCCCATTTCGCCCATTTTTTCCCTTGGATAGAGGCGGTATTATAACTATAAAAAAATTTGAAAAACAGTTTCAATCAGGGGTGCGTTCCAAGAAGATTTCCACGGGAGGAAAAATGAATCTGATAAAAGCCGACCAATGATAGATCGAGAGAGCGCATGAAATGAGCCTACTCAGAACGTCGGAGGGCCGTGTGCCCGGGAATTTCCGACCTAGGGCGAGCGGCGGGGGCATGTTTTGCGAGCGGAGAATCATCAGGCGCGAGGCGGGGGCGCCGCCAAATTTCGTTAGCTCGGTCCTGCAGGAAAAATTCGAAACAGAGGAAAACATGTTCGCTCAGGCAAATCGTATTACACGTTGAACGCTAGAATCAAACCCGTGCCACATACGGAGCACAAATTTATGATAAGTTCACTGCAGGCAGCCTCGAGCAAGTACTTACATCATCGCGCACTTCGCGCGGTGGCAGTAAGGTAAGTTCCCCAGTCTATCGAATAGACTTGAATGGGACACCAAACATAGGGTTTCGAAAATTTTGGAGAAAGGTAGAGCACCCACCCAGGGTGTGGGAGGGATGGTTCCCGCAGATCGTTATACAAGGAATCAATCACTTAAGCGATGACACCGCAGAAATGTTCTGCCCGGGCCCCGCGCCCTTTTGCTTGAATGTCCGGGCTTCGCGTTCATTATGAGTCATGGGGCTGGGGCGGGGACCTGTTGGGCGCCAGGCGCGGAGGGGGGCCCCGCCCCGCCTCGCTGAGTGGTGGGTACGGGGACGCGGCCCTCCGACGTTCTGAGTATCTGTTAGATTATCATTCGTTATATCTTATCAGACCCATTTTCCTCCCATGGAAATCTTCTTGGAACGCACCCCAGTATAAGGCCCCTGAGTTGGAAATCCATCCAATTCCCACACCACGAATCTATTGCGACAAGAGATTGTTTAAAATGCGGCTGTCCGGCTGCTTGATAGGGTAGATTTATGTACATATGTATATCTAGGCTTGTCTAAATTTCAGACCTCTGAGAACGAAAAACATATTGCTAAAAAGCTCTGGGAGACATGATTACATACACTAAAGGAAATGCTTAGACGACAACAAACCTGATCCGAAACCTTGGCCGTCACAACACTCTTCAGGCCATCGCAAATCACATTGACGAGTTTGGCAAGAGTCGCTCTCTGGTTTAAGAAACCTATAACTCGTTGAAGCGCCAGTGATTTGTCCGCTTCTACAGCACCGGCAGGAGGTTTAGTACCTTTTTTCACCTAAATTCCGCTACATGTCATTATGAACGGCTTCGGCAAATCGAACTCCTTAGGTTCTAAACGAACCAAATTTGCAGGAATCCAATCAGTCACGAGTTTAATTTGCATGGCCAGTTTCGGAGTCTTATTTAGGAGAGCAGTGAGCTGAAAAATCTGTTTGTAGACAAGAAAAAATTGAAAACTGACGCCTCCTCCTTCTTCACAATCAGCTCTAGCAAGTTATCTAATCAAGCGAAAACCATGACGAAATCTACCTTGTCAGTAGTACCAGGTTCAGAGTACTTGAACAGAGTTCGCATCGCCTGATTTGTGATCTTTTGTGCGATGACACCACCAAAGAGAAGAACCCAAGCGAAGAGGTGGATAGATTTCATACCTATCACCTATTTCTTTCCTAAAACTCAGACTTATTACGGCAGTAAAACAGAACTTAGACTGAAAATGGAGGTCAACAGGGGCAAAAAACCACGAGGAAGAGGCGCGTAGTTGCCGACCAAATGCTGTTGTTATTGTTTCCAAACGGGATTTCGTGTTAATTGGCTCTGAGGAAAACAAGTGTTTCACCACGGTGTACGAGTTCTGGGGCAATGTTGTCGCTAAACATGTAATTTGCGGAAAAATCGGGCCTCTGGCGTACGATCTGCTAAGAAGAATACTAGCAGTTCGTATTCAACTCAGGCGTCTTAGAGTAACCGGTTCATTCATCCCAGTCGAGGTTCATTTCGCTTCAATTTTCTGAACTTCGACAGTGAAGGAAGAAAATCTCGTCTTACAGCATTAGTTCTGAAGAATCGGACGGTCACACCTCGACCGTTGTGAGTACCAGGGTAGGCTATCACTGATATCATCATGAGCGGCTGAGACTACATGGGAAGACAGAGCCTTAGACCCAAAATCTCAGAGAGGTGGAGAGCATTCGTTCTCGTTCACGGATTAAGAGTGACTTCGGTCTTTCTTTCAGAATACTTTGCCTCCCTTCTACAAAATTTCAGAGGTTTTTGACTCTCACTCTGTAACGATCTTCCCTTCAGTTTTTCCAGCAGTCTCTTGGCTTTTGGCCTCTCTCACAGAGGAATAAAGGTGTGTTCCGTTATTTTCTTCGTGAAGTGGACTCTGACCCAGAAGGTGGAACCTCTATCTTATTTATTAGGTCTTCCAGATTAGAAGGGCCATCGGCGGTTATCACAAGGAGTAAAGACACTTGTCGTTCCTCAAATTGGGGCGAGCTCTAGGCCTTCTTACCGTGGAGATTATGCTCAACTTTCTTAGTTTCAGAGAAAAAATGGGGAGCTTTTCAGACTTTTTTCAGGAGGTGAGAAACATCGCTCGGCTTTTTTTCTTCGGAATGTGACTATTGGACCTTTTTCTCTTCCCGAAGGGGTAGGGAAAAAGCAGCGATTATTGCAGAAAAATGCAGTTTAAAAAAAGAGACTTTAAAAATTCGAAATAAAATTAAAAAATTTGAAGGGGGCTGCGAAAATTGTTAATTTTGAGTATGTATAGGGAAAATCCCCCAAGGGCTAGTCGGGTATCTTTTTACGTTCCTGCATTATCAACTTTATTAGATCTAAAAAGTTATTTAGGATCCAGTTGAGGAGGAATATCTAACAATATTGGCGGCTACAGAGATTTGACCAACAAAGTTCGAATTTCGATCTCCAGATCGTAATACATTATACATAGAGCTGGGCAGCCGCATACTGTACAGAGTTGTATACTTAATGACACCGTGAAAATTCCACCTCACGCTCTCTCGTTATACTGCAGAGATCACTATGCCGTTTGGTAGCCCTGTGACCAGGATAGTCAGACACGGGACAGCTCAGAACTTTCCAGCCTAGCTATTTCCGCCTTATAAGTATGTAGTCTGATAGCATCATGCTACATACCATAAAGACGCAAATACCTAGAACTAAAGACGCATGTATCATTCCTCAAAGACGCATGTAACAAACGCTGAACACGCAGGCGCCTTACATTAAAGGCGCATGAATCATTCCCCAAAGACGTACGTAACAAACGCTTAACACGCAGGCGCCTTACATCAAAGGCGCATGGATTCTTCCTCAACGATGCATGTAGCAAACGCTGAACACGCAGGCGCCTTACTCTACGTTTGCGTGCCCAATACACTATGGATAATCAGAGCTCTCGCCAGGGCGGCGGTTGTGGACTCGGGAGAGACCAATGAACTATTTATTCCAAATGACAACGACTTGCCCTTATGAGGCGCGCCGTACATCGCGTGAGTTCGCAATCGATGTTCAACATGTGCATGACGATAACTACGGCAACGGCCCAATCTTCGTGGGCAAAAACACTAATTATCTTCATATTTGACTACGACAAGTGCATTAATGGATAGCTTAAGGTTCCTACGTTCTTGTAGTTACCAAATAAAAGAACAAAACAATATGACATTGAGATTATTACTGATTATTATTAAATAACTATGAGATTTAACCTTCCTCAGGAAGATTGTTTCATACCTCGAGCTCGCAGATACCTTACTGCAGAGAAACGTTGTTACTGCAATACTGGCCATTACTTTGGCGTTTTTGGCCCAAAAAAACGCTAGAAAGCATTTTTTCGCTCTTTTTTCCATAACTCTGTTCAAAAGGGTCCATTTGGGAATCTAACAAGATATTGGGAATCAGCATCGTGTGCTCTTTTTTTCTGGAATAACACATGGCTCCCTCTTAAACAAGATATGTATGCAAAATTAGACAAGAAACAATCAACCCTGAATCGCGATTTCGCAATCAAGGCATTTATGAGCGAATGTGTCCATGCTGTTACGCCTAAATGCTTTGTACAAAGTATGCCAAATAGTGCAAATGCTAAAAGAGAGTACTCTCGATCCTGATTCCAAATATTTCTTCGGATTCTCAAATTGACCATCATGAACAGAGTTAAGGCAAAAGGGCGCCGGAAAACGCAAAAATTATGGCCTCATAGTGCTTTTCTAGACCCGTTTCTGTACGTTTTTAACTCTAATGCGGCAGTGAGCTACCGATTGTTTTAATTTTCGACGAAATTAGGGAGACGATATCCACTGTGACACGTAACTGTGCGTAACTGAATTTCGTATTTTCGTAGCGCGAATCGTAATTTAGCGAAAATGCGGAATTTATAGTGGACCTATACTTTTGCACTGCGCTCTATACCAGAAAGAATCAGGTTGCCTATGTAAGTTCAAACCGAATTTCAGGGCGTAAAATTGCGGATCGCACGAATTTCTGCGTAATATGTGGATTTTGAGTTTTAGATTTGACGCCGACAAAGCGTTAAGGTACGCGCGGACGAGTATACTCTGTCGTCTACAGCTCCGCGGTTTCCTTACTTTTCACGAACACCGCAAATACTTGAGAAGCCCAGGATGTGTGAAAGTCATGTCTAGGATCAATGTCCCGACTTCAGTAAGCACAAGACAGCAGTCGTACGCTACCGCCTTGTTTTGAAATATAGTTCGTAGAATCACGAACAAAATGAAAATCTGAGAAAGTTTCCTTATCAGCAAAACACATGAACTTATCGGGGAAAGGTGAAATGTAGTGGTTATCGACGAGAAATCAATCAGATGTGAGAGCCCCACTCGTCGTAAACAATTTCAGTAGCTTTCATGCGTCTAAACGGTTTGTTACTTGCGTCTTTGTGGTCTCTTCCGAAAGACGCACTTACCATACACGCCTCTCGTATGTTACTTGCGTCTTTCATACGTGCATGAGACAAGAAACGACGTTTTCGACCCTGCAAAGACGCATGTAACAAGGAATCGGGCTAATTAGACGCAACAACCTAGGCTGGAAAGTTCTGAGAGGGGCTCTCCAAACACATGAGGAGGAGTAGTCCCGTTTTTGCAGTTCGACACGTCACGCCACTCAATGCAAGCGAAGTGGTCCCGAGTGGGATTAGAGCCTCGAAAGGCCAGACATCGCCTCCCTCGGTGTGTAGAGAGACCCCGTCCCGTCAGACACGGAAGGACACTAGAAGGAAGTCATTAGAGAGGACGGTTTATTTCACTTCAGACTGTGCCAGCCTCCAGTCCGCAGTGCTTGATTGCGAATCGTGCTGCGGCGCGTTTGCGAGTATCCTCAGACAGGATGTGGGATCACCCGGGCGGTGGGATCACCCGGGCACCAAAGGCCAAAGCGCCCGGGTGATCCCACATCCTTGTCTGAGGATGTTCGCAACCGCGCCGCAGCAAGATTTCACAATCAGGGTGCACTTTGCGGACTGAACGGTTGTGCGGAGGTGAACTGTAGACGCGAAAACTAGTCCTCGCGTGCCTACCAAATCTTATTAAGAGGATTATACTAATCAATAACAATCTCTGAAACGCATTCTTCACTAAGAATCTCAGTGTTCTCACGACTTTGTTGAACTTTTCATGATGGATCAGTGTGAGGTTTCTTTTCGTGGAGGCTCGCTATTGCAATGATAACGGTTGGACCACACTGTTTTGTTTACTTATGCTAATTACATAGAGATGGAGTGCTCAGAAAACCGCCTGTACAAAGAGGTTTAAGCAAACAACAAATAGCATAATGCCCTGACCATGCGTATAAAATGAGATCCTCGCAGTCAAAATAACACAATGCGCAACGTCTTCAGCTTATTTTGCGTGCTACTACTTTTTGTGGTGCGAGATGAAGTTTCAGGAGCGGACATTAACCATCAAGTAGAGGTTAGTTCTGTTTTGCCCTGCCCGTGATGACCTTCGTGAGCTCCGGGGCACTTTCAAAGAGCTCCCGATTTCAATTATCACCAGCAGCGAATGGTCGCATTTTTTGTCGGAACATCCTTTGCAGCAGTTTCATTTCTCAATGGTTCACCGCCCCGCTGATGGTGATAAACGAAATTGAGAGCTCTTTAGAAACGCCCCTGACAAGGGAAATGATTAAAGGCCTAATTGCATCTGCGAAAACGAATTGCACTTTTAGTATTTCCTGTACCTACATAGCAAAGTGCTCAGTATCCCACACCGAACTGCTGGTTCCGAGAAGTTATGAGAGTTTTTCAAGCTTCGTGAAAAGGTACCCATTAGAAATCATCTAGGTTGTTCTGGAAAAAAATCGGATTCGGCTCGAATCTGGGGTCGTTTTGTCGAAATTCTTAGGTTTAGAAAAGTTAGTGCTTATAAACAACTAAGCATTTGAGATGAGTGGTGAAGGGTAGAGGACCTGAAGAAAGGGGTAATATACGCTCCCTTTTGGACGCACATAGTGATTCTGAAGTTCTGCGCTCTCTCTCTCTTGAGTTTCACACATTTTATACGGCGCCCGGCGCTCTCCCCACTAGAGTCCCGCACACTTTCTACGGCGTTCGGCGCTCTCCCACTTTGTCCCCGCACACTTCCTACTGCCTTCGGCGCACTCCCACTTGGGTCCCGCACTTATTATACGGCGTCTGGCGCACTACCATTTGGATCCCGTACCCTTCCTATGATGTACTGCGCATCACTTCTAATCTCCTGCATCATTACCCTGACGTCCTGACCACTTTCGGAGCCCATCCCCGTAGGGTTGCCCGCCTTGAAAGTCAAGCCGAATAAACGGTCAAACAAACACACAGAGAAACGCACACATATGGTCTCCGCTTTCATTTTAGTCTGAGGCAAGGACCAGGCGGCTGGCCATGCGGGGTTGGCGGCCTCACTGGAGAATGCGGTTTCGATTCGCGCGAGGTGATCTACCGTCGCAGCCCCGTCCATTCGTTGGACTAAAATGTTTGCGCGAACTCTACATACATACACACGCACACGCACACACAAATTTACCTAATTTGAGTGTTCCGCTCACGCAACGCTCACTCTCTCAACGACTACTGATAAAGTTGTCCAACTCAAAGTTTCAGTTTGAGAAGGTAATCGATAATCAAATGGAGTAAGTTTAGTTAAAGGCAGTGTTCACGATGATCATCCTCGTTGACTTTTTACAGTGAAATGATAGGGGAGAAGGATCCTTGGCTACCAGTGCCAGAGGAACGGTAGAAAACGAGCCAAGAGTGGCAAAATAACGGCTGCAAACAAGCGTTTTGGTGCCCCAGACACGCCCCGTGCCCCAGATCCGCCCTTTGAAAGGAACAAATGAAAACGCAGAGTATAGGAATGATCAAGTGAAGAAAGTGCTGATAAGTGAGCTGTTTGCTTCATTGCACTGATAGGTATCATCCTTCTAGCGGTCAATTCCTCCACGCTCAAAAAACAATGTAAACAAGGGAGAGCCTATATTGGCTCAAAAACGCGTCTTTCGTGTTCTTTTTAAGCATGCCTTGCTATATAGGGCACCAGACCTTCCATAAACCGTGGAGATATCGGAAGTGAAGTTTATCGTAAACACTGCCTTTAAGGACCTATTCATACTTCCAACCTCTCGCTCTGCCAGAGCGGCCAGCGCGGAAAAAGTGGTGAGTATGAATAAAAACACGACCTCCCGCTCCTCCCGCCTCTCCCGCGCCTACTGCCCCGCCACAGCGGTGCCCTGGAGTATTCATAATACTCCCATCTTGCACCGCCTAGGTATTTGTTGGTAGCATTACTTGTTGCACTGATAAACCACCCCTGGATAGCCTTTACATAAGACAAAACCAACGTATCTTATCAAAGACCACACGCATCGCTTCATTTCTAAAAACAAACCCACCAATTTTTCGCCCTTCTTGCTCTGCCATGGCGATGTCTCTGGATCATTCACACTTCACGGGCGGAGCGGGAGGAGCGGAAGGTCGTGTTTTCATTCATACTCACCACTTCTGCCGAGCGGGCCGCTCTGGCAGATCGAGAGGTTGAAGTATGAATAGGCCCTAAGTGTAGTGGAATATAGCCCCCTGAATGTATGTTGTTTTCTTAAGATGGATTTTCCAGTTATTTACGGATCAGAGGCGGTTGAATGTAGTGGGCGTTGCGTGAGCGGAACACTCAAGTTAAGGACCGTATACGGCTCTTCTGTGATTGTTCCTAGCCGTTTTTTCAACATTACTGGTAAAGTTGGACTCGGACCTCTTGATTTCCGGTGAAAATTCGGAGACTGATTTTATCGTGGACACTGCCTTTAAAACTCGTCGTAAGCATACATGGCCCATGTATGGTTACTGCTTGGTCTTCTAAGCTCGCACTAAGCATTACCTGGGGTTGATTGGGTGTCGGAAGCCTACTAGGTGGTGGACCTGGAATGTGTTGAATGCATATTGGTCAAGTCATTACTATCTGAACAGAAGACAGTCACTCCGGGTGCATTAGAATGAATACATTTTGCAGCTTCAAAATAGGCTTAGTGCACCTTCGAAGTAAGCAAAGTGAGGTGTAGAAGTATGGTGAGCGCCGTTTTAAAGTAGGCGTAAAGGCAGTGTTCACGATAAGAATCGTTCTTCTGCTTTTCCGCCTATCTTGAAGACGGTCCCATGCTGATTCCAATGATGTTTTTGGAATCGTGCAAGACCTTCTGGGAACGGAGTTATGGTCCCTCAAAAATTGAGCTAAGGAAACATGGTGGACGAGTTGTCCGAGGCTTATAACTTCCGTCTTTTGCAGCCGATGTATGCGCGCTGACCTGAGTAAAGAGAGAAGTTGGGAATAAAAGGAAGAACGGGGCTATAGATAGGGAATCATCGCTCATCTCACAATGTCGAGCATTCATTTGTTCACGTCGGTGGGCGTGGAAAGTGCATCGGGGGGTGACGAGCTGACGGGTGTCCAACTTTGGGCCCGAAGGGGACCGTTCCGAGCTCATTTTTCTTAGTTTTTCCAACGTTTGGGTTGCGCTAGGCCCCGTAGCTGCCGATCTCCACCAAAAAAAAAACAGACATTGCTTTTCTCGTGGACACTGCCTTTAAAGCACCTTCGAGGTTGGACGAGTGCAACCTCGAGGTAAGGTTAATGCAGATTCGAAGTTGGCTTGGTGCCACTTTATAGTATCCTCTAAGCTGCCTTGAAGTAGGATGAATGCAGCCTTGAGGTAAGGTTAGTGCAGATTTCAAGTAAGCCTAAAGCGGCTTTGAAGTATCCTCTGCGCAGCCTTGAAGTGGAGTGAGTGCAGCCTTGAAGTAAGCTTATTGCGTGTTCGGGGAAAGGTTGTTGCGCCTTTAGTGAAACTAGGTGGAAGCAATCAACCTAGATACTTTGAAGCTGTGGAAAGCTTTCCCAGAAAGTTCTGAGAAGTCAACCAGGTCGGTAGAGACGAGCTCCATAGTTATCTCCATAGGGTGCTCTCGCCTGTATGGTTAAAATGAGAGACGCGGAGTTCTGCTGGAGCCAACAACGGGGCTCGGCTCCACCGAGCCGGCTGGCTTATGGAGCACGTAAAGTTGCGAACCCGATACATCATTCGACGCAGAATTCTACGTAGATTTCAAAAACAACCTTCACCGAACACTATCTCCAACGGTTAATGAGATATAGGCAAAAACCGATGTTTCGTAAAACGATTTAGGCTGAAGGATCGAGAAAATATTTTTCCAAACTGGAAACACTAGTCGGCGCAGAATTTCATCAAGATTCCGAAACCATTGTCCATCAAAGGTCTGTCTCCAAGCACAAAAAAAGTTGTGAACGAAAAACCGGCAATGGCACCCACCTAATCTTGAGAATGACTTGCATGAGTGTTGGGTCACTTTCATTCTTTTTCGGGGCGCTTCACTGGTTATCACCGGTTTTCCCAATGGTGAAGGTTCACCCCTTCACCTGCCCAGAGGCGAAGGTTGGTGGAGTACATGGCTCCACCCAACGAAGCTATGCTCTAAACCCTTCTCTGGGTTCGGAGTAGTAGGAAAATCCCACTGTTTCGCGCCAAATTTGAAGCCTGAACTTTCTTTTGTTTTGGTGGTGGACCAGCCCACTCCACATCATCGGCATCGATGATCTCTAATATGTATAAAGAACATTATCTGGGTCGAAATTGAATTTCAATCAATGAAAATTGACTCATATAGTCAAAAACATTGACAGAAGTGCTTGCTTTGATTGTTCAACTGTTTTTGTTAGGTAAGTTTGCTTTATTGTGGTGAGCGCGAAGCGCTCACCAGATTTGGCTTTGATTCGCCATCGCGCAACCCCCTGATCTCAGTATCAGGGTCCAGAGTGAACGTAGGAAGTCCGTTCTTTTTGCATTAAAAATTGTCAAAACCACGTGATTTTGGTCGAAAAAAGGGTTCATCTCCTTTTTTTTCAGTTGGCGTACATGATCTTGTTGGAACACTTATCGTTGAGGTAGAAAGCTGATTTTTGGCCAGAAAGTTTGTTATGATTGCCGTTAGCTCCTGACAAAATTTGAAGTTGGTAGCTCAATTTTTGCGGGAACTCAAAATTGAGGGTCAAGTGAGACAAAAACATGTAAACATGTTATTATAAACCATCCGACGTTTACTCATTCGTAAAAATGATCTAATGAAATAAACACCGTCACTGATAGACATTTGTTTAGGATTGAACGCTTCAATCAATACGGCGGGATCTTGGATGTATTTTTTAGAACGCCGCACGGTGTGAATCAGAAGAAATCCACAGAACGCCTTAGATAGTGTGTGGAACCCCAGTAGGGGTGCGCAAGACGCTGTAGAAAGTGTGCGGGACCCCACTAGAGTGCGCAGAACGCCGTAGAAAGTGTGTGGGACCCAAATAACAGTGCGTAGGACGCCGTAGAAAATGTGTGGGACCCAAATAACAGCGTCGGACGCCGTAGAAAGTGTGTGGGACCCTGAATGAGAGTGCGTAGGACGCCGTAGAAAACATGTGGGACCCTAATAACAAAGCATGCGTCGGACGCCGTAGAAAGTGTGTGGGACCCAAATGAGAGTGCGTCGAACGCCGTATAAAAGTGTGCAGTGGGACCCAAATGAGAGTGCGTAGGACGCCGTAGAAAATGTGTGGGACCCAAATAACAGAGTGTGGACGCCGTAGAAAATGTGTGGGACCCAAATGAGAGTGCGTCGGACGCCGTAGAAAGTGTGTGGGACCCAAATGAGAGTGCGTAGGACGCCGTAGAAAACGTGTGGGACCCAAATAACAAAGCGTCGGACGCCGTAGAAAGTGTGTGGGACCCAAATAACAGTGCGTCGGACGCCGTAGAAAGTGTGTGGGACCCAAATAACAGTGCGTCGGACGCCGTAGAAAATGTGTGGGACCCAAATAACAGTGCGTCGGACGCCGTAGAAAGTGTGTGGGACCCAAATAACAGTGCGTCGGACGCCGTAGAAAGTGTGTGGGACCCAAATGAGAGTGCGTAGGACGCCGTAGAAAATGTGTGGGACCCAAATAACAGTGCGTCGGACGCCGTAGAAAGTGTGTGGGACCCAAATGAGAGTGCGTAGGACGCCGTAGAAAATGTGTGGGACCCAAATAACAGTGCGTCGGACGCCGTAGAAAGTGTGTGGGACCCAAATGAGAGTGCGTCGGACGCCGTAGAAAGTGTGTGGGACCCAAATGAGAGTGCGTAGGACGCCGTAGAAAATGTGTGGGACCCAAATGAGAGTGCGTAGGACGCCGTAGAAAATGTGTGGGACCCAAATAACAGTGCGTCGGGCGCCGTAGAAAATGTGTGGGACCCAAATGAGAGTGCGTAGGACGCCGTAGAAAATGTGTGGGACCCAAATAACAGTGCGTCGGACGCCGTAGAAAGTGTGTGGGACCCAAATGAGAGTGCGTCGGACGCCGTAGAAAGTGTGCGGGACCCAAATGAGAGTGCGTAGGACGCCGTAGAAAATGTGTGGGACCCAAATGAGAGTGCGTAGGACGCCGTAGAAAATGTGTGGGACCCAAATAACAGTGCGTCGGGCGCCGTAGAAAGTGTGTGGGACCCAAATGAGGGTGGGTGGGACGCCGTAAAAAGTGTGTGGGACCCAAATGAGAGTGCGTCGGACGCCGTAGAAAGTGTGTGGGACCCAAATAACAGTGCGGTGGACGCCGTAGAAAGTGTGCGGGACCCAAATGGGGGTGGGCAGTAAGGCGTAGAAAGTGTACGCGACCCAAATGAAAGTACGTTGGACGCCATAAAAACTGTGAGGTGACCAAGTGGAAGTGAGCAAGACGCCGTAGAAAGTTTGCGGGATCCAAATACAAGCACGCCCATGCCGATAATTTTCTCCGCAGGGCTACCGTAATCATTCTTGAACAAAACATGATAACGAACGATAACACACGCTCATAACATGCGGGATATAAAAGGAGAGGAGCGGTATGCAGTCATTCACACACCGCTCTCTTCGAGAAGCCACTGGGGAAGTGGCTGAGGAGGTCGAAATTGTGCAAAGATGATGGTTGGCTATAACGATGTGCTCATATCCAGGCTGACACTTGGAAAACTTTCTAAGGAGGGTTACGGTAGCCCTGCGGAAAAAATGATCGGCATGAGCGTGCTTGTGACCCAAATGGGTGTGCGCAGAGCGCCGTAGAAAGTGTGCAGGACATAAGTGCGAGCGTGCAGGACGTCATAGAAGGGGGCGGCAGGGCATCAGTGGGTTTGCTTTGAATTAACACCCCCAGGCATAAACCATGTTAGAAAGGAAACCTTCAGGAAAAATAAATGAAATTCCTGAAAGTTTAGGTTCCTGGCAAAAGTAAAGATTTGGCATGGCCGTTTTCTCGAAATTTTAGAAATATACTCAGTTAAAAGGGAAGGTGAAGAAAAATGGAAAAAGTTTTGAAATATACCTGAGAACGTTTTGGCGTAGAATAATTTGATTTTTAGGAAATGTAATGAAATAGTTGAAAGTATGATTTGGCAGTCGAGTTTGAACCAACTATTTACAAGAGTTGTGCGAAACGAGAGATCGCATTGTATGAGCTTATCCGTAGAACATATCAAAGCAAAATCACGCGTGATATGAAACAAACACTTGATTTTACTTCACTTTAATACGTTAAGATCGCGGCATTCCAGCTCACAAACGAGCTTTTACTGCTTGCCTTATCACGCGTGATTTTGCTTTGATATGTTCTACGGATAAGCTCATACAATGCGATCTCTCGTTTCGCACAACTCTTGTAAATAGTTGGTTCAATTCGACTGCCAAATCATACTTTCAACTATTTCATTACATTTCCTAAAAATCAAATTATTCTACGCCAAATCGTTCTCAGGAATATTTCAAAACTTTTTCCATTTTTCTTCACCTTCCCCTTTTAACTGAGTATATTTCTAAAATTTCGAAAAAACGGCCATGCCAAATCTTTACTTTTGCCAGGAACCTAAACTTTCAGGAATTTCTTCCTCTGAGTGTCGATGATTTTTACTACTCGGCATGAGACTCCGATCTTTTTGGGCGGTGCTGTGCACTTGTGCACGAACTGGCATCTTCGGGCCCCAAAATCTCTTATCCTAGGCTATTTTTCACCGCGCTACCTTGATAGCTTTTCAGTTGTTTTCGATCTAAGCTGATTTTTGTAGTTTTTTCGATAACGTTTTTCATCATGATTACTGCCTTTAAGATTACTAAGCGAGCCAGAAGGTTTGAAAAAAAACGAAAACAACCGTCTTGAGCTCATAACCTCTTTGAACCAGCAGCTCGGGGCGGCATACTAAGCAGTTTTACTATGGATGTTCAAGAGATACTGAAAATACTATTCGTTTTCGCAGATGCGTTCACCGTTTTGAATACACAGTCTAGCCTCAGGGGTAAAATTTTATATTATTGCCCGCCCACCGTGACTAGCAACCCTGCCAATCTCGAGATCTCAATACGCTCAAATTAGTGAGAAACCACAAACAAAAGTTGGCCCGCCTACAATACTCCAAAAGCCTAACCGCGCACACCGCCCCGGAAAGGGAACGAAGAGCTCTGCTATTGTACATTTTGCCTTTGAGCATCGCCACACAAACAATTTTTCCGTTTGCAAAGATTTTAGTTCCCTACTCGGGGCGAAACGCTTGATTATCTTTTTAGGGTATTGGGGGCAGGACAGACTTCTCCCTGTAGTTTCTCACTTATTTCCCCTAAAGTTGGATTGTGCCTTTAAGCGCTTCCTCTTTGGGTTAATGTACCTAGCGCGAAATTCCAGCTACAGCAGATGGAAAATGACACGGACAACGCGAGAAAGCCTCTTTCAAACGAGGAGTCTCTAGAGAAGGGAAGTAATTCAGCGCTCATGGATCAGGATTCAAGCGAAGACGCCCCAGATTTGGCAGCAGATGGCGGCGAAGTTGTGATCAGGGCGAAACGCTACTGCGGATATGGTTTGTAGCATGGCGTTGAATGCTTTGGGCCTACAGAAATATTTCAACGAATTTTAAGGCTGCTGCAACTGTGGAACAATGGCGCCGGTCACCTACGCACCTTGTGGTTGCTGCGGGTGTGGTTACGGGTGATAATCCGCACCTAACACGCAACATTGTCTGTATTTTGCTGTTCACTTTTCATGTTCACTTTCAACTTCTTCCACGAATAAACTTGGCACAGAAAAATGTTGCACATACAAAAAATTGAAGCAAGTTCAAGTTAGGTGCAGCGAATTCCAAAAATTGCAAAACTAGCTTCAACGCTATCTCTCTAATTTGGCGTATTTTTTTCGATGACTCTCTTCAAACATGACTTTCTCAGAACTTAGAACTTGTGATCCCGATAGGAGGAGCTACCTAACGACATAACCCTTGCCAGGGTACAAATTCAGATAACAGGGTCCAAATGCAATTTTTGGAATGCTATGTGTCAAGTTCACACAGCTAGTGCATAAGGATCTGCAGAGTCGGTACTGTTCGCACTCATACCTTATGTTCCTTATAGTAAGTCCCGAAATCTGCGCACGTGGGGTTTTACGCGTAGTACTCATAGAAGGAGGTAAGCCATCAACATACTCGTGCTCAGATACAGACAGCACACTTCCCGCAGTACCATTAGCCGACGTCCCGCAACCCCTCCTGCGGAAGGTCAATAGTTCGGTTGCGGGCAGTCGGCAGCGCCGTTTCGTTCACTGCCCATACACATTGAACAAGCACTCTGCGGCCCTTCTGCCATCGCGTTACGGCTAATCTGATGACTGACAGAAGACAATCCAAAAGCAGTTTGCGGCACACTCGAAAATCACCCTTTAGATAAAGGTCTGTTGGAACGAAATTTCAAAAATCCCCTTCTGGGCTCTTAATCTTGAGCTGTTTCTGACAAGTAAGGAGTAAGTTTACACAGGGTTGCTTACTACACTCACTTGCCCTTGCAGTCTTTTCATCCGCAGATGCCATCAACAGACAATGGTTCACCTGCCCAAAGCCAGCGTCGCATACAGCGAGGGTTTTGGGAAGAGTCTCAACACAGCGTTCTGTGCTCAGCAATCGTCCAGTGGCTCCACTCTAGCGGGTGGTGCAATGGCGATATCAAAGTGGGAATCGCTGAGTGAGTGTTCGATGACCCCGACAAATAGCCCGCCGACACTCCGCGGGAAGACTGGAAACCCTCTCTCTCCGCGGGAGGTGGGGCGCTGTGCCACGCCCACAAAATTGAGGCCGCGCGAAGTCGACTACCCCGACTTGGCCGGCGGGAAGTGGGCTGTTTTTATCTGAGGTGGTCTGACCGTGAGCGGTCGTGCTCTTCCTCGCTCTGTGACGTGACCTACTGCTGATTCGACCTACCGCTGGCTATCTGGTGGAACAGTTTCATCAACTACTGGATCGGTCGTGCTCTCATATCTTCCATATCTGGCTATCTGGTGGACATCAGTATCTACTGCATCGACGAGCTATTATATCTGGCTGTCTATCCAGCTATATATTGCTACTGCTTTCTGGCTGATATCTAGTGATACCTATTCGAAAACTATATTGCTATCTGGTTATCTCGTGCTACTTGGTTAATTGGCGTACCTCTGCTATCGTGTGGTATACTATAATGGACAAGTCTATTCCTGTTATGGCTATCTCTGCTAAACAACAGAAGAAGACTCCAGTAACTTCGCAACACGACTCTGAAGAGGAAGATATACTCAAAGTGATGGAGGAAGTGGTGAAGTCAAAATCTGTCCCTATGTGCGTCGAAAAGGCTCTCGCAGCAATAAATATGCAACTAAGCCTTGTTCTAGCACAGAAGGATCAGATGATTGAAAGCCTCCATCAGGAAAACGAGAAACTCCGTCGGAAAGTCGCTGAACTTGAAAAGAAAATTACAGATGTACCGGGAAATTGTTATCACCAAGTAATGAGAGGGATTCTGAACCTTTTCATAAACTCGGACGGCTCAGATCTGTAGTGATAATAGGGGTTCCGTAAAATGATGCGGTCAACTGTGGTGACCGTGTCTACCATGATTTTGCATATGTTAGCAACATTTTAGACTTTCTCTAGGTTGAGTGTCGACCTAGTATGGTCTATCGCATGGGTGTAACAACTGCAGGGAAGAACCGCTTATTAAAGGCAGTGTTCACGATAAAAAATGTGTTTCAGTTTCCACTAGGAATGGGTAGTGGAGGGGCACAATGTAACGTTGACGTCTAAAGAACGCATGAAAACGAGCCAGGAAAAGCTCCAAAAGAGCCCGAAGTTGCCACTTCGAGCGCAAGGCAAACCCCGGAAGCGCATCACACGCCCACCGACGTAAACAAATGAATGCTCAAGATCGTGAGATGAGCGATGATTTCCAATCATTAGGCTCGTTCTTCCCTTCATTCTCAACTTCTCTCTTCACTCAGGTAAGCTTGCATACATCGGCTGCAAAAGACGCAAGTTACAAGCCTCGGACAACTCGTCCACCATTTTCCCTAGCTCAATTTTTGAGGGGCCATAACTCCATTCCCAGAAGGTCTTGTACGATTTCAGACACATCGTTGGAATTAGCATGGGACCGTTTTCAACATAGGCTAAGAAACAGAAGAACGATTCTTATCGTGGACACTGCCTTTAAAAGTGGTCCTCCCTGCACGCTCTTCTCAGAAGAAGGTTTTGAAATCGACCCCGAGGCTACGCTTTTTCTCCCTGGCTCGCGTTTTCCTCAGGGAATCGCTAACCCAAGTGGAGTTAAAACGGAGGCGCGAGGCATGGCGAACCCGGCATTCTATGTTTCGAGCTAACTCTTCTGTGCTCATCACACAATCTTCCAGTGATGAGACAGTAGTGGATTCGCAGCGAAACATTTATTCGACGGGAATGTCAGCTCCAACTTCAAACTTACTAGCAGATCTCTGGCAAATGTGAATATCACATCTTGTTTTTATTTCTACAACCGACCTTTTCCGAAAAAGCGCAACCTGTTCTTCGATTGTAAATCCGACCACTTTTCGTCCGGAAATTTAGTTAGTTTTTGCAAGAAAAGCGGATGCGACCTCACCTGTATATCAACCAACATTCGTTCTCTTGTAAAAAATAGTGGAAGTCTGCAATTCCTTCTCCAAAAACTTGATACTGATATTTTCTTGATAACAGAAACATGGCTTAAAGGCAGCATACACGCTCACAAACATGGTTGAGATAACAGCACAAAAAGGACCGCCTGGCCCCTATCATGTCGTCAACGGCGTTTGAAGCGTTGAAAACCATCCAGGTCGACTGAATTCGAGCATTCCCGACTCGAAAGCCTGTGGAACCCCACCCCTACGAATAACAGAATGAAGAGTGAGGCATGTGGAAGCATTCGGTAATTTAGAGTGATAGCACTATCGAATGGGTGTCTACGAGAAGAACAGCTTGAAACCCTGATTATAACTTGTTTACATACCGATTAATTCTTGAAAGTTTAGGTTCCTGGCAAAAGTGAAGATTTGGCATGGCCATTTTTTCGAAGAATTAGAAATTTACTCAGGTAAAAGGGGAAGGTAAAGAAAAATGAAAAAAGGTTTGAAATATTCCTGAGAACGATTTGGCGTAGAATAATTTGTTTTTCGGGAAATGAAGTGAAATAGTTGAAAGTATGATTTGGCAGTCGAGTTTGAACCGGCTATTGATAAGAGTTGTGCAAAACGAGAGATCGCCTTGTCTGTGCTTATCCGTAGAACATTTCAAGCGAAATCACGCGTGAAATGGGAAGCATCAAAACTTTTTTGGGAGCTGTAATGCGGCGGTCTTCACGTATTAGGTGAAGTAAAATCAACACGCGTGATTTCGCTTGATATGTTCTACGGATAAGCACAACAGACAAGGCGATCTCTCGTTTTGCACAACTCTTATCAATAGCCGGTTCAACCTCGACTGCCAAATCATACTTTCAACTATTTCACTTCATTTCCCGAAAAACAAATTATTCTACGCCAAATCGTTCTCAGGAATATTTCAATACTTTTTTTCATTTTTCTTTACCTTCCCCTTTTACCTGAGTATCCTTATACTTAAAGCAGTTATGTCCCGATGTGTGTGTGTGTGTGTATGTGTGTGCATGTGTCCCGGATATCTTAGGAATGACCAATCAAAACTTGTATGAAATGGTACCAACATTTAGGTGGGTGCGACATTTATCGATTACCAAAAAATCAGCCCGAGTCACTTCTTACGTGCCTCGGGGCAACCGAGTTTGTCCGTGGAGCGCACTTTTGGCCGTGGGTCATGATAACTTCTGCGAGTCGTCTAGCGGTGCAAAAATGCAGGGCGTCATAAAGGTTTGCAGGACCCCAGTGAGGGTGTGCAAGACGTCATAGAAAGTGTGCAGGACCCTAATCGGAGTGTGCAGGACGTCATAGAGAGTGCGCAGGTCATACGTAGGAATGTGCAGGACCCCAGCGGAAGTGTGCAGGACGTCATAGAAAGTGTGCAGGACCCTAATCGGAGTGTGCAGGACGTCATAGAAAGTGTGCAGGACCTTAATCGGAGTGTGCAGGGGGTCATAGAAAGTGCGAAGGACCTAATCGGAGTGTGCAGGACGTCATAGAAAGTGCGCAGGTCCTAAGTAGGAATGTGCAGGACCCCAGCGGAAGTGTGCAGGACGTCATAGAAAGTGTGCAGGACCTCAGTGGGAGTGTGCAGGGCGTCATAGAAAGTGCGCAGGTCCTACGTAGGAATGTGCAGGACCCCAGTGGGAGTGTGCAGGGCGTCATAGAAAGTGCGCAGGACCCTAATCGGAGTGTGCAGGACGTCATAGAAAGTGTGCAGGACCCTAATCGGAGTGTGCAGGACGTCATAGAAAGTGTGCAGGACCCTAATCGGAGTGTGAAGGACGTCATAGGAAGTGTGCAGGACCCTAATCGGAGTGTGCAGTACGTCATAGAAAGTGTGAAGGACCCTAATCGGAGTGTGCAGGACGTCATAGAAAGTGCGCAGGTCCTAATTAGGAATGTGCAGGACCCCAGCGGAAGTGTGCAGGACGTCATAGAAAGTGTGCAGGACCTCAGTGGGAGTGTGCAGGGCGTCATAGAAAGTGCGCAGATCCTACGTAGGAATGTGCAGGACCCCAGTGGGAGTGTGCAGGGCGTCATAGAAAGTGTGCAGGACCTCAGTGGGAGTGTGCAGGGCGTCATAAAAAGTGTGCAGGACCCTAATCGGAGTGTGCAGGACGTCATAGAAAGTGCGCAGGTCCTAAGTAGGAATGTGCAGGACCCCAGTGGGAGTGTGCAGGACGTCATAGAAAGTGTTCAGGACCTCAGTGGGAGTGTGCAGGGCGTCATAGAAAGTGCGCAGATCCTACGTAGGAATGTGCAGGACCCCAGTGGGAGTGTGCAGGAGCGTCATAGAAAGTGTGCAGGACCTCCCAGTGGGAGTGTGCAGGGCGTCATAAAAAGTGTGCAGGACCCTAATCCGGGTGTGCAGGACGTCATAGAAAGTGCGCAGGTCCTAAGTAGGAATGTGCAGGACCCCAGTGGGAGTGTGCAGGACGTCATAGAAAGTGTTCAGGACCTCAGTGGGAGTGTGCAGGGCGTCATAGAAAGTGCGCAGATCCTGCGTAGGAATGTGCAGGACCTCAGTGGGAGTGTGCAGGACGTCATAGAAAGTGTGCAGGACCTCAGTGGGAGTGTGCAGGACGTCATAGAATGTGTGCAGGACCCTAATCGGAGTGTGCAGGACGTCATAGAAAGTGCGCAGGTCCTAAGTAGGAATGTGCAGGACCTCAGTGGGAGTGTGCAGGACGTCATAGAAAGTGTGCAGGACCTCAGTGGGAGTGTGCAGGACGTCATAGAAAGTGTGCAGAACCCTAATCGGGTGTGCAGGACGTCATAGAAAGTGCGCAAGTCCTAAGAAGGAATGTGCAGGACCCCAGCGGAAGTGTGCAGGACGTCATAGAAAGTGTGCAGGACCTCCCAGTGGGAGTGTGCAGGGCGTCATAGAAAGTGTGCGGGACCTAATCGGAGTGTGCAGGACGTCATAGAAAGTGCGCAGGTCCTAAGTAGGAATGTGCAGGACCCCCAGTGGGAGTGTGCAGGACGTCATAGAAAGTGTTCAGGACCTCAGTGGGAGTGTGCAGGGCGTCATAGAAAGTGCGCAGATCCCATGTAGGAATGTGCAGGACCTCAGTGGGAGTGTGCAGGACGTCATAGAAAGTGTGCAGGACCTCCAGTGGGAGTGTGCAGGGCGTCATAGAAAGTGTGCGGGACCCTAATCGGAGTGTGCAGGACGTCATAGAAAGTGCGCAGGTCCTAAGTAGGAATGTGCAGGACCCCAGTGAGTGTGCAGGACGTCATAGAAAGTGTTCAGGACCTCAGTGGGAGTGTGCAGGGCGTCATAGAAAGTGCGCAGATCCTGCGTAGGAATGTGCAGGACTTCAGTGGGAGTGTGCAGGGCGTCATAGAAAGTGTGCAGGACCTCCCAGTGGGAGTGTGCAGGGCGTCATAAAAGTGTGCAGGACCCTAATCGGAGTGTGCAGGACGTCATAGAAAGTGCGCAGGACCCCAGTGGGAGTGTGCAGGGCGTCATAGAAAGTGTGCAGGACCCTAATCGGAGTGTGCAGGACGTCATAGAAAGTGTGCAGGACCCAAATGGTAGCGTGCAGGGCGTTATAGAAAGTGTGAAGAACCCTAACGGGAGTGTGCAGGACGTCATAGAGATTGGCGCAGGTCCCAAGAAGTTGGAGTGTGCAGGGCGTCATAGAAAATGCACAGGTCCCGAGTGGGAGTGTGCAGGTCATCAAAAGTTAGCAGGACCGCAGTGGGAGTGTGCATGACGTCACCAAGAGTGTAGAATTTGGAAGAAGGTTTTTCAATTTTTTAATGCTAAATCTTAACCTTTTGTGGAGAAGAAATAGATAGGGAAACATGAATCGTGAGGAGCGTGCGACGCGTTCTGAGATTGACGCAGAAGTCCTGCGACATTTTTGTAAGTTTTAGGAAACAAGCAGCAGCTCCACTTCCGCACCTTTCTCTGTTCGCCACTCATTGCAACCGCTCAGTCATTTCGAATCCCTAATTTCCAAAAAACCAGTTTTATATATGTTGCAAGTCTGAGCTTATCAAAATCTGCAGAACAAATACATAAACAACCACCTACTAATTTCATTCATTGAGAACAAGGGCATGATGTTGGTCAACTAAGGCAACATCATATAATATGAGAATGCGTTTTTCCTTATCATGATAGAGACGGTAAAGCGAGAATAATCGCTTGTGAACTTTACAAATTGGAAGAAAGGGCATTGGGAGCGACGTAAGGGAAGGAAGTACAGAAGGGGTTGTGAATTTTGTGCAGGTAGCAACCGACGAGTTACAGCTGGCTTCTTATGTTTTGCTTTATGATCCCACATTTTGATACCCCCACAGCCTGCTGTAAATGTACGGCACCCTGCTCTGCTCAGGAGAGTCCATACGTGCAGCAACTTTCCGGTAGACGAAAGTCAGTCACCACCGTTCTAACAAACTAATCCGTCTCAGGTAGTTGGCTCACGCAAAAGTTTCTGTGAGCGAAAACTTCGCTAGGCCTCGCTAGTATTTCTAGTTCTTCGAAAAAATGGCGATGCCAAAGCTTCACTTTTGGCAGGAACCTAAACTTTCAAGAGTTTCATTTATTTTTCCGAAAGGTTTCCTTTCTAACATGATTTATGCCTGGTGGTGTTAGATGAAAGTAAACCCAGTAATGTCCTGCCCCTCACCCCTTCTATGACGTCCTTCGCACTCCAACTGATGTCCTGCACACCTCTCTGATGTCCTGCTCACTTCTATGACGTCCTGCACACTCCCACTAAGGTCCTGCGCACATTCTGTTACATCTTGCACACTCCCACTGATGTCCTGCACACTTTCTACGGCGTTCTGCGCACACCCATTCGGGTCCGGCACTTTCTACGGTGTCCAGCGCACTCTCATTTGGGTCCCACACACTTTATACGGCGTTCTGCTTACGCCCATTTGGGTCTAAGCACGCTTATGCCGATCATTTTTCCGCAGGGCTACCATTACCCTCCTTCAAAATTTTCTGAGTGTCAGCTTGCATATGAGCACATCGTAATAGCCAACAAACGTGTTTGCACAATTTCGACCTCCTCAGCCACGTCCCGGCGGCTTCTCGAAGAGAGCGGTTTGTGAATGAATGCATACCGTTCCTCTGCCCTTTTATGCCCCGCATGTTATGAACGTGTTATCGTTCGTTATCATGTTTTGCTCAAGAATGGTTACGCTAACCCTGCGGAAAAATGATCCGCATGGGCGTGCTTCTATTTGGGTCCCGCACGCTTTCTACGGCGTGTGGCGCACTCTCATTTGGGTCCCGCACACTTTCTACGGCGTCCGGCGCACTCCCACTTGGGTCCCGCATGCTTTCTACGGCGTGTGGCGCACTCTCATTTGGGTCCCGCACGCTTTCTACGGCGTCCGGCGCACTCCCACTTGGGTCCCGCATGCTTTCTACGGCGTGTAGCGCACTCTCATTTGGGTCCCGCACACTTTCTACGGCGTCCGGCACACTCCCACTTGGGTCCCTCATGCTTTCTACGGCGTGTGGCGCACTCCCACTTGGGTCCCGCACACTTTATACGGCGTCCGGCGCACTCCCACTTGAGTCCCGCACACTTTCTATGGCGTCCGGCGCAATCCCACTTGAGTCCCGCACACTTTCTACGGCGTCCGGCGCACGCCCATGTGGGTCCCGCACACTTTCTACGGCGTCCGGCGCACTCCAACTTGGGTCCCGCATGCTTTCTACGGCGTGTGGCGCACTCTCATTTGGGTCCCGCACACTTTATACGGCATCCGGCGCACTCCCACTTGAGTCCCGCGCACTTTCTATGGCGTCCGGCGCACTCCCACTTGGGTCCCGCACACTTTCTACGGCGTCCGGCGCACTCCCACTTGGGTCCCGCACACTTTCTACGGCGTGTGGCGCATTCTCATTTGGGTTCCGCACACTTTCTACGGCGTCCGGCGCACTCTCATTTGGGTCCCGCACACTTTCTACCGCGTCGGGCGCACTCCCACTTGGGTCCCGCACGCTTTCTACGGCGTGTGGCGCACTCTCATTTGGGTCCCGCCCACTTTCTACGGCGTCCGGCGCACTCCCACTTGAGTCCCGCACACTTTCTACGGCGTCCGGTGCACTCCCTTTTGGGTCCCGCACGCTTTCTACGGCGTTCTGCGCACGCCCATGTGGGTCCCGCACACTTTCTACGGCGTCCGGCGCACTCCCACTTGGGTCCCGCATGCTTTCTACGGCGTGTGGCGCACTCTCATTTGAGTCCCGCACACTTTCTACGGCGTCCGGCGCACGGCCATGTGGGTCCCGCACACTTTCTACGGCGTCCGGCGCACTCCCACTTGGGTCCCGCATGCTTTCTACGGAGTGTGGCGCACTCTCATTTGGGTCCCGCACACCTTCTACGGCGTCCGGCGCACTCCCACTTGAGTCCCGCACACTTTCTATGTCGTCCGGCGCACTCCCACTTTGGTCCCGCACACTTTCTACGGCGTCCGACGCTCTCTCATTTGGGTTCCGCACACTTTCTATGGCGTGTGGCACACTCCCACGTGGGTCCCGCACTTTTTCTACGGCGTCCGGCGCACTCCCACTTGGGTCCCGCACGCTTTCTACGCGCGTGGCGCAATCTAATTTGGGTCCCGCACACTTCCTACGGCGTCCGGCGCACTCCCACATGAGTCCCGCACACTTTATATGGCGTGCGGCACACTCCCACGTGGGTCCCGCACACTTTCTACGGCGTCCGGCGCACTTTCATTAAGGTCCCACACACTTTTTACGGCGTTCTGCGCACACCCATTTGGGTCCCGCACACTTTCTACGGCGTTCTGTGGCGCACTTCTGAGTCACACGGTGCCGCGTTCCAAAAAGTACTTCCGAGATCCTGCCGTATTGATTGAAGCGTTGCCCCGTCAAATCCTGAGTAAAAGCCTATCAGTAACGGTGTTTATTTCACTAGTTCATTTTTACGATTAAGTAAACGTCGGATGGTTTATAATAACATGTTTACGTGTTTTTGTCTTTCCTGACCCTCAATTTTGAGGTTCCACAAAAATTGAGCTACCAACTTCAAATTTTGACAGGAGCTAGGTGCAAACAAAACCAGCTCCCTGACCAAAAATGAGCTCTCTAGCTCAACGATAAGTGTTCCAACAAGATCGTGAACGCCAACTGAAAAAAAAGGAGATTAACATTTTTTCGACCAAAATGACGTGGTTTTGACACTTTTTCTCGAATCTCAGGTAACCATTTCAGACCATTTTTTGAACAGTTATTCACCTTTCTAAAGTATATTAAATGCAAAAAGAACTGTTTTTCTACGTTTACTCTGGACCCTGATACCGAGATCAGGGGGTTGCGCGATGGAGAATCAAAGCCAAATCTGGTGAGCGCTTCGCGCTCACCACAATTTCCATCCACATTCAAGAATGCCGCTCTTCTCCGGCTGGCCTATAAAATGGAGCATTTCATCAGTAAACAGACATGTTATATTCAGGTAAATCAAGCCGTTTCTCTCGTAGGCTCTCATTTGATAGTGCTATCACTCTAATTTATCAAATGCTTCCACATGCCTCACTCTTCTTTCTGTTATTCGTAGGGGTGGGGTTCCACAGGCTTTTGAGACGGGAATGCTCGAATTCTGTCAACCTGGATGGTTTTCAGCGCTTCAAACACCGTTGACGATATGGTACGGGCCAGGCGGTCCTTTTTGTGCTGTTATCTCAACCATGTTTGTGAGCGTGTATGCTGCCTTTAATAGTGAACTTTATTTAATCTCCCTCCTAGGTGACTGGAACTCCCATTACGAAATCATTCGGTGTGACCGAAACCGCAAAAGGGGTGGTGGGATTCTTTTTCTTGCTAGAAAATTTTTTCCCTGTTCTGGTGCGTCAGGATTCCGTGCCTGATGCACATGAAGTTCTATGTGCGGACCTAGAAATCGAGTTAAAACCTATCCGCTTTGTTTTAGTTTATAGAACTCCTAACTGTTCCTCAACATTGTCATAACGACAACATTTGAACAATTTGATAAGCGATATGATCTCATGCAACTGTTCATACGTTATTACTGGTGATTTCAATCTTCCTGACATTGACTGGGCTATGCCTACTTTGAATACGAATGCGATTTCGAATAGCTTTCTAACTATGTGCTCTAATCACAATCTATCACGACTTGTCAAAACTGCGACTCGTGGTGATCACATTTTAGACCTCGTGTTGAGTAATTCTGAAGACCTGGTGAATACTACAGAAGTTCTACCGCCGCTGGGATCCAGTGATCATGCAACACTTCTATTTAAGCTTAAATCTACCGAAACTTACTGCCCCAATTCAGCTCAGGAGGAATTTCAAAAAGGCCAACTTTGATAATATCAAGACCTATCTGCAAAAGATTGACTGGTTTGGTTCTCTAGATACCATTAGTGGTTTGAACGAGAAATATGAACTTTTGCTCTCGATCATTCATCATTGCATTGACATCTTTGTTCCTCTTGAGCCATTCTCACCTAACAAACCTAAACTCCCACCGTACCTGACCTCACTTGGGAGAATTAGATCTAAGGCATGGTATAGGGCTAAACTGCGGAATAATGACGCTGAATGGGAACATTTCAAAAAGATAAGCGAACGTTTCACACACAAAATGAAGAAATACAATAACCATATTAAAAAGAAAGCCGTTGAGTCCTACAATAAACGTTGCATCTACGGATTCATCAACTCTAGGATTTATGAAACACCTCGTGATGGTGTTCTTAGAACCTTATCAGGCGGAATTCTGAGGAACTTGTTAGTAGACGTTTTTGAACAATTTTTCACGGGAAATTCATTGTCAGTGACAGATAGTCACGTTACTTCTTGCCCCTTCAGTGTTATGAATGACTCTTGCTGGTTCTATAGAGATGAAATTTTGAGAGAACTTGAAGCTTGGCCATTATCTCAATCGATAACTCCTCATGGTGTTCCTCTAAACTTTGCCAGACAAGTTGCCCTAGAAATTTCTGGGTCCCTGGAGTATATCTTTAAAGCCACAGTCCAAGCTCATGGGTAATTTTTGATATTGCACTCCGGTCGCCGTGTATAGCAACCCTACCAAGCGCGAAGTCTCAATTCGCTCAAATAAGCGAGAAAAGGCAAGGAGAAATTCGACCCCGCCTCCATTGAAGAAAAAATGGGTAACGCCCACCGACAAGCTTCCGGTCTCAATAGGGAAGAGAAGCGCGATCGGTATTGTTCCAAATGTATGTTCCTCCATTTGTTTCCGGCCTGGCTTTATTTTGCGACCTGCTTCAAAACGATGGCTGCGAATAGCGAGAAAAGACATGCTCGAGACAACTCGCCCGCGACCTTCTCGCCATTCAAATTCAGAATCTTTGAGGGACCCTAACTCCGTTCGTAGTGACTTCTGAGCGATTCTGGAGTCACTTTTGTGATCAGCGCAAAATTTTCTTCAAGATAAGCAGGAAAACAAAATTTCGATTCTGAGGTTGGACTGTGCCTTTAACCTGAGTTTCATGTCTGGCGTGGTACCTATTATACTTTGGTCCGAATCGAATAATATTCGAATAAATATTCGAATTTTCGAATATTCAAATGTTCGAATATTCGATTTATTCAGAAAATCAAATTATTCGTTTTTTCGAATATTCGGTTTATTCGGAGAATCAAAATATTCGTTTTTCCGAATATTCGGTTTATTCGGAAAAGCAGAGTATTCGTTTTTTCGAATATTCGGTTTATTCGGAGAAACAAAATATTCGTTTTTTCGAATATTCCATTCATTCGGAAAAGCAAAATATTCGTTTTTTCGAATATTCGAATTATTCGGAAAACAAGATATTTGCTTTTTCGAATATTCGGTTTATTCGAACAACCAAAATATTCGTTTTTTCGAATATTCGATTCATTCGTAAAATCAAAATATTCGTTTTTTCGGATATTTGGTTTATTCGGGAAATCAGAATATTCGTTTTTTTTTCAAATATTCGGCCGAACTTTGGTGGTAATATCCGAATATTCGCAAGAGCGTATACTGCCATTTCGCCACGAATCATGGCTGCCGGTTGCATACCCTACGAACCGTTGAGAACACTCCATCCTCATTCAATTTTTGTGAAATCCCAAGGTGAGTTGTAAAGAGCTGGAGGTGACATCATTAACGAGATTTGCTCGAATCCTACTAAGTAAGATCCAAATAAGAAGAGTCGACCTCGCGAAGGGAAACAGAACAAATCGATTTTGTGAACTTCGACCTTTCTTTTTGCAGTCGGTCTAATGTTGCGCTCAATGTCCCATCCTCATTAAGCTGCCCGCGAGGCTATAAATCTTAATCTTGGGGTTATTCGAAGTGCTCAACACAAATCTGAGGTCCGTTTATTGAGTTTCGGCAGATCGCGGTAGATAACGGTGGGTGTACGGTAGTTCGGCGAAGTCTCAGATCCGACTCAAAATTTCTACGTGGGAATTATTCAGGGTGCTGAATACGAATTTTACCGCTTTTCGAAATAGTATGATAGGTTCTGCTCCTAAATGGCAATGTACCGACCGCAATCTGCAGTAAACCTCAGAGTTTCGACAAACGGACCCTAGATTCGTTTTCAACTCCCTAAAAAACCGCTACGGACAAGTTTTTAGCCAAATCCGAAGCTTTTCTTCCAAACACCTCAGAAATTGCCTTATAGGTACCGTTACCCTACCGCGAAGCTCTAGAAACGCTTATTTCTGGAAGCAGCAGCTCGGGACGTGATTTTGCGCATTTTTACTATGGATGCCAAAAAGATACTGACAATGCTTTGTATAGTTCCCTTGTCAGACCGTCCCCCCGGATCATGAGTAGGTCAATGTTTGTTGTTGAGTTGAGCGTTGTCGATTTACCCCTATATACAACCTTTCACCATGTAAGATGGACGCTAAAGGGCACTACGGCGTATGAGCCCACACCTGGTCGCAGGTTTGATCCCGCCGGAAGCCCACATTTTCGCAGAGTATGAGTCATGAGAGTATGATCTCAGACAACTGTGGAGTCCGATTCGGCCGCGATAGGCTTTCTAATCTAATACTCTCTTGAAAGGCTCTTGAACAGCAGCACGAGCTGGTTCGAGAAGCACGTGGTCTATTTAAAGGGGCTACGTGGCGCAGAGAGGCGAAACTTTTGCCGCACCGCCGTTTCCCACGCAACAGCACGTCCTCCTATGGTAATCCCGAGACGGTTGGAGGAGGGATTTAACCTGTTCTCAATAGGGACGGGGTTCCACTTCTCCATGGAGACGTGGTCCCATCCCTTCGATAGGAGCGGCTCTCCCCCAACAAGGAGGGGTTCGCAGCAAAGACGGATCCCCACCGCGCTCCGCGACAAGGGCAGCCTCGCCGCGGTCGACAACTAAGGAGCTTCCTTCGCTGAGAACCGTGACGAAGACCCCCTCAGCGGTTGGATATCCTCCAGAAAGTGACTCGCGGTCACCTTCCAAAAGCGGCCTTGAAAGGCCGCCTGCGCTGTCTATGGCCCAGTGCATACTTCGTCGTGGGTGCGACGGCGTCGCCGCGACAGAAAGTGCTCAACGACGTGATTGGTGATCGGCTGGTCGCCTGCAGATGGAGATGACGCAATAATGCGTCCACGACCAAATACACACTATTTTCTTGACAGTGTGTTTTTTTTTCATCTCCTTTCAATAATAGGGTTTAATCTTTTATAATCCAATACAGGCTCATTTGTAATTGATTGACACGGATCTGTAACCCATGTTCGTCCTCTCCCTTTTGAACTGATTACTTAATATGTGAGGTAATTTTGTTCAATTTCAGATTTGACCAAAACTTCACCTTTGGAGACCTTTAAGGAAGTGATCATTGATGAGATACTTCTTTAGAAATCCCAAAACCATGTAAGGTGGCTGAGTGACGTTTTATACACCGTAAAGATCGCGATTCATAAACATCGCTCAACAAATCTGAAACTTGGGTTGACCGCCCAAATAAACCCTGGCAAAAGTCCCGAGCGGAAAATTTTCAATGGAATTTCAAAAAGTGGAATAGCGCCAGTCTCTGTGAATTTCGATGTCATTTTTCCATTTTCGTAAACTTTGTTCTAAAATAGTGTCTCTTCCTATGATTATCAATGTGAACATAATTTCGGACAAGGAATAGTGAGTGCATTTCAATCAAAAAATCATGAAAAAAGAAAATGTGAAATGATAGAAATAATGAAAAATTCATTTCATGACAGTATTCGGGAAAATGAAAACCTTCGATTGGCCGATCGTCGTCGGCCGACCTAGAACACATGAAAAACGAATTCGAGGCCATCTACCCACCAAACATTGTTGAAACAAACATATCATTGCCTTCCAGGACGGATGTCTGGCGTTTACGTCGCGGTGTCGTAGTGCAGTGCACGACGACACGACACACCATCTAGATGGCGCTAAACAGCGCGCACAATGTGGAAAAGTGTAGATTGGCCGCGACGCAGGCACGACACCGTCGCGTGTAGCAGCTCCCACTAGATCGACCGTGCGCGACGATTGTCAGTGTTAGGCACGATCGATCACTGCGCTGGGCGCGACGGGTTGTACCAGTTCCTGCACCGCGACCCCTCGCCGCGACGCAAGTATGCACTAGGCCCATGAGATGGGTCCCCTTATATACGTGCTGTGCGGCTGATGGGCGCCTGATCAATCGTGGAGCGATCGATCAACGTGTCCAAGCAAAGGCATAGTGGCTCATTTGTCGTCCAAATGGCATCGTAGTCGAATCGAAAGCGGGTCTCGGCCCAGTGGAACGCCTATGGTCTACTGCATACTTCTCGCGACGCGCAGCCGTGACAGTGCATATCAGCAAAATCGATTTTCGGCCGATATAGATGAAAAACATTATGTCGCGTCGCTCGTCGTGGAAAATATGCACTAGGCCTCTGTGTTGCGGCACGTGCTTCTCACTTCGACGACGATTAGGCCACGTGACGCTAGAAAAGTTCGGGCTGTTACGTCGTCCGCAGAGCTTTGTATTCGAATCGAAAGCCTTTTGTGGCCGAATCGGACACCCCAATTGTCTGAGGTAGTGTCGTCCTTCACGTCCTTCGCATCCTAGTGTGATCCTTCGCAGAAAAGTAACTGAATTTTGGATTCATGATCAGCGACTCGAAGAACGGAAGGACTACCACTCTAAACACTGGGGCCTCCTAAACAGGCAGCAGCGACCGTTTATCCCATCGTTTTTAGCACTAAATACGCAGCAAGTTCGCAAGTTGAATCTTGTTGAAACTCGTAGAGCATTCCCACGGGCAAAACAATGAGAGGGAACACGTATGGATAAACAGTCGCTGCTGCCTGTTTAGGTTTTCTCCTAAACACTTCCCTTCTTAGTTATTTTGGAATGTTAGACCGACTTTGAGATCCGCTTAACGATTTTCGGTGGTTCATTTCGCTCAACAAACTATATTGTTGTTGAAGGAATCTTCTGTTGTGGAATTTGTCATTGGAATAATCGTCGGTAGTAAATGTAACAATTTATAGAACTTGTGAAGCTACATATAGACAGATTCAAGTCTGTTACTTAATTTTTGGTAGCTCAGATTCAAATATGCGAAGATTATTCGATTATTCGAAAAATATTCGATTCTCCGAATGAATATTCGAACATTCATTCGATCCGGCTGAGGAAAACACTTTTCAAATCAATCTCCAAGTGCGACTCTCCATAAACCTCGGCATGATAACAATATAGTTGTCTGATGATGTTGTACTCGACACGAGGTTGATACAAGTTCTTTATGGCTAACGTTTCGGAGTAACCTCCTTCTTCAGAGCCTGAAAAGATCAAATAAGAAATGTGTTTACCCGGCCAAACGTCGCCTAATCCGAAATTCGGAATACTATTTTCTGTCACGAAGGAAGGAGAGCAAACCAGAGAAAGTACCTCACCTAACCAAAAACTCGCTAGCGATCAGAACAGCTTGGAACGCCGATGGAAGGGACCGCTGTAGACCACCACTTGAGATGTTAGAAGGCGTATTTGCGGCTCATGCGATTGTATGAAAAATGCCTGCAAGGAAGTAACCGGAAGGGAGAAGGCCTGTATATAACCCGGGAGCTCAGGCGATACGTGAGACTCGCCTTCTAACATCTCAAGTGGTGGTCTACAGCGGTCCCTTCCATCGACGTTCCAAGCTGTTCTGATCGCTAGCGAGTTTTGGTTCGGTGAGGTACTTTCTCTGGTTTGCTCTCCTTCCTTCGTGGCAGAAAATAGTATTCCGAATTTCGGTAGGGTTTAGGCGACGTTTGGCCGGGTAAACACATTTCTTATTTCATCTTTTCAGGCTCTGAAGAAGGAGGGTACTCCGAAACGTTAGCCATAAAGAACTTGTATCAACCTCGTGTCGAGTACAACATCATCAGACAACTTTTCAAATCATTCATTCATTCGACGTTTTTTCCATATTCGAAAAATTCATTCATTTGGAAATCTTGAAAAACGCAATATTCGAAAAATTCATTCATTCGGAAATTCCAAAAAACCCATATTTGAAAAATTCATTCATTCGGAACTTCCGAAAAAAGCCATATTCGAAAAATTCATTCATTCGGAAATCTTGAAAAACGCAATTTTCGAAAAATTCATTCATTCGGAAATTTCGAAAAACACATGTTCGAAAAATTTATTCATTCGGAAATTTTGAAAAACACCATATTCGAATTATTCATTCATTCGAAAATTCCGAAAATTCAATATTCGAATTATTCATTCATTCGAAAAAAAACCTCGAATACCAAAGTATAGTACCTATCAAATGGAAACAGTCTTTTGTTACTCCGATCCCTAAAAAAACCTCCCTTCACAAACCCTATCAATTTTAGACCCATCAGCATAACATCAATACTTTCGAGACTTTTCGAAAAGATTTTGGAAAAGCGAATAGTCCTGCACCTGGAATCTGTGCCTGTATCGCCTGTACTGTCTCTGGGCCAAATTCCGGTCCGCAAATGTGTCTCGACACGCTTTGCGGCCGCACGCGCTCGCGTCAGTCGAGTTTCCAGCGCCAAAGCCAACTCGATGTGGGTTTTTTATACAGTTTTCTCCAATTTTGTTTAGTTTCCAATTTTCAAAACCCACCTAGAGTCAACAGATCGGAGGCTGCGGCGCTGGAAACTCTTCCGACTCGAAAGCGCGCGGCCGCAAAGCGTGTCAAGACGCGATTGCGGACCGGAATTTGGCTCAGAGAAGCACAGAATATTATGTCTGTATAGTTGAGAACTTAGAATACTTTGAACAGTTTTTTTTTGCATACCTGAACTTTTTTTGGTCTTCCAGCATTACATCAAAAGGTTTTCCATCGGAATATCGAATATTCTGGAAAAATTCATTGGTGACGTTGAACGCTAAGAGCCCTAAAGAGTTCGGATATGTTTTTGAAATTCTAGAGTAAAACGTCAGTGTGCTGTCTTGAAAAAGAAGGTCTGTAAATAAGTTTCGTATTCCTGTGAGACCACCGGGTGTCATTTTTATGTGCCGTGTGATTGCTCTGCTGATAGATTTCAGTGCTTTTTTTCAGTCTTTTCGGACCCTGAATTTATTATTAAGTGTTTGTTATGTACTGATTTTTCGCTAGCAGACGCAAAAATAGATCTGTTTATGAAATCTGGGTTCCTGCGAGTGGTTGTTTTTATGTGTTTTGTTATGAACATCTGTTGATAAATGTTGTTGCTTGATTATTGCTTACGGTAGAAAGGATATGGGGGTGAAAGAACGTGATGGGAAAACTGTATAGATGAGCTTAAACGATACGAAAGCGTGAGTGAATTATATTGGACTAGTGGGGGCCAAAACTATTAATAATTCATCGAATAAGGCGAACTGGAAGCAGATCAAAGCAGCGGGAAGGACGCGATGAGGAAGAGCAGACGCTGGTGGGAAGCAGCACAACGAAAGAGAGTCCAGCACGGCAGTACGAAGAGAAAAAAGTGGTCTGGTTGATGAAAGAGTAGGGGGAAATCTTAGGAAATGATAGCGTACCATTTGGTTACTAAACGTAGTTATTAGGTAGCTAAGGCGGAGCGATCTAAAGCGTGGAATTGCAGATTGATGACGTCACAGCCTCTGCATTCGTCCCCCACTTCCGGCAAAACCTGCATTTCCCCCGCCCCCCCCCCGTCGGGCAAAGTTATTTTCCCCCACGTCGGGCAACTACGCCGACGTGGAGGGAGAAAGGAAGCGTTCGACCCGACAGAAATCTGGGGTCGGACCCCGTTCAGGCTGGGGTCGGACCCGGCAAATATCTGAGATAGCGCGCGCCTGCTTGCCCACTATCATGAACCGGAAGGCTAGGAATACTCCAGCGGCGACGCCTCGGCGGAGCGGTAAAAAGCGGGTACAACTTTTCCAAACAACCAAATTCTATAAATGCGTACACCACCAAGATAGCAGAAGAGAGCAATGGAATTAATTATAAAGAAACGACATGAAATTGATGATGATTTAGTAGTGAAAATGGTTAAGAAGCCGTTACGGCCATCGCCGCAATGGCGGAGCGGGTGTCACGCGCGTGCCGCGCGGGCGAGGCGTTGGGCCATTCATACACAAACGCCACGCCAGCGCGGCACGCGCGTACCGCGCTGGCGTTGATTAGTATAAATAGCGCCTTATCGTTGATTTTAGCAAAGCTAATAACTCAGAGGGATCAGCATACCTGCGCTTGGGGAAAACCACCGTCACTGCCAGGTCTACGATGTCATTTAAACGGGGAATGGCTAAAAATTTACTGAAGTATTAGATATGTTTGAAATTGGTATTGTTTTCTGAATTTTCGCGACTTTTTCTAGCGTCTGTCTTATACGACGTACTAAATGAATGAATGAATGAACATTCTGGAACCAGCAGCTTGGGGCGTGGTACTGCAAAGTTTTACTAAAGATGCACAAGAGATACTGACAATACGTTTCGTATCCGCAGATCCGACCTATGCTTTGTAAACTTCGTTGGTGAGTTGGCCATCTGTTGCCGAGTTTTCGAATACTCTTTATTACGGGAAATCGTAAGATTCAAACATGAGCATTCAAGTTCCCTAATTTTTCAAGAGGTTCTGGTACGCGAAACAGAAAGCAAAGTCACTTACTTAACAATTTCGAAGATCAAAACATTTTGCCACGTTTTGTTTGACGTTTTGTCCGCAGTGCGCAAAACACACCAGCAGGCGTGAATAAATAATAAATGAGTTTTTTTAAAAGAAGTTTTTTATTCGGCTCTCAAAAGTTATATAGAGACGTTTTCCAATTGTCCTCTACATCGAGAACTTGCCTACTGAAAAACAGAAAACTACAATACCGCCACTACCCAAGGGAAAAAATGGGCGAAATGGGCAAAATGGGCAACTAAAGCGTCTTTCGACCACAACTCACCTCAAAGTGCTCCGTTTTCAGTTTCGAAAACGTCGAAATGCACAGCATGTCGTGATCTAGTCGATCGTGTAAAAATATTTTTCAAGAGTTGAGAGCAACATTATTTTTTACATTTCTATATTGACCATGCTAGAGATTGTTTTTGACCGAATGAGCTCGTTATCTTGTGATAACATTATCAAGTTCTTAACTAACTCCATCTTAAAAGAGCCTCTTCATAAGTGAACTTCAAATTTTCTCATATACATAGTTAGATAGATTGTGGCACGGTTAACATTTTGGACTTTTCGAAATTGAAAAAGGAGCACTTTGAGGTGAGTTGTGGTAGAAAGACGCTTTAGTTGCCCACTTTGCCCATTTCGTCCATTTTTTCCTTGGATAGCGGCGGTATTGTAGAATACGGCTTTCTATCGTAGACACACCCTCTAAAAAGTTTTGAAAAAATCCGCTTATCCCTGGAAACACACGAGAGAACTATGTGACCTCGGCTTGGCACAGAATGTGCATATTAAAATTCAGGTTCGTGAATTCAGGTAAGTGTGGTCGCATGTGCTCAAAAAGCCTCTTAAAGGCAGTGTTCACGATACAAACTGTTTTGTTTTTCTGTTTTTCCGCCTAGCTTGAAACGGCCAAATGCTGATTCCAATGATGTCTCTGAAATCGTACAAGACCTTCTGGGAACGGAGTTATGGTCCCTCAAAAATTGAGCTAAGGAAGCATGGTGGACGGGTTGTCCGAGGCTTGAAACTTCCGTCTTTTGCATCCGATGTATGCGAGCTGAACTGAGTAGAGAGAGAAGTTGAGAACGAAGGGAAGAACGGGGCTAATGATTGGAAATCATCGCTCATCTCACGATCTCGAGAATTCATTTGTTCACGTCGGTGGGCGTGTAATGCGCTTCTGCGGTTTGCCTTGCGCTCCAAGTGGCAACTTCGGGCTCTTTGGAGCTTTTCCTGGCTCGTTTTCGTGCGTTCTTTTGACGTCAACGTTACAGCGTGCCCCTCCACTACCTATTCCTGGTGTAAACTGAAACACAGTTTTTATCGTGCACCTTGCCTTTAAGCTCAAAAATGATTCTGAACTTTCACGCCAAAAAATGATTCAAAACTTTGCCAACATAAACGCTTATAAGACTGGAGGAGGATGAATGCGTCAGTGTTTCCTAAGAGAGGTAATGGATTTCGAGAAAAGCAAGAGACACTCTTTCGTTCCAACAGAACTGGAAGACGAAGACGAATGAATGAGAAGCGTGGCAAGCCGGGTTGAGTGGATCGATTAATGGCATGGCTGGTTTCAGCGGCACTGTGATTTTGCCGCAGTAGCTCCGCAGTAGTACCGCAATCATTGCGGCGCTATCGCGGTATTTGACACAAGTGCGAGCCCGCAGCATTGTCATTGCGGTACAACTGCGGAACTATGGGGACTGCGGCACGGTTGCGGTACTACAGCGGCCAGTTCTCTCAGAGTTAGTGGCGTATTGAAACTCCATCTTATGTGTGCAACCCTCCCTTGTGAGAATAGGGCGGCGCAGGAGAGTGCAGGATTTTCTGTGCTTACTGCACAGGGTTCGGCGCGGGGAATATCCACACCGGTGGGTCTGAGCCGCGCAATGGTGGAGGGAGGGGGGTCTGAGCTCCACCTGGAGACCACGTGAAACATTCTGACCGTGGGTAGTAGGTACACTGTCTAGAAAAATTTTATGCGAATGATTCGGTAATACTGTCCAATAAACGTGAAATCTTGAAGTAATTGAATTAACGTAAATGTTGAAATTATAGTAAAGGTTCTCCTACGATTGAATATAAGGCACATAGGTTCTGGGCGTATATCCTGGATGGTTGTGTTCTGAATTGCAAATAAGAACAGATTGGAAACTATGGAATGGGGCGGAAGAAAAGAGAGGACGCGATGAATAAAGTTATTGGCAAAGGCGAAGACGACGAGATCCTACATACATAAAATTCACCCTTTTGTTGGTTCCCGAAAATGAAAGCGGGTCCGCTTTCATTTCCGGGGAACCCTGCAGGCTGGCCTTTAACCAGCTGATGACTCATGATGGAAATCCCAATGAATTTTTTGTTTTTCGTTGTTGTTTTTGAGTTTTGTTTTGCTGTTGTTTCTTTTATTATTTTTGTTGTGTTTTTAGGTACCATCGCAGCGAGGGGGCCACTTGGCCATCGCTGCGATGGTACCTACCGTTGTACATATCGTTGTTCACGAGCGAAATTTTCAAAACTTTTTTCGTTCGTTTTTGTTCGCTCGAAACTTCTTCGAACGATTTTTTTTTCAAATTTCATTCTCGAAATTTTTCAAACGATTTTTTTTCAGACTTCGCTCGTTCGAAATGTTTTCGCACGAAAATTTTTCAATTTTCGCTCGTTCAAAATCCGATTCTTTGAAATTTTGTTCGGAATTCGTTTCTTCGAAATTCTTTTCAAAAGATTTCGAAAGAAAGTTCGAAATTTTCGAAAAAAATTTAAATTTTAAAAGAAATCGAATTTTCGATCAGCTTTGAAATTCGTTCGTTCGACCCCCGAAATTTCGAAACTTTTTCGATTTTCGTTCGTTCGACATTTTTTTTTTCGAAATTGTACAACTATACATCGCACATGGGGAAGGGCACTTGGCCAAGCCCATTTTTCCATGCCGCCGCGCCATTCGAGCGCCAACCCGGTGTTTTCTTCCCCCGTTCCAAAAAAAAAATGTGGGAAAAAGAACAAAGGAAAATAAAACAGGGGTGCTATCGCAGCGTGGTGGGGGACACTTGGCCATCGCTCTTGACCACGCCCATTTTTTGGCGCCGCAGCCACTCTCCTGATTTTGGATTGAGAGGAAAACCAGTGCTATTTAAGTGGGGAGGGAGGCACTGTTGGATAGTTTTTGGCCACTCCAATTTTGCCGTGCCCGGCAACGACTCCTGAATCCGGCAGGAAAGGGAATCCCTGGGCAGGTGCTCAAATTGATTGCGGCACGGTAAAATAGGCGTGGTCAAGTGCACCGCGCCATATTGCCCCCCTCCCCCCGCTAGGATAGCACCGGAAAACTCTTGGTTAGTGCTCAAAATGTGCTGCGGCACAGAAAAATGGGCATGGCCAAGTGCAATGGTCAAGTGCCCCCCCATGCGATGGCAACCCATTTCACCAACATTCACTGTTCTTCGGGAAGCGAATCACTCGTCGTTCGGCGGAGCCGAACGAATACTACACGGAGGGTGGCCGGCTGGCCGGACCATCGTTCGCCGGAGCTGAACGAATACTACGTAGAGGGAGGGTGGCCGGCGAAGCCGAACGAATACTACACTGAGGGTGGCCGGCGAAGCCGGCCCATCGTTCGGCGAAGCCGAACGAATACTATGTAGAGGAGGGGGGTCCGCAAAGCCGGCCCATTGTTCGGCGAAGCCGAACGAATACTATGTGGAGGAAGGGGGGTCGGCGAAGCCGGCCCATCGTTCGGCGAAGCCGAACGAATACTACGCGGAGGGTGGCCGGCGAAGCCGGCTCGTCGTTTGGCGGAGCTGAACGAATACTACGTAGAGGGAGGGGGGTCGGCGAAGCCGGCCCGTCGTTCGGCGAAGCCGAACGAATACTTTGTAGAGGGAGGGTGGCCGGCGAAGCCGGCCCATCGTTCGGCGAAGCCGAACGAATACTACGTAGAGCGAGGGGGTCGGCGAAGCCAGCCCGTCATTCGGCGAAGTCGAACAAATACTACGGAGAAGTAGCGTCGCCGGCGAAGCCGGCCCGTCGTTCGGCGGAGCCGAACGAATACTACGTAGAGGGCGGGGGGTCGGCGAAGCCGGGCCCTGGTTCGGCGAAGCCGAACGAATACTATGGAGAGGAGGGGGGTCGGCGAATCCGGCCCATTGTTCGGCGAAGCCGAACGAATACTATGTAGAGGAAGGGGGGTCGGCGAAGCCGGCCCATCGTTCGGCGAAGCCGAACGAATACTACGCGGAGGGTGGCCGGCGAAGCCGGCTCGTCGTTTGGCGGAGCCGAACGAATACTACGTAGAGGGCGGGGGGGCCGCGAAGCCGGCCCGTCGTTCGGCGAAGCCGAACGAATACTATGTAGAGGGAGGGTGGCCGGCGAAGCCGGCCCATCGTTCGGCGAAGCCGAACGAATACTACGTAGAGGGAGGGGGTCGGCGAAGCCGGCCCGTCGTTCGGCAGAGCCGAACGAATACTATGTAGAGGGAGGGTGGCCGGCTGGCCGGACCATCGTTCGGCGAAGCCGAACAAATATTACGTAGAGGGAGGGGGTCGGCGAAGCCAGCCCGTCATTCGGCGAAGTCGAACAAATACTACGGAGAGGTAGCGTGGCCGGCGAAGCCGGCTCATCGTTCGGCGATGCCGAACGAATACTACGTAGAGGGAGGGGGTCGGCGAAGCCGGCCCGTCGTTCGGCAGAGCCGAACGAATACTATGTAGAGGGAGGGTGGCCGGCTGGCCGGACCATCGTTCGGCGAAGCCGAACGAACACTAGGTAAAGAGAGGGTGGCCGGCGAAGCCGGCCCATCGTTGCGCGAAGCCGAGCGAATACTACACGGAGGGAGGGAGTCGGCGAAGCCGGCCCGTCCTTCGGCGAAGCCGAACGAATACTTTGTAGAGGGAGGGTGGCCGGCGAAGCCGGCCCATCGTTCGGCGAAGCCGAACAAATATTACGTAGAGGGAGGGGGTCGGCGAAGCCAGCCCGTCATTCGGCGAAGTCGAACAAATACTACGGAGAGGTAGCGTGGCCGGCGAAGCCGGCCCGTCGTTCGGCGGAGCCGAACGAATACTACGTAGAGGGCGGGGGGTCGGCGAAGCCGGCCCGTCGTTCGGCGAAGCCGAACGAATACTATGTAGAGGGAGGGTAGCCGGCGAAGCCGGCCCATCGTTCGGCGAAGCCGAACGAACACTAGGTAAAGAGAGGGTGGCCGGCGAAGCCGGCCCATCGTTGCGCGAAGCCGAGCGAATACTACACGGAGGGTGGCCGACGAAGCCGGCCCGTCGTTCGGCGGAGCCGAACGACTACTACGGAGAAGGAGGGTGGCCGGCGAAGCCTTTTCCGGTGCTATCCTAGCGGGGGGAGGGGGAGGGGGCAATATGGCGCGGTGCACTTGACCACGCCTATTTTACCGTGCCGCAATCAATTTGAGCACCTGCCCAGGGATTCCCTTTCCTGCCGGATTCAGGAGTCGTTGCGGGGCACGGAAAAATTGGAGTGGCCAAATACTATCCAACAGTGCCTCCCTCCCCACTTAAATAGCACTGGTTTTCCTCTCCAATCCAAAATCGGGAGAGTGGCTGCGGCGCCAAAAAATGGGCGTGGTCAAGAGCGATGGCCAAGTGCCCCCCACCACGCTGCGATAGCACCCCTGTTTTATTTTCCTTTGTTGTTTTCCCCACGTTTTTTTTGGAACGGGGGAAGAAAACACCGGGTTGGCGCTCGAATGGCGCGGCGGCATGGAAAAATGGGCTTGGCCAAGTGCCCTTCCCCATCTCGCTTCAACAGCACCGTGCGATGTATAGTTGTACAATTTCGAAAAAAAATGTCGAACGAACGAAAATCGAAAAAGTTTCGAAATTTCGGGGGTCGAACGAACGAATTTCAAAACTGATCGAAAATTCGATTTCATTTGAAATTTCAATTTTTTTCGAAAATTTCGAACTTTTTTTCGAAATCTTTTGAAAAGAATTTCGAAGAAACGAATTCCGAACAAAATTTCGAAGAATCGGATTTTGAACGAGCGAAAATTGAAAAATTTTCGTTCGAAAAGATTTCGAACGAACGAAATCTGAAAAAAAAATCGTTTGAAAAATTTCGAGAATGAAATTTGAAAAAAAAGTTCGTTGGAAGAAGTTTCGAACGAACGAAAACGAACGAAAAAAGTTTGAAAATTTCGCTCGTGAACAACGATATGTACAACGGTTTTAGGTACCATCGCAGCGATGGCCAAGTGGCCCCCTCGCTGCGATGGTACCTAAAAACACAACAAAAATAATAAAAGAAACAACAGCAAAACAAAACTCAAAAACAACAACGAAAAACAAAAAAATTCATTGGGATTTCCATTATGAGTCATCAGCTGGTTAAAGGCCAGCCTGCAGGGTTCCCGGAAATGAAAGCGGGACCCGCTTTCATTTTCGGGAACCAACAAAAGGGTGAATTTTATGTATATAGGATCTCGTCGTCTTCGCCTTTGCCAATAACTTTATTCATCGCGTCCTCTCTTTTCTTCCGCCCCATTCCATAGTTTCCAATCTGTTCTTATTTGCAATTCAGAACACAACCATCCAGGATATACGCCCAGAACCTATGTGCCTTATATTCAATCGTAGGAGAACCTTTACTATAATTTCAACATTTACGTTAATTCAATTACTTCAAGATTTCATGTTTATTGGACAGTATTACCGAATCATTCGCATAAAATTTTTCTAGACAGTGTACCTACTACCCACGGTCAGAATGTTTCACGTGGTCTCACGGTGGAGCTCAGACCCCCCTCCCTCCACCATTGCGCGGCTCAGACCCACCGGTGTGGATATTCCCCGCGCCGAACCCTGTACGGTAAGCACAGAAAATCCTGCACTCTCCCTGCGCCGCCCTATTCTCACAAGGGAGGGTTGCACACATAAGATGGAGTTTCAATACGCCACTAACTCTGAGAGAACTGGCCGCTGTAGTACCGCAACCGTGCCGCAGTCCCCATAGTTCCGCAGTCGTACCGCAATGACAATGCTGCGGGCTCGCACTTGTGTCAAATACCGCGATAGCGCCGCAATGATTGCGGTACTACTGCGGAGCTACTGCGGCAAAATCACAGTGCCGCTGAAACCAGCCATGCCATTAATCGATCCACTCAACCCGGCTTGCCACGCTTCTCATTCATTCGTCTTCGTCTTCCAGTTCTGTTGGAACGAAAGAGTGTCTCTTGCTTTTCTCGAAATCCATTACCTCTCTTAGGGAAACACTGACGCATTCATCCTCCTCAGTCTTATAAGCGTTTATGTTGGCAAAGTTTTGAATCATTTTTTGGCGTGAAAGTTTAGAATCATTTTTTGAGCTTAAAGGCAAGGTGCACGATAAAAACTGTGTTTCAGTTTACACCAGGAATAGGTAGTGGAGGGGCACACTGTAACGTTGACGTCGAAAGAACACATAAAAACGAGCCAGGAAAAGCTCCAAAAGAGCCCGAAGTTGCCAATTCGAGCGCAAGGCAAACCTCAAAAGCGCAGTACACGCCCACCGATGTGAACAAATGAATGCTCGAGATCGTGAGATGAGCGATGATTTCCAATCATTAGCCCCGTTCTTCCCTTCGTTCTCAACTTCTCTCTTTACTCAGGTCAGCTCGCATACATCGGCTGCAAAAGACGGAAGTTACAAGCCTCGGACAACTCGTCCACCATGTTTCCTTAGCTCAATTTTTGAGGGACCAAAACTCCGTTTCCAGAAGGTCTTGCACGATTTCAGAGACATCATTGGAATCAGCATGGGGCCGTTTTCAAGCTAGGCGGAAAAACAGAAAAACAAAACAGTTTGTATCGTGAACACTGCCTTTAAGAGGCTTTTTGAGCACATGCGACCACACTTACCTGAATTCACGAACCTGAATTTTTTAATATGCACATTCTGTGCCAAGCCGAGGTCACATAGTTCTCTCGTGTGTTTCCAGGGATAAGCGGATTTTTTTCAAAACTTTTTAGAGGGTGTGTCTACGATAGAAAGCCGTATTCTACAATACCGCCGCTATCCAAGGGAAAAAATGGACGAAATGGGCAAAGTGGGCAACTAAAGCGTCTTTCTACCACAACTCACCTCAAAGTGCTCCTTTTTCAATTTCGAAAAGTCCAAAATGTTAACCGTGCCACAATCTATCTAACTATGTATATGAGAAAAATTTGAAGTTCACTTATGAAGAGGCTCTTTTAAGATGGAGTTAGTTAAGAACTTGATAATGTTATCACAAGATAACGAGCTCATTCGGTCAAAAACAATCTCTAGCATGGTCAATATAGAAATGTAAAAAATAATGTTGCTCTCAACTCTTGAAAAATATTTTTACACGATCGACTAGATCACGACATGCTGTGCATTTCGACGTTTTCGAAACTGAAAACGGAGCACTTTGAGGTGAGGTGTGGTAGAAAGACGCTTTAGTTGCCCACTTTCCCTATTTCGCCCATTTTTTCCTTGGGTATTGGCGGTATTGTAGTATTCTGTTTTTCAGTAGTCAAGTACTCGATGTAGAGGACAATTGGAAAACGTCTCTATATAACTTTTGAGAGCCGAATAAAAAACTTCTTTAAAAAAAACTCATTTATTATTTATTCACGCCTGCTGGTGTGTTTTGCGCACTGCGGACAAAACGTCAAACAAAACGTGGCAAAATGTTTTGATCTTCGAAATTGTTAAGTAAGTGACTTTGCTTTCTGTTTCGCGCACCAGAACCTCTTGAAAAATTAGGGAACTTGAATGCTCATGTTTGAATCTTACGATTTCCCGTAATAAAGAGTATTCGAAAACTCGGCAACAGATGGCCAACTCACCAACGAAGTTTACAAAGCATAGGTCGGATCTGCGGATACGAAACGTATTGTCAGTATCTCTTGTGCATCTTTAGTAAAACTTTGCAGTACCACGCCCCAAGCTGCTGGTTCCAGAATGTTCATTCATTCATTCATTTAGTACGTCGTATAAGACAGACGCTAGAAAAAGTCGCGAAAATTCAGAAAACAATACCAATTTCAAACATATCTAATACTTCAGTAAATTTTTAGCCATTCCCCGTTTAAATGACATCGTAGACCTGGCAGTGACGGTGGTTTTCCCCAAGCGCAGGTATGCTGATCCCTCTGAGTTATTAGCTTTGCTAAAATCAACGATAAGGCGCTATTTATACTAATCAACGCCAGCGCGGTACGCGCGTGCCGCGCTGGCGTGGCGTTTGTGTATGAATGGCCCAACGCCTCGCCCGCGCGGCACGCGCGTGACACCCGCTCCGCCATTGCGGCGATGGCCGTAACGGCTTCTTAACCATTTTCACTACTAAATCATCATCAATTTCATGTCGTTTCTTTATAATTAATTCCATTGCTCTCTTCTGCTATCTTGGTGATGTACGCATTTATAGAATTTGGTTGTTTGGAAAAGTTGTACCCGCTTTTTACCGCTCCGCCGAGGCGTCGCCGCTGGAGTATTCATAGTCTCCGCAGGCGCGGCACGCGCGTCACGGGCTTTTAAAGTACTCATACTCTAACGCCACGCCAGAGTGGCAAGCGCGTGCCACGCTGGCGTTGAGTAGTACGAATAGCGCCTAAGGTAAGGGTATCATCAGGAGTTATTTGGGGTGTTTTGAAAAAGAAATCGGATTTTCTCAAAACTTGTATGTAAGGGTACTCTAGGGTGCTGAAAACAAATCTGGGGTCTGTTTGTCGAAATGCTAGAGGAACACCTCCTATTAGAAGTACACCTATCATAGAAGTACACCAAAAAGACGGGTTTCTGAGAATTAGAAGTACACCCTATATTTGAAGTACACCTCTAATTGAAGTACATCTAAAATAGAGGCCTGAGGATTAGAAGTGCATGTTCCTCTATTAGAGAAAATGCGGTATATCAATTAGGTGTTGCAAGCGAAAGGTTTACTCTTCTTCGGTAGCTACTCCCCTAAGTTTCCTTCATTAAGTTGAATATTCACTCCACTAGAATGATACCAAGTCCACTGGTCTCTTTCCAAAGATTTTCTCATTTTGAGACGACACCCATTGGTTACCTAAAGCCTGTCCAAATGAGACTCTCCACCCACGCGTTCAGCCTGCGCAACGAGCACACGTCAAACCTAGTGCATCTCCCCGCGTTTCGCGATCGCGACAGTGCATATCAGTAATATCGATTTTCGGTCGATAGAGATGACATTATGAAGCATTATGTCGCGTCGCTCGTTGCGGTAAGTATGCACTAGGCCTCACGAAGGCATTTTTCAGACGAGCTGACCCAAACAGCTAACTGGAATATTGTTCCCAACTTGTCTGATATTCGTGGTAATATACTCACGAATCCAAGAAAACCTTCGCGGCGGCCGATCAACATGCCCACCGGCCGCGTGGGCGAGTACTCTCATTCGGATAGACCTGAATTACTCCGTGGAAGTAATGAAAAATTTATTGATTCCACTGTGACGAAAAATTGAGTGTAATCGTTCCATACCAAAAGTAAATAGACTTTCAAAATAGCTACAAGTTCATCGGAAAAGAGATATGTAGGGACAAATAGGTGCATGTCATACCATGTAAGCTCTGGTACATCCCTAGTGACCTGTTGATTTCGATTATCGCCAGCAGCGGAGCGGTGGGTCCTCGGTGAAATGTAACTAGTGATGAGGAGGTTTCGACGAAAAAGCCACCGATCGGCGCTGTGATAACCGAAAACATGAGTTCACTTGGAATGAAACAGAGTCTAGCTGTCCTTTCTCGTGAACTATAGTGCCAACGTAACTACATAGCACGTATTCGTGGTTTAGGCAGCCAATTCTTTGGCGTCCAGTGTGTGGATAATGCTACTGAAAGTGAATTAAATCTATGGGCCACGGGAAGATATATATTCATTAGAGATAGTGTAAGAATCAAGAAGACGTGGCCAATAATGACTGGGTGATAGCAGAAATGGCTTGGAAACAAAATTATAGGCTCAGCAGGAGCGCCAAAGCTGAGACAAAAGCGCTGTTGCGGTACGATTGCGGGACTAATGCGGCAAGATCGTGGCTGCCCGCAATCGCCCTGCGGTCGTACCGCAATCGTGCCTCTGCGGCTCCGGCCGGGGCCGCTGAGGCACGATTGCGGTACGATTGCGGGGCGATTGCGGCCAGTTCTCTCAGAGAAAATGTGTTCTAGGGGGAGCACAGTGGACCAACATTCTATACTCAGAATCGGCTAAATGCCTCAGAGATTCACAGGAGATTTCCAAAAGTGGGCATTTCCATAGCTTCGCCAATAGCTAAGGGGTACACGAACTCAGGCAAACCATCGCTCCGAGCGGGACCGGCTCCTCCCAATTATGACGACATCGCCCGGACAGCAGCCGAGGGGCCAACTGGCACCGCGGTCCCTGTCTGGTGCCAGTTCGCCCCTCGGTCGCTCTCCGGTCGCTCTTGGAGCCACAGCGGTGCCATCGCCAGAGATAGAGAGACGCGGGATTGGTTGTTCTTTGAGTGATAACGTGCGATCCACGTTATCACTCAAGGAACAACCAATCCTGCGGGTATAAAAGGCGGTTCGCCTCGTTTAGACGGGTAGTTGGCCTTTCGAGGCCACTCTTGAGAGGTGACCTCGGATCACTCTCAGGATGACAATTTTTGGCGGCCGAGGGGATCCCTCATGGTACGCGGTGGGGAAGGCTTCCTCATTGCGGACCATGCTGGGATGGTATCCTTGTTGCGGCCTGTGGCAGGATTAACCTCCTGACCCGCAGGCTGTAACAGGTACCTTCTCCTCTTAACAGGCTTAATCCTCTCTAGAAGAGACGGAAATAAATAAAAAAATAGCAATTAGGAAATTTTTGAAAATCGCCCGAACAGAGACCGCAGTGCCAGTTGGGACCGAAGATCGCTCCGAGCGATACTGCTGTGGCCCGGAGAGCGGCTGCTGTGGCCCGAGTAGATGGCTAATTTTCGCTCGGAGCGGAGAGGCAGCGCCGCTCCAGTAGCTCTCCGGTACCGCTCGGAGCGATGGTTTGCCTGAGAATGACTATTTCCAGGGCGTTCAAAAAATTGTCTCGTATTGAGCCAATAATTTGTTAATAGAGGTTTTTGGGTGCTGATTACGAACCTGAGGCCCATTAGTCAATATTTCAAAGAATACGTCTGATTTGGTTCAAAGCTTCAAAATGTGGGGTGATTTTGCTGCCCAAACGCGACTTTTGACGATTTCGAGAATCCTACGACCAAAGCGCTTCGAAACTTGTACATAGGAGCTATACGGGCTGCTTGACCCGAATATACAATTCGCTTATCGTCTTTCGATAAATTACGGTAGGTTACAGTGGGTATACGATAGCTCGGTCAAAGTGTCATATTTCACTCAAAATTTAACTCTGGGTGTTATTTTGAACGCTGAACACGAATTCGAGGTCCATTTTTCGATTTTCGAAATTTTAAGGTATCGCCTGTTAGAAAGCATTATGCCTACCGTAATCTAGGGGTATCGCCTGTTAGAAAGCATTATGCCTACCGTAATCTACAGAGACCTTAAGTCTGGCGCGGAATAGACCCCAAATTCGGGTTCAGCGCCCTAAATAACCCCCAGTTGAAAGTTCTGGGACGGTAGTAATTCATGCGAAATTACGAGTTTCATGTCGCGAGCTGACGTTCGAAACTCGCAGAATGAACTGATTGAAACCGAGACCATACACGCATCATCATGCGAGGTGTAGCGTTTCTTTGCAAAACTTCATCACTCTAAGGAGTTGAACCCATAGTGCCTTTAACTATAGCGGCGATCACTGGCATTCCACCGAGATTGCACTTTGGTTTGTGGCTTGGTCATGTTTTCATTGTAGGTGTCTCCCATTGCGAACACAGCATTGTGTTTCTGGCAACAGCAGAGGATCAAACTAGTAGTTACGTCATAGTACCTACTCAAAAGCTTAAACTGATAGAGAAAAGAAACATTGAAAATTTTACACTCAAGGCGTTTGTAAATGAGTGGTTGGTCAAGCGGAACTCGAAACTTAATTCCTACATACTTATTTGTATAAGACATGTGAAAGAATCTATTTGTCTTTCCTCATTCGAGTAAATTCGATCGGCCTTCTGGACTACAATAAAAGGACCTCAATAACTACACGCCTACTCACTTTCCTCAACGTTCTTCGACGGATTTGTTCTATAAATATGATTGCTGTTAATCCTTGCCGCAATTTTCACCTCTCAATTCTTGTGTCGAACCTACTGCTGCCTATTTCTTGTCAGCACCTACTACCCTCTCACAAAAGCAAGACTTTCTAATCTCTGACTTTTTCTATCGTTTGTTCTGAGAGTTTTGGCCGCGAAATAGCCGGGAAATAGCCCACCAGGCTCCGCAGCGGCTCCTGGTGGGTTATTTCCCGGCTGTTTCGCGGCTATTTCTCGGCTTTTCACGGAACAGACAAGAATTAGCCGAGAAATAGCCGAGATATAACCGAGAAATACTCAGAATTAAAAAAATTTGACCAAGACGCAACCGTCACCGGCTCGCCGAGCCACCGTCCGGGGCCGCCAGCGCTTGGGCGGGGCCTCCAGAGGCTGAACGAGGTCCAAGTACCTCAAACTTGGGTAATTGAACCGACGGAGGTGCTGACATCTGAATCATGCCTCCGGAATGCTCCGTATATCTACCGGGAGAGCATTATTTCTCGGCTATTTCTCGGCTATTTTGCGGCGAACACTATTCGGCGGCTATTTTGCGGCGAGCATTATTTAGCGGCTATTTCTCGGCTATTACGCGGCTATTTCGCGGCTCTTTCCCGGCTAGCATTATTTGGCGGCTATTTAGCGGCTATTACGCGGCAAGCAGGCATTTCTCGGCTATTTCGCGGTTATTTCTCGGCCAAAACTCTAAGAGTGAACGACCGCATGAGCAAACGTTTTTGTTGGCTCGAAAAAAAAGTTTTCTCACCCATCCGCAAAAAAATCATGCTCCTCCTAATAACTTGGGCATTGCAAAATTAATCTTTTTTTGCACACTTCGGGTACTGATACCTTATCAAATCGGACTGATAAGGGCATAACTCTCTTGAACAGGGCAAATGCCCTACCAGCTTTCGCAGCTTTGATTTTTGCTAGAAAATTTGTTGACACTGTGAAAAAAATTGTAAAAACGTTTGAATACACTCAGCCCATACTTTGAGTTTTTTTGAAATTTCGAAATCAATTTCCGCTTATCCTACCGAACAACCAGCAACGTGTCCCGGAATTTCATTTTTTGTGAATTCAGAAATTGAGCATGTGGATTGAGACATATGAAATCACGAATTGAACTTCATGAAAAAATTCAAATCATGTGATGCTCGCACGAAAAAATCATTTTTTATCGAATAAAAAACTTTTTTCGACAACTTTCTTAGAACACGGATTCGCAGGATATTGAGGACCTCCTTGAGAAAATTAGGAAGTTATAGAATTGTGAAATTTTTGATAAGACAAAGATTTTTGTTCATTTTTGCACCTACATACTATTTACACTTGTACTTACTGTCCGAGTTCGTGGCGTATCCAAATCTGCCTGGGAAACTCAGTCGAACGAGCAAAGCAGTGCTCGATAATTTCTGCATCATCCTGATACATGGCTCCGATTAGGTTCTCCGAGAAATTGAATATTGAAGAGCAAAATTCAAAACATCACATTTTGAACACTTTTTCGAAATCGAAAAATCAAAAAACGAAACTTCCGAACGTAATCGAAAACCAAATGATATAAAAAAGAAATAAGGAAATCGAAAAATCGCGTAAGTCTGAAATCGATTCGATCGGACAAAAATCTAAGAAACAACTTCGGTTCACATTGCTGGACATCGTTGTGTTATAACCTGATCAATTTGATTTGGTAAGGTTTCAGTGCCTGGAATGTACTAAGTAAGATGAATTTTTCTATGCCCAGCCTATCAGTAGCAAATACCCGCTCCTTCCAGCTGAAAACGTAAAAATCATGTATTTATGACATCATCAGTCCAGTTTGATAAGGTCTCAATTTATTACTTGTGTCGAAAGGAATTAATTTTGCGATTCCCAGGTCATCAGGAACAAGTTATCGCTCCACTCTTGTGAAAACTTATAACTCGAAGAACTATAATCTTATCAGTTGAGATTGATATGGTGTCAACGCCTGCCTTCTGCCAAAAAAAAATTTATTTAGCTATTTCCAACTTAATCAAACCTAATACTCGCTTTTCCGGCTCAAAATGCTCCAAATCTTATGTATATGTTCATATCACTTCGATTTGATAATTTATCAAAGCTAGCTTAGTGTTAAAATAGTCTATAATCAAGTTTTTCACGCTAACATGACCAAATCCCGGCTTTTCCGCGTTAAAAACGCGCGATCCACCGATTTTTGCCGAGGTATCCGAGATGTATCCTTGGAGGTCGGCTGTCAATAATTTGATGACTGCCACTGTCTGCGCGCTTGCTGACAGCCTGTGCATAACAGCACCCACCTCGCCTGATCGACGAAAAAGCCCTCCGCATCAGTATTTCTCCCCGAAACTGGGAGTCTCCTGCGTCTCCACCACCTCTGCGCTGTTTCGCCTTTTGCTGCCTACCTCGCCTAGAGACAGAGCCTGCTGCCAATTTCAGCGATCTCGCGAGGGTGCCCGAAACCATGAGGTGTACCCGCAATGAGCTCCATAGAAGCGAGCACAGGATAGGAGGCGGTTGACCATTTTGCACGAGATTTGGAAGATGGGTCCCTTTGAAGTCGGGGAACACTATGGATACGGTTTAGAACCGGTTTATTGCTATATCGCCTCAAAATCGCCACTTCTTGTGAGGTCGAAACTCGCAGAATACCTTAATGTTTTGGCCATTTCGAAACTCGTAGTTCCAAATGGATTACTACCACCCCTGAGCCGAATTCGAAAAACATTTTCTGAACGCCCCAAAAATTCCCTGATTTGGTTTTCTAGAAGCATTTTTATTGCTTCAAAAAAAGGTACCCTCACCTTTTTTGAAGCAATAAAAACGCCGTTTTTGGAACCCCTTTAGCTATTTAGCCGATTTCAAGCGCGGGTCATTTATATACTCTCGCAGACCTACAGCATCGACAACATGAATTTCCAAATCGCCACCGGAAGGTAACAAGCCTCTCTTGTCAGTGGGGCTGTTTGTTTATTTATTTTTATTTATTTATTTAAATACGCTGTATAAGACAATCGTGCGAAAAGATTGAAGATTATACAAGAAACATGAAATCACTCAAGTGATCATGAAAAATACGAGTTCACATGGACTTGGCTGAAATTACGACATCAACCGATAGATAATTATGATCTAAGAAGCTTATTTTTGATGCGACGCTTGAATGTGGCGGTTGTGCACATTGAATCCACTGTTTTGCTCAAGGTAATGAATAATGATCCAGCTCGGGCTGTGAAACCGTTCGCTCTAAGCCTAGTTTTTGGTTTGCGGTAGGAGATCTTCATTTGTCCACCACGTGTTACTGAGTGAACAAATGTATAAAACTTTGATGCGTCAACAGTGTACCTGCCGTGAATGATTTTGTGCACTGTACATGCATCGTATACCTTCCTCCTCGTTTCCAACGTTGCTAGTTTCAAAAGTGAGTTTCGGTCCGTAGATGAAGGAATACTAGAGTACCGATAGCCTTCAGTTCTAATAAAAACTTTTCTTGTGAAATTTCTCTGTATTTTTTCAATCTTGTTGATATCTCTTTTCCTGGATGGGTTGAACACCGTGCAGCCCCATTCGACTAGTGGCCTTATGTAGGTCTTATATGCATTGATAATAATGTTCTTATCTCTGGTGGATAACGCTTTGAATATGTGAAACGTTCGTATCATAGCCTTTTTACAAATCGCGTCATAATGAGCAGAGAAATCCAAATCATTTGTGTAAAGAAATCCCAGATCTCTGACTGAATTCACCGGTTTAATGGTACTAGCATTCATATGGTATGTAGGTGGTGTGTCAGAGGCTCCTAATCTCAGATGCAAGGTTTTTTCTGTTGACAGTGGGAGTTCCCATTCTTGAGACCACTTTGTCAAGCTATCAATAGCGGACTGCACAGCCAGACTCCCTTCAGAACGCGATACATCGCAATAAATTTTCAAGTCATCCGCGTATTGTTTACAGGTCACATTTTCATTTTCTAGTAGCTTTGGAACTTCTGCCGTGTAGATGTTAAACAGGATAGGTGATAAGACCCCTCCCTGTGGAACTCCACTAGTTATATTCTTGACATCCGAAAGCACCCCATTGATATTCACCTGGAAAGTTCTTCCAGTGAGGTACTCTCTCACCCATGAATTGATACTCGGATGGAAACCAATTTCATTTAACATATGCAAAAGTTTGTCAGTGCTCACTCGATCGAATGCTTTTTGGAAATCGAAATATATCACATCACAGCACCCCTTATCGTCCAAAATGTTTGTCCAATCATTGAGACTTTCTAGTAGATTGGTTTCAGCAGACTTTCCTCTCACAAACCCATGTTGACATATCGGAATAATTTTATTTAGATCGAGATGTTCCACCACATGTTTTTTGATAATTTTTTCGAGGAGTCTGCAAAAAATTGACGTTAGGCTGACTGGCCTGTAATTTCTTGGGTCAGATGCAGGTTTTTTTCAAAATTGGTGTGACATAAGAGTGCTTCCATCGTCCAGGAACTTCAGAGAGTAATATTGATTGATTATACAAATACGATAACGGGCCCGAAATTATGTGTGCGACATTGTGTATGAAAGTGAAGGGGATTTCGTCAGGAGTTCGAGAGCTAGAATTGGGCCATGTAGTCAGATATCCATAGACAGTTAATGGGTCTATAGATGTGAACTCTGGCATTGGATGTTCAATGACGAAACCTATGTTTGGTCTTCGACCATTATCTAGTGAATACACTTTAGAAAATTCATCAGCAAAAGCATTCGCATTTTCCGCATCTGTTACAACACTGTTGCCGTTACTTAGTAAACCTCCAGATTTTTCACCACCACCCAATTTCCTCCTAAGATATTTGTAGAAATCTTGTTTTCTCCCAGATGTCAAAATTTTCTTCTCTAAATTGGAGTTGAATTTTTTCAGCTTCTCTGTGAACTTCGTTGTAAAGTTATTGTATCCTGTCCAAAAACCGCTTGCATTCGCATAATGAAACAGCCTTTCCTTCTGCTCGAGCATGTTTCGCAAATAAGAAGGTAAGTTTGAGACGGTGGGTGAAACGGGGGTCCAAGGAACAAAAAGTTCGATAGCGTGATTCAATATTGCTATGAACATTTCGTATTTTTCATGAACTGTTGTCACACAATCAAAGGAATCCCTCCACAGAATGGACGATAGGTAATTATTAATCGAGTCATAATTGCACTTTGAAAATGACCTCACGTACAGCGTTTCTTGTTTTGTACCGCTAAAAATCTCGTTGAATGTAATACTTTTATGGTCACTATGCCCAATGGGAGCACGAACCATCACTTTGTCAACCACTTCTCCTGAATTTGAAAATATCAAATCAAGGATGTCATTGCCACGTGTGGGACGCTCCACTAGTTGTGAATAACCATGGCAGAACATAAGGTTAGCGAACTGATGGTGACTGTTTTCGCTCCAGTCGATTTCTGGCAGATTAAAATCACCAAGCACGATAACTGGCCATGGGCATATAGAAAGGTCACTTATGGCCTTGAAAAGCTGACTTGTAATGATGGAACTACAGGAAGGCGATCTGTACACTAGTATGTTTCTGATTGAAGTGTTCCCATAGACTATATCTACAGTTAAGATTTCATAGCCTGAGGGGACTGATTCCGAGAAAACCATAGTATACGAAAAAATATCCTTGAGCAAAATGGCAACACCGCCGCCTGACGTAGACTTTCTATCGCAACGCATTACTGTGTACTCCTTAGACCACGCGCCTAGCATTGATGACACCGCGTACTCGGCCTTCAACCAAGTCTCAGTGAAGAAGTATATATCATGAAAGCTCTCTAGTGTCAAATCCACATAAACAGAGTTCTTTGCGAATGATCTCAAGTTTCCGTAAACACATTTGAAAGATAATGATAACGATCTACTCTCATTTATAGCTGGCCGGGGATTTACATTCGGTTTAAATTGATGGGACTTTCTGCGGTGACTATAGAACCAACTGTGATTGAACTCTGAGTTTTAGACAAGTGGCAGGTAATCGACGTGGTCCTACGGCGCAGTAAGTATTCTTCACGTCTACGTTCTCTTTCCTCACGAGTGAGGGATTCCCTTAAATAAATCCGTTCTCGTGGGAAGGAACGTAAACGTGGAGCTCTGGCCACGGCTTGACGCTGAAACCTGGTCGCTGGTAGCACTACTTTAAGGAGCCTCCTACGGGCCATTGTTGGCCTCCCTAGTCTATATACGTCGGAAGGAAAACACTCTACACCTAGATGATTGAGAACATCAGCAACACAGTTATAGTCGTACTGTAAGCGATCACGAACTGAAGGTGAAGAAAGTTCAGGAATTCCTGCGATGACGACTGATCTCATACGTTCTTTCTCGTTACAGCATTCTTCGTGTGTCGGAGCAGTGGTAGTTCTTGTAGGCGTCCTTGTGACTATACTACGATCTTGCGCCTGTCGAGCCTCACTTCTTCTCAGGCGTTCCCGGAGCTCCTCATTTTCAGCCGCCAAACGATCCCTTTCCTGTGTCACCTTTTCAAAAGCCAGAGAGAGAGAGCTTAGCTGATTTGCCAGGGTCGCCAGTATCTTCTTCACACATTTCGGCACATTCTTGGCTACATTCACTTCTTCGACCATCGTCTGCATCTCTCCATCTCTGAATTCGTTCGCAGAAGGACTGCTCATGGCGAAACTGAAGTAACCGGTTATGTCCGAAAGCACCTTACGTGGCGACCTGTTCTTCCTTCCTTATTCTGTATTCTCGCGGGTCGCACGCGATTCCGCCTTTTCTTCTCTGTTGACGATGAAGAGAGTCGATGCTGACGAGAGCCAAATTGAGACGACCAAACTTGGGGAGCACCAGAGTGAAAGTGAAACTACGTAGTAAAACTACGCAGTATTCAGCCACGAGCTGCAGTTTCCAAGAAGTTACCAGCTAAAAAGGTCGTTTTTTGTGCTTTTTGTACTTTCCAAAAAGCGCATTCCAAAAAGCGTATTAGTCTTCGGAAAATTCGGAAGCCTCTTGTTGTGGATTTTTTGTGACAATGAAATCCGTTGTAGACCCCTCTTTTGGAGTTCTCTACTCTCTTTTGATCCGTTCTTTCCTTCGAACCCTAAGTAATACTGTTTTCAATAAAATAATCTCCCAACTTGGATTAACCCCATTTTTCACCGGTCACACCCACCGAGAACATGGTTATCCGAGCGGACAAATAGTCCAGGCCAGAAAATAATATCACTGACAAGGAAAGCGTTTAGAGTGTCAAACGCATCTGCGAAAACGTCTAATACCATTAGAATCTCTTTGGCTCAATAGTAAAACTACGCAGTATTCAGCCACGAGCTGCAGTTTCCAAGAAGTTACAAGCTAAAAAGGTCGTTTTTTGTGCTTTTTGTACTTTCCAAAAAGCGCATTCCAAAAAGCATATTAGTCTTCGGAAAATTCGGAAGCGTTCCTCATAAATGTGTTCAGCGACCAAAACTACCACCCTGAGCAAAGTTTGGGTGAGGGAGCATTTTCCATACTTTGTCCAGACTGACAGCGTTTTAGACTTGCATGGATTTTCGGTTGGGCGTTTATCTCTACCAAGTGAGGACTCTGAAAGCGTTTCAGAAAAATGCTCCAGATTTGACATAAAATTCCCCCAGGGTGGTTTTTTGGGGGCGCTGATCACGAGTCTGTGTTTTTTTAGTCGATTTTCCAAAGTTTTCAACTAATTTCTTTCGAAGCTTTCCAACCCAACCGGAGAAAATTCCGAGGGGAAAACCCCTTTTTTGAGATTTCCGAATTTTTAAAATGGACATGTCTCAAAATCATTCTCTGAGGGTCATTTGGAGTGCTAAACACGAATCTGGAGTCCGTTTATTGATTTTTTTCCAGATTACCATAGATTACGGTGGGTATACGGTAGTTTGGTCAAAATCTCAGATTTTACTCAAAGTTTGGATGCGGGGGTTATTCGAGGTGGACAGTTCTGATTCACCGTTCGTTCGTCGATCTTTAAAACACTAAGGTGGGTTTTCTCCTCTAAACTAACATGTTACCTGCCGTAACCTACAGTAAACCTCAAAATTTTAACAAATGGACTCCAGATTCGTGTTTACCGCCCTAGATTACCCCTACGTACAAGTTTTAAGCTAAATCCGAGAAAATTGTCCAAACTCCGAAAAATGCTTGATGGGACTGCCTCTTCGCGAGACTTAAAAAAGGCTCATAACTTTGTTGATCCTGCAACTCGGGGCGGGATACTGCGCATTTTTACTATTGAGCCAGAAGAGATGCTAACGATACTAGTCGCTTTCGCTGATACGTTTGACACTCTAAACACTTCCCTTGTGAGGGAAGTTCTGATGCGTTTTTCGCCGTTTCTTCGTAGTTTTGGTAATACTTGTTGGTCAACGCACTGTTTCAGATGAGAAACCCGCAAAAGAAAATCATCGCTAACACTGCCTTTGATGAATCCGAGCAGGCACCGACTGATTCAAATTTTGTTCGAATGAATATTCCAGCCAATAGAACAAATGCCTTAGAGAAAATCATTAACGCTGTTGATACTGTATTTTTCTTGTATACTGCGTTCTGCCAAGCCGGAATCCAAGAAAGCAGCGCGATTTCAGTTGACTTCTTAGTTAGAAAGTCATGTTGTCAAAGTGAAATGAAGTTATTTGCGATCATAAAAATTGCGATCGAAATTGGTTACACCCAGTTCTCTCCGGAACACACTTTATGCATGTAATCATATCCAGAGAAAGGGTAATTCCAAACTAGTAAAAGACTCTTGGCCAAGTTATTCCTCTGGATAAGGGCGACCAGCAAGATCTTTGCAAGTGTTGATAATCCTCAAGTTGAAATGTAGACGTTCAAGAATACTTTTTCTTAAAATTCGGTAATTCAAGCGCTCTTAAATCTCACCCAGCTCTTTGAGGTATTCATTCGCTAATAAAAATGTTTGATCAACAAAAAGGAGCGACTACATCTTCTGTGCATGTAGGTAAAAATCTACGGAAAATGAAAAAAGATAGGAAAAAACCGGATAGCCCATAAAAATAATTACACTCAATCTCGAAATCTTCGCACAATTGTCTGTGCAAGGTTTTCGTCCGTAAATCTTCAGATCTTTGCATGCATATAAAGCGGCGCCCGACCCTGGTTAGAACATTAGAGAAGATAAGAAAGAACTGACGCTGATCTGACAATGTCCTTAATTAATGTTTTTCTTTAACATCATCATCAGGGGTGTGCGGCAAAGGAATTCAAAATTTCGGCAAACGGCGACGGCAACGGCAAACCCCAAAAATGACCGGCAAACGGCAAACGGCTAAACTTGTTTATAAAATAATATATGCGGCCCTTGCGGTCAGCGCGACCCCAGCTATAATACACAAACATCTGTTTAGTCATGTGGTATGTCATGCAATATCCGCCAGTTTCAACGTACCTGGCGTTTCACTAGCCTTTACGGAAGGAAATAATCCCATATACATACCTATCAAAGCTACTTGAAAGCCTCAGGTGATCAGAAACGTCAGTAGCGCTGTATTGTATGTGATCTGCATAGGAGTCGCTATCAAGTTCGAAAAGTACAAAGGGTGACTGATCCGCGAAGGATTTACTCTGAAAGGGGCTTGCGACCAGCGCGCCAGCATAGTCGATCCAAGGACGGGCAGCAAACCGTGAGCGAGCCTGATGCGGTGGGAGTGTGCGCCGACCCGAAGACTGTGGCCGATACCGGTACGACGTTCAGGTACGAATAGATGGATGAAGTCAACTTTATGGCGAAAGACAGTCCACTACGCGCGGTTTAGTTTATGACCGGAATCACTCACAATTTTTACTGTTAGTAGTATGCTCAAGGTTTTTTACTTCGTTCACTCCAAAGTACTATTGAATGGCTTCCCTTGTGACGCTACAGGAGTGGACTGAGACTAGTCTAGCTGAATGCTGTGTTCACGATAAAGGTAGCCTTAGAATTTCCACCGGAAATGAAAAGCTGGGAGAAGCACGTTGATCGAACACACAGAGATAGAGGCATCTAGTGACAGGGCCCGTAGCAAACCCCCCGCCGTCACCACATAAAGATTGCAACCAACCTCAGGTACATCGTCTCTCAGGTGCCACCTATGACAACCAACTTGGAGGGACCTATTCCCAGCATACACTTCTTGGCAAAACTCTGTTGAAGGGCGGTGCCGAACTGGGATCTTATTCGCGACGACAGCGCGCACGTCCTCTGAGCCATGACCGCAGCTGACTCGGGAGAAACATTGCCCACTGATAGCTACGACATGTGAAGAAACTTGCCAAACTGATTGTTCAATGAAATTGCTTGGAACGCGTGCATCCGATTCATTCGTTTCCTATCCATTGTTCACTAAATATGCGTGGCTGGCCTCCAACTATATATTTCTACGCTTGCATCACATAAGCGTTCAGAGCATTTTCGGCTGTTCTAAATTTCAGCTTACTGCGAATGAAAATTTCCGATTCTTCCATTGAGGATTCCAGATTTTCACAAAATTTTCGGAAGCCTCTAATGCACTCTGAAAATCTACAGCATAGTTCAATTTTGATGTTAGCTTCTGAATGAATGTGAATAACTACAATATGGCGTGGCGGATACTTGCCAACGAAATAATTAAGACGAACAGAGTTCCACTATTTCTGAGGGAGTAAATCAATTAGAACCATTGTTCTCCATTGGGTTCGAGGGAAACTTACCGAATATGTTTGCAATCATGGGGATACTCGAGATAAAGGCCCCGAAAATTTACGGACCTAAAACAGTTAAAAAAATTGAAACCAAAAATTAGGTCTTCCGAACATTCCGAATAATCGAACACTGTAATGTGCGAATTGTTCCATTTCTGATGGTTTTATTGACACTCTGTCCGAAGTATACAAAATGTGCGGTCCTAAGTTAAGTACACACTTTTGCCAGCTACTTGTGCCTATATCCGACACTGGAACACTTTGATCTTCATTTAAAATCGCACACTCATTCAAGGATACATGTGGGAGAAATCAAATTATTTATCTTTAGTTTCGGAAATAATGTACTTGTGAATCTATCATGCAGAGAAGCGATCTCCTGCTAACGAAAAATGAATTGTAGCGATTAGAGCGTCTCCACTTGTGCACCAGACAAAGTGCCAACGCGGACCCTCACCAATAATAAGGGGCTATCGATGGTACTCCTCTGGTAACAAACGGGAGAATTCTGATGCAGAAAAAAAGGAGAGAATAGTCGAATGTGAAAACAACCACGTATTTTTCACAGTTAAAAAAACCTCAAAAACGCCCATTGTGGTGCTAAAACAGAAGGTAACGCTAATAAAAAAAAACCGAATCTCTCGGAAAAAGTGGACGTTTAAATTTTTTTCCACTTTTTTAGTTCAAAATTCAAGAAAAAAGCCTTATAAAGACGTGAAAGTGATGAAACCCCCAAAATCACTACGGAGCCCACAAATATGAAATGGTTTATCAGAACAAAACTAGCCTGTAGCTGGAATATAGGGACGAAAAAGAGAAGGAATACAAAAAACAAACGCTCGGGGAAAAATAAGCAGCTGATGAGGCGATTGATTTCGACCATCGTAGCAGACCGCGAACACACTTCAACGATGATCTATGCCTCTAATACTAGCGGAAGAGTTTCACAAGATTCTCCAGTTTATCACCTTTCTCATTTGAAGAACTGCCCAGAACCTAACTGGCTGTCCTTGTATGAAGGCTTCACGCAATCATTGCATTAGTTGGATCTGCCCTTACATCTCAATAGAGGTGGTCAAATCTGAATAGTGTTTGTCACTGGAGCGTATTATCTTTTCCACGCCGTCACCATCTCGGTCATACCCACCCATGACCGAGATCGCAGCTGGTGCCTCTCCTGGCTGTGCGCGCTATTTCGCTCACTGTCTCGCACATCTCGCCGCCAAAATCGACCTCAGCGCCTACCTCACGTCCATAGGTGGCTCACACACCACTGGCAAATGGCTGCCTCCGCTGTCACTATCTGTCGCTGCCCACATGCATTAAGATAGGAAGGCGCTCACGTTTCGCTGCCTGGACGTGAGCCACATGCTGATGGCGCGGAGGCAGCTCTGAGTTCGCAACATCAGGGGGGTTTGCTACGGGCCCTGGAGCGCCGCGTGCAGTACATTTAGCTAGCCGGATTGCACTTGCGCTTTCCTTTCTGTGTATTCAGTCCACAAGCCGGCAAGAGGCCCATTACGACAAAAATGTCGGCTAAAAGCGAGCAAGCATTGTTTTTAAAAAAGTCGCACAAAGTATATGCAGAATCGGTCAGCTTCCTGTCCCAATTATTATCATCAGCCCACCTACCCACGATAAGCAGACTGATTTACACGAGTTCTCGACTGGTTCATATGTCTAAAAATAGCTGCTTTCATGCTACAACTTTGATATCACTTGGTTTTGTAATCTTGGAACTTGCAGGAATCGGTATTCTCTTAGAAAGGGCTTTTTTTTGCAATTCTGGTACTTCTAAAGGGTCAAGAATTGCTTTATTTTTTATTTATTGTGACGTAGGCAAGAACTAAAGAAAGGTTAGAATTCCGAAGGCCATGACCAAGTCAACCCTAACCCTTCTTGAGAGGAAGGTCAAGAGACCTAGCTGAACTCTTCTGCACAAGTATGCGGGTGCAATTTTTCTGTACGCTTTCCAACGAATCAATGTCTTTACCGATCTAATGGGTACAGTTATAAATAAGATGAGCTGGAATCAGTCAAAATAGTCATTTGTACACCCCTGATCATCATGATTTGAAATATTACTTTTCAGTTCTCAGTTTTGAATTTCAATCATGTTTTTGTTTGCCGTTAAAACCCACGAGGATTAGAAACTGATCTGCATATATTGTTTTGCCTACAGAATCCAAATAATCTGCTTTCAGTGATAAGCCATCTAGAGGGCTGGAAATTCTTCCGACCCTCACGTGCGGAAAATTGCCTCCTGCAAAAATTGCAATGCGTATTTATTGTAAACACTGGGATTTGAATAGTGAAACAGAACTCGATAAGGTATAAAACAAGATCGTACCAATGTCCTGCGAGGAGAAGATTCTCTTCAGTTCATCGTTCAACATCCCTCGCGAATGTCTCTGCTACAGGTGAGCTGTATATTGGGATAGAATGACACGTTTGGGGACATCTGCCCGGTGGAATTCTTCTAGAGTACCGAAAGTTTTGCCAAGAAAACTACTTCAAAACCGCCATATCTTTTGCTTTTATGGCAGAAAAAAACGCGTCCTGAACTCTATCCCAACGTTCCATTTGGAGATTTAAACAGATTCGGAAGCAGCACCGAGACCTCTTTCTCTAGAAAGACACGGCTTACTCTTGAACAATGTGTGTAGGCAGAATTAGGCGAATGCCAATCAACATGAGCTACTCTACCAATCCGAGATTTGAAACTTCGGGGAAAGCGGTCTTTATCACTCTCTGTTATCATTAGGCGTGAAATTCACCTCTAGCGCCGTCTTCAAAGCATATTCGCGCAAAGGGTGAATTTGCTGAGCGGCTGGATATCAATGAGCGCAAAGAGTGAATTTGCCGCGAGTGATAGTGAACTATCATTGTCAATCTACACCGAGGAGTGCGGTCTGTTTTTGCATGTGATAAATGGTTTCAGCGAACCCGCGCTGGATACGCTGCAGGCATAAATGCAGTTGGCTGCTTGCTATCGCGAGCGCGCCGACTTGTACCAGGCCGTCCAATAGTTCCTCTTCGAAAATTTTCAAAATTCTATAATTTTCCTTAGAAGTGTTATGATATCAGGCAAGTGTTAGAACCTTCAGGAAGGTTCTCCAAAGTTCTACGCTAGGGGTATATAAGGCGCAGTCGCCGCGTCTAGCTACCAGTACAAGCTAAAATGGACCAAGGTCGAATTCGTACGTTCGTGTACTACGAGTAACTGCTGGGCAACGACACGGGCACCGCGGTCGCCAACATCTGCAGAGCGTGCAAGGAGGATGCAGGGTCCCAACGCACGGTTAGCCGCTGGTTCAATCGTTTCGAGAGCGGCGACACGAGCCTCGAGGACAGGGAGCACAGCGGGAGGCCTTCTACGGTGGATGATGACGAAGTCTATCGCTGTATCAAGGAGAAGCCGGAAGCCACCACCCGTGAACTGGTGACGACGCTCGGCTGCAGCAAGTTCACCATCCACAATCGACTCAACTTACTCGGCTACCACAAAGTTCTGGCCCGTTGGATCCCCCACCGTCTGACGGACGCCAACAAGCAGAGCCGCGTGGCCGTCTGCCAGTCCCTCCTCCTTCGTCCGCATCGCAAGGAGTTTCTCGAGGACCTGGTCACTGGGGATGAGAGCTGGGTCCTCTACGACAACGTTGCCCGCCGTGCCGTCTGGATCCCGCGCGGAGCAGAGCCGCCGACGACGCCGAAAGCCGACCTGCACCCGCTGAAGATCATGCTCTGCTGCTGGTGGGACACCAAGGGCATGCTGTACTTCGAGCTGCTCCCGCAAGGCAGGACGGTCACCGCCTACATCTACACCGATTAGCTCAAGAAACTAGCCGCCGCCATCCGAGAAAAGCGTCCCCAACGGGCCTCGGTCCACCTGCTGCACGACAACGCGCGCCCCCACGTGGCGAAGGAGACCCAGCAGAAGTTGGCGACGCTCGGCTGGGAGACGTTTGCCCATCCGCCGTATTTCCCGGACCTCGCCCCCTCCGACTACCACTTGTTCAGCCCGCTGAAGCACCATTTGGCCGGAAGAAAATTCACCAACTACGACAACCTCAAATCCGACATCGCGGACTTCTTCGAGTCGCAGCCCCCGGAGTTCTGGGCGAAGGGCATCGGCGACCTGCCCAATCGATGGGCCACTGTTGTAGATAACTGTGGTGATTATATTGTTGATTAGACTTGTTTTTCAATAAAGTTGAAAAAAATCAAAAATGGTGAAATTTTCGGACAAGAATTATTGGACAACCTGGTACATGAGCATCAGGTCTTTTTTGCTGAAGCATCAAGTCTCGACTTGGCAGATCATGTTATATTCAAGTGAATCAAGCTGTTTCTCTCTTCCACTCCCATTTGATAGTGCTATCACTCTGAGTTATCTCATGTTTCCTCAAGTATCAGTTCTCATTCTGTTACTCGAAGAGGTGGGAAAATACAGGCTTGCGAGACATGATTGCTCAATTATTGTCATCCTGGAGGATTTTTAGCGTTTCAAACGTTGACGAGATTGTAGGGGCCGTGAGGTTCTATTTATGCTGTTATCTCGACCACATTTGTGAGCGTGTATGCTGCCTTTATGTAGTTCAAATAATTTTTAGTTTATTGACTGAAACCATAGGTTATCGAATGAGAGCAGCAAGCAATGAGCGGCGACGAAGCGCGAGAATGAGACAACCCATATTTTTTGGTCTCTTCCGTTTCCGTTCCCGAATTCCCGTTCCGGAGTTTTAGGCCGTTTTTCTTCCGTTTCCGAAACTCCTAAAAAACATTTCTGCACAGCCGTGCATATAGGGTAACCAGCAACATTTACCGAAGCAGACTCAATGACGGGATCTACTGTGAAAATTCGGGGACCCTACACAGTTTCGCTCACCATTATTTTTTAGAACCATTTTGTGCTGCCAAACAGTGCGCCTTCTCAGAGAAAGGTTTGACGAAAAGAACAGACCATACAAGGAGGGTCTCCCACAGTAACAGGATTCGGATTTGATCCACATGTCATAGAGAGACACAAATACTCAGAAATTTCTGAACAAGTTACCTGAGACTTTAACGCTAGTTGCATGATGGCTTCACGCAACTTACTTCAAAGGCAGTGTTCACGATGATTTTTGTTCCCGAATTTTCCACTCAAAACAACTCTTTGGCCACCAAGTGTTACCGAAATTACGAAGAAACAGCTTGAAATGCCCTAAAACGTCTTATTTCAGTGACATTATTCTTTGGCGTGGACTAGTTGTCCGATTGGATAAACATGCTCATGGTGGTTGTCACCGGTGAAAAATGGGTCTAATCAAAATGGAAGAATCTTTCAGGCAAAACAGTATTAGTTAGGGTCCAACGGAAAGGACGCAGCAGTAGACAATAGAGAATCGCAAGGGACCGGTCCACAAGAGATTTCATTGTCACAACAAACAGTTCCAGTGAGAGTAAAAAGGTGGGGTAAGAAAAAAGATTTGGTGCCTTTCTAGAGCATTTTTCTCGAATTCGTCGTAATTTAACCTGCCCGGAAGCCAAACAATCGATTTAGCGATTAATCTCAAAATCGAAGATTATCGTGAACACTGCCTTTAGTTCACAAGTAACTTGAAGCGATGTTACGTGTAACTTGACCAGATTTTTGAATAAAGTATCATGTAACTTTCTCTAATAATACACGACATTGCGAGTAACGTGCCTCGTTGTTACATGTTACCTGACACCCACACGCGACGCCGCCGGCACCGACACGCGGCATGCTCTTCGAGCAGCCAGCGGCTAGGCTGTGTCTCCGGTTAGTGTACTGACCGAAGCACCTCAAACTCGGGTATTTGAACCGACGACGCTATCGACATCTTAGTCTTGTCTCGAGAGTGCGTCGTATACCTCCCTAGGAAACAGCCCAACCCGAAATAAGTTACATGTGCGATAAAGCAACACATTTAAGTTACCCGTCAGCACATTTTGTCACGTGTTAGTCAACTCGCACAGTGCAATATACCTAATTTTTTCGAGGTCACATGTAACTTAAAGTTATGAAAATATGTCGCAGGTAACATGTTTAGAGTCGTTAATTCGCATGTAACTTTTTCGGAAATTCCTGAGTAGAGCGTCGAGCAGGAATATGCTTACTACGACATAAAATTCTCAGTACTGAGCTGACAATTCTTAGTGGGAACCATTAATGAAACTTCGGCCTCTCCTCCTTGACGAATTAGTCTAACTTTGATTTTTTTTGCATACTGATGGACTTCCAGACACATTTGATCTGGACGAGTCCAGAAAGTTAGTGCTTTTCTTAGAAACATCAATAATGTATGAACAATAGCGTCAATTTCGGCTGTGAGCTCGTATCCGAATGTGCAACTGAAGGGAGTGTGTGTTCAAGAATGGATGAACTTTGCAAAACACTTGGTTTCAGAACAATCCCAGAAAGGTCCATTGTCAATTTTTCACCCGCTGTCCTTCGAAATTCAGTGACAGAATGTTAAGAGCGTGTCTTATAGTGGCAAAACCACATATATTTTAGCATTTTGTAATGCATGTATAATTGAATTGTTACAGTTTATTTTCTTTTCGGCGCTCGTGATTGCCATTGATCCAACGGAGTCCACAGGTGAGCTTTGCAGGATTCATTTAATTTATTGTTGCTGTACTCATATTGAGTGCGCTGTTTTTTCAAGTATCAGCAAAAAGATTCTGATCAACGCTATCTGAAAAAAAGTTCGATCATTCAATCCTTGTTAAAACGCGTCCCCGCGCGATTTCTTATCGAATCCTGCGAGTGAAATTGCGTATAGAGTACTAGATCCCTGTATAGTTAGCCGGTTGTTTGTCCATCGCGATCGAAGCCAGGGTCAAGCAATGTTGGATTTTTTCCAAAGTGGGAGGGGGTCGCCACCAAACCTGAAGAAATGGGGGGTAGCACCGCCGGTTTTTTTTTTCGATTCACTTCTCTTCGGTTTTAAAGGCATCGTTTACGATGGATTTCGTTTTCGAGTTTCCCATATATAATGAGAGCTCTAGTACCCTATTTAACAGCTACGTTCAAAAAACCGCGAAAAAAATCACAGAGAATCCCTTTTACCGACTGAAAATATCTCAATCCACTTTTGAGAAAGGAAGAGTCGATCGTTAGAGATCGCTGTTTTCACTAACGATCTCACGATCAAATGAAGTGTATCGTTCTTTCAGGGGATTTGTGGGGAAGGTTTGGATTAACCGACATGTGTAAAAAAGGCATTCTTCTTGTAGTCGTATAGTATTATATATTCCATCAACTTCCCTTAAAGGCAGCATACACGCTCGCAAACATGGTCAAGGTATCAGCATAAGTAGGCCCGCACGGCCCCTAGCATGTCGTCAGCGACGTTTGGAGCGCTGAAAACCATCCAGGATGACAGTATTTGACCATCCCTGTCACGCACGCCCGTATTTTCACACCCCTTCGAGTAACAGAATGAAAAGTCAAACTTGAGAAAACATGTGATAATTGGGAGTGATAGCACTATCAAATGGGAGGGCAGGAGAGAAACAGCTCGATTTACCTGGATATTACATGTTTAAGCACTGATGAAATCCTCCATTTTCAAAAGCCATCCAGAGTTAAGCGGCATTCTCGAAAGTGGATGAGAAATCAAGGGTGTTTAGACAGGTAATATCCAGGTAAATCGAGCTGTTTCTCTCCTGCCCTCCCATTTGATAGTGCTATCACTCCCAATTATCACATGTTTTCTCAAGTTTAACTTTTCATTCTGTTACTCGAAGGGGTGTGAAAATACGGGCGTGCGTGACAGGGATGGTCAAATACTATCATCCTGGACGGATTTCAGCGCTTCAAACGTGGTTGACGACATGGTAGGGGCTGTGCGGGCCTATTTATGCTGATATCTTGATCATGTTTGCGAGCGTGTATGCTGCCTTTAAGTTGTGCTGTATCATTTGTTGATCAGCTACTTATATTATGGCTGAAATCAAATTGGATAACTGACGGACGGAATCTTTTGACGGAATCTGAGACATTCGACCTCATTTATCTTCACAATAAGGCGCTTTTAACCCAGCAAACTCTACCTACATTCTTAGGTGGGCCCAGAAAATCATTTAAACCGAAAAAACGGTGAGTGGTTTTCAGAGCGCATGATGCCTTTAACTCAGCTCCACCACGGAATGTTTCTTAGGCGTATTTTAGAGTTCCATCGCAGCGCGGCGCGATGAGATGTTTTTTTGGACATCGATCGATAATGCGACGCTCGTCGATTCGCATATGAATCATGAAATCGCTCGGAGCCGCGGTGGAACTCTAAAAACCCCCTTACACAACCGCGAGATGTTCATTTGTTTGTGATCGTCAAAATTGCAATTGTCCAAATGGCTTTCGGGGACATTACAGTGTCATATACATAATTCTTACGGGACGCAACTCAGCGGTTTTTCGCTATTTGGATAATTGCAATTGTGACGGGTATTTAGGTCACCAGCGGTTGACATACGGGTTTAGGCAAGCTGAAACTGTGTGAAAAACCGTTTGGAGTGACTCTGAGCTGATTTCAATGTCTAATAAAGCCGGCGCAAAAAAAATTTTTTTGTGATTGGGGCTCGTGTCAAAGGAGCGAGCACATAATGAGGCGAGAAACCACGAAAAAAATCCTAGAACAAATCCAGCTGATGTGGTATTCATAACCATTTACTAGATGCATCTTGTGCTCGAATGCGGCCTTCTCAAAGTGAAAACCAAGGCTGAAAAGGCCATTTGGAGAAAAGGCTTTTTCACACCAGTTTTTCCAATAACCGATGTTTTCAATTTCTCACTTATCTCAAGCTGCTTTGTCTTTTTCTACCTTATTAGTGGGTCTATCTTACTGAACCGCTAAGTTACGTCCCTTAAAGGCAGTGTCCACGATAAAAACCATGTCTGAATTTTTGGAGGAGATCGGCAGCTGCGGGGTCAAGCGCAACCCTAACGTTGGAAAAACTATGGAAAATGAGCTCGGAACGGTCCCCTGCGGCCCCAAAGTTGGACACCCGTCAGCTCGTCACACCCCAGATGCACTTTCCACGCCCACCGACTTGCACAAATGAATGTTCGAGATTGTGAGATGAGCGATGGTTTCCGATCAATAGCCCCGTTCTTCCCTTCATTCTCAACTTCTCTCTTTACTCAGGTCAGCTCGCATACATTGGCTGCAAAAGAAGGCAGTTACAAGCCTCGGACAACTCGTCCACCATGCTTCCGTAGCTCAATCTTTGAGGGACCATAACTTCGCTTCTATAAGGTCTTGTACGATTCCAAAAGCATCATTGGAATCAGCATGGTACCGTCTTCAAGATAGGTGGAAAAGCACAAAAAGGATTCTCATTGTGAACGCTGCCTTTAAGAGTAATGTATATGACACTGGAACACCCCAAAAACCATTTTTTCGCTATTTGGACAATGGTAATTTTGAGCAGCATTCAGATCTTCAGCGAAATGGGCGGGTCTACCTTGATTTCAGCGGGCCCATTGTTGGGGAGGGAGATGCAAAGCTTTGCCACGATTGGAGGGGGGTACCAACAACGAATGCACAATGTCCAACGGGTTTCTTGACCCTGGACCCTGAATTTTCTCCAAGGTAGGCTGAAATACGAAAAATCGATTCTGAGCTTGGACTGTGGCTTTAAAGGCAGTGTTCACGATGAGAATCGTTTTTCTGCTTTTCCGCCTATCTTGAAGACGGTCCCATGCTGATTCCAATGATGCTTTTGGAATCGTACAAGACCTTATAGAAGCGAAGTTATGGTCCCTCAAAGATTGAGCTACGGAAGCATGGTGGACGAGTTGTCCGAGGCTTGTAACTGCCTTCTTTTGCAGCCAATGTATGCGAGCTGACCTGAGTAAAGAGAGAAGTTGAGAATGAAGGGAAGAACGTGGCTATTGATCGAAAACCATCGCTCATCTCACAATGTCGAGCATTCATTTGTTCACGTCGGTGGGCGTGGAAAGTGCATCTGGAGTGTGACGAGCTGAAGTGTGTCCAGCTTTGGGCCGTAGGGGACCGTTCCAAGTTCATTTTTCTTAGTTTTTTCAATGTTAGGGTTGCGCTAGGCCCCGCAGCTGCCGATCTCCACCAAAAAATCAGACATGGTTTTTATCGTGGACACTGCCGCACACGTTTCGAAGACAAATTGCCAAGCAACTCTGCCGCGTCCAGCCTGATCGATTCGCGCGGATTTCGCGATTAGCGCGCGCTTGCGGAAATCAGCAGTGCCCATGATTCTCGTCCACGCCCGGAACGTTAGAAACCGTTATTTTAGCTTATTATTGACATTATTCTTCGCTGTTTCTTCACAATTAGTTAAGTCACGACTAAACAGTCTCATTTTTGGGTCAATCTCCAGTGCGATATTCATCGTGAATACTGCCTTCAATTTGGCTATAGGTCTTCAACTGGGGAAGAGGGCGGACACTTGCTTAGTTCAAAGAAATTTTTTGATAATTGGTATCTCTACCAAAGATAAGTAGTGAAGGGCTGGCGATTCTCGGAATCCTGATTTAATCATTCATTGCGAAATCACTACAATAAAAGAAACTGAGTGATTCAACATTTCATCATTTTTCAGCTCTACAAGCTTGCACTCTCTTCTGTGTCAAAGGGAGGAAGTGTGTGCTGGTGGAGCCCATGAAGTGTGCTGGCTGTCCTTTGGTTCCACGATGCGTTCAACAGGGTGAGTGGTTATTTACAATACATACATATATCGTTTTTGCACTGAATATTACCTCCCACCGAGCCCGAAAAAAATTGAGGTGCTCTTGAACGATTTTCACCTTACTTTTACTACATATGCTGTAGGCTGAACAAATTATTTCAACAAGGCCTCACATGCGTTCAATAATCACCCTTCAAACGATTGTCTTGAATCCATCATTTGCTGATATTCATGCGTTACATACTGTCATAATTCTTCAAAACACCCAAAATAATGATGATCTTTCTCAGAGTGTGACACGCAATGTATTCTCCCATGTCCGTTGAATAATGTATGCGTGCTGGTTGAAACCAGCTGGTAAGTACTGCGTAGTTTTTTGAGAGTTCAAATTGTCTGCTGCCTGAAAACAATAATCTTTTATTTTGCAATGCATCTCACCTATTACAGTTGCCCCGTTCCAACATGCCGTTCCAAGCCACTACCGATCAAGGCGACTCCTTGATCCATTGTGGAACATCTGCAACTGATCCGATATTGAATAAATGTATTGATTGCGATGCAACTTTATTCACGTTGTTTGTATTTCCGCTGCAGTTAAAGGCAGTGTTCACGATAATCCTCATTTTCGGGCCCTAAGAATGCTTCCGAATTCTGTCTGGAAACGGCCACCTGAACGTAGGCGAAAGTTCTGGACGGATGTGGTTAAAGAGGATTTGAAATCACTCGGCATCGAAAGACAGTTCAGACGCAATGTTTTTTTTTCTTAGGAAATGGGGTAGTGACAGTTGGATGGAATGTGTTCAAATTGTGGCTGATGACCGTGAAGAATGGGCAAGGCCGGCTACTAGGACGGCTTACCTTGGTGAAGATGCGGAATGACCGCGTCAAGCGGAATCAAGCCGATTAAGACAGTAAGTGATACATGGTTTTTCCCAAAAAACCAAAAAGCTAAACTACACTCAACGCCCTAACAATGTCCAAGGAAGTTTTTTTGACTTTTAATTCTTCTTCCATCTAGTTTGACAAGCGACATCTGATCGTGGACAACCTCTCAGATTCAGAAAGAAAGGACTGCTATAATTGCCGCTCGCACGATTTGTCCAGAAGGCGCACAGAGAGGCATTCCTGCCTTTTCGGAGTCATTTTTGTGTAATTCTTTTCAAAATGAGTCTACTTCGCATTCAGGGCATAGTGGTAGCTAGGGAGCTTGAATAAAAAAGTTTGGGGAGAACTTTTCAATGTGTCATACAGTATACGAATACATTAGATGCGGCTGCCCGGCTCTTGGGCTGAAAATCACAATCCCCACTTTTTGTGCCAATATTGGTCCTAGCGAACATATAATGCTAGACCTGTCCTGGATCCCAGATGAATAGCTCTTCCGGTCCGAAAAAACTTTATTCAGGAGGAAGTTAGCGGTAAAGGAAACTTGAGACGCCAAAAATTCGGCCCCGAGTGACTGCTGCCCGAACCCTACCAGAGCTAGCGTAATGAGAACGAGTTTCTTGCCGATAAAGTGCGTTTCTTGTCTTAGATCTGACCTATTCTAATCGGATACTGCAGTAAACTCATGTGTTCAGTCTGTGGCTTTGAGAATGCTCAGGTGAACAGGGATACGATGAATATGGTGGCCACAACATTCTACAAACCCTGGCAACGGGCTACACGGTTATTCATTCGGAAATATGCAAATAGTAGTTTTCAGGGTAAAAAAGGCTGTGTTTGCGAAAATTTAGTCGGATATTCGAACGAAACGAAACAACAGCAGCAATTCTCATTTCTGGTCGGCCTTTTCGAATGGCGGTTCGATGGTAATAGGACCGATCGTGAACTTCGGAGGCCTGATCGTAATCGGTGGCCCAATAGTGAAGAGTAGTCTGCAGTCCTTGGTTGGACAACTGGAAATGAATATTAAATTTTTCATAGATGGCAGTTGGTGAGTAATCAGATACCATGCAGTTTTCACCAGAACACATAGGTATGGGCGCGAACACACACAAGATGTATCACACTCTGGAATCAAAATTATGTACAGAAAACTAGAAGAAGTTCGGAATGAGAGCTCGAAAAAGTATTATTACCATTCTGGACGCAATACGGTCTCTGACCGCATCCTCGACAGTCTGGAGGTTCGGCCATCACACATTTGGTCCCAGCCGCGCATCGAACATTCGCGCATGTGATGCCACATGCTAGAATGAACCGAATAGTCATTAGAAAGATGAGAAACTCGGCGGTGTCCTGAAATCTAGCTGAACACAACTGCCGGCCCCTTCTTTGATCCCTTTTATCATTACTCAGTTCAAATGATGCATTCGCGAATCTAAAGAGACCTTTAGTATCAGCATTGAGGGAATTTTCCTTTGAATTTATACAATTTATGCACAGCTTAATTCTTAACAGAGCATAAACGCCCTATGCGGGAGCGAAATTCTCTTTGTTCTTTCGCGTACGTGTGCGAAGCGAGGGAAGGGACATAGAGTGTGGATTAGAATGAAGAGTAGCATACGAGTGCAGACGCATGCAACGAAATTGAGGAATTTTCGGGGACAGGGGCTCTCTACACAAACGGGGAGGAGTTGTTCCGTTTTTGCAGTTTAAAACGTCACGCTACTCAACGCAATCGAAGTGGTCCCGAGTGGACTTAGAGCCGCTGACGACGAGACAACTTGTCCCTCGGTGTGTAGAGAGCCCCTCTTTCGAACTTTTGCTCTGAATTAGAGGGTAGGCTTGACGACACCGGCACATCAACTCATGACTGCCTCATCGGCGGAACTGTATTTCATGAATGTTGCATATACACAGATGGCTCTATACCTAAGTCTGTCTATGTACCAAGTTCAAGGGAAAACCATAAGTCGTCCTAAGCAAAAGAGCTATCGATGGTGATCCCGAGAATCGCATTGAATTCTCGAAGAGACCAATTCGAACAAAGGGGTGGTCGTCATTAGGTGATCAAGCCACATAGAAGGGGGAGGCGTGAAGGGCCGTGATTGGCGGTTAAACAGGATAGCGATAACCCACTTGCTACGCCTCTGACGGGTGTCCCTTCTTTTTCTGCTTCTGTCCCGTGTGCCCGAAAAACGTAGCCATTCGCTCCTTCCCTACCTTCCCGGCCCTTTTTGGGGCTTTGTCACTTAACGACCACTAGCCTGAATAGTGTGATGACGGGAAAGGCACAGAAACGCTTTCTTTGCGTTTTTTTTTCACCCGAAATGCGAAAGTTGTGGCGGATTTTATACGATAAAGATAGCTAGGACGCTAGAGTTAGGCGGCAGTCTCCTTATACGAACACTGACGAGGCAAGCTTCCCAAGTAATGACGTGATCTCACCAGGAAGTGGTTCGGGTGGTGGAACAAGCTCCTCGCCAGGTTGAGTTTCCACTTTTCCCGCCAGGAAAAGGGAAAGAATCGCGATGCTCTGGAAAAGTCTATACGAAATCACATGGAATTTTAAAAGACTGATCGAGTCTAGAGGGAACAACTCTGGTGATTGATTACTGGTGACAGAAGAGTAACATCCTCTTTCTCGGCTATCGCGACCATTAAGTACCATAGGTTGCTGATTTCAGTGGGAACCAAAAAAATTAGGTAGTCGGGTTCAAGATTAAATACAGTCTCATATCATAAAACATTCAGCAGCGAGGTAGTTTCAACCAATCAAAGCAACTAGAGAAGAGTGTATTTTTGGAAGATTAACGAACTCGTGGTGATGCCAGTAAGAAGACAGTAGTTGCGTGAAGTAGGCTCTAGTAGCTCTGGATGACGGTAGTTCCTCATTAAAGGCAGAAGACACGCTCAAAAATGATATCGATTTTATGACATAAATCTAGGGTTCGGGGCTGGTAGTATGCGGAGCTAACGAAAAAACCAACGAAAATCGGATGAAAATAGAGAAATAACGATTGTTTACGTTATCGGGTGAAAATGGACGAGTTTTCCCGGGCGCGGTTGAAACAGCGAACATTAGCAACAAAACGGTTGAGAGAGAGTAGCCGATATACTCTTGGAGTCTGTACTGGAAGAATCACCTTGTTGTAAACATCTAAAACCAGCCAAAAAGACCGTATTAGAACAATCAATCAGGACGAGTTTGCATTTTGGGGAGGGGTTGACGAAGCTGAGGGGCGGGGTTGCAGAAATTTTTCGATTTGCATTACTCAATTTTAGTAGTTTTGACTCGTTTTTGACGCTTCCAACGGCGTGAGCATTCTGCTAGGAGCCATACGACCCCAGTAACGTAGTTAACCAAACAACTTTTTTGAGCGTGTCTGCTGTCTTTAAGGGCAGCAAAGGCTCCCTATTACCCTAAATTTGTTGGAGGCAACACGACAACCATTGTCAGAAGATTTTTCTCTGATGCATATGTTCCTTTTCTTTTCATCCTCTTAATCGCCAATAGGTATTTGCTTCAAGTGAATGCAATTTAGGAGACCGCGCGCTCCACGGCCAATTTTTTCAATGAATTTTTAAATTGATTTTTTGTTTTAATTGCCTATATCACAAAGAGATATTTGGCGCTTGTTATCTCCATACCAGTTATGGAAGTTGTTTTAAGCAGAGATATAAAAGCAATAATTAGAAGGAATCTGTTTCTCTTGAAGTAAAACGAAAAAATCGAGTTTTTGGCGTGGGACGCAGTGTGGAAACGCGGTCCATTAAGTGCTAACAAACGTAATCATTATATACTGGTTGAGAAAAACTCACCTCGAAGGTCCACATAACCATGTTAATAAGCAAGAGAGTTTTCACAGAACTGTTTTCTCCGGAAACAACTGGGTTCTGTGTTGGAGAATGTTTTTGTGGACGGATTTATACAACTGAACACTGTCGAATTTAAATATGAAATTGAGGCATGTTTTCAACGGGTAATTTAATCTATTCGACCAGGAACTCTGAAAAAAAAAACAGTAAAACCATGGATCAGTCTAGTGGCCAAAGAACCTGTGTTTCAGACAACTTTTGCAGATAAACGAGTTACAAAGCTGTCCACGGAGCTTAACCAGTGGTGGCATAATGCAAAGAGAATGAACGGGATTCGAATGCATTACATCGTTTTTTTTTTCACAGTGTGGATGATCAAGCTTGTCCCATTCTCTTTTATGACTGATTGTGCACACCGCTTGCGATGTGTGAATGAGTAAAAATGAATAAAGCAGTGAAATAACTAGGGCCGTACACCGCCATTAGTATTGCCTCTGCTTTTTTAAGTGCACCTCCGGAGAGATTGGAGCTGCCTGATCAACAGCGTCGCTCGCTCATACGAGTCCAAGCGTCACGGTCGGTCATGGCAAAATATAACAGTAATAAGGAGATTTCGACATGATATGTAAATCTGATAGGCATTACTTCGTCAGGCTCAAAGTGAGGGAGAGAGGCTATAAATGTGGCATTCGAGAGAAGCCAGAATTCGCGAAATTTTTTTCTTGCTTACTCTGTTACGAATGTTTACTGGTTGTTGGTGAGGCACGTGAGGTGCTACAGTCGCTCTGAGGCCATTGTTGTACCAAAACGTTGCGACCGCGACAGGTGCGGTCAACAGTTACGAATCATGCCCGGACCAGTCCCACACAACACAAATGTGCAGTCGTAGGAACACTTTGCGACACCTATCGCGGTTGCTGGGACGAATAGAGATATCATACCTGATATGTGAAAACCGTGCGGCAATCGGTGGCTGTCGCGGACGTACGTCGCAGTTTATGTTTATGTTTATGTTTATGTTTATTACACTCACTTAAGGCAAATGCGTGATAATACAACGAAGATATGGAGAGAAGACAACGTTATATCAACTAAACCAGGGAAAAAGGCAAAAACCAACCAAATAAAAAACTGGAGCAAAAAATTCTGATACCCTATACACCCTACCAATCAAACAAACGAAGATCTATCTCTAGAAAAGAAGAAACAATCGAAAATGCTATGCTTCGTAACTAAGAACTATTTGGGATACCCGTCGCCTAAACTGGCCCAAGGAAGCAGCGCCGGTGACTCTTCTAGCGATTTTCAGGTATGCGCTACCCGCCCTATGTGGAAAAGATCTAACCCTAACACTGGTAATTGGACGACTGAGGAATATTTTCATTTTTTCACCTCTGGTTTTCGACGTGACCAGTTTGAAATAGGGTGCAAGCCTGAAAATACCGCTGTTTTCCAGAAGTTTGTGAACCATGCAAAGGTCAAATACTCTGCGCCGAGAATTCAGCGTTGGTAACCCGAGATATTTGTTCCTTATGTGGGACCTGTGCAGTGCACTGCGACGGGTGTCAGCGACAGCGACCGAGTGTCCAATTCCGTGTCGTGTCGGGTTTTTCTAGACCCCGAACGGCAGCGACGTCGCAGTGTTCTGCGACCGCGACAGGTCTGTCGTGGGGTATACCAATGGCCTGACGGCATCAGCCACAACAATCCATTCGTAATGGCCTTGCTCTTCTTCGTCGAGGTTCTTCCTTAGTGGCAGGGCTATACGGTATTCACAACATGATTAGGCAGCCAATGTTTCGACGTGGATGGTCGCGTGAGTTGCCGCACTCGGGGCGTCCATGGCGCTGCGGGGAGACGATTTCCACTGCGCCCGGTAAAGAAAACGCAAACAATGGCTGAAAACGTGGACGATGGGCACACTTTTGCGGTTCAGTAGTTCATTCAAGTGGCCGGAGTAACGGAAGAAGATTGCCTTTCCTGCGGTTTTCTCAAGTCTCCTGGAATAATCTATGGCCTCTGCTCCGATTTAGCGGAAAATCTCGAAATTGAAATTGTACCCGAACCGTGCCTCTACGTATGGCGCGCTAGCGCAGGTTTCGAAGGAAGCTGATTTGATAGAAGATGTGAACAATCTTTTCATCACGTACATGTACTTCTTAGAAAAAGCACAGTAAACTGCTCTCACTCTGAAGCCACAAGGAACAGCCTAGAACTGCAACATTCCAGATCTAGGACACTGAGTACATACCTTTTATAAAGCATCGATACAACTCCTCCAAAATTATAACATGAAATGTATTTAACAAACAAGAAGGAAAAAGTGAGTTGTAACCGTTATTATGGCAAAGAACCCGCGACACAAATGATCTACACATGAAAGAAGCAAAAAAATCAGAATAGACAATCCGAATACATACAATGGAATGTAAATCGTTGCCTATGAGTCCCGCGAGGGTCTGATGCGTCTCACTCATTCATTAGGTCCTTCGGTGGAACGCTGCGGAAATGACAAGACAACTGCCACTAATGGGCAACCCCATCTTGCTGACAAGGGAACCACAATTAGTCATAGTGACCATTCCAAATGAAATGTACTTTTCTAGAACCATTTTCGGACGAGAAGTCCGAATATGCCCATCGCAGCTGCCTAGACCCACTCTGAAAAAAGTTATAGACATTTTTTCTCCGATTTTCGTACTTATTGTACCCTCCAAAAAGTGCATTATTTTTACGAAAATCCGGAAACTGACCTCATAATCGTGTTCAGCGTCCAAAACTACCCCACTAAGCAAAGTTAGGTTGAAGGAATATTTTCCAAACTTTGCGCAGACTAACAGCGTTTTGGACTTGTACGGATTTTCGGTTGGGCGCTTATTTATACCAATCAGAGGGCTCTCGAAGCGTTTTAGAAAAATATTCCAGATTTGACTAAAAAATCGCTCTGGGGGGTTACTTGGAGCGCTGATCACGAATCTGAGACTCATTTATCGATTTTCCGAAATTTTCGACTGTATTCGTTCACATATTCCCATCGGGGGAGAATTTGATGGCAAATTGCGACTTTTGACGATTTCCGGAATGTGACGACGGATGTGGCTCAAATCGTTTTTCTGGGGGTTATTTGGAGTGCTGAACACGAAACTGATGTCGGTTTATCGATTTCTGGCAGCTTACGGTAGATTACGGTGGGTATACGGTAGTTTTGTCAAAGTCTCAGATTTGTCTCAAAGTTTCTGTGTGGGGGTTATTTGGGGTGCTGAATACGAATTTGATGTCCATTTGTCGATTATCGGAATATTGAGGTAGGTTTTGTCTCCTAAATGGCATGTTACCTACCGTAACCTACAGTAAACCTTAAAATTTGGGCAAGCAAACCACAGGGCTGGGATTCATGAACGGCAAACCACGGTTACGGCTGGGCTAGCGGAGGAAACCAGCAGTCACAAAAAATCCGGTTTGGTTACGGCTGGGCTACGATTGGGCTACGCGTAACCGCACCTCGGAGCTGCGGTTAACCGCGGTTAGCAGCGGTTTTGCGGCTTAGTCGTCGAATTGATAGTGTGTTGTATTAGTGCACAACACTGAGGAAATGCACCTTTTGCGAATACGCATAAAAACTGCCACATTATAGGCCCGCTAGCCATAATGTGTTCTTCTCGATAACAACGAAAATTCTCAGAATCATCAACCTCATCTGTAAGTTTTATGTATGTTGCCCATGGCTAACTAAAATCTGTGACTGTCCTCCCTGCTCTCGCTCTCTTCTTTATTTTATAGCACATCGTTTTTCTTTTTGCCTCCACTTTTTGTTCCTAATTCTTGTCTTCCGTGCGCTGACTATTTACCGAGCAGCCACAGGCTCTTCGCTGGGTTTCTCCCCCATTTCGGCTCCGAATTCCCTCATTTTTCCTCAGAATTTTTTCCCAGCACTTTTCGTACACGTTTTCGTTATTTTTCTGTTGGAAAACCCTGACTTGGTATGGTACTGTGATGTATGATTTTGTTTTTTCGCATTTACAACGTTTTCTTCTACTTTTTTTCCGAAGCGCCCACTTGGATTTCAAATGTTAATATTTTTTACATGGTTCTGTGATCAGCCTGGGTTTTCTCGATTCTTTTAGTTCGAACTTCTGTTTTTCCCCTTCATTTTGAGCTTTTTCCATATGATTTTTCTAAGGAGTCGTTTTAGTTTTCTCCCGTTGTGAGCGACAGTAAGCTTGTGTGAGAATGACAAAGAGAAAAAAAATCAAAAAAGGGATTCTGAGACAAAAAAAAAGAGATGGAAAAAAAAACTCGGAACTCAAACGACAAACGGAGAACTTCGAGCCAAAAACTCATCGAGAGGACGATCACAAAAAAAATTAGAGGGGCGTTTCGAAAAAAAAGTTGAAAAGGCTAGTAATGCGAGAAAAAAGCTAAATTGGGGGTTAAAATTTCACCAGCAGGTTTGCGGCTCATCGTGAGAAAGCAGCACCACTTCAAGTACTTTAAAAAAACCAAAAAAAGGATTTGTTAAAAAAAGGAAAAAATTAAAAACTTAAAAATGGAAAAAACATCTCCAAGTTGAGGAAAATCCCTTTAAATGCCTGCGATCCATTGAAGAAGGTAAAGCACAAGGTAGACAAAAATAAGAATTCAAAAAGCAAGCAAAATTAGCAATCATGTGCAATAAAAACAGTGACGGGTTAGGGAAATTCCGACCCGAGTGCCAATATTGATTTTCTCCAATCGAGATTCTCGGCGTCAATTGAGTGGCGAGTACGTGGCCGCGGCATGGTTAGCCACCCAACCGCGATGGGGCTGTTGTGAATGCCGGTTCGCGGTTTGGCTACCGCTGGGGTCGCTGCCCTAACCAAACCCAAACCTAGCCGGCTGCGTTCATGAATCCCAGCCCAGATTCGTGTTCAGCATCCCAGATTACCCCTACATACATGTTTTTAGCGAAATCAGGAGAAAAAATTAAAAACACCCTAAAAATTCCATGGGGGGTACCCTTACCTTACCGCGAAGCTTTAAAAAACGCTCATAACTTTTTTTCAGAGTGGGTCTAGGCAGCTGCGATGGGCATATTCGGACTTTTCGTCCGAAAATGGTTCTAGAAAAGTACATTTCATTTGGAATGGTCACTATGACTTATTGTGGTTCCCTTGTGAGGCACTCCAAAAGGAACACTCCGCCAGGTTCCACCCGTTGATTACCTTTTAGGGTCAAACTTCTTAAAACATTAAAAGAATGGTAAATTGAGAGAGGGCATAGAATAATAGACGAATTTCGCAATAACATTTTCAACGCTCAAGAGATCGCGCGTTTCACGGCCAGTCCCCGTAACGGATCGGGGCGCTCTAGGCCAATCAATTCAGTGAGTTTTTAAACTGATTTTTGTGGTTAATGACTATGTCAAGAAGAGGTTTATGACCCTTAACATCTGCATAAAAGTTATGAAAGTTGTTTCAAGTATTTCATGGATATTTCAGCAATGATTACTAGGAGTTCGTTTTTCTTGAAGTCAAACGACAAGGACATAGTGTGGACACGAGGTCTGTCAAGTGTTAAAGAGCTAATTACCGGCAAGTGCAATTAAAATGCCTAAGAATTCCTGGTCTGCAATATTGTGTTGTTGTACACAAGACTGCATGAGTGCCTAGTCCACGCAGCCAGTGGGTGCCTAGTCCAGGCAGCCAGCTGCAGGGATGTCCCAGCTAGACGTTTTTATTCCGATGGTGTATAACTAGGGCCTTACATGGAGTTTCGAAACTCCAAGCTTGTTGAAAGGTCTGAAAGTGGGTCGTTTTCAAAAATGTACCTAACATGGACAATCAGGAATGATCGGAAACCCCCTCCACAGTTGTGTTGTGCGACACGTTACAACATAGTCACACTGCGCATTCGGCCGATGGACGTCAAATGAACTCGTCAATATTATCAACTGCCCTATCGCAGGCTTAGAGCGAAGAAGGTTTAAAGGTGGTGTGGAAAGGGCATGAATGTTGAGAGGTCAGATTACGGAATAAATAGGATTCACTAAAACCTTGAGAGACTCAAAATCAGGCAACTCCGAGGTTTAGCAATGAGGAAGCTGACAAACACTAAGTTTTCGATCATTTCTTTCCTGGGTCAGCTTCAAAGTTTGTTCTGCTGACTTCACAAGCTTGCTTGGAGGCGAATCCACGTTCTATTCATTTCGCCCTCCTTTGATGTAGATGAAGATCAAGATCGCCATGAACGGCAAACTCACTCTGGAATGTGGAAATCTTGGAGAACGCATATGTGAATCACATGTAAGAACCTCAGAATTGACAACACTTTGTGGAGAAAGTAACCCAAGACAAGATGGCGTTACTTGTGACAACTTAGGGACATAGAGGGAGTAGTGGCAAAATCCTGTAGTACCTCAGCATATTGGATAATAAGGTGATTAGTGATTTTCTCACCCCCATAGAAACTCGTGTTTTGCTTCTTGGACGCTGAAAAATCCGCTGTAGATTGGAATGAGTGGATTTATCCAGTACGCGAATTCCCGATGTTCAACTCCAACGGTAATCAATGGTCTCGTGAGCTGTTCCGAGAGATAAACGACTGAAGAAGGGCATTCCTAAAACATCAATTCCAGAAAGGATTCGAAAGTTTGAGAAGAGATCAAATTTATACCCTGAAGCTGGGAAGAGGAGGACTATGTCCCAGAACGAAAACCTGTGGTTGAATAGCTCTCGGGTGAGGGCAATCGACTGGACGGAACGATTTGTCAAGGCACATACGAACATCACCTAGCAGAGTTTGCCTGGTCTGAAATTCTTGGGTTATACTTGATGTGGGGCCTGATTATTGCAGACCTCACCTTCTTATCTAGCAGACAGTTTAATTGTACGCTCTTCCCATTCGTGAGTTCTTTCTCCAGAGCGCCCCGTATATCGCTAATGGAATAGACTTCACTTCTCGGTAAGACTCCTGCTCTCCTAAGTGCATCGCCCACGGAAAACTGAGCATTTAGAGACATCGTTCTGGAAAAGGGCAATATCATTAATCGTTGTATTCGTTCACTTTGAAGTAATTGTTTATCACAGGCGGTTTTAGTGTTTCAGTCTCCACAGAGGTACAGAGCTGAGTGTCAAATCTATAAAGGCACCCTTCTTTCTCATGAAATCCAAATTTGTAGACATTTGTTCAGAGCATTTTTATCGAGTTTTGTTTGTTCACATTCTATCAAAACAATAAAGACACTTCACATTCTGAAGGGATAAATGTGAGAAACTGAACCAGTGTAACAGATCAGTAGTACCTACAGTACCGAGCATATTTTCTGCAAAGAAAGCGTTTTGCGGCGTTTTTTGCGCTCACAAAGCGCCGCAACGCCGTAACTTGCTTCGAAGTGGTTCAATTTCAACACTGAAGTTATCTCTAGATTGCTTTCATTTAGTCCTAAACGATAGTTCACTAAATGATAGATTCAGCTTTAGAAGTTTATCGAAAATTGCATAATTGCACCTCTAAACCCCTCATTGTGAACTGATCAGACGGTCATGATAGCATAAATCTGCCATGTTTTGACCTGTGGTCGTTGTAAAATTTAAAATGAAATACGCATTTTTCAGCAAAATACCGAAGCTAAAAGAGCTTTCTACACATACCATTACATTCGCCTCACTCAAAGGAACGCGAAGACTACCTAAAAAGCTCATTTGGTAAATTTTAAAGCGAGTTATGGCAATGCGGCGCTTTCTGAGCGCAAAAAGCGCCGCAAAACGCTTTTTTTTTGCAAAAAATTTGCTCGATACTGTACATCAGGGCTGGGCGTTATGACGTTAACGTGTTATGGCATCAACGGGTTAGCGGGACTTTTTCAGAAAAATTAACGATCAACGCTTAACGAAAATGTCCTAAAATCACGTTAATTTGGGTTCGTTAATTGTAGTAGAATTGCGGCACTAATTGGTCTGCTTCAATGGAAAATTTTAAAACTGGGACCGTGCACAGCGGGTCAATTTTCACTTGTTGTGAAATACATATATCGCTGACCTCAATGATCCCCATTCCATTGTTTATCTACTTGTGTTATTTCTTCTCAATATCGAAGAATTCGAATTCGTCTTCTAAAAAAGAAATGTGAGGTCTGATCTACCTCTCTTAGGTCGAATACTCAGACAATTTGAGCGGGCAAAAAACAAGGATCCCGGTCGGTTAGTTTGTCGCCACCGTGCGTAGAGCGGGTGATAGGTAATCGGAGGGCGCTGACAGTGTTGAGAGATTGCTTAAGGGCTCTACAAAGTTTCGCCGCGGCGAGTGCCGCTACGGCGCGGCAGTGTTGGAGAATGGGGAGGGCCACGCAGCGGGCGGCAGCGGCGAAGTGCCGCCAGAGAGCAGCGACGCGGGTACCTCGCAGTGTTTTCGTCGCCGCGACAACAGCGGCCACCGGAGCGACGCCGCCAGCGAGCGGCGTCGAAGAATGGTCTAGACCATTCCTATCGTCGGCGAGGAGCGCAGCCATCAATCCTTTCTATGTATTTTCCATTGTTTAGTCATCCATGCGAACTTTTTCTATTTTTACTCTCATTTGAGGTAGTGCTCACACGCATCCATAAACACTTGAACGCTTTTTCATTCATTCGTGGCTTTTTTATGTGACCCATTCCACTTCACATTCGAAATAATTGATTTCACTTTTTGTGGGATAATATCGATTCTCACGAGAAATTCGGTGCTGTTCAAGCGGGGGGGGGGGCACTATGGCACGATGCACTTGGCCACGCCCATTTTACCGTGCCGCACTGAATTTGAGCACCTACCCGGGATTTTCCTCCCCTGCCGAAATCAGGAAAGCCATTGCGGCACTGAAAAATGGGCGTGGCCATGTGCTATAAAACAGTGCCCCCCCGCTATGATAGCACCGAAATTCCAAATTAGCGTCGTTACTAGATTTTATGTCTTCCGCTTCTGAGAGCATACCCTCTGGTTTTTTTTTGAATGCCGAAATTTTTCCAAAAACATGGAAATTTAGCAGTTTTTGAGAAGCTCTTCAGTTCTGGCGCCTCTTAAGTTCAAATTTCTGTTCACGTGTGATTTCATGGTTTTCGAAATCAATGAGATTCAAACTTCGGTTTATAATGAATGAAGTTGGACGTAATGGAGAAAAATAAAAGGACGCGGCTGGCATCGCTGCCACTCTGCGAGGCGTCAGGGATTGGCCACGCCACAATTCTCTCGCTCGGCGGCGTGGCGCCGGGCGGTGCAACTCTGCAGAGCACCTTACGCCGACCCGCCGGCAGTCGGGAGCGTCAGGTCGCCGCGATTTGGCTATTGATTGGCGGCTTTCCTTGGCCGACGGCAACCGCGTGGCGACCGGGCTTCAACTTGAAGACAAGCTGGCTCTCAGTTGTCAACCTCAAGCTGTTGTTGCAGTGGCTGATAGTGATACGCTCAAGATAGTGGGAAGGGTGTGCAGGACTGCCGAGGAGGCGCATAAGCCTGCCGGGAAGACTTGTGGGACTGTCTCGATATCGTACAGAAGGGAAAAAGTGGTGGAAAACTTCGATGGATCGCCATTGTTTTTTCTTGAGACTTTCGATGCATTAAAAGTGCTAGATTTGTGTGAGATTAAGATACTATGTAATTTTTTGTAGTCAAAAATAATTTTGTTTTCCTTCCGAACTACTGTGCTAATGTGAAATATTCGTATTTTGAGTTAAGTTAACACGCCTCGGCAAAAAAAAAACAGATTAGTCATGCCAAATATTTTTCCCGCAAATCTAAGGATCATTCAAGGAGCTAGGTTTCGAATAAATGGGAGATTCGAATAAAGTTATTTCTAGAACATCTAGAGTGAATGAACTTCTCGAATATGGGCTCTACATAATTACGAAACAAATGAATTTGGAAAAAGAATTTCAAAATCTTCCAAATGGATGGATTTTCGAATACGTCACCTAAAGCTCCACCCACTTTCCAAGACGTCATGATGACGTCATACGGAGGGAGCCCCATCTACTTTTCTCGACGTCCTGACGACGTCATCTGGAGCCTTACCTACTTCACACGAGGCCGTGCCTCTGGCTTCTAGAGTCTTACGTACTTTCCTCGACGCCCTGCTGACGTCATTTGAAGGTCTATTATATTTCTTCCGGGACCTCTGATGGTTCATGGACTTTCTTTGTAGTCAGGTAATGTTTTCAAAGTTTTTAACTAAGTGAAAATTTAACGTGTTAACGCATGAACGGGTTAACGCGGTTTTTTTGAAAATTAACGATTAACGCTTAACGAAAAAAATTCTTTCATTAACGCACACCCCTGTTGTGCATAGTAGGACCTTCATCATTGGAAATAAGTTAAGAAAACGTTTTTGGCAAAGAGGTATACAAATTTTGAGGCAACCCAAGCTTGATGTTCCCCAGACATTACGAGTTGTGCCTTGAGCTCATTGGCGGTACGATACTGCTTCTATCCTGGTTAAATATCTCTAAACAAAACACGCCCGATACTTCTGATTGAATTTTTATGTGTCACCGAGCTGGCTAGACGAAAGGGGAGATATTATTCCCCCCATCTAGTTTGAAAAAAGGGACTTAAATGTACGGAATCGCTATATCGCACTGCTCGTCTTAATGACGCCACAAGTTTTTTTATTATTAGAAATATTATTATTATTTTATTACCTTCAGGAATTCGGACCTCAAAAAAGGGGTCATTCGAATCTATGCTATATTCGAAGCTTACTATTCGACTAAACATTCGAATAGTAAAAAAATCGTATAGTTCCGAATACGTTTGCTCCGTCGTCAATATAAATGGTGTACGGTGGGTGACCATGTGTTCCATTTGGCAAGTCTGGCCACGTATTTCAGTTCTTGATGTTATTTCTGTAGAATCGGGGGCTTTTCTCTCCTCACTTTGTTCGATAATCTTTTTTGAAAATAATTAGCTGAAACAGCTTCCTCTGCGTGTCTACCCTGATTACGACTCGAACGTCCGCCACCCCAAAAACGTAAAAGGGCAGAATCGAGCGCAATCAGTCCCACACGATCTCGTAAAATGAATAGAAGTCTTATTTGAAAAGCATTAAATATTCCTAGCAAAAAAGTTTGTTTTCGCTGTTTGATAGAATGGTCAATTTGTTCTTGATATTACGCCGCAATATCCCTGAAAATCTCGAAATTTTTCCATAAAGTATCGACTGGTTTTGTAAATAGTAAGTGACAAACTTGTTAGTTACGCCCCATCCAAAAAGCACGACCTAAAACATGTTTGAAAGATTTGATCTACAAATCGATATTATGTAATGGTCTGATAATCAGTAAGTAATCAACTTGCTGCCCTGTTCTTCTGTCCCACCCATGCGAAAAAGCACAGCCTACACTGAGTTTGAGCGATTTGACCAGCCAATCTATAATACCGATTGATTTGATAATCAGTAAGTATCTAGTCAACTTGCTAGCCTGTTCCCCTGTCCCACCCATTCGAAAAAATCAGCCTTCAACGTTTTTTAGCGAATTGATCCATCAATCAATAGTGCTTTACTTGCACATCGATGTTTTTTTTTCGAGTATTTTACATTGTGAAAAAATGATAAATGCTTTTAAGCAATTCGAAATAACGGTGCTTTCCTCATATCTGTTTTAGATTTTGATACGGGGCGACATGCACGTACCCTCTGGTTCCGGGCCTGATTTAGTGTGTGCAATTGCGGACTTGCGTCGTGGGGGCGCGACGCATCGCTTTCGTACGAGCTTCCACGCAGGCCCATCATCGGCTGATCGCGTGCGTTTTTCCCACATTTTCAAGGTTTTTCCTAGTTCTTTGATAGTAAGAAAGCGATGCGTCCCGCTCCCACGACGCAAGTCCGCAATTGCACACGCTAAATCAGGCCCGGAACCAGAGGATACGCGGCGGGTTAGGTTAGAATCGGGCATGGCTTGGGGCGACGGCGCGTTTGATTATTGCTCTGCGAGTGCTGAAGATAATCAATCGTTGTTGTCTCAGCGGGGTTTCGGCTGCCCCACCCTCCTAGGTACAGCCCATCCTGGAAAAAGTAAGCCGGGTGGATGACCGCGCGGCGCGGTTGAAGAGGACCCTAAGTGAGTTTTCCCAGCGCGCCGACGACTTTTCTTTCATTGTTTGAAATTCTTCGGCCAGTATACAGTCCAATCGATTACAAAATATCAAAAGAAAAGCTAAAAAGTCGTCGGCGAGACTGAGAAAATTCACTGTGATCTACTTTAATCGCGCGATGATTTGGTCAGGAGATTTAAAATGGGGGAAATTTTGCTGCCCAAACGCCACTTCTGACGATTTCGGGAATGCTACGATCAAATCGCCTTAAAACTTGTACATAGGGGTTTTCGATAAATTACGGTAGGTTACGGTGGGTAAAGGCATTATGACTACCGCATCCCACAGTAGCCCAAAGTCTGGCGAGGAACTGATTCCAGATTCGGGTTCAGCACCATAAATAACCCGCAGTTGAAATTTTAGAGCCGAATCCGAATTTTTTCTGGACACCCCCAGAAATTCCCTGATGAGTGATGGACCACCATGACCTTTTTGTAGCGCAATGAAAATGCCATTTTTGAAATCCCCGCGGCCATTTCGGAAAATTCAAGCACGGGTCATTTATTTGAGGTCACAGACCTACAGCAAGGACAACATGATTTTCCAAATTGCCACCGGTAGGTGGCAAATCTAACTTGGAACAAAACCCACAAGACCAATCTGAACAGCTGTTGAAAAGTAGTCTATTGCTCCACTGCTGTACCTGATTTATCTTCTTGAGACGATTCCTCAGAGTCAAGTAGTAAAATATGTGAAAGGCATTAAGCGACTATGGAATATTGAATGTTTTCTAATGAATTGTTATTCATGCTATTTCTAATACAGTTAGGCTTAGACTACCGTCGAAAACCTCGAAAATTACGAGTAATACCGAAGCTTTGAAGGGTGAGGGGTGTAGTTCGCGAGGTTTTGCTCTGCAGAAATGTTTCTCAAATCCATCAGTCATGTCGATTCCGCTAGGTTCTCCAAGTTTGATTTTGTTACTAGCGTGATTTATTCATAAGAAATCCGACCTCATATATCTTTTTCTAAGGATGAAATGGATCGAACCTGACGGACTGTGATGATGGAGAAGACTGATTATTAGACTTTCAGCTACTAAAATATTCGTCTGTAGTCCTAGGACTGATTAATAACGGTTTTTTCCTTGCATGAGTGGAATCACTTACTTGGGAATTGGAAAAAGATGTTCTTCCCAAACCAGTTTAAAGGATGTTATTAATGGTCTGTTCTATACACTTTGAGCTTCGCATATGCTGTTAAGATTGGAACACTCGCGTACGTGCATGCCGCCCCCGATTGATTTTGCTCGGGTTTTCTCATGTGACTGTCCACTGTTTCGGAGGCAAATTTAGTTTGCTCCTTCGAGTCCTTGTGCTGAGCAAGACTAGAGACAGCGAGAAATTGTGGGGAAAGGGGCCGTAGCATACGAGCTCACACGCGCACGAACAATGGCAGTAAATTCCACACGCAGTTAGAGGATACATTGACTGCTCACCTGGGCTGTTTTCAGTTTGTCGATTCGAAATTATCTGATAAATTTTTCTAATATATTCGAATCGAATCGGACCTCGAAAAGGGGTCATTCGAAACTAATCTATATTCGGTCTTTTCGTCCAGGGCACAGCTCTAGTGCTTTCATAGCCCTTATACAATAAGAAATTTCTAAAAGTTTAGCTTCCTGGCAAAAGTAATGATCTGGCAATGTTATAATTACAAGAAATATGGAAGTTGAAAAAATAAAAATAAAACGTCTTGCAATATCCTTAGAAATGATTTGGCGCAAATTAACCAGAAGTAATGAAAAAAGCTTTGAAATGTAGTGAGATGACCAAAATCGGATTTGACGGTCAATCATAGGCCAACTTTTGATAAGTAGTGACAGACGAGGGATAGGATTCTAGAAGCTTTTCCGTTAAACTTATCAAAGCTAAATCAAGTGCGCATCGGATTTGAGCGTTACGTTCACATAGCTTGACCCATGCTGATTTCCGTATTACGGCTTCAATAAAATGTTTTACGGCTTCCGTACTCAATGTACATATATGTGGCTTTCGTCAATAAATGACAACGAAAAAAGCACATACGTATTGAAGTAGAGTAACTCTGAAGAGAGGTTGCGGAGGTTTTGTGCGCATGTCCCGTGCTTTTCCCATTCGTGTCTCCAGAATGACTGAGCCGTTTTCGCGGGATAAAGGTTTGGCCACAACTTTCTAAATAATATTTTCGTTTACTTTTCAGAAATCGACAATATTATTTTTGAACTTATCATAGCAAATATACTTACAATAATTCGCCTTCGATTGATTTAATCAAATTGCCGTCGAACTTCCTCGGCACGCCATCGCAGAACTGTGGATAAGACCCATTTCTGTAGTTAGGCCAGAGCCCATGAATCGACCAATCAGGTGTGTCAGCAGGGATTTCACACGAGTCGGGAACTGAAATGCAAACAAAACACTTTCTCGGAGAATGGGCTTTCTCCAAAGAGTGCGTTTCCTTCCTCCACGGCGTTCTCTATACTTGAGGTCGTGAACATACCGTACTAGAACACCCCAAAGTATCATGTCTTCTTTCTTGTATAATTTTGAGATCTTCGCTTTGTGTATTTTAGTGATAGACAGTTCCGAAACGCAAGCCTTGTTCAATGTAAGGTTTCTTTCTGTTTCCAATGGTGTCTGTTTTGTTTTTTAATTCTCTATTAAAGGCAGTGGTCGCGATAAAATATGCTTGTCTTCTTATCTTCTCTAAACCCTTTTCTGAATTCGGAGGAGTAGGACCTATACAAAAAAATGCGAAAAAAAACCAACTTAGGCGTATTCTTTCCAGTCTTTTGATGGCGGACGAGCCCACTTCACATCATTGGTATCGATGATCTTTAGTATCAAGAACGTCAGCTGGTTTGAAATTGCAATTCAATCAACGAACAATGGCCTTCGAACTTGCCTGCTCGAATATTTCGATCCTCATATAGTGAAAACTTTGACTAGAGTGCTTGTTGACATTGTTCAACAGTTTTTATTACCTAAATTTGCATTTGTTTCTGCCTGTGAATGTCAATGACTTTCGACTATACACACACGAGACTCCGATCCTTTTGGGCGGAGCTGTGCACTTGTGCACGGATCCTCAACATAGGAACTTGATAACTCTAACTTTAGCCCATTTCTTGCCCCGTAACCTTCATGGTCTCTCAACCATTTGCGATCCAAACCAGTTTTCATGGTTTTCTCAACAACTTTTTTCATCGCGACCACTGCCTTTAAAGTATACAGCAAGTTTTCAGTACTGGATGTATTTTTCTAATAAATTTCTGATGACGCCCCAAATTTGGTAGAGTGTGTGGTAAATGATTGCCTTTGCGGAAATTCTAAACTATGCGGTAATCGGGTTTTTCACGACTTCCGGAAATTCTCACCTACTGTCATTTCTATCTTATCAAACGAGCTTCGGCAACGAAAGCTCAAAGTTGGGACACAAAGGAAGCTGCTGACTCAAGAGTAAACACATTGTTTCTATTGAAACTTTTTTCAACGATTCCTTCATAAGAAAGTTTTCAGAATGCTACCTCAGACTATTTCGGGTCCAATGTCCTGTCAAATTCGAAAGCCTTGGCTTTACTGAAAAAAAAGCATTTGAAAACAGCCAATACCTGACATTCTTACTACATCTCAGCATGGAACTCCAAAACCATTAGGGCGAGAAGTGCATTGGATAGAAGGCGATTTGTACTTTCGAACGGTTCATCAAACTTGGCCAAATGGCTGATGGCGATAATTTTGAAGGTATTCAACGCCAAGTGTTTTGTGACCACCTTTTGCTACCGAGAGACTCAAATTCTCGCCATTCGTAGCCTGGTGCTCTTCTCTGTCTGAGTTCGGACGATATTTTGTGTAGCACGGCTACATGGTGATGAAGGATAGAGTCCTAGCGGCGGTAGATCCAAATTTCGCGAAGCGATGGAGCGGTTTGATCGCAAAATAATGTGAGGTTAATGTCATCCAGCTGTAGACACTTCCCTTTTTTTGAAGCAGTCTAATGCCCTCACCCAACAAGGAACAGAAACTGATTTGCAAAGCCACAATGGCGCTCTCAACTACGACTAAACATGAGACTCACCGTTGAGATATTTATTTTGAAGCAGTTAATCGAAACATTTTCAGTTTTTATACTTTAATCGAAGTATGGTAGTATGGTGCTATCTCGGAGCCTCATTGCAGATTGAAAGGTTTATTGTGAGGCGTCAAATATCTGCAAAAATCTCGGAAAGTCTTTTGCGAAAGTTGTTCAAAATGTTCGCAAAAATTCTTCTGCAAAACTTTGCCTCCGGTTAGCTTTCGGTGCGTAGCACCTTCGTCAGACCTGAAATACATAGTTCAGAGCCGCACAGGAATCTTCTCAGCGAAAAAACTGGCCTGGTCCGCCGTTGGTGGTGGTCGGACCGCAACTACGAATAAACGACACCATACCCTTACGGCGCCCTTAAATAGTCAGAGACGCCATGACTCCCATCATGCCGTAAGGGTATGGTGTCGTTTATTCGTAGTTGCGGTCCGACCACCACCAACGGCGGACCAGGCCAGTTTTTTCGCTGAGAAGATTCCTATGCGGCTCTGAACTATGTATTTCAGGTCTGACGAAGGTGCTACGCACCGAAAGCTCACCGGAGGCAAAGTTTTGGAGAAGAATTATTGCGAACATTTTGAACAACTTTCGCAAGGGACTTTCCAAGATTTTTGCAGATATTTCACGCCTCACAATAAACCTTTCAATTTAATCGAAGTATTCAACTTTACTGCCGGAAATATTTAGTAGAGGCGCTACGAACAACATCCAGGATTCTTTTTTTCGCTTTTTCTGTCAACCGATCGGTTTCAGAATCACTTTCTTTTGCCGCTGAAAACTTTGCAAAGCTGGTTCAGGGAACTGGCGTCACTCTGTTCAAGCCCCAGAGTTTCGTCCAAACTTCGCCTTCATGTTGTTTGATGTGCTGGACACGAACCTGATAGCTTTTTGTCGACTTTCCGAGGTTTATAGCCTCACTAAAGCACACTAACCTACACTTAATTTGTGGACACGACAGGCAGAGGTCGAGCTCTGCTTGTGACTTGAGAAATGCATGGAGAATCTAAAACACCAACTAACTGTAATACACCACGACCGCTCCCAATAACCAATTTTCGAGTTTTCTCCCACCGCACTCCGATTAATATTTTGAAATGTTTCGAATGGAGCTGAGATTGACGTTCAGCACCAAAATATTCCATGAACGAAGTTTGGGCAAAAGAATGGACCAGTAGAATCCGAAAAGTGGTGCACTACTTTTCATGGAATAGCATTAAAGTACATACCCAAATGCAACTGGATAGCTCTCGGCCGGCGAAAAGCAACCGTATTCACCAATCGTTTCACCTCATGGAAGAACTGACCATAACTTTTCTTTCATAACTACCCGGACCACTCCAAAGCCTTCATGCGAGAAGCTGGATGGCAATCATGTTCGAATATTTCGAGTTAAGGGGATAGACCATTCTGTAGGTAAATAAGTTATCTTTTTTTATCAGCCCCATGCGAAGGATATCGACGCGGAGAGCCCGAATACTTGCTGTGGAAGCCAACAACAGGGAGGGTGTTATCAAAGCGCTTCTGCTTTCTTTTTGCTTTATTTGTGGTAAAGCACCGAAGAATTTTTCTGGCGAAAACTATGTTTTGAGGCGTTTTTTTGGCGAGTGTTCAGCATCGCATTAATTTGAATTTTCAAAGCAATTTTCGTGTTCCTCCCAATGAGGCGAATGCAATCGTTGTCGAAAAAGTTCTTCTAGTATTTTGCCAATAATGTGTATTTCCTACTGAAATTCCCATCGACCACAGGTCAAAATATGACAGATTACTGCTATCATGACCGTCCGATCAGTTCATAATGAGGGATTTTGAGGTGGGAACATGCAATTTTCGTCAAATTGTTGTACTTGAATACACTGTTTTGTAACGCTACTGTACAGGACTCGTTCAAGACAGTTCGAAAACAACTTCAAAACTGAAATCAGGCCACTTTGAAGCAGGTCATGGCAAAGCGACGCACGTGAGCGCAAAAAGGCGCCTCAAAACGCTACTTTTGCAGAAAAAATTCTCAATATATAGTGTATTTCCTTGTTCCGCAGACTCCAAGCATTTACATCCTCACATAACTCACTTTTTTCAGTGACTAATTCGATTTGAAATTACTCACAATCAAAAGGGATCGCCTTTGGTGACAAGTATTTTTGACTGATAAGCAGAAAGTATACGCATTGTTTTACCCAAATAATTGGAATATTCGAATTATTGCATTAATCACTCGAAAAACTAAACTAATCGATTTTTTCATTGTTCGACTTAATCAGATAAACAACGTATGTACTTGATTTTTCAAAATTCGATTGAACACATACACAAATACCTATTCGTTTGCAAAGAAATTGCTCAGTCGTTCTAGAGCATTATTGGAAAACCATGAGAAACTCCGACAGTTTCTTGAAAACAGTTAGAATAACGACCGAAATATTCAGCTGAATCGAATAGGGGGACAATTTTTCGAATGTGTTCAGTAAATCGAAAAAGGTTGGACTTGAAAATTGGCCCACCAACAATATTCAAAAAGCGTCATTCAAAAAATTTCTGAAATGCAAGAAAGACTCCTATATATGCCCTCCGGGAGAAGGTTATGTATTGTTAAGTATTTTTCGCATTTAGCTAATTTGTATAGTCAGCGTTGAGTCAGAAAATGCGATCACCTGAGTCATCATCAGCTCGACACACTGCGACTGGAAAAATCCTCGTCAGCATCATGTAGTCAAAATCAGAACCGATTCTAAGAGGCACTGAAACTGCGGAATGTAGCCAGGAGGAGCAGCATCCGGGAGAGATGGAGCAAACCTTCGCCCTCCACAGAGATTGGCCCTCTTGGGCCAGCTTGAGAAGACTGAATTCCAGCTTCAACCCAGCCAATTATCCATGAGACTACTATTGTCTGGCGGATCATATTCGAGCTACACGATATCTCAACCAAAAAAAAAACAGACTTGGTGCCTGAAATGTGCTAGTTGTCTCGTGGCTGAAGAGGAAAACATGACTGTCTATTGCGAATTGCGTGGCAGGTGTTGAAGGTATGTACATAGTGAATGACGATGATAGTAGGACGGCCTCGTGTATCGATCGCAGGCTGCAGCGTAACAGAGAACATGGCCCAGCTGGTTTTCGGGTAAAGCATGGCTTCACCATCATTTCAAGAAGAGAACACGAACTAAGGAAAATAGGAAAGGAAGGAGAAAAAAACCAATTCGAAATTAGTTGAGCAGTTAGATTCCCTCCGTTGTGTGAAGATGTAAAAGGGAAAGCCAGCGATGAGCTCGATTAGGGGCGGGCGAGCCTGCATGTGGGTCAGCTGGGCCACCCGCAGTTACACACAGGTGGTCCTCAGAAATATCACCAAAAACCACCGAGCACAGAATGGCGCAGCAGACAACACAGTTCTCTTCACAATGTTTTTACTCCACCTGTATCCGTTGTTGAAGTCTCGCGTTTTCAGTCACCGAGCTGGCGGGTAACGTTATTTCAATCCGGGTCTCAACAAAACTGTACCTGTAATTGTAATCTGTCTTAAACTCTCATGAAACGAATGCGAGTACAGAGCTTCGGGGAGCCGCCCTGCTCCGCATGCGGTCGCCGCGCGGCAGCGCTCAACCGCACCAGCAATCATCAGGCAAAAGTGTTTCACGTGTCCAGCGATACATGCATGAGCCTTTACCGCAGTACTGCAATGTTGTAGAAAGCCAGGAATGAGTCTGTTTCTCAATGGAGATGAAAATATGTACTTAATCAGGAATTCGCCTTCTTAGTCTCCTGTTGTAGATTTCGGTTGGATTCACTCAAACACAACTTATCCGCCTAGGAAAAGCACACTCCACAAATCAAGAGAGCAATGGTGCAATAACAGGAAAAGACAGTGTTCACGATAAATTTCGCTTCCGATACCTCCACGGTTTACGGAAGGTCTGGTGCCCTATATTGCAAGGCATGCTTAAAAAGGACACGAATGACGCGTTTTTTTGAGTCAAAATAGGCCCTCTTTTGTTTACGTTGATTTTCGAGCGTGGAGGAATTGACCGCTAGATGGATGATACCTAACAGTGCAATGAAGCGATCAGCTCACTTATCAGCACTTTCTTCACTTGAACATTCCTGTAATCTGAGTCTTCATTTGCTCATTTCGAGGGGCGGATCTGGAGCACGGGGCGTGTCTGGGACACCAAAACGCCTGTTTGCAGCCGTTATTTTGCCGCTACTGGCTCGTTTTCTACCGTTCTTTCGACACTGGGAGCCTAGAATCCTTCTCGCCTATCATTTTACTGTGGAAAGTCAACGAGGATCATCATTGTGAACGCTGCCTCTAAAATTAAACAAGCTAACTTTTGCGTAGCTGCTGAGGATTCTCCTTTTTTTTCAGGGGTTGAAACGCCTGAGTTGGAGGAAATTTTACGTGGGTGTTAAGTATTCTCCGATTTTTCAAGGGGTTGAAACCCCTGGGCTGTCGAAAAATTTACGTGGGTGTGAAGTATTCTCCAATTTTTTCAAGGGGTTGAAACCCCTGGGTTGGCGAAATTTTTACGTGGGTTTGAAGTAATCTCCGAAGTTTTCGGAGGCATTGAACTATTTTTGAGTGATGACGTTTGACGTTTATGCCTTTTCTCGTATGGGGTCTATGAGCAGTTCGAATAATGAAAAGCATTTTTTCTATACGTTCTCATCTATACCTTCAATTTCCCAACGAGTTAAACGTATTTTGAAGTATTTTGTCTTCCGCATTTTATCTGGGTTTGCCTTCCCTGCCTGGTATTTTCGTGAGGGTTGAGTGAATGACCGTGTTTCAGAGAGTTTTGTGATCAGTTCAATGTTTGTCGAATGTGGCGAAGATCAATGGATATAATCAGGAAGGAACCTCAATGAGGTCTCTGTTTCTGGTAAATCGACCCAGCGTTGCTGCTGAGCTTGACATATACCCTGCGGGAGAAGGGTTATGAGAAAGAAAGGAAAGATCATAAATGAAGAATAGCAATTGGGGCCATAATGAGCAGCAATTGGGGAAAGAACAGCGGCAGTTGGGGCCACAATGAGGAGCAGCAGGTGGGGAGACGACTGGAGAAGTTGGGGCGACTGTAGCAGCACGTGGGGCCACTATACGAGCAGCAGTTGGGGCAGTGAGCGGAGCAAGAAAACACAACGTGCTGCCCTGGGCAGCAGTGGGGAGAAACGAAAGGGGCTTACACCTCGACGAGTAACTGTGTTAGTAATCCCCTCGTGCTGCCTTACTAAGCCGCGAGTATCTTAGGCGATACAACATGACCGCGCACGGAGCGAGACGGGCCGCCGAAGCTCCATACCGGTATTCCTCATGAAACTATGCAGTACTTTGCTTGTTTGAACATTGAATCCCATTTCCACAGCATTCTCTAGGTGTTGGGAAAAGGAATTACCCTTGGAGAAGAAATTCGATAGGATTTTACCGACAAATGGATGTTCTTGCCTGTTTTGTAACAAAACTTTAGGAAGGCCACAAAAGATCATACGCATGAAATCATGGAGGGAGAAAGGCGTTGAACACCAATTCGAGAAAATGTGTCATGATTAACTGGAAGTTCCAGTATTTCAGAATAGCTTCTGAGTTCTTCGAGTCTGCCATCCACTCTAGGGTTTTTACGACTTCATACCTTGAGCAAACATATTGAGGTGTCATGGCTAATAAGTTGGAAAAAAGTTGGAAACAACATTTGATTGATTAGCTGAAATCAACAAGCTGAAATTAACTTTGCAGAACAAAGGTTGTGTTGAATAGGAAAGTGATAATAATCCGAATTAGAACTAGATGCAAACGGTCGCAATATAAAATATGCATAGAAGCGTTTCTCTACATTGCAGCACGCAACTTTCAATATGAGAAGGAACGTTTTATGTGATGTAGAGCCCAATGGGCCTTTAACTACTTAATTTTTCACAAGTTAGGGGAAATGTATGGAGTGAAAAGGTCGAGTACAAAGTGATCCATGCGACAGCCGCTAAGTTATACATACATGCACTAGTATGGACATCCACGGCGCTACGCGGCCAACTTGTGGGCACTTACCCATTGACATGAAACGGCGCTCAATCTCTCCTGGTTGCGTAAGTGAACAGCGGTCGTGACAGCCGGGTGTCACCTGTTCACGACAGGCCCACCCGTTTCCGTTTATTGTCACACACAAACACGCATACACACAGACATGCATACTGAGTAAGGCGAATATATATAGTAGGATACTCTGCTCATAACGGAGTGCAGGAACTCATGGCCTGCCAATGGCCCTCTGCTGGCCCATCTACTACTGTAATCAATGCTTTCTCGATCGACCCTGTTCCATTCGTCTCTGCTGCCAATGGTGGGTGGATGAGTCGCGGCAGTGAAAACCCGATCGCTTGCCGGGTCACCGATGCATACTGGGGTCGCCCGAGAACGCGTCGATTACAGAAGTAGCGGGCCAGTAGGGGGCGTTGACGAATCGTGCGTTTGATTACACTGTTATAAAGAGAGTATACATCACTCACTCACCCATCCCGTTAGCTGGCGGCTGGCGAAGCAGGATGACCTCTCAACCAGTACACTGCTGTAGGTGCCATAGGAGGTCTTGTGGCCTAAACGATACGCTTCCATTCAGTACGGTTCGCAGCAATTAACTTAGCATTAAGGACACTGCACCGCTGGCACTTCAGATCCGCCTCGACTTGTTTCAACCACGTCTTTTTCGGGACTGCTCTCTCAACATTCCACATTGCAGGGCGCTCTCTCCATAACAATCCGCGCGGAAGTCGGTTGGTTCCCATTCTGCATACATGCCCGAAACAGCGCAATGTTCTCGTTCGAATTTGTTCCTCGATAGTGGGCTGATGATCGCAAGTGTCTCGGATAACGTCGTTCCGTATTCGATCTCTTAGAGTTATCCCGAAGATTTGCCGCAAACACCGCGTTTGGAAGACCTCCAGCCTGCTGTGATCCGACTTCAGCAACGTCCACGACTCTGCCCCGTACAGTAAGATTGGCACTATGAGCGCGCGAAACATACGGATCTTTGTCTTGATTGACACATTACCCTTCTTCCATAGATACCAGCCAAGCGAAGCAAAAACAGCCGACGCCTGCCCGATCCTGCACTGTATCTCCGATGTAGCCACTACCTTTCGCTCTTGCACCACCGATCCGAGGTACTTGAACTCCTTGACTTGCTGAAGCTCAGCTCCCTCGAAGAACACAGAAGCACGTGAACCGTCTGATGTCATGACTTTAGTCTTCTCCTTATTAATCCGCAGCCCATACGATTCCGCGATTTGTACCATATCATTTAACTAAAGCGTGGCTTCCATGTCAGTATCGGTGAACACTGCGCTGTCGTCCGCAAACATCAGATTCGGGACAAAATCGTTATCGCCAAATTGGACCCCTCTTCTATTTCCCAAGGTCTTTCTCATAATTGCATCGACCACGGTATTAAAGAGGAGCGGCGAAATCACATCTCCCTGCCGGACGCCTGCATCGACTCTGATTTCTTCGGATAGCTTGTTTCCGACGCGGACACAGCTAGTTGAGCCGTTATAGGTTTCCTGCAGTAGCTTCACCATTTTTCCTGGCATGTGTTCGCATTCCATCGATCTCCATAAGGCAGGTCAGTGCACGCAATCGAATGTCGACTTGAAGTCTATGAAGGTGACAACAACGCGCTTTCCACAGCGGATCCTTTCCTCCATAACTTGACGAAGTGCAAAAATTTGCTCGCTGCATCCTCGACCCGGGCAAAAACCTGCTTGTTCTTCGCGACAGGTACTCTCCCGATGGCGTTGAAGTCTGGATTGGATAGTTCTCGTGAAGACTTTACCAACAATCGACAACAGGCTGATCCCGGATAGTTTTTACAGTCTCTGGCATCGCCCTTCTTATGGACAGGCACGACAATAGCCTTTTTCCAGGTGGATGGCACGCTCTCTGTCCGCCTGATTAACTGATGAAACTGACGCAGTAGAACATCTCCACCTGCCTTGATGACCTCAGCAGTGATATTGTCAACACCGAACGCCTTTCCATTCTTTAGCGACTTGATTGCCGCCTTCACTTCTTCCGCGGTGGGTTCCGATTCAAGCGAGGTCTCCTCTGGTACCTCAACTAGCATCGGTTCGACAAGTGGACCTTGTGGCGCATCGTGAGTATAGAGTTCACTGAAGAACTGCCTCCATCGCGACAGACGCTCATCTGCTGATCGCACAAAAGACCCATCCGTATCCCTGATGGAATCGCTCATGGGTTTGGTCTTCTTCCTGAGACGGTTGAGTGTGCTGTACAATGTGCGATAATGTATACATACATATATGAATTACCTAGCAGCTATCCCATGGATCACTGGGTATTCGATTTTCACGGTCCATACATTTACACTAACTGTTGAACTGTTTATTATGCGGTTGAATGCATCTTGGGCTGTGAATATGAACCTACGTTGTAAAAGCTGCCATCGAAACAAGTAGTGATCAAATCCCGGCTGGTTGCGATGCCTCTACTTCCGAGAATCTCGGAAACTGAATGAAAACCTCATGCTCAACTGCCAAAAGTTCATTTCATAAGCTGGCCACCTATAGGTCACTAGGCCAAGGTGTAGGTGTGGTTAAGGCAACGTCCATACGTGGCTAGAGCGTGCGTTCCCGCTGCTGTGCGCCTCTCACCGCTCCACAGCGCTGGAGTACTCCACACCGTGCCCACAATTAAGCACTGGCAAACACCCCCACCTTCTCAGATGAAAACAGCCCACTTCCCGCCGGCCAAGTCTGCCTAGTCGACTTCGCGCGACCCCAATTTTGTGGGCGTGGCACAGCACCCCACTTCCCGCGGAGAGAGAGGCTTTGCCGTCTTTCCGCGGAGTGTCGGCGGGCAGTCGGCTATTTCTGGGGGTCATCCACCACTCACTCATCGATTCTCACTTTGATATCATCATTGCACCACCCACTAGAGTGGAGCCAATGAACAATTGCTGAGCAGAGAACGCTGTGTTGAGACTCTTTCCAAAACCCGCGCTGTGTGCGACGCTGGCCTTGGGCAGGTGAACCACTGTCCGTTAATTGCATCTGCGAATGGGAAGGCTGCAAGAAGCAGTGAGTGTAGGGAGCTTCCCCGGAGAGGCTCGCTCCTTGTCAAGAGCAGTCCGAGATGAAATCCTCAGAAGCGGATTTTTCAAATTTTGTTATAAGAGACCTTCGCTTAAAGGGTGACTTTCAAAAGTGCCGCAAACTGCTCTAGGATTGTCTTCTGTCAGTCATCAGATTAGCCGTAAGGCGGTGGCAGAAGGGCCGCAGAGTGCGTGTTTACCGTGTACGGGCAGTCCACGAAATAGCGCTGCCGACTGCCCGCGACCGATCTATTGGATTTCCGCGGGAGGGGTTACGGGACGTCGGCTAGTGGTACCGCGGGAAGTGTGATGTCTCTATCTGAGTTGTTTTGATTCAATTGACAATCTTCGACCGGGTGATCAATCGCTCAAATCGGCTCAACGGCTGATCATTTCCTGAGATTTGCGTATTCTATGGTGGGGTTATGGGGTACAAGGGCAATAGTTTTGCAACGGGCTTAGTGCTTCCTATACTAGGGATTGAGCAGTAAGCTCGGAACTTGCTGCTCCCTTCCTTGAGCTGGCGTACTCAGATAGAGACATCACACTTCCCGCGGTACCACTAGCCGACGTCCCGTAACCCTCTCCGCAGAAGGCTTAATGATCGGTCGCGGGCAGTCGGCAGCGCTGTTTCGTTGACTGCCCGTATACGGTGAACACGCACTTTGCGGTTCTTCTGCCACCGCCTTACGGCTAATCTGATGACGGACAGAAGACAATTTAAAACAGTTTGCGGCACATTTAAAAATCACCCTTTAAGTAAAGATCTCTCCTAACAAAATTCGAAAATCCGCTCCTGGGGATTTCATCTTAAACTGCATTTGATAAGTAAGGAGTGAGCTTCTACGGGGAAGCTCCCTACACTCACCGCTTCTTACAGCCTTCCCAATCGCAGATGCCATTAACGGACAGTGGTTCACCTGCCCAAGCGCCAGCGTCGCACACAGCGCGGGTTTTGGAAAGAGTCTCAACACAGCGTTCTCTGCTCGTCAATTGTTCATTGGCTCCACTCTAGTGGGTGGTGCAATGATGATATCAGAGTGGGAATCGATGAGTGAGTGTTCGATGACCCCCAGCAATAGCCGACTGCCCGCCGACACTCCGCGGAAAGACCGTAAAGCCTCTCTGTCAGCGGAAGTGGCGCGCCGTGCCACGCCCACAAAATTGGGGCCGCGCGAAGTCGACTAGCCCGGACTTGGCCGGCGGGAAGTGGGCTGTTTTTATTCGAGTAAGCGCTCGAGAGCGAGCGGGCGTTAGTGCGCGACAGGAAGCGCGCGTGAGCGACAAGCAAAACGTGTGCCCTTGATGAACATCGATTATGCGTAATCGCACGCTCTCGCGACGTAAGGACGCTGCCTAAGGCAGCGTTTACGATGATCATCCTCGGTGACTTTCTACAGTTAAATGATAGGCGAGAAGGATCCTAGGCTCCCAGTGCCGAAATAACGGTAAAGAGCGAGCCAGGAGTATCAAAATAAAGTCTGCGAACAGGCGCTTGGAGTCCCAGAACCGTCCCGTGCTCCATTTCCGCCCCTGGATGTGAACAAATAAACACTAAGATTACAGGAATGACAAACTTAATGAAGTGCTGATAAGTGAGCTGATCGCTTGATTGCACTCATAGGCATCATCCTTCGTAACGGTCAATCCTCCACGCTCAAGAATCAAGGTAAACAGGGGAGGGCCTATTTTGGCTCAAAAACGCGGCTTTCGTGTTCTTTTTAGCTTGCCCTGCTATCTAGGGCACCAGACCTATAAACCGTGGAGATATTGGAAGTAAAATCTACCGTGAACAAAGCCTTCAAGTAAGAAGAGGAACAGAATGTATAAGTTGCACAACCAACTTCCAATTCGAAAAGGCTGATCGTGACATACCTGTTTATTTATTTTTTTTATTTATTAGGTTTACATCAAATGAAACAAGCGCAGTGCCTGTACTAACATCTTCACAACCTTTGAAAACAGAGCTAACACCGGCGTGTATCCTGAAGAGACTTTGCGTTTCCCATTTGAGGTAGGTAGGCGCAAACTCGGTGCACCTATGTTATAGCATATGGCACCGAGTTTGCGCCAACCTTCAACAGTGAACGCGAAGTCTCTTCAGGATCCATGCCGACGTTAAGTCTTGTCCTTTCTTTCTATAAGATTGAGCGACTATCCTTCATGTTGAATTTTCATACTAAATTCTTCACAATCAAGGAAACGAAAAAAATGTTGCAATACGAGAATTGAGAACTGCGATGAATCAATCTGAGAAGTCATCTAAAAAAACCTCAGAATTTCAGTGTATTAGCTGCCAGTGTCATCTCCTCACCCAGGGTGGTCTTTCTGAATGAAATCGCCTTTTATAATCGTTATATAGGTTGGAAGGTTCTAGAGTTCGTGGTGGCTTTGTGCTTATCAACGATGTTTTAAGAAGCTGATTTTTAAAACGATTGAGATCTAGCCATTAAAGCGGATAATTCATAGCCAATGTACAAACAAAATGGTTGCAGGAACGATTTCACGGCTCTTCGTTTGTAGGGCTGCTGCGCAGCAAAGCAAGAAGAACGCATTTCCTATCTCACAGCGTGGCTCCGATAGTGCAAAAATGCTGACTCAGTAACTCAAATATTTATCAACTAAGCTCGCCTACGCGAAACCGTGAAAACAGAACACCTTACTGTCAAGAATCACTCGCACATAGTGAACAGAAAACAACTGAGTTCTCGAAACTCAGATTTAGGATCTTCTGCACTTTCGCTTCCGGTGATGTGTAGAATGAAACATGAAGACCAGCGTGATAGCAGAACTATGAACTACATATGGTGTTGACGCCAGTTTATTGCCTATCAGTTTAAGATAAGCTGGCGCCAGACTCTCACCCTCTTTTAAACCGGGCTGACATTACATTCTGCTCCATTAACTATGGCTTGTTTTGCGAGTGGCCCGATACTTGAGAAAGTCATGCTCTGTAGGTTGAGGATAGAGTTGCAGTAACATAGTTTTCTAAATGCCTATCGCGTTCTCAAAAAGAGTGAAAAAATTATCAGAGCATGACAACTGAAAACAATCAACGAAACATTTTCACCCACTCTAAATCTCGAAACTGCAGTTGGGAAACATCCAGAAACTTAAAGGCAGTGCTCACGATAATCTTCAATTTTGAGATTATTATCTAAATCGATTAACTGACTCCTGGGTAGAACTAAAATGACGGAGAAACTGAGAAAAACGGACCAGAAGGGCGCGAAATCCTTTACTCTCACCCCGCCACTTTACTCTCACAGGAACTGTTCGTTGTAACGATGAAATATTTTGTGGACCCGTCGTTTGCCATTTTCTGCTTTCTGTAGCTCCGTCCCTTCCTTCGTTTCCTAACTAAGACTGTTTTGCATGAAATATTCTTCTATTTTCGATTGAGCCAATTTTTCATCGGTGACAACCACCGTGAACATGTTCAACCAACCGGACAACTAGTCCATGTTATAGAATGATGTCACTGAAATACGACGTTTTAATGCATTTCTGGCCGTTTCTTCGTAATTTTGGTAACACTTGGAGGCTAACACTTTGTTTTGAATGGAAAACTTGGGATCGAAAATCATGGTGTACACTGCCTTTAACCCATTCTCGACCACACGCGTTGCCTACCACTTCGGACCGCGTGTATCACCGGTGGGACACTCTTTTCGAAAATCGATTTCTCCACTGCGTGAAGGAATTTCTAAACCTATTCATGGTCAATGTAATAATCTATTCTAGACTCCACTATGAACTTCGTGGTCCGCTGGCAGCTTCACCATTACAATATATCTGATGGTCGAAAACCGCAAACTTGAGTACAGATCGCATTTTTGCAGGCAATTGATGACGGATTTTTCTCTTTTTTCCACTACTCGAAAAAAATCCTTACTTCTAAAAGTAGTCAGATCGTGTAGCACTATTTAATATATCACAGAAATACGATTACTGATACTCCCGTGTAGAAATCGCCCGTATTTTGTTCACAGAAATTATTTTATGCAAATATCCCCAATGTAGAAACCATTTGGTCCTTTTTTGAAAGTCGTGCTTGGCTATAGTTGGTGTACCATCGTAGGGCCGGGGCTCCAACTTTGGTGAAAACTACCTTGGAGAGGAGCGGACGAGAAAAATGGGGACGTGCCAGAGCAGAAAACGAGTGAAAATCTAGAAAACGGTTATTAAACTAATCACTCCTAATCAATATGTAGAAATAGAACTATTTTCTACGTCTAAATTCAAAAAAAAAACTAATGCGCAAGAAGGTTTTTCACAAAAAATCTAACCCTAGAAGGTGCCGAACCCGAGAGGTGAGGGGGTGGTCGAGAAAAAAATGGGCGAAGATTCAAAAAAAGTCATTTCCATCAACAATCCCAGTCAATAAGGAAACTGAGGAATAGTTTCTACGTCTAAATGCTAAAAAGAATGCTAAAAATGTTTACTACAAAAAAACTCCTGTCGGAACGCGACAGACCGCCAGAGCGAGGGGGTAGCTAACGCGAAAATTAGTGCAAATCTGAAACAATATGATTTCTTTAAGCATTTCCTGTCAATTGAAGAACACAAGAATGTCTATCATGGTAATCTACGACAATTGATGTTTCAAAGTGCTAGAATTCAACGAACTCACGTGATTTATTGGATGAGCTTATCTACACAGTTATCTACATATATAGGCCATTTCTCTGAAAGGAAAGAGTTAGTTATATACCGTATTTTCTCTTTTAGAAGTACATGTACTTCTAATACACATACCCCTAGTTTATATGTACTTCTATTAGAGGTGTACTTCAAATAGAGGCTGTACTTCTGATTCTCAGCCGTCTCTTTTTGGTGTACTTTTATTAGAGGTATACTTCTAATAGAGGGTGTACTTCTATTATTCGGCGCAAGGCAAAGTCCACGCTAAGAATCATTTCTCTGTTCTACAGCCTATCTTGAAAACGGTCCCATGCTGATGCCAACGATGTCTCTGAAATCGTACACGACCTTCTGCGAACGGAGTTATGGTCTCTCAAAAATTGAGCTAGAGAACCATGGTGGACAAGTTTTCCGAGGCTTGTAACTTCCGCCTTTTGCAGCCGATGTATGCGAGCTCACCTGAGTAAAGAGAGAAGTCGAGAATGAAGGGAAAGGGGCTATTGATCGGAAATCATCGCTCATCTCAAGATCTTGAGTTTTCATTCCTTCACGTCGGTGGGCGGGGAATGCGCTTTTGGGGTTTGCCTTGCTCAAAGTGGCAACTTCGGGCTCTTTTGGGGCTCTTCCTGTCTCGTTTTCATGCGTTCTTTCGACGTTAACGTTACAGAGTGTTCCTCCACTACCCATTTCTAGTGAAATTTCAAACACTTTTTTCATCGTGAACACTTCCTTTAAGGGTTTATCAGAAGTTACACTAATAGTTTTTCATGTCCACAGTTTGAGCTGTGAGGAATTTCTAGAGAGCTCTCTAAATCGGTAATCACCAGCAGAAAGCAGTCGCTTTTTCATCTGCATATCGTTATCAGTAGTTAAATTTCTCCAAAGTTCACCGCTCCATAGAAATCGAAAGCTCATTACGAATACCCCAGAATTCTGCTGCGGAACAATTGCTTCTCCTTACACTGAAATTCCACTATGTTGTTAGAAGATCACTATAGACTCGACTTTTCGCGAGGTGGGGTAACTAAATAAGAGCGTTTTAAACGGATTGAGATATAAGGATCTGAGTTCCTTCTTTCTGGAAAGACAAATTGTCGCGAGGGCACAGGCTCATGCAGCGTTTTGTGGAAATCGTGGATCTATACATATAGCAAACAAAATTCTATCATGAACAGTAAAGTCGGTTCTTCCATGTAGATCACAGCGTCAAGATGTCGCCTGCGCAGCGATTCAGATTGCTGTTGACGTGGGCTAGAAATCATGGAGAGCAATGTACGATTTGTGAGTTTGATGCTTTAGTTTCCCTCATATATTTAGTGTGGGAGCTCATTAGTTTCATGGGTTGCTGTTGGCTGCTCGTCCACACGACTAGCAACTTTCATCACAACTTCCTTTCACCTCAGTGTCTTGCGATTGTCGCCCCGAGAAATGTCTGGCTTTCCTGCGAAAATCAAGCTTGAGAATTTCGTTAACTAGTTGGGCAGATGATATAAAGTAATTGGGGAAACATTAATCAATTTGACGCAAGAAATCCCTCGCGAATCCGATTGCTTTATGATCTTGCGCTTCCAATGTGGCTTCTGGCCAGGAATAAGCAAGTTTTTTTTTAAATTTCGAAAAAAGAAACTAGGAGAGCGGAGCGGCCATTTCAATATCGGAGAAATCAAATTGGAAATCTGAATGCCACAAATTCTCGAGAATCGTCAAACCGAAAATCACAGTAGCGATATTCAGCTCATAGCGTTCAAGGCCACCCATAGCGGTAAGTCAGATTTCTCCCGCATTTTCAGGTGGTTCCGGTAATTAAAAAAAGGGAAATCGGAAGGTCAAAAATCATCGTAAATCTAAATTCGGCGATCCTAATTTCACACACCCCACTAATGACGGGAGGGGGTCTTTAGGATAAAATCATTTAGGGATGGAGTAATTATACGCAGTCTCGCACCTCGCCACAGTTGCCAACAGCAATCTTCCTCTCGAGCCTCTGCGAGAAACATCAGACACCCAGAATCTCGCTGCCTCAGAAGTTTCAACCCTAGTTTTATGTTCTCCTCAGTAACATCTCAGGCCGGAGCATTACGGGAAAATTCTGACAGATTACGGGAAAATTCTGCCAGATTACGGAACGATTTCGCCCCTCCTCTGGTGGTAATTTTACCGTCTTCTGGCAGAATTTTCTCGTTTTCTGGCAGAATTTTTTCTGAAATCTGTCAGAATTTTCCTGTACTCTGGTCGGGATAGTACGGAAAATTCTGCCAGATTACGCTGTCCGCCGCAGTCTGCGGTGAAGAACCACCTCCTCGCAGGATCGCGGCGAAAGCCGCCCCCCCAGCCTTGGGGATACCCTCATCCCCTCAACAGTCAAAATGTGCTGGCCTCCGGAGAGTGATCCGAAGTCACTCTTCCAGGGCCGGCTTCAGAATGCCGAATGAGTACTCTAGTGAGATGAGGCACCTTTATACCGGCTTTGCACGTGATAAGCACGTTACGACGTGATCATTCGTGACCATTATCAATCGTCTTTCCAACCGGCCGAATTGAAGATGGCGTAGCGTGTTTTGTGGCCAATATCCGCGCTGCGTGCGTCGCATGCAGCATGGTTCGCCTCTGGCCGGCACTCGAAATATGGGGCGCCGGCCGTCGCCCTGAGTACCTGAGCCCCTGAATTCATGGGGTGAGCAACCAAGATTCATCTATTGAATTCATCTACCAAGATTCAGCAATGGATCTAGTGGTTGCTCTGGGCCTATGAGTGACAGCTGACCATGGATCCTAAAAGGCGTTGCTTGTGCGAATGCATCTCAATTCAGCCATCAGAGATCACTCCCATAGGTGCGACGATGTATACCTGGGTTGACACTTTCAATACGGTGCGATGCGATTATTTGATATTGCTGAGTATCAATCACTATTACGTCGCGCGTCGATTTAATGTCAGTGTATGCCGCCGAGTTACTCCGCGGTGGAAGTATAAACCCGGCCTAAGGCTGAATATTGAATTGGGTACGTAATAATCTATTATTTCACGAATAAAGACATTAGGAAAAATCTACAATAGTTCGTGTAAAAGGGCGTGGTCCGTGGCGGTGACTGAAGAGAATTGGGCCCGGGTCGCTTATATCTCGCTCATTTGAGGAATTGAGATCTCACATCTATTTTGCATGTGTTATACAGGATGGTTCCACCACACAATTACTTCAAAATCTCAACAAAAATCATGTATGAAGGAGTACTGTGCTCTTAAGTCAAGGGCGCAACAAAGTGCGCCACATGGATCACATCCGCGTTCCGGCGTAATCCTCGATCGTTTTGCTATAAAGTTTCCTGGAGTATAAGCCACGCCTCACCACTCTTTCTGAGTCCCGAAAAGGTTTTGATCTTTAAACCTCATTCTTACTGACCTCAAAACCGCCGATTCGGATGCCGACCCCGTATTTCGTAGTCTGTCAGAAATCGCCATTTTTCTGACAGATTACGGGAGGAGTCCGGAAAATTAAGGAGAAGTTTAGTGGTAATAACTGTCTCGTAATCTGGCAGAATTTGTCAACAACAGAGATTAGGGTAAACTCTCTGGTAAAATGTCCGTAATCGGGTGGTAATTGCACATTTACCACTGATCACTGGGAAATTTCTGGTAATTTTCTGGTACTACACCGGCCTGACAACATGAGATACATTGTGAGATACATTGAAGGGCACGCAAACAGTCGGTCAGCAAGGGTGAAAAAAGTGCATTCTCTTTTTCTGCAGTTTTTCCTGACGCTGCTGTCACAGAAAGTTCTTGACCTATCATAATCTGTAAGAAACTGAACATCCACAATTTAACGTGAAAACTGTCTTTAAGTAAGTTAGTTGTGCCCTTCAATGTATGTTACTGAGGAAAACATGTAACTAGGTTTGAAACTTCTGAGGCGGCGAGGAACACTGTGGCTCGGACGAGTTGTACAGACGCCCTCAATATGAAGGCTGAACTTCTCCGTTAGTGGGTGGACCGCATATACAGATTGATTTCGTGCCACTGTTGATGGCAGGTAATTCATGCCTTATAACACTTTTATTCCTTATATTTAGTTTCATGATACATCCTCACCTTTGCGATCAACTTTTTCATAAATGTCGGATTTTTTGTCTTCGTGCCTACGGTGGAAATAGTGCAGTAATTCTGCGACCGAAAATCCCTGTAAAAATATTGAATATTTTTGCAAATCATGCAAGATTTTTTCAACAAAAAAATCCCAACTGTTGGGAAGTTGGGAACGAAGTATGGCATGTTCTGCACCGGGAAAGTCAAGAGATTCTGGGCCCTTTGTTTTTTTCCGGTTGGTTTTCTACGCTAAAAGGGCAGAAACCGATAAACTCCCTCCAAGGGATATCAGCCCTTCAGTATCGTCTGGGTCCGTGCTTGAAGTAGGCTCTCTGTTAAGCATGGCCATGAATTTTGGGTACATACTGGATCAACTATCCTTGCCGCCCCTCCTTTCATTCAATCATTAATGTTTTTCAGGCCTCAACAGTGTTCATTGTCAAAGTTAAGATTTTTAACGACTAACGAGGATTTCTGTTTCTTGAACGACTAACGAATTACAAAATTTCTATTACGCTCACCACTGATGTTGAACAAATTGATCTCGTATTCTTGTGAAAAAATGCCAAAGCAGGGGAAGCCGACCTTCCATTGACGCTTGAGGTGTTGAGAGACGCTGGTACCTTCCTTGCGTCAAGAGTCGAAGTATTGCGAAGATTTAAGATCTCTCGTTGATCCAAGCATGTAAGCATGATCCGTTAACCAGCTGTTGAATAGGTTTTCGTTACATTAAGAGATTCCACTAATTGTGAAAGCTCTCATTTTGCTTGATCCTCCATGGAGTAGATGGTTCGCCGTTGCGAGAATAACGAAAGTAATTCACAACAGGAAAAATACGGCTCCTTCGTGTAGAGGTATAGGCCTATGTAACTAGTATGTATTTGGGATTTTGCATCAGCGCACAATGTATAACCCCATAGGTCGGAGCCATACTTCCCGCGACAGATGACGCGATGCACCATAAAGCGATATGGATGATATACGCTGGATTATGTCGTCCTTCACACGAATTACTACTGATAGTTTGCGTTCCTTGCTGTGCGTTTGCGCAAGGTCGGTGCGCTTGTGCTATAACACACGTGCACCGAGTTTGCGCCAACACACAATAAAGAACGCAAAGTATCAGTACGATCTGTGCCAAGTGTATAGTTCAAGTCACAATCGATGAAGCAGAGAGGTCAAAACAAACCAGAATCACATGATACATTTATTTCGATTTGTAAAATAAATATATTGAATAAAACGTCACAAAGACTACGAAGGTTCGTTTCCAATAGGAACTGAATTTTTCGTGGAATGAACAGGATTTGGGTCTGGGGTAGGGGAGGGGTTAAAAGGAAAGGGGATAACAACAAACTTGGGGAGACGGGTGATGAGAAGGGAAAGGGTGACTGGATGAGCAATGACGCGAGTGCACTGAAAGGAGAGCTGAGTGCGGTATGTACAGGAAATAGATGTGAAGGGGGGGGTATCACTCGCGTACTGCACAGCAAATGAATCACTTCAGAAGAATAAGGGGCAGGAAATTCACAGATTAGACACGGATAGAGCAAAAATCACCAGTAGACAGCGCAACATAAGAAGAAAGCCAGCGATTGGCAGCCATCAGGGGAGCCGAGACTTGATCACCATACAATACATAGAAATCGATTTGGGAATCATTGAAACGGCAGTTGAGATAGGCCACAATCAGAGAGGGACAAACTAAAACGGAGGTCTTATTGCTTCCCAGATGCCATCAGCTCTAATGAAGAACACTCCTGATCCTCCAGGGATTTAAAGCATTAATCGACTCCTATAAACGGAGCTTTAGGAATTGAAAGGCTTAAAATATTAAGTGCCGACGTATTCGGTGCATACCCTTTCTCACAACCAGGTTCAGCCCACTTTTTGGAGAAGCGGCCCCCCACAAGCAATCGCTGGAAGGCCGGACACGGGTAAGCTCCTGCTTGGAAACTCGCTTATTGCCGATGAGGGCGTAGACTAGAAAGGATTCCTTACCCAGCTTATCGACGATAACAGTCAAGTATGAATTCGGTCCGTGGTTTTTTTTACAAACTGATAACTATATACCGTTGCCGTGGAACACACTGATACTTTGCGTACCCTATCGAAACTCAGTGCACCTACGTTATAACATATGGCACCGAGTTTGCGCCAACCTTGAACAGGGAATGCAAAGTACCAGTCGTTCCATTCCGATTGTACATCAGGGTTGAGCAGCTTTGTGACTGGTCACAACTAGGGGTCGTAAAATTTTGGAAATTTCGGAAAAAAAAAGAAAATTTGAGGAGGGTCGTGCAATTTTGGAAAAAATAGGATTTTCAACCCACATGGTAAGGTAAAGTAAGGTAGAAATAGTCAGCCGCGTGAGAGGTGTATGCATTTTCAAAAAAAAAGCAGATTATGTACAGGGAAGCTGTTTAGAAAATTGACACGTTTTTGACAAAATTGACAATTAGACACTAAAAAAAGCTTTGAAAATTTTTGGTCTCAGGGGGGTCGTAACAATTTTTTTAGTTTTTTTGAAAAGAAAGGAAAATGGGGGGGGTCGTAGCCGCGATAAAAGTCGCCACAACGGCCTGCTCAACCCTGCTGTACATAGGCCTGGGTGGTAGGCCCATAGTACCGCGAATACGGAAATCGATTCAGGTCTTGCCATTTGAGGCCAACAGGGCTACTAGTGGCAAGACATAGATCCAGCGAGCTTCTCCCACCTTGGCCTGTCCTTTCCGTGAGGGGCGTTCAGTGGCAGTGTTCACGATAAATCTCTTTTACGAGTTTTCAGTGTGAAACACAACGCTGGCATATGCTGGAGAGGATAGAGCCGAAAAAAGCAGCGAAAACTGGCCAAAAATCGGTAGAAATGGCTGCGGAGTAAAGATTTCGTTAGCCCATTAAGCTTGCTTAGCCCGCCCCGTCCCCGCCCCTCTTCTGACGAGATTGTGGCGCCGAGGACGTTTTCGATGGCAAATCGACGAGCAACTCCGCCATATCCAGCCTGATCTACTCGCGCACATTTCGCCATTAGCGCGCGCTTGCGGAAACTGGCGGGGTGCGTAAGCTCGTGCGCGCACTGCACCTGTACGTACGTTAGAAACCCCTATTTTATCTTATTCTTAGCGCTTTTCTTCGCTGTCTCTTCACTATTCGTTATGTCACGACCAAACAATCCAATTTTTGATTCGAACTCGAGTATGATATTCATCATGAACACTGCTTATAAGTAGCGTCAAACTCCCATGGTCTGTCCCTTCTACGGCCCACCCTAATTAGTGTTCCGGATCGGAAAAAAGGTATGCACCCTACATACTATACAGTTTAAGTAAAACAAATATGATCTTAGAGATTTGACGACAAACACACAAAGAGCACCGCGTTAAACACCAACAGGTCAGAATGCGAAGTGACGCTTCGACAAGGAATAGAAGACCGAAAGGGAGAGCCTATCGTCGAGCGAGTTCTGCTCGAAAAGCCTCGATAATGTCCTGCTTTGCTTTATTGATCTCCAGACGCACCTCCACCATCAGATCAGCCTTGAACCTGAAAGCATCAACATACTCGTCAGCGGTAGTTTCAATCGATAGAGAAAGATATTCAAATCGCTTGCCATCCCTACCTTTCTAAACACTCTGGGGTTATAGCCGTTCCGGGTATCAACGTGCCGTTGGATTTAACCTCCTCCTGTGAGGAAATCGAAGATCCCGATGGAATTCTAAACATCATATAATAGTTATTGTGAGCAAAAAAAGCATTGTTCTCCATCTACCCTAGGAAGAGATTTCTAGCTTTGCAATGAAGAACGCGTCGGTGAAAGCTATTTGCTGTTTCCGAGATACAGTTTTTGAATAAGCTAATCTCCGTTTTTCTTCAACGACGGAATTTCAGATATTTTGAAAGTGTGCCGGACATATATGTTGAGTGCTGTTCAGGAAGCCTGAGCAATAAAAATCTGATGTTTTTGGAAACGTTGGAAAAACTCACTACCATTATTTGAAGACGCCATACTGGCCTTAAGGCAAAGTACACCCTCAGACATGGAGGGCTCCTTCTCTGCGCTCTTAACAGCGTTGCGTAGGAGCGTAATTAGTCTGACTAGAATCACAGAACACCCCCAAAAAAATTTTCCAGATCTCACGCTTATTTCGTAGATGATAACACGGTGAACACAATATTAAGTATCCCTGAACTCGTTCGAAGCCCCATACGCTCGGAGTTACGACTCCTTTAAAGGCAGCATACACGCTCGTAAACGTGGTTGAGATAACTTTGGTGGAAATAGAATGGTAAGGCTCAGATTATCAGTCCTACGCATTTTAAAGCGGCAAAAACGACCCACAATGTCGCTACACGAGGAAGAAGTTGGCCCCGCCCCCGTATTTCCCCACCCCCTGTATTTTCCGTCTTCCTGCAGAACACGGGTGCTGGACCATTCCCCCTATCGTCGATGTGTGTGGTTCACTTGTTGTACTTATTGTACCAACCATAAACGTCGCCGACGGCGGAAATGGCCCAGCACCCCTGTTTCGAAGGAGGACGGCAAATGTAGGGGGCGGAAAAATAAAGGGGCGGGGTCAACTTCTTACTCGTGCAGCGGCATTGTGGGTCGTTTTCGCCGCTTCAAAATGCGCACGCGTTGTATACTGAACCATACCATTCTATTTACGTATTCATCTCAAAAACGTTCATGAGCGTGTATGCTTCCTTAGAATCCTTATATCTAAGTGCCGAAATTTGGTGGACGAGTTGTCCTAGGCCTTTATTTCACTCCATTCGAAGTCGCTGCACACGAGAGCGTTCGAGGATGAAGATATAAACCGGCAATGAAGAGAAAACTGTTAGAATTTACCCGTCTATCTTATCTACCCTCTGCAAAAAAAGGAAATTGTCATCACTTTATGAGCTGCGTGTGTGCGCGACGCTGTTCGAATCCGTCTACCATACGCTTTCTCGCTGTCTCTAACCTCTGCTCCACACTACTATGAGAAGGAACTAGCTTCAACTCCCAATCTGAGCTCGAAAATCATGACCAGGGGCGTGGCCCGCGACAGTGATTGAAAGGTTGGGTCCGTGGCTGTTGCCTATATCTCGCCTAGGAAGAGGAATTGAGATCTCACTTTTGGCACGATTTATACGAGAAGGTGCAATACCCAATTACACGAAAATCTGAAAATTCATGTCTGAGAGGGTATTGCGACTTTAAGGATAAAGCCTGAGAAAACTATCGATAACCAATATACATTCCATCCGATCGCTTTCGGATAAAAACAAAAACAGATCTCTTTCTTCAACTTCGGTTTCATTTCCCAACAGAAGAACCTTTTCAAATGAAGAGTCATTGTACCATTCGTATGCTATGAATTTTGCGGCCATACTGCTGTTCAGTGCTCAAAGATTTTATTTCCGATTATCCTATCCGAAATTAAAACTTGTGCCGTATTTTTAATTTGCTCGCAGACAAAACTTTTTTTTAAATTGCGATGAGTGACCTGCTGATATTTCAATTCTGATGCATAAGAAAAAGTGCTTCTTGTATCCAGAAAGGCGAAACAAGTAAGGGAAATTGCGATTTAGATTTATCCGAAAAATTTTGGATGGAATGTATAATAACCAAGGGTAATAGCACTTTGCAATGGGCGTGGACGATATAAATAGCTCGATTTCTTGCGATATACTCTTCATTTCAGAGTAAAATGCACATCCATCCACAGTTACAGACAACCGTTGTTGCAGCGCACATTCAAAAAAACAAACATGCCGGGACCAAGATTAGTGGTGCCTGAACCGCGGACGAATTCGTCTGCACGGCGTGTCGCAACAATGGCTGTTAGCAACTGCGGATGCAATCCTAAAATCCGGAATGGAAGGTAACATGTCTCTTAATATTGAGGGGCAATTCCTCCACTCTCAAATAAGCCAGAGTAGACCACGTTTCCTCCAACCGACAATTGAGAGCGGTGGAATTGCGAGACCGGAAAGAATAGAAATGTCGCAATCAACTAGGCTGCATATTCATCTCCAACCGAACGCTTCTACTTCGCCTATTGATGCACAATTTCTGATGGACTATATTATATGTACTTCAAATGGAGAAATATTTTGAGAAAGGGTTCCAGGCAGTCTCAAGGAGAAGGAAGCAATTAGCTACACAAGAGATGGGATTACATTCTGAAATTGATGTTATACTGCACATTTTATTGTGTTCTAGGAAACATACTTTCGATGGGTTTTTGGACTTTCGGTGTTTCCGTTCGTTTTGACAGGTTCCCATTTTCGCGTGGTATTCCCTGGGTTTGATGCTGCGAAACCGTTCACAGGTGGAATAGTGCCACATCCGCTATCCGACGAACCTTGAAAACATCTAATCCTGCTAAGCCTACGGCATTTCGTGATGTGCACGGAACATATTATGTGCTTACCGTTGCTGGCATTGGATTTGGAATCGGCAGCATCTGCTTTCGCCTGCGTAATTTTCTTCCTATTGAACGTAGCCGCTAATTCCGATAAAAGATCTCCATGTGAAGAGCCTGCGGCTGAAGATATCAATAGGCTAGTAGTTCGAAATTTGATTGCGATACGATGGCAGAAGTCTAAGCAAGTGGAAAAAAATTACCGCTAGATCCATTTACTGATGATGATTCCGTGACCGAAATAGAGCGGCTATCCTTTGCAGCATTCGTTTTTCTGAGCTGGGCTCCACGAAGCTGATCAGCCAAACTAAAAGAACCATTGATATTTCCAATTTTTCGCCACTATTGTGAGCTGAAAAAATAGCTGAAAATTTTCAGGGGGTGATGATTGATGATGTCCCCCGTGACGGGACATCTCGACAGCCAATCAATCGAAATAGGAGGGAGTCGGCATTATTTTGAAGAAACGGTCCAAGACCACAACATCGAAAAAACCAAGAAAATCATGAACACCGTGAGCACTCAAAAAACTTCCATCACCGTCGTAAATGCCTGAGTATCCCATATAATTTATTTTGGCCCGAAAATAACCTAAGAGCGATGTGCCCTTAGGTTATCGTTAACCTATGAGCGGAGGGCGCTCGTTTGACAAATCATGAGTTGTATACCCTTCAAAAAATTTTTTAGACTATTAACTTGCTTCGTGACGAAACCATCTTGTCGGAATACTCACCTCAAGTCTTTGGGACCACCCATTTTCAGCAAATTAGGAGGTGGAGGGGGAGGCGGAGGAGGAGCACCACCTGAAGGTGGTAAGGGTGGGGCTGGAGGAGGACAGGAAGAAGGAGCTGGAGCTGGTGGAGCTGGAACAGGAGCTGGTGGAGCCGGAGGAGCTGCAGGTGGACCAGGAGCAACCCGAGACGGGCTAGCCGTTTGTTGCTAGAGAAAGGGTATTAAGCAGGATATTAGATCGATTCTTGACACAGACTAACCAACCTGCGCATAGATACTACATGGTCCATTGGATGAAGAACTTGACCCTTGAGAAGATCTTCTTTGCTGTTGACTAAGCGCCGCACTTCCTTGCACAGAATGTGATGATTTCCTGCAAAGATAAACCCAGTTTGAAACAGAGTTGACGGTGATTTGTGACTCATGACGCCCTTATCGTTTTCCCCATCGTGAGTCACTGGAACAATAGAGACGGCCATTCATCGCTGACTTCTTCTGTGATGCTCAAACTCAGACAAACTAGGGATCGGAGCGCCGTAGAATACGTCAGATATGGATCGGGCTGGCGGACAGCCGGTGCACCAGCCGAAAATGCCGGCGCTGGCTTTTGGCTGGCAGGCTGTGCAAGCGCCGGCCTTCTGCCGTCAGCATTATCGAGCGCGTGAAATCACGTCATTGATCAATTTTCTATTCGACTCCTGTCAACTCGACAACGCTTGCTCTTTCTCTTTCGCTGTCCTCTCGTGCATTCACTCTTCAGGTGTTCGTTTTTTTTTCGCTTCTATAATGTTTCAGTCTGTTTTCGGGTACTAATCCCGTTTTCGAACTTCAACTTGCTGAAAAAACTTTCCAATTTAACTCTCTTTGCTCATACTAAGCACTTTTGGTGGTTTTTGAACAATTGTTGAACGAGACTCGTCACCTGAACGCCGAAGTCTTCTGAAAACCTAGCAGTTGAGCCCCAGGTTCGCTTTCGGCAACGATTGGCAGCAGGGATGTGCGGCAAACGATTTTGAGATTTCGGCAAACGGCAATGGGCAAGAAAATCCCAAAAATGACCGGTAAACGACAAACGGCAGAAACCTCAACTCTCAGATTCACCCAAAAGTTAATCACATGTTCCGCTCTAATTTTTCCCTTTTTTTCATTACTTTTGTCAACATTTTGATAATTCTTATTCACTCACACAATAGCAGGCCCCGAGCGCAACCGGCTCCGCCTCTCCCCGCCCACTGCAACCGAAACGTAGAGCAGTTGATATTCGAACTTGCGGTGCGTTTCGATTGTGATTGCAACGAGCAGTGCGTTCAGGTTGCTCTCCGGGCCACATGCGTTGAATGACGCTTGCATTTCGAAATTGTATGCATCAGTTGAAACAAGGAAGAGCATCTGGGCTTCCTGCGATTTTTGAGCGGGATTCTCACTGTTTCTCTTGTGGGGCTTGTAATTGATTTTCTCTCCTCCATTTGCGCTCAATATTCGATCATCCTAGAATTCACTGTATTCTCCATATTTGTGCAATATTTAGACCGCATTCAAAAAATGAAAAGTTAGCATGACTTTCCGAACGAATTTTGCAAATATTCATGGAGGGAATATTTCGGATTTATTTAATCATTCCGAAAAAAATGAGAAAAACGGATCGCGAGGATATTTAAATTTATTCATTCCGAAATTTAATCATCCACTCCGAAAAATCAAAAAGTCCGAAATCGAAAAAAAAACAAATGATTTGGAAGGGTTTATTGGCTTCAATACTCATTTTGAGTGTCCTAAAATACGATATTCAGCTTAATCTGTTTCCAAGTGAAATTTATTTCCATTCATCGCGTGCCTTTGCTCCCGTACGCTGCGTATCCTTCTCCCCACACTTTCTCGCTGTCTCTACCCTCGCTCGCGAGGGAACAGAGTAAATTTGGCTCCGAACCAGATGATTCTTATCCGGTCGCTCTAATTCAGGCATTGATTTCCTATGCTTAGCGTGTTGATTCCAGGATAAAATCGCATACAATGTCCATTGACATGATCGACATTTCAATTCAGGAGAATAGGCATCAAGCTGCAGAATTCTTAGAAAAATTAAGCTTAAAGGTATGGTTAGATCTACGACCTGTTTCCTAAAGAAAAAACATGTAATTCCAAACCCCGGCTGGCGTGGCGGTTTAAATCTCAATCACCGAGAATTAAACCGCCGAGCCAGCCGTGGTTTAAATTTAAACGTTTTTTCTTGAGGACACAGGCCACGGACCCACCTATCAGAGTGGTGAGTAGTTCCACAATCATGTTTAGTCCGCAAAGTCTCATTTATCACAATCGTAGAAGCGAAGCGGTTATTTTGAAAATGATTTCTTGATTTTCATAGTTGAATTTTTTGAAAACAACCGCTTCGCTTCTACGATTGTGATAATGAGGACTGAACGCGGAACTGAACTATATTTCCTAATCAGAACTAGCTCAGAAAAGGGACAATTAAGGGTCACATAAATCCAAGGAAATTCAAAGGAGCGGGGTAATTTGGTGAATGTGTGGCTTCTTCCTTGAAAAATCGATTAGCTAAAATGGGTGCGATAATCGATCAGTGAAGCATCTGAACCGCGTCGAGGTATCGATTTTTGCAGTTGTGTTGCTGAAATCGGTTTATAGAAAGCGCCCGGGGCGCAACCATGTACGCTGTATCATGTACTGTGACGTCATCAGCCGACAGTTGCGCTCAGGGCGCTGCGTGAATCAATCTCGTCTGTAGCACCCGGGGCGCAACGTATGCAGCCTGGATCGCGACCTATGTGGCCCGGAAATTGTCAAATTTGTCACCCTGAGCGCAACATGGACGCGGCTCCGGATGCGTTCTGGGTGGGCTCAGAGCCTGCTATCGTCTGAGCAAGGGAGTAGCTCCATTTCAAGGCATCAGATGAACAAAAACAAGGCATGTGGGAACTCGTGGAAATCAAAGAACTCGCCGATGCAGCTTCTCGAGGAAGCGGCTTCGGCTCTTACAGGCACCGAAGCGGCACTATAGCGGAGTCGTAGCTGCAATGTCATGCCGCCCCTGCGCGGCTCCGCGGTAGCGCCGATGCGGCTCCGTGGTAGTGAAGCTGCGGCTCCGCTATGGTGCCGCTGCAGCTCTGCGAACGGTGGCTGCGCTCTGACAAAAATAGGGCCGACTGCGAGTAACTCATATAAAATGAGTCATAATACAAATGGGTGGGCCCACGAACAAAAATACACACCTGCGGTGCTTACGTCCTCTATCTGATAGGGATAGAGGGTATGCTCGTTATTGCGACCTAGCAGATCCGGGATGTACGTCAAATTCCGGCTATTGAACCAGTAACAATCTCGTTCTACCACCAGAACAGTAACTCGTAGTCGACGCGTGGTCGCTGATGCATCCTCGCGGAGTTCGTGCGGTTCCAACACGGAACTGCCGCAATACTGTCGCGGCGATGTCGCGGCGTTGTCGACCCTCAAGACACTGCAACAGAATCTCCACGGCACAGTAATCATCACGGAGCTGCTGCGGTACTACCGTAGAATCATAGCGGCACAATGGAGGGTCGCGGTACTTTCCTGGCACTGCCGCGGTATGCTTACTCAGAATCCCTGCCCACGTATGTCGAACAAATGCTTCTGTATAGCACAAGTGCTGCTTCTTTTAGCTGCACTAGAATCTGTCGAGGCTCTGGAATAGATCCACTGTCGTGGTCGCGCTTCGCGACTAGTATGAACTACGCCTTACACCGCATCCCGACGCCACGACGCAACTATGCACTGGGCCTAAGTAGCACGCTCGAAAGCAACGATATCAGTACCTTATTAATGATATCTCGGCGCGTACGCAACGTATTCTATGTTTGGGAGCCAAATTTTCTCTGTTCCCTCACGTGCTTGTGCGGGGTGAGGGTATAGAGAGTGAGTTAGTGAGGGGTTAAGGAGACGCAGCATGAGGATAGTGAGGGGTTAAGGAGACGCAGCAAGACGCGCAATGAACGGAAACAAATTTTACTTCGAAACAGAGAGGATCTGGCTTCCTACAAAAGGAACACAGACGATACACTATCTCAGACAGTAGGTGCGGGCGGATCGACATCCCCCCCGCCATCCGCCCGCCAGTAACCAGCGATCCGCCCGGCAGTAGCCAGCGATCCGCCCTTGATGCCTCATATGGGTTATTCCGATGTTTCCCACCACTATCTCCGTGTGCGGAACCACTCCCCCCTAGCCGTGAGGACTATCCACTCAGCTGCCAAAAATTATTCTCCGGCCTCTAAGAGATCCTTCAAAGGTGATTTGAAGTCACCTTTCAGGATCGGCCTCGAAATGCCGACTGAGCATTCATTGCGATGGAGCGCCTTTTATACCCTTTAAAGACCTTTTATACCTTTTAAAGACTTTGGTCTCCGGAAATCGTGATAAGTTCAATCATTGCTGTTTGATTTTTCTGTAATCATTACACTTCTTTCATTTTCTTTGATTACCATTTTCTATGTTTATAGGTATGTATTAGATTGAGAATTAGGTCCTTGCGCTTTTTCGTTTGAACTTCTTGGAGATACTTGCTTGGGGCCCTGATTGAGACCGAAACTTGTCTTTGAAATGCTAATCCTTGCCCAATATCAAAACTCCAAATCGATCATGTTAGTGAAACATTTGACTGTTCTAAGAACTAGATAATAGCTCCAAAACAGAATCGTGAAATTTCTCCAATTTGGGTCAGTTGTGAGATTTTTGAAAAATTGCAAATTTTTCGAATACTTTTTGATGCAAAGGCAATAAGGCACCAAACACTACAAGCAAAACAAATAGTTGTTCATTCAACAACCATCCAGTTTGCGATTTAACGACTAGATTTTTTTACAAAAAACCAAGAAAGAAATCGAATTATGAAAAAAAGTAGTCGATAAATTTCAAAATGAATTTCCCTACTAGGAAAGCCCTTATATTCACTAAATGCAGTAGACACGATTGGAAAAGTGGAAGAGATAGCGGCGCGAGTGGATTCGTACGGCTCTTATAAGAACGCTCATGCCTTGGCAAGCGTCAAAAACAAATGTGAAAGATCGTATGTGAACCATGTTGAGCCACCAAAACAGTCATTTCCGTCGATTCTCAATACAGGCTGCGCCCTTCAATACAGGTGCTCCGCCTTACAAATTTAGTGCTTCGATATGATCCTTTTAAATAGTTTTTTGTTCTTTCAACAATACAATCTTTCCAGTCAAATCGTGTGAGTCTTATAGCATCGCTTCCTCACCCACACTGTCGCTATATTCCACTTTTTCTTAACCGTTCTAGGCCGTTACCTACAATGAACCTTGGAATTTCAACAAACGGACCTCAGATTCGTCTTCAGCACCCTAAATTACCCCTCCATACAGCTTTTGGGCAAAATTCGATTTTTTTTCCAAAACACCAAAAATGCATCATGGCATTTTGATGAAAATACCTTTTCCCAATGTTTCAAAAGCGCTCATAAATTCTTTTGACCAGCAGCTCGGGACGAGATAGTGGACAGTTTTTCGAAATCTGTTCGCAAATTTGGAATTTGTTTTCGAAACTCTTATAAATTTCGGACCTTTTTCTCGGAACTGGACTCGGCGCTTTATTTAAAACGCTCAGTCAGAAAATGCATTTTCCTACGTGTTCGATTTCGAGTAAAGTCGCGAGCATGTAAGTATAGCCTTTCTCCCTCATTTAGAACAGGTCGAAGTGATGCTTATCGGGCCCACCAAGTTGAAGTCTTCTAATCAATGTTATATTCAGCCAATACCGATCGCTAAGCTGCTTGCTCCACCCGGGCTCATGTGAGCGAGAAAGGCTTTATATACTCCGATCCCAAGCACAACTTATTCGAGGAGGGGAGTTGTTCGGTCACGCCCACGACAACTCGGCCCGAGGAATTAGGAAACAGCGTAACCTAGTGTTCGGGCGATTCAGATCTTGAACGAACGAAAATCGAAAAATTTTCATTAGAAAAGAATTCGAACAAACGAAAATCGTAAAAATGTTCGACGAAATTTCAAGCGAACGAAACCTGAAAAAAAATGTTTGACAGAATTTCGAACGAACTAAAACGAACAAAAAATTTCGAAAAATCTTACGAAATTCTTTCGAAAATTCTTTTTGTTCATGTACAATTATACTGTCCCCTGCCCTGTCTTCACTGCCCACAACCCCATTACTTTTTGAGATTATCCTATCAATTACTCGAAGCCATTTCATCACTGACACGAAGGCCTGTCGTTGCCCCTCCGAGTATCTGAGCCAATGAGTCTGTTCCTCTGGTATTATTTTTGGATCGGGTTGATCTGAAACACGCTGCGGTTATTATTGTTCAGTTTATTGATTATTTAAAAGCAAGGGCCGTTCAAGTTTTTCCAGTATCGAATTTTGGATTAGATAGATTGGGCTGGCTAAGTTGATCACCGTCTGGACGTTTGACAAACTATTAGTTATTACTTTCGAAAAAAAAACAGCTTTGAAGTAAAGGATTACGGTGTTCACAGCGTGATAATCATGGCCAGAAATGTTTCACTGACGTGGCTGGAACAAATTAAAGAAGACCGTGGTTTCCGCAGTTTTGGCTCGTTCATTGAGATTACCTGTAGCATACGCTCCGATTCAGCGGGAAATATTGAGATCGAAATTCTACTCGGACCCTGCCTCTAAGTAATTTATGTGGTTGAACTTGCTATTTTCTATGTCTGGACTCATGCTTTTGATTGCTTTGCGTCAATTATACGTTTACATGAAAATGTAATAAATTACATTTCTTGATTCTAGTACCATCGTGGGACAATAGTAGAATGTGTATGCAATGATGCACTGATTGCCTGTTGCACCATTCTCATCTACTGCAGCGTTCGCCTTCGTTCCAGCATTCGTTTCGTAAGGCAGCTAGCTGCGCTGGGAGCTAGCTGCCCAGCGGAACGGCTGCAAACGAGTTAAGTTCCGAGGAAGACGGCGAACCTTTCGGGCTAGAATTGCCGTTTGACGGCTGCGAAAGAGTTGTCTTTCGGGGAAAACGTGGAACGTTTCGGGCTGGACATGCCGTTTGACGGCTGCAAACCAGTGATCTTTCGGCGAAAACGGCTAACGTTTCGGACTAGACCTTGCGGGCAAAACGGCTGCGTACGCGCCATCTCTCGGGCTGAGTGCCAGAGCTTTCGGACTGGAAATTGTCCGTCAAACGGCTGCAAACGCCAGACATGGCGGAGAGAACGGCGGAATTTTCGGGTCAGCCCCACCCCTTTTGAGTTTTGTTACGCTCGCGGTCTGCCGAAAGGATGGCGTTCGACAGCCGTACGAAACGTCGCCCTGTCTGAGTTGCTCCGTTCTCTCCTTCGAATCCTAACTAATACTGTTTTGCACGACATATTCTTCCATCCTCGATTGTCCCCACTATTTACCGGTCGCAACCATCGAGAACTCTATCATTCTACCAAACAGGCCAGAACGTGCCAGGCCAAAATCAGGCATTTAGTGCGCTTTGCCGCTGCTTCGTATTTTGGATAACATTTGGAAGCCTACGCACTGTTTCTGGAGGGAAACTGCAGAACACAAATCATCGTTGAGAAGGCTCTTAAGCGATAATGAGAACAGCCTGTGAGTTAGCTGTTGTATGTATTTTCCTTCTCGAAAATACGGGAACCGTTTGAATTCTTTATGGCAATTTCTCCATCTATAGCGCAAGAGGGATTATTACTACCACGTGTCCTGAATTTGTTTCAGAAGCGCGAATTCATTAATGGATTGTACAAAGTCGAATATAACATCAAGAGAAGGATATACGCCGACACCTACGGCATTTGCTGTGATTAGGGCTCAAATAGCTAAAATCGTCGGAGTCCGCGGTTATTTTTATGTCAATGTTGTTGTTGTTTATACGTCGATGAGGAAGATGAAAGTTTTTGAGCATTCGTCGCTTCTTATCACACTGAGGAGTTCTACTACTACATCAATAGAGGCTCCGAAAGTTGCCGTAGGAATGAAAGGCTCGGAGCCGGCATCGACGGTGGTAGCAGAAGCACCTGAAAGTGCGGAAGCAAGGCACCGAAGGCGGTTGCAGGGGCTATTTGAAAGAGCAGGAACAGGGGCAGCAAAGGCGGCTGCAGGGGCACTTTAAAAGAGCCGGAGCCGGGGGAACGAACGCGGCTGCAGGGGAGCTTTGAAAGGGCTGGAGCAGAGGCGCCGAGGGCGGTTGCAGGGGCACCTTAAAAGGGCTGGAGCAGAGGCGCCGAAGGCGGTTGCAGGGGCACCTTAAAAGGGCTGGAGCAGAGGCACCGAACGCGGCTGCAGGGGGGGGGCTTTGAAAGGGCTGGAGCAGGGGCACCAAAGGCAGCAGCAGGGGCGTCTTAAAAGTGCAGGAGCAGGGGCACCGAACGCGGCTGCAGGGGTATTGAAGGCAGCAGCAGGGGAACGACTCCGCCCACTTTGGCTGTCGGAGCCCACGTCCTCGACCGCTCCGACGGCCGTCGGACGGGGTTCCGATCCCCAGTTTGCCTGAGAAGCTCTAATACATAGGTTTCTCACGGCTTGATATAAGAGATCAAGTAACAAGTAATATGCCTCCTTGAGTTTTCTCGTGGATTGAAGCTATGTTTACGCAGGGCTGCTCAACTTTTCAAAGGAGGAGTTACACTCCAAGAAGTAAAAAGCTTTAATCTAGCCAGCAAACGCAATGGGCCTGCAATTTTCCGGATCATTGGAAAAATCTCAATTAGAGACATTCGGTTTGGTTTCTTTCTTGATACACTTTTTCCTCAATGTTTTTGCTCAGAAGCCTTGTAAATAGGAATTTTCAAGTTGATTTTTTTCACAAATCAAATCAATCGATTTTCGGACCGACAAAAACGAGGGCCTTATTGAAACATCAAATAATATAGAAATCTGATCTGAAAACTCAATTGCGTTGTGTTACTGGAGAAAACAACCTCTTCCGAACGAAGTCAAAAAATTTCTGAATCTCGCTTGGCAATTTTCAATGTATACAATTCCGGAATTTTCTTCGTGATTTCCTAAGAAGCGCAATCACTTATTCTCAAGTTTCGGTCGAAAAAACCTTTCGTAATTTCAAATACCAATATTAATTTGCAAGAATAGCACTTAAGATAAAAATTAACTCAATCCTGTCTTCTCCGTTGTTCTTCAGTGATTTTCACACCTGCGTCCCACTCTCAATCAGTTTATCGATGTCATTTTGCCTACACGTGCTGTGCCGGTGTCGAAAAAAATGCGTGAGCTGCTTTAAAGGCACAGTCCAAGCTCAGGGGCGAAATCTGAGATTTCCACACAATTGTGAAGTAGACCCACCCCACATAACACCTGCCAAGTGCGAGCTCTCATTTTCCCCGAATAAGCGAGATATAGGAGGAAGCCACCCTGGGGCTCCCACATCCGGAAGCCACTTTGGCACGCCCTTTTACGATCTTTCGAGCTCAACAGTGGCGAGATGAGCGATGATTTCCGATCAGTAGCCCCGTTCTTCCCTTCATTCTCAGCCTTTCTATCCATTCAGGTCGGCTCGCATACATCGGTTGCGAATGACGGAAGTTACAAGCCACGGACAACTCGTCCACCATGCTTCCGTAGCTCAATTTTTGAGGGGCCATAACTTCGTTCCTAGAGGGTTTTGTACGATTCCAGAGACATCATTGGAATCAGCGTGGGACCGTTATCAATATAGGCAGAAAAACAGAAAAACGATTCCGAGGTTGGACTGTGCCTTTAAAGGCTGTGTTCACGACAAAAAAAGCCGTATTATAGTTTTCGATGTTTTTGGAAGGGTAAGTCCATTAAAGAAAGGTTAGTAGGGAGACGTCCCCACAGAACACTCAAATAGCGGACCAAAACTGTTTAGAGAAATCTCCGGAGAAAGATAATTGTGCCGCTTTCTGTGTTTCGAGAGACTGCGGACAAGGCATCGAACCTGACGTGGGGGAAATGGTTTCAAACTTCAAAATTCTTAGATAAACGGCTTTGCTTTCTGTTTCCTGCAGCAAAAAAACCTTAAAAAATAAGAAGGGCCAATCTGGATGTTGGAATGTTAGAACCAAAAGCGATAAAGAATTTTCGAAAATTCGGTGCCTGTTCCTACGGTAAAACGAACGCGGGACAAATGTTATAGGACGTGGGCGGGGCGACTCAATGGGTTGGCTGCCCCACGAGATTTTAACCCACTTCCTGGCCATTTTTTGTCGTACTTCCGTCCTTACTCTTCTTAGAGGGTCCCAAAGGTTACGTTTTTGCAAAAAAAAAAACGGGCAACTTTTTCATCGTGAACACTGCCTTCAAAGTCACCGGCAAAGGAATTTAAAAAATTTTGGCGTCGTTTATAGGTCGCCAGGAGGAAATTTTGAAAAGGAGAGGCCTTAAAAAACAGTGCAATAAATGTTTCAGACAAGATTTTTTGTTGATTTTGATTGTCGCTTCGATAACGCGAGACTTCTTTCTGACTCTCCTCTTTATGGATTCGAAAATACATAAGAATGGTCTGTTTAAAAACAACTGATTAAACTATTTCATAGAGCAAACAGACTGTTTCCGAACGATATATTGAGTGACTACAATTTTCATTAATTCAGCGCGATATTTCCAATTGAAAGAAAAAAACGTAGAGACTTGTTTCCCACATAAAAACGTTGGTAAATCGGCCGCAAATCATATACGGCAACAACATAGTTGGATACCCATTCGATGGGATCGACAGGAAAACAATAATAAAAAGATTTTGGGTACTGATTTATATCTCTTGCTGAGAAGAGACTGTTCGCCCATTTTCTTGCCGTCGACCTATCACGTCAGCCTTCGCTGCTCCTGTGATAGGTCAGCGGCAGGAAAGTGGGCGGGTAACCCCCTCCCAGCAAGAGATCGAAATAAAAACCAGATTTTGCACAGACGTAAACGCTAGAAGCGATTTGAAATACCTGAATCCAGGATGCATGGAATTCATCTGCTGCATATGTGAAGACGGGCTGTCCTCCTGATCCCGAAATGATGGTGCGGACTGAATGTGCGACATCACGTGCTGGTGCGGATCCTGGTAGACGTTGTCTGCAAACGAATGTCGTCAGAAAAAGCGCGCCAGTCGCCCATCGGTAAATTCTATACAACCTGCCGAATTCAGGAAATAACAATACTATTCATTTTCTTAGTCATGCTGCACCACAACCGATGTTGTCTCCTATGAGAGACGAGGAACGGGGAGAATATTCCGGTAAACTTCACGGAATTGAAAGAAGAATAGTTAGAGTTTTAACTTGCTGAGGTGTCTCTGTACTGAAGATATAAGTCAGCAGGTCATGGATAGTATGATGTTGGGCCAAACATTTTGCACCAAACATGTCAGTAAATTTTCGGTTTGTATCATTTCGATCAAGCATTGTATGCCATACAGTGAGGACCGAATAATTTCGAATAAATCAATCAATCAATTGTTTCGCTTGAACGCCAGAATGGCTTACTCTGTTTTTGATTTTCAGACATCAAGCAGTACTCAAGCTTTCCATAATTGATGGCAGAGCAGAATTCTTCGCATTCCTAAAATCACATTTGTCAGTTATTCGAAAAAAATTCGCATATTCGAACATTTTCGTATAACTGACAATCTTGTTTCTGTGAATGCGAAAAAAAACACTCGGCCATGAATCCTGAAAAGCTTTCCCCTTACTTGGTGTTTGAAAAGGAATGAGAGCTCAAACCATTTCGAGACTGAGGCGAAAAATCGATTGATCGGATTATCCGAAAATATTAGGTCCTCACAATAGTCCTCTATCTAACAGCGTTTAGCGCTACTTTGAAAACTCTACCTACTTCGTAGCTTACTTCTAAATGTCGAGCTTCGAAAAGCCGAAAATGTTCAAATGCCCATTGCTCTCTACTTTCTATCCATCGGGAGTGTTTTAGTTCCTAGAACGTTTGAACTCCGCAAAGACTAGATTACAGCAACAGTTCGGGTTCGCGGAACTCCTTCAGGGTACCGATTTAGAAATGCTCTCGAAAGTGACAATTTCTATAATATCTTGATTATCCGAAGATTTTGAAGCATCCAAATTCGCGGCTAAATTATATGAATAGTGCGTCATCCAATGATATCTATTGTGTCAATCATCGCCTTTTTCCAAATTTCTAAACAATGTAAGAATCGAAAAAATGGTCTAAGGATGACAAAATCGGTATCGAAGACAAGCCACTGTCCCTGATACTCAACTATAAGGTTGGGCGCCTTAAAGTCGTTTGATAATGACGACATGATAGATATTGTTGTAAGTGGAAAACTTCCTAGAAATACGAACTTCGTCCGATCGAAAAATATCCACGGACCCCATTTGGTACAATAATCCAGCCCGCGCCAAGTTGAAATATTCTATAAATCTGAACAGTCCTGATGGTTCTAACAAAGAGAACGAGAGACATTTAAAGATTTTCAGTACCCAAAACATCTACATAATGAGGAATAAAACGGAGCAGATCGAGATTTTCGCGAAGCAGAACACGCTATTCAGTAGAGGATGAAATGATATTCCCGATGAAGTAGCACAATTGACAGAAGCCTAACAGAAAGGCGGGAAACTTCGCTGTCCCATACGGTGCAGGACTTTCAGACCAACCTAATATGTCGTTTTGGCAGCACTCAAAACTTTTTCTGCCACCTAGATATAGGTACAATAATTTTACCATCAGCTTTTTCCTTGGTAGGAACAGTCAACTGGGACAGCTGACGGCAGCAGAACATCGACAAAGAATAATCGATTCTTCGTCGCGAGGCAAAAATCGGATGAAGTATCCCAGAAGGGGATAAACCGGATCAGGCAGTGGCTAAGAGGTACAAAACACTGCATTTGGTGAATAGTGTACACAGATGCTTGCGTACAGACTTATATTATTCACTTGAGCTGCAAAACTTTGTGAAATTTTACAGTTCAGAGGGGCTGATATGTATGTAGAAGAAAAATACTGCAGCATGTGCAGGACACCGGTCCAGCGGCGCTCAACTATCATATTTCAAACACGAGTTTTCTCGCTACGTTTTCCTCCAACTGGATATCGGCTTCTGTTCACTGCTATAGTCAGTTGGAATCTCCGAGCATCAAAGGAAATCTATCAATGAATATCCTCAAAACATCAATAATATGGGATATGGAACTAATCCACAGGGTATTTGAAAAATAGACCAATGGAACTCGGAAAAAACTCGGACAAACGGCTATTGACTTCGACAGCATTTTTCAGTCATATCGAACTCGAACAGGCAATGTACAGTGACAGCCGTATTCCAAGTGGACAACCAGAAACTTATGAAGTGACAGCTTGGCTTTGAAGGCTGGATTCAAGACAAATTTCCCTGTTATGATCCTCGCCTCAAAGAAGCGTTCGCATAAAGAACAGGCGATTAATAAGAGATCCCAAACATATGTTCCATGATCCCAAGCCACAAAACCGTTCCTTCACTCCTCGCCGGTCCAGGATTGCTAACTGCGACGCGTTTTTCGGACTGCCCTCTGTCACCACTCGCAACTTTAGTGAATGACTTTGACGGTTGATTCCAATCGCTATTTTCCAGATGTGTTCCTCCAGTTGAAATCCTTATAAGTTCCGAAAACCTATAACGTATTTCGCAAATCCTCCAATCCCTGATTTTTATCAATGATAGGGTTCTAAGATTTCCGTATAAATGAATTTTCGTCCTAGTAATATAAATGAGGATAAGAATGGATCTGCCTGGAAGTCCCATAATAGTTCTGGAAGAATTAGTGCGAAACAGCGAAAATGGTACTCCAAACGTTCCGAACGACTGCAAAAATGGTCGATAAGCTTTCGATTCTGAGCCCCTTCGTCAGACCTTAACTTGAAATATTTCTTTTGGGCCTGAGGAAGGTAATAAGCACTGAAAGCTTACCGACCATTTTTGTAGTCGTTTGGAACTTTTGAAGTCTTTCGATTTTCGCTGTTTTGCAATAAATCTTCTATAACTATAAATAAGTATAACGACCCCCACCCAAATGCAGGTTAACGAATTTTACCTTGCCTGTCTGTGATCTTCTAATCAAGAAGAGAACACCATTAAGAAGCTCAAGTTGACCCCTATATAATGGCACTTTCGCCACTCGAAAAACTCCACCTGCAGCAAATTTCACGTGAAATAATTGATGAAGTTTTGGGCATCGACAATCTTTAAATGCCCATTATTCCCTTCACTATGTCCATCAGTTCTGTTTCACAACATGAAACATTTGAATCCCGTGAAGGCCAGATTTACAATATCGAAACGGGTCCGCACATTCTTTTCAATGGTGCAAATCAGGGTACGGCACGAGGTGCGCACAAGGCTCAATTTACTCAGACCCCCCCTCCAAAAGCAAACTTTTGGCGATTTTCTCAGACCCCCTCCCAGGAGCGTTATTTTTCTGTTTTTGTTGTAAAATTGAAAGAAGAAAAACAACTTATTCCAAAATACGTATAATTTAAAAAGAACAACCATTTAAAAAACAAGGCATTATCAGTGAACACAGAGATGACGGACGAGGCATTTTTTGACGGATTACATGAAGTTGCCTCCGTTTTGCGGAAATTGAGCACCTTGCGGGATCCAATCCGTGACGTGTGTCTCGTGTATGAGTAGAGTGTTGCCCGAATATTCGTTTATTCGAATAATATTCGAATATTCGAATAATTCGAATATTCGAATATTCAAGGAAGTGGATTATTCGGGTTATTCGAATAATCGAATATTCAAAGAAGTGGCATATTCGTTTATTCGAATATTCAAAGAAGTGGAATATTCGGTTTATTCGAATATTCAGCACGAATAATTTGAATGTTCGACAGGATCGCGCTCCATTTTGCCCTTATTTTACATTTCAAACATCTTAGCGTAGTGACTACTAATTTCTCACAATTCTTCAGTACCTCATAAATTTAAAGTTACTGTGCTTATTTGGGTTGAATTCCGGTCCGCAATTGGGTTTTGCGGCTACACGCGCTCGAGTCAATCGAGTTTCCAGCTCCAAAGCCGACACGATATGGCTTTTTTATACAGTTTTCTTCAATTTTGTTTAGTTTCCAGTCTCTAAAACCCACCTACATAGAGTCAACAGATCCGCAGCTGCGGCGCTGGAAACTTTTCCGACTCGAAAGCGCGCGGCCGCAAAGCGTGTCGAGACGCAATTGCTGACAGGAATTTGACCCAGATAAGCACAGTACAGCAAGTATTTACAATATATTAAAGGCAGTGTTCACGATGATCATCCTCGTTGACTTTCCACAGTAAGATGATAGGGGAGAAGGGTCCTAGGCTCCCAGTGCCAAAGGAACGGTAGAAAACGAGCCAGGAGCGGCAAAATAACGGCTGCAAACAAGCGTTTTGAAGTCCCAGACACGCCCCGTGCTCCAGATCCGCCTCTCGAAAGGAACAATTGAAGACTCAGATTATAGGAATGATCAAGTGAAGGAAGTGCTGATAAGTGAGCTGTTTGCTTCATTGCACTGATATGTATTATCCGTCTAGCGGTCAATTCCTCCACGCTCAAAAATCAACGTAAATAAGGGAGGGCCTATTTTTGCTCAAAAACGCGTCTTTCGTGTCCTTTTTGAGCATGCCTTGATATATAGTGCACCATACCTTTCGTAAACCGTGGAGATATCGGAAATGAAATTTATCGTGAACACTGCCTTTAAATCGCTCGTAGGATTTTGTCAAACGCTAGAAATGCCCATTTCACCTTTAGTTATAGAGAAAATTTTAAATCTCGAGCGGCTCACAAGTATAGCAACACTTGAGCGAAATGGAAATTTCTCACGATGATGGCCAGAATGAGCCATTTTCATGAGGATTTTCATGAAACTGGTTCGAGGTGATGCCATTTGTCTTCTTTCCCGGTGAGCTTCACCTGAATTCTGACGCAAAAGCTCAAGTTCTCTCCTTCCATAATGCTGGACCTAGAATTCGATGGTTTCCAGCCACCTAGGACGACCAGCTGGATGAAGTCTCAAGTTCGCGCCAGATCCTGAGCCACTCAACGTCTGTTGTCGCCCAGACGTCTGATGGAACTGGGAAGCGAGATATTACACGGCGAGTTCCCAGTGACATGGTGTCGGTTTCAACGACTAACTACGAATTGTCGCTGAGTTTTTTCGAATTATCGCTGAGATTCCGGAGTAGGGCACGGCTAAGCAGCACTAGGAAGTTCGTCACCGCATAAACCGCGCATAACTCAACTGAACTCAACTAAGCTAAACCAAACTAGACCGAAGCAGACCACAAATTTGGCGGCAATTTAGCGGGTATTTTGCGGCTAATTCACGGCGAGCATAATTTGGGGACTATTTTGCAGCCAGCATTATTTAGCGGCTATTACTCGGGGAAAAGGCATTTTGCGTCTGTTTCGCGGCTATTTCTCGGCCAAAACTCAGAGTACACGCTCGTAAACGTGGTTGAGATAACTACGGAAATATAATGGTATGGCTCAGAACACAACGCCTACGCTTTTGCAGCGTCAAAAACGAACCACAATGACGCTACACGAGGGAAGTTAGCCCCACCCCGTATCTGCCCGCCCTTGTATTTGCGTCCTCCTCCAAAGAAGGGGTGCTGGGCCATTCCCACCATCGGCGACGCTTGTGGGTGGTACAATGAGTACAATAAGTTAGCCATACACATCGACGATGGTGGGAATGGCCCAGCACTCTTGTTTGGGGGAGGACGCGAATACAGGGCGGGCTGACAGGTGCGAGGGCCGACTCCTCAGTCGTGTAGCGCCACTTTGGTCGTTTTTGGGTTTCAGAATGCGTAGGCGTTGTGTTCTGAGCCATACCATTCAATTTCCGTAGTTAGTATCTCAACCACGTTTACGAGCGTGTATGCTGAATTTAAGTAACAAGAGTGCAGCCGGTTCAATTACCCAAGTATGCGGTACATTGGCCCCGCCCAGCATGTGGAAGCCCTGCCCATCCGGTGGCGGCCTCAGTGGAGGCGGGGCGACCCAGCCGCGGCGCGTGGGTGTACCGACCACGCTGCGTGTCGGTGTGTCGACAGCGATGCGTGTAGGTGTGCTGACCGCGATGCGTGTCGATGCGCCGACCGCGACGTGGGTCGGTGCAAAGCAGTTCCTAAGCCACATGAGAGTCTTGCAGGATGTGAACCGCTGCTAAATAGGCCGCTAAACGCGACAGGTAAAAATTTCAACAGCCCGACAACAGGCGGACGTCGCTGGGCAACGGGCAGTTGTCAGGCTTACAATGCGAGCGATTTGAGTTGTCAAGAGGGTGCAGTTTATGAAATGACAACTTCTCAACCTGTTGTCGATGCCCCAGTTTGCCCGAGAGGATTGGATGGGATAGTACGCAATAGTGTTGCTCAAATATTCGTTTATTCGAATAATATTCGAATATTCGAATATTCAAAGTGAATTATTCGGGTTATTCGAATAATCGAATATTCAAAGAAGAGAAATATTCGTTTATTCGAATAATCGAATATTCGAAGAAGTGGATTATTCGAATTATTCGTTTAATTCAGAATATTCAAAAAAATTATTCGTTCAACACTCTATGTATGAGTGGGTTTCGGAGAATAAAATTTGCAACGCAACCAAAATGAATGACACTTTTTCCAAATAGAAAGTGTTTGTGCCATGTCTGGTCTGGCTAAAATCCGAGCAACAATTTTTGTATCTAATTAGTAGGTTTTTTCCATGTATTTAAAGTGACCTGTTCTTCTCTGAAAACATATTTTTTCTTTGATACATCTCGTCGACTTCGCCTTTGCCAATCACTCCATCGCAATCACTCTTCTCTTTCGCCCCATTCCGTAGCTTCCAATCCGAACTTTTAAACATGAACATATACATTTGCAATTCAATACACAAAAATTCTGGATACACGCCCAGAGCCTATGTGCCTTATATTCAACCGTAGGAGAACCTTTACTATAATTTAATTTCTAAGAAAACTCGATTACAACAAGTTTTTATGTTAATTGGACGGCATTATCGAATTCTTCGCAAAAAAAAATCAAACAGTGTACTTACCCCCGGTCAGAATTGTTCACTTGGTCTCCCAGCGGAGCTCAGTCCCCCCTCTCTCCACCATTGCACAGCTCAGACCCCCGGTGTGGATATCCATACCCCGCGCCGAGCCATGGTGCAAATTTAGCATTTTTTTGGAAAACTAAAAATTGTCGTCCAACGACTTCATTATCCTACAACTTTAGGGCACATAATTTCATAATTGAAATTTATGGACACTGTCTTATCTAATGACAAATATTTTGTGATTTATGGTCCTTTTTTAAACCAAAAAGTAAGTAAACAGTCGATGTCGGGAAAAGAGATGGATAATTGACAAAATAAATATCATAAAACTCTGTTCGCATCACTTAAGCATGCGATTGTGTGCCCCAAGGTTGTTGCATGATGAAGCTATGATAGAAATTTTCATTCTTGGGATGTTTCTTAAAATTCAGAATTCGCATTGAAAAAAATCAACAAACCTGTTTTCAAAGTATAATATACTTGTCCGGATTTAAATTATCCATGAGCCAAAACAGCCTTCATGGAAAGATAGAGACAGGAATATTAGAGACAACCAAGATTTTCTGTGCCCAAAACTTCCTCTTTACTTTGACGTAAAATTCGCAGCATGTCGAGATTGTAGCCCTCCTCCCTTCCCGTCCTCTCTATCACAGCATGAGCGTGAGCCTGATACTATGAAGCAAATCGATGGGATCACAACATGGAAGAAAATATGGAATGGGTGACTAGTTTAACTGTCTAACGGACAGAGTATAACAGAGCTCTGAATGAAGGATGCAGAGCGAAGACCAGAAAATGATGGAGGTTTTCTAAAACACGAATCTCCCGTAGCAAACCGGTGGTGATGACTGCCCACATATAAAACTGGCAAAAAAAGCATTCTTCGCAGCAGAAATGAAGCATAGCTATAATCTCAGACAATTATGAGGACGAAGAATCGCGAGGACAAGTCCTCGCGAGGTGTTATTCCAAAGAAGTTCTCGAGAAGGCCACCATACAAAATCAGACGGTGGGCGCGGGGGGGGGGAGCGAACACTAGCCATTATGACTAAGGAAATCGTTCTTTAGGTCTGACACTCGCCAAGCAATCACAGACACACTTGATTACAACAACATGAGTCATCATGAATAACAGTGGTTCTCGCTGCGCGAATCAGAATTTCTCTGGTGAGGTGGACAATAATGGTCGTCAGCAGGCTTCGATTGATATGTAAATGAGAATCGAAAGAATCAATGCAAAAGCGGGATATTCGGAGAAAAAAGGTGGGTGCAGAAGACATGAAATCTGAAATAAATCCGTGCAATATACCAACACGCCCTCGTCGGAAGGTTGCTCGTCAAAGAAGGATTGGGGAAGGTGGTCCAAGGAGAAAAAAACTTAATTCGCTGAGCACAGCTGCCACAGACAGCTTCATTATCGGGCTGTCAAAGGAGGGGAAAAGCGCAAGGTCGTTGAAACTAGAAGAACATCTCCCGAGCTAGTTTGTAGAAATGACGCGTCGGAATCATACTTCGGAATACGATGTACGAAAATCTGTGACGTATGAGCCATAAACTATCGAAACTCCTCAATTTTTTCCTAAACTTCTATTTCGAGTGTTCAAACCTGAGAGTTCCAGCTGTTTTCTGCCTTTGGCGTATGCTCACGACACAGCTCGTCACCGGAATTTGCCCCAGATAATGAAAGACACCCTAAACTATACAGTGCGTTGCAAAAATATACGACATACCCAAATTGCCGCGGTTCCATGCTTTGCGTCATTTGACGAGACAAACAGTGAACGCCAGTCGATGCAGCACCCTCGAAAACCCTTGCGAACGAATGTTAATGAAATTAGAGCAACCAACAGGAACCTGGCAACGGAAATTGTCAAAAAAGAACGTTGCAGAATTATGCGGTACAGCCGACCTTCTCGCAGAAATTTCGATTCTAGATCCCCTGGGTCAATTCGGTCAGAGTAAAAACCATCAGAGTTAATAGTCTTCGGAACTGTCTTGAGCTACTTCGAAAACTCTGTTTCGCATCTTTCCACCGAAATTTTCGCGAACGCCCCTTACAATCTGCGCCCATTCACTTATAACGGCTAGTTTAAGCGGGGCCACACGCTCTTATTGTCTGCTCTCGAGGTAGATTTAACGCCCAAGAATACCTCACACGTTTTCCACTGTGCTGAGGTCCTGAAAACCGGCCGGCCATTCTAGCAAAATGGCATGATCGGCCTGAAACCAAGCCTGCGTCGTCCCACTGACAAAGAATGAAGGCGGATACGGACTAGAAAGAACAGGAATTGATTTTTTGACACATTCTGATAATGTGTGAAGTTCAAAGGTTATGTTGCAAAACCTTGTCCAGCTTGCCATGCCACCAGAATCCAGACCAATACAATATTTTTCCTCCTACAAAGTTCCTGCTTAAAGGCAGTGTTCACGATAATCGTGAATTTTGAGATTACTCGCTACTTTGCTCCGCTTAAACTAGCCGTTATAAGCGAATGGACGCAGATTAAGTTCGCAAAAAGCTGTGTGGAAACATGCGAAACAGAGTGGTTCAGGGTCAAGGGAATTCTGAAGACTATTAACTCTATGTTTCTGATGAAATCTTACCATGAACGAACCGAAACAGAGGGTCTAGAATCGAAATTTCTGCGAGAACGTCAGTTATGTCGTATAAATTTGCAACGATCATTGTTGGCAATTTTCGCTGCCAGTTTCCTGCTAGTTGCTCTAATTTCAAGAAAATTCGTTTCCATGGGTTTTCGAGAGTGCTGCATCGATTGGCGTTGAGCGTTTACTGCGTCAAATCACGCGAAGTTCGGAACCGCGAGAATTGGGGTACGTCGTATAATTTTGCAACGCAGTGTAGCCATGAACTTGATCATGGTGTGCTGGACACGGATATGTGGCCCGATTTGTTCAGTTTTTCAGAAAACTACGGTAGGGTACTGTGGACTAAATGGCATTATACCTACCGTAAACAACCATAAACGTCCGATAAACCAGAAACGAAGCTCATATTCGTGTTGAACCCATCAAGTACCCCCGCGACGAAGTTTGAAAGGAGAAAAATAGGGACCTAAGAACCGTTTCGAGAATTATAACTTTTTCTGATATGAGTTCGCTAAAGGGGCGTTCCCACTTTTCACTACAGTATCCAGAGTATCCTCGCTAGCTACTCCATTTTGCTCATTTCAAACTACGGTACAATAGTTTCTTGCTACTCCATTTCGCTCATTTCAAACTACGGTACAATAGTTTCTTTTGGGGGAAAAACCACCTAAGACCGGTTCACGTTCTTTCCGGTATGTATAGTTAGACACAGCGATGCGATATATCACCCTTGTTAAGGTAAACGTCAAAATAAAACTCAGAATTCACTACTGCGAAATTGTCTGCGCCGTGATATAATGGATTTGTCTACTATTTTTGTAGCGCATTCTGAATCTGACCCCCCCCAGTTCCGGCTTGTTGATCGAATGCACAGAAAGGAATGGGCATCGGGCTCAAACCGGCCGGCTGAATGCGACGCGCGCGAGAGCAATGTGAACGTGGTGGTTTTCCGCGTGTTTAGCCCACCGAACGATCCCCAAAGCTTCCCCTTTCTGTGAATTCGATCAACCAGCCGCCGGCTCCACTGTTGCCCCCTCGCCCACGTTGCGATCATATCAACTTCAGGCTTCGAACGTATCGTTTGATGATCGCAGTCATCCTCGAAACTTCAGCTCCACGGTTTCTCTGAATAAATTTGCTGATTCGCAAATGTAGCAACACTTTTTGGTCGGAAAAAATGCTAACAAATTTGGGAATTCAAACGGTGATTTGGCCTTTAAAATCTACGGGAACCTCGAAGACTACTTTCATGAAACAATTGACTTGCTTTTTCACTCAGAAGGCTAGCAATATGAACAGCTCATCGCCAACGAAGACGTAAATTGCGCATCTACACCGATATTCATTGAGTGCTGGGAGAACCGGTGTAATTTCGAGCATGCAACGGATGTGGACAAGTCCGATGTAATTTTTAGAAAAAAAAAACATCGCAAAGGAGCAACGAAGCTCAATTTGTGAGTGAAAGTTTCGACCAGCGAAGTGAACCAGGGACATTCTAGAAGCATAGAATGAAACAAGTAAAAAAACCATAATTAGTATTAACATACCATTCGGAACCTGATACTCTCCACCATGAACGAATTGGTGATTGAGGTAGTCAATCGCTTGGCCAACTGCAGACACAAAATCACGCGCTTCCTTCTCTGATGAAAAATTCAGTCCGTACACCTGAAAAAATACTGCGATCATGTAAAGGAGAGACACGACCCCCGCTTTTACACCTTAGGCCTAATTCACAACTGCGCTGACCCTGAGGTAGTCTACTTGAGTTCAGTTTAATGCGAGCGCAACCGCGTTCAAGCCCACCCAGATCGACAAATCCAGGGTTAACTCCATGATGAAACCGTCCCCTGTTACTGGACATATTTTCAACCAGTAATGAAATATAACACTACCTGTCGCTGTTCATCTCGCCATTGATGAAACGTTGGAGTGGCAGTGTGGTACTTGAGTTTGTGGTGAATATTACAATTCAAAACCCATGCACCATCCTGAAATACATATGGTTAGGTCCGTGGCTTGTCTCCTCAAGAAAAAACATTTTAATTCAAGTCGCTGCTGGCGTGGCGGCTTAAATCTCATCAGAGGCTGGCTGATAATTACCAGTCAGCCGCCGGTGAGATTTAAACCGTAACGCCAGCCGAGGTTTCGAGCAGCAAAGAGTCCTAAGAAGCAGCGCCTCTCTGCCTATCTGACGTTTTTGAATTACGGTAAGACACAGCCTGTGTCGCGTACGTGATTTGCGTACGCGACGCGACGTCTTACCGTACTCCAAAAACGTCAGACACACAGATAGAGCTGCTTCTTTGGACTCCTCCCTTGCCATCTCATTTGGGGCATGATATATCAGGGACAGTCAAAAGAGGAAGAAAATCGCCGTGAGAACAATATAAACCACGTCCCCGAAACTAGTTACAAACTCCGTGGCCTTGATGAAAAATGCACAAAGCACAACATACCTGTTCCCTAATTGCGATAATTCTAAACGTCTGTCGTATAGAGTTGTGCAGAACCTGGATACTTGAGAGTTGACCTTCAGCGCCGTCAGGAGCTTGCCATTTCTTCCGACCTTCATTGTAGATCATTACCTCGGCCGCTGCAGCAGCCATTGACGATTCACTGAAACATCTTTATTAGTAGCACGCACGTCAAGGAAAAGAAGAAAGACATTAAATTAAAGGCAGTGGCGACGATAAAAACGATGTCCGATTTTTTTGGTGGAGATCGGCAGCTGCGGGGCCTAGCGCAACCATAACATTGAAAAAACTGAGAAAAATGAGCTCGGAACGCTCCCCTACGGCCCCAAAGTTGGGCACCCGTCAGCTCGTCACACCTCAGATGCACTTTCCACGCCCACCGACGTGAACAAATGAATGTTCGAGATTGTGAATATGAGCGATGGTTTCCGATCAATAGCCCCGCCGTTCTTCCCTTTATTCCCAACTTATCTCTTTACTCAGGTCAGCTCGCATACATCGGCTGCAAAAGGCGGAAGTTACAAGCCTCGGACTACTCGTCCACAATACTTCCCTAGCTCAATTTTTGAGGGACCATAACTCCGTTCCTAGCAGGTCTTGTGCGATTCCGAAAACACCATTGGACTCAGCATGGGACCGTCTTCAAGATAGGCGGAAAAGCAGAAAAACGATTGTTATCGTGAACAATGCTTTTAAAGAAATGAAGAATGTGAAGGAATAACTGCAGTTAAGGCCTATTGTTCATTTGAATAGTTAATCTACAAGGCCCCTTTACGAGCTGAATCGTTTCAGGAAAGCAATACCTAGACCTCATCGTACAGCCCATTAATTTTCGCACACCAGCACAGCTGATAAATTACCCCCTTCTTTTGCGGATAATTAATCTTTTCTTTTTGACGCTCACTTCGTGAAAACACTACACATGGCAGGGCAACCTTTTCTGACGGTAAAGGCTTAGAAACGAAGGCTAAGAAATAGGTGGTGTATCAGACTCAATGCCAGACACTGCATGTGATTCGGTTAATGTTCACTTCACACACTTAAAGGCACAGTCCGAGCTCAGGGACGAGATTTGAGATTTCGACATGATGGTGAAATAGACCCATCCCAAGTGCGAGCTATCGATTCCTTCGATTGAGCGAGATATAGTAGGAAGCCCCTGGGGCATCCACATCAGGAAGCCACTTTGGCGCGCCCCTTTTACGATCTCTCGAGCTCAATCGTGGCGAAATGAGCGATGGTCTCTTACCAATGGCGTCGTTGTTCCCTTCACTCTCAACTTCTCCCTTCACTCACTTAAGCGAACTGGGGCGTCGAGAATAGGTCGATCCGCCCACCATGAGTCACCGCTGGCCTACGCGCCGATATTCGGAGGGGCCCTGGCCGCGAGTTATGATCTGGTCGCTGTCGAGCTGTTGCACAGCAATTACGGCCGCGAGTTATGCCCTCGTCCATGCCGAGCTGTTGCACAGCTAGCGCTCTAGATACAAGGGAAGTATACGACGCACTTTTCAGGCATGCTGCGAATGATGAAGGCGCAGCCAGTTCAATTACCCAAGTTTGCGGTGCATTGGCCCCGCCCAGCATCTAGAGGTCCTGCCTATCCGGTGGTGATCCCAGTGGAGGCTGGGCGACCAGCCGCGACGCGTGTCTGTGTGCCGACCGCAACGCGTGCCGGTGTGCCGACCGTGACGCGTGTTGGTGTAAAGCAGTTCCTAAGCTAGATGAAACAGTCCTGCAGGATGTGACTGCTGCTAAATAGGCCGCTACACGCGGCACATGGAGTTGTCAACAGCCTGACAACAGGCGGACGTCGCTGGCCAACGGGCAGGTCTCAGGCTGACAACACGCGCGATTTGACTTGTCAACAGGGAGCGGTTCATTAGATGACAACTTATCAACCTGTTGTCGACGCCCCAGTTTGCCTGAGTTACGGTAGAAGCGAGTGCGGATGAAAAGGGGAACCTATGCACTCTCCAATGAGGCCGGGATCATACTTACAGCGATGCTTGCCATCAATACCGACCGAAAATCGATATGCCTGAAAAGGTGCTATTCATACTACTCAACGCCAGCGCGGTACGCGCGGGTGTGGCGTTGGAGTATGAATAGACTAACACCACGCCCGCGCGGCACGCGCTTGACGTCCGAAACGCCATGGCGGCGATCCCGTATTAACTCTTCGTCAATTTCATTACTAATCCGTCTTCAATTGCATTCCGTTCCATATTAATCAATTAATTCCAGTACTATCTTCTGCTTCCATGGCAGTGAACGCATGTGCAGATTTTGCTTGCTCGACAAAGTTAAGACCCAGTTTAATCCGCTCCGCCATAGCGTCACCGCACTAGAACTCATAGTCTCCGCAAGAGCGTGAGGCGCTTAGCAAGTATTCATGCTCCAACGCCCGCGCCGCGCTGGCGTTCACGAGTATGAATAGCGCCTATACTGTTTTGTATGCTTTTGCGAAGATAAGCCGCATGGTAGACGATAATCGTAAAAACGTCTCACGGACCTCTCAATATTCGGGAAAAGGGACTCTTTAAATATCCGGCAAGGCATTCGATTCTTGCCTCTAAAGCATATTTTGAGAGTTTGAGAAAGCGGAATCTTGTAATATGGGAAAGTTTAGCGGAAAACACTTCTCACGGAGGTAGAGTTCTGTTGCGGATCCTGGGTCATTTGCGCCCGTAGCGGCGCTTCTATTCCCTGTCCTAGAGAATCGGTCAAGGAACCGCATTTCCAGACTGTAGACCAATTTTTACGGAGCAATAATACATATTACAGATATGCAACATCAAAATGTCAAGATTTGCGAACTACCTCGACTTGGCTCAAACATAGCATTGAGAAAAAAGTGGCTTTCTGCGCGAAGGATACCTTCAAGAGTCTCTCAATTAGGATTAGATCTTGACCTAAAATCTTTCCATGGCTCAAATTCAGTTGAAAACGCTTGAATGGGTCGAAATCGGAAACTGTGCTTTAAAAAGACGAAATAGAAGAACATTTCGTTCCTTCACTATCTGGTCTTTGAAAAATCCCGACGAAAATTACGACAATCCTTTGAACACAAAACAATTCCGTCAATCGCCATGAATAAAAGCATAAAAGTTAAAGCCGAAGTGATCTGCAAGTAAATTACCTATTAGATATGGGTATTCCATCCTACGCTTTGAACGATCGTATCTGATTGTAGCGAATGTTTCCAGCCACTTTTTTTTGTGAAATTTGTCTCAACTTTCATAGCTGTGTTCTGGCCAAGTGTGATATACCACTCGAAAGTGCAAATCTCTTTCTCTCCAAAGCTTCCTTTGACTCTCAACCCATTAAAATTTTCTTCCAAAATCCGAAATTTTTGCGATCCCCCGAGCCGCGATTTCCGGGAAGTTTATATTCGATTACTTAAGGCAGTGTTCACGATGAAAATGTGTTCCAATTTCCACTAGGAATAAGTAGTGGAGAGGCACAATGTAACGTTAACGTCGAGAGAACGCACGAAAACGAGCCAGGAAGAGCTCCAAAAGAGCCCGAAGTTGCCACTTTGAGCGCAAAGCAGACCACATAAGCGCAAGGCCCGCCCTCCGACGTGGACAAATGAAAACTCGAGATCGTGAGATGAGCGATGGTTCCTGATCGAGAGCCCCGTTCTTCCCTTCATTCTCAGTTTCTCTCTTTACTCAGGTCGGCTCGCACATAGGCTGCAAAAGGCGGAAGTTACAAGCCTCGGACAACTCGTCCACCATGTTTCCTCAGCTCTACATTTTAGGGACTATAACTACGTTCCCAGAAGGTCTTGTAAGATTCCAGAGACATCTTTGAAATCAGCATGGGACCGTCTTCAAGATAGGCGGGAAAAAGACAAACGATTTTTATCGTGAACACTGCCTTTAAAGTGTCAGATGCCGGAAAATCGTTCATTAGTCGGACTCAAGCGTTTAAAATCCAGCACCCCGTCGGCCCCTGCAGACTATGAATCAGGGCTGTGCGGAACTGTTCCGTTCCCGATTCCGTTTCCGTATTTCCGGTGTTTTTTGTGCTGTTCCGTTCCGCTTCCGTTTCCGAGTTTTTGGGTCCGGAAAATGATTAGACGATAAATGACAACATGTTCCATTGAGTAGTGGAACTGAGTCAATATTAAACTACAGCAAGGTTTAACTAGACGCTTGAAACTTACATCCGACCTCTTCGTGTTTAGTCGAATATCTACCGATTATGCAGATCATTCACGAAGTTTGGGGGCCTGAGATTGGACTTCTTTAAAATGATGACACGAATTGGGTGTGGCAGGAATCTGCACGCCTTCGGAGGATTTCTTCTTGAAAAAAAATATGTATCTTTTTCTCTGAGATTCAATGATTTCGTGAAACTTCTCTTCTTGATTCCACTTCTTCGCTTGTTTACCGCCACGAAAGCAACAAAATCGAGATAGTTTAGGTTTCGCACGTGCAGTCTGTCTTCCAGAAAGGAGTCTCGTCGAAGACAGGTGGAGGTAACCACGGGCAGCTGCTAGGATCGTTTGAAGCAGATCATTAGAGAATTTCCCATGTCGCCGTAGAGTTTTTTTTCTCAGATTCAATTGTTTGATATCCACTACAATAGGCAAATATAGTTCGAAAGAAGAGAAAGTAGTCGCTGATCATCTGAAAAATGACTTCTGATCAGCCTTGAAGGATACCTGGTGTCGCTTCGACGGGTTTCTGGGGGACAAGAGTTATATCAGCTTTGTGCAGCTACAAAAAATAAAATTTTGGTAAACAGCAACGACGAACCCCAAGGTGGGCTGCAAACTGCAGTTGGCATACGGCAATTACCGCACTCCCCTGATGGGATGCTTATTGTTAGTACTAAAGCTTGCCTACTCGAATTTCCAGAAGCGATTACCTCGAGAACCGTTGATAGCCTCGTTTTTCTTGAAATAGAAAAAGTATTAGCGCACAAGTAGAATTTATTGATTTGTGCTGTGAACTGCGGGCAGTGATCAGCAGCGAAGCGAAGGGGATGAGAAAACCCAATTTCTTTGGTCTCTTCCGTTTCCGTTTCCGGATTTCCGTTTCCGACGTTTTTTGGTCATTTTTCTTCCGTTTCCGTTTCCGAAAATCTTGATCAAAAGACTAGTGGTTCAGCACCCCGTCGGCCCCTGCAGACTATGAATGCTACGTTTCTCTGACCGAGATATTTTTCTGATCAACATTTCCATTCACGCTAAATAATGTCGCAACTATATTTCGTCCATACTGCTTTGAAAAATTAAAGTACATCTCCAAGACCTTTTTTTTGGAAAAAGCCTTGTGCAACAAGTTTCTTCGAACTTTTTTTGGAGGGCTTTTGTTTGCTTTTTATTCAGCGAAGACCCATAAAATTTTCACCACAAAAATTTTTCGATTTCCTCAAATTGTATAAATTTCCTTCAAAAATTCTGGGACCCGCTGTTGGCAAGCTATTCAATAATGCATATCACTGCCAACGCAGATATTTCAAAAAATGAAGAAGTCGAATGGCGGGAAACTTCGGCCACAACCTAATATAATTCGATTATCGCGCTTCCAGAACACCTCGGATGAGTGAGTAATTTGGATCAACTTTTTTTAAATAATTCGAACAAAAATTTTCCCGAACATGGCCTTTCTAAATTTACCAAAATCGAACGAGGCATCCCCTAAATTTTCCGAATGAATTAATGAATTCGGGTATGAGTCCCAAACATTTCCGAAGGATTGAATAAACTCGGAAACTCGTGATCTAATTCGAATGAATGCTCGAAAAATTTATTCGGTTACTCGAATAGGAATTACAATCCTTGGACTATTCCCTTAAAAATTAATGAATGCTTTTTGAACATTTTTTAGTGCCTCGATATTCGAATGTCGCGACCCCGAAAACCCGAATATTTCGATTTTCAGAATCAATATTTCAAAAATAAACACTGAATAATTCAAATTTTGGAATGACTCGAATATTCGAGAACACGAATAATTTCCTTTCCCGGATGAATCGAATATTTTATTCCTTTGGGCTTATTACCTACATTTATCATTACAAAATGATACAGGATTTCTTTGTGGATCGAGAGCACCTCCCTTCATTTTTCTGCGAATACTAGACGTCTTTTCTCAAAGTAGATAACAGGAGTAGACATCCTAATGATTTTCCGATTCTGCTAATTTCATTGGAGTATACACTAGGTATAGGCTAACTCGAATGGTTTTCTCAGCGTTTCCGAAAAATGAAAACAGCAAGAATGCGATCCGCAATCTTCGTCGCTGGTCGTAGACCAAAAAAAAACAGTTGTCACAATATATTCTGTGAACCAAAATCAGGCAATCGCAATAATTTGTGAACCCCTAATGACATTCACTGGCAGGCGTTGGGCGCGGTTCTCAAAATATCATTGGGACGGGTTACCCACGGAAATCCACGCAAAGGCCTTCGTTGTTGACATAGGCTAATGCGATAACTCGATCGTGCTGGCCCCTGATTGAGGCCATCAAAACCGCCGAACACTATATATGGGTCGCGTGCGTACTTACAATGAGGCTTCCGGCAGGGTTGGTGGGAAATCTCGCAATGGCAGGGCCTCCCGTTTGGCCTAGTAGGGTTCCCCGGTCAGCGCTGCGATAACAAGGAGCGGTTGGTCACAGTCTTCAAGTTAAAGCTGGTCTCATTTGTAAGAACTGTGTCAAACGGGTGCACTGCAGTCGCCCACAGGGGGATCGACAGACTGTACCACCCATGATCCGCTATCTCAAACAATAGCCTAACATTTAAAACACACGAGACGATTCAATAACATATAATCAAATCAGAAAGCCACCCGCCAGCCATAAACTTATAGGAAAATCCACAGCGCTGCATACATTGTCAGCCCTCTCAGAGTCTAAAACTGGCGCAATTTCTGTGCCGAGGCTCCACCTGAACAAGTCAACATTTAGTTCTCAGTCATCTGTGAAGGCAATGGTCAGCATAGGCTCGCGCTAGCACGTCTGTTGAATCACAAATCAATAGGAAGGCCTTCACCGCGCCCCATCCACTCACAATTAACTCATCCGGTTCCACCCAATTCAACATAGTACATAACTCAATTAGTACCCGAAAAGAGGAGAACTAGAAAGAACCACAAACACAAGACATTGCCACACAGTGGCGATTCTCCAAGAACGCCACTACAACCAACGATGGAAGCAAATTCTCAGTTGAGTTGATCTTGCCGATTGGACCGGACTGCTCGGGCAACACAGCAGTTATCACGCGGAATCAGAATGATAACCCTTTCACTACTTTTCAATGCTCTAAATAGACCCGAAAAAAAAACGGTAGGACAAACAGGGTCACACAGATCGCTCTCCCGTAACACAACGGAGCCAGGCCCGCTCTACTTGATGACGTAGAAATATTCGAAAAATTCCAATACTTCTACGTCCTCCCCTAGGCGACATTTCTCGAAAATTTGAAGGCCAATAAGAAATAATGAAAATTTTAGTAGATTTTGTACTTTTTGTATGTTTATTGAAACTGCCTAACACAAATTTTCTCAGCTTACTCCTGAGCCTCGAGGAATATCAATCGACTTATCCTTTCATTCAATTAAGAACACCTACGGAATTTTCAATTTTGGCACAACTTTGCACCCCCCCCGCCCCACAATATTTCAAATCTTCGGATATTTTTAGGTGTTCCTTTTACCCCGTGGACATGTAACCGCTCGAACCTAATGAGATCCGCAATTTATTTATTAATTGCGCTCGGATAAACGCGATAAGACAGCTATCGAGCAATCATTCAACAGAGAGTTGGATATTCTAAAACAATTTAAAAAAAACAATCCAGGGCTTTCCTATGCTTCATTCAGGCAATGATTGAGCATCTAATGGCCTAATCATACTTCGGTGCTTCGCTTCAGATAGCTTTCGTAGCAGTTCAGCTTTTGATCGGTTTCAAAATCTCACTAGTATCAGAGGCGGTGAAACGCCAATGCACAAATAGACCCTAGCACAAACCCAAAGGATTTCGCAGTGTGAGGTACACTTTGGGCGATTTAGAAACATCTAAGGTCTCTTTGTGGAATTTGGTTTACCGAATGGACAGGGTCAAGCGCGGTTGCGAAACTTCGAAATGCGGGGAGTGGGGGGGGGGGGAGGCGCAAAAATTTTGACCCGAGAATGAAGGCTAGGGGGATCGCCGAACCAAAAATGAAAATTTGATGAAGATAACCCGAAAATTCTCGATATTCTTGGTCACCAAAGGAAAGGATCGTAGCATTGCTCAGGTTTTAGACGCTTGAGCCCAACTAAAGAACGATTTTCGGCGTCTGATAGTTTTAGTAAACAAATATAGACTGCCCAGAAATCCAGCTTCGGGTAGGGGATCGCGAAAATTGTGGATTTTGGAGAGAAAAATGATGCTGGGGGAGGGTCGCTTGGATTTCGAAAAATTACGCAATGCCCCGCTTGACCCAACGAACGGACTACTCGATAGATCGTCACGTGCGATCGAAACTACGCTAGCCGGTTATGTCGCGCTCGACGAGCACTCTTCGTCCAATGCGATTAATGGAGAAAAGGAGTTCATCGGGATTGTGGCAGGACAAAACGGGGGAAGCTAAGCGTGTTGACAAATGGCCCAAGTCTTAATGATCCGGACAAAAAGAAGAGGAAAAAAGGAAGAGGGTCAAAATTATGGGCTGGAAACGGAAATTTCATCCCTAAAAGGAGGATAGTAAAGTTTCTTAGAAATTTGGATCACGCGGCGGGAGGGGAGGGGGGGGGGTCCACCGGGGCGTAACACAACGGACCACTTGAAAACGTTTGGGACAATTTCTGAGGCAACATGCACTACTTGAAAAGGTCGAAGCTACTTTTTGTGAAACACCCTAACTTGTGCTCGACAAGCACTTGCTTTGTTGGCATACAATATTGCTATTGAGGGAGGGAAAAACTCCCGCTTCGACGCTGAACAATAGCGCTTTTTGCACTGCTTTCAATAGCCACGTTGCATCGCACCAGAAAAATGCATGCTAAAATCTCGTTAGTGCATTCGTAGACGATTATGGGATACACGGTTTCAAAGTTTCAGATTAAAAATCGTTCTACAGCACTATGCAACATAGCGCACGAATTTTCAGAAACGTTATGGGACTAAGGGACCACACAAGGCAAAAAATGAGGTGCGCCGGGCAAGAAAATACGCGGCCTATTATCAAATCCGTTGCTTGTTTCCTCAAGAGAAAGCATTTAAATCTCACCCGCGGCTGACGCGGCGGTCGCGTGCGCCGGCCTTCTAATCGATTCAGGCTGAGAGAAGAGCGCAGCTGATCAGCTTACCATAGCGCCAGCCGCGGGTGAGATTTAAACCGGCCGCGCCAGCAGCGGGTGGGATTTAAATGTTTCTCTTGAGGAAGCTAGCCTTGGACCTAACTGCAAATTCTCTTCCAACATCTGAGGCGTTTGTTTTGCGCAAATTTTAAACAAACAGTGAGAGGGGGTCGTAAAACATTCAGCTCAGAATGAAAATTTCGAAGGAGATAGTACAAATCTCGACACAAAAACGAAATTTTGAGAAGGGGCGGTAGAAATTACGAAAATTTTGGTCAGCAAAGGAGGGGATCGTGGATCCGCCGATCTCCTACACAACAGTTCACTTGAGCCAGCTGATTACTCGCACCTTTACTAGCTTAGCATTGCTAGACTAAAAATAGATTGAGGTAAAGACTCAAGTGTACTTCCTGACATTCCAAAAAAAACATATACGGGGAGTGCTGTGACACAACGGGTGATAGTGGGTGGGGGGAGTCGTAAAAATTTTGACCCGGAAAATTAAAAATTTAAAAACGAATCGTAAATAGTTAAGGGCAGAAAAGGGAGTTCTCGAATTGTTTTTGGCTCATTGGAGGGGGAGGCCGTATCTATGCCGAGGCAAAAAACATATTCAGAGTCCTGTTGAGAACATCGAAATTTTAGAGCTTTAGAGACAACTGAAAACAAATGACCGAAATGTTGTGATAATTTGATTTTTTTTTGATCCCCCCTTGACAAATACACAGCAAGTTTGTATTCAGCACACCGAATCAGGGTTGAGCAGGCCGTTGCGCCAATTTTCGGCGGAGCTACGACCCTCTCTGCTGACCGAAATGTTGTGGAAATTTCTAATTTTTTTACGATTCTATCCGAGATGAAAAATCCCTTTAGATTTTGTGAGTGATAGAGTACGGAAAAATTCAGAGTTGTGTTTAGCTTAATATCTCCTCGCTAACGACTTTTGAAAAATCAAGCGAACTCTGTTACTAAAGCTACAGAAGGGAGAAAATTGCCCTCTCTCTCCAGAAAAAAATACGACCCCCCAATTTTCAAGTTTCTACAAAATCTTCCCTTCTTCTTTGCAGCCGCCGGAGGGTTTTTGTCAGAGGTTCAAGAAACGCACGACACGTAGTCAGACCACACGAATCTTCTCTTATCTTTTACGACCCCCATTGCGACGAGTCGCAACCCTTCTCAACCCTGCACCAAATAAGCCTTAATAGAAATTTTGACTGGAATCTGATACTTTGCTCAAACTACCGTATACCCACCTCAACCTACTGCATGCTGTCAGATATGTATAAACAGACCTCAGATTGATGTTAGGCACTCCAAATAACCTCTAGAGGAACTTTTTGAGCAATACCTACCGTGGCATTCCGGGAATCGTCTAAAGACCTGTTTTACCCCTAAAATTGTTCTCCTGGGAGAGGTATTGAAAGATTTTAGTTGAAACCAATGAATGCAAAATAAATCTAAGAAAAATCTTTAAAAACCAATTTTCGAAGCGAATTTCATGACAGCTTCAGCAGGTACAGCTGTTGTCGCGCTGAAATTTTACTAGCAGAGTGCGACTGTAAGTACCGCAGCTTAGATTGCCAACTGGGTACTGCACGAGGTGTGGACAAGGCCAATTTTACTCAGGCCTCCCCTAAGGGCGTGAGTTGGTCAAAATTTTGGCGATGTTCTGAAAACCCCCAAAAGCGTGACTTGGTCTGTTTTTTTTTTAAATATAAACAAAGGGAACAATCTATCAAAAACACGACATTTAGAATGGATTAGATCACAGACGAGTTTCGAAACCCAGACAGTACATACCCCCCCCCATTCACAGTGGTCCATTTGGTCTCCCGGCGGAGATCACACCCCCTCTGTGGAGCTCCCCCCGCGTAGAGCCCTGATCACCAAATAGTTGGGAGAAAATCCCTTTTTTCAAATTTGTTTTTTTTTGTTCAACAAACTTCCGAAAAAAATTACGGCCCCCGTCGCGCTGAGCCGTAACCTTGCTCAAACCTGACTGTAACTATGTCCTAGCCATGAAATTTAAACTTTCAAGCAGGAGCAGTAGCCAACTAGCGCTCCCAACCCCAATCGGCAGCTCCACTTTCCCTTTATAACTCGCCAGGTTTCATTTATATTTCACCCACTGATGGAAGGCTGAAAAGCAGGGAGCCGTTGAAAGATTGGTTAATAATAAGTGAATTAAACAACTAGTTGGAAGGGAGCATTGAGAGAATGTATGAAAGTAGGCAACAGGACGGCACGTACCACATTAAAATAATGCACACAAATGCAAAGAAGAAAATGAAAGTCGTAAAAGCGTTGAGATTCGTAGGTACCATGCAAAAAAAGGAAAATCTAGCAAAAAAAGAAAACGAGATAAAATCAATGATAAACTCACCCCATTCTAGGAGATTAGAATTTGCTAATGCCGTTGACCAGTAGATGTTATAATTAAGAAGTAGAATTTTTAGTAGATTTGACGTCTGGCCAGTGATGGTGGGATATCCATCGGCACAGCAACGCTGTTCTGTTGGCCTGAAACATGGGAATAATGATTTTGATGCGAGCTAAAGAGGGATAATCGTCCCAACGAACAAGAACGAAGTAGGATCGGGTGAACGCGCACACCAAAATAACAAATGAAGGTAGCAGTGGAAGGCAAACAAGTCCTAAGTACTGGCGGAAGTGAGGGGTCAGAATAGTGAAATGCCCCCTGTCACGCTAATTTTGCTTTGAGTAACATTATGGCGAACTCTAGTAAGCTAAAAACTGTCCCAAACGAGATGGCAAGCGAAGAGTCCAAAGAAGCAGCGCTCCCTCTGCGTCTCTCGCGTTTTTTGGATTACGGTAAGACGTCGCGTGCACAAACCAGGTACTCTGGCAATTGAGGGCGTCGACGCGACGACCAATTGCGGTGTCATCCGAATCTGCTCCAAGGCGTCGTCCCCATTAAGGTCTCGCGGGACATCCGAAACGCGATGGTAGCGCGGGAGACCCGATAATTGCGGAGCATCCCTGTGGCCATCGCGGGTGACCCCGCGATGGCCACAGGGAGAGCGGCCGTAGGCTATTAACCTAGCCTTTTTCAAACTGGTGCATTTCGTGATCTAATCGAGTTGTGTTATAGCAACTGCACCCGTGCAGACACTATGAACTGCAATATTGCTTTCCGTTCACTTTAATTCTCCAGCTCAATTTGCTGCTGCGAAAACAGCGTATAATAAAATTTATTCTTTATTGTCCACTTGAAAACGCTTTCACATGTTCACTACAATTCGCTCATGAGCATTATTATTATATACGAGATGAGTACATAAGCGCAAAGATGAATATACAACATGGTTATTATTGTGGCGATCATTTGCTATTCCCATGATGATGGGACAGAAGTAAGGCTCACAATACATGAAATAGTAAAATTCACAGGTATAGGGTAAGCAAATCAAATATATGCAGATGGAAGAAATGTACAGTTATTCACAATAATTATGAAAGAACATTTATATGGTCTTGGTCCTGGTCTTTTACATCGAGATCCCTTTGAAGATGACCAAGACCATAGTAAGAACATACTATGACCTTCTTCATCTTTAACGGGCTCTTGATTTCGCTCGTCACCAGCTACGAACGATCGCTTCTTCATCAAAGCATATTTATCACCAGTTATAGTTCTCCGAGGCCAACCGCTCCGCCGATGATGACAATCGAAATCGAGGGTTCACCAGAAATCACTTATATACTTACTTAGATTTTACAATCGTTACATCCATAAGAATTATTAATCAGGGAATGGATGTCACAACGAGTTTCTATGGGAATATAAGCAAGCAGCATTTTAATTAACAGTATTACGGTTCTCGGTAAAAAAAAGTAGGAATCACGTCACGGAAACGAAGGAAGGAATGGCGACAAATGGAAAAAATACAAAAACAGCCACACCTTTACCTGAGTGATGGAACACGTATTTGGTTAGAATAAAATGAACACGTTGACGTCGTGCGTATTTGCCTCATTTACAATCCATCAGAAGCTGGGCAGGGCTTGGCCATCTTCGTGTTTGTGGTACAATCAAGATCGCTTTCGGTACTGTAAGTAAATTGAAATTTAACCAATGTGAAACTGAACACTATAGACTAGACATCACAAAGCAAAATCAGCACTTACATGAGAACGTGCGAATAGAGAGAGTTCAGATAACTTGTTGCGAAGGCCGTTGAGATTAATGTGAACAATGGAGAGGGGGCGGTTGGTAATTGAGGAATCAGAGCTGTTGGGGGCAGAGCATAGAACACAACGAAAGGATGAGTCATGATGCCTCACAGAACTGAGGCCCGAACAGGAGAAGTGCACCCACCTTTGGCATCCGAAGCACTGGACACTTGTTTTATGCCAGGTAACATCCTCGCCGCAGGTGGCACATGGATACTTCCGTGCTGGACCTGGATTCCTCTCGACGCCGGCCCTTTGTAATAAAATCCTCAGGAGAGCTGCGGCCGACCAGCACCTCTCCCATGACAAAAACCCTCTTCTCGGAGGGGTTGACGTCGGTTTGCACGGAGGCGATCTTCTTTCCTCCACACTGCCACGGCACGAACGTACGACATCTCGGTAGCATTCCAATAGCAGCCGGTGTTCAGCAAGGCGGAGTGTTGTCCCCTGCCCTATTCAGCCTGTATCTTGAGGGCATTCCCGAGCCTCCCAATGATGTAAGGATTGTTATGTATGCCGACGACATCACCATCATGTGCCAGGATCGTGACCTGCAGATAGCCGCTAACAAGATCAGCGCCTATCTCGTCGAGTTGGAGCTCTTCCTCGATAAAATGATTCTCACAGTCTCTGCCGCAAAATCCTCTGTTTCAGTGGAAAATTCCCCAAGCTGCTTGGCCTTATTCTTGATCCCTCACTGAAGTTCCACAAAAACGCGGAACAGAAACAAACAGTCGTCAAGGCTAGACTTAATATCTTGAGAGCTCTCGGAGGAACATCATGGGGAAGCAGCCGAGAGACTATATTGAGAACCCACAGAGCAATACTTCAGCCGGCTCTGGAATATGCGGCACCAGTGTGGCAGCACCTGGTGTCTGACAGCTCCTGGAATAAGCTGCAGCGTGTACAGAATGCTGCGCTTAGAATTGCTACCGGTTGTGCAAGGAGCTCCCCGGTGGAGCATCTTCACGCGGAGGCCTGCATATTGCCGGTCAAGGAGCATTGTGAACTCCAGGCACAGCAGATGTATATTAATGTTTTGAGGCAGCCGAATCATCCGTCAAAGAGAATCATGAAGCCCATAAGAGAGAGGTCGATTAGGACGCCGTTCACCGATGCTCCTCGTAAAGTTGATGTACAGAGATGGGCCGACTCCAACATGGAAAGGCTTCGTCTTCTGCGTGAGGAGCACACCCAGTTTGTTCGAGGATATCTAGCAAAGGCGGCTGTGAACCCTATCTTGGGAACGGTGCCGCCTCGGGTTTGCGAGTCCGAGTCTCAACTCGGCAGACGAGCCAGATGTGCTCTTGCATCGCTGCGCTGTGGTCACTCTATTCTGCTCATGTCTTACGTCAACAAGATCGACAGCAGCCGACCAGACGCATGCCCGGACTGTGGTGCTCCCGGACACGACACGGCGCACTTGTTCATGTGCCCGAAGAGACCTACCTCCTTAACAACAATGGACCTTTGGACGAATCCTGTGAAGGCCGCCCAGTTCCTCAACCTATGACAAAAACCACTTTGAGGCTGCAGAAGAAGAAGAAGCACTTACATGAGGAGTAGCTAATCAAAACCCGTTTTTTTTTACTTCCTGCATGTACGAGCTCACATACTGCCTAGAAATGTTTTTTGATGCGGGTATGTACAGAAGAATCCCAAAATTGGTGATGTGTTCTTCAAAAAAGTTCGTAAACTAATACGTACGTGCTATAAATTATCGAGCGTTCCCGTTTCGCTGAAGGGAGATGAGCACCTCTTACCATGGGATGCATAGCTTTGAAACTTACAATTAGAGCCACATCACTCACTGAAAGTAGTGAAGTTGAGCTAAATCACACAACTGGTACTGTTACTTGAATTTAGCGTGCTTTACAGTTTTTCTCCTTCCTATAAGGTCTTAAAGTTTGAGATTACAAAAACTATTACTTATTCATCATGAAAACCGCACTGATATATGTCAACGAACAATTTTGTGGCGTGTTCAGACCAGTTCTAGGTTAAATTAGGCGAAAAAAGGATATGAAGGTGGATGAACCAATTCTTGTTGGGGTAGTTTTGGCTCTATCGTCGATCACTGCTCGAGAGATCGCCGCGTCGAACACATGGGGCACGCACGCAAGCTAGGAGGTACTGTGCTTATCTGGGCCAAATTCCGGTCCGCAATTGCGTCTCGGCACGCTTCGCGGCCTCACGCTCCCGAGTCAAAAGAGCTTCCAGCGCCACAGCCGCCGATCTGCTGACTCTAGGTGGGTTTTAGAAACAGGAAACTCAGAAAAATTGGAGAAAATTGTATAAAAAAGCCACATCGATTCGGCTTTGGCGCTGGAAACCCGACTGACTCAAGCGCGTGCGGCCGCAAAGCGTGTCGAGACGCAATTGCGGACCGGAATTCGGCCCAGATAAGCACAGTAGTGATATGATCATTACCTTATCGCTTGCGTGCGTGCCACATGTGTTAGACGCGGCGCTCTCTCGACCAGTGATCGACCATATGTGTGGAGGCATCGTTCCCATTGGCAAAGGGCCACAAGATTACCAGAGGTAATACAGCGAAGCAGCGCATCAAGGTGGGGTCAGTGAAGGATCGTTGAAAATATTGAGTGCACTTTTTTGTCTTTCTGTTTTTCAGAATAACACTCTAAACTTAACATACGAATAGAATTAGAACTGTTCCGTAGACAGAGCGATGAATTTGAATGCATCTGTGAAGAGCACGCCGAATACCTCAAATCAAGCAATACTGTATAGGATAGAAACCGCGGGAAATCACAGGCAATAGTGTGAGAGGAAGGTCAGAAAATAAATAAATACAATATCCAATGCGACGGTGTAGACTGTGTGGAACAGCAACTGTTCATAAAGCTTTTTTGCTGTCTGGTTAAAAAGATTGTCTGCAGGAACACACTGCACAACCAACGCGACGCCACCATTTTTGCCCCCGCGCGTCGCCCGATCCAAGCTTTAACCAGAAAATCAGAGTGGGGTAGACGCGCGCTATAGTCAATGCACCCAAATTACTGGCGCGTCGACGCCCTCAATTGCCAGAGTAAGCGACACAGCATATGTCTTACCACGGTCAAGCGGGGTTGCAAAATTTCGCAACGTGGGTGGGAGGAGGTCGCAAAAATCTTGGCCCGAAAATAAATATCACGAGGGGGATTTAAAAAAGAAAATTTGGCGAGGATATCCCAAAATTTCTCCATATTTTTAGTGACCGAAGGGAATGATCGTAGCATTGATCAGGTTTTAGGCGCTCAAACCCAACTACTGGACGAATTACCAGCGTCTGACAGTTTTCGTAATCAAATATAAGGTACCCAGAAATCGAGCCACGGGAGGATCGCAAAAGTTTAGGATTTTGGAAGAAGTTTTTCGATGGTGGAGGGGGGTCGCTCCGAATTGGAAAAATTACGCAACGCCCCGCTGGACCCTGTGTCTTACCGTTATCCAAAACAGATTCATCGAGTTTTCGAAGAATCGCTCCAGCCGCGGAGCGGCTGGAGAGGTTTGGTTTTGCCCGGGACTTGTGATCACTTAGAATTCTGTAAAGTAGTTAATAAAACCTGTTAAACAAATTCTCCAGAGATTTCCATCGGGATATAGGTGAGAGGGTCCAGGAGGCACATGCTGAGAAAATTTGAGCCAAATCGGTTCAAAACTAACAAAGTTAGATCGGCGATACCTTAGCAAAAATTCTTGTTGTGCGTGTAACTCGTTGCTGCTTCCTGCTTCGCGCTTCGTGCTTCGCTCCTCGTGCGTTGCGCACCCTTAGTAGTGGCCACTGGTAATGGTAGCAGGCGATCAGTTGGGCAGGCAGGTTAGTTGGTATGTGGACAGATAAGCGGGCTGTTGAGTAGGTAGACAATGAGTACTTACTGTTCAACACTAACTAATTAACCTTTTACTACTTATCATATCAAGTGATGTTATCAGTTGGTAGATCAAATCGCTAAAACACGTCGTAGGCTGTACTTTTCGATGGGAAGGGACAAGGAAAGTGACTAACAAGTTTATTACTTACTGTTTAACATTAACTACTTCACTTACTACTGCTTATCATATCAAGTGATATTATCAGTTGGCAGATGAAATCGCTAAAACACGTACTTTTTCGTAGGGAAGGGACAGGGGAAGTGACTAACAAGTTTGTTACCTACTGTTTAACATTAACTACTTCACTTATTACTGCTTATCATATCAAGTGATATTATCAGTTGGCAGATGAAATCGCTAAAACACGTTGTAGGCTGTACTTTTCGATGGGAAGGGACAAGGAAAGTGACTAACAAGTTTATTACTTACTGTTTAACATTAACTACTTCACCTACTACTGCTTATCATATCAAGTGATATTATCAGTTGGCAGATGAAATCGCTAAAACACGTACTTTTTCGTAGGGAAGGGACAGGGGAAGTGACTAACAAGTTTGTTACTTATTGCTTAACATTAACTACTTCACTTATTACTGCTTATCATATCAAGTGATGTTATCAGTTGGTAGATCAAATCGCTAAAACACGTTGTAGGCTGTACTTTTCGATGGGAAGGGACAAGGAAAGTGACTAACAAGTTTATTACTTACTGTTTAACATTAACTACTTCACCTACTACTGCTTATCATATCAAGTGATATTATCAGTTGGCAGATGAAATCGCTAAAACACGTACTTTTTCGTAGGGAAGGGACAGGGGAAGTGACTAACAAGTTTGTTACCTACTGTTTAACATTAACTACTTCACTTATTACTGCTTATCATATCAAGTGATGTTATCAGTTGGTAGATCAAATCGCTAAAACACGTCGTAGGCTGTACTTTTCGATGGGAAGGGACAAGGAAAGTGACTAACAAGTTTATTACTTACTGTTTAACATTAACTACTTCACTTACTACTGCTTATCATATCAAGTGATATTATCAGTTGGCAGATGAAATCGCTAAAACACGTACTTTTTCGTAGGGAAGGGACAGGGGAAGTGACTAACAAGTTTGTTACTTACTGCTTGACATTAACTACTTCACTTATTACTGCTTATCATATCAAGTGATGTTATCAGTTGGTAGATCAAATCGCTAAAACACGTCGTAGGCTGTACTTTTCGATGGGAAGGACAAGGAAAGTGACTAACAAGTTTATTACTTACTGTTTAACATTAACTACTTCACTTACTACTGCTTATCATATCAAGTGATATTATCAGTTGGCAGATGAAATCGCTAAAACACGTACTTTTTCGTAGGGAAGGGACAGGGGAAGTGACTAACAAGTTTGTTACCTACTGTTTAACATTAACTACTTCACTTATTACTGCTTATCATATCAAGTGATGTTATCAGTTGGTAGATCAAATCGCTAAAACACGTCGTAGGCTGTACTTTTCGATGGGAAGTGACAAGGAAAGTGACTAACAAGTTTATTACTTACTGTTTAACATTAACTACTTCACATACGACTGCTTATCATATCAAGTGATATTATCAGTTGGCAGATGAAATCGCTGAAACACGTACTTTTTCGTAGGGAAGGGACAGGGGAAGTGACTAACAAGTTTGTTACCTACTGTTTAACATTAACTACTTCACTTATTACTGCTTATCATATCAAGTGATGTTATCAGTTGGTAGATCAAATCGCTAAAACACGTCGTAGGCTGTACTTTTCGATGGGAAGGGACAAGGAAAGTGACTAACAAGTTTATTACTTACTGTTTAACATTAACTACTTCACTTACTACTGCTTATCATATCAAGTGATATTATCAGTTGGCAGATGAAATCGCTAAAACACGTACTTTTTCGTAGGGAAGGGACAGGAGAAGTTACTAACAAGTTTGTTACTCTCTGATGACGTCATCAAAGTGCATGGGGCATGTGACAACGTCATCAGAACGTCGTGCCAAGTACATAGGGCATCTGATGACTTCATCAGGACGTCGTGCCTAGTACATAGGGCACCTGCTGACGTCATCAAGACGTCGTGCCCATGTCGTGCTAAGTGCATAGGGCATCTTATGACGTCATCAGGATGTCGTGTAAAGTACACACGGCATCTGATGACGTCATCAGGATGTCGAGGAAAGTGAGTCGCGCATTATTTGTAGCGTGCGCAACAAGTCAATCACTTACTGATTGTCATATCAATCCATGCTATTTGGAAAATATTGAAGATTTTTACAGATATTACTTCGTAATATCAATAAAAAGTGAACAATTCTATCAAAAAGGGGTCTTCCAAGCGAAAGAGGTTTGGTTGGCGTCAGAAACGTTCCAACAAAAAGGGAACAATAGGCAAGTAGGATGAGGAGAGTCTACAAAAATTGAACAATATTTTCTGAGACTGATTTTCTTGGCCGAAACTTCTTAACAGCGGAAACAAACCGTTGCGGTGTTTCACACGGAAGCACTCTGTGGTTCCAAATAGTCTCCGATTATGCGAGTAACGATAAAAATGTATAATTATGTGCACCTACTAGTTATCATTAGAAGAGAAAATGATTTCAACTTTACCTACACAGACGGCTAGCTCCAGCTGCTACGAGAAGCGAACTCAAAGTGCAGCATGAAATAAGAGTATTTTCTTATAATCTCGTCAAGAATAGAAGTCCATTCTTGGAAACCATTGAACTCTTCCTCGTGAAATGCCACAACGGTTTGTTTCCGCTATTAAGAACTTTCGGCCAAGAAAATCAGTCTCAGAAAATTTTGTTCAATTTTTGTAGACTCTCCTCATCCTACTTGCCTATTGTTCCCTTTTTGTTGGAACGTTTCTGACGCCAACCAAACCTCTTTAGGGCCTTTCAGAGTGGCGTCGCTGCGAAATTCGCGGCATCGCTCCTCAGAGCGAAGGAAAAAAGGCGTGGCCTATCGACTGCCGCCGCGTCATATCCCTTTCTCAGCGTCTCTTATTTCTTCCCCGCCCTTTAAGTTTGATCAGAGCGCATAAACATGCGCTCTGAACAAAAATCCAGCCATTTCGAATAATATACCAGGAAACACTACCACCAGTAGAATCACCTTCAACTGAAAATATTTGCATAACAATGAAGGTGTCGACCACAAAATATTATTAAACGCCATGACGAGGTAAATCCTGGATGACCAATTAAATCCCATGACGAAATTAATCCTGGATGGCAAATAGTTAGTGAAATAGGCAAAAGATGATTCCACAGAGAGTTAATGGACAGATAGTAACGAAGGAACACTAGCTAATACGAGATAGTAAACGAAGGAACACTAGCTATCACGAAGAAACATCAGCGACAAATAGCGACAGCGACAAAAATGGTCGAGACCATTCGCCTCGCAAAACGTCGCAAAACTTCGCAGAACGTCGCTCCCAGCTCGCGCCGTCGCTCCCACTCTGAAAGCGCGACGTTCGCTCCGTCGCGCGGCACGGTTTGCGCTGCGTAGCACCCCATCTCTCACCTCGTCGCCGCGAAAGCAAAATTTTCTGCGGCGCCACTCTGAAAGGCCCTTTTCGCTTGGAAGATACTACTCCAGAACGTCGGAGGGCCGCGTCCCCGTACCCACCACTCAGCGAGGCGGGGCCCCCTCCGCGCCTGGCGCCCAACAGGTCCCCGCCCCAGCCCGCATGACTCATAATGGGCGCAGAAGCCCGGACATCCAAGCAAAAGGGCGCGGGGCACGGATAGAAAATCTCCGCGATGTCATCGTTTAAATGATTCCTTGTATAATAATCTCCGGGAACCACCCCTCCCACACCCTGGGCGGGTGCTCTACCTTTCTCCAAAATTTTCGCAACCCCATGGTGGGTGTCCCATTCAAGTCTATTCGATAGACTGGGAACTTACCTTACTGCCACCGCGCGAAAGTGCGCGATGATGTAAGTACTTACTCGAGCCTGCCTGCTGTGAACTTATCATAAAATTGTGCTCCGTATGTGGCACGGGTTTGATTCTAGCGTTCAACGTGTAATACGATTTGCCTGAGCGAACATGTTTTCCTCTGTTTTGAATTTTCCCTGCAGGACCGAGCTAACGAAATTTGGTGGCGCCCCCGCCTCGCGCCTGATGATTCTCCTCTCGCAAAACATGGCCCCGCCGCTCGCCCTTGGTCGGAAATTCCCGGGCACACGGCCCTACGACGTTCTGAGTACCTGGCCTTGAGCTGTGGCTCACTACGCGCCGCGGTCGCGTCGCGGCGTTGCAATTAGAGCACGCTTATACGTCGCCAAAGCTTTTCCATAGGGTTATGTGTTCTAACCCGGATGGGATGAATAAAAACATGACAGACAACAATGTACAGGTGTTCAGGCATGAAGACTATCGTCTACAAAGTCATTATTGGCAATCAAAAATGGTTCTTACTCCAGTGATGGAGCACGGGTGTTAAATGTCTGGCAAAATGAAGGATCGTCATTATGTTAATGGTTTCTGGTTTCTAACAGTCATCACTGTCTTCTTCTATTACTTTAAATGACTTCTTTCCTCTTCCGTATTTCCTAGGCTGAACACCTGAGCTCATCAGTTATCTCTCACAAGGCTGCCTACAGAGGATCCAGTTAGGGAATTTCTAGGAAATGTTCGATTTGCGATAATGGTTTCTGGAAACGGGAAAATGTCGATCACTAAGCAGTTTCTGTTTATATGCCCCAGAAATAAGCCTATCGTTGTGAACTAAGGCCAAAACTACTCAACAATCGTTTTCCAGAGGAAAGATGGCAAAGAAACACCAGTTGTCATAGAAGAAATTGCAGCCGGTTGGGAGGATACACTCTTTACAAGGTCACATAAACATTTTGTATGTATTTTTTCACCCATGTTTGGGTGAAAAAAATTATCGAGATGACCTTTGGACAATGAAAGAGGAATAGTTCCGACAAAAAATTAGGACTTTTGTATTCTGAAGGTCTTGACGCAGTGGTATCAAAGTGCGGAAAGGGTTCATATTAGGTCACGTATAGTTAGTTTCATTTTAACTCTAATCTAATAACGATTTCTTTGTATCGCTTCTTTCCTTTATATATCTGGGAAATCGGTGATAATCAGCACTCTATACTCGCCATGCACGCTGCTCTGAATCATATGAAGTTGACAATACTTGAGGTGAGATGATTCCTTGTGTTTGTTACAACAGCCCAAATGATGGAAGGAAAGGAGAGCATGTGAATGATTACGCACTCGGCTCCCACCCTGACATCCCTTTGAAACATAGGTAAGCGTGCTCTAATTGTGACGCCGCGACGCGACCGCGTCGCGTAGTGAGCCACAGCTCAAGGCCAGGTAGTATTCTTCCGAGTTTTCCACGTTCTCATTTCTTTTTCCACATACTCGACCATTTTCTTCGCGTTATTTTGGCTGAAAATGCCCGTGATACGTACTTTTGATATGTAGGTACTCTTATTTACGTGCCAGGTAGGAGGCTACAGAAAATGGATTCTGTTTTTGGATTACGGTAGAGCAGATGCTGTGCCACGCATGTGATTTGCGTACGGGACGTTTTACCGTATTCCAAAAACGTCAGAGACGCAGAGGAAACGCTGCTTCTTTGGAATCTTCGCTTGCCATCTCGTTTGGGACAGAGTATAGATGGAAGCCTTGGAGAGGAGTCTTCGCACTGAATCTGTTCTCACTATCTGCCCGCGAGCATACCACTGCAGTGTGGTTGTGTTTACAATGAACCAGTATTGAGTCCCAGTATTCACGTGCAAACACACAGATAACAAATAAACAAAAGGAGAGGACGGAAAAAATCGAATCGCGTTCACAAACTAAAGCCTATACTAAATGATGGAGTGCTCAGAGATTTCCGTACATGAAGACTATAATTTCTAGCTCACTTCAGCTAATAAACATCGAAAACATACCTACTGGATCAGTCTCCATTGATTTTTACAAAGCGAATTCCGCATCGAAAAGAAGCAAGCGCTGAAGAAAGATTTCCATAGATCGAAAACAAAATCGTGAAATGCATCCAACAAGGACGAAAGCATGAAACATCCCATTAATGACCCTGAACTTCATTGCAAATACCCAGAAAACAGATTGCAATAGTATGTGGCGATTTACCCGTTTCTGTTTACAGTGAAGACTTTGGGTTTTCTGTGTTTGACTTCGGCTCTTCCACTGACGCGCGTAAATTCCTGGCGGCACGGATTTTGAGGTCACGAAACTTTCATCGCGTTCCTACGAGGTTCACCTGGTGTATTTAAGGTTAGGTCCGTGGTTTGTTTCCTCAAGAAAAAACATTTAGATCTCACCCGCGGCTGGCGTGATAATCGATTCAGGCCAAGAGTAGCGCAGCTGATCAGCTTAGGTACCAAACCGGCAGCCGCGGTTTAGATTTAAATGTTTTTTCTTGAGGAAACAAGCCACGGACCTAACTGTACTTACTCCATCCCAAAAACATGCGAAGAAAATATTGACTAAAGCTAATTGGCATTACTGGAACCGATATAAGGTTTCGCGGCACAATGAGCGTTCTTCTTCTTCTTTGCAGCCGCAGGAAGGTTTTTGTCAAAGGTTCAAGAAACGGGCGACTGAAACCGGATTCGTACACAAATCCATTGTTGTAAGAGTGGTAGGCCTCCCTGGGCAATCGAATAGGTGTTCTGTTGTGTGGCCACGGCTACCACAGTCCGGGCACTCGTCAGGCCTACTGCAATCGATCTTCTGCAAGTATGACATCCTCTCAGATTCCAGGGGGACTTAGAGCACAGGGCGGTGCTTGTTCCGCCCAGTGTTCCATATCTGGTACATGTGGAACACTGCATCGGAGTGAGGATATTGTGTCAACACTTCTTTCATCGATCAATGTTCAGGGGGACTTAGGGCATAGCGTTTACGAGTCAGGCAAGGTCCGCGCGGGAAAGTGAAATTTGAAAATTTCATCGACGCGCAGCTGCATTTTAAGCTGTTTTTCTCCATTCTTTTTGCTTTTTCTCCATTCTTTTTCGGTTTTCTTTATTTTCTGTGCTTTTTAATGTTTTCCATCCAGTTTTTGTGTATCTATCACTAGGGAAGAATGCAAAACCAAAAAGTAAAAAATCGATCCAAACATTGTCAAGGGGGGTTATTTTTGACGCTGAACACGATTGTGAGGTCCGCTTAAGATTTTCAAGACACCACTGCGCGTTTTGCAAGGTGCAAGAAGTACAAACATCTCTCGTTTTGAGCGCAGAACATCTTAGAACAGGTAGCTTGGGGTGGAATACAGCGCCTTTTTAAGATGCATACCCAAGACAATTCAACAAAACAATCCGTCTTTTCAGATGCCCCTTACGCTGTGTATTTTTCCCTAGTTAGGCGGGTAGGGTTGTCGGTCCGCTCCTATCGCGCAGAGTGGTCGACGAACATGAGACAATGCATTGGAAGAGCGCTGTAGGTCAAAGGCACAGAACACCCAAGAATTGATTTTCAGATTTCATGCTTATCTTGGAGAGAGCCACACGGTGATCACAGTGGTACCTCTAAAATTGTCCAAGACCCCATTTGAACAGAGTTATGGCTCTTCAAAATGCCTAGATTTTGAGGGTAAAAAAAATGGTGGACGAGATGTCTCAGACCTGTATTTCTCTTCATTCGCAATCCTTGCGTGAGAGAAAGCCAGGTCTGCTAGGGGTCGGGCCTGTGGTGGTGAGCGAAGGGGGTCGGGCCTGTGGTGGTCGCCTATATCTCGCTTATTTGGAGGAAATGAGATCTGACATTAGGCGCGTGTTATACAGGGGGAGTCTTCTACACAATAACATGAAAATCTCAAAATTTATATCTGGGGGTGTACTGTGCCTTTAATGACATTGCATTCGCCCTTTGATAAAATCTAGTGTACCTTTTCAGGGCGGAAATGAGACAGTACCACGTGAAAGGGGAGCAGCTGGTTGCCATATCGGTAGGTGCCTAACTCGCTCTTTTCCTCTGGAAAGCAACTTTAAATCGAAAATTTTAAAAACGCAAAGGGATGGTGAAGGAAGACGCTAGCCAGGCTTCTGAGGACGCTTGTTCGGGCGAGGAGTGAAGCTGGCGTCGCCTGATTGCAATTTTTTATCACGTTTGTGGCGATCACGATTTTTTATGCTGTCTTTCCATTCTTTGGTCTTGGACCTAATCTTCTTATTGTGAATCTCATTCCGGTCATATAGCCCATCTCATTGACCGGTCTCATAGACATGTAATGTTTTCATTGCCATATTAGCCATACATTGCCATAGCTATTGTAGTGAGTCTCCATTTTTGATCTGAAGTGATGTTATTGTGAGAGGAGTGTGTTCTTAGAGCCCGTTATATTTCTTGATAAACGAGTTGTTGATTAACTGTCGTGAGTAGTGAATTTGAAAAAGCGCTATTAGGGTGTCTCATACTAAACCTGGCTTAATACCGCAAGGCCGCGGGGCTAATAGTGCAGAGTTGGGCGGTACCGAGGCTAATGACTGTTCAGAAAGACCTCAGGCGGTTATTTAGCATATTTTTATCCCTATCCCACGATTCAGCAGCGGGATCCCCTATGTGTTCCACAAGGATTCCATATCCGCTGCTGTGGAAATTTCGCTGCTTCCACAATTCCCTCATTTCACTGTTCCATCTCTCCTCACTTTAGTTCCATAATGAGGGTACATAAACGTCGATTTCAGGGGGACTTGGGGCGATTTTGGTCGGGGAGTAGTCGTGTAGTAGTCGACAAGTCCCCCTGGAATCTGAGAGTCAGCATAGGGGAATGACCGCAGCGTGACGAGACAAGGGTACTTCTAGCCCGCCTACCGAGTTCCATCTCGGTGTTGCTGACTATGGGTGGTACGACCCCCAATATGGGGTTAACGGTCATCCTACTCAAGTGATCCCTGACGAACTTGGTGTGCACCGCACGTAAAAGACGCAGACGATCCAGTTGGGAGTCCGTCCATCTTTGTATAGTACAATGGGCGTTGGAGGGAGTTATGAGAATTTTGGTACAAAAAAGAAAATTAGAGATGATTCTTTTCCGTACAAGGTAGTTTCATCAAAGTCGCGGTTTGATTAAAGCTTTGCCAAGAGAGGTGCTTTGGGGTGCTGATCACGAGTCCGTCGACCGCTTTCAGAATTTCAGAGGTAGATTTCCAAAGCCGGATGACCCTAAACCTATAGCTTAAGCCACGTTTTGACTGCAGGTGGTGGCTGCTGCCATGCGAGGGACAACTGTTCCCTTTTCATCGCGCGTAATGGAAAGGCGCTCCAGTAGTGATCGCTTCGTGGAAGTCGTCCTACATCGCTGGGTAGCGGCGACGAAAACCTATGTTTTACTGCTTCGCTGATGAAGGAGCGATTCTCGATGGTCGCTGATCATCGCTCCATCGCTGGGAGCGATTGTCTGCTAATGACACGTTTCGTCTAGTGAACTTTGACCCTTTCACGTGACAATATCGGTGTTTACGTGTCGAAACGCGTTATTGATAACTACCAGCCATTAATTTCACTGATTGATTATATTTCTTCATTCATTCGCGAGGCTATGCACTATGAACAGAATCTCTGTCGCTGCTACAACGCTGCAGCAGCGGGTGCAAAATCGCTGCGATGATAAACGCAGCGATGCAGTCAAAACATGGCTTTAGGTTGCTAGGATGAGTCCGGGCGGAGTAAGCAGTGGAGCGGTCGGTGATTGCAAAATATATCGGTGATAAGGAGACTTTGACATGATAAGCCCGATAAGCATTGCTTTAGCGGGCTCACAGTGAGCGGCCTAGGCTATGTAAAGTTCAGTTACGCAATCGCGTTCAGTCCTCATTGTCACAATCGTAGAAGCGAAGCGGTTGTTTCTGATAAACTCAACTATGAAAATGAAGAAATTATTCTCAAAACAACCGCTTCGCTTCTACGATTGTGATAATAAGACTTTGCAGACTGAACGGAATCGCCTAACTATATAATAGATCATATCTTCTTCTTCTTCTTTGCAGCCGCGAAGAGAGTAATTGCTATAGGTTCAGAAACTGGGCGACCAGCGTTGGATTCGTCCAAAGGTCTATTGTAGTCAATGTTGTAGGGTTCTTTGGACAGTTGAATAAGTGTAGGGTATTGTGGCCAGGACCACCACAGTCCGGGCAAACGTCGGGAGTGCTATTGTCGATCCTGTTCACGTAGGACTTCAGGAACGTTGAGTGCCCACAGCGCAACGAGGCTAGAGTGCATCTGGCACGTCTACTAAGCTGAGACTCAGACTCAGAAACTCGAGGTGGCACAGTACCCAGAATAGGATTAACAGCCGCTCTTTCCAGGTACCCTCTGACGAAATGGGTGTGCTCCTCGCGCAACAGACGGAGGCGTTCTTGATATGAATCGTGCCATCTTTGCAGATCGACTGTATCTGGAGCATCGGCAAAAGGTTTTCTGATGCCTCTCCCTTACAGGCTCAAGTACTCTCCAAGATGGGTGGTTGGGCTGCTTGACGATGTTAATGTACAGCTGCTGGGCCTGGAGCTGACAGTGCTCCTTTACTGGTAGCACCCGTGTCTCGGCGTGTAAATGCTCGATTGGCGAACTCCTAGCACATCCGGTGGCGATCCGAAGAGCAGCGTTTTGTACACGCTGCACCTTAGTCCAGGATGAGTCCGATACTAAGTGCTGCCAAACCGGTGCCGCATACTCTAGGGCGGGCTGCAGTATAGCCTTATACGTGGTCAGAATAGTTTCCTTACTGCTGCCCCATGATGTACCTCCCAGTGCCCTTCGCACATTGAGTTTAGCTCTTACAACTGCTTGCTTTTGCTCGGTGTTCTTGTGAAACTTCAGCGACGGATCGAGTATAAGGCCGAGTAGTTTGACGAAGCGAGCAGCAGGCAGGCGATCTCCACCCCAGCTGACATCGGGATGGGCGCTGTGCTCTTTGGGGTCCGTTGTGAAAACTGATACTGAAGACTTGGCAGCTGAGACAATGAGCATCTTGTTATCGAAATAGCTTTTCAAATCAATCAGGTACTCGTTGATCTTGCTCGCGGCCACTTGTATGTCGCGGTTTTGGCACATGATAGTCATATCATCAGCGTAGGCGACAACTTTAATGTCCTGGGGAGGTGCCGGAATGTCCCCTAAGTACAGATTAAACAGAGCGGGCGATAAGACTCCGCCTTGCGGAACACCGGCAGCTATGGGGATACTTTTAGAGACATGATTTTGAAACATAACTTTTGCTCGACGGCCCTTGACGAATCCTGTTATCCAACGCTTCTGCCACGGTGGAATAGAGGACTTCAGTATGTTATCTGATAGAATACCCAGGTTAACACTGTCGAATGCCTTTGTCAAGTCCAGGGCTACAGCAACGGTCCTGAGGGGCTTTCTCATGTTGAAGCCGTCGATGGCATAGCCAACGATTTCCAAAAGCGCCGTCGTGGTGGAATGTAGCTTCCTAAAGCCGTGCTGGTGATGTTGTTTCTCATTATGCTGAGCCAAATCATTGACGACAAGCTTTTCAGCAACCTTGGCTAGAGGTGACAAAAGGCTTATTGGCCTGTATCCTTTCGCTGATGACAGCGATTTACCGGGCTTAGGCAGAGGAATGACATTTGCTGTTTTCCAGTTTTGTGGCAGTGTGCAGTTTCGGAATGATGTAATCATTAAATCAGAGAGCAGCGAGAGAAATTCACTGGGGAGCTTCTTTAGGACTACTGGACAGATTCCGTCAGGTCCAATGGCTTTGGAATTACGCATTTCCTTTATAATCTTCTCCACCTGCGCAGAAGTGAAGGCATCAGCCGTGCCCATAAGCGGAAGGCGGCACAGCTCCCTTACTGTCACTCGGTTTTGCGGGCCACGCTTCGCACATGTTATGAAGAAGCTCTTGCATAGAGCGTAAGCGGCATCTTGTCCTGACTTGAATACATTGTTCTCAAACTCGATAGTAGATACGGTGGCGTGTGTGGTTTTTCCGAAGAGTTTTCTCAGGATTTTCCATGTAGCAGCACCATCTGCCTTGAAGTTCAATTTTTCAGTGAACTTCTGCCACTCGTCTTTCTTGTGCCTGTCCAAGTCTTTTCTAATCTCATCGTCAAGTTCAATGACCTCCGGGTCCAGATGGTTGGCAGATCTCTTTTCATCTCTTGTCCTGATTTTCTGAAGTATTTCCCTAGTGACATTAGGGTAAAAAGTTTTCACACGTCCTTCTGATATGGCCGCTTTCACAGCCTTCCGGATAGCGTCAGATATGTGACGCTCTTTCTGGTGCTCATCGCCATTCCATGGATATTCAGCCGCTCGGTGAAGTGCAACCTCTCTGAATAGGCTCCAGTCTGCAAGGCCTAAATTGAGATAAGAACGGTGACGAATACCAGAATAAGGGGCTAGAGAATTTGAGAGATCGATATGGACGAAAATGGGAATGTGATCACTAGACAGAGTTGTAGAAGTGGACCACGAGCAGGCACTAGAAAGATTGGAGGAAACGAGCGAAATGTCTGGGCTAGAAGATCGGCCGATGGAAGGGAGGCGAGTGGGCTGATCATCGTTTAGGATAACCAGGTCGCACTCCTCTCGCAATCGCGTTCAGTCCTCATTATCAAAATCGTAGAAGCGAAGCGGTTGTTTTCAAAAAAATCAACTAGAATCATTCTTAAAACAACCGCTTCGCTTCTACGATTATGACTATGAGACTTTGCGGACTGAACGCGATTGCGGAACTAGATCATATGTCCCTAGTGACCATTTGATTTCGATTATCACCAGCAGCGGAGCGGTGGGCCTCGGTGAAATATAACTAGTGATAAGGAAATTTCCACGAAAAAGCCACCGCTCCGCGCTGTGATAACCGAAAACATGAGTTCACTTGGAATGAAACAGAGCCTACCATAGCCCACCTCTGCTGCGATAACACCGGAAATTCAATAATTCTGTATTATAATTCTGTAATGAGATTACCGTATCATTCGTCTCGTGTGCTTCTTTTAATAGTTCTATTCAAAACTTCATTGATGTATCATGAGGCTTATTGACGTATTTTTCTGTGCGAAGCGAGTTGTTTCCGTCCGTGGCCTCTTTTCGAGGCGTGTGTGATTTGTTTTCAAATTAATTTTTTTGTTGTTGCTTTTAACGTTTCCATTCTGTTTAACACTTCATTTGTCGTTTTTTTTTATTTTTCTATGACCTGGTTGTACTGTTTCTATTTCAAGATGCTTAATTATGCGCACCTCTGCGTGCATAAATAAATAAATGAATAAATAAATAATTTCTGGCAGATATATTCGTCCGCATTTCACCTAGTACTCTCTTTTTATTTTCGTCCATCTCCGGAGGGCGAAAATAAGGAATACCATCTTTTCTTGCTGTACGCGGCACTTTACGAACCGTGGAAGATAGACGGCGAAAGAGAAATAGAGTGCGGGATAAATGGAGGAGGCTGCAGACAGGCCACGTAAAGTGCGCTCCGAAAAAAAGCGTAAGCGCTGAATTTTTCTGTCATTCTAGTTCTAAGAAACAGTTATCTACACCAATTTATTGAGTCGTGCTTAAAGTTCATACTGTTCGAACTGCAGTCCGCAGTGACATGCGTTTTTACCCTCTGTCACGCACACGCTGGATTTTCAACCTAAACCAGTGATTCAACCATCACTCCACAAAGAACTGCGGTGAGGCCCGTTCCATCTTCCCTTTAGTACGATCCGTAGTATGGCAATTGTGAGCATTGATTGAGGCCGCATCGCACATCGATCCGTACTTGAAGTACGCCGTCACAGCAATCCGCGTTGGAGGTGTAAATGGGTACCAAATTGTGTCACAAAGCATTGAAAGAGCCTGGAAGGGCGGAAGGAATTTGCTAGGTCGGGTCCATACCTCCCGCTACGGCAGACGCGAGGCAGCGGACATCAACCACATAGACCGAAAACCGATACGTCTGAGATGCACTGCTGTGATCACGCATCGCGGGAAGTATGAACCCAGTCTTTCGAGATTCCCTACCCATCTGTATCTATAAAAGCTATCACATACACTTCAGACTTAGTTTCCGTAGAGTTTCAACAACTTGAACGAAATCTGCAAGCGCTTCACGCTAATAGGGCGATTTGCCTGCAAACGTGCGAAAATGAGAGAATATTCCTGAACACGTTGAATTTGTGAAACCCGAATTTCCGCTTCGCAGTTAAATGCCACCGCGGCTGCTACAATCGGCACGGCTCGCACTGGTATTTTGCGTTTCCTATTGAGGGTTGGCGCTAACTTGGTGCCATATGTGTAACATACGTGCACCGAGTTTGAGCCTATTGCAGTCCAATAGGGAGCGCAAAGTATCACTGCGTCTGTATCGGCTGTACATATTATGCGGTTTTTCTTAATTACTTAATGCTGTCCTCATCGGAGTGAAAATACGGTCCGCAGCGGCGGACAACCGCTTTGCGACATACACGCCACGTCATATCGTGCTGGGGCCAAAGGCAATCGTCCAAAGACCAGGAGGACCCCGCACGATTATCTTCTAGTTGCGTGCTACAAAAGCGGCTGTCCGCAACTGGGCACCGCAATTTCGCTCTGATAGAGACAGTCTATTGGCGCGTTCGATCCTATTTCGTGGCGAATTCAGCACGTTTTGGAAAGCAGCGAGCAGTTCGAATGGTAGGTTGTGAAGACTTGCGGACGATTGTGGTCGGAACACGCGCAACTTTAAGCGATCGTACTGATCGCGTCCTTTGCGCGCGTTCGGTCCTAATATGCTTTCCGCTCTCGGTCGGAACAGTTGTTGTACGCTGTCGGTACTTAGAGTGGGAACTTGCGCGCGGTTAGTCCTAAAATTTGTTCGGGGTTGGGTAGAAAACTGTTCCAGAAGAGTCATGTGGAGCAGGGAAGCCGAAGAATAATAAGGGAATTTTTTTCACTATTGACAAATGCCTGGGAGGCAGGATACCAACAGGCACGAACACGAGCCGACGAGCTCTTGTTACCCCGGAGATAGCCTCAACCCTACTCAAAGAATACGGAAAATTTTCAAAATTATTGCAGTAATCGAACCTAACAAAGACAAGCAGCGTGTGCATCACAGAGAAGAGACGGAATAATGTAGAGCAAATTCACCATAGGTAGTTGTGTGTACTTTCCGTTTTGATTTCTGAATCTCTGCTTCCGGCATTTTTTTAACCGCACCCATTTGGGTTTCGAAGTTTTTCGAATGATTACCTCACAGCACCGATGTCATAGAATAAACCACAGCACCGATGTCATAGAATAAACAGTCGCAACCAATGCCACTTAGAAAAAGGAAATGAAGCGTGTGAAAGAAGAAAAATGGGTCCAAAATAGCGATAGCCTTGTGGGGTGACAGGGCGACATTGTGGGCAGGAGCGGCTCGTCGTGGAGGTGGCGAGCCGTGACGAAGCCTCCCATGGTCTGACTCACACGGGCTGGCTGTCTGGCCCAGTACGATGCCATAAAAGCCGTGATGACGCCGTGTTGTCGAGAAGCCGCCATCTTTTGGTTTTCAGGTGAATATTCAAGTGTTTGTCGCAAAAGTCCATCTGTCGAACAATGACGGCGGAATCCCGAAGGTCTAGCGAGCTCTTTCTCGGGCCAAAGACTGTGTCCGAACGCTGGTTCATGTATCCCGACGGGAATAAGCAGCGAAAAATTGAAATGGGCCACTAGCGAGATCGTTGCCAAAGTCTCACACTAGCAGAATGATGGATGTCAGGGATATGGGGCCAACAGCAGCCGTCTCCAAGCAGTTAACGAGATCACGCGCTAATTGCTGTAGTGAGGTCAGAACAAAACAATCTTGGATGAATACGATTTGATGGGAATTTTTGTAGAACTGAAATGCTCAGCTTATTTGGAAATCCGAAATATTCGTTTTTCGCCTTCGACTCCTTCGAAAAGTAAGGACAAGAATTTTTATCGAATATTAAGCTTATTCCAGGAACCATCTAAAGGTTTAGAAAAGTAGACTATAATCGCTCAACAAATCGGATTCAAAAATTTCTGGATTTTTCAAATATCCACCCAATAATACTGAAATTGGTCCTCCGATGCAGTACTGATCCTTTCCAGCACAAATCTTGGGTACAATAAGGAGTGCAATTTTTGTTCACGTAAGCATAAAAAAATCTGTATTTACAGACGTGGAAGCTTTTCTCTCAAGCTGTGGCTTCAGAATAAGAGGAATCTATGAAGCTTGTTTCCCGAGAACCTCCGCCGAACAAAATTCCAAATGCTTGACTACCTCGCCGGTTAAAATCTCGAAATTCCCACAATTTTCGAATAAAAAGCAGAGGCAACACTTCTTAAACCTCAATTTTCTAAGAGGATAGTCAAAAGGCACAGATGCTACAACGAGGATTAGAGATTCAAAATCCCTCTGGACATTTGGTAAACAACAAAAATTTTCCTCACAATGAACCACGAAAATGGGCGGGACAATGCTCTTTTTCGAAAGACGCGACCGCAATGAAAAACTGTTGACTTCCAAACATGACATCAGCCAATGAGTAGGTGAGTAGGGTGAAAATAACTCACAAATTATCATTACCCATACAAAATAATACAATTTCTCGGACATCTACTAACACAGTTTGTCCCAAAGCAAAATTCCCATGGCTTTTTCGCGTGCATGTGCGTAGCGAATTTTAGAGACAAAGAGAAAGCGGAGGAAGGCGGAGGATGCAGCGACGGGCGCGCATGAACGGCTGTGGCCAGACTGTATGTGGACCCGGGTCCGAGGGTGATCGTCTACATGCAGACAGCGCAAGCGGTCGCGTTGCGGCTTACATCGCCTAATTACCTCTGGAGGTAGGAAGCCTGTCACCCGAGCGCCCCTGTCCTTCTGAGAAATTATTCGATGCGTGCTGCCGCTACGCGATCGTTCTCGCTGTCCGCAAATAACATCTACTTCGTAGTGAAATTTATTGTTCCTTCGCGTCCGCGCGCAGAGTGAGGGCACAGATGACAAGGGAAAGGAGGCGAAGCATACGCACGCGCACGCACGCGATCCTGACCAATATTGGCTCCGAAATCGAAGCTAGGCAATCACTTTCATACCAAGGGTCAGCGAAATTCGTTTTTTACAGTACTTCGAAATTAAAAATTCGGAAGACGAATCGACAACTCCGATTTCGGAACTCGGAACGCCAGAAACCATCTGAAATCAGGGTATCGGCTTATCGCCGGTTCTGGGCCACTCATTGTGGTAATGCCGAATACTTTCCACATTTCGAGACGTTTTTTTTTGGAAACCGAAATTCCGAAATCGGAGGGCAAAAAAACATCGGAAATCAGAGAATCAGATTCCATTCAACCCTGCTTCGGACATAACTATAAAGTAAGCCCGAATAAGACTGTCCGCCCACACGGCCGGCGTGCGTGATAAGCGGACGTCGCAGAGGCATTTTTTCAGACTTATGAATCAATTGGCAGTAATATTAGATGAATAGTGTATGCTGTTAATAACCGTCAGCTGTTTGCAGCAGTGGAAAAGATCGTCCGAAAAAATGCTTTCGTGGCGACCGCTCGACAAGCACGCCAACCGCGTGGGCGGCCAGTCTTATTTGCACGGACTTTACATGCTTCGCTAACGCTTTTAGCCCAGTTCGCCAACAACTAGTTGTGAGCTGAACTCGAAAAATCAAAAACACTAGAACTTTCATTCAAGTCCAATGAAAGGATTAAACCAATTCTACTAGAATTCATCTGCCGGAGGATTTTGAGAAAAAATACGAGGTGTTCATACCAAGGGGCTAAATTTTCCCCGTAACGATTCACTCGAATAATGAAAACATTCATGTATTCCGAGTACATTCCAGATTGAGAACAAAACTAAAACTTCCAAATAGATTGAGGAATGTCCGGCACAATTGTCGGAAGCAACGAATTAGCTTTGCGAGCTTGCCACACGAAAAACCGGTAGTCTGTACTTAGCTCCAGTTTTCTTTCTTTTTTCAGTTAAGTGTTTCGTAGAGTGGAGAAAGATTTACTCCTTATTTTAGTGACTAAGGATTGTAGTCATAGCAGTCATTTCTTTCTTGTTCTCAGAAGATTAATAGGAGAAAGATAAAGAAGTTAGTTTTTCCAAATGCTCTCTACTTCCCAGGCTCCGGAGAAGACGAAAACGCCGAAACGTCAGCCGAATAATTATCTACCATACTCGGCTCTAAGCTGCATAAAACTACTGCCAATATCAACCTTGTCAATGCCGAGATTAATTGAAAGTCGTACATGGACAGTGATAAAGAGAAGATGAGACGATTGAAAGAGAAGGTTCTGAATGAGGAGATAATTTAAAAAAAAAAAACTATTTCATCAGGGAAATTCACGAGACAATTTCCGTCTGGCTTAAGAATTTTTCTTCGAAAAAAACGTTGGCGAGCAGGAGAAGGAGATGGCCGTTTCCACGCAGCTAACGAGATCAGGCGCTAATTGGCTGATGAAGACGAGGAGGGGATTGTGGCCGGCTGGCCACCCCTTTCTGAGCCTAACCAGGCGGGTGTGACTCGCAAAAGGACAAGTTTGCGTGAGTGAGTGCTGCTATATTGATTCGGTGAGTGCCAAGGGGAGGTGCAGTGAGTACACGAATGGGGGCGAAAAGTTCGTAACCGCCTGGGAAGTAACGAGAAATGAGTTCGTCGGTAATTGAATCGAAGGAAAGGAGAAGAAGGATGGAAGGGTGGGATACTAGAAGGGGTTGGCCGTGGGAGGTAGTGGTCAGGCGGATGGGAGAGTAGGATGGACGACTAGGCCGCGAAGCAGCGCGAATTCGAGGGATAAAAAAGCCGTCAGCGGCCAGTGTAAAAGGCCGAATGCCACAGCCACTACCACCACCATCAGTATCAGGGCTTTGCAAAATCTCTGATTTGCGGTTTGCTGATCATTTTCAGAACTCATTGAGTGCATCTCTGAGAAAAGGGAGAAATTCAGCGGTAAACTGAGAAACCCACGGGATTCCGTCTGGAGATGGGCATATGAGACAACCAGAAGATTACGCCCTAAATCTTCAAACCTGGGACAGAATTAATCAACGCCTTTCGTCGGGTAAGGGTAGAGGAGACGGATGTTTTATGATTATCCCGTGAGAGCGAAAAGTCTCCAACCCGAGCAGTGTCTCAGTTGCGCCAGCCTACTAGATGAGTTGGTGAAGGTCACTTTTGAGAGGTTATCATCGAATGTTCTGACGCCTTTAACTCTCCCCAACGAAGCCGCCCCTGGTTACATTGAACCACCCAACCACAAAAGCTAGCCTGATTTGAATAAAAGGCGTGACAGCAATTTGTTTCCCACAACACAGTTTCACACTTTTAACGGATTGAAATGAGTTTAGAAAGATCCATGGCGTGGCTTCTCAATGATCTGGTTTTTTTTTACAATGCAGGTAATCCTCATCGCAAAATCCTCAATCGGAGAGGTTACTTGGGGCTGAGGTGGGCGCGACCGCCCCAAGATGCGCTTGCTAGGCAGTCAGGACGTCTACGAATGGCTCCCTCTTTGGCCACTCCCGATGAAGCGCACTGCATGAAGCGCCGTTTATACTTCCGCGCCAGTGCACTCCTATACTATCGAATATGGAAGATGCACTTTGACATACACACGCTCCGAAAATGAGGAAACCCATGTCAGTGAAAACGACCAAAAGAAGAAAAACACTAATAAACAATTAAAAAAAGACCTACTGAAAATTAACGCGTAAATGGAATAGACAAAGCGTTAAATTTAATGGCGGCCAGTGTCGACTACTTCCTCTCCAACTGCAAGACAATTAGACATTGGCATTCGACACTAGCTTTAAAATCAATGGGTAAATCCATATAGGACCCTTAAAATTTTTGAATAAATCTATAGTCGGCACAGATCGCACTGATTCTTTGCGCTCCTTATTGTGCGATGGAGCAGACTCGGTGCACGTGTGTTACAACCTATCCGCACCGAATTTGCGCTAGCAATAAGGAACGCAAAGTATCACAGTGCGATCTGTGCCGACTGTACAGAGCGAATACTTGTTTTTGATGCATCTCGAATGAATAAATTTTAAAAAAGTGCTGAGAATGACTAATGAATGACTTTTTCTTCGTACACAGTGAGAATGAAATGAAAATAAGAGACGTGTAGAGAAGAGCGGAAAATATTAGCAAAAATGGCGAAAAAATCTACTCAAAACACAATGTCAACTGTGTGGTTGCTTCTCATGGACTCCGGAAGGTCTAATCAATAAAAGATAGACTTAATCTCAGGAAACGTCCCCTTTTCGAAAGATTCCCAGTCAGAGCCATTTCTTTCTATGTTCCGAAGGATTGTACTTTTCGGGCCTATTTCCATGGAATGATAACTAGACGAGGAGCTGGGAGCTCATCATTGGGGCGTCGAAAAGATGGGCAATAAAACACACCTCGAACGATGAAAAATGGCAAGATCGCAACGAACCGATACGCTTGCATCGATCGCTGTGGACACCGAATCACAATTAGGTAAATCGGAGGTGAGAGGGATGGATTTTCCCACCTGCCGACGAAGGTCGCAGAACTGAACCACAATGTAGTAGTAGGTGAGATTGCCGAAATGTGACGAATGAGTATTCTCGACTGCTCCGGAATCTCAGCACTTACAAGCTGAGGAGAAGGGCATAAGGGGGTGGATGGGGTCAGCAGCGGGCAGCCCAAGCAGCCACAACTGAGCAAACAGCGACGAGGCGTACGTACTGTCGAGTAGATCGGCGGCCATTGATATGGGGAACATCGATCGAATGATTCGCAGTAAGAAGACGCGTTTTCTGTGATTCACGAGAAATCAGACCAGATTCCATCGAGAGGCTCAGTAGAAAAGCCAAGGCTATTGAAGAAAAAAAAACAGCTGATTCCGCCCCCGAAGAGGAAGCCTCCTACATTTTCGTACAGTGTTCAAACCTTACATTTTTGAAAAAAAAATTCTACAACTGAAAACTTCTGAGAAAAGTACTTGGCCTTCTCCCACGCAGACAAAATTTAGACCCTTGTTGCTTTTGAATGTCCTTATCGTTTCTCAGAACCTGTTTCTTATTGGCTCCTCATGGCAGGAAATAGGAAAAAGGGAGCTTTCTCCAGAAAAAATAGGACTGTGACTGGGTGGTGGATTTGAATGGAGTTTCCGAATTCTCGAGTTTTCAGGAAAAGAGAATTCCCTGGAAAGGATAGGGAATGATTCACGTCCCTAATTTTATTAATGACCACACTTTCCAAAAGATGAGTGGTGGATGAAGCATTAAAGTATTTTTTATTCGAAGTTCTTGTCTCGTTTTCATTTTTTTAACTGCAATACTGGTCCTCTATTTGTCCACTTGAGCACACTATTTGCAAAATCTTTTGCGGCCTTCCGAGCTAGATCCGATATTTTTCCGATCACTGGGATAACTGTTGACTGAATTTCAAAGCGAGATAGACAGTATAGACAAAAATGTTCAAAATTTTGAACCCTAGCTCGGAATAATTTTCCGCCATGATCAAAAAGCAGTTGCAGCAGCTCAAAACATTCGCACTGTATACGGGAGAAATTTTCAGTGGTCTTGAACAAGCCAATTCCATTTACAACATCTGAAGAACTCAATTTTTTTTTTGCGTTGAACACCAGCTCGAGACAACTAAAAGGAGTTACAATCAGGGATGAGCGGAAATTTTCTTCGAAATTTCGGAAATCGGGACGAACTTTTCAATTTCGGAAATCGGAACGCCAAAAACCATCGGAAATCGGGATTACGTTCAGCGACATTTTTAACCATCCCTTAATGTCTGTGCCTACTAAAAACTTGGGCTTACCCTCCTTTATTGAATAATTTTCATGTAAATACAATTAACCTTGGTTTTGTGAAAATAGAAGACGGACCTCGAATTCGAAATTAGCGCCAGAAGTATTTTCCTCTTAGGGGATTTTGCAACGAAAAGTGTAAAAAATTTTGATTTCGAGGATATTTCCGATTTCTTCCGCATTTTCAGGCTTTTCTCGGAAATCGGGATTCCGCTCAACCGTGGCCACAAGCATTGATGTGGAATGCAAACCGAGTATTTCATGCTAAAACTGATCGACTGGATTGACATGAAATGACTAAGAGTGCACTTTCGATTAGGACGTGCTTTCCGTAACAGAAGCCAACGTTCTGAGAAAACTTTCGTGTTTTTCAATAAAAAGAAAAGTTGACTCTGAATTACTACGAGCAAAATAACACATCCAGATAGATTCCGCTACCACCAAAATAGAAAACAAATCTTCAAAGAAAGTTGAGGAGAAACATTGAAAATTCATGGTGAAATTCAATAGATACCCTCGTAACGGATTGGATGATTCAGACGTTGATTCAGCAAGACAAGCGAGTTAAACAGATAACACGGAACTCGAGAAACATCAAAATCTCAACTGAAGTCGGCGAAACCTGGACAAAGTTGACTTTCCGCGGTAAAACTATGTACGCGATTCATAAACGGCTGACTACGACTGTGAACATCTTCAAGATGGAGCATTCATCAGCAGATTTGCACAATTTGCGTAATGACGAAGACCGTTCAAATTGCGCTGAGTTAATTAATCTGTCCTCATCTGCGGATTCGTTTGAGCAACTGGAGGCCAGATATGGAGGGAGAGGCCAGAGCTGCATTTGAAGTTGGATTGACTACACTGATTTCTTGATTCAGGTGATCTCTTCGACTGGAATTTTCCTCAGCCTTGTTTTCTTTACAACTTACGATGTCTATTCAAAACAACAACCGTATTTGAATTAGAGAACATCATTAAAAAAACGAATGAATCACGAAAATAGGTTCAAAACCTCATTTCAACCGGGTTAACAGGGATGAAGGGGAATTCACTGTCTACGAGGCGTGTACGAGTGGAAATATCCAGTCCGCTTTCGATGGCTGCATTAGGGCCTTTTCGATGATACTCAACGGACGCATGAAAAGTGCCATAGATGGATGGACGCACACGCATGATTGCGACCAGTTTGAGGACTCTGAGGTCTGGATACGCTTCGACTAACTAAGGTTCTTGTTCGAGTAAAGGAGGGGGAGGCGAATTTCCTCGCTGGAACTGTTCACGACGATTACCACCCAGATTACCGAAAAAAAATCAGTTACTTCAACGCTGGAGTAGTTCAGAAAGGGAGACTTCCTCAAAATTCGAAAGCTCTGCTCAGAGTCTAGGTACATGGGATTCAAAGTGTATTTAAGGCGCTCGAGTGGTTAACAAAAAGATTCTTCAGGTACCACACTTCTCTCACTTAGACTGTATTCTTCACTTTTTGAAAAGAACAACATTCAGAGCAGCCAATCCAAGAAAACAAGACTATATAGCAGATTCCTTAGTAGCGAACGAACGATCCCTTCATGCACTTATTATCACCTCTCTCCCCACTCCCCCCCCCCAATGAAAAAGAGATTTGATGGAGAGATGGCTCGTGGAGAACGGTCCTGCAAAAACATGGATGAAGCAGGGTTTTATGTGAAACCAGCTTCTGAAGCTCGAAGTTCGGGAGAGAAATGTAGTTGTGGACAAAACAATCACTCTTTCCTAAACCTTGTTCCTCTATTTCGAATGTTTTTCAACAAAACATTGCGAATTTAGTGCCTTCATAACTATAATTTTCGACAAATGAACTCTGAAAGGGGGATTGTTCATTTATACACCATACACATCAAAAATAAGGTCATTTTTACGGAACGATATCCTTGATTGTTCGAATTAGCAGAGCCGATTAGATGTTACATATTGAATTTCTTGTGATCAAGTAAAGAAAATGTTCAATTTGGATTCATGGGCAGACATCTCAGAGACGGAATATCCGGACTTATAAATTACACTACAGTTACTAAGAGAAACGCTAGAGACTTATGGCTGGAAGAAAGTTTCAGTACCTCGTTCGTAGAGAATGTTTACATCGCGTCCTCGAATGTTTCATACCGAATAGGACTGCCAAGATTGTATTGGTTTGTAATAACAAGGTCTTCCCTTGTGAAATTAACCTTCATCCTGGGCAACTAACCCATGATTTTCCAGAAAATGGTTCGAGAGTTGCTCCATTAAGAAGTGAAGGGTGCGGTAGAGATGGGCCGGTCACCAGGCACAAGTAGAATATCGAAAAAATCTCATATAAAGGTAGGATTGGCCCTCACCTCGGGGTTTTTCTATCTTCGGGAAGTACAATATGAGGTGCAGCCGTAGGCCGTAGCAGTAGGCTGCACCTCATGCTGTCGTTCAACTGATAAGAACTAGATTCAGGAAACAAAGGGAAGTCAAGGGTAGCATTTTGGAATCAGAACCTTGCTAGGCGATGCCCGGGGCAAAAAACGCCACTCCGGGCGACCCGGGCGCGGTCGTGTTCCTGGCGGGCCGCTAACCCCTCGACGACTTTTGGCCACCCACTGCAATGACTCTCTCACTTGGAACCTCGGTACTAGTTGACAGTCACGAAAAACCGAGAGAGCCCTCTGTGGGTGGACGTCTCAACACTGCGTCTCAACACCTTGGCCGAGAAACGAATCCGACCGGGCGCTGTTTTCGCTGAGCACGGCAGGGTTTTCTGAGTTAAACCTAGACTGGATCCTTCAAGTCATTGTATATACTGGAAATGCACTCACGCTTCTACGGTTACGAATTAGAATTTGTCGTGCATCATTCCCATAAAGGATTGAAGACGCTAAACCTGTGTCCTTACCTTCAAATGAAAATATCTATTCCTATTTTTCAATCGCATAAATCGTGCACAATCCTAACGAAAAATCTATTGGGGCCCTCTAGTCTTAAAGGCAGCATACACGCTCGTAAGCATAGTCGAGATAACAGCATAGATCGGTCCGCACGGCCCGCACTATGTCGTCAACGACGTTTGAAGCGCTGAAAACTGTCCAGGATGACAGTATTCGACAATGTTTGAGCAATCTTACCTTCCACGCCCGTATTTTCACACCCCTTTGAGTAACTGAATGAGAATCGATACTTGCGAAAACGTGTGATAATTGAGAGTGATAGCACTATCAAATGGGAGTGCACGAGAGAAATAGCTTGGTTTACTTGAGTATAACATGTCTGCATACCTAATGACTCTCGTCCACTTTCGAGAATGCCGCTCTACTTTGGCTGACCTCTTGAAATGTAGGATTTTATCAGTGCACAAACATGTTATCCTCTAGAAAACCAAGCTATTTCTCTCGTCCACTCCCATTTGATAGTGCTATCACTCTCAATTATCACACGTTTTCACAAGTATCGATTCTCATTCTGTTACTCAAAGGGGTGTGAAAATACGGGCGTGGAAGGCAAGATTGCTTAAACATTGTCAAATACTGTCATCCTGGACAGTTTTCAGCGCTTCAAACGTCGTTGACGACATAATACGGGCTGTGCGGACCTATCTATGATGTTTTATCGACTATGCTTGCGAGCGTGTATGCTGCCTTTAACTCGCTTTAGACCTGGTAGGATTGAACTTGCAAACTTAGGTAGAACTATAACTACATCAAGATGGTAATTCTGATTCTAGTACCAAGGCAAAAGTTTTGAACAGATCTTCCTTTGGACGAATTCATATGAAATTCTTATGAAGGCGAGCGACTGCGACAGTTTCCAACGGACATCTCAAATTTTGTTCGATACGTATGACAAGCATTGAAACGCGATTATTTCCCGTGAAGCATGGAGGCGGCCTTATTTCATTGAAAGTATTCCGTCAGAACCACACGGAAAGCGAGCGACTGTCAGTTGGAAAACTGCCACACTTTAAATACGACACTCGAAAAATCACGATCATGCACAGTAGAACAGTCCGACAACTTTGAAGAGAGTTATAACGAAGTGGCGCTTCTTGAACAGAGAAAAACGCCGCATAGGGCCTTTTTGTCAGAGTTCGCGCCCGTTGTAGTGGTTGTTATGTGAAGAACTGTGACGTGCGATTTCATCCTGGATTAGTACTTATTGGACACGAAAAATAATTCGTCGTGAACGTATTGAACAACTCTCAATACACTTTGAGTGAATCCTCCTCATAAAAGAAGCAAGAGGGGGAACGTCGCGATCTGGTCGGGAGAGCCTCGAAAAGCGATGCATGGCCACAAAAATGGGTCCCTGATGGGAAACACAGCAGGAGGTAAGTAACCAGTTCTTCATCAGAGAGAAAGTGACGATACAAACGCCAGGCTACGAGGCAAAGGGCGAGGGAAGGGCATTCGATGCTAACAAGGGTGCACCGCAATCTCATTTTCGCCTGAATCTTGGGACGAATGACATCAGCAAAAGGTGCAAAAAAACAATTGTGTGAGGACAGATGGAAAGAGTGTAGTAGATTCTCCCTCCTGATGTTATCTCTGTAGTCACACTAAACTAGTAATCTTGAAGCATCTCTGAGTTGGATGCATTCCAGTTCTGACAAGTGTCTGAATGACTGGAAGTGACGGAAAGACGGATGGTCCTTAATCAGAATATGCACAACTCGCAGGCAAATGCATGAATGCATGATCGAATTTTCTTCTGGCACCCTAAAGGACAAAGTAGACTTCCATAAATAATATATCCAATGAACCTAATCATTGTCAGAAAAAGAACCTCACCCGAGAGAGTGAGAGAGAGAGAGATTAGACGAATTCAAGCAGACACATTCTTGTAGAGAAATAAAAAAAATAGTTTTCCCAGGAAAATTTGTGTGCGCAGTAAAAGCAGCCTCTCGTCGTTTTGTATGTTGTTGTATAGTTCTTCTCCATCTCAATATGAGGACTTATTAGGCTGGGAAATAAGTTTTCACTCAATCGGAAATGGCGCACCGAATATTAGAAGTTTTTGCTACAAGTTAAAGGCAGTGCTCACGATAAAAAACCGTATACTAGTTTTCTATGTTTTTGGGTAGACAAGTTTACGAAGCAGTGGATAATAGTAGAAAACCCTCATGATACTCTCGGATATCAAAAGAAACTTTTTAAAAAACCAATTAAATATTTATTTACGCCTGCTGGTGTTTTGTGCACTGCGGACAAAACGCCAAAGAAACGTAGCAAATGTTTTGAGCTTCGAAATTCTCAAGTGAGCGACTTCTTTGTTTTCTGTTTCCTGTGCCAAAACTCTTAAATAATAGGATTGGTCAAGGCACATGCTTGGATGTTAGAATCCTTTGCGACAAAGAGTATTCAGAGAATTCGGTCTCTGTCCCCCTCATTGAAGGAACGCAGGACAACTGTTACATGACGTGGGCGGGGTGACCCAATAGGTTGGCTTAACCACGAGGTTTTCAACCACTTCCTGCTCGTTTGCCGTCGTAATTCCGCACTTACTCTTCTAAGAGGGGCCCAAAGCTCACGTTTCCGACAAAAAAACGGGCAACTTTTTCATCGTGAACACTGCCTTTAAAGGTATTTTAACAAGAATCATTAACCCTACCTCATATGATAATCCACCTCAATAAATGGATCTGTGAACGCAGGTTTTCAACAACTCCACTACTCCCAACACTACTGATCTCGTTGATTAATCTCATGTGACTGCGCCGAAAATGAAAAAAAAACAGGAAGGTTTGCAACTACAATAGAATGCAACCAGCTTTAGGGACAACACGAAGCACAGATTTGAGAGCATCTAGGAAACTGCTAATTGAGGTTTGGAGGAAAAGAAGTTTGTGGAGGCATTGAATACTGATACTTTAGCGAATGTTTGGCGAAGAATAAAAGGAATTCGGATACATTTTCCTACAAGAAGTAAACTTGCCAGGCTGTAACGTGAGCGAATGTCTCTAGGGAAACATCTTCTACTCTTTTTTTAGCAGAAAGCTGTCAGAAGGACAAAACGTTTCAATGAAAAATAACGATGCTTTCAAACAGAAACAGGCAGAAAAAGACCTGAAAAATGGTTTGGAAGGATGACTGAAAAAAAGCTGAACGGAAAAAATTGTCGATTTAACATTGATAATAATACTGGGTCTATCGGTTATACAAAGTGTAAAAAGAACAGTAATCGAAGTGGAATGAGACACAGCGGTGCTCTTTAGAAGTGCAGTCATGACACTACAGGTAATACAAAGAATAGAAAGATTTGAAAATCATTTTGAAAAAATCAACGTTCAGCTTCAACCCTTAAAAATCTCTCTTTAAGAGCCACTTGGATGGTCAGAACCGGTGAAAACTGACTATGGCTTGACCCGTGATCGACGAGAATTCCAGAACGAAGAAACAGACGTGAAGGAAATAATGGAAAAGAAAAGTACTGATTTCGGAACTGATTCGTGAGAGAGTAAGGAAGAGCCGATACATTCAGCGGTGTGAAAAAAATAGCGTGAAACAGAATGATGAATGGGAAACTCGAAGGTTTTGACTGAAATGAGACTGTTAACAGCCATTCGATTGCGGGACATCTCGCTATCATCCCAGGTCACTCCATGTCTTACTCTGAGAGTTTTGGCCGAGAAATAGACGCGAAACAGCTCACCAGGCTTCGCGGCGGCTCATCGTGGATCATTTCTCGTCTATTTCTCGGATTTTCACGAAATGGACGAGAAATTGCCGAGATACAAATAGAGGCAACCAAAACTAACAAAGACGCAGCCGCCCTCGGCTCGCCGAGCCACCATCCTCAAACTTGGGTAATTGAACCCACGAAGATGTGGACATTTGAATCATGATTCTGAAATGCGTCGTATACTTACCTAGGGAGCGTTACTTCTCGGCTATTTCGCGGGGCGAGCATTATATGGTGGCTGTTTCGTATTTGGCGGCTAATTCGCGGCTATTACGCGGCAAGCAGGAATTTCGTGGCTATTTCTCGGCCAAAACTCTCAGAGTACTCCACTTATGTTGGACTCATCGAGAAGGATTCGATAACTTCCTCAAAAATTCAGTCCATCAGGGGTGCGTTCCAAGAACATTGCCATGGCAAAACGCGTTCATGGAAACGTAGTCACGGCCACGTGGGAGCAATTTTCAGTTATAATGCGCTTTCATGGAGAGCAAATTTGTCCATGGGAAGGTTGTTTTTCCTCCCACGGCGTCGTGGGAACGTTCTTGGAACGCACCCCAGTTCTGAAGCGAGTTATAGAAAGTGGCGCCTTGTGGGAGCAAAACTGCCGGAAAAATATGCGACCTGCTGTATTATGTTTCAATGAGAGTTTATTGGAATGACAACCACAGTCACCTTTGAAGGGCACGAAAAGTTGAGAATAATGCTTACTTTTTCATGGGGGAAATGTGGTTTGGTAGCATTAAGAAACATGAGGTATAGCGTAGCTCCCTCATTTTGAGCCGGTCGAATCAAGGCTTATCGGGCTTATCATACCAAAATCTCCTTAACACGATTATAATTTGCCATGACCGACCGCTTTGCTGCTTGCTCCGCCCGGACTCATCCGAGCGAGCTAGGCCTCATCTAGGGCTGCAGGAATGCCGGAAATTGGTTTGATGAGCAGAAAAATTAAAAAAAAAACCTCAAGATAGGTGGACTTTTCTTTTGGTCATGATCACAATGTGTGTAAGACACCCTCGAACGATAATTTGTTACCTGCCTTCGTGACTATTCAGACTTTTAAAGTGAATTTTCAATCTGATGTAATTTCATGGCAATCCCTGCAAGATATCGTGCACTTTCACAGAGTTTTCTTGAAGGGCAAATTTTCAATGAAAAGAAGTGAAGACGGAAATACCCTGAGTGCATAGTTTACTAAATATCACATGAGAGTATCAGATGTTGAATTTCCTGAAAGAATAGACTAACAGCAGAGCTAACAGATAAGAAGGGAATATTCTGGCGACATGTGCGGGAGGAAGCTGCAGTGCTGGTGGCCTCATTTCCTGAGGCTGCCCTCTCAAGAATCAATAGTGAATGAGATGAGTGAATTGCATGCTAATGTATCGATTGGTACGTGGGAGGGCCAGCTGCGCGGAGGTCCTCAGACGGAATGTGTTGGGAGGGAACCCCCGATGGGTGACCAGCCGGCCACCCACGGTGACCGCTTGGACGCCTCACGCGGGGCCAGACTCGACCTTCCCCGCGCTGACCTCGGACGGGGACCAACGGAGGCAAACGACATCGCACATCTGTGTGTGTCTGTGATGGCTGCGCTGTTGTATACATCGCAAAGCCAATTAGAATGTTGTCGCGTCGTAAAGAGTTCTCATCGTACAGAAGACGTTCAGAGTCAAGATGAAGCTCTACTAGGGGAACAACTCGGTGCAGGCTTTGACAAGATATTTGTCGGAACAAATGCTGCCAAGCGGAGGGAAGTATAGTGCTGATAAGGGATATTTCAATGTATTCCAGCATTTATGAGCGGAATTCCGATTTCCGAAAAAATACCACATGAATGCGGTAAAAATTGGAAACAACTACAGGAATAGAATTTTGGGGACATAATTACAAGGTTACAGTGTTAGGAGGCACAACAGTGTTACATGCCGAGTCTTCAGGAGGTTCTTTAGGGTGACGAACCTGAATGTAAGGTTTGTTTTCACTTTTCAAGAGAGCAAGGGATGGGACACATTTCCATAAGTACATATATTTGTTTTAAGGCAGTGTTCACGATAGTCTTCAATTTTGAGACTTTTCACCATATTGATTAATTGCCCCCCTGGTAGAACTGAAATGACGAAGGAATCGAGAGAAACGCACCCGAAGCACACGAAATCCATTACTCTCACCCCGCCTCTTCACTCTCACAGGAACTGTTCGTTGTGACAATGAAATCTTTTGTGAACCCGTCCTTTGCAATTCTCTACCCTCTGCTGCTCCGTTCCTTGGCTTGGACCCTAACTAATACTGTTTTCCATAGAACGTTCTTCCATTTTCAGTTAACTCTTAATTTTCATCGGTCTAGCCACCGTAAACATGTTCATCCGACTGGACAACTAGTCTAGGCCAGAGAATAGTGTCATTGAAATAAGACGTTATAGTGAGTTGCTCGCCGTTTATTCGTTTCTTTGTTAACACATGGTGGCCAACGCATTCTTTTGAGTGGAAAACTCTGGAACGAAAATCGTAGTGAGCACTGCCTTTAAAGGCAGTGGTCGCGATAAAATAGGCTTGTCTTCTTTTCCTCTCTAAACCCCTTCCCTGGGTTCAGAGTAGTAGGACCTATGAGAAAAAAATCACGAAAAATCCCTGGTTCGGGTCAAATTTCAAGCCTGAACTTTCTTGCCTTTTGATGGTGGACAAGCCCACTACACGTCATCGGCATCGATGATATCTTATATCAAGAACATAAGCTGGCTTGAAATTGAATTTCAATGTATTTCTGTACTCATCTAGTCAAAAGCATTGGCCGAATTGCTTGCTCTCATTGCTCAACTGTTTTTATTAAAGGCATCGTTCACGCTGAAAATCACTTTTCGTTTTTCAGGTTCAATTTCATTGATTAGACTGGTAGAGCACACCAGTAAACTTCGGCGTGTCATAAACGCACTCAGATAGAGACATCACACTTCCCGCGGTACCACTAGCCGACGTCCCGTAACCCCTCCCGCAGAAGGCCAATAGATCGGTCGCCGCGGGCAGTCGGCAGCGCTGTTTCGTTGACTGCCCGTATACGGTGAACACGCACTTTGCGGCCCTTCTGCCACCGCCTTACGGCTAATCTGATGACGGACAGAAGACAATTCTAAAACAGTTTGCGGCACATTTAAAAATCACCCTTTAAGTAAAGATCTCTCCTAACAAAATTCGAAAAATCCGCTCCTGGGGATTTCATCTTAAACTGCATTTGATAAGTAAGGAGTGAGTTTCTACGGGGAAGCTCCCTACACTAACTGCTTCTTACAGCCTTCCCATTCGCAGATGCCATTAACGGACAGTGGTTCACCTGCCCAAGGCCAGCGTCGCACACAGCGCGGGTTTTGGAAAGAGTCTCAACACAGCGTTCTCTGCTCGTCAATTGTTCGTTGGCTCCTTTCTAGTGGGTGGTGCAATGATGATATCAGAGTGGGAATCGATGAGTGAGTGTTCGATGACCCCCAGCAATAGCCGACTGCCCGCCGACACTCCGCGGAAAGACGGTAAAGCCTCTCTGTCAGCGGGAAGTGGGGCGCTGTGCCACGCCCACAAAATTGGGGCCGCGCGAAGTCGACTAGCCCGACTTGGCCGGCGGGAAGTGGGCTGTTTTTATCTGAGCAGGGTAAGGAGGTTGGAAGGGGTCAAAGTTGGGGGTCCGCCACCAGTTCTCACCGGTCATCTAGCACTTTTTCATAAAATGCTGATGTCACCGTCAAGCACCATGAAAAACCGTTACGTCACAAGCCCCACATGCAGAAAAAACTTTGAAAGCGACCATGACGAGGCCTCCGAACGAAGAGAAACTTGAAAAACGATTTTGGCGCGAAATTTAAATTTATATTAACAATGTGTTCCGACTGAATTTTCCTTACAAATGAAGGTTTTTCATGGGCTCTTTCGACATTTTCGTGCACTAGAGTGGCCACGCTACACAAAAACATGAAAAAATAATATTCGGTTTTCTGCGCGTATGATGCCTTTAAGTAAATTTGCATTTATTTCGTCCCCAGAATGTCGATGATTTTTGACTGCTCGGCATGAGAATGCGATCTTTTTTGGGCGGCGCTGTGCACGTGTGCATGAACTAGCATCTTTGGGCCCTAGAGTCTCGTATTGTAGCGTAGCGTTTTTGATCTAAGCTGATTTTTGTACTTTTTTCGATAACGTTTTCATCGTGACCACTGCCTTTTAGGGCGGCTTACCCGCTCGTAAACGTGGTTGAGATAACTACGGAAATAGAATGGTATGACACAGAGAGTACAACTCCTACGCATTTCGAAGCGTCAAAAACGACCCACAATGCCGCTACACGAGTGAGAAGCTGGCCCCGCCCTGTATCTGCACGCCCCCTGTATGTGCGTCCTCCTCCAAAGCAGGGGTGCTGGGCCCAGGGCTGGGCACGCGTCCCGGTTAACCTTAGGGGGGTGCATATTAGACGTTGCAGAGAGGGCAAAGAGGGGTGCCTAAATCGAACACCAAAAAAAAAGAACGAAGTGCATGTTCTGTCGAATTTCAGGAAAAAAATGATACGCATTAATCTTCTGATTTGTCATATCTTCTTCCCCGCTTTTTGAGTCGAACACTAAAAGAATTCAAATTATTGATAGAGATGAAGGTTGTGTTCGCAATAATTCATAGATGCTGTCGAAGTTTGTTTTGATGAAGGATTAAACACTACTCTGTTATCTTGTAGCAAGTAAGTATTGATGTGGTGTCATGTTTCTTTGGTGCAACGTTCATTGATTACGCGGGTGGCTACCGATTCGAGGCAAAGATATAATACAAAGACAGCGCCCAGGAAAACTATCATTCAAGTTCAAAAAAAGATTAGCGAACTGATGTATAGCCTAGGTCGCTCATTTTGAGCCGGTCGAAGCAAGGATTATCAAGCTTATCATGTCAAAATCTTCTTATCACTAGTAGTTGTTTCGTTTAACTGGACCACGAGGTTGGTAGATGCTTTATTGGCTTACGCACGTTTCGGCGGGATCGCCGTCTTCAGAGCCTGAAAGGAACAAATCAGAAATGTGCTTATTCCTTCTTATCACTCTTATACTTTGCCATGACCGACCGCTCCGCTGCTTACTCTGCCCGGTCTCACCCGAGCAGGCTAGGATTTATTTCGACAGTTTAAAAGTACAGATAGCACAGTCAGCATCACAACTAGTCAATAGATTTTTATTCATGAGAAGGTGACTCATGAAGAGAGCCAACTGTAAAAATTGAAGACTGCAAGTTACTATGAAAGAAGCGGATGACCGTGTCCTCTTCATTGAGAAGTACCCTGTACACAAAAACCCGAGTTTTATCCACCTTGAATGCAGCAATCTTTCATAGACTAGGCTAGCCGTGCGATATGGTGTTTGTCCGCAGCTACACAACGCACACTGGAGTGGACGCGCACGCAATATTAATTAAAAATGTATTTTATTACAGAACGGGGCGGAGAAAATGATTGAAACTGGAGTAAATTGAAGCAGGCAGAAATAGGATTCTTTCAATGTTTACAGTATAGAAATTTAATGTAAACAAACTATGTTGGAGCGGAGTGAATTTTTTGGACGTGATAAGGTTCATTCAAATAAACCTAGATGATCAAAAATCTGGCAAACATTTTTATAGCAATAGGCTTGATATTCAATGCAATTTAAGGACCTTAAAACTCGTCCCGGTTTTGTCCCGGTTTCGGGGTTAAACCGGGACGAGGTTTAAGGTCCTTAAATCACATTAAAAACCGGTCCCATTGATGGTAAAATGTCTGCCAGAATCTCCTTTTTCTCACAATATCCTTTGCTCTCAGTTTAATGCTACGTTTGATCAACTAGGTTCGTTTGAATGAACCTTATCACGGCTAAATATTGGCACCCGCTCTAACTTTGTTAATTTACATTAAATTTCTAAAATGGGTACACCCAGAATAGACTACCTTTACCATCTTCCATCTCCTTCAGTTTCAATCCTTTTCTCCTTCCCGTTCTGTAATAAAATACATTTTTTATTAATATTGTGTGCGCGTCCATTCCCGTGTGCGCTGTGTAGCTGCGTACAAACACCGTATCGCACGGCAAGCCGATTTTTTAAGGGATTGCGGCATTCTAGGAGGGTAAAACTCGGGTTTTCTACTCCCTACGAATCACAATTAGTCCTAAAATTGTTCCACAACACGAAATAGTTCTGATTTCCACATCAGAACACTCAAACACAGATTAACTAATCTTTCATAGGTTTATGAAAACATTAGACAGGAAACACTAATTATCGCAATAGTAGTTGTTCTGTTGTTGGTAATTGTTTAATTGTTTTGTATTGAAAAATGCTTTATCTTTTGTCATAACTTACCGTCTTACTAACAAATTTTCCTCATGGGGTTGTTTTGGAGTTCAGAAATTACACTACCCTTTTTGTTGCCATTTTCGGAATTGTCTCTATTCAGTGCTTTTTTTATATTCTTGTTTATCAAAATCAGGAAGTCAAGATCATGGCTGTCCAACTATTCGGAAAACAGCCGATTTCGATTTCCCATAAGGGGGTGCCTAAAAATTACCGAGCTAAGGGGGTGCATATTCAGAATCGTCATGCCGGGACGTGTGCCCAGCTCTGGCTGGGCCATTACCACCGTACTCGATGCATGTGGTTCTCTTATTGTACTCATGGTACCACCCACAAACGTCGCCGACGGCGTTAATGGCCCAACATCCTTGTTTTGGAGGAGGACGCAAATACAGGGGGAGGAGAAATACAGGGGCGGGGCCAAAATCTCACTTGTGTAGCGGCATTCTGGGTTTTTTCTCTCTCCGAAATGCGTAGGCGTTGTAATCTGAGCCATGCCATTCTATTTCCGTAGCTGTCTCAACCACGTTTACGAGCATGTATGCAGACACGCTCAAAATGGTATCGATTTTAAGACATAAGTCGAAGGTTCGGAACAAGTAGTATGGGGAGCTAACGAAAAAACCAACACAAACTGTAAGCAAATAGAGGAATAACGGTTGCTCTTGTTTGGGGTAAAAATGGACGAATTTTGAGTGTGCGCGGCTCAAGCAGCGAATATTAGCAACAAAACGGTTGAGATGGCGAAGCCAATAGACTCTAAGGCTCTAGTTATACACCAGCGTTTTGCCGCCGATGGCTTCCGCGGCATGCCTGCTATTGAGCGATTTCGAAATCTGACCAATCGCAGACGTCTCGCAAAAACCAGCGTATAACTAGGGCCTAACGACCTGCACTAGAATGCTCACTTTGTTGGAAGCGTCTAAACCAAGCCAAATTCACAGTATTTAAACGATTAATCTGTAAATCACAAACCAAGTTAGAATGGGTTACAATATCCGCACTAATTTTCTCAAAAAAGCCGCAAAAGTCGCGAAATCGCGACTCTTGCGACTTTTCGTCATAACTCCGCCCGAGTTGGCGAAAGGGAAATTCAAGTATTTTCTGGTTATTTGACGTAATTCCACGTCCACCTCAACAGTGTTAAAGTGATAGACAACCGTTTAATAAACTGTCTGCTGCCGACCGACTTTTTCTGCGAAATCTCGGTTTCTTGACTTTCTAAACCCAAATATGTCACCATTTCTACAGCCACAAGCCTCCTCTTGCTTAGATTTACAGAGAGTAGCAATTTTTTCATCAACTGTGACTGAATCCACCCATGGTGGAGAACTTGGAGAAAACTTAGGACGTGTAAAGTGGTTCGCAGCGACGTCAAATGATCGATCTGACTGCAGCCCTTCCAAGAAGGCCCGTACTCCCTCTCAGGGGCTGGTAATATTTGTAGCTGCTCGCTGTGCATGATAAAAAGTTGGAAAAACCATCTCAGATTTTTTGCCATCTACAGTGCGTTCAGAAAGTATAGGGACACCCCCGAAAAACGAGGTTTCCAATAAAACTTTGTGTTTGGTGATCAATACTGTTCATCAATGAATTCAGCAACATGGAAAACCTGTGTTTGATTATTTATATAACAATTGTGAAATTTTGTAAGATTTTATCTAAACTTTTAGAATTTTTCGCCTCTCAGAAAGTATAGGGACACCCTTCGAAAATTCAGATTTTTTAATTCAAACAAAATTTCCCGTTGCAAGTTCGCTACATAAACTCAAGATGAGTACATGTTATATCCTTATTCGTAAAATGGCTCGTGGTACTGCTCTAACTGCTGCTGAACAAGCTCAATTTCGTGCGCTCAGCGTTGCCGGGTTGAACCAACGTCGAATCGCTACCCAGCTCGGAAGATCTGTCAACTGTATCAACCAGTTCCTGCTAGATCCAGATTCCTACGGTACTGCAAAACGTACTGGACGGCCGAAGAAGATCAGCAATCAAGGCTCGCGGAGAATTATTCGGCTCTGCTCCAACAGCACACTGTCGCTGACAGGCTACGGCGCGGTGTGTGATACAACACATCATTGGTCCGCCCCCCCCCCCTCCCCAAGTCAAGCGATTCGCTCCCCCCCCTGGGGAAAAGTGATGGCGACGAGACGACCCGGGGGGGGGGGAAGAGGTCTCATTTCGTAATTTTTCTATTTTCTAGTGAACGAATTTTCAATTCAAGATTACATCAAGACCTAATAAAGCAATAAATAAATGTTTTCCACGAAAGCAGACAAAAACAACTCTCTTACGACAATGGCACCAAAAGTTTGTTCAATGGCTGAACATTCGTTAATGCCCTGAGGGCAAAAAGGTGCGGTATCGGGCATGAAAACCACATTTAGTAGTTGGCTGTTCAGATGTGAAAACGCACCCCAAATCTCATGGACGAAGCTCTAAGCCGAACAGCGTTACATAGAGTGGGCGGAGGCTGTTTTCATGCCCTGAGGGTACATAGGTGCAGTTTCAGGCATGAAAACCACATCTAGCAATTGACTATCCGGATGTGAAAACGCACCCGAAATTTCATGGATGCAGCTTCATTCCGAAAGGCGCTACATAGGGTGGGCGGAGACTGTTTTCATGCCCTGAGGCTACATAGGTGCAGTTTCAGGCATGAAAACTACATCTATTAATAGACTATTCGGGAGTGAAAACGCACCCAAAGTTTCATGGACGCGGCTTTAAGCCGAACAGCGCTACATAGGGTGGGGACCATGAAAAAATCGATAGCTGTAAAATATTTACAAGAATTTAACGAAATTTGAATTAGGGAGTTTGGCGTTGCTACAACGTGCGGAAAAACTAGTCACGGACCCATGTAATCAATTTCATTCTGTTGACCGGTTAAAAACGGTCTTTGAAGACCCATTTTTAGGTGTGATACAATCGATTGTATCACACCTAAATCCATACTGATGAGGTGTGATACAATCGATTGTATCACACCTAAAAATGGGTCTTTAAAGACCCATTTTTAACCGGGTAAAAGAATGGAAGTGATTAATTGGGTCCGTGACTAGGTTTTCCGCACGTTGTAGCAACGCGAAACTCCCTAATTGAAAATTCGATAAATACTTGTAAATATTCACAATAATCCCGGACTTGAACATTTTTTCATGGACCCCATCCTATGTAGCGCTGTTCGGATTGAAGCTGCATCCATGAAACTTTGGGAGCGTTTTCCCATCCGGACGGCCAATTTCTAAATGTGGTTTTGATGCCTGAAACCGCACCTATGTGCCCTCAGGGCATGAAAACAGGCTCCGCCCACCCTGTGTAGCGCTGTTCGGATACAAGCTGCATCCATGAAACTTTGGGAGCGTGTTCACATGCGGTAATTCGTATTCAAAATGTGGGTTCCGCGCCCGCAACCGCACCTATTTGCCCCGAGGGCGTAAAAATCGAAAGGCGATTTCATTAAGGAAATTGTAAGAGATATCACAGTGAACAACGCTCTTTTGCGACAGTCAGCTCCCATCGTTTTACAGCTTTGCGAAATATTTACCTTTGGCGGGATCGAACCTGTGAATCCTAAATCGCCTAAAAATGCATCTTAGATTACGAAATTCCAGAACATCTGTGTCATTTCGTTGTCAGGACAGTTCGCTTGTAATGACCTCGATGACATCGAATACTCAACACCGCTGCTGCTGACATATCCAGGAGCGCTTTGGTGACACATTTTACTTTTCCAAGACTCCTACTCCATGTCAGAGTCATTAACGATGGCCATGCTACTATCGTCTATAGTCTTGCGTGCTCTATCACCAGTGATTTGTAAGCTCTTCTTGTGTGTTCCTGCCTTATTTTTACATCCCCATTTCATATCTTGCCTCATTTGTTTTTTTCGCAAATGTTTCTCACTATTCAGTTTCTTTTTTGATCTCTTGTCTCATTTCGCTCTCTCAGTATAATCTCCAGTTTTATTTTGACCTCTTATTGTGATCTCATTTTGCCGTCATTTTTTATACTAACGGTATGGTTCTCAATCCCCCCCCCTCCGGCCTGATAGAAGTCCATATTGGTTCTTGGTTGACCGAAGGTCCGACCCCCCATCCCACCGGATGTCGATGGGTCCGATCCAGGGATGTGCGGCAATTGCCGTTTGCCGATTGCCGTTTGCCGGCCATTTTTGGTCGATTTTTGTCGATTGTCGTTTGCCGTTTTTCTTCTCACTTTTCGACAAAATTCGGCAAAAAGTGCGCAATAGATAACAAACGCCGCGATTAGCACACGCATGGTAAACCCGATAAGCCTTGCAGCGACCAGCTCGAATGTAGAGGGACAGACTATACGTACTCTAAAACTTCAAACCAGTTCATGTAATCTGCCTTGCGGTCACGTCAAAGCAATTGCTAGTACTGTAGTGTCACGCTCGTCTGGGCCCTCTTGTCTGGAAGAGCACCGTATTCCCCACCCCCTACTTGTTGGGGCTTGAGCAATTACCGTAGGGCTCTTCGGGACAAGAATTAGCATCCTGAACATTTCCAGGAGAGGGCATAAGGGTTCAGAAAAATGCTAAATGGCTCAATTGCTTGCTAATACTTTTCAAAGCGTCGTGTAGTGGATGTTGAACTTCACTGGCAGTCTGTGGGTTTATGCTTTTTGCCATCTGCTGTGCTCACACTTGCGCCGAAAAACATGCTATCAAGTTGAAAGTTGGAGTTCTGAGTTGAAAAAGTGGGAGAGGGTGTAAACGGCGTGGAGAACATCCGTTTTGATTAAATTCGCTGCTTGACTATAAACTGCATGAACGGAGGCGGGGGTGATCAGGTGGGAAGGTGGCGTACAGTTTGGGAAGGAGGTGGTTTGAGGTAATCGAGGTTTTTCAGGAGTCGTATTTTTTGAAAGCTTGAAAAACTGCTCAATTGTATTTGGATTGTCTGCGTGCAGTTGGGAAGCAATTTGAAAGGTTGGAGGGGGAGAGATGCCAAAGATGGAGCAGTTTTTCAGGAACGCTTCCAAGACTGTCCGAAAACGTGCGTTTAATTTGCATTTGTCCCCGTATGTAGTTATCTTTTATCTAAAGAAGGTCAAATACTAAACACACCGTGAGGCACGCCGAAGAGTACGCCGCAAACTCAGAGAAAGTTTGCCTCGGTTGTGCCAGGATAGTGAGGCGACCCTCAACTGTGCTGCGAGAGTTACGCGGTAGTATAGCAGCGGTTCCGCAATCATCACTGTGCAGATACGATTCTGTTGCAGTGCTTTGAGCCTCGACAACGCCACGACATTGCCACGATAGTACCGCAGCGGTACCGCGTTAGAACCACACCGGCTCCGCGAGGATGCATCAGCGAGCCCGCGTCGACTACGATGCACTGTCCTGTGTAGTTTTTCCTGTTCAGTTTACCAAGTTTCATTACCCACGTCCCGTATCTCCTTGCCCGCCGTAACGGGGATACTCTCTGTTCCTATAAGACAGAGGAACTAACAACCGTAGGTGCGCATTTTGTTCGAAGGCCTCTCCCAGTTGTACTATGACTCATAATTAATTTCATACGAGTTACCCTCAGTTTGTAAAGGCGCAGCCACCAATCCAGAGCCGCAGCGGCACTATCGCGGAAGCAGCTGTGGTGCCTGTAGAAACCGGTGTGGCTTTATCGCGAATCCGCCGCTGCAATTTCTACCAGAGAAGCGGCGCGGCTGCCACGCTCGTTAGAAAATAATCACCTAGAGTAGGAGCACAGTGAGCTCTTCATCTCTTTGAATGAATTTTAAGTGCTCACCCTCTTAACTTGGATTGCGCGATACTTTGAATTTTGTGAATGGAATTGAAACACGAAGCAAATGAATGACTACTACATATTTCGAGAAAGGTCGACATTCGAGAACCTCGGAAAATTACTAATCTTTAACCACAACATTTTTATTACCAGTGTCCAATAGAATTCTCTTTAATTTTCATTACCAGTGTTCAATACAATGCTCATTCAGGTGCCCTTTTTTATATCATGTATTGTACCAACGTAAGAGGTTCAACTTCTTGTGGTATCATTGAGACACCATTTCTTGTCTCGTTATTGAAATACCAAATAAGCATGAGAACAAAGTATTTTTAACCGGTACTTTTAGAAAATTTGTATTGTTTTTGTACTAGTTTTTTATTTTGCCGTTTGTAGATTGCCGTTTGCCGGCCATTTTTGGACAAATTTTGTCGATTTCCGTTTGTCGGTTTTTTCAAAATCGTTTGCCGCACATCCCTGGTCCGATCCCCCCTCTGTGATATATCACACCTCCCGCCGAACCCTGGTCGCTGAACCAGATTAAGTCTGAATTATCGCTTAGTTGTTTCGAAAACGACAGTCTGGAACACCATAAATGGCGATAAAAACATTGTCCGACAAGTGATTAAGAAGGCCCCGTCGTTATCTGCAAACCATAAAGAGGACTTGAATCTGCAAAGAGGAACTTGGCAACTGATTGGACAAAGGTAAGGCAGTCTCATAAAATCAGGAAAAAATCGAGAAAGGAGGCAAAAAAATTTTAAGTCATCTTTTCCGACGAGAAGAAATTTAATCTTGACGGACCGGATGGTGCTCGATCCTACTGGCGAGATCTGCGCAAGGATCCATTGATTTTCAGCAGACGGAATTTCGGCGGTGGCTCGCAGATGTGTTGGGGAGTATTCAGTAGCGGAGGTGTTTTGGAATTGGCCTTCACTGCTTGTCGCATGAACTCGGACGAATATCAAGAAACTTTTTGCACACATCTACTGCCATTTTTGTCCGGAACACGACGTCAGCGTTTCACTTTCCAGCAAGACAACGCGGCGGCACATGTGTCCAGGTCTACAAAAACCTGGTTTCTACGTCATCGAATCCGTTTGTTGGAATGGCCCGCGTGTGGTCCAGATTGTAACCCGATAGAGAATATCTGGGGCATACTTGTGCGCCAGGTTTATGCCAACAATAAGCAGTACAGAACGGTAGATGAGCTGAAGGTCGCTATCCTTGAAGCGTGGGTCAATCTGGATGAAAACGTCATCGCCAATCTGATCAATTCTATGCCAAATAGAATTTTTGAGATCATTGCTAATGGTGGTGCAGCTATTTCATATTAGATTGTGTGTTTAATTCTTTCTTTGTTCAATAATTTTTGTTTTTGTGTTGTGTCCCTATACATTCTGGACGGCGAAAAAATCTGAGATTTAAAATAAATTCTTGTAAAATTGCTCAGCTGTTAGAGAAATGAACAAATAGAGGTTTTTCACCTTGTTGAATTCATTTATGACCAGTATTGATAGCCAAATATAACATGATTTTGAAAATCTTGATCTTCGGGAGTGTCCCTATACTTTCTGAAAGCACTGTATTGTTTTCAAACTCAAAGTCGTGTAGTAATCATCGATAACTTCTATCTGTTCTCCGATGCCCACGATCAGCAGCTTCCCGAATTTTAGAATGCGGATGGTAAGGGCTTTCCAATGGTGTAATGTTTGCTTATTTAAGTTGGGATAAATCCTCCGGTCTCTCAGATCTAAAGGAGTAAATTATCGTTAGTCCCTCGCTTTGCGTCTCTGCGTATCTGCCTCTCCGCGCCCAGCACACCCTCACTTTTGATGGTGTTGAAAGCGCACTGTCTTGCTTGTCTAGCTCGATGAGCGATGTCCGCGCGAAATGGATAAATTTCCAAGTGCAGAGTTTCACTCGGGTGACGATAGGAGCGGGGGTCAAATCAGCGACTCCAGACAGGCTGAAAAGAAAGTCACTCCAAGGGGCTACTTAATTAATGTCAACGTCTGGAACTCGATGTAGAGAATTGAACTCTACGGATGGTCCCCAGATCATCGGCTCATTCCTACCGCAGCGTTGAATCACAATGCGGCGCGGTCGACGCCATGCGATGCTATACCACGCGGTAAATTATTCATAGGCTTTCATGACCCACGTAGTTGGAATCTGCCAGGCTTTGAAAGAATAATCTTTAAAATTTTTCTATATGCATGGCGACAAATGACATAGATTACTGAAACATCGCACAAAGTCCGTTTCAACATCAAGATTGAGGCGCGCCTAGCTCCATGTATATGCGTCCGCTCGCGGCTTGCTCAAACTTCCGCGTCCAAGTCTTTTTTATCATCGTTCTCATCTTCAGTGTATTAGTACTGCTAAGCCACGTACTGTCGTTCTAGGGGTCAAATTCCTGTCCGCATTTGCGTAGTACGGCTGATTCATCATGCGACATGTGGTAATCGTGCTGAGACCACTTGGGTCCCGGCACGTTTCACCTTTCTCTTAGCACGATTATCACGTGTCGCATGATGCAACCGCCATGGTCCGCGATTGCGGACCGGAATTTGGCTCCGAGAGCGATAGTAATTCAAATCTATCTCAAATCTGCCGACTTCAAGACTGCGCCTCACGCGGATTGTCGCATACACGACGCTGCCGCTCGCGCGGACTTTTCGGTCCAAAAACAACTTTTTAATTTTTTTCGTATCCAGGCCTTAACCCATTGCTCATTCTAATCGCCGCGTTGCAGCGCAACGCAATGCGGCCGAATTTATGCAATAACGCTCTGCACGGTCAATCTTCTTCTTCGCGTTTTGTAATTGCTACGTCCATTCATTCGAATTTTCCACGCATCTGTTAATATCAAATCTGTGGCGCACGTGACGCGACCGCTCGCTCGGAATCGCGTGGATGACTACAGGCGTAATCATTTATTTATTCAAACAAGTAACAAAACCGTGAATATGTTTTCTAATCAGGTTTCGTTTTCAGAGTTTGAGGTTTTTCTAGATGTTGCTATGTTTTTTTTTACGTGAGCCCTCGGCCACGTCACAATAGATATAAATAAATAAATAGTCGAAGTACGTTCTTGAACAAATTCTCATCAAAATCCAACACGTCTTCATTACGTGGCTCACGAATGCCTATGAATAACTTACCGCGTTTTTATAGCATCGCATGGCGTCGACCGCGCCGCGTTGTGATTCAACGCTGCTGTAGGAATGATCTGGAGACCATCCGTAAAGTTCAATTCACTACGTTGAATTCGAGACGTTGATATTTGGTAAGTAGCCCCTTGGTGTGGCTTTCCTTTCAACCTGTCTGTAGTCGCTGATGAGCTAGGGACTATCCATCCCGTTGAATCACCTTCTAGCCTATCCCTACCCGTTGATGACTCAGGAACCTCCCTTGTGATTACCTTCTTCTCATGTTTCTCTTCCGGTTCTTCCTGCATTCATCTTACTGATTCACCCCACGCTCTTATCGTCGCCCGAGTGAAACTCTGCCCATGGAAATCTATCCATTTCGCGTAGACTTCGCTCATGAGCGAGACAGGCAAGACAGTGCGCTTTCGAAACCATCAAAAGTGGAGGTGTGCAGGGCGCGGAGAGGCAGAGACGCAGAGAAACAAAGCGAGGGACTAACGTTAAATTACTGCTTTAGATCTGAGAAACCGAAGGATTTATCCCAACTTAAACAAGCAAACATTACATCATTGGAAAGCCCTTACCACCAGCATTCTGAATTTCGGGAAGCGGCTGATCGTGGGTATCGGAGAACAGATAGAAGTTATCGATGATTACTACACGATTTTGAGTAAGAAAAGAATAGATGGCAAACAATCCGAGATGGTTTTCCGAACTATTTATTCTGCACAGCGAGCAGCTGCAAATATTACCAGCCCCTGAGAGGGAGTACGGGCCTTCTTGGAAGGGCTGCAGTGAGATCGTTCATTTGACGTCGCTGCGAACCACTTTTCACGTCCTAAACTTTCTCCAAATTCTCCACCATGGGTGGATTCAGACACAGTTGATGAAAAAAAATCCCACTCTCTGTAAATGTAAGCAAGAGGAGGCTTGTGGCAGTAGAAATGGTGACATATTCTGGCTTAGAAATTCAGGGAACCGAGATTTCACAGAAAAAGTCGGTCAGCAGCAGGCAGTTTATTCAACTGTTGTCTATCCCGTTAACACTGTTGAGGTGGACGAGGAATCACGTCAAATATCAGAAAATACTTGAATTTCCCCTTCGTGACGAAAAGTCGCAAGAGTCGCGATTTCGCGACTTTTGCGGTTTTTTTGAGAGAATTAGTGCGGGTATTGTATTTTCCGACGAATTCAGGCTTAATCATTCTCGGACTGGATTCTTTTTCAGGTAGATTTGTTTGCATGGAGCTTACAATTTGAACAATGTTTCGTGATCTCCTAGTATAACTTAGTCTAGTGAACGTACAGGGTCACAGCGGTAGATGTTCATGGGGCGTTCAACACCCAGCTAGTCGGTGATGTCCCGAACGTCGCACGGCGCGACACAATGATCGCATCTGGTCAACTCTCCAGACCTACAGAGTTTTTGTTTTCATCTGTTTTCCATCTGTTTTCCAGTCTACTTTTTGCGATTCTAGAAGTCCATATATTTCTTGTTACAGAACGGTTACACTTACTATTAGTGTTACAAAAAAAATAATATCTCAATTCACATTTGAAGAGTGATCAGGTAGATAGAATGCTTAGTAAACTGAATTTTTAACCCAGGGAAAGGGAACGTAGTAGAGTATCTAATAACGTCAGTAGAGTAAACCTATCGCTCGCACAGACACGAAGGATCGCTTCTTATTTTTGCTGTTTTGAGACTAGGATCATGAACTCTGTGTAAGAAATTCTCAATTGTAGCAGATTTGAGCAATTCTAGACCGTTTTTTTTTCGGTCTCTGTGGTATGCGTGGTTTCTGTGGTCTAAATTACGTGTAGATGAAAGATGGAGATTAGGTTCTTATCCAGATATTTTGATGGTAGGAGGATCTCCACCGACTTCTTCGCCGTTGGCCTGTGAACGGAGGGGCAGGCGTATGCCAAGGTCGATGTGATAGGCAACACCGAGAAAGTGGACAGAGAATCTCCTACTAGCAAGAAGCCTAAATCAATACGGAGGATTAAAGGCAGTGTTCACGATAATCTTTAACTTTGAGATTATTCGCTATATTGATTAAGTGGCCCCTCGAGTAGAACTAAAGTGGCGTAGAAATTGAGAAAAACGCACCAGACGTACACGAAATCTTTAAAGGCACAGTACACCCTCAGACACGAATTTGATGATTTTCTTGAAATTGTGTAGAAGACCCTTCCTGTATAACACGTGCCAAATGCGAGATCTCAATTCCTCCAAACAAGCGAGATATATGCGACCACCACAGGCCCGACCCCCTAACAGATTTTTGAACTCGATAGCGGCTCGATGGATGGATGAAATCCAACAAGTCGTCGTTCTTCAGTCCAATAGCGGACTGTCTCCTTATCCTGGCTTTCTCTCACGCAACGATTGCGAATGAAGAGAAATACAGGCCTGAGACAACTCTTCCACCAATTTTCACCCTTAAAATTAAGGCATCTTTGAGGAGCCATAACTCTGTTCAGAAGTGGTCTTGGACGATTTAAGAGATACCACTGTGATCAGCATGTGACTCTCTCTAAGACGAGCATGGAATCCAGAATTTAATTTATTGGGAGTTCTGTGCCTCTAAGTATGTATCACCCCGCCTCTTAAAGGCAGCAGACACGCTCAAAAAATGATATCAATTTTATGGAATAAATTGAAGTTCTGAAGCTGTTAGTATTAAGAAATAACGAAAAAGACGAAAACAAATCAACGGAAATTAAGATATAACGGTACGTTCTATATTGGCCCAGAAATGGACGAGTTGTACGGCACTGGCTGAAATAGCGGAGCTAGCAACACATTTGTTGGGATAACGACGCTAGTGTACTCGTACTGCCCTTTCTGGAACGCTCACGCCGTTAGAAGCCTAAAAAGTAATTTAAATTGGCAGCAATCGAGCATTGAATACCTGTATGTAGGGGCGGAGCCCGTATCGATGGGCGGAGCAAGGATGATTTCGTGACTGACTACGGCTCAAATACGCTCATTTGGACTCGTTTTTAACGCTTGCAACTTCGTGAGAACTCTTCTAGGGCCTACACGACCCCACTAATGTAGTTATATCAACAACTTTTTCGAGCGTGTCTGCTGCCTTTAACTATCACAGGAAGTGTTTGTTATGACAATGAAATCTTTTGTGGACCCATCCTTTGCAATTCTCAGCACTCTATTGCTCCGTTTTTCCTTAAGGCCCTAACTAAGATCCCCTAAGCATAAAATATCCTTCTATTTCCGATTGACCCAATTTTCCACCGGTGACAACGACCACTAACATGTTCATCCAACCGTTCAACTAGTCCATGATTTAGAATAATGTCACTGACATACTACGTTTTAATGCGTTTCTCGCCGTTTCTTCGTAATTATGGTCACTTTTGGAAGCCAACGCATTGTTTTATGTGAAAAACACAGAGACGAAAATCGTCGTGAACACTGCCTTCAAAGGCAGGGTTCTCGATAAAATCGGTTGTTGTGCTATCACCGTAGAATGGTAGATCTGGCCATCACAGAAGTGAAAATAAGTAAAAAATGTGAGAAAAAAGGCTCAAGTGAAAGTTATGGCTTGGTGTCCTCCCGCCCCCAATTATCAAGATTTGGGTAAAAGCCTGTTTGGTCAGCTTTTATTTTGCTTCTAAATAATTTCTGAACATTTCTGGAGACTACTGATTATTTTAACGGCGAAATAAATGCACTAATGGAAATCGCGTTAATTAGGGGGCCGGCCGACACCGGTAATTAGCCATTATACTTCGTCTTTGAGCGTTTTTCCCGCGATTTTCCGGATTTTTTCACTTACTTTCACTTTTCTGATGGCTAAATCTACATTCTTATGAAGAGACCTCAAAAGTCGTTTTTATCGCGGACCCTGCCTTTAAGCAGATTAGCGATAGGCTAGGAACAGAGAAGCCACTAAAACACAACAGCGAGAACAAATCTCGTGCGAGCGGGTGTCAGTCGGGCGCGCCATTGTCATTTGAGTGCGCCAGCCTACATCAGTTGCGAAATAGCGGGGAGGAACGTGACGTATCAGTGATCATGATTGGTTCGAAATATCATGGATGCCAGTTCCACTTCGAAGAGTTTCTCGCTAGTGTAGAGCTCTCACTAGGGAAGTGAACGACATCTAACTAGGAGTAATTCCAAAAGCGTCCCTAAATCTAGGTACTGTGCTATTCTGGGCCAAATTCCGGTGCGCAATTGCGTCTCGACCAGGGGTGTGCGTTTTTCGTTTTCTGGTTTCGTTTTTCGCCCTTTTTGGCGAAAAATCAATATCGAAAAACGAAAAGTTTAATTTTTTCAGTTTTTTCGGTCTGAAATTTGCGGTTCTGATGCGACTTGCAGTCGATCCTTCGCTGCTTACAGATGTCTCCAGCAAGTTTGCACACGTCTCTGACTTTATTCCAGAATCAAGCGAAGCAAACGTATGATCTGCACCTTGCACGACGGTTCCTTCTACTACATCACTTTCGATTAAAAATTACATTGATGGAGCCGAAATTTTTGAATTTCCTGTTTTTCAGCAGACTAAAACGACTCGGCGCATCTTTTGAGCATGGCCATAACTTTCAGGAATAATTCTCCGAAAAACCAAAATACACATGTCGACAGGCGGAAACATCACCAATATAATAACGCTAATCGATTCCGCATAGCAGATAACCTGCATCGGTAATTCGAAGGCAGCGTTCACGATAATCATTCTCGATGACTTTCCGCAGTGAAATGATAGGCGAGAAGAATTCTATGCTCTCAGTGACGAAAAAATGGTTTAAAAAGAGCTAGGAATGGCTAAATAATGGATGCAAACAGGCGTTCTGAGGTCACCGAAACTCCTCATGTCGCCTTTCGGCCCCTAGAACCTCGAGGTTGTGATAACATGAAGTACTCAAGTCAAGGAAATACTGATGAGCGAGCTAAACCGTTTGATTATCACTGTTATAACTGACTTTAACTTTATTACGCGCCCTTGCAGAAGTGTAGAAACATAGAAAAGGCAAAAAAAAACATCGAAAACATCAAGGAATTTAAAAATGACAAGTTTCGAAAGGAAAACGTAAAACAATTAATAGATCCTTGCTCGAAAATGTAGGTAATTTTTGACAAGTGTTTTGAATTTAACAAGTTGATCGGTATCTGAACAGTATGACTCATCTTCAAGTATTCCATGCCGGCTCTGAAGGTGAAGAAGCCGCGCCACAAAGAGGTGCGCGGCTGATGGAATTTAAGCTTGAACCTTTCTCTCCTAGTATTTGTTATATTTTGCTATGACTGAGCGCTCCGCTTTACTCCGCCCGGACTCATCCGAGCAAGATAAGCTTTAGCATCCTTCGTAGCGGCTGATTCCTCCCACGCTCAAACGCTCAAAAGTCAACTTAATAAAGTGTGGCCCTCTTTTTAGCAACAAAACACGGTTTCCGCGTTTTCTTCAAGCATGCCTTGCTGTATAGGGCACCAAAATTTCGGTAAACGAAAGAGATATCAAAAGTGCAATCTATTGTGAACACTGCTTTAAGTTCAGGAAAATTCGTTTTCGTTCATGGAAAAGACGTGGAGAATCGCTCTTTGGAGGCCCATAATTTTCAAGCGGAAGTCAGCCTAAATTTTCCTGCTCTCTATCGATCTATACCAAAAAAGTGCAAATAAAACTTTCTAGGCGAATGGCATCAAGTACAGATCCATCAAGCGAAACTGATTGAACGTAACCCCTATGTAGACACCGCGACTCAATGCGTGTGGTTGCGTCGCGGCCATTACCGTCCAATAGCGCAGAGACTGAGCTACTGGTCAGTGTTGGCCACGACGCAATCGCTCACACTTAAATCCAACATGACAGCGCAAGAAATTCGGCGCAAGAGTGTGCTGTCCATCAAGAACTATTGATGTTCGTCTCTCAACAACGTTTGTTCCGTTTTGATCTATGACTTGCCCACGATTTTCAACTTCTACGAATTCGGTTTTTTTCTTTCATGAAGTTAGGGACGACCTTCGAGCCCACAGTTTTGATCAAAAACGTGAAAAAACGTGGATGTGATCGTTCAGAGAACCACCGCAGTTTTTAAAACAAGAAGTTCACCACAAGAATTTAAGAAGGTGTTCAGCGCTAAATTTTGCCAGGATTCGACACTGCAACAAGGGTAAAATTCCTCTACATTGATACGCTTTGATTGGGTATGCTTTTGTGTCACCAAGAAAACATAATTCTGTCATTATTCAAAGCACTTCGATTACGTTGCCTTGTTTTTCCAGTCAAAATATGCAATTACGAAAATAAAATGTTTCAAAGACAAAAATTTTTCGGTTTCGGAATTTTTCGAATTCAAAACCGAAAATTTTCGTTTTTCGGTTTTTTCGGTTTCGAAGTTTTTCGCACATTGCCTGGTCTCGACACGCTTTGCGACCGAACGCGCTGGAGTCATTCGAGTTTCCAGCGCCGAAGCCGACTCGATATGGCTTTTTCATACAGTTTTCTCCAATTTAGTTCTTTTTCTAGTTTCTAAAACCCACCTAGAGTCAACAGATCGGCAGCTGCGGCGCTTGAAACTCTTCCGACTCGAATGTGCGCGGCCGCGAAGCGTGTCGAGACGCGATTGCGGACCGGAATCCGGTCCAGAGAAGCACAGTATGTAGCTGCTTAAGAGTTTTGAGTGTGATTAAGGAAGGGTTTTCTCATCTGGGGTCATGACAATTTCATGGAACAGGCAGCGTTTAGGGTGCTCAGAGAAATTCCTTTTGGAATTAGCTCCAAACTTTTTTTCTGAGGGTTATTCGGTGGTTGAACTGAAAATTGTGGTCCATTTTTCAGAAAAAAAAACGGTTCGAATCGCAGCCTCCCACCAAAGCACGTTTTAGCGGCAAAATGCGATGATTAGGTAATGTCCTGGATAGCAATGTATCCAAACTTCTCTGTTGAGGTTAACTGGAGTGCTCAACACGAATCTGAGGTCCGTTCATCGATTTTCGATAGATTACGGTTAGGTTACGGTGGTTATGTGTTAGTTTAGTCAAAGTCTCAAATCTAGCTGATTTGTTCCGAGAGGGTTTTTTAGGGGTTGCGAAACATTTTGTAAGACTTCGAAGCACTAAGTTAGGTTACGCCAGCTAAATCACATAATATCTGCCGTAACCTACAATAGGTCTCAGAAAAACAAGAAACGAATCCTAGATTCATATTCAGGACAACGAATTACCCCCAGAAGAAAGTTATTTAGCCAAATCCCGAATATTTTTTTGAACACCCTGAAAATTGCCTGATGAGGGCTTTCGCCTTTCCGCTCATCTAGAAAAACCCCTCCGTAACCCAGATGTACACCCAATTGGAATATGTGCCCGTACAATTGACCAGATCTACCAACACCGTAGTCAGTCTGGGAGTTCCATGAATTTTACTTTTCATTCTGCGTTTCAGATGTATTTTCGAATTTGCTTTTACCGCTTTGTGAAGCTATTGTGGCACAAGATGGAGGTAGGTTGCCTCAAAAATTGTTCTCAAGAAGCTTGCAAGAATCAAACAAAAGTCGCAACAGAAAACGCTGGATCCCATGCCCTGGTTAAAAATTGTTAGAAAATAGTCAGCCAAAATCAGTAAAAATGTCGGCAAAAAACGTTGTTGAAGGAATTCCTGCAGAAAACAGCACAGCCAAAAAGTGTTGCTAAGGAAAATTCCAGCGAAAAAAGCACACCGAAGTGCTTTTTGAAAAGTTGCGCACGAAATCACTCGCAAAACGCAGTAGGCAGCACAAAACGTTGTGGCAAGGCTGATTTTCCAAGATAGGTAGAAAGTAGTCGGCGGAAGTTGGTGAAAATACAACGTGAAACTTTGATAAAAGTAGATCTTGAAACATCAGTAGGAAGCAGCTTCAAATACAAGATTGAACCACGTCCTCGCAGTCTACACTGCTCCAATATTCTTCAATGAGTTTGCTGCAAGTGATTGCTTGTGTACAAACGAATCTAGATTTGACCGAATGTGGGTGCTTGGCGCTGTTCGACTGCTGCGCTAGGCTGGCGCGCTCTAATGACAACGCGCGACGCGGCGGCCGCTCGCACGAAATTTGTTCCCACTGTGTTTCAGTGGCTTCTCGAGGCACAGCCACCGGTGGAGGTTAGAATCGATGTATCCAGGAAAACCTATTTTCGTTTACACGATTCCCGAAATTGAAATAGTCGTTCCGTTATCCGGGATTTTGAAAAATTTGCGCTCATCCCTGCATTTCAGCAATTTTGGCAGGTTTTTGTACGCCACAAGACTACATATTATCAGCAACAAAACTGTCATGGACAGGCGTGAAAACAAGAAGAGTTCCGATGAAACGAAGCTAAGCCGAGCGACGAGTATTGGCTTCGAATGGAAGAGGGAAACGGTTTGGAAAAAAGTAAAACTCAAATTAATGAATCAACGGAAGTTGGACAGTACCTCCAGAAGTTTGAAATTCCGCTTGTTCTCTCATACCCTACCTGATTCGGTTAGAAGTAAGGTAAGATTTATTTCGACCTCTCCTGTATAACACTTGCCCAGGGCCACATGTGAATTCTTCTGAGTAAACGAGATAAGAGCGACCATCACAGACCACGCCACTTTTTTCGATTTTCGATTACTATAACGCACAAAAGGCGTCCTTTATACTCCCGCCGCCGTGCGGCGCGGCGCAGTGTATCGTATAGGGGTCGTTTATTCTTCCGCCGCGGCGCGGCGAGATGCAATACAGCCATATCGATCAAGCGGCGCCGCCTGGCGGCGCCGCGAGGCGTTCAGAGTTTTTCTGCTCGAAATCTTCCAACGGTGCCGCACGCGGCCGCCGCCTAGATGCTGCCGCGCCTCCCTAGGAAAGCAGGCGCCCGCGTGCGATCCGCATTGACATAGTATGCTTCTTTTGCTGTTAATTCATAAACATGCTCAATTTTGTTCTTCTGATTCATCTCTAAAATTCCTTCCAAGGTCCTGGGCGTTGTTTATAGTAGGCTGGGTTGTGAAAATTTTATTTTTTTAGCTTTTGAAATCATTTTTTCTAAAGAGAAATCGTTTTCGAAGACTCCATCCGCCTTCGGGTGCTGTGTTATGGTACGAAAAAAAATAGATGTTTCTTTTGCACAAGAATTCACTTATTACAATCGGCCTTGTGTTATGTCAGAGCTACGCCAGGCCGTGTTTAACGTAATTCTGCGACGTCCCCGCGTAATTTCGACGCAGCCCGATTGTACATCCTGGTAGCGCGATTTTTTAAGCGCCGGACCGCCCCACTTTTTTTTTGCAGCACCGCTCCGCAGCGGAAGTATAAACGACCCCATAGGGGCCGTTTACACCTCCGCCTCTGAGCGGCGCGGTGGAGTGCTATCCTATCATAACGATCGTGCAGCGCTGCGTGATCAATATTAGGGGTCGTTTATACTCCCGCCGTCGAGCGGTGCGGCAAAGTGCATTTCTGTACTATTGATCACGCGGCGCGGCACGATCGATATCATAGGATTGAACTTCGCCGCGCCGCTCGGCGGCGGAAGTACAAACGACGCCAAACAGAAATGCATTAACCCGCGCCGCTCGGCGGCGGTAGTATAGACGACCCCATATAGGCACAATAAAATCGATCGTGCTGCGCCGCGCGATCAATATTACAGAAATTCACTGAATCGCGCCGCTCGGCGGCGGAAGTATAAATGAAGCCTCCAGCCACTATCCCTTCGTCTTGAATCGCTCTAGCACATCGACTGCGAATGAAGAGAAATGCAACTCTGAGACAACCCCGCCCCATCCGTCTATTTCGGCGCGATCGATGCAGTACGTTGGAAGTTCTTTCTCAAACGTTAGAAGGTGTTTTGAGCTTTAAATTTATCAGGTGAATGAAGTTCTTTTCTCTTCCTTTCATCAAAGATTATCTACATAAAGATGGGGAGCTTCCGCTACGCAGATTAGAATGCCAGGGTTTCCCGAGATAAGCAATTTTTCACACTGGATCGTGAGTGCCTGCTATGGCGCCTTTATTCTTCGTGTTACATCGGACTAGGTGAGTGACGGAGGGCCGGCTTATCTTGACTATCTTGGAGTATAATACTTTCAATTAGTTTTTTCGAAATTCTATATTTTCGCAATAGTGCTTAGGTGACTCAGCAAACTCTTCCTGCATCTCAGAAGGGACCAGCACGGGGGTTAAATACAAAAAAAACGGTTAGCAGTTTTCATCGCGTACGATGCCTTTGAGCCCTAGCAATGATCAAGTCTTTTGATAGATTTTTGAACAGGATCTTTAAGAGAGTGTCTACGATGAAAACCGTCTCGATTTCACAACGGGAGTCGAACGCTGCGGAGCCCATAGCAGAAGCGATGAAAAAAAAACGGTCAAAAAGAGTTCTAGATAAACTGGGTCCGTTTGAATTGTCGAAAAATATCCAGCATGGCAGTACTCGAGTAATCCTGACTCGCAAGCCAGCTAAAAGGCAGTGTTCACTATGAAAATCCCTGTTCTGTTTCTCCGCCTATCTTGAAAACGGTCCCATTCTGATTCTAATGATATCTCTGGAATCGCTCAAGGCCTTCTGGGAACGGAGTTATGGTCCCTAAAAGATTGAGCTAGGGAAGCATGGTGGACGAGTTGTCCGAAGCTTGTAACTTCCGTCATTTCCAGCCAATGTGTGCGAGCTGACCTGAGTAAAGAGAGAAGTTGAGAATGAAGGGAAGAACGGGGCTTTTGATCGGAGGCCATCGCGCATCTCACGATCTTGAGTGTTCCATTGTTCACGTCGAGGGACGGGAAGGGGCAGGACTTGTTCAAAGCGGCGGGGTTTGCCCATTTTTCTAAGCCGTTTTGTGGCTCCTGGGTAACTTTTCGTCCCGTTTCTTGCTTCTGAGAGCCACGAGAAGAGTTTGTCATGAAATACTCGAGGATGAAGTTTATCGTGAACAGTGCCTTTAACTTGACTTATACGATAAATGCGGTAGAAGACAGAATCCGAAGAAACACCGAGATGTTCTACGGTTGGAATGCATGTTAGATAGCCAACAATTATTCTGCTTGTTTCGTAGACTCTAATTTAATAGTGGTATCATTTGAGATTGCTTTCACGAATTCAACTTTCAAACTGTTTTTTTTGTAGCGGAGTGGTTCAGCGATTTGGCGACGCGTTTTGCTCACATACTAGCAGCCTAGATAGCGTTAGGCGCATCCAACGGCGTTGAAATTTTGGTAAGAGCTGCGCGTGGTAAGGGGAGAAGGTAAGAGCTAAAGTTTACGCTCCTTTTTTTTGTCATGGATCCGTCTGGTGTGGCCAGCCTTCACACTGTGTTTATACCGTCTGAAGCGATTGCATCCAAGCAAATGCAATTGTACTCCGACGACACTCCGTCGCCATCGTTTGAGTGGTATGCGCGCTGTATGCGAATATCACGCAATTTTTGAGAAATATGTAGTGTAACACCCCTAGGCGATCTGACGCCATGACATGAGCATTCAAATTACATATTTCTGCGACAAATATTTAACTCGCTGACGACTGAAAAATTATTAGGGGTACCGGAAAGTAATGTCGTTTCTGCGTATGCCAGTGCTTCATTGTCATTTATCAGCTCACTCTTTGGTTCAGAGGCGCGCCAAAGCCATTTTGAGGTTATAGTGACTTCTATACATATAGACAATTGAACTAATTTTTTTTCTGTAATTTGGGGTGAAATGACCAGCTAAATACCAGAAGAGGTACACATCCGACATTGCATGCTCTTTGAGTTTTGCAAGAGAAGTAACGGAACAGTTACTACCGAAAATATTTGCGATGTTCATCCAAATGCATTGGACATTCGTGAAATGATATACACAATCCGAGCCGTATGAATGAGCGAAGGAATACTCGATTCTTGGAGACATGCGATCATCGTACCTCTTTACAAGAAGTTATCCGTCACGTATCCTAAGAACTACAGAGGAATCTCTCTACTTCGTGTCATGTACGAGGTCTTACAACGTATCGTTCTTGAGCAGCTTATCAAACATCGTGAAGGAACGACCAGAGAGGAGCAAGCCGGTTATCGACCTGGAAAATCGACCATCGGCCAAGTGTTCTTCGTGAGAAGAGTAACTGAATCGTGGCAGCGGCATTCGAAGCTATTACAGCTTGCTTTTCTGAACTCTGAAGCCGTATTGAACTCTTCTCATCGTGATCGATTGCTCAACGCTCTACGAGTCGATGAAGTCCCGGAAAAGTATGTTCGGTTAACCGAGGACATGAAAAAGGAACAACACCAGTAGTTTGTACACCTGTTGGATTTATGACAGCTTTCGAGGTGAAAACAGGGGAAAGGCAAGGAGCTGTGGCAGGACCTTTTCTTTTCAACTTTGCCGTTGATGACATCATGCGTAGAGTTGCAGAACAGTTTCCTGCAGACGTGATAATAACACCATCAGGACGCTCCCTTGTCGACCTGGAGTACGCCGACGGCATTGTGTTATTCGCTGACAACAACACAAAACTGAAAACGATAGTGAACCTCGTCTCGAAGTATGCCGCAGTCTATGAACTTCGTCTTCGTCCCGAAAAATGCAAGCAGATGTGGGTCTTTCAGAGGCCTTCAACGGGAGTTTCTGTGGACGGACAACGTATCGAATTTGTGGATGATTTTTGTTTTTCGGGCTGTTTACTAAAGAGCGATGGTAGTCATGCAGCGGATATTCAACAAGAATGTACTAAAGCTACATCTACATTTAACTCTTTAACCAAGCGTTTGTGGTCTACCATCATGGCGAAGGAAGTCACGTTGCGCGTCTATTTATCCGCTATTCGACCCATCTTGATGTATGGACCGGAGGTGTGGGCAGCACCGAAGACGCAGATGGAAAAGTTGGATTGTACGGACAGGAAGCATTTTAGGCGTTTGCTTGGATATTTCTGGCCGCGTGTATGCCATAACGAAGATCTTTACAAGGAAATTTCTAGTCAATCTGGATTATATTAATTACTTTTAAGTTTCTGTTCATCGTTTATGATTGACAAATAAATGATAGTGATAAAAAAATCGATGCAGTACATCAACCGCTGACACGAGGGAGATGTCAGCACCTCCCAACTCCATCTCAAGCAGCCATGGAAAGTTGACTTCGACTGCTCAGTCACATACAAAAGTAAGAAGAGCGCCGAATTGTCTCGGAAAATATCCTCTAGAAATGCTTCCAAATCCTGTCTGGAAACGGCCACCTGAACGTAGGCGAAAGTTCTGGGCAGATGTGGTTAAAGAGAATTTTAAATCACTTGGCATCGAAAGACAGCTCAGGCGCGACGCTTACTTTTGCAGGAAATGGAATAGTGACAGTTGGATGGAATGTGTTCAAACTGTGGCTGGAAAAAAATGGACATGGCTGACTACTATGACGGCACACCTCGGCGAAGATGCGGAATGACCTCGTCCGGGGGGAGCCAGCGGATAAAGTCAGTAAGTCAAGTCATTGGACATTCGACTCCTATCGACCAGGAGGACCGTTAGCGTTGGACTAGGACGTGTTAAAGGCGTAGCCCAACCTCGAAATCGTTTTTCTGTTTTTCTGCTCATCCTGAAGACAGTCCCACGATGATTCCAAGGTGGCCTCTAGAATCGTACAAAACCCTCTGGGAACGCAGTTCAGGCTCCTGAAAAAATTGCCTAGAATTGAGCAGCGAAAGCATGGTGGACGAGTTGTACAAGGCTTGTAACTCCAGTCATTCGCAACCATTGTGTCGGAGCGGACCTGATTGAAGAGTGAGGCTGAGAATGAAGGGAGTAGCAGGGTTACTAATCGAAAAAACGTTGCTCATATTGTCACCATTGAGCTCGAGAGGTTTTCAAAGGGGGCGTGCCAAAGTGGCTTCTTGCTGTGTGAGCGATAGAGTGGCTTCCTCCTATACCTCGCTTATTCGGTTGAGTTGGCAGGTGTTCTGTAGGGTGGGTCTACTTGACAGCTATGTGAAAATGGCAGATTTCGTCCCTGAGGTTGAACTGGGCCTTCAAGGGCGGAAATGAAAGAGAATCCGTGTCAGACGATCGAGGAATTGTCAAATACTCAGGCAAACCATCGCTCCGAGCGGTACCGGAGAGCTACTCGAGCGGCGCTCCCTCTCCGCTCCGAGCGAAAATTAGCCACCTACTCGGGCCACAGTAGCCGCTCTCCGGGCCACAGCAGTATCGCTCGGAGCGATCTTCGGTCCCAACTGGCACTGCGGTCTCTGTTCGGGCGATTTTCAAAAATTTCCTAATTGCTATTTTTTCTTTATTTCCGCCTCTTTTGGAGAGGATTAAGCCTGTTAAGAGGATGAGGTACCTGTTGTTACAGCCTGTGGGTCAGGAGGTTAATCCTGCCACAGGCCGCAACAGAGATACCATCCCAGCATGGTCCGCAATGAGGAAGCCTTCCCCACCGCGGGCCATGGGGATCCCTCGGCCGCCAAAGAATTGTCATCCTGAGAGTGATCCGAGGTCACCTCTCAAGAGTGGCCTCGAATGGCCAACTACCCGTCTACACGAGGCGAGCAGCCTTTTATACCCACAGGATTGCTTGTTCTTTGAGTGATAACGTGGCTCGCACGTTATCACTCAAAAACAACTAATCCCGCGTCTCTCTATCTCTGGCGATGGCACCGCTGTGGCCCCGAGAGCGACCGGGAGAGCGACCGAGGGGCGAACTGCACCGGACAGGGACCGCGGTGCCAGTTGGCCCCTCCGCCGCTGTCCGGGCGATGACGTCATAATTGGGGAGGAGCCGGTCTCGCTCGGAGCGATGGTTTGCCTGAGTAGTCTTAACCAACCTTGGTCGATTATCTAAGAACATTTGAAGAAGGTTGGGTAAGTAACCAGAGCAGTATGTGTTTGTATTTAGTGTAAGAAAACGACAATCATTTCCGGTCTCCCTAATAGAATAGTAAACTTCGAAACACAATGAGTACTTATTGCTTACGAAATGAGTTATGTTGGTCGATGCCTTCAAAGTGAGGGCTGATTATCTGACCAGAAAAATTTAATTCAAATATTATATAGTCGGCACAGTCGTCAACGTGTTGATGAACTCGATTCCAGGGTGCTGCATGTTGATGACTTTATTACGACCAATTTATTAAATATCACTGCAAACTGTACAATGTGAAAACGTGCCACGGTGTCGTTCACTCGACGCCCTGTAGCTGGGAAACGACTTGATTTGATGAACAAAATCGCGACATCTCCTTCATAGTTTCGGACCAAGATTGTCTATGAGTGCACAGCAGGCGGAATCTTTTGAGAGAGCCGAACGCAAACGGATTCTGAATAACGGAACATACACAGAATTTTCTGTAGAAAAAAATAAGACTGCACTCACATTTGCTAAGGGGAAACAATGCTCATCGAAATGAAGCACGAGATCTTCATGGCATCGATCCTGCTTCTCCTTGCCGTTTATTACTGAGGTGTTGCCACTAGTTCCACTAAGAGCTTTCAGTAGCGCCTCGAAAATCGCCATGAATTGCTCACGTTTCTGGAAATTTCTCTTTGAAGAACCAGAAATTCCAATCAAGCGATTCGGTTAAGGAAGTCGTTTTCTATTGTGCCGAGAAATACTTATATGTGCGTATGATATGGTGCTGAACATGCAATGAGTAAGAAAAAAGAAATTAAAGGTGGGCGCAGATTAGGTTTTCTCAGGTTAAAACATAAAAAGCACAGTTCAGTTTCAACGATATTTTTTACCTTGGAGAAAAATTCGCGCTGATCCTATAGGTATCTCCAGAATTGCTCGAGGCCATTTACAGACGGAATTTGTGCTTGTCATGCTTGCATCTACATTTTAGGACCTGCTACAGGAGAAGGGTACATACACATCGACTCACGAGCAGAGGGAACTATTAGGTACTAGCTATTGAATTTTGAAAAATGTCTTGTCATATTCGATGGCTTACGAGTAGCAAGTCTTCTTAAAGGCACTGTTCGCGATAAACTCTGTCGTTTTCTTTAAAGAAATTGGTCGTGTAATGGTAACACTCTCGCCCGGAAAGCGTGCAATGCAGGTTTGAGTCCTGCCTGACATCTGAGTTTTGCGTTCAACTCAGCTACCTTGTGATAACTTGTGATCATACACCATGCCATAATAAGGCATCAAATATGCAAAAACATCCAAATTCTGTCTTCAAAAGGCCTCAGCCTAACTGGGTTTAATGCCGATTTGTGCTTACCAGATCATACCCGTCATGGGTGATTGCTGTTGTGCCCACACAGTTCATGTGTGAATAGCTGAGTGATGCAGAACGGGTTGTCGGCGGTGTAATGGTAACACTCTCGCCCGAAAAGCGTGCAATGCAGGTTCGAGTCCTGCCTGACATCTGAGTTTTGCGTTCAACTCAGCTACCTTGTGATAACTTGTGATCATATACCATGCCATAATAAGGCAGCAAATATGCAAAAACATCAAGATTCTGTCTTCAAAAGGCCTCAGCCTAACTGGGTTTAATGCCGATTTGTGCTTACCAGATCATACCCATCATGGGTGATTGCTGTTGTGCCCACACAGTTCATGTGTGAATAGCTGAGTGATGCAGAACGGGGTGTCGGTGGTGTAATGGTAACACTCTCGCCCGAAAAGCGTGCAATGCAGGTTCGAGTCCTGCCTGACATCTGAGTTTTGCGTTCAACTCAGCTACCTTGTGATAACTTGTGATCATATACCATGCCATAATAAGGCATCAAATATTCAAAAACGTCAAAATTCTGTCTTCAAAAGGCCTCAGCCTAACTGGGTTTAATGCCGATTTGTGCTTACCAGATCATACCCGTCATGGGTGATTGCTGTTGTGCCCACACAGTTCATGTGTGAATAGCTGAGTGATGCAGAACGGGTTGTCGGCGGTGTAATGGTAACACTCTCGCCCGAAAAGCGTGCAATGCAGGTTCGAGTCCTGCCTGACATCTGAGTTTTGCGTTCAACTCAGCTACCTTGTGATAACTTGTGATCATATACCATGCCATAATAAGGCATCAAATATTCAAAAACATCAAAATTCTGTCTTCAAAAGGCCTCAGCTTAACTGGGTTTAATGCCGATTTGTGCTTACCAGATCATACCCGTCATCGGGTGATTGCTGTTGTGCCCACACTGTTCATGTGTGAATAGCTGAGTGATGCAAAACAGGGTGTCGGTGGTGTTATGGTAACACTCTCGCCCGGAAAGCCTGCAATGCAGGTTCGAGTCCTGCCTGACATCTGAGTTTTGCGTTCAACTCAGCTACCTTATGATAACTTGTGATCATATACCATGCCATAATAAGGCATCAAATATTCAAAAACATCAAAATTCTGTCTTCAAAAGGCCTCAGCTTAACTGGGTTTAATGCCGATTTGTGCTTACCAGATCATACCCGTCATCGGGTGATTGCTGTTGTGCCCACACAGTTCATGTGTGAATAGCTGAGTGATGCAGAACGGGGTGTCGGTGGTGTAATGGTAACACTCTCGCCCGGAAAGCGTGCAATGCAGGTTCGAGTCCTGCCTGACATCTGAGTTTTGCGTTCAACTCAGCTACCTTGTGATAACTTGTGATCATATACCATGCCATAATAAGGCATCAAATATTCAAAAACATCAAAATTCTGTCTTCAAAAGGCCTCAGCTTAACTGGGTTTAATGCCGATTTGTGCTTACCAGATCATACCCGTCATCGGGTGATTGCTGTTGTGCCCACACAGTTCATGTGTGAATAGCTGAGTGATGCAGAACGGGGTGTCGGTGGTGTAATGGTAACACTCTCGCCCGGAAAGCGTGCAATGCAGGTTCGAGTCCTGCCTGACATCTGAGTTTTGCGTTCAACTCCAGCTACCTTGTGATAACTTGTGATCATATACCATGCCATAATAAGGCATCAAATATTCAAAAACATCAAAATTCTGTCTTCAAAGGCCTCAGCCTAACTGGGTTTAATGCCGATTTGTGCTTACCAGATCATACCCGTCATCGGGTGATTGCTGTTGTGCCCACACAGTTCATGTGTGAATAGCTGAGTGATGCAGAACGGGGTGTCGGTGGTGTAATGGTAACACTCTCGCCCGAAAGCGTGCAATGCAGGTTCGAGTCCTGCCTGACATCTGAGTTTTGCGATCAACTCAGGTACCTTGTGATAACTTGTGATCATATACCATGCCATAAAAAGGCATCAAATATTCAAAATATCAAAATTCTGTCCTCAAAGGCCTCAGCTTAACTGGGTTTAATGCCGATTTGTGCTTACCAGATCATACCCGCCATCGGGTGATTGCTGTTGTGCCCACACAGTTCATGTGTGAATAGCTGAAGGATGCAGAGCGGGGTGTCGGTGGTGTAATGGTAACACTCTTGCCCGGAAAGACGTGACATGTGAGTTTTGCGTTCAACTCAGCTACCTTGTGATAACTTGTGATCATATACCATGCCGTAATATGGCATCAAATATTCAAAAAAACATAAAAATTCTGTCTTCAGAAGGCCTCAGCTTGACTGGGTTTATTGCCGATTTGTGCTTACCAGATCATACCCGTCATCGTTTGATTGCTGTTGTGCCCACACAGTTCATGTGTGAATAGCTGAGTGATGCAGAACGGGGTGTCGGTGGTGTAATGGTAACACTCTCGCCCGGAAAGCGTGCAATGCAGGTTCGAGTCCTGCCTGACATCTGAGTTTTGCGTTCTACTCAGCTACCTTGTGATAACTTGTGATCATATACCATGCCATAATAAGGCATCAAATATTCAAAAACATCAAAATTCTGTCTTCAAAAGGCCTCAGCTTAACTGGGTTTAATGCCGATTTGTGCTTACCAGATCATACCCGTCATCGGGTGATTGCTGTTGTGCCCACACAGTTCATGTGTGAATAGCTGAGTGATGCAGAACGGGGTGTCGGTGGTGTAATGGTAACACTCTCGCCCTGAAAGCGTGCAATGCAGGTTCAGAGTCCTGCCTGACATCTGAGTTTTGCGTTCAACTCAGCTACCTTGTGATAACATGTGATCATATACCATGCCATAATAAGGCATCAAATATTCAAAAACATCAAAATTCTGTCTTCAAAGGGCCTCAGCTTAACTGGGTTTAATGCCGATTTGTGCTTACCAGATCATACCCGTCATCGGGTGATTGCTGTTGTGCCCACACAGTTCATGTGTGAATCGCTGAGTGATGCAGAACGGGGTGTCGGTGGTGTAATGGTAACACTCTCGCCCGGAAAGCGTGCAATGCAGGTTCGAGTCCTGCCTGACATCTGAGTTTTGCGTTCAACTCAGCTACCTTGTGATAACATGTGATCATATACCATGCCATAATAAGGCATCAAATATTCAAAAACATCAAAATTCTGTCTTCAAAGCGGCTCAGCTTAACTGGGTTTAATGCCGATTTGTGCTTACCAGATCATACCCGTCATCGGGTGATTGCTGTTGTGCCCACACAGATCATGTATGATTAGCTGAGTGATGCAGAACGGGGTGTCGGTGGTGTAATGGTAACACTTTCGCCCGGAAAGCGTGCAATGCAGGTTCGAGTCCTGCCTGACATCTGAGTTTTGCGTTCAACTCAGCTACCTTGTGATAACATGTGATCATACACCATGCCATAATAAGGCATCAAATATTCAAAAACATCAAAATTCTGTCTTCAAAGGGCCTCAGCTTAACTGGGTTTAATGCCGATTTGTGCTTACCAGATTATACCCGTCATCGGGTGATTGCTGTTGTGCCCACACAGATCATGTATGATTAGCTGAGTGATGCAGAACGGGGTGTCGGTGGTGTAATGGTAACACTCTCGCCCGGAAAGCGTGCAATGCAGGTTCGAGTCCTGCCTGACATCTGAGTTTTGCGTTCAACTCAGCTACCTTGTGATAACATGTGATCATATACCATGCCATAATAAGGCATCAAATATTCAAAAACATCAAAATTCTGTCTTCAAAGGGCCTCAGCTTAACTGGGTTTAATGCCGATTTGTGCTTACCAGATTATACCCGTCATCGGGTGATTGCTGTTGTGCCCACACAGATCATGTATGAATAGCAGAGGAATGCAGAGCGGGGTGTCGGTGGTGCAATCGTAACACACTCGCCCGAAAAGCATGCAATGCAGGTTCGAGTCCTGCCTGACATCTGAGTTTTGCGTTCAACTCAGCTACCTTGTGATAACTTGTGATCATATACCATGCCATAATAAGGCATCAAATATTCAAAAACATCAAAATTCTGTCTTCAAAAGGCCTCAGCTTAACTGGGTTTAATGCCGATTTGTGCTTACCAGATCATACCCGTCATCGGGTGATTGCTGTTGTGCCCACACAGTTCATGTGTGAATAGCTGAGTGATGCAGAACGGGGTGTCGGTGGTGTAATGGTAACACTCTCGCCCGGAAAGCGTGCAATGCAGGTTCGAGTCCTGCCTGACATCTGAGTTTTGCGTTCAACTCAGCTACCTTGTGATAACTTGTGATCATATACCATGCCATAATAAGGCATCAAATATTCAAAAACATCAAAATTCTGTCTTCAAAAGGCCTCAGCTTAACTGGGTTTAATGCCGATTTGTGCTTACCAGATCATACCCGTCATCGGGTGATTGCTGTTGTGCCCACACAGTTCATGTGTGAATAGCTGAGTGATGCAGAACGGGGTGTCGGTGGTGTAATGGTAACACTCTCGCCCGGAAAGCGTGCAATGCAGGTTCGAGTCCTGCCTGACATCTGAGTTTTGCGTTCAACTCAGCTACCTTGTGATAACTTGTGATCATATACCATGCCATAATAAGGCATCAAATATTCAAAAACATCAAAATTCTGTCTTCAAAAGGCCTCAGCTTAACTGGGTTTAATGCCGATTTGTGCTTACCAGATCATACCCGTCATCGGGTGATTGCTGTTGTGCCCACACAGTTCATGTGTGAATAGCTGAGTGATGCAGAACGGGGTGTCGGTGGTGTAATGGTAACACTCTCGCCCGAAAAGCGTGCAATGCAGGTTCGAGTCCTGCCTGACATCTGAGTTTTGCGTTCAACTCAGCTACCTTGTGATAACTTGTGATCATATACCATGCCATAATAAGGCATCAAATATTCAAAAACATCAAAATTCTGTCTTCAAAGGCCTCAGCTTAACTGGGTTCTAATGCCGATTGGTGCTTACCAGATCATACCCGTCATCGGGTGATTGCTGTTGTGCCCACACAGTTCATGTGTGAATAGCTGAGTGATGCAGAACGGGGTGTCGGTGGTGTAATGGTAACACTCTCTCGCCCGGAAAGCGTGCAATGCAGGTTCGAGTCCTGCCTGACATCTGAGTTTTGCGTTCAACTCAGCTACCTTGTGATAACTTGTGATCATATACCATGCCATAATAAGGCATCAAATATTCAAAAACATCAAAATTCTGTCTTCAAAAGGCCTCAGCTTAACTGGGTTTAATGCCGATTTGTGCTTACCAGATCATACCCGTCATCGGGTGATTGCTGTTGTGCCCACACAGTTCATGTGTGAATAGCTGAGTGATGCAGAACGGGGTGTCTGTGGTGTAATGGCAACACTCTTGCCCGAAAAGCGTGCAATGCAGGTTCGAGTCCTGCCTGACATCTGAGTTTTGCGTTCAACTCAGCTACCTTGTGATAACTTGTGATCATATACCATGCCATAATAAGGCATCAAATATTCAAAAAACATCAAAATTCTGTCTTCAAAAGGCCTCAGCTTAACTGGGTTTAATGCCGATTTGTGCTTACCAGATCATACCCGTCATGGGTGATTGCTGTTGTGCCCACACAGTTCATGTGTGAATAGCTGAGTGATGCAGAGCGGGGTGTCGGTGGTGTAATGCTAACACTCTCGCCCGGAAAGCGTGCAATGCAGGTTCGAGTCCTGCCTGACATCTGAGTTTTGCGTTTAACTTAGCTACCTTTTGATAATTTGTGATCATATATAATGCCATAATAAGGCATCAAATATTCAAAAACATCAAAATTCTGTCTTCAAAAGGCCTCAGCTTAACTGGGTTTAATGCCGATTTGTGCTTACCAGATCATACCCGTCATCGGGTGATTGCTGTTGTGCCCACACAGTTCATGTGTGAATAGCTGAGTGATGCAGAACGGGGTGTCGGTGGTGTAATGGTAACACTCTCGCCCGGAAAGCGTGCAATGCAGGTTCGAGTCCTGCCTGACATCTGAGTTTTGCGTTCAACTCAGCTACCTTGTGATAACTTGTGATCATATACCATGCCATAATAAGGCATCAAATATTCAAAAACATCAAAATTCTGTCTTCAAAAGGCCTCAGCTTAACTGGGTTTAATGCCGATTTGTGCTTACCAGATCATACCCGTCATCGGGTGATTGCTGCTGCGCCCACACAGTTCATGTGTGAATAGCTGAGTGAGGCAGAACGTGGTGTCGGTGGTGTAATGGTAACACTCTCGCCCAGAAAGCGTGCAATGCAGGTTCGAGTCCTGCCTGGCATCTGAGTTTTGCGTTCAACTCAGCTACCTTGTTATAACTTGTGATCATATACCATGCCTTAATAAGTCATCAAATATTCAAAAACATCAATCTGTCTTCAAAGGGCCTCAGCTTAACTGGGTTTAATGCCGATTTGTGCTTACCAGATCATACCCGTCATCGGGTGATTGCTGTTGTGCCCACACAGTTCATGTGTGAATAGCTGAGTGATGCAGAACGGGGTGTGGGTGGTGTAATGGTAACACTCTCGCCCGAAAGCGTGCAATGCAGGTTCGAGTCCTGCCTGACATCTGAGTTTTGCGTTCAACTCAGCTACCTTGTGATAACTTGTGATCATATACCATGCCATAATAAGGCATCAAATATTCAAAAACATCAAAATTCTGTCTTCAAAAGGCCTCAGCTTAACTGGGTTTAATGCCGATTTGTGCTTACCAGATCATACCCGTCATCGGGTGATTGCTGTTGTGCCCACACAGATCATGTGTGATTAGCTGAGTGATGCAGAACGGGGTGTCGGTGGTGTAATGGTAACACTCTCGCCCGGAAAGCGTGCAATGCAGGTTCGAGTCCTGCCTGACATCTGAGTTTTGCGTTCAACTCAGCTACCTTGTGATAACATGTGATCATATACCATGCCATAATAAGGCATCAAATATTCAAAAACATCAAAATTTTGTCTTCAAAGGGTCTCAGCTTAACTGGGTTTAATGCCGATTTGTGCTTACCAGATTATACCCGTCATCGGGTGATTGCTGTTGTGCCCACACAGATCATGTATGAATACCTGAGTGATGCAGAACGGGGTGTCGGTGGTGTAATGGTAACACTCTCGCCCGGAAAGCGTGCAATGCAGGTTCGAGTCCTGCCTGACATCTGAGTTTTGCGTTCAACTCAGCTACCTTGTGATAACATGTGATCATATACCATGCCATAATAAGGCATCAAATATTCAAAAACATCAAAATTCTGTCTTCAAAGGGCCTCAGCTTAACTGGGTTTAATGCCGATTTGTGCTTACCAGATTATACCCGTCATCGGGTGATTGCTGTTGTGCCCACGCAGATCGTGTATGAATACCTGAGTGATGCAGAACGGGGTGTCGGTGGTGTAATGGTAACACTCTCGCCCGGAAAGCGTGCAATGCAGGTTCGAGTCCTGCCTGACATCTGAGTTTTGCGTTCAACTCAGCTACCTTGTGATAACATGTGATCATATACCATGCCATAATAAGGCATCAAATATTCAAAAACATCCAAAATTCTGTCTTCAAAGGCCTCAGCTTAACTGGGTTTAATGCCGATTTGTGCTTACCAGATCATACCGTCCTGGGGTGATTGCTGCTGTGCCCCCACAGTTCATGTGTGAAGAGCTGAGTGATGCAGAACGGGGTGTCGGTGGTGTAATGGTAACACTCTCGCCCGGAAAGCGTGCAATGCAGGTTCGAGTCCTGCCTGACATCTGAGTTTTGCGTTCAACTCAGCTACCTTGTGATAACTTGTGATCATATACCATGCCATAATAAGGCATCAAATATTCAAAAACATCAAAATTCTGTCTTCAAAAGGCCTCAGCTTAACTGGGTTTAATGCCGATTTGTGCTTACCAGATCATACCCGTCATCGGGTGATTGCTGTTGTGCCCACACAGTTCATGTGTGAATAGCTGAGTGATGCAGAACGGGGTGTCGGTGGTGTAATGGTAACACTCTCGCCCGAAAAGCGTGCAATGCAGGTTCGAGTCCTGCCTGACATCTGAGTTTTGCGTTCAACTCAGCTACCTTGTGATAACTTGTGATCATATACCATGCCATAATAAGGCATCAAATATTCAAAAACATCAAAATTCTGTCTTCAAAAGGCCTCAGCTTAACTGGGTTTAATGCCGATTTGTGCTTACCAGATCATACCCGTCATCGGGTGATTGCTGTTGTGCCCACACAGTTCATGTGAATAGCTGAGTGATGCAGAACGGGGTGTCGGTGGTGTAATGGTAACACTCTCGCCCGGAAAGCGTGCAATGCAGGTTCGAGTCCTGCCTGACATCTGAGTTTTGCGTTCAACTCAGCTACCTTGTGATAACTTGTGATCATATACCATGCCATAATAAGGCATCAAATATTCAAAAACATCAAAATTCTGTCTTCAAAAGGCCTCAGCTTAACTGGGTTTAATGCCGATTTGTGCTTACCAGATCATACCCGTCATCGGGTGATTGCTGTTGTGCCCACACAGTTCATGTGTGAATAGCTGAGTGATGCAGAACGGGGTGTCGGTGGTGTAATGGTAACACTCTCGCCCGAAAAGCGTGCAATGCAGGTTCGAGTCCTGCCTGACATCTGAGTTTTGCGTTCAACTCAGCTACCTTGTGATAACTTGTGATCATATACCATGCCATAATAAGGCATCAAATATTCAAAAACGTCAAAATTCTGTCTTCAAAAGGCCTCAGCCTAACTGGGTTTAATGCCGATTTGTGCTTACCAGATCATACCCGTCATGGGTGATTGCTGTTGTGCCCACACAGTTCATGTGTGAATAGCTGAGTGATGCAGAACGGGGTGTCGGTGGTGTAATGGTAACACTCTCGCCCGGAAAGCGTGCAATGCAGGTTCGAGTCCTGCCTGACATCTGAGTTTTGCGTTCAACTCAGCTACCTTGTGATAACTTGTGATCATATACCATGCCATAATAAGGCATCAAATATTCAAAAACATCAAAATTCTGTCTTCAAAGGGCCTCAGCCTAACTGGGTTTAATGGCGATTTGTGCTTACCAGATCATACCCATCATCAAGTGATTGCTGTTGTGCCCACACAGTTCATGTGTGAATAGCTGAGTGATGCAGAACGGGGTGTCGGTGGTGTAATGGTAACACTCTCGCCCGGAAAGCGTGCAATGCAGGTTCGAGTCCTGCCTGACATCTGAGTTTTGCGTTCAACTCAGCTACCTTGTGATAACTTGTGATCATATACCATGCCATAATAAGGCATCAAATATTCAAAAACGTCAAAATTCTGTCTTCAAAGGACCTCAGCTTAACTGGGTTTAATGCCGATTTGTGCTTACCAGATCATACCCATCATCGGGTGATTGCTGTTGTGCCCACACAGTTCATGTGTGAATAGCTGAGTGATGCAGAACGGATTGTCGGCGGTGTAATGGTAACACTCTCGCCCGGAAAGCGTGGAATGCAGGTTTGAGCCCTGCCTGACATCTGAGTTTTGCGTTCAACTCAGCTACCTTGTGATAACTTGTGATCATATACCATGCCATAATAAGGCATCAAATATTCAAAAACGTCAAACTTCTGTCTTCAAAGGACCTCAGCTTAACTGGGTTTAATGCCGATTTGTGCTTACCAGATCATACCCATCATCGGGTGATTGCTGTTGTGCCCACACAGTTCATGTGTGAATAGCTGAGTGATGCAGAACTGGGTGTCGGTGGTGTAATGGTGACACTCTCGCCCGGAAAGCGTGCAATGCAGGTTTGAGCCCTGCCTGACATCTGAGTTTTGCGTTCAACTCAGCTACCTTGTGATAACTTGTGATCATATACCATGCCATAATAAGGCATCAAATATTCAAAAACGTCAAAATTCTGTCTTCAAAGGACCTCAGCTTAACTGGGTTTAATGCCGATTTGTGCTTACCAGATCATACCCATCATCGGGTGATTGCTGTTGTGCCCACACAGTTCATGTGTGAATAGCTGAGTGATGCAGAACGGGTTGTCGGCGGTGTAATGGTAACACTCTCGCCCGAAAAGCGTGCAATGCAGGTTCGAGTCCTGCCTGACATCTGAGTTTTGCGTTCAACTCAGCTACCTTGTGATAACTTGTGATCATATACCATGCCATAATAAGGCATCAAATATGCAAAAACATCAAAATTCTGTCTTCAAAAGGCCTCAGCCTAACTGGGTTTAATGCCGATTTGTGCTTACCAGATCATACCCATCATCGGGTGATTGCTGTTGTGCCCACACAGTTCATGTGTGAATAGCTGAGTGATGCAGAACGGGGTGTCGGTGGTGTAATGGTAACACTCTCGCCCGAAAAGCGTGCAATGCAGGTTCGAGTCCTGCCTGACATCTGAGTTTTGCGTTCAACTCAGCTACCTTGTGATAACTTGTGATCATATACCATGCCATAATAAGGCATCAAATATTCAAAAACATCAAAATTCTGTCTTCAAAAGGCCTCAGCCTAACTGGGTTTAATGCCGATTTGTGCTTACCAGATCGTACCCATCATCGGGTGATTGCTGTTGTGCCCACACAGTTCATGTGTGAATAGCTGAGTGATGCAGAACGGGGAGTCGGTGGTGTAATGGTAACACACTCATCCGGAGAGCGTGCAATGCAGGTTCGAGTCCTGCCTGACATCTGAGTTTTGCGTTCAACTCAGCTACCTTGTGATAATTGGTGGTAGCCTTCAGACGCAGAACAGTGTTGAAAAAAAAACGGATTCGAATGCCTTCCCAGACGCAAAAAAGCGATTTCGAAGATTTCCCAGTGGGAAAGTCCGGCCTCCTTGGGTCTAGTTGTTGTCGTCGACACCGGCACGTCTCTATGGCAGCGTCCATCCCAGGGATGTGCGGAAATTTCTGTTTTCTGTTTTCTGTTTTCTGCCCATTTTTGGCCATTTTTTCTGTTTTCTGTAAAAATAGGCAAAAATTGGACAGAAAACAGAAAAAAACGTGCACCTCGATTCGCAGTAGGACTTTCCTAGGAAAAAGTGGCCGGACTTATCGAAGCTGAGACGATAGAGTGAAAGTGTACTTCACTCAGGCTCTCTGCAGTTGTACCACGACGCTATACACTTTTATCTCGCTGTAGTGGTTATCCATAAGGGCACGTGTGGGGTGGTGGGAGGAAACGGTGCTGTTCGCTGTACACGGTCGGGTTCGAACCTCGCCGAAGTGAACCGAACCAACCAACCCTCCCGGGTCCTTCGATTGGTCACAGATTCATATAGAGAGATGAAGGCACTCAATGGGAAGTCGGCTGTGCCCCTGCAAGCCACTCAAAAAGCGTGAACCCCATTCCTCTGAGAAAATTTGCAGCGTCAGTGCCACGAAAGTACCGTGATCCTCGACTGTGGTGCGATAGTTCCGCGATAGTGCCGCAGCGGCTCCGTGATCAGGCGATTCTGCTGCCATGTCTTGAGCCTCGACATCGCCGCAATAGTACCGCAGCGGCCCCGCGTTAGAACCGCGAGGATGCAGCAGCGAACCCGCGTGGAGTACGATGTACTTTCCTGTGTGGTAAAACAAAACTGTCGCCGGTTAAATGTACCTAATTTTGAGGTACAATCCAAATTTCCTTGCGCGCAAAAGCGGCGGTAAGCTCTGTCCTTATCAGACAAAGGATGAAACGATCGCAAGTGCGAATTTTTGTTCTTACAATTAGGACCCCCCCCCTAATTGTCTCCTAATTCTTGAATAACTTCATATCACACATTCTCTCGGAGCCGCTGCGACATTATCGCGAAGCCAAAGCGGTACTGTCTGGTCCCCGCTATACTTTGATATCGAATGATTTCGAATGGTTTTATAAATGGGTTTTTTCTCTTAAATGACGGAATGGTTCGAGCCGCCTTCGGTTTTCAGACAACAAGTAAGAGGTAAGCTTCTCGTAAGACAGGTCAGAGCAGAACTCCCTGCATTCACAGAATCAGAATTATCAAATATTCGAAAAAATAGTCGACTTCGAATGACAGTCGACTATTTTTTCAAATTTTTGATAATTTCGATTTTGCTAATGAAAAAAATTCCACTCTGACATGACTTACGAGAAGCTTATCTCTCACACGTTGTCTAAAAACCGAACACGGCTTGAATTATTTTGTCATAAGAGAGAACGAGCCCATTTATAGGATCATTCGAAATCATTCGATGTCAATGTATAGTCCCGGCTACGTCTCCGCAGCAGTGCCGCCGCAACTCCGCGATAGTGCCGCTTCGGTCCCTGTCCGCCCCAAAACGGCACTATCCCGGAGCCGCAGCGGCAATTTCTCTCAGAGTCAAGCCTCTACAAATACGACGTCGAATGAGCTGCGCATCCCAGTAGGGACTCAGGAAGCCGGTTCATTATCTTTATCTGATAGTGGATACTTTTACCCAAAGGTTTATCGTTGGCGAATCCCTCAGAGGTAACGCAAAGCAGTAAAGTGAAAGGCAAACTGCAATGTGACTCTATACTAAAAGGTATAAGCCATAATACTACTTAACCCCACTATTCATACCCGCTCCCAGCGTATCCGCTTTGGTGGAGCGGGGTAATGTTGGTCCCAACTGTGCCATGCACGCTAAACTCTGAATAGGTGCTTTAATTCACTGCAACGCAGATGGCACAAAATTCAGTTAAGAGTTAGAGAGATTCTTGGCGCAGTGAAGCGCCTTCAAAGGTGACTTGAAGTCACCTGCAAGGATTGGCCTCGAAATGCCGAGTGAGCACTCATTGCGAAGGAGCGCCTTTTATACCCTTCGGTTAGTTTTTTTTCTGAGCAAGAGACTGGTACCAGAAAAGAACTCGTCAATGATTGATAAGTTTCACCGTGTAAAATTTGAGCGGGCGGATCGCTGGCTATCAAAGCACTTGCGGGCGGATCGCTGGCTGGTTGCGGGCGGTTCGCTGCATCTCATAGCTCAGCGGTCGGATTGCTGGCTATCGAGGTCCTTGCGGGCGGATCGCTAACAGATTGGGAGCGGATAACCGCTATAGAGCTCGCCGGCGATCCACCCGCTAGCGTGATCAACATTCCCAGGTGCCGCTATTCGCCCGCGGAGACAACGAGAGGCATCGATCCGCCTGGCGAGGTAACCTATTGTCTGAGTATACTCTAACGGCAATGGTGCGCGGTACGGGCGTGATTTTCAGCTCTGTGGAGTAGTACAGTCTCAAAACCAGCAGTTATCCCACAATCAGTGTCAAAATATGTACACTAAGGAACGGAAAGCTAGCTCTGACTGCACTACGTACTCCTTGCACTGACATACATATGTATTGAGCTTCTAATAGAGTAATCGACCTTCTTTTGCCTGGGAAAAGGGAGATTCGATGAACATTTGTAATCTCATCGCACTTATAATCTGCATTTCTTAAGCGTCTATACTTTTTGCTCTGGCCAACTGTAAGGTTTTGAAAATTTAATGAAAGAAGCATAGACCTCTCAAAAAATGTAAAAAAAAAGTTTAGTTTTGAAAAATTTCGTTTAGTCTACGCTGAACACCCTTTATTGATTTTTGGAAATTTTCTGTTTTCTATTTTCTGCCCATTTTCGGAGATTTTTTTCTGTTTTCTGTCAAACTAGATTTTCTGTTCTCTGTTTCCAAAAATATTTTTTCCGCACATCCCTGGTCTATACGTCGCGAGAGCGGGCGCTCCCGCTGTTGTGCGCCTCTCGACGCTCCTCAACGCTGCCCGCAAATCAACACAGGCAAACACCCGCCACCTCGTGTTGATTCGATTGAAAACGTTTGATCAGGTGATCAATCGCTCGAGTCGGCGCAACGGCTGATGATTTCCTATGGTTTTCGACTTTCGTGGACGGATTGTGAAAAACAAGGGCAGTAGTTTTGTTATAGGTTTAGTGCCACCTGCTTTAGTGATCGAGCAGTAAGCTTGAAACTTGCTGCTTGCTCCGTGGTGCTGGCGTAAGCGTGCGGGAGCGAGCGAGCGAGGGCGCGCGAGAAGGAGCGTCTGTGAGCGGCTAGCGAATCGTGTGCCCACGATGACCATCGATTTTGCGCAATCGCACGCTCTCGCCACGTATGGACGGAGCCTATCACTGCCAAGCTTTGACCTGTGATCATCGGCAATGGTTTTTCATTGAAAGAGAGTTTAGATTTGAGAATTAGTTGTTGGTAACTTCCGGAAATCTTCTTCAGGTAAAAATCTTGTCAATTCATAACCCAGTTCGATGAAAACCACTGCTGATAATCGCAGGTCAAAGCGTGGCGGCGACGGACTCTCAGATACTCGCGGCTTAGTAAGGCAGCACGAGGGGATTACTAACGCATTTACTCGTCGAGGTGTAAGCCCCTTTCGTTCCCCCAACTGCTGCCCAGGGCAGCACTTTGTGTCATCTTGCTCCGCTCACTGCCCCAACTGCTGCTCGTATAGTTGCCCCACCTGCTGCTACAGTCGCCCCAACTGTTCCAGTCGTCGCCCCAACTGCTGTTCTTCATTGTGGCCCCAACTGCTGCTCTTCTCTCCCCAACTGCTGCTCTTTATTCTCGCCCCAACTGCTGCTCCTCAATTATGATCTTTTCTTTTTTCTTATAATTTTTCTTTCGCAGGTGATATGTCGCTTTCAGCAGCAGCGCTGCAGCGACCCATCAAAGATAAAGACCCCAGTGAGGACTATTGATATCCCTAACGGGTGTTTCATTCTTGATTATATCCTTTAATCTTCGCCACCGATCGAGGAAATGATGCCCGCATTGCCGACTGTCTCATGCCCATGTAAGACTGCCTCGTATCTGGCACGAGTTTGCGAGGGCCGTTCAACACAGGCCTCGGTCGGTAGTGAATGTGAGTGTCCCAAAAACATTTCTCAACAGAGAAATTCTCTATCCCTAAACAAGAATCTATTTTCACTGGGTTTTGTGACCGTGAAGATAGGAATTAGGCACAATATTCTGTTTTTCTCGATTTCAAAGACGAATCATGGTTTTCTTCGGGAAAAAAGTTATACCCACATATTCCAAAGATGAAAATTTCCTCAAAATATTCTTAATTCACTGAAATTCGCACTGGTTAGAGGAATGTCTAGGGCGAACGGAATTGCAAATATCAGAGTATCCATGCGATCTCTCTATAAATGGTGATTTTTTCCTTCCGAAAAAGCAATGGTTCAATGAAAATGTTTTCTTCTTTCGAAATTATTGTCGTGAACTTTCTCAGGATGGTTTACAATTGTTGAATTAAATGCAAAGTAAATTTTGAGAACTGTCTGCTTTGAATATTGTGGACATTGTGTTTTTCGTAAAGAAAACGTATTGGACATGTCGTTCCATTTTCGGCAAACCATTGCCGCTCAGCATATGAAAAATACAAGTCTTCGTGGTCCTTGTCCAAAATTAAAAAAAAATGTCTCACTGGAAAATGCGAGTAAAGTTCAAAGTCATGAAAACGAATTTTATAGTAAGAACGTGATTTTCCAAAGTTTTCGACACATACCTTCAAGATATGAAAAAAACTCAAATTGTTGTCGAATCTTGTAGAACACACTGAATCAATTATTTCAAAAGAGTTGAACATCTCTCAAATTTTCGGTCGGTTCCACACGACCATCATCCTATGAGAATGACGACTCATCATTTTTTTCAGGTTAATTCATCAGTCTTTAACCGAGCTGTACCATTCACATTGCTCGCAAGGAACTATTTTACTCGAGTGTACCATCTCAAACCTAACGAAAATCCTTTTTTTCTAGACGGCGTTCGATTTGATGATCAATAAAGTACCAGATTTTTTTGGAAGACTTGATGCAACGAAAATGTGAATTTTGCATAAAATTACCTTTGAGGTGGCCGCGCAGGTGAACAGGTAAATCGCTCACGCGCAGAACTAAAATGTGAACGGGCAAGACCCCAGACTCAGACCGTGCCAAAAACTCCGCGTGTCCGCCTCCCGCCGAGCACATGTTGCGGCGCCCCACCCTGCTTATCCGATCCGAAAGCTCACTTGAATGCATTCTTCCTGGATTTCGATGGAAATGATTAAAAATCACCAAAACATGTTTGGTAATATACAGATTTCCTAGTTTATTACAGATTTAATGTTTTATATGCTCTCTATTTTTAGTCTAATGCTCATTTGTGCCTATTGCTTCAAATGTTCATTCATAATCACTTTCTGGAGAGACAGCTTTCTGGGATGAGCTCAAGAACTGAGCAGCACATCAATGTACCCCGAAAAGTTCACCAAACCATGGAGAAGTGTGACATAACTTTCTCCGCAGATTCTCTTCTTTAAAATCTGTGTCAAACTGTGAGGGGTTATGCATTGCAATGCATAAGTACCCTGTGTAAGCTTGATTGAGAACAGTGTAACTGATTTCCTTGAAAACATACAGGAGTGCGCAAGTTTTTTTTATCGCAAAAAAGCTTTTTGTGAAGTTTTTTGCTCATACAACTCTGATATATATTGCCGCGACTTCGCCGCAACTCCTCCGGTTTGACGCCTGCCGGAGGAGTTGCAGAAGAGATGAGAGGCAGAACCGCGGACGATTCTTTATTGACCGAATCGCGTTAGGGTCGCGGAATCGCAGAAGAGTTCCGGGGGAGTCCCAATAGAGTAGCGAAAGCGTGATCCACGGGGAAGTCGCGGCAAAGCCGCCGAAGAGTCCAGGGTCGCTCGGGAGTCGCGAAGGAGTCGTTGGGCAGCAGAGGAAGAGTCACGGCAATATTTCTCAGAGAAAGCGCCTTATCGCCATATCTCGCTTCAAAATTGACGAAATGAAATTTTGAGGTAGTTTTTGTGTTCCACTCAGTGAGGCCAATGTAGAGTCATTGCGACTCCGGTATCCTATTGAAAAGGTGCATTTCCTTCAGAAATTCATGTCGACCACAGATCAGAAAATGAAAGATTTCTGCTAACATGATCATCTGACCAATTCATAGTGAGGGATTTTTTCGTGCAAATATGCATTTTTCGATGCCCACTTGTGTTCAATCTATTGTTTTCTAATACTATCGTACAGGACTCAATGAAAACAATTTAGAAATTACTTCAAAATTGAAATCGGACCACTTTGAAGCAAGTTATAGCGATGCAACGCTTGGTGAGCGCAAAAAAACGCCGCAAAATGCTTTTTTTGCGAAAATTTGTGCGGAACTGTACCTCAGGGGTAAAATTTGATATTATAGTCCGCCCACCATGTATAGCAACCCTGTCAAGCTCGAGATCTCAATTCGATCAAATAAGTGAGAAACTACACGGAAAAAGTCGACTCCGCTCACAACACCCTAAAAGCATAATCAAGCGTTTCGACCCCGAAAAGGTAACCCAAATTTTTGCAAACGGAAAAATTAGTTTGTGTGGCGATGCTCAAAAGCAAAATGTACAATAGCAGAGCTCTTGGTTCCCTTTCCGGGGCGATGCAGTTAGGCTTTTGGGGCGGGGCCGACTTTTTCCTTGAAGTTTCTCACTTATTACAGCGAATTGAGATCTCGCGCTTGGCAGGGTTGCTATTCACGGTGGGCGGGCTATAATATCAAATTTTACTCCTGATGTTGCACTGTGCCTTCAAGGCTGTTTAGCGCAGCGAGGCACTGCTCTGTAATTCAAATAATCCATAGATCTTAAAGCACGCCCACAAGTACGCCGCGAAGCGGCGTGGGTGTGCACCTTGTATACAGATATCCAGAAGTCTAAATGTACATGCTCAAAAGAAATAACTCTCCAAACTGATTATGAATGTCCTTGTAGCTGCCCAAATGAACCACTTTGAGCAAGGTTACCACACTGCGCTGTTCAAAACGGGGAGCAGCAGCTGAGGCGACGAAAGGAGGAAGAGGGCAGCACGTGCTGCTAAGAGCAGCACAAAGGCAGCACGTCCTGCTCAAGCAGCAGCTCTTCCCCTCGTGCTGCCCTCGCTATCCTCGTCGAGGTGAAAGCCTATTGTGCTCCATTACGACCCCGCGATCCTCTGAGCTCGTGTCAGTGTCAATGCGAACAACTAGACCCAAGGAGGCCGGCCGGCCTTCCCCACTGAGATAATCTTCAAAACCGTTTTTTGCCTCTAGGGATGCGTTTAGATCCGTTTTTTAACACAGTTCTCCTTATTAGGGCTATCACAAATGTTTTTCATTGAAGGTTCAAGAACGAAGTTTATCGTGAACAGTGCCTTTAAGCATACCGTAATGGTCTCTTGTAGTTTTTCTCGAATTGTTGCTTCTTCGGCTGTTCCTTGGACCTCTTTCGCCCTCATTGCCAATGAAAACAGTGGCACGTCTCGGATATTAATGGCGTCCATAGACTGAAACACACGAATCAGTCAGTTGAGTGGAGAGGGAATACCAGATGTAGAGGCGCGTACTCGATTCGCGTTATGAATCATCTGCTCTTTATGTGGAATGGAAGTCGCGGATGCCATTCCCTGAAAGAAGCCTACGGGATCTTGGGTGATAGAACTGGAGCCGAACATCTGAACTGTTGACGACCTGAAGAGCAATGAATCTCAATCGTTTGAAAAATTGTGATCTGAAAATCACCCTCACTACAGAACCGTCCTTGACCTTTACCAAAGCAGCGTCGCTTAAACGTCGTTTATGTAGTTATTACTTTTCTGGAAGTGGTCCGTTTAGGTAGTTTGAGGTATATTCGAATCAGCATCGAAGGTGTTTTTTGTGTATTCTTAGTGTACAAGCGAGGAACTGAGCTTCACTGTCCGGAAACGACCGCTGTAAGGCTACGGAGTTGCACGCCGGTAATTCGTAAAGTTAACAGGCGTCGGCTTCATTGGAGACGCACTATAACAACATTGCACTTAAAATCAGGTGCTCCCAATGTTGATTTCGAAGGTACTTACCCCGAACTACCAAAACCATCAATGTAAATAATTGAGCGGCTTTCGCGGGGCGAAGAGAGCACCGCAAACGCAGTTTGATCAAAAGTCACGGTCAGCACTGCAGTGGCAAACTTTTGCTATAGAAAAGAGGCATGACCAACTTCACTTGATTTTTCACTTCTGCATACTGCTGCGATATTTGAAGCTCTAGAAGATTGTGCTGAAATCAATATGTAGAACAGAGTCAACGTGACCTTAAATGGAGTTTCCACGATAAAAATTGCTTTAGAGTTTCCACCAGAAAACGAAGGTTTGTAGTCAGTGAAGAAAGAATCATCAGTGAAGAAAGAATCATGAAAAACGCTGCGAAACATCCAAAAACAGCTCTTCTTTTCGAAAGCCACATTTCAACGGTGGATGAGTTGCGCGGGCATGGGCCTGAACTAGAAACCGTGCGCAAATGCGCCCCAATGCTAAAATTCAGCCGCGCTCGCGCTCCAATGCTAATGAAGAAGCGGATCGAACTGTACCTCGGAAAACTCGACCGCGGGCGGAACGGCTGGCGCGAGCGGACTTCGGAGCCGTATAGAGCTTTTTCGGCCCCTTTTTCGATTGTTCTTCCGACCCCAGTGCTCCAACGAGACCCTGAACTTTCGATTTCCGGCCAAAAACCGAGGACGAAATTTATCGTGGACACTGCCTTTAAAGACAGCATTCACGCTCGTAAACGTGTTTGAGATAACTATGGAAATACAGTGTGTCGCATAAGTATTCGAGCACCCTGAAATTTCATGGTGGGACCATTCGAGCGGCGTTTCAAGCATCGGCACCTATGTTTTCCGCTATGCCGAAAACGGTAGGTCACATTTTTGGAAGGCAAATCGTACACTTTTTCCTTTTTCACATACAGAAATTCATTTTTTAGCCGTCGCATAAGTTAACGAGCACTTGGGAAATTCCTAAATTTATCGAATAATTTCAAACAATACATATGGAAAAAGTCTTCAGTATGATGTTACACCACCGTTACGCGAAATAAGTTCAAACAGTCTATCTGTCATGCTATTACTGAGGTTCTGGAGGGTCCCTTGGTCAATTTCGTTCCATGCGTCCACGATGGCCTCCTTGAGTGACTCCACAGTTCCGTATTGCCTCTCATCCTTGTAGATCTTGCGAACAATGATTCCCCAAAGGTTCTCGATAGGATTCAGCTGATCGCTGGCCAAGGCAGAGTATCGACGTTGTTGCACCGGAGCAACTCCAGAGTAGATCGGCTGACGTGTATAGTGGCACTATCTTGGACATAACGGAAGCCCTGACGTCTCCGACGACGAAAATACGGAAGAAGATGCGAAGCCAACACTTCCTGGTACTCAACTGAATTCATACGATTCGATACGAATGCGATTCCGACCTACCCAGTTGCTGTGAAGGCTGCCCAAACCATCACGTTTCCTCCGCCAAAGTTCCTGCGACTGGAGAAAGCCGGCTCCTTCCGAAGATCCCGCTAGTAGTGCCTCGAACCATCCGGACCATCGCAATTAAAATTTTCTTGTCCGAAGAGACAACCTGAAGCGAAGGGTTCTAAAATTTTCCATGAAATTGGATAGCACGCGATTCAGCTCACCTTCCTCCAATTTGTACCCAAGTTTGAACGGGCGAACTGGAGCCTGGCCGACTTGTGGCGTTTTTCTGAGCGCGGATCCTTTTTCATTGCGGTTCTTTCGATGTTTTCGTTGCGATGGATCGAATGGGGAATGGTATCCTTTGACACATTCAGCGAGAGTTCGGAGCGGACGGTCGCGCTAGACACCATTTTGTTGGAGACTTTTCTGGCGATGCGTAGTTCGTCGTGTCCAGTGAGCTTCCGAGGTCTCTCAGAGCGAACACGCATTCCGTAGGAGTCCGGATTCTGTAGACACGAAGAGATGCAGCTTGGTGAACGTCCAATTTACCGAGAGATTTGTCGGACTCCATTACCGGCGGTGTAGAGAGCCCAGGCCTGGGCCTGTTCTTCGGAAGAGAGATGTGAACCGCGTGGCATTATTATAATTTACGCATACAACTACATTCTTTACTATACCGCTTGAAGCAGGATTTTTTCGTATGTCTCTTGTACAAAAATTTCGCTTCTCTGAAGTGTTCGTATACTTATGCGACGGCTAAAAAATGAATTTCTGTGTGTGAAAAAAGGAAAAACTGCACGATTTGCCTTCCTACAATGTAACCTACCGTTTTCGGCATAGCGAAAAAAATAGAGACCGGTGCCGATGCTTGAAACCTCGTTCGAATTGCCCAACTATGAAATTTGAGGGTGTTCGTATACTTATGCGACGCCTTGTAGGATGGTATGGCTCACATTACAACGCCTACACATTTTGAAACGCCAACACTACCCGCAGTGCCGCAACACGAGTGAGAAGTTGTCCCCGCCCTTGTATTTCTCCGCCCCTTATATTTGCCGTCCTCCTCTCAAAGAAGAGTGCTGAGCCATTCACACCGTCTCCGATGTATATGGTTTACTTATTGTACTCATTTCACCACCCACAAACGTCTCCGACGGTGGGAATGGCCCAGCACCCCTGTTTTCGAGGAGGACGGCAAATACAAGGGGCGGAGAAATACAGAGGCGGGGCCAAGTTGTTACTTGTGTAGCGTCATTGTGGGTCGTTCTGGCGATCCAAAATGCGTAGGCGTTGTGTTCTGTGCCAATCCATTCTATTATATTTCCGTACATAATATCTCAAATGCGAGCGTGTATGTTGCCTTCGAAAGAGGAATAAAAAGATGCACACAACTAAAGCTCAGGAAGGAAGTAGGAGTGTAAATGCTTCAGAAAAAAGTCAAAATCTTCGGATCAGCAAGTGGTATAGAATTATGTATAGTTAGGTCCGTGGCCTGTGTCTTCAAGAAAAAAAAACGTTTAAATTCAAACTGCGGCTGGCGCGGCGGTTCAATTCTCAGAGATTGAGATTTAAACCGCCACGCCAGCCGCGATTTGAATTTAAACGTTTTTTTATTGAGGAAATAGGCCGCGGATCTAACCATATTAGGTTGGTCGGGAAGTCTTGTACAAAAGGCATGCCAGCGATTTTCGTTGCCCATCTGCGATCAATCGATCAAGGGTCATAAAACAATCAAAAGCTCAGCTCTTCCTCTACCTATGTAATAGCGTGTATCGCAATGCGTTCAGTAAATAAGATGTGGTAGAAAATGTCATTCTTGAAAGGTTTTTATAAAAAGATAAACTCGCTCCTTTGGAGCATTTTTGCGAGTCCAATCTGGTGCAAGAATTTAGCATCGACGTGTTGAAATGTTCCATGCATTCAAGCAGCCCTGGTGGTTAGAAAGAAGTAAATGAGGGACGAAGGGAGGGATTTATTGTACTCGTGGCCACTTCTACATTTGAACGCAAAATTTCAAACAGGTGGAGTTTTCCGTGTGTTAAGTAGAGGGATTGCTTGGCATTCGAATTGTGTGCCACACTTGATCGAAAGATAGCTGACTAGCAAGAAAACTCGAGGACCTACATAACATCGGCGTGGACCCTGAAGAGACTTTGCGTTCCCCATTGGAGGTTGGCGCAAGCTCGGTGCACCTATGTTATAGCATAGGGCACCGAGTTTGCGCCAATCTGCAACAGTGAACGCAAAGTCTCTTCCGGATCCATGCCGACGTTATGTAGAGTTCGCACTATAATTTTAGTCTGATTAATGGACGGGGCTGCGACGGTAGATCACCCCGAGCGAATCTAAACCTCATTCTCCAGTGAGGTTGCCAACCCCGCGCGGCCAGCCGCCATGTCCATGCATCAGACTAAAACGAATACGGAAACCATACGTTTGGTGCAGAACTTTCGGACAAACGTGATACTTTTTTTTGATACGGAAGTAAATTTGCCACACTAGCAACAGAAAGTAAAACATATAGTCGTAGTCAACTTTGAGGCTTACTGGTGAGTACGTCCTCGTATTTGGAGATTCCTTCGAACTCTGATTTTCGGTGAAAAAAGACTAGCTCATACACTGCGGAGGGGGGGGGGGCAAGCGCCGGACAATAGAGTCCGTTTTCGACTTGGGGGCAGGGCAGGGCACACGTTCCAGCATAATGATTTTGAATATGCACCCCCTTAGCTCGGTAATTTTTAGCCCCCCCCCCCCGTTTGGGGAGGGGGGCAAGCGTCGGTGCTCCGAGGGTTGCCCCCCCGTGGTGCTGCGCTAGCCTCTCCAGTGTATGAGAGATTTACCTCCTCTATAGGAAAGTATTAATGCTTCTAACAATCCTTATTTGCCATTTCTTCATTAAGCTTTGGTCTATCGATTCAATCATACTGGCCTTCGAGGTCACATTATGGAACCGATGCTCACCTGCTCAGAGTTAGTCATCCATTTGAAGCTGAAATCATCAGCATAGCATATTGCACCTGCGCAGTTTGAAGCGTAGGAATCCTGGCTCGCGTTTGAAGCTGTCAACCCACTCACTGCAACATGTCTCGTTATTTAGAAGTCTCATTTTTGATCACCGTTTCCATGTACAACAAAGATGTTCCCCAATAAGGACGTTATTACTCAGACGTTCGCCGTTGTCTACAGGACGTCGATCCGCCCAGAACGAGTCACCGCTGGCGAACAGGCAGCTCCACGCGGGACCGTCTCGGTGTGCTGTTTAGCAGGGGACGACGGGCTGTTAAACAGCCCATGGACCAGCAATCCCGCCGAGTGCCACAAATCGATGCAGACCGAGTTTTTGTCTACAGGACGACAATTCGGGATGTCTACGGCGGTGCAGGTCGATGGGCTGTTCTACAAAACATTCGCGAGGAGGGGTGTTTGTAACGTCCATCAATCAATGTATCACGAAGATTGTGCCATCCGAGTTCTCATTTTTGGTTATGTTAGATTCGCAAGTCGTTTTTTTTTAAATGACGCTGTAAGCTTCTATAGTAATTCTTCTTATTTTTTGATAATGTGAGATCTGTGATTCATTTTTTAATAACGTCTTTTCGTGGAAAGGGTGTCGGTGTCCTGCCGAGAGGTGAACCTCGAGGGGTTCCCCGTGGTGGACTCGAAGAATTCCGTGGTTTACGGAGCTTTAAGGAACCGCCTTCGTAGGCAGATTTCGTTTTTTTTTCGTCCGTTTATGTGTGTCATTTGATTCGTCATTTTCAGATGTTTGAGAGAAATCTCTGATCATTCGGTGGTGTTTATTTACCCTGATTCTCATCCATTTTGTCAATACTCGAGGAGAGGTATAACCTAGCTCCCTCGTTTTGGGCCGGTCGAAGTAAAGCTTATCGGGCTGATTATGTCAAAACCTCCTTATCACTGTTATATTTTGCCATGACCGACCGGTTCGCTGCTTGCTCCGCCCGGACTCATCCGAGCAAGCTAGGCTTCAAATGTAGCTAGAAGAAAAAAATGTAGATAAAAAAATAAGTGTAGTCAGCTGATATCACCTTTTCTGGTTGACAAGGGAAGTCATTTTAGCGTAGTTCGGAATGAGCGAAATGGAGTACATTGCTGCGTGCTCAAAAAAAAATCGCCGCATTCTTTGCGTGTCGAATATGTATCCAACTCGAGTGACCACACCCATTAAAGGGGTGTATTGCAGGGACACATGCTCCAAACAGCACCACGTGCTGCAAAGTTTTACCGGAGGAGCATGTGTTGCAAAATTTAATCGCTGGAGCACGTGCTGCTAGGTAGTCCAGCGTTATCGTAGCAGCACACCGACATGCAAGTCGGCCAGCTCGCCGAGCACAATCTGCGGATTTTTGAATTTCATTCAAAAGTCCGTTTTCAAAATATTCGCATATTATTTGAAAGCCAAAATTCTCGAATTTTGAATTTTTCGAATAATTTTCGAATATAAAAATTCGGTACGAAGTATACCAAATAGCCAACATGGAAAAAATTGGGACACGAAGAAACATTTTAGTTTTTATGGTCCGCCTACCGTTCTGAGATAGAAACTTTTTATGATCTGCGAATAGGCCAGAGTCACTCACAGCTTTAACTACTAGTTGCGAGTATACTTTGACCGAACCGAATGATTCGAATATTCATTCGACTGGAAAATTCGACTCCGAAAGGTCGAATATTCGAAAGGTGTCAAGTTCCGAATAATTCGAAAAACCGAATATTCGAAAATTGCGAATTCCCGAATTATTCGAAAACCGACTATTCGAAAATTTTCAAGTTCCGAATGATTCGAAACCGAATATTCGGAAATTCGAATATTCGAAAAGTTCAACTTTTCGAATTATTTAAAAAACGCAAATTACGAATTATTCGAAAAGTCGAGTATTCGAAAAAAAAATTGGAAATGTAAAAGCATAGTAGCGAGGTGATCCTCGCAAGGTACTCCATTTTGCTCATTCTGGACTACGCTAAAATGGCTTTCCCATCAAGTAGTATATAACGACTGTGACTAACTAGGGAACCTCGCATGGTGTACCCCTGGATCAGAAAGCTGATAAATGTTTTCTAGTCAGGCACTCGGGGACACGGCCGCCGCACCATTGGCTGCCGAGCCGCGCCTCCGATCAGCGCATCGATGTCGAAAGGTACGCGGATCGGCGTCCTCCGATGAAATCTGTCGATCCGTGGCCCCTGAGCGGTCCAAAATTTGTCCATAAGCGGCTGAAAGAATGTCCATGTCCATTTTCGGCGTTTCCGGATTCGCACAGGGGACCCGGGAACATCCCACGAGGATCGCCCCTGTTGGGATCCCCACGGAGGGGGAGGGGTGACCCCAACTCCACGGTCCGCAGTGGGGTGCACCACCCCACCGTTGACCGTGGGAAGATGGCCCCCAGTTGGGTACCCCGCCACCCCCTCCCGAACCGTGGGAGCCCTCTCCCTTCGGCGACAAAAATTATCCTCCGTATCCGGTGGATCTTCTGGGAAGTGACTCGAGGCCACCTTCCAGGTCCGGCTCCGAAGAGCCGACTGAGGCACACGGTGAGATGAGGAGCCTTTTATATCAGCAAAATTGTTAATACTTTTGTCTAAACATGATGATGATCCTGAGCAACTGCGTAAAGGCGCGGATGGCTGTAACTGCCGATGTGCGTAGACGCGTCGCGGTCGAGAATCTGCGTCGCGGTCGAGAACGGGCGCGGATGGCCGAATAACTCTCTCAAGGTTGGGGGATGGCCGATTCGGCCTCAAAAGTGTGGCGGGCCGTCCCCCCGAGTGCCTGAGTAGTCAACTCTAGCACGCCCTCTTCAAATCTGAACTTGGATTTTGCTACGGACGTTTGCGGTAAAAGTTATAGTCTGTCAAATTTCGTATTTCCCGCCTTTTTTCTACCAAAAACGCGCACTAGTGTTTGCGAAATCCGTGAACGGACCTCATGCTTGTGTTCAGCGCCCGAGACTACCACACTGAGCAAATTTTGGGTGAAGGCACATTTTCCAAACTTTGCACACACAGATAGCATTTTAGACTTGTACGGATTTTCGGTTGGGCTCTTATTTATACCTCTAAAAGCTTTCGAAAAAAATTATTGAAGGTTGGCGCAAACTCAGGGCCATATGCTATAACATAGGTGCACCAGGTTTGCGCCAACCTCCAAAGAGGAACGCAAAGTCTCATTAGGATCCACGCCGATATTAATTTTTCCCTAGAAAATTTGGTTGAGAGAGTTCAATTTCTCTGTTGCGGTTAGATTAGAACCGAAATAGATAAAATCGAGCCTCATTATCAAGTTTCTTAAAGGCAGCATACACGCTCGCAAGCATAGTCGAGATAACAGCATAGATCGGTCCGCACGGCCCGCACTATGTCGTCAACGACGTTTGAAGCGCTGAAAACTGTCCAGGATGACAGTATTTGACAATGTTTGAGCAATCTTGCCTTCCACGCCCGTATTTTCACATCCCTTTGAGTAACAGAATGAGAATCGGTACTTGTGAAAACGTGTGATAATTGAGAGTGATAGCACTATCAAATGGGAGTGCAGTAGAGAAAAAACTTCATTTACCTGAATATAACATGTCTGCATACCTAATGACTCTCGTCCACTTTCGAGAGTGCCGCTCAACTTTGGCTTACCTCTTGAAATGGAGGATTTTATCAGTGCACAAACATGTTATACCCAAGTAAACCAAGCTATTTCTCTCGTGCACTCCCATTTGATAGTGCTATCACTCTCAATTATCACACGTTTTCACAAGTATCGATTCTCATTCTGTTACTCAAAGTGGTGTGAAAATACGGGCGTGGAAGGCAAGATTGCTCAAACATTGTCAAATACTGTCATCCTAGACAGCTTTCAGCGCTTCAAACGTCGTTGACGACATAGTACGGGCCGTGTGAACCTATCTATGCTGTTATCTCGACTATGCTTACGAGCGTGTACGCTGCCTTTAAGGAGATAAACCCCCTTCCGATTGGTGACGTCATAAGGCGGCTGTTGCTTCACTCGGATGGTAATATCAGGTCTACGGGATGTTGATAGGATGTGAACGCGGAATCCGGGATGGAGACCTTCCTCTGATGGGATGTCTACAGCAAAAGCGTTTCCGCGGATAGGTTGTCTACGGCACCATGGAGGGGGGCGACGGGCAGTTCCCGACGGGCGATCTGTGCCTTTTCGGATATCTACAGGAAGCATTGCGTGAGATGACATCTCATTCGTGTCCTGTAGACAATGGCGAACGTCTGAGTATGAGAGAAGTTTTTAAGCCTTCGAAAAAACTCGAGCTCAAATTCATGCATGGTATAGGTAAGAAAAACTAGGCTTCGTCTTCTTACATCTTCTGCTAATCCCACGGCAAGCATCGGATTTTTCGAACGAAAAAGATGTGCACACTATTTACAGTTATGTTTTTGGGGCGGTGCCCAACCTTACGACCATCAACCAACCATCACTTCTAGTACTCACTTTGCGCTGGTATTGCTACGAATTCGGGAGATCGTTTTTATGAATCATCTAAAACTTGGGCCGTATTCATAGGACCCTTAGAATTTTACAAAGGTGTGCTGGCAATTCTTGAGCAGAACTTTACTGGAAATGAAACCTGGTCTGTGTGGGGCAACCTTGATAATCCCTCAGGACACTTGTACTACCAGACAGCAGAGCTTGGCGATTATGAGACGCGCAACTTCGTTTACACTCCATTTGAAAGCAAGGTCTACTCGGCTAAAGTCGGCACGGATCTAGTTTTGGTTCCTCATTGTGTGCTGGCGCAAACTCGGTGCACATATGCGTGCACAGAAGTTGCGCCATCGCATAATATAAAATCAAAAGCATCAGTGCGACCCGTGCGTACTTGACCCACGAATCATTCGACCCCTAGCCCGGCAGTCCGACTAGTTGCCGTGGACCTACCCAAAGTATAGGGTTTCGGATTTGCCTCTAGTTTGTGGAGAGGTTGTAAAATTTTCAACTTTCTCGAGTGTGATTCAAGAGCTCGATTGATTGAATTGCAATTAAAGGCACTGTGCGCCCTCAGCTCTGAATTTGGGTATTCCCATAATTGTATAGTGGACCCCTCCTGTATAACACTTGCCAAGTGCGAGATCTCAATTCCTCCATATAAGCGATATATAGGCGAAAACTACTAACCCGACCCTTTCAATTACCACCAGTGGCCATGCCCCATATCCTGAATTTCGAACTAAATCTCGACCAGGCAGACGTATGAATTTCAGCCTCATATTTGATTTTCACTCCCTTGCCGGTCTGTCTCCTCATCCTGGTTTGCTCTCGGCCAAGCTACAGCGATTAAAAAGAAATACAGGCCTGGGCCAACTCGTCCTCCAAATGTCCTCACAAAAAATAAAATTTTTAACGAGAAGTCATGACTCTGTTTGTGGGCTCCTAATGTGTACTCCGAAAAATGCAAGACACTAAAATTATAATGCACATAATTTTGCTTACGGTGCCTTCAATGAAGGAAAAGTTTCATCAATGACAGGGCCCCACAAGGAAATATGTGGGGCCCTGTCATTTATGAAACTTCCACAAGTTGCACTACTCATAAATTCTGACAATATACTTTTCCACTGTGAAAAAGTTTTCGTAGAGAAATGAAAAATTTCATTATTTTTCCGAAAATTATCGCAAACATCGTGGCTTTTCAAGTATTGACAAATGTTGTAGCCACAACCATATGCATTCTTACGCTTCTTTAGAGTTCGCAATTGTATTAGCGATAAAAGCCGGATTAATTAACTTTTGAATTATGTAGACCATTGAAATAAATTTGATGAAATCTAATCGAACACTGCAACCTGCAGACCTATTCAAAATCGAAAACACAAAATGCTCATTCCAATACAATTTGATATTCGCAGTAACTTGAGAACATTCTCGTGAGAATTCGAATACTTCGGAGTAGTTTTGAAAAAATCTGCGTGAGCGTCGGAAATTGAATAGGTGACAGTAATTTTGTCGGAAGGTTGCCATCGCCTTGGGCCTTACTGAACGAGTGTTCAGAGTCGGACTGTAGTTACCACAAGGTGCACACACACGCCGCTCCGCGGCGTACTTGTGGGCGTGCTTCAAGATCTATGGACAATGTGAATTACAAAGCAGTGCCTCGCTGTGCTTAACAGCCCTAAAGGCATATTACGCGCAAAAAACGGTGTCTTATTTTTCCATGTTTTCGAGAAGGCAAACTCTTGAGGTAAGCGATAGTAGCAGAGAAACCCCGAAAAGATTCCTGATTTGAATAAATAAACGCGTTTAAAAACCTTTTGAAAAGTTGATTTTTCGCCCCTCCATCGAATCGGGTGTGTCCAGTGCAAAAAGGTTTTCTGAACGTCCTAAGCGATTTTACGCTATGAACTTTCTAGTAGAGAAAATTTCTTTTGCCTTCCTTCTACCAGAATCACTTGAAAAGAAAAAGCTTCAACTGTGCAAATTTGGATGGTAAGTGCTAGATAGCGGATGAGAAGTGGTGGCGAATCCTCATCTTTACCCCTTCCAACCTCATAACCCTACGTTGCTGACGGGCCAAAGTTTAACGGTGTGGTCTACCAGGCTCATTCATGAAATTGAGCCAAAAAATGGAAAGTGGTTTCAAAGGATGCCTTTCAGCCCGTACAGTACCGAACAATTTGTTGCAGAAAAAGCATTTGCGACGTTTTTTGGCTCGCAAAGCGCTGCATGGCCACAACTTGTTTCAAAGTGGTCCGATTTCAATTATGAAGTGATTTAAGAATCGCTTTCATTCAGGTCTATACGATAGTGTTAGAAAATATTATGTTGAATTTAGGAAATGCATCGAGAAATGCATTAGTTGCACCACATAATTCCTCACTATGAACTGGTTAGCCGATCATGATAGCAGAAATCTTTCATGCTCTGATCTGTGGTCGACATGAATGTTAGAAGAAAATACACATTTTTCAACAGGATACCGGAGTTGCAATGACTCTTTACATTCGCTTCACTAAGAGGAGCACGTAAACTACCTATAAAATTCGTTTCGTCAATTTCGACGCGAGATATGGCGATGTGGCGCTTCCTCTGAGAAATATTGCCGCGACTCTTCCGCTACTGCCCCTCGACTCCACCGCGATCCCGGACTGTCCCGCAACTCCCCAGCGACCCTTAACTCTTCCGCGGCTTTGCCGCGACTTCTCCGTGGGTCAAGCTTTCGCAAATATACCGCGACTCCCTCAGGACTCTTCCGCGACCCTACCTCGATTCGGTCAATGAAGAATAGTCCGCGGTTCTGCCCCGCATCTCCCCCGCGACTCCTCCAGCAGGCGCCAAGCCGAAGGAGTTGCGGCGGAGCGGCGGCGATATTTATCAGAGTTGTATGAGCAAAATACGTCACGAATTTGCAAAGAAAGACTTCTGCGCTACTGTATGTTTTCACGGAAATCAGTTACACTGTGCTCAATCAAGCTCACGCAAGGAACTTTCGCAATGCTTTGCATAGCCCTTTAGAGTCTGACACAGATTCGAAAGAAGGGAATCTACGGAGGAAGTTATGACACACTTCTCCGTGGATTGGTGATGTCCTACTCAATTGTTGAGCTCATAGCGGAAAGCTGCCTCTCTAGAAAGTGATAATGAATGAACAGTTGAAGCAATAGGCACTCATGAATCCTAACATATGCAGTGGAATGTTTGCCCATTGACACGGGAGGTCAATCACCAAGGCTGCATGCGTGGACAATGTGTGTGTGACAACCGGGTGTCAAATGTTAAAGACGGGTGGCGATGACTAATTTCCGTTCATTGTCACACACATACACACACATACAGACGGTCACACACACCAAGCCAAATATAGTTAGTAGGATTACTTTCGTCTATTTTTCTCCTCTATGTTTTTTGAGGCGAGTCGCTCTCTAGAAAATTCTCAATAGTTACGTATTTGTGAAATATGGCTTGCCATGGGTGGTGTCAAGCCCGTTTCGGGTAGAGGAATTCATGTTTCAGATAGTTTTTGTGGAAAAGAGTTGCTTTGTTCGCTTGCATTCAGGGATAAAGAATAGGTAAAAATATAAGATGAACATGGAAATAAACGAAAATGTAGCCAGCTGCATTTCCGCTGGGTGACTTCTTGTCCTTAGCGTCCGGCGCGACGGCCGTTCAGCATGCAAGCCGAACGCGTGGGTGGATAATTGTATTCAGACAGACTATATGAACTACAGATTGCGAAGTGGCGTCGCTCATGCAACGTCTTACGGAACCGGGAAAGGCTCTCTAACTCAGTCCCTTTTCGCATTGCGCAGCAATTCGAATCCTCATCAGTATTCTACCGCGACCAAATTTGATCTAACCGAATTTATTGTTCTCCATTCCAGCTAGCATGGAACCGCTTTCGCAGGCTTCTATGTAGATTGATAGCTTGTGAAACTTCCCGATGGTACGAGCATGTTCAATGTAAGCAGCGAGATCAGAACGTGTTATCTGGAATAGTGCAATACGTGTCGAATCCATGGACATGTAGTCAGACAATGAACAGGTATAAAGGTAAAACCAAGTAAGGTACCGGTTTTCCGCTCGGCATGCCCAAAACGTTGTATGCTCCATGATCTGTGTAGTAGATGAACACGTTGTCGGAGCTAGTACTAAAGTGGAAAAAAGGAAATTTCTCTAGTTGTTGCCGTTGAAGGTATTTTCTACGAAAATATGTGAAATTCTGTGTAGACCGGCAGGTCACATGGAGCTCGCATGATGTATGTAGTATTGTGAGCATTCCTCTGCTGCCTGCTCGCACGTTGATTGGGTCTATCGTGGGAAAGGCGATGAAAGCTCGCTCGATACGACTGGATAGCTTCCCCCGAAAGGGGGAGGGGAGGCAAAGGAGACCTCCCGACTGTGTGGCAGGGAAGTTCCCACAGCAAGACTTCTATTGTTCTTCCCGAGTGTAGGTCTTCCCCATGATGTCTCAACCCAGCACCTATTCATTGATTGATCAAAAGTGAGTTCGGCAAAACTAGCCGGTTCCGGCAGTCCCCTGTCTTTACAGAGATAACTAGGAACAAAAATTATGACATCCGATACAAGGTTACGGAAAAGAAAACCTACATCAGTTCGGTAATCTTTTTTGTGAACTTGGACGATAGCTTTCTTGGACGCAGTTTTTGTATTTTTGCCTCGAATCGGTAGCCACCCGCGTGATGAATGAACGTTGTACCAAAGAAACATGACACCACATCAATCCTTACTTCATACAAGACAAGAGAGTAGTGTTTATTCCTTCATCAAAACAAACTTCGACAGCAACTATGAATTATTGCGAACACAACCTGCATCCCTATCAATGATTTGAAATCTTTAAGTGTTCGACTCAGAAAGCGGAGAAGAAGATATGGTAATTCAGAAGAATAGTGCGTACTACTTTTTTCCTTAAATTCGACAGAACATGCACTTCGTTCTTTTTTTGGTGTTCGGATTAGGCACCCCCTTTGCCCTCTCTGCAACGTCTAATATACACCCCTGCTCCGAGCTGAGGCAGTTGGATGCGCTGCCCTTGTCATTGCCCCGCCGGCTTAAAGGCAGTGTTCACGATGAATATCGCACTCGAGTTCGACCCAAGAATGGAATTGTTCGGTCGTGAGGTAACTAATAGTGAAGAAACAGGGAAGAAAAACGTCCAGAATAAGTCAAAATAATGGTTTCTAAATTCAGGGCGTGGACGAGAATCATGGGCCCTGCTGATTTCGGCAAGCGCGCGCTAATCCCGAAATCTGCGCGAACCGATAATGCTAACTGCGGCAGAGTTGCTTGGCAATTCGCCATCGAAACGTGTGCGACGCCACAAGCTCGTCCGATTGGGGGGCGGACCGGGATAGGTAGGCGCATCGGGAGAGATTTCATAGCCGTTTTCATTGATTGTAGGCCAGTTTTCGTTGCTTTCTTCGACCCTATCCTCTACAGCACCTGCCAACTTAGTGTTTCACACCGAGACCTCGAGAACGAGATTTATCGTGAACACTGCCTTTAACATACCGATTTCGCTGCCCTGCGTGCCCCGCGCCTGCCCGAACCCCGAGATTCGTGTTGGTGCATCCGGTCCCTGGGCGACAGCGGTGCCATCGCCAGAGATAGAGAGACGCAGAATCGATTGTTCTTCGAGTGATAACGTGCGGCTCACGTGATCAGCGGGTGTAATGTCGGGATAATACTTTCCGCGACCAGCGACAGTGCATATCGGCATATCAATTTTTGGTCGATTTTCATGGTAAACATTGCGTCACGTCGCTCGTCGTGGAAGTATGATTCCAGCCTAAGGCCGGGATCAGACTCCAGCGAAGAGCGACGCGACGCAATGTTTACCATCAGTATCGACTGAAAATCGATATGCCTGATATGCGCTGTCGCCGTCGTTGGTCGCTATAAGTATAATCTCGGCCTAAGGCATAGTGTATACTTCCCGCGACGGGCGACGCGACATCTTGTTTGAGATAGATATCGACAGAAAGTCGATACGGCTCAAATGCACTGCCGTGGTCGCGCGTCGCGGCTAGTATGAACTAGTCCTAAAAGCGGCCTGTCTCGTATAGACGGTAAGTTGACCTTTTGAGGCCCCACTCCGTAGAGGTGATTATTTCATGAACCCGGCCCTATGTAGCGCTGTTCGGCTCAAAGCTTCGTCCATGAAATTTTGGATGCGTTTCCACATCCGGATAGCCAATTACTATACGTGGTTTTCATGAACGGAACCGCACCTATGTGCCCTCAGGGCATGAAAACAGGCTCCGCCCAACCTATGTAGCGCTGTTCGGGTAAAAGCTGTGGCCATGGAATTTTGGGTGCGTTTTCACATACGGATAGTGAATTACTAAATGTGGTTTTTATGCCTGAAACCGCACCTTCATATGTGCCCTCAGGGCTCTAATGAATGTTCAGTGATTGAACAAACATTTGGTGTCACCTTCGCTGGAGAGTTGTTTTTGTCTGCTATCTTGGAAAACATTGATTTATTGCATTTTTAGGATTAATGAATACAATCGATGCATTAATGTAGTCTTGACCTGAAAATTCGCTCACTGTAGAAAATTCGCTCACTAAAGAAAATTGCGAAATGAGGACCCCCGGTCGTCGCCATCACTTTTTCCCAGGGAAGGGGGCTGAGCAAATCGCTTGACTTGAGTGGGGGGTCGCACCAATGTTGGGTTGTATCACACCTCGCGCCGTAGCCTGCTCAGATATTCGCCGGGTCCGACCCCAGCGTGAACGGGATCCGTACCTAGATTTCTGTTGGGTCGGACCCTTTAGCATTGTCCCCCCCCCCCCACGTAGTCCCAAAAGAGTGGGAATAATTTCTACATTCCACCCCCCCCCCACGTCGTCTCAGTTGGAAGAAGTGAGGAGTACGTACAGTTCATCTAGGTGTTCGATACGAGATGAATCAGCGGTCGGAACCTCTGAGTTTCTGAGCCTCAGAATATTGAGGCGTCTCGAGATTTCCGAGGGGGGACTCAAACAGTTTGAAGGCAGCATACACGCTCGTAAACGTAGTTAGGATAACAATGCGAATCAAACCGTGCGGCGCACAACATAATGCCTACGCATTTTGAAGCGTCAAAAACGACCCACAATGCCGTTATAGGAGAAGCAATTTAGGCCCCACCCGTATTTTCCCACCCCCTGTATTTGACCTTTTCCTCCAACGCGGGGCTGCTGGATCATCTTCACCGTCAGTGACGTGTGTAGTTCACTTGTTAGGCCGTCCACGAAGAGTACCAACGGTGCAAATGACCCAGCAACCTTGCGTTGCGGGAGAAGGCCAAATACAGGGGCGTGAAAATACGGGCGGGGCCAAACTTGACACTCCTGTAAAGGCATTGTGGGTCGTTTTTGACGCTTCAAAATGCGTAGGCATTATGTTGTAAGTCATACGATTCGATTCACGTTGTTATCTCAACCACGTTCACGAAAATGTATGCCGCCTTTAATGAAAATGCAATGAAGAGTATCAGGCGGCATTCAGAGTTCATTCGCGGAGCGAAGCGACTTTTTAGGCCTATTTTAGAGTTCCATCGCAGCGCGGCGCGATGATATGTTCTCAGTGGGCATCGATCGATAACGCGCCGCTCGTCGATTCGCATATGAGGTATGAAATCGCGCCGCGCCGCGGTGGAACTCTAAAAACCCCCTTACAGTTAGCCTGCGTAACGATCAAGCAAGGTCGCGCGCGTCGTCGCTAGATGTTCACACTGGCCCATCGCGTCGTGGCGTTATTCGAAATGATGAAAATCTCAGTCGCTACACGTCATTCGCGTCGCCTTGCAATAAAAAGCGTCGCGCTGGACGTCACGCAAAGGCAAGTTTGTTACAAACACGTAAAAACTGTTACTGATGCAACAAAAAATGCTGCTACCTGCTTACGCGAAAATGCGTGCGTAAGCATTTGAGCGTAGTCCTCTAGCGTTCGCGTAGTGTTCACACCTGTTATCCTGCGTGACGAGATTTTCGCGTCGCCCCGCGTAAACTCTGAACACTGCCTTGGTATTCAACCAAACACTTTTCAAGCGTTGTTGAATGCGGTAATTTTTTGACATGAACTTGTTTCAACCAAATATACAGATGTACAAATATACAGAGATTGAAAAAGTAGAATGCTCTGCCGCGCTTAATTTGATCTGGATAGAAGAGTGCAAAAAATCCTGCTCCATTCTGTATATTATCGATGTTGTTTACGTGGAGGGGCTCGCCCACCTTTAAAAAAAACCAAAAGAAAGCTAAGTAGAGGCTGTCGAATTCATCCAAAATGGGCGTTTATCATGGAAATAGTCCGCGATGATATTTTATCGTGAATACTGTCTTCAATAACATAATATCTAGAGTCTTCTTTGCTGCGAAACTTCATGGTTCTTCAGTTGTTTCCAGAGCGAGTGCCTTTTTGCACCTTTTTTCGAATGCTTTTCTCGTCGCGACCACGGACGTTGAAATTTTAGTGTGTCGAAATAAAGGCTATTCATAACCAACAACATGATAGAAGGAAAAAAAGAAAATGAGGGAAGTTTAATTGTATTGGTGAATGCTCTTTTTTGATTCAAACACACGCTCACTCAAAGGTAGCATACATGCTCGTAAATGTGGTTAAAGGCAGTGTCCACGATAAAAAATGTGTTTAACTTTCCACTAGGAATGGGTAGTGGAGGGGCACACTGTAACGTTGACGTTGAAAGAACGCATGAAAACGAGCCAGGAAAAGCTCCAAAAGAGTCCGAAGTTCCCACTTCGAGCGCAAGGCCAACCCCAGAAGCGCATTGCCCGCCCACCCACGTGAACAAATGAAAGCTTGAAATCGTGAGATGAGCGATTATTTCCAATCATTAGCCCTGTTCTTCCCTTCATTCTCAACATCTCTCTTTACTCAGGTCAGCTCCCATACATCGACTCCGAAAGACGGAAGTTACAAGACTCGGACAACTCGTCCATCATGTTACTTCGGCTCAATTTTTGAGGGACCATAACTTCGTTCCCAGAAGGTCTTGTACGATTTCAGAGACATCATTGGAATCAGCATGGGACCGTTTTCGAGATAGGTGGGGAAACAGAAAAACGATTTTCACCGTGAACACTGCCTTTAAGAGAACTACGGAATTTTCATGAAAACAATCCACAATGGCGCTGCACGAGTGAGATGTTGGCCCCGCCCCTGTATCTGCCCGCCCCCTGTATTCGCGTCCTCCTCCAAAACAGGGCTGCTGGGCCGTTGCCACCGTCTTCGATGGGTGTGCTTTACCTATTGTACCTATTCCACCACTCACAAAAGTCGCCGACGGTGGGAATGGCCCAGCACCCCTGTTTTGTAGGTGACGGCAAATACAGGGGCGGGCAGATACGGGGGCGGGGTCAACTTCTCACTCGTGTAGCGGCATTGTGGATCGTTTTTAACGCTTCAAAATGCGTAAGCGTTGTGTTCTGTGCCATACCATTCCATTTCCGTAGTTATCTCAACCACGCTTACGAGCGTGTATGCTGCCTTTAACGAGCTCACCTCTGAAAAACTCTTCCACTTCCTTGGTAGAGGCCAGCAACGACGCTATCACCGTTGAGAACTGCTTGAAATACCACTTTATTCACAGAGGAAGTCCTGAAAAATCTGCTCATTATATGTACAAGTGCATGCTTAAGAATATAACTTCGGAGTGCAAAAAATATTCCCAAAAGGGAACTACTTTTAGCCAGCCTGGCCATTCCGGATGAAATGCACTTTTCTAGAACCATTATACATAGACGTAGAATTCAAGTGTGCTAATCGCTGCTGCCTAAAATCACTCTGAAAAAAGTTAAACGCGTTTTTCAAAGCCTCGCCACAAAACAAGGCCAATCAGGAAATGTTGAACAGTGTTTTGATCTTTTTTCGGTTTCTGCTCAAAACTTGTCTGTTAAAGGTAATCTAGGACGGTGCACATGAATCTGGAGCACGCTTGTCGCAATTCTGCAATTTACTGAAAGTCACGGTAGGTACCACGCCATTTACGTGCCAAACCTGCCCTAATATTTCAAAAACTGACATCAAATTCGTATCCACATCCCAAAATAATCTTCGCGTACAAATTCTCAGCCAAATCTGATACTTTGAGAAAACTACCTCATTAGTTTAGTTTAGTTCAGTTTATTACGTCACATAAGGCAAACGTTATAGAACAAACACAAAAAAAGCGTCAGCATTACATATAATCTAGATGAAGGTACGAGATAACCGAGTGCAAGCCCAAAGAAATCCACGCTACGGCTTTAATAGCAGTGCAGCGAATTTGCGCCTAAAACAGAGTTGTGATAGTGGCGACAGTTCCGACTTCGTCAACTTCAAGCATGCAGAGCCCGCTCGGCCCACCGTAATATACCGCAACCTGTCGAAAATCGATGGACGGGCCGCAGATTCTTGTTGAGCACTTCAAATACTATACCCGCTCTAATTTTCTTAAAAAAAGCCACAAAAGTCGCGAAATCGCGACTTTTCCAACTTTTCGTCATAACTCCGGTCAAAATGCTCTATTTGAGAAATGAACGACATATTTCGAATCAGCATCGAGAGCTCTTTCATTTGAGCTCTAGCATGTCTTACGGCCAAACAAGGCATATAGGGCTAACACAATCAATCGAGTTGGCGAAAGGGAAATTCAAGTATTTTCTGGTTATTTGACGTATTTCCTCGTCCCCCTCAACAGTGTTGACGTGATAGACAACAGTTTAATGAACTGTCTGCTGCTGACCGATTTCTTCTGTGAAATCTCGGTTCCTTGACTTTCTAAACCCGAATATGTCACCATTTCTACAGCGACGAGCCTACTCTTGCTTAGATTTACAGAGAGTAGCAATGTTTCTCTCATAAACTGTGTCTGAATCCACCCATGGTGGAGAACTTGGAGAAAAGTTAGGACGTGAAAAGTGGTTAGCAGCGACGTCAAATGAGCGATTTGACTGCAGCCCTTCCAAGAAGACCCGTACTCTCTCAGGGGCTGGTAATATTTGCACCTGCTCGCTGTGCAGAATAAATAGTTCGGAAAACCATCTCGGATTGTTTGCCATCAATTCTTTACGAACTCAAAATCGTGTAGTAATCATCGATAACTTCTATCTGTTCTCCGATACCCACGATCAGCCGCTTCCCGAAATTCAGAAAGCTGGTGGTAAGGGCTTTCCAACGGTGTAATGTTTGCTTGTTTAAGTTGGGATAAATCCTTCGGTTTCTCAGAGCCAAAGGAGTAATTTATCGTTAATCCCTCGCTTTGCGTCTGTGCGTCTCTGCCTTTCCGAGCCGGAGCATTGACAACCCGGCACGCGGGGTGTTCGAGTCAGTATGATGAGCGCGGAGGACGAAAAGAAAGGCGATGACAGCCGGCCTTGCACTCTCTCGGCCGGTCAAAGTGCAAGCTGGCTATCTCTGCGTCTCTACGGAGACGGATTATTCACAGCTTTGGCTGTACAGTACAAGGATGGGAGCAATTCTAGTTTGGGGAGGGAGGAGCACTTATGGTCTAGTTCCGCAATCGCGTTCAGTTCGCAAAGTCTAATTATCACAATCGTAGAAGCAAAGCGATTGAGAATGATTCTAGTTGATTTTTTTCTAAAACAACCGCTTCGCTTCCACGATTGTGATAATGAGGACTGAACGCGATTGCGGAACGGAACTTTATGCGTAGATTATCTAACTGTTCTGCTTTGCTACGGATTAGTTTGATTTGGAAATGTGACATTTGTGAGAAACTCGTTAAAAGAAGTGAAATGTCTTATGCTACTGATTTGGCATGGGGATAAACTCAAAAGAAGCGCTAAAAACTCAGTGAAATGATTCATCGTTGATTTGGCTGTGCACTTGTTTACCAAACAACAAAAATTGAGTGTGACATTGAAGAACCAAATCACGCACTTGTTACTGAGCATTTATGTATTCGTGTGACAGCAATTCTCTTAGTTGACAACTTTCGCATTAACTCACTACGTGATGTTATTTCCACTTTCATCGGAACACAACATAATTTTGCAAGGACCTGAGACTTGTTAACCTAAACTGCAAGCGTTAGGTTGATTTCAGAAGAGATGTGCGTGATTTGGCTTTTCAATGTCACACTCAATTTTTGTTGTTTAGTAAACAAGTGCACAGCCAAATTAACGATGAATCATTTCACTGAGTTTTTAGCGCTTCTTTCGAGTTTATCCCCATGCCAAATCAGTAGCATAAGACATTTCACTTCTTTTAACGAGTTTCTCACAAATGTCACATTTCCAAATCATACTAATCCGTAGCAAAGCAAAACAGTTAGATAATCTCACTTTATTTTAGCAAAAGTTTTCTTTTAAAGGCACATTACGCCCTCTGATATGACTTTCAATGTCCATGCAGTTGTGTAGTAGACTCCTCTTGCATAACACTTGCCCACCCCTTCTAGCGCCACCGCAGTTCACACCCTTTTTCTTGGTTTCCAAACCCAATGACGACTAGATGAAACAATAAGAACGTAGAGGCTAACCGAACATTGCTCGACACAACGCGGTCGCGTCACGGCTCTATAATTTTCTATAAGTTTCTAGCCCAATTTTGTCATATCTTGACCACCGGTGGTGCTGTTTACCTACTTCCTAGCCCAGGCAGATCCTGAACTGCTCAACCCTGTAGAAGGACGGTTTATGTATGAAAACACACCGCTCTTCACTTCTTTTATACCCTACCCTTTATTATCATCAATTTTGTTTACGAGAGCCGTGACGCGACCGCGTCGTGTTGAGCAATGTTCGGTTGGCCTTTACGTTCTTATGACGAAACAGGATTATAATTTGCCACCGGCACAAAATTCTCACGGAAGTGAAGAAATTTTTCTTACCAGAGTTTTTCATGAGTAGGCCCCAATATCGTGTTATCTCTATCACCGGTGAGGCTGTATCCCTAATCCCTAGTGTGTTCAGCTTCAGCCGCTCACCTCCGGAGAATGACGGTGTGTGAATGAAAACACACCGCTCTAAATTTCTTTCATACCCTACCCTTTATCAACTGGTTATCATCAATTTTGTTTACCGTGATTATTTTTGCCGGTGGCAATTTATAATCGTCTCTAGATGAACGTATGAATCGCAACCGCGTTTTCGATTTCCACTCCTTTGCCGGTCCTCCCACTTGGGTCAAACACACGATCCGTGACGCTTGGCGTACTCCCAGTTGGGTCCCACCCTCTTTCCCCGGCGCTTAGCGCACTCCCAGTTGAGTCCCTCACGCTTTCCTCGGCGCTTGGCGCACCCGAAGTTGGGTCCCGCACACAAGCACGCTCATGCCGATCATTTTTTTCCGCAGGGCTACCGTAACCCTCCTTCAAAAATTTTCCAAGTGTCAGCTTGGTTATGAGCACATCCTAATAGCCAACAAACATGTTTGTACAATTTCGACCTCCCCAGCCACTCCCCAGCGGCTTCTCGAGGAGAGCGGTGTGTGAATGAATGCATACCGCTCCTCCACTTTTTTATACCCCGCATGTTATGAGCGTGTGTTTACATTCGTTATCATGTTTTGTTCAAGAATGGCTACGGTAGCCCTGCGGAAAAAATGTTCGGCATGGGCGTGCTTTTGGTCCCGCACACGTTCCCCGGCGCTTGGCTTGTTCCCAGTTGTGTCCCGCACAATTTCGACGGCGCTTGGCGCACTCCCAGTTGGGACCCGCACATGTTCTCCGGCGCTTGGCGTGCTCCCAGTTAGATCCCGCTCACTTTCCCCGGCCCTTGGCGCGCTCCCAGTTGGGTCCCACACACGTTCTCCGGCGCTTGGCGTGCTCCCAGTTAGATCCCGACTACTTTTCCTGGCCCTTGGCGCACTCCTAGTTGAGTCCCGAACACGTTCCCCGGCGCTCGGTGAAATTTCAGTTGGGTTCCGCGCAGGTTCCCTGGCGCTTGGCGCACTTCCAGTCAGGTCCCACACACGTTCTGTGGCGCTTGGCACATTTCCGTTGGGGTTCCGCACACGTTCGCCGGCGCTTGGCGCACTCACAGTTGGGTCCCGCACACTATTCCGGTCGCCTGGTGCCTTTTCAGTCAAGTCCCGCACACGTTCCCCGGCGCTTGGCGCACTCTTGGTTGGGTCTCGCACTCCCTTTCCTGCGCTTTGCGAATTTTCATTCGGGTCCCGCGCACGTTTCCTGGCGCTTGGCGCACTTTGAATCGGATCCTACACACGTTTTGTGGGGTTTGTCACACTTCCAGTTGGGTACCGCGCACGTTCCTTTGCGCATGGCACACTTCCAGTCGGACCCCGCACAATAAACGGTGTGCATACGGTTCCTCATGGACGTAAAGGAGACCTACTCTAACGCTTGCAATCAATTCACTCTTATCACAAAACCACTCCATTTCTCTCAATTGGCCAACCATGTTTCTTATCATTCAGTTTCACCGGACTCACACACACACAGACACACACACACACACACACACACACACACACACACACACACACACACACACACACACACACACACACACACACACACACACACACACACACACACACACACACACACACACACACACACACACACACACACACACACACACACACACACACACACACACACACACACACACACACACACACACACACACACACACACACACACACACACACACACACACACACACACACACACACACACACACACACACACACACACACACACACACACACACACACACACACACACACACACACACACACACACACACACACACACACACACACACACACACACACACACACACACACACACACACACACACACACACACACACACACACACACACACACGCACACACACACACCGACAGACACACATTTTAAAATTCACTAATTTTTCAATATCTCGAGAACCACAAAGCAGATTTTCCTGAAACTTGGGGAGTGTTAAGAACCTTTACTGCTCTACATCTTGTGAAAATGCCAAGTTTGGAACTATCTTCCAAACCGAGATTCTGTAACGAGGGGTGTGCGCAGAAGCAATCCTTTTCCAAATCAGGTGCGCGCTTCGCGCGCACCACAATTCCTGAAAGGAGCGAAAAATACAGCTTCCAAAAATCAAAGGATTTCTATGGAGTTTCTATGAAAGCAATGACTGATAACGCTATCAGATATCTGATATCAAAGGAAATTTTGATTTTCATTTATGAATCCTGAGTAGCCCCCTCAGCGATGTTTGCACCCAAGCACGAATCTCTGAAGTAATCGATTCCTAAATCAATCCTCTGAAAGGCGTAGTTGGCTGTGCTTTTTCAATGTGGTGAAACAGGAGAACCGGGTAATAAGTTGTCTATTTACTAGTTATCAAATCAATCGCTTTCTTTCCTCGCTGCTCTCAGTCCTATTATAACAATCATTGATGCAAAGCTGTTGTTTTTCAAAATATTGTGGTGCGCGCGGAGCGCGCACCAGATTTGGCTTTAACTCGCCCATGCGCAACTCTGTGATTCCGAATTCAGCTTTCAGAGTGACTGTGGAGATGCGGTTTTTTCTTCATTGGAAAAAGCGTAAAAAGTTGACTTACGTACCCAACATTGGTTCAGAATGGTTTCTTGGCACTTGAGAAAAATGGTGAAAACCACGTGATTTTGATCGAAAAACTGTTAATCTCCTTTTTTTTCAGACGGCGTTCACGATCTTGTGTAACCACTTCCCGTTCAGCTAAGAAGCTGATTTTTGGGCAGGAGGCTGGAAATGGATGCAGCTAGCTCCTATTCAATTTTGGAGTTGAAAGCTCAGTTTTAGCGGAGCCTTAATATTGAGGGCCAAGACGCGTAAAAACATGTAAACATGTTGTTGTAAACCATCCGACGTTCACTGAACTTAAAAAATGAACTAATGAAAATCAACACGGTTACTGATAAGCTTCTTCCCAAGATTGTGCCCTGGTCGAGACGGTTGGTGAGAATATAATTTGAGGAGTCCGCAGGACGCCGCAGAAATTGGGCGGCCCCCAATGAGAGTGCGCAGGACGCCGCAGAAAGTGTGCGGGTCCCTGGTGGGAATGCGCAGGATGCCGTAGAAAGTGTGCGGGACCATAGTGGGAGTGCGCAGGACGCCGCAGAAATAGTGCGGGCCCCCAGTGGGAGTACGCAGGACGCCGCAGAAAGAGTGCACGGGATCTCAGTAGGAAAGGAAGGGTCGTTTTTTATGTCTGCGGGTCACAATTTTTAGGAGTTATAGCCGTCCGACCACCCCGATCGGTAATGATTCAATTATTTACCGTAGGCAAAAGCTTTCATAAAAACTTTTGCCTCTTCAGAATGGGAATCGCTAAGTTGACAAAATAAAATAAAAAAAAAACAACTCGAAATATGTTTGAAAATGATTTGGCACAAAATAACCAGAAGTGATGAAAAACTGAGAATTGTAGTGAAGTGACCAGAACCGGATTTGGCGGTCATTCATAGGCCAACTTTTGATAAGTAGTGACTGAAGAGGGATTACATTTTACAAGATTCTCCGTTAAACTTATCAAAGGTAAATCAAGCGCGCAAGGGAAACCGTAAAACATTTCATTGAAGCTGTAATACGGAAATCAGCATGGGTTGAGCTATGTAACGTAACGCTCGAATCCGATGCGCGCTTGATTTCGCTTTGATAAGTTTAACGAAGAATCTTGTAAAATGTAATCCCTCGTAAGTCACTACTTATCAAAAGTTGCCCTATGAATGACCGCCAAATCCGCTTTTGGTCATTTCACTACATTCCCCAGCTTTTCATTATTTCTGGTTATTTTGTGCCAAATCATTCTCAAACATACATATTTCGAGTTGTTTTTTTTATTTCATTTTGTAAACGTCTATATTTCTTGTAGTTATAACATTGCCAAATCATTACTTTTGCCAGGAAACTAAACTTTTGGGAATTCATCTATGAAATTGGTGAGAAAATTCCTTAAAATCACATCACTCCCATGGAAGTGATACAGCGAGCTGCGAATAACAGGAAAATGGAGGTTAGATTTTTTGATCAAACCGCTAGAACACGTTATGAGCTGCGTTTTTCGATGGGGTGGATAGAGAAACTAGTTAACAAGTTGGTCACTTACTATTTATCGTATCAAACTATACCGATTTGCTAATCGTGAAGATATTTCGTGGATATTACTACGTAATACCAAGAGAAAGTGAACAATTTTAACTAAATTGGTTTCTCCAGCAAGGTTTGGCGCTGGCAGAAACGCTCCAACAAAAAGGATCATCAGGAAAGTGGAAGTCTACGAAGAACTAAAAATATTTCTTGAGATCCGATTTCCGTGTATAAAACTTTTAATTCCACGAAACAAACCGTTTTGGTATTTCACATAGAAAAGCCCTAGGATTTTCTAAATAGAACTACTTGGTTGAGAAGGTTCATGTGTTATTATTTTCGCTTGCTACTGCACTTTCACTGGTTTACTTTTCTGGAGAGCAAAATGAAACCCTTTGTGTGAAATTACTAACGTCATGTTTTCTTTTCAATATAAAGTATTGAGTGCACGAATTTTCTTTGGTACTAGAATATAACCGAAGAAATGGAAGTCATTATCAGAACCCCAAAGTTCTTTTGGGAATAATAACAAAACGACCTGTGGTGGTAGTAAACGGGGTGTTAAACGCGAATAAACCGCCACCTCCAAGCCGCCAACATACCGCGACATAAATGCAGTAGAGCCGCCAAATTAACGCGAACAAACCGCCACCTCCTGGCCGGCTACGAACCGCGACATAGGTGCCACGGTTTGTTGCCGGTTTAACGAAAGCTGCCCTCTGCTTACACATACATTATGCGTGACCTTCGTCCGCATAAGTATTTTCTACACTTGGACACGAACGACGTTTACGGTGGAAAGACGAGGGATCGGAAAGATTATACAAGTAATGCTATTTATTTTATTCATAAGGAAGAGCACTCAAAGGGAACTTTGTAATATTTCGATTGTTCGAAACACGATCAGAACGCAATTTTTCTTGGAAGTCCTAATTCTCGTATTTTTTATGAGCTCCGTGAGTTTTCAGGACCACTCTCGAAAAGACATGTTAGGTTAATCATTAGCCATTGGGGGTGTGTATACAAGTCTGTTGGTACCTGCTCGTTGGTGCCCCTGCTTCTACTGAACCCAGCAGACGTTTGAGTGTACACAGGGAACGTTCGAGCGATATAGCGTGCACAACTATATCGCGAAAGTATCCCGCACATTGCATAAAGGTGTCGCCGTCCGGCACACTAAGGCCTCTGGTCCATAACACCTTAGGATCCGTACCTAGGGAGTCATGGAGTCTTTGGCCACAAGCCACAATTTCGCCACCCTGAACTGTCGATCGCTGTCGAGTGATATCCAAAAAACTGCGCTATCCAGACTTCTGAGCTATTTCCATGCACCGTTTGCTGCTTTACAGGAAACCCGCCTCAAGGATAGACCCGTCATCAGCGTCGGAGAGTACACCATCTACTGCGGCAACGCTGACGATAGGAGAGTGGGAGGCTGTGCAATAGCTGTAAGGAAGGATTTCAATGGTATGGTCAAGGAGTTCGGCTCAACGTCGTGTCGGAATGCATTCGTACGACTGCGGGATCACAGAGGATTCAATCTGTGGATAGTGAGTGCTCATGCGCCCACTGAAACCGCCGAAGACAATTCGAAGGATGCGTTTTATGAGGAACTCAATACGTTGCTGGCCAGGATACCTTGTCAACATGCTGTTGTCGTGGGATTGACGCAAATGCGAAGATGGGACTTGATCAGGAATCCAGTAGTGGGTAAATGGTTCTACCCAGTGGAGCAAACATCGGACAATGGCTACCGCCTTGTCGACTTTTGTGAACGCAGTGGTCTGATTATTGCATCGACATTCAAGAGGAATCATCGCCGCCATCAGCTTACGTGGCAGGGACCAACCCGGCTATCTCCAGAAGAGCAGCGGAAGCGGAAGATGACAACTTTGAAACTACAGCTTGACTATGTCCTGACGAGGAATATTCCAGTATCGGACATTCGAAGATCTAGAGCTGTGTGGGATGTCGCATTCGATTCGGATCACCGTCCTGTTCTGTTGAACTTCACTGCGAGGATTCATAAGAGGAAGCGAGGGGCTCAGCCTCTCCAGAGGATTGACATGACAAGTCTCAGAGATGAAGAGTGCAGAAGGAATTTCCGACAACGCGTTTCTATTCACATCGGAGTACGGACTAAGAAGAAACTTTGCGACGCGGATTCTTTTGTCAAATGCATCCAGGACGCTTCTGAAAGAAGGCACTCCCGGTTGTACAGCCTAAGAAGAAGTTCGCCTACGTCTCAGAAGAAACAACATCTACCTACAACAGAGTATGTGCTCTCCGAACTGCAGGAAACTTCGTGGAGGAGAAGCGTCTGAGGAGGAAGTTGCGTCGGCAGCTTCAAAGTGACCGCGAACGAGAGTGGACGTGTAGAGCTAAGGAGTTCGAGAAGGCTTGGGAGGAGAAGAATCCGAGGAAAGCCTACACGTTGCTGCGACAGTATAGCGGGAAGATGAAGAGATGTTCTCCTGTCTTGAACACTACCAATGGAGTTGCAGTTGGTGATGCGACGCTGCCAATATGGAAGGATTACTTCAGTTCACTACTGAATCGTCCAGCGCCATCAGTACCTGAGCTCCCGCATGTTCAGAGAGCACATTACGATGTCAGTGAGGAACCGCCGACTGAGTCTGAAGTTTTGGATTGTGTCCGGAAAATGAAGAATGGAAAGGCAGGTGGAGATGACAACATCACTGCTGAAATGCTGAAAGCTCTTCCTCCGTCTGGGATTCGTGAAATGACCAACACCATCCGTGCCATATGGATGAGCGAAAGGATACCCGATTCGTGGAGACATGCGATCATCGTACCTCTTCACAAGAAGCTATCCGTCACGGATCCTAAGAACTACAGAGGAATCTCTCTACTTCGTGTCATGTACAAGGTTTTAGAACGTATCATTCTCGAGCGACTTATCAAACATCGTGAAGGAACGACCAGAGATGAGCAAGCCGGTTTTCGACCTGGAAGATCGACCATCGACCAAGTGTTCGTCGTGAGGAAGAGTAATTGAATCGTGGCAGCGGTTTTCGAAGCCATTACAGCTTGCTTTTTGGACTTTGAAGCCGCGTTCGACTCTCCTCATCGTGATCGATTGCTCAATGCTCTGCGAGCAGATGGAGCCCCGGAAAAGTATGTTCGGTTAATCGAGGACATGAACAAAGGAACAACAGCAGCAGTTCGTACACCTGTCGGATTTACGTCAGCTTTCGAGGTGAAAACAGGAGTAAGGCAAGGAGCCGTTGCAGGACCTTTTCTTTTCAACTTCGTCGTTGATGACATCATGCGTAGAGTTGCAGAACAGTTTCCTGCGGATGTGATCCTAACACCATCAGGACGCTCCCTTGTCGACCTGGAGTACGCCGACGACATTGTGTTATTCGCTGAAAATAACGCAAAACTGCAAAGGATTGTGAACCTCGTTTCGAAGTATGCCGCAGCCTATGGACGTCGTCTTCGTCCCGACAAATGCAAGCAGATGTGGGTCTCTCAGAGGCCTTCAACTGGAGTTTGTGTGGACGGACAACGTATCGAACTGGTGGACGATTTCTGTTATTTGGGCTGTTTGCTGAAGAACGGTGGTAGTTATTCAGCGGATATTCGACAACGATGTGCGAAAGCTACGTCTGCATTTAATTCTCTAACCAAGTGTTTGTGGTCTACCACCATCGCGAAGGAAGTCAAGTTGCGCGTCTACCTATCCGCTATTCGCCCTATCATGATGTACGGATCGGAGACGTGGACAGCACCGAAAACGCAGATGGAAAGGTTGGATTTCACGGAGAGGAAGCTTTTTAGGCGTTTGCTTGGATATTTCTGGCCGCGTGTATGCCATAACGAAGACCTTTACAAGGAAATCGACGCAGTACATCAACGCTTGACACGAGGGAGGTGCCAGCATCTCCTAACGCCATCTCAAGCAGCAATGGAAAGTCGACTTCGACTGCTCGGGCATATACTGAAGAAGAACGCCGGATCGTCTCGTACAACACGCTTTAAGAATGCTTCCAAATCCTGTCTGGAAACGGCCACCTGGGCGTAGGCGAAAGTTCTGGACGGATGTGGTTAAAGAGGATTTAAAGTCACTCGGCATCGAAAGACAGTTCAGGCGCGATGTTTCGTTTCGCAGGAAATGGAATAGTGACAGCTGGATGGAATGTGTTCAAATTGTGGCTGAAGACCGTGAAAAATGGACACGGCTGACTACTAGGACGGCACACCTCGGTGAAGATGCGGAATGACCGCGTCAGGCGAAAGCCAACCGATTAAGTCAAGTAAGTCATTAGCCATTAATCAAACAAATGCGCGTGATCTGACAGAATTTCGCATTTGTAGTAACTTTGTTATCGTTTTTTTTTAAATTTTTTCAAACAAAAGTTTTTTTTGAAAAACAAAAAATTTCTCCAAAAAAATTTTTGAGCGAACGAAAATTTTGAAATTTCTGGATGAATTATTTACAAGGTGTTATTGGGAAGGTAACGCTAGGTGCGAAAAAGACATTCCGAAACTCGTCGAGTAATGCTTAGATTCAAAGAATGTCCTGCAGTGAACTAAAATGGATAGTTAAAAACTTATAAGAATGATGATAAACTAGATAGTCTATTTGCGTTTTTGAAAAGAATTCAAGTGTTTTTTTGGAAGCGTGCAACTGAAGTCTGGCGTCCGATATTGGGGTAATGGTGTGGTTCCGGTCATTGATGCAGTTGAATTTGTGAAGTGTTTGCCGTCTTCTTAAAATGAAACAAATCCTTCGCCCGCAGTTAGTGCTGAAAATATATAGAAACACTGTTACACACTCATATGCGCATCATGCAAGGAAAATATTTTGTACACATAGTTCAAGGTAAGAATTCAAAACACTTCGAGTGGCTCTACCAATGCACCAACGCAACTGCGTTGCGGACCCTCACAAAAAATAGGAGGTCACGATGGCACTGGTCTGGCAATGAAAGAAGAGTATTCGAATCTTGCAGAAAAACAAATATATGTAGTTGGTTTAGAAACAAGTTTGCTTTTCTTTCCCCACAAAACTCGCCCGATACAACCCGACTTATGCTGACTAAAGGCACAGTCCAAGCTCAGGGACGAAATCTGAGATTTCCACATAATTGTGAAGCAGGCTCACCCTAGATAGCTCCTGCCAAGTGCGAGCTCTCAATTCCTCCGATTAAGCGAGATATAGGAGGAAGCCACCGTGGGGCTCCCACGTCCGGAAGCCACTTTAACACGCCCCTTTTACGATCTTTCGAGCTCAACAGTGGCAAGATGAGCTATGGTTTTCGATCAATAAACCCCTTCTTCCCTTCATTCTCGGTATCTCTCTTTATTCCGGGCGGCTCGCATCCATCGGTTTCGAATGAAGATAGATACAAGCCTCGGACAACTCGTCCACCATGCTTCCACAGCTCAATTTTTGAGGGGCCATAACTCCGTTCTCTGGGGGTCTTGTACGAAGACATCATTCGACTTGGCGTGAGACCGTTTTCAAGATAGGCAGAAAAACAGAAAAACGATTCTGAGGTTGGACTGTGCCTTTAAACATTACTAAAGCACTAAATCACTTGAAAATCAGTCGCTTGGAAAATTTTCACTTTTTTTGCGCTAAAAAAGTTGTGGAAACCTGTTCGAAATGCGCAAATAATTTACTACATACTCCTCATAGCCTGTGTTATGCAATGAATTATGAAAATGAAACTAACCTGATAATAGCGAAGCGAATGAATTTTGGAAGAAAATAAACAAAAGCGGGAGAAATGTCGCCACTCGCCAAAAAATTAACAGCTGATTTGGAGGATTGATTAATGCCACCAAAGAAGTCGGCCAACGTGTTTCAACAATGACCCCTGGGGTGCGTTCCAAGAAGATTTCCATGGGAGGAAAATGGGTCTGATAAGATATAACGAATGTTAATCTAACAGATAGGCTCATTTCATGCGGTCTCTCAACCTATCATTGGTCGGCTCTTATCAGATTCATTTTTCCTCCCGTGGAAATCCTCTTGGAACGCACCCTGCTTTGTTTTTGATCCCTCATCGCCCATTTCCCTGGCGGAAGCAGTTAAAAGACTATCCCTTGAAACATCTTTCAGTTTTAAAGATAGGCTGACGTCCTGAATCAAAATGGCTAACAGTGCTATGAAACTTGCTTAACCCTCTGCAATAATTAAACTCGTACTTGCCCTCAGTATAGATGGTCAAAACTGTTCCTACTGTATCTTGCTAACCGCATCCAAAAACTCTTCGGGAGAAGTTTTTCGTTAACAGCCAGTTCCTCACATTTCAGCACTATTTCGGTGCTGTCTGCGAGAGTATGTTAAACGCGAACTTACCGCGAGGATGCCACATGTCGGAATTCTAGAGAAAAAACAGCCCTGACAAGTTTTGAAATCGCTATTTTCCGCAACAAAGGTTACAATTGTCGCTTTTTCGAGGCGTTTTCATGGAAAGTGTAACAAATGCCTACCACTGAGAGATGTTAGGGTGAAACTAGAGCGGACTCTCTCCCAACTATTAGGAGTCCTGCTCAGATTCTGTTGTGGTTAAACTCGCGTTTAACGCGAACTTAACGCCTGTTAATTCGCGTTCAACATCCCCAATTACTACTACCCCTGTTTTTGCGAGTTACAAGTTTCAGCCACGCGAATCGGTTCTCGATAAATACTGATACTTTTTCATCGACTTGTCCACTCCACTTTCGCATTACTAACTTTTCTTTGGAACGTTTCTCTCAGCATTAATCAAATTTGCTTAACAAATCCGCTTTTTGATAGAATTTCCTTTGCTTTTCCTTTTTTATCACATGTGTAATCAGTAGCGTCAGCGAAGAATTCAGTAAATGAGTAATTTTGATCAAGAAATTCCGTGTCTTGCTATAAAGGAGCAAGCGCTGGAATTCTTCCCGACCGATCGAACATAAAAATATTGGTAGAACTCTAAGAAAATGTTTTGCAAGAAATGCATTTACAAGTGTGATTGTGATTACAGCCTCAGAATCCACAGAGAAGAAGCTGTTGAGGCTGTTTGACAGAATTTTCATCGAAACCTCAATCATTCGAGATATGCCAGTCGATAGCACAATGATAGCGTCTTTTTCTTTGTGTCTCCGCTGCAAGAAGTGGGGTGGAGAGCGCAGCAAGCGCGAGGGAAAGTGGGCGAGGCACCCTTGGTTGTCAATGGTACCGTAACCCTCCGAGCCCTGCACAGCCCCACTTTTGATGGTGTCGAAAGCGCAGGTACAGGGGCTCTCTACACACAGTTGCCCCGCTTTTGGCGGCCACAATTCCACTCGGGACCACTTCACTCGCGTTGAGGCGCGTGACATTTCAAACTGCAACAATGGGACAACTCCTCCCTCGGTGTGTAGACAGCCCCTGTCCCGAAAGCGCACTGACTTGCCTGTCTCGCTCATGAGCGAAGTCCACGCGAAATGGATCGAATCCATGGGCAGAGTTTTACTCGGGCGACGGTAAGAGCGTGGGTTGAATCAGTAAGATGAATGCAGAAAGAACCGGAAGAGAAACATGAGAGGAAGGTAATCACAAGGGAGGTTCCTGAGTCATCAACGGGTAGAGATAGGCTGGTAGGGGATTCAACGGGATGGATAGTCCCTAGCTCATCAGTGATAACAGATAGGTTGAAAAGAAAGTCACTCCAAGGGGCTAATTACTAAATATTAACGTCCCGAATTCAATGTAGTGAATTGAACTTTACGGATGGTCTCCAGATCATCGGCTAATTCCTACCGCTGCGTTGAATCACAACGCGGTGCGGTCGACGCCATGCGATGCTATACCACGCGGTAAGTTATTCATAGGCATTCGTGAGCCACGTAATGAAGACGTGTTGGATTTTGATGAGAATTTGTTCAAGAACGTACTTCGACTATTTATTTATTTTTATCTATTGTGACGTGGCCGATGGCTCACGTAAAAGAAAAACATAGCAACATCTAGAAAAACCTCAAACTCTGAAAACGAAACCTGATTAGAAAACATATTCACGGTTTTGTTACTTGTTTGAATAAATAAATGATTACGCCTGTAGTCCTCCACGCGATTCTGAGCGAGCGGTCGCGTCACGTGCGTCACAGATTTGATATTAACAGATGCGTGGAAAATTCGAATGAATGGACGTAGCAATTACAAAACGCGAAGAAGAAGATTGACCGTGCAGAGCGTTGTTGCATAAATTCGGCCGCATTGCGTCGCGCTGCAGCGCGGCAATTAGAGTGAGCAATAGGTTAAGGCCTGAGTACGAAAAAAATTTAAAAAAGTTTTTTTGGACCGAAAAGTCCGCGCGAGCGGTACCGTCGTGTATGCGACAAGCCGCGTGAGGCGCAGTCTTGATGTCGGCAGATTTGTGATAGATTTGAACTGCTATCGGTCTCAGAGCCGAATTCCGCTCCGCAATCGCAGACCACGGCGGTTGCATCATGCGACACGTGATAATGGTGCTAAGAGAAAGGTGAATCGTACCGGGACCCAAGTGGTCCCAGCACGATTATCACATGTCGCATGATGAATCAGCCGTAGTTCGCAAATGCAGACAGGAATCTGACCCTGAGAACGACAGTACGTGGCTTAGCATTGCTATAATACACTGAAGATGAGAACCATGATAAAAAAGACTTGGACGCGGAAGTTTGAGCAAGTCACGAGCGGACGATATACATGGAGCTAGGCGCGCCTCAATCTTGATGTTGAAACGGACTTTGTGCGATGTTTCAGTAATCTATGTCATTTCTCACCATGCATATAGAAAAATTTCAAAGATAATTCTTTGAAAGCCTGGCAGATTCCTACTATGTACGTGGGTCATGAATGCCTATGAATAACTTACCGCGTAGTATAGCATCGCATGGCGTCGACCGCGCCGCGTTGTGATTCAACGCTGCGCTAGGAATGAGCCGATGATCTGGAGACCATCCGTAAAGTTCAATTCACTACATTGAATTCGAGACGTTGATATTTAGTAAGTAGCCCCTAGGAGTGACTTGCTTTTCAACCTGTCTGTTGTCGCTGATGAGCTAGGGACTATCCATCCCGTTGAATCCCCTTTCAGCCTATCTCTACCCGTTGATGACTCAGGAACCTCCCTTGTGATTACCTTCCTCTCATGTTTCTCTTCCGGTTCTTTCTGCATTCATCTTACTGATTCAACCCACGCTCTTACCGTCGCCCGAGTGAAACTCTGCCCATGGATTCGATCCATTTCGCGTGGACTTCGCTCATGAGCGAGACAGGCAAGTCAGTGCGCTTTCGACACCATCGAAAGTGGGGCTGTGCAGGGCGCGGAGAGTCAGAGACGCACACACGCAAAGCGTGGGACTAACGATAAATTACTCCCTTAGATCTGAGAAGCCGAAGGATTTATCCCAACATAAACAAGCAAACATTACACCATTGGAAAGCCCTTACCACCAGCTTTCTGAATTTCGGGAAGCTACTGATCGTGGGTATCGGAAAACAGATGGAAGTTGTCGATGATTGCTACACGATTTTGAGTTCGTAAAGAATTGATAGCAAAAAATCTGAGATGGTTTTCCGAACTGTTCATCATGTACAGCGAGCAGCTGCAAATATTACCAGCCCCTGAGAGGGAGTACGGGCCTTCTTGGAAGGGCTGCAGTCCGATCGATCATTTGGCGTCGCTGCGAACCACTTTTCACCCCCTAAATTTTCTCCAAGTTCTCCACCATGGGTGGATTCAGACATACATATTTGATCAAAAAAATTGCTACTCTATGTGAATCTAAGCAAGGGGAGGCTTGTGGCTGTAGAAATGGTGACATATTCGGGTCTAAAAAGTCAAAAAAACCGAGAATTTGCAGAAAAAGTCGGTCGGCAGCAGACACTTATTAAACTGTTGTCTATCACGTTAACACGGTTGAGGTGGACGTGAAATTACGTCAATTAACCAGAAAATCCTTGAATTTCCCTTTCGCCAACTCGATTGATTGTGTTAGCCTTATATGCCTTGTTTGGCCGTAAGACAAGCGAGAGCTCAAAAAAAAGAGCTCTCGATGTTAAATCGAAATATGTCCTTCATTTCTCAAATGGAGCACTCTGGCCGGAGTTATGACGAAAAGTCGGAAAAGTCGCGATTTCGCGACTTTTGCGGCTTTTTTTGAGAAAATTGGTGCGGGTATTGTAGCCTCAGAGAAGGATTTCGAGCCACATATAACGTAACGTTCCAGAAATGGTGCAAAGTCGCGTTTTGGAAAAAAATTCTCCCAATGGGAAGCCTTGAACAAAATGAGTCTGAAATTTTGAAAAACCTCAGAGTTGTATTGTCAGTATCTCTTGAGCATCTATAGTAAAACTTTGCAGTACCCCGTCCCGAGCAGCTGGTTGAAAAAATTTATTTTTCGTTCTTCAAACCGCGAAAAGTTACGGTACCCATCAGGCAATTTTTAGGGTGTTTAAAAAAATCGGATTCGGCTTAAAACGTGTAAGGGGTTATTTAGGTTCCGTCCATAGCAGACAACCTAGCGCCAAGTGACTCTGGGGTTTTGCATATTTAGCATTCGTTATTGATCTGACTCCCCAGCGACTCCCCAGCGACCACTGAAGCCGGCCTGTCGCTTACGGTGGAGGCATAGCGGCAGTAGCGGCTGTCACTAATATTATCGATACCATCGTTAACCACGTGCCGTCCTCGGACACGTTGGATGCGCCAGCCGTCGAGCGTCATGCGCCGGCGTTTCAGCGCTGGTTTATGATGCTCCGACGCCTTGACGCTCTCAAGCTGGTCGTCTGCTATGGACGGAGCCTTAGAGTGACGATAAGGATTCTGTGGTTCGCTGGTCAAAATTTTGAGGTTTACAGCATTCCATTTAGGGGGGAAACCTACCTTAGTACTTCGAAAATCGACAAATGGAAGTTGAATTTATTTATTTATTTATTTATTTATTATTACGTGGAGTTCCACGCCTAATTCACAAAACACAAGGAATAAGGTAAACATTAGTCAAGAACAAAATGAGAATGTCGGGAAAAACAGATAGAACAATATCAGACAATGACTTTATCTGTGGTAGAACTAAGCAGCCTCTAATTCATGTAAGTACTTTTCAACAAGCTTTTTATATTGAGGAAAGGACACTGGTATAGCGTACTTCTTGGAAAGTTCCAAATATTGAGAGCCTACTCTCTGTGTGAAGAATGAAGAGCTCTCAAGCAACTTTTTGCCCTCGAAAAATTCAATTTGAACTGACCCCCTCTGGTGTTGGACGGGGAAAATGTATAAAAATTTTTTGACACAATTAGGTATTTTACCGGAGATTATTTTGTAGATCATTATGAGATCATATTTCCTTCTGCGGTATTGTAAAGTCGACAGCTTAAATATTCTGTTACGGACAGAAGCCGAAGGAGTAGTCGTGTAATCATATCCATGTAAACGCATCCAGAGTTTCTAGTAAAACTGTTTTGAACTGACTCCAGTCTCTGAATGCTGCGTTTTGAATTTGGGTTGAACACTGAATTGCCATATTCTAGTAGTGGACGAATATATGATTTGTAAGCTATTATAAGGTGTTGTGATGAATTTGTGGATAAAGCCTTGAATAGATTGTATATGGCCTTATCTGCTCTATTTGCAATTGTTTCACAATGCTCATTGAAAGTGAGATGCTTGTCCAGTATGAAGCCTAAATCTCTCAATGTGTCTGTACTATCAAGCTCAAGCTCTCCAAGATTGTAAATGCATCGATCAACGGAATCTCCAAGATGGAGCACCTTGGTCTTGTTAGCTGACAGTGAGAGCTTCCACCTGGCTGACCAATCAGCAATTGAATCAATTGCCAATTGAAGAGCAAGACAGTCGCTACTGCTTTCGATATCTTTATATACCTTGATATCATCAGCAAACATTTTACAGGAAACATTACATTGATTAGTTAGGCTGGGGATGTCAGAAGTGTACAAATTAAAAAGAATAGATGAAAGGACACCGCCCTGTGGCACACCACTAGTAACTGGGTATGTTTGCGAAAACGATTCATTAATTTTTACTTTGAATGACCTTCCAGTTATAAAGTTGTGTATCCATCTCACTATTCTAGGATGTATGCCAAATGATAAAAGTTTAGAATTATTTTCTCGAAAGGGACTTTGTCAAACGCTTTCGTAAAATCGAAGTAAATAATATCAACATTGATTTTTCGATCAAGGGCTTTCGTCCAATCTTCCATTGCCGTTAATATTTGTGTTTCAGTGGACCTATGAGCTCTAAATCCATATTGATTATCAGGTATCAGCGAGCTAGTCTCGATAAAGGTAACCAGCGTCGATTTCAGGATCTTTTCGAAAACTCTAGCGAATACGGATGTAATGCTGATTGGACGATAGTTAGAAGCAAGATTACGAGGCGGTTTTTTTGGTATAGGTGTAATGAAAGATTGTTTCCATCGGGCGGGAATCTCACAATACATAAGGCTACAGTTAAATATGTGCTCCAGAGGGTAAGATATAGCAATCGCGATCTTATTAATGAAGTACGATGGTATCTCATCAGGAGTTGCAGAAAAAGAAAGCGGCAATTTACACAATATACTGTAGATAAGTTCTTTATGGAACCATACAGAACTATCCGCTGGTGAGTTAGAAGAATTCGTATGGGACCAGTCAAATGAGAAAGCCGAATCTTCGGAGAAAGAAGCTCGGAGAAAGAATTCGTACTCAGCACGCCGAATAAACCTCGCATATAAATTTGGAGCCAAATCTTAGACTTTGACCAAACTACCGTATACTCACCGTAATCTACCGCAAGTTGTCAAAAATCGACGATTGGATCTCAGATTTGGGTTCAGCTTTCCAAATACCCATAGAGAAACGATTTGAGCCATATCTATCGTAGCATAGTGGAAATTGTCAAAAGTCGCGTTTTGCCCTCAAATTTTCCCCAGATAGTAGTTTTATGTTAAATCTGAAAAAATTTAAACGCTTTTGAAACCCCAAAATTGCTAGAAGCAACTGTCAACAAACAATTCGTACAAGTCCAAAACGCCATCACTGTGTACAGAATTCGAAGAACGTGCTTCAAGCCAAACTTCGTCCAGGGGGATTATTTTGGGAGCTAAGCACGAATAGGTAGTCTGTTTACAGATTTTCGAAAGACCACTGCGCGTTTTGGAAAGTGCATTGGGTACGAAAATCTGAAGAGAAATGTCTATAACTTTTCAGAGTGGTTTTAGGCAGCTAAGGAGGGCATATTCGGACCTTACGCTTAAAAATGGCTCTAGAAAAGTACATTTCAATTGGGGTAGCCAGGCAGGCTAATTGTGGTTTCGCTGTCAGAAATGCTTGTTTATCCTGAGTTCTTCATGGTCTCTTGCTCAATGCCATACCGAAACTCCCTTAATACTGGGTTCTTGAAGTTATACAGTTAGGCCGTGGCTTGCTTCCTCAAGGAAAATACACACCCACGGCTGGCTTGGGCGGTTTAAATCTCACCAGCGGCTGGCGGTAAGCTGGTCAGCTGCGCTCTTCTTTCGACCTGAATCGATCAGCGGGCCGGCGCACGCGACCGCCGCGCCAGCTGCAGATTTGAATGTTTTTTCCTGAGGAGGAAAACCACGGACCTAACTATATATACCTATCAGGGTACGGCGCGAGGTATGAGGCGTCACAGTGGGAGGTCTGAGCTCCGGTGATCTGGGGAGGCCCCCCTCCCCGGTCGTCGTCGTTTGTTTTGTTAGGAAGAATAGCACTATTATTATCCTAAGTATGGAATGCGATGTAATAAAAGTTTTAATAATTATTTTAAGGTTGAAATGTTATAATTTTATAAAATTTTCAGGAGTTTATCACATAAAGGAGGAGGGGAAAGTGAGCATGCACGGTATGTTTATCAAATTGTGGTTTTTATATTTAACTGGTATGTATATGTTCATAAATAAGTGTTTTAATGAATTTCGTTTCTTGTAATAAATAATGTTGGTAATTGAAAGTTTGTAAATAGTGACATATTAGGTGAAACCAGTGCAGAGATATTCGAACTCCAGGTTAAGAGGGAAGGAGAATAACCAGTAGAGAAACTTGGTGAATATATACAACCAGTTGGATCATGATGAAACTACGAAGCCAACTTCAAACCGAAAATGAACAAATGGCTCGAACGTACGGATGACGTGAAAACGGAAGCGGTTTAATTGATGGAAGGGAAGCGGGAGAGTCGTTCGGCGGCGAATAAATGACGTATGGTGTAATTGCACTACACCCCTTTGAAGGAAAAGTTGGCGTAATCGATTTGAACCGAGGCAACGAGAACTGTCGTTAGGCCTAAACGGTGGACCATACACCTGTGCTACAACACAGAAAATTTCATGTCGGACGGTTGATGCGGAGGGTCGGTGAGGTCTAAAAAGTACGTCCCGAGGTGGTAGAAGTTAAAAAAAGGTAATTTCCCACATATACAGAAATGATTTTCAGTACATTCGCGACATTTTGGGACCTACTTTTTTGGTACCAAAGTTTTGTCTTCTCAGAGGTAGGAGTGAGGCTCCGTCCATACGTGGCGAGTTACGCAAAATCGATGGTCATCGTGGACACACGTTCCGCTAGCCGCTCACAGGCGCTCCTTCTCGCGCGCCCTCGCCCGCTCGCTCTCGCGCGCTTGCGCCAGCACTGCGAAGTAAACAGCAAGTTTCAAGCTTACTGCTCCATAACTAAAGCAGGTGGCATTAGACCTGTATCAAAACCACTGCCCTTGTTTTTCATAATCCCACCACGGAAGTCGAAAGCCGTGGGAAATCATCAGCTGTTGCGCCGACTCGAGCGATTGATCACCCGATCAAACGTTTTCAATCGAATCAACACGAGGTACGGGGGGTGTTCGCCTGTGTTAATTTGTGGGCAGCGTTGAGGAGCGTCGAGAGGCGCACAACAGCGGGAACGCCCGCTCTCGCGACGTATTGACGCTGCCTCAGGTGGTGGTGGAGGTAAAAAAAGGTAATTTCTCATCTGCACAGAAGTGAATTTCAGAACTTTTACAACATTTCGGGACATACTTTTTTGATAACAAACATTTTTTGAACAAACTTTCCCCATTTAAAAATGTTATAATTTTCTTTGTAAACGAGATTCACCTGTGAAACTGTGACTGGGTAAGGTTTAGGTCCGGGGTAGTGGTCCAAGGTACTTCACAGCCCCGAGAAAGGGCTTTTTTAAGTTAATTTCTAGGTGTGAGGGAACGACAAAATCGACGATTCCCTCACATCTAAAGGAATGGAACTGGGTGTGCGGAACTCGTCGATTTTGTCGTTCCCTCACACCTACCAACTTCTTCGAGAAAGCTGTTCTTTTGGGCTGTGAAGTACCATAGACTACTACCCCGGCCCTAAACCTTACCCAGTCACTGTTTCACGGGTGAATCTTTTTTGCAAAGAAAGTTGTAATGATTTAAGTTGAGAAAATTTTGTAAAAATTTTTTGATATCAAAAAAGTAGGTCCCAAAATGTAGCAAATGTTCTAAAAATCATTTCTGTATAGGTGGTGCAGGTGGAAAATTACCTTTTTTTAACCTCCACCACCACCTGACTCGGACCACCTTAGAAAAAATAATTTTTTGGTACCAAAAAAGTCGGTCCCAAATTATTGCAAATGTGCTAAAAAATCATTTCTGTATAGGTGAGAAAACGGGCTCACCACGCCCGAAATAGTTGAGGTTGGGGGGGGGGGGGCTGAGGGTGACCTTGCTGGAGGGGGGGGGTCTGACCGCTAACGGAACCCCTCACACCTCGTGCCGTACCCTGATATATTCCTATCTATCCCATTACCCACTACAAAAAATGTCTAAACCTGGAGAGACGTCCAGGAAAAAGTTGTTCGGTCGCCAAAAGTTCCTCGAATAGAACTTTTCCTTAAAGGCAGTGGTCGCGCTCAAATATGCTCGTCTTCTTTTCCTCTCTAAACCCTTTTCTGGGTATAGAGTAGTAGAACCTATAAGAAAAATCGCGAAAAAATGGCTGTTCTGGGGTGCGTTCCAAGAACATTCCTATGGAAAAACGCGTCCATTGCAACGTAGCCACGGCCACGTGGGAGCAATTTTCAGTTATAATTCGTATCCATGGAAAGCAAATTTGTCCATGGGAAGGTTGTTCTTCCTCCCACGGCGTCGTGGAAACGTTCTTGGAACGCACCCCTGGGCGAAATTCGAAGCCTGAACTTTCTTGTCTCTTGATGGTGGACAAGTCAACCCCACATCATCGGCATCGATGATCTCTAATATCAAGAACATCAGCCGGATTGAAATTGAATTTCAATCAATGAACTTTCGGATTTATGTACACATCTAGTCAAAAACATTGGTTGAAGTGCTTGCTTTTTTGTTCAACTGTTTTATTAGGTAAATTTGCATTTATTTCTTCCTCCGAGTGTGGATGATTTTTGACTGCTTGGCATGAGACTGTGATCTTTCTGTGCACGTGTGCACGAACTGGAAATTTAGGGTCTTAATAACTCTAATTCTAGCCCGTTTTTCACCGCGCTACCTTCAGAGTTTTCAAGCTGTTTTATATCTAAGCTGATTTTTGTAGTTTTTTCGATAACGTTTTTCATCGTGACCACTGCCTTTAACAAGAGGAAAAACCTCTTCATGACCCAAAATGTGGTCTAGCGATGTGAACACAAACATTGTTACTCCACTCTGTCTCAGAATGACGGTCCTATTTTTTAAGCTCTTTTCCTGTTTTATTACCGTTCTCGAAAGGTTTCGAAAGCGATTTGATCGACCCGTGAGCATTTCACTACGAAGCTCAGAAGGCTGTCGAAAAACTGAAAAAAAAACAAACCTGTAGTCAACTTGCATTCCTTTCCGGTAATCTGGCCCGTTCGGAGAATTGCGCAGCTCGCCTGGGTTGGGATTTCTGTAAGGCACTAAGAAGTAAAAGGGCGAGAGAATGTTTTCCACCCGCCTTTCTTCATTAATATTTTTTTACGATAGAATCTGTGATATTGATCGGCGGCACAGTTGACAATGCCAAGTCCCTCCTGATATGTGCCTACACTCTCAGGACTCGCGTTTTTCGGCGATCTTTCGAAATAACTTTCTCAGAATCAAATCTTTTCAGAATTGAGAAATGATTAAGGACTTTGGTGAGTAGAGCTATTCAACAATGTAATGTTTGCCAGGGTCTAGATTTGAGCAAAATGTTCGAAGTGACATCTTCAGATTGCGATGCAGTACATATAAATAGTGTCCGAATGAGAATGGTGGCCCATGCGGCTGGCGTGCTTAGCAGGCGGCCGTCCCGTTCATCGCTCTCGGACGAGCATGCAAAACCTCCCCCACAGCCTTCGACTACGAGCGGGGCCGGCACCGGCTGGTAGCAAACACTGCGCAGATCAATCAGTTCTACATCGCGGGGGAGGTGGATGGCCAACGTTTGGATCCAACACTCGTCCGAGAGCGGCACATGCGACGGCCGCCTGCCAAGCTCGCCGGCCGCATGGCCCGCCATTCTCATTCGGACACACTTTAGCGCTCTGCAGTCCAGTATTTGTGAACTTTGTGGCATACTAAAAACTCATTCAACACTTTTTGTCTTCAACTGAAACCCTTGCAATAACTATACCCTTTGACGCCCGAATATTTGATAAATTTTCAGATTGGGGATTTTTTCGAGTTGATGATACATAGCTATTGAAAAAGCACGCAAATAACGCGAAAATGCCGCATGCTAACCAAGTCCTACGAGCGGTATCGCAAATGCCACCCGAGCGGAATAGCGTTAATGTCCTTCCTAGAGTTCTTTTCGTCCATTTTTGGTCGAGGCTGAGAACTAAATGTACTAAACAGACTCATCGTGATGTGGTCCGTCTCCATCCCAGTATATTTCTGTGATATGGCTATCACAGAAACGAAGCAAATATTCTTGTTAAAAAAGTTGGTAAAGAAGAAAAAAATCATAGTGTCCCCCCGTGTCGAAATGATGTCACAGCAACGGTTCGGTTTACTTCTAGACGGACACGAGCAATATAATGTATTTCCTGTAATTGGACACCCGGGTGTACTATTTTCAACCTCTTCCAAAAGGGGGTTCAATCAGAGGGAGGGGTTCAAATAGCGGGAAAGGTTCTAATTTTCAACCGACAATTCATGAGTCAATATGGGCAAACAAAGTTTATTAGGCAAACCGAAGTGGGAAAATAATCAATTGCTCGGCGGACTTCAAGAAATCATCATTAAAAAAGTCATAGCTTAAGTCCTTCTCAAGATCAATCTCTTCGAAAATGTCAACAAGCTTCTAGCACGTAGCAGTTCACGTCCCCAAGGAATGGGTCTCCAATGTCTTCTCAGCTGAAGGGGGGGGGGGCTCTAATAGAGGGGAGTGTTCTATTCTTCAAACTCCACCTGAAGGGGGATTCAATTACAGGTAAGGGTTCAAATATAGGGGGGGAGGTCTTCAATAACAGGAAATGCGGCAACTATAGAAGATACCTCAGACAATCGTAGCGGCGGTGCACTAGTCGCCTACCGGCTGGAAGATAGCTGGCATTTAGCTGGCTCAAGGTCGAGTATTGGCTCTCTCCAGCCACATTTTGTTCAGGATTGGCAGAAATTACGTTCGATCTGCTAATGATAGCCGGTACGCAAATCAGGCGCATGCGAAAATTTTGAACCCTGGGGGAACTCCTTCACGGCTCCTTAGCTGGGAGGTGGAGCTGGTATTTTATTGCAGACTGTGACGTAGGTTACCTTTAATGCCAAGGTTGACGGTGAGAGACCTTTTTGAACCAGGGATGTGCGGAAAAAATATCCTTGGAAACAGAAAACGGAAAACAGAAAATCTAGTTTGACAGAAAACAGAAAAAAAAATCCTCAAAAATTGGCAGAAAACAGAAAACAGAAAACAGAAAAATTTCAAAAAATCAATAAAGCGTGTTCAGCGTACACTAAACAAAATTTTTTAAAACACTGAACTTTTTTATACATTTTTCGAGTGATCTATGCTTCTTTCATTCAATTTTGAAGACCTTACAGTTGGCCAGAGCAAAAAGTAAAGACGCTGAAGAATTGCAGATTATGAATGCGATGAGGTGACAAATGTTCATCAAACCTTCCTTTCCCAGGAAATAAAAGCTCCTCGATTATTTATTAGAAGCTCAATACATACTGTACAAGGAGTACGTATTGAAGTCGGACAAAGCTTTCCGTTCCTGGGTGTACATATTTTGACAATTATTGTGGGATAACTGCTGGTTTGAACACTGAACTACTCCTCAGAGCTGAAAGTCACGCCCGTACCGCGCGCCTGCGCCGTTAGGGTATAAATGACCTGACGTTCCACCGTTGAGAGCCTCTCGTACCTCTGTGGCAGAATTATCATCTGCCTCATCGGCTCACCATCAATTTCTTGGCGCTTCATCTCAACTGAATTCTGTGACATCTGCGTTGCAGTAAATTAAAACACGTATTTAGGACTTTGCGTGCATGGTATAGTTGGGGCCAACATTACCCAGCTCTACCAAAGCGGGTACGCTGGGGAGCGGTTATTCGTAGAGGCTTGACTCTGAGAGAAATGGCCGCTGCGGCTCCGCGATAGTGCCGCTTTGGCGCGTGCAGGCAACGAAGCGGCACTACCGCGGAGCCATAGCGGGGACCCGACAGTACCGCTTCGGCTCCGCGATAACGCTGCAGCGGCTTCGAGAGAGTGTCTGATATGAAGCTATTTAAGAATTATAAGACAACTAGAGATGGTCTAGTTGTAGGAACAAAAATTCGCACCTGCGGTCGTTACGTCCTTTGACTGATAAGACAGAGGTTAACACCGCTTTTGCGCACAAGGAAACACGGAATGTACCTCAAACTTGGGTATAATGAACCGGCGACAATTTCGTTTTACCACACAGGACAGTGCATCGTACTCCATGCGGGTTCGCTGCTGCATCCTCGCGGAGCCGGCGCGGTTCTAACGCGATGCTGCTGCGGAACTATCGCCGCGATGTCGGGCTCAAGGCACGGCAGCAGAATCGTCTGATTACGGAGCCGCTGCGGCACTATCGCGGCACAGTCGAGGAACGCGGTACTTTGCCGGCACTGAAGCGGCACATTTTTCAGAGGACTGGGTTTCGTGCTTATTTAGTGGGTTACGGGGGCCAGCCGTCTTCCCAATGAGTGCCTTCATCTCCCTACATAAATCTGTTCCAAATTGAAGGATTTCGGAGGGTTGGTTGGTTTGGTTCACCTCGGCGAGGATCGAACCCGACCGTGTACAGCGAACAGCACCGTTTCCTCCCACCACGCAACACGTGCCCTAATGGATAACCACTACAGTGGGATAAAAGCGTCTAGCGTAGTACAGCTGCAGAGAGCCTGGATGAAGTACACCCTCACCCTATCGGCTTAGCTACGAAAAATTCAAAAAAAACAGTTCTGCTGCAAATCGGGGTACACGTTTTTTTCTGTGTTCTGTCCAATTTTTGCCATTTTTTACAGAAAACAGAAAAAAATGGTCAAAAATGGGCAGAAAACAGAAAACAGAAAATTCCGCACATCCCTGTTTCCATCCTATGTGTCATACAAGAGATTCGCGAACCACTGCCTAGTGTTTGCTAAACTGCAGGCGGAAGCTCAAAAGCTGCTGGCGGGCTGCCAGTGCACTTGCTGGCTGCCGGTTAGAGGCTATCTGGCACCGAAAATGATGTTTTCGCTCTGCATGTGTACTCATTCCGACAGCCCACCTATTATTTTATCTGATGACATGACGTGTCAGTAATAGCATTTGAATTCAGCGGCGTTCTTGAAAGCTCTCGATTTCGTTATCGCTAGCAGCTATTTTTCTTATCGAAACGTTTTATCCGAAAGTAGATTCCGCCATGAACCACCGCCCCGCTGCTTGTGTTAATCGAAATCGAGGGCTCTTTAGGAATCTCCAGAGGTTATGTAGATTATGTTATCAGCACGGTGGCTAGTTGCAGGTCTTCTTCTGTAGGCAATTTCGTGAGAAACGCTTGGCATTTAGCAATGGCAAAAGTTGCGGGGATTACAAAGGAACGACCTTACACTAACTTTTCAACGAGATCATTAAAATTTTACCTTGGATCGGTAGCCACATCATCGTAAATCATCGTGACAATGTTGTCCGCTGGAACTCCGTGCTGAAGTAGGAGATGATAAGCATGAGCGACATCTGCCTGCACAAGTTGGAAATTCGTTTTGAAAAGGGTATTTGATTTAAAGGCAATGTTCACGCTTATCATCATCGATGACTTTCCGCAGTGAAATGATAGACGAGAAGGGTCCCAGGCTCCCAGTGTCGAAAGAACGGTAGAAAACGAGCCAGAGTGACAAAATAATGGCTGCGAACAAGCGTTTTGGTGCCCCAGATCCGCCCCCTCGGAATGATTAAATGAAGATTTAGATTACAGGAATGATCAAGTGGGGGAAGTGCTGATAAGCGAGCTGATCGCTCCATTGCATTGAATGCTATCATCTTTTATAGCGGTCAAATGCTCCACGCTCAAAAATCAACGGAAACAAGGGAGGACCTATCTTGGCTCAATACGTGACTTTCGCGTATTTTCAAGCGTGCTTCGCTATATAAGGCACCAGACCTTCTGTAAACCGTGGAGATATTGGAAGTGAGATTTATCGTGAACACTGCCTTTAAGTCTGTAATTGCACCTGATGTCTGTAATTGCTGAATCCGTTCGATCCAGCCACTAGAAGAGCGTAGATTGATTGCGGGGAGTCGCCTCTGAAACTCTTCTATGTCTGCTGACTGAATTTCAGTGGTTAACAAAATACCTAGGCTCACAAAAACTGTGGTCGTGCCGTTATTGAGAAAAAAATCGCTCCAATAAATAGCAAATAGAATGAAGACATCCTGGACTAGCTGGTGTGTGAAGGCAGACAATGCTTAAAACCGTTTCCATGTGTACTCATAAAGGATTATTTAGGTTCTTGGGTGACATTGTTTTGTTTATGATTGACTGGGGGACTGGCACTGAACTTGGAACGAAAGCCTGAACGAACACAGACACGTCATTTTCGGAAGTGTCTCCCTGATTACCATCTACATGTATAGCACGAAATTGTGCTAGTCTTGCAGTACTGGGTGTCACTGAACCTTTTAAACAATCCAATCGAAGTACAGATTAGATCTTTCATATCCGTTGCTCAATTAAGGGAAAACTTTCGATTGTGAAGCAATATCACGAAAACGTATTGAACAATGTGTGTGTAAGGAAAACGCATTGAAATGTCAACAGCGCTCTGCCGATCGTGCTTATTGAGTGATCACCTTGCGACCTCTACAATACACTAATCAAAGGGAGGCTTTAATGTTCCCATTGCAGCTTTCCCCCTTGTAAGTTGGAGTGTTATGTTCTCGAGGCTTTTTTGTATCCGTAGTAGAAATGATCTTGGCCTGTTTGTTTGGTTAAATCTTCTACGTTTTTGTTCAGACTGTTTTCAGAAATTCTATCGGTCTGGGAGATCTAACTAGCAATCGTGTTAGTGCTCTTTAAAGCCTAATCGCTTCCAAAGATAAGGAGGAGTCACAACCTGGCAGTTGCAATGTAGGGTCACAACAGGGATGAGGGAGTTCTGTTTTCCGATTTCACTGGTTTTGATATATCTGAACTCCACTTTCCAAATCCCTGGGAATAACATAATTTGTTCACTCATTAAGGACATCGAACGCGCAGAAAATCGTATCTTCTCTTTTGATGTTTTTGTGTACCTTGGCCTCTCTAGTGAACGAAAATGTCGAAAAGGCTCATGAAAAACATTCATTTGTAAACGAAAGTCCAGTCGGAACACATCGTAAATTTGAATTTAAATCTCACGCCAAAATAGTTTTTTGAGTTTTTCTGCTTCTGGAGGCCTTGTCACCGTCATTTTTGAAGTTTTTCTGCATAAGGAGTTTGTGCCATAACTGTTTTTTATGTTGTTTGACGATCTCATCAACATTCTATGAAAAAGTGGTAGATGACTGGCGAGAACTGGTGGCGGATTCTCATCTTTAAGCACTTCCAACCCCATAACCCAACGTTTTTGACGCACCAGAGTTCACCAGTGTGGCCTACTGGGCTCATTCACGACATTGAGCTTGGAAAATGGAAAGTGGTTTCCAGCGCGAACGATGCCTTTAAGATAAAGTATTGTAGGCGTAGTTCACATCGAGGGAGGAAGTAGGCCGCCTTTTGAAATTTGAATTCTATTCGGGAGCATTTGGTTTGATGGAATATGTGTTCGATTATTCCAAACTGCAAACTTTTCCATCAATGTGTACCAACTTCCGCTACGATGTGTACAGCGTCTACAAACCTAACAAGGGAATGGATAGACCGGGTTGTCAAAACTGCACATACATCCATGTTATTATGTTAGACTACCTTCCAGGTAGTCGTAAGAACACCCTACTATGTAATTCAACGAGTAATAGGAAAAAAAGTTAGTCATTTTTGGAAATGAATGGCGATCGCTGTATCACCTACCCCTTTAAAAAAGCCGCCAAGCCAAGTTGGCCAGGTATTGGAAGGCGGCCATCTACCAATCAGAGGCTTAAGGGTTCGATCCCACTCCAGGCAAGATTTTTCGCAGCGACATTTTTCGAGTCCAACAACTGTACGCGGCATTTCAATAATGGTTTATCGACACCAGCCGTCATAGAGAAGAAGAACAAGCGTGCAGAATAGCAAAACAAAGAAACGGAATTTCTGAAAAAATCACTCAGTGAGGCTTTCTCGAGCCTACAGTCCTTCAGGCGGAAAAATGAGCACACAATAGCTGCGATTGCTGCAGTACCGATAAAATAAATACTTCTCTGGTCGATGTGGGTCAATGTGGGTCGATGTGGGTCGATGTGGGTCGATGTGGGTCGATGTGGGTCGACCTTGCGAATAATATTTATAAAAAAAGCACTACGCATCGAAGTTAAAGTTAATATAAGTATAAATTAATCCGGAATCACACCATTATATGCTCTTTTCCACTTCTCGGAAAAGACATAGAAATTCGCAATTTGCCTGCGGGAACCACATCACAAGTCCAACCGTGCGACGTAGCCTTTTTTCTTTTTCAAGGGGCTTTAAGCGGGTTCACAGCTTCGTATTAATTAATTATTATGAATCATAAAATACATTCACTAGACAATGCTATTGAAGCGGCTAGCTTACGTTACCGTCAATTGTGCCACCCACGTTTAGCTAACTTTGTAAAATATGCCATATAGCAAAGGACATTATACTTACTATATCCTGCTGTAATCGCCCGAACGACACTAAACGGACCTTTTACTCGTGTTCAGCGCCCCGAAAATCCCCCTAGGCAAAATTCGGGCAAAAAAAGACTTCTGCAGTCTCATGGACAGCAAGGATGGGTGCTTTTATGACTACCCGTGAGGAAGCATATCAGAAAATCATGGCTTAATAGATAATTCTGGCAACGCGGTCTAGTCATTCGCTTGCTAGACGGAACCTATATTCACATAACGTATTTTCTCTTTTAGAACTTACCCTCCATTCCCATCTCGGCAGAACAATTTCATATCACTATCATAGACGCGAAGCGGCTGTTCTGTAAAAAAAAGCTGCGGAAATAAAGAATTAAGCATGGAAAGAAGTTATCCGAGTTGCATCGATCTATTTCTCGCCATTTGGAGTCTGGGCTCTCGTTAAAATCCTTGGCCACAATTTTGAAAAAAAAATCGAATTGATCTTCGCATAGGCTGCGTCGAAAAAAAGAAACCTTGTCAGAATACATACATGAAATGCAGAGTCAAGTTCTTGCTGTGACTTTGGCTATGTCGCTTTGGCTTGATCTAACAATTCATGATCTGCTCAGTTGTAGTATGCGTGCCTAAAGTCATCTTTCACTCATGCTATTACGCCCATAGACATTGGTTGGCGAAGTGGGAAGTTATAAGGGATTAGACGGAGAGAGTCGGAGTGCCAAACGAGAGCATCGTAATGGAGCTGTACTTGTCTACTCGCAAGGTCGAAACAATTGTCCAGCGAATTAGGAACATGGAGCAGACGCTGACTGTAAGCTGGGCTGAAGGTCGACGTCCAGACCGTCAGACAAGAGCACGAAAGCGTCAAGGGCCGAATTAACTTCTAGCAATTTCCAGAGCTCTCGAAATTTTGTAAACGACCTCGTAGAAAACTGTCAACAATCATACAATTTCCTTTTCCATCGTTTTACAAACTCGCACTGGTCAGAAGTTGCAATTAAGTTCGGAAAGGCAAAAATGATGTTGAGGTTGGTCCTTGTAGGACTTCACCAACAAGTTGTCATCCCTGATGGGACGACTTTCCTAATTGAGTGATCTCACAACATCAATAATGAACACTGTCGATACAGAATGGGTCTCCAAACTCCGCTAAATGTTCTATGGTCAGCCGCTATCATTCCTTATGGTTTGGAGTGGAATCTGCACTACATGGGGGACGCTTCTCGAGTTCGTAGAAAAATGCAGTCACTGATCCCTAATGCTATCAAGAGAACAACTTGCGCGGAGTTGTGGAGCCGTCTTCAGTTCGTAAATTGCAAACGGTAGCTTCAGTAGAACTGAGGCCTGCGCATTCAGCTCATTCCACAATTGCTCTGCAACCAGCCTTTGTTAAAGGCAGTGTTCACAATGAAAAATGTGTTTCAGTTTCCACTAGGAATGGGTAGTGGAGGGGCACACTGTAACGTTGACGTCGAAAGAACGCCTGAAAACGACCCAGGAAAAGCTTCAAAAGAGCCCGAAGTTGCCGTTTCGAGCGCAATGCAAACCCTTAAAGCGCAACACACGCCCACCGACGTGAACAAATGAATGCTCAAGATCGTGAGATGAGCGATTATTTCCAATCATTAGCCCCGTCCTTCCCTTCATTCTCAATTTTTCTCTTTACTCAGGTCAGCTCGCAACCATTGGCTGCAAAAGACGGAAGTTACAAGCCTCGGACAACTCGTCCACCATATTTCCTTAGCTCAATTTTTCAGGGACCATAACTCCGTCCCCAGAAGGTCTTGCACGATTTTAGAGATATCATTGGAATCGGCATGGCGCCGTTTTCAAGATAGGCAAGAAAACAGAAAAACGATTTTTATTGTGAACACTGCCTTTAAGCGATGGGGTGGGTATGTATGGCCGTCCAGTCCTCGCCATCTTAATTCGATGGGCTTTGCTATCTGGTAGGTTCTGCGGACACGTTAACTCTGACACACGCGCCGCGTGCTCACTTAACTCCGCCGTTGCCGGTCCCAAGCCTGGGTGTGAGAGGAGGAGGGTTGGCCCTTTCTACCGACGGGCTAGAAAACCTCAGGTAGGACCATGGGGAGTCTCTCAGAATATCGCGATAAAGCTACAGCATCCGGGGCAGACGATGCGCCAGCACTGGGGTACCAGGGTGCTGGGGAAGAAAAATGCTACTGGCCAGAAGAGAAAACAATTTGTGACACCGAAGAAGGAGGTTCGAATTGGAGCATGGAACGCACGAACGGTGCACCACTTTGGGCAAAAGGAGATCATTGCAAGAGAATTGTCCCAGGGCGAAATATCGGTTACTGCACTGTCCGAGCTCAGGATAAGTGGATGCGGAACAATGACCGTCCAAGTGCCAGACAGTAACGAGAAGATGACGTTGTACTACTCCGGTAGCGACGGACACTACCAAGGCGTTGGGTTCATGCTGAGCAACCGTGAAGCTGGAAGTGCTGTTTTATTCGAGCCGATTTCTAGCAGGGTCGCTGTTCTCACACTAAGCTGAACGGTGAAGACACACATCGCGGCCGTCTATGCGAATACGGAACCGAGCTGTGATGCCGAAAAGGATTCGTTCTACGCTCAACTTCAAGATGCGCTGAATTCTATTCGAAGGACTGATCTAATCATGGTCGCAGGTGATTTCAACGCTCGTGTAGGCAGGGATAGATCGGGATGGGAAGAGGTTATGGGCAGATTTGGAGTTGGTGAGTTGAATGACAATAGTTTGCGTTTGCTCTCCTTTGCTGCGTTCAATGGACTTCTCATTCGGAACACTCACTTTCAACACCGTAGGAAATATCAGTTGACGTGGAGGAATCCTAATGGAAAAGACGTAGCCACGCTGCAACGTATGCTGAGGCAACGTCGCAGATTGCGAACTCCTGTGGCTTGCGAATCAATAAGGACAAAACGAAAATCATGACATCAGACGGATCGCGCTCCTCTGTGCACTTCGAAGGAGCTGGGGCCGGATTCATCAATGTGCAAACCCACGGTTAGCGCCCGTAGCCTACCAACCCAGTACTATTTCAGCGATTCACCAACTTACCAACCCATGCGCTGCTCGGTTGGTTACTGGGTTTAGCGCTACCGGGCGAAGGAGGCTGGTAGGCGGCTAACCAACCCTCTAGATGTCGTGCGCCAATGATAATCGGCACGCCTCTGCGCGTGCGGCAGTACGCAGCGGCGTCTGGAGCATTGCCAAAACTGATAATGATTCACGAGAACTGTTATTTTGAGCATAATTTCTCGACTGTTGGCATTAATCTTCTAGTCCTACTACTCCTATTAGTCAACTGTCGGCTATTCCACTGCTATTTTACTCATTTAAGAAATGCTTAACGTTTCAATGAAGTTTTTTGCTACTTATACGCCGATTTCATGGCAGTATGGGTTCATTTTTTTCTAAAACACTTGCAAGTAAATTTTTAAAAGTAAATGAGTATTTCTTCGTAACCATAATCTCTCTTGAAATCGTTTTGGAAGCTCTATAATATTTCCTTGAACAAGACTTTCTAAATTTTTTCGTCGTTGTAGTGAATATGCAGCATTCGAACATTTCAGTAATGAATGCAACAATGAAACATAGTGTTATAAAAATCTGCTGGAAATATGAATGTTAATTGATAAGAAATTGAACAATATGTACTATTTTATCAGCCTGCCACTAATAATTTCAGAGTGAATTCTGTTCAGCTTTTATTCAGCTCTTCAGTAACATTTTTCCCATTTCCTTGACGATTTGTATCTACTGCCCGTGGTTGTTCTCACACTAAATTTGATGTTGTGAGCCACCTACTAGAGTGAGGACTTTTTGAAAAGAGACCGAACGAACGAATATCGAATAAATTCGTTCATTTTTTATTTTGAACGAACCAATTTCGGAAAAATTCGTTGATTTTTTTATTCCGAACGAATGAATTTCCAATAAATTCGTTCATTTTTTTAATTTCGAACGAACGAATTTCGAATAAATTCGTTCATTTTTCATTCCGAATGAACGAATTTCGAATAAATTCATTCATTTTTTATTTCGGACGAACGAATTTCGAATAAATCCGTTCATTTTTTATTTCGAACGAACGAATATTCGAAATTCGAATATTCGAATGACGAATAATTTAAGTATCCATAGCAATATCGCTCAACTACGATGTGAGCGGCAATAACAAGTTGAATTCGTCTTCTAGAGCTTTATTTCCACCTACAATTGAAATTAATGAGGCACGACTCATCTCTAATCCTGTACGGGCTACAACGCAAAGAATGCTACAAAATCAACTTTTCCTCTGTAACTTAGCCTAAGGAGCTTGTTCGAGGTGCCTAACTAACTTTGCTTGCCCCATAAGCCAGCCAGATCGGTGGAGCCGAGCTCCATTGTTACAGGCTATGAAACGGCGAAATTCACTTGGTTCCTAGGCGTGCTGGTGCGGAGCGGAGGTTAGAGACAGCGAGTGAGCGTAGGGCAGACGGAGGCCGAGGAGTCGAGCGCGCCGCTCGCGCCTTGAATGATGTGATTTACGACGTTTTATAGAGGGGTCTCCATAGGGTTAGGAATCCGATATATCATTTGACGCAGAATTTAACGTAGATTTCAGAAACAACCTTCACCAGGTTAAAGAGTTATAGGCGAAAAACCGGTGTTTCGTAAAATGAAGTAGGCTCAAGAATCGAGAAAATATTTTTCCAAACTGGAAGCACAAGTTGACGCAGAATTCTAACTCCAAGCACAAAAAAAAGTTATGGACGAAAAACCGGCAGTGACACCCACCCAATCTAGAAAATGACTTGCATGAGTGTTGGGTCCCTTTAATTCTTTTTTCGGGGCGTTTCACCGGTTGTCACCGGTTTTCCCAATGATGTTCCCCCTTCACCTTCTCAGAGGTGAAGGTTGGTGGAGTACATGGCTCCACCCAACGAAGCTATGGTTGGTGTTATCATTGCGCATCGGCATGAAAAAATGTGCGTGGCCAAGTGCGATTGCCATGTGGCTCCCTCTGTTGAACCGCCCTAGTAGCCTCATCTGACGTTGTGGGGAAAAAATTTAGCTCTTGCGTTCGGAAAATTGGAACAATGGAGTAGTGAAGAAAATGAATTCAGTTTTGAAAGGTATGTCGATTCCTTCATACATTAGAGCTGATTTTCATATTTTTTGCTAAATCAGCTCGGGTATTCAAATTCGAATAACGTTCGAATATTCACCTCTGCGAATAATCGAATTCGAATAATGTTCGAATATTCACCTTTTGCGAATAGTCGAATTCGAATAATATTCGAATAATCACCTTTTCCGAATAGTCGCATTCGAATAATGTTCGAATATTCACTTTTTTTCGAATATTCGAATGTTCGAATAAAATTCGTTCGAAAAATTCGAATATTTATTCGAACTCGATTATTCGGTCCTCACTCTACCACCTACGGTTTGCTGAATACAATCCTTCCATGCACCCATCCTTCCCGCTCCCCGCTTCACATTATCGTCCTAAACCAGCAATCCAAGGTGTTCTCTTTGTAAAACTAATTTGCTTTTTTAAATACTTTTCATTCACTTTTTTCGATATTTTGTTTAGGAACTTGAATATTTTTTCATCATTAGCTCATCACAGATTTCAAACCACGAAGAGCATTCATTCTCACTTGAAAAACGAATGGTCAACCAGTTTAATAACAGTGAGTTGATGCAGGACCACCAAGCAGGAGAATTTTTTGTAGATAAAAAAGCCGTATATCGTTTTTTTCACGTGAATTTTTTCTGTTATTTTTAGACGTTAAGAGTGTGTTTCAAAAGCTTTATGTACGCACAGTATTTAGCGGTTTGAAGAAATTCACCTCTTGTGATTCAACGATAAAGAAAGAATGAAAAACTATTCACACTTTTTCACTGTATAGTAAGATTGGGATGTTTCGTAATGTAGACACATCAGAAACAAAATTTCTTGAAACATGGGGGAAAACGCATCTTTTCTGCTAGAAAATTGTCGTTGTGTCACCCTTCTAAAATAAATTTTATTCATGCTGAAGTCTTACATGAATTTTTAAGATTTGGCGGTAATTATCGTGTATTTTGTGCACTAGAATTACCGTTGACGCCTAAAAGTCTCGGTCAGCGCAACCTACACTGATTTGCGCTTAGTGGATCAGGATTGGAGGTGAAGGGTAGGTTAGGCACTCGTTCAGACTTACCGTGGGCCAACCCAAACCCAATTGAAGATTGATTAATCCGGCCTCTGAACTCCAGCAAGTGAAGGACTTCAAGTACCTTGGATCTGTAGTACAGCAGAAGAAAGTGGCAGCAACGACGGAGGTCCACAGCAGAATCGGGAATGCTTCTACTACTTTTGCTTCGCTTGGCTGGTGTTTGTGGAAGAAAGCCTACGTATCGATGAAGACGAAGATTCGACTGTCCCGAGCAATGATAATTCCTATACTGCTATACGGCTCGGAAACGTGGACCCTGCTCAAGTCGGACCTGGTGAAGCTCGAGTGCTTCCGAATGCGATGCTTGCGCCAGAACTTCGGGATTACCCTTTGTGACCGCATATGCAACGGAATCATCAGGGAGCAATGTGACCACCAGTCCACGATCGAGGACCAAGTCCAGACCAGACGATGATGGTCTGGACACGTTTGCAGAGTGGACGCAAGCCGACTAACGTACAGCATGCTATGTAGGAAACGGCCAGTGCAGTGGAAGGTCCAGCGAACGGCCCCTAAAAAGACATGCATGAAACAAATCGGGGTTGATCTGAAGGTACAACGGTGCAGTGTCCTTAATGCTAGATCTATTGCTACGAAGCTTTCTGAATGGAAGCGTATTGTTCAGGCCGCTCGAGCTCCCATGACACCCACAGCAGTGTATTGGCTGAGAGGTCACACGCTCCGCCAGACGCCAGCTAACGGGATTAGTGAGTGAGTGCGTGCTCACTTATGCTAGATAGTATACATTGGAACCGAATCGAAAAAATTCGGATACTCGGATTCCGTATAACTCAAAAATCAAAGGTCGTGGATATCCGACTCGAAAGGATTGATTCAGAATGGCAACGTCGTAATATCCGAATCATTCGGATAGGGAGGCGAAGCGGATAGTCGGATCTCGGGTCAATCTGAAAAAATTACTTTTTTTCGGTGATTCGGAATTCGGATCTTTCGGATTTTGACCTTTTTTCGGTGAGTCGGAATCCGAATATCCGAGTCTGATATCCGATCGGATACAAGATGGAATAATTGCAAGTCTATCGAAAATCGATAGTCTGGCGAAAATCTTCGAAAAAAAAAAGATTTTTCTTTCTTACTATCATAAAAGAATTCATTAATAACTATCTTTATCTCGGAATATTTGCAAACCAAACAGATACAATCACTTTTCACAATCTCTTCAAAGTGAGTGTAATGTTAAAGCATCAGCATAAATGAGTATCATGAGTATCAATCCTTCACATCGATTTCGTAGATACCCGTGAGTTCCTACTCAGTCACCAGTTCGAATAGGCCGATGGCCGACCCGCTTTTTCTGACACGTCAGGGCGAAAGAGAGACGTTTCGGCAAAGCTCCGCCTTCCCGTTTTCCACGAGAGAAACGGGAGACGTCGGGGGTTGGCGCCGTACTAATCAATCGGCTCGATTGGACCGACAGCGAAACGGAACATTGCGAAATTCGGGAATGGTAGCCAACACATTTTAAACAGATGCAGCTGTCATTGGCTTCTCTTGTCTCCTACGATACGGAATGTACTCAAATCCTTCTAAAAAGGATTATTCACTGTTTTCTTTCTCTACCGTTAGTCAGCCAGCCTCGTTGAATCGGCCGATATTTATCTTTCTTTTTTGATTTTTCGCTAAAAGTTAGAAAAAATGAATCCGTTTGGTGAATATACAAACGTCTTGAAACATATTCGTCAACTTCTGTTGCTCCTCGATGTAAGAAATCGTGAAATAAGCGGAAATTAATCGAACATCAGGGTGCAGGTCGACGAGATGTGAAACATGGCAATTTCGCTCGGACTCCCCACCAGGGGTGTGCACTTACCGTTTACCGAATTACCCGGTTTGGGAGTTTCCGGTAAATTTCGATTTCCCGATTTACCGACTTAATCTCGAAATTTACCGAAATTTTAACCGATCAAACCTAAGCAACTTTTTTCGATTAATGGATCCATTTCTCGCCTTAATTGCATGAATAAAGCCTATTTTGACCTGCATAAAACCACCTTTTTTTAAGCTTTCTCACGCTACTGATTGCCGTGTCTTTTTTCATGGAACTTTTCATGTTTCCTTTCGGTGTCTTAGCGTTTGGCTTCTCAAAATTAGATATTGATGCCTTGAATAGCGCTAAGTCATGCTCTTCTATCAGGACGGTTGAGAGTATGAATCGAGTCAAATCCATTCCAGCCAAAAAGTCTATTCAAATTTTTTTTCTAGATTTCATACCTACCTTGGAGAGAGCGACTCTCTGATTACAATGGTATCTCTGAAATCGTCCGAAACCCTACGAACGTAGATATGGCTCCTTATCAATGCCTGCATTCTGAGGGCAAAAATTTGGTGGACGAGTTGTTTCAGGCCTGTATTTCTCTTCATTCGCCATCGCTGCACGAGAGAAAAACAGGATGAGGAGATAGACCGGAAATAGACTGAAAAACAACTACTTGTTGAGAATTCATCCATCCATGTAGTCGCTATCGAGTTAAGCGACCACCACAGGCCCGACCTCCTTCGCTCACCACTACGGGCAAGGGATGTCACCCGTGGTGGTCAGCTGAGCGAAGGAGGTCGGGCCTGTGGTGGTCCCTTCTATCTCGTTTGTTTGGAGGAATTGAGCTCTTGCATTTGGCACGTATTATACAGGAGGGTTCTTCTACACATTTACAAAAAAAAATCGCAAAATTATTATCAGAGGGTGTACTGTGCCTTCAACGCAGGACCGCGATAAAAAAATCCTGAGTTTTTTTCTGAAGGAAGACTTAGGTCTGATCCTCAATGTAGCGACAATTTGGAGAGGATTGCTGCAAAAGCGTGAAAACATATCAAAACGTCCTGTTAATTCTAACATTTCACCTTTCTAAACTGTAACTCTACGACCAAATGGCAAGTTTTCGTGGGTTCTACTTGCGCTTCAAATGGTAGGTATGGGGTGGAAAGGAGAGACCGTGTTTTGAAATAGCTGTAAGCTTTATCACTCTCAAAATTGAGACTTTTCATATTTTCTCACCAGTTTCTTGCTGATTTTTCCCAATACTGTTGTCAAGAAGATTAATCAGAGAGGTCCTCTACCGATTTTGAAAACTGGAAACTAAACAAAATTAGAGAAAAATGTATAAAAAACCCACATCGAGTCATCTTTGGCGCTGGAAACTCGACCGACTCGAGAGCGTTCGGCCGCAAAGCGTGTCGAGACGCGGTTGCGGACCGGAATTTGGCTAAGAGAAGCACAGTATGTGGTAGCATATGGCGCCGAGTTTGCACCAACCTTCAGTAGTGAACGCAACGTACAGTACCGCGTACGTTTTTTTTTCGCAAAAACGGCGTTTTGCGACGTTTTTTGAGCTCACAAAGCGCCGCATTGCCATAGCTCACTTGAAATTTGACACAATTAGATTTCCAGGGAGTTTTCGTGTTCCTCTCGGTCAGACAAAGGCAGCGATATGTGTATAAAGTCTTTTGGACTCCGGTATTTTGTGGAAAAATGCGTTTTTTCTTTCGAAAATTCACGTTGACCACAGGTCAAAACATGACCGATGTCTGCAATCATCACCGTGTGATCAGTTTATAGTGATATATTTTGTAGTGCAATTATGTAATTTTCTATGAACTTCTGGAGTTGAATCTACCATTTTGTGACACTATCGTGTAGCACTCAACGACAGCAATTCAGAAATGACTTCCAATTTGAAATCGGACTACTTTGAAGCTAGTTATGGCGATGTGGCGCTTTGTGAGCGCAAAAAATGCCGCAAAACGTTTGTTGCAAAAACTTTGCGCGGTATTGTATCACTATGCCGACTGTTGATATGTGATACTACGCTCGTCCTTGCATGGTGGTTCTTTGAAGATACTTTTGGTTGCATGGAATATGCAGAGGAACTTAGATCTAGGAACTTCAACGAATTTACCGTTCTAGCCGAAAAAAAAATTGGCAAATGTATACCATCGGAAAACTAGTGTTGATTTTTGGTAGATTATGGTAGGTCATGTATGGGTGTACGGTGGTTCGGTCAAAGTCTCAGATTTGACTCAAAATTTGTATGCGAGGGTTATTCGGGGTGGTGGATGCGGATTTAGTGTCCATTTTGTCGATTTTCAAAACAGTAAGATAGATTTGGCAGCCTAAATGGTATGGTACCTACCGTAACCTACAATAAGCTTCAATATTTTGACAAGCGGACTCCAGATTCGTGTTCAGCACCCTAGACTACCCCTGTATATAAACTTTGAGCCGAATCCGATTTTTTTTAGAACACCATAAAAATTTCGTGGGGCCGTCCCCTACCTTGTCGCCAGGCCTTGAAGAATACGTGAATACGATACACCTTTCTTCCAGCACGAATATCGTGCTGCATGATGCAAGAGAGGTAATCCGCACTTGCAGAGCGGAATTTAGCTCCGAAAACGAGAGTATGACAACAAAAACAGGGCAAGAATGAACAAAATCTCTGAACTATAAATCAGTGTAAACCAATCACTAGAAAACTGATTGTTGAGTATTAATAAATTCAAGTATTTGTTGAGGCGTGGGATTTTAACGGTCAAAACCTGGATGATGACGTCAGCATCTTGTTAGTATCGATTCTACGCCCTACACCCTGCTTTGCGGTCACCGCGACGACGTCATCCTTGATTTTTCGAGCATGGTGGCAAAGCCATATAACCACATGCTCCGAAAATCAAGGATGACGTCATCGCGATATCAGCTATGAAGGGTAAGTGCGTAGAATCGATGGTAACAAGATGATGACGTCATCATGTTATTAGAATCCCTGCGATGAAAGGTGGACCGATGCGTGATCCACGAAGTAGTGACGTCATCATCGAGACTGCAGTCCCGGCTATGACAGGTGGACCGGGACACGATCCACGGAGTAGTTACAAAATCATCGAGACTGCAATCCCGGCTTTGAGAGGTGGACCGATGTCATTCCCGAAACGAACGAGCCACGTTTCGGGTTGACCCCGCCCCTTTTTTCGTTTCGAGCCAGAGCGGTTCAACGGTCCAACCTCGTTCTGACGGCGCTCGAATCGAACCGGTGGCTGAGTATCTAATCCACTCAAAACAGGATTGCCCGTACGATCAATACACATGGTTTTCGGGAGCCAATCCTACCCTCAATGCGCCATAAGGGGTATGGTATACTTTTGCGACACACTGTCGCGTCGCTCTGCACAGCAACAGCGACCGCCTGTCGCGGAGCTCCCACCCTTTAAACCTGTCGCTGTCTCAGTGTGTTGCAAGCTTCGGCCCACGACAGCGACAGGTTTCGGTCCATTCGCAGTATGTCAGCCCTCCGCGATACTTCGCTGTGACAGACGCGAGATAACTGTGCCTACGACGACTTGTTACGACGCAGATCCCGCAGTGATTTGAGCTAGATTGCATGCATGTCGGTCATGACAGCGGCAAAGTATACCATTTCTTTGACATCTTCATCATACTTTTGCGATAGCGGCAAATGTCGCTATCGCCAGCAGAAAAAGGAGAAATCAAATGTCCGATAATGGTATCAGACGTCTAATTTCTCATTTTTCTGCTGATAATCAGCGGCATTCGCCGCTATCGCAAACGTATGAATAGGGTGCTGTGCCAGCGCGTAGCTAAATGGCTCACACGAAAACCGGAGATGCCCAGGGTCTCGGAGGCATCTAGTCTAATTTTGACACGAGAATTTACGTAAATTACGGAAAGTTTAGCCTCAAATGATGAACATTTAGCTACAGCGCTCGCATAATCTGCGTCAATTCTCGCTACAGCCCTCGGTCGGTCGACCCAATAAGTCCCGATTCGTACTAGAAAGACTATCCGTCTGCGATCGACCGCAACGCCGTTTCTTCCCCGCTGCATGCACCTTCCCAGCGGCCAAAAACATTCTCGGCAAGGCCTTCCAGAGAGCGACACGGGGACACCCTCCACGACCAGCCAGTTGACTAGGCCAACACTGTTAGAACGGCATCCCTGCGTTCCGCGTAGCCAGCGCGGGTTTGAGATTGCATTTCAACACAGGCTGTCGCTAAATCCGTAGATTTTCGCTGCAAATTCATAGCGAGAATATACGGGTTCAGCGACAGAGAGATCAATGTAGCGAATCTAGCCTTCGTTTTTTACGTAGAATACGCGGAGAATTTGCAACCTTGCACCTTCGACACAAGAATATGCGGGTTCTAGCTATCGTAGCTAAAACACGTGAAATCTTGCTACATGGAATGGGGCGGCGTTACAGGTCGCGCTCTCTGAGGCATTGAGCTACGCGTTGGCAGAGTGTAGGAGCCTTTCAGAGTGGCAAAACTCGCTGTCGCGGTGACGGTGTGAGTGATGGGTGGGGGTACAATGCAGCGAAAACTGTGTTTTGCGACGGGGCGACCGTCGTGCTTTCAGAGTGCGCGAGCTATGTAGCAGCTACGGCAGCAACGTCGCGGGATGGAAATGATTGCGACCATTTTTGTCGCTGTCGCTGACGTCCCGCCAAAGTTTCTTTCTATTTGTTGATTATCTTTTGTTACTACCTGTCCATTAACTCTCTATAAAAATATCTATTCCCCCTATGTCACTTTTTTTTCAATCGAACAAACGGCGGCGAAGAGGTAAGAGACGCAGAGACAGAAATATGATTCGGCGACAAGTCATGGTCACGACCACTTTCTCTCGCTCTGAAGAGCGACGCCACGAATTTCGCAGCGACGCCACTCTGAAAGGCCCTACCCTCGCACAGACAACTCAAACGAAGAGATTCAATGCCGATCATCCGCAAAGTCTGCGCTGATAATGCGCAGAAAATGCGGCGTAAATCTCACGATGCGCTCCAATTGGATGCCTGCAGTGTAACTACGCACCTGTATGGCTACTGTAGAATTTAACGTCGAGTCATTACATCAGATACGCTTGTTTGAGTAACAGGACATGCCGAATCTATCAATATCCGACTCATAATCCGATCCGAATCATGAAATTTTTCGGATATTCGGTATCCGAATCATTATCCGACTCATGGCACATTTCGGTGATTCAGATTTTGGATCATTCGGATTTTGACCTTTTTTCGGTGAATCGGATCTTGGATCATTTGGATTTCGAGACTTTTTCGGTGAATCGGATTTTGGATCATTCGGATTTTGACACTTTAGGTGATTCGGATTTTGGATCATTCGGATTTTGACGTTTTTCGGTGAATCGGATTTTGAATCATGAAAATTTCGGCTCATTCGGATGGATATCCGAAAATGAGTGAGTCGGATCCAATGTATACTAGATAGCCTGCGATAGGTTGAATATCTTATCTTCTGCGACTAGTCGTAATATTCTTCTACTTCTGGTTATTTATCCTATCGCAGGCTATCTACATAGTTCAAGGGAGAACGTAGCGCGACAGCGCGCAGCCTTTCAAGCTCGATTGCGTAGCTGTCAGAGTTTATATGCTATCTTGCAGGCGGGCTGGTTCGGTTAGTCGGTCGATCCACGTGATTTTTGCCCAAATCCTGTTCCTGTTTTTATCGCTTCATCCTTTTTATCATCTTCGAAAACAACCGGAGATTACGGTCCTGCAAAGAATATTCGAGATCTCATTTCACCGTGAAAACTGTACTTTTATGTTTTCAGTTTTTTCGAATATTCGACTTTTCGAATGATTCGGGATTTTGAACTTTTCGAATATTCGACTTTCCGAATGATTTGGGATTTTGAAGTTTTTGAATATTCGACTTTCCGAATAATTTGGGATTTTGAACCTTTCGAATATCCGGTTTTTCGAATAATTCGGGAGTTGGCTATTTTCGAATATTAGATTTTTTGAATAACTCGGGAATTTGCCTTTTTCAAATAATCCATTTTTCGAATAGTTCGAAGTCGACTCTTCCGGTCGAATGATTTTTTGAATCATTCGATTCGGTCAAAGCACAGTGAACTTTGCCTTTAATTTTAAAGCCCAAAAGACCGACTCTTCTGTACCTGCGAAACTCGGCCATAATTTGACTTCCCCGAAATTTGGGTTAGGTGGGTCACCTCGGACCAGAGGAACCCCATATAAAAGTTCTGTAACTGCCACATTCGGAGAAAAATGGCCTCTCTGTAAAAAAAATTACGATATTCACAACATGATACGCCCGGAAAAATGCCGATACTTCTACGCTATGTGTATAACTGTCTCGACGCTACATACGTCTCGGGGCCCAACACTCACGGCATTTATGGCGGTGCTCGTAGACGACTCCTAGTGCTCGCGGTGAAAAAAAAACGCCGGTAATGGCTAAAATCCTGGACGACGGTTGATTAGGATCTTTTGTGATAGTCTAAAATATTTCCGTTTCTTACTGCGGTTTTCGCAGGTTTCCTGGGAATGACTCTGGCCAGCACCCCGACTTAGCTGTGAACTTCAAAATTTAAATTCTGTCCGGACCCTGCCTTCAAAGAGATAGTCCGAAAAAATCTTCGAATTTGAGATTTTAACATGATTATGACCCTTTTCCTAGGTATTATACGTGCTTCATAGCTTTTGTGATTGATTATTGTGTCTAAAGGCTGCCCGAATGGGACTGTCCGCCTACGCGGTAGGCGTGCGTGTGAAGCGACCGCCGCGAAGGCATTATTTTGAATGAGCCTTCCCATGCCTGCAAACAACTGATTGAGATGTTATTCACCGTTCGTCAAGTATTCCTGCTAATCGATTTTCAGGATTGAAAAATGCTTTCGCGGCAGCCCATCGACACGCAAATCGACCGCGTGGGCAGACAGTCTCTTTTGGACGTCTGTAGTTCATCTTCCGGAAGGAACTAAATAACTGGTGCAGGAGCCTTTGTATTTTAGAAGCGCCTGCTAAAGATGCAACGGCTGCCTTGAACGCGTTTCTCTTCCATCCAAGATTTGCTCACCTCTCGAATAAAGTATGATCGATAGTGTCTTCAATACAACAGCCGAAACATTTTCTCCGTGCTTAATGCTTTAGTAGAAAAATCACAATGTTGCATACAATGTATTATTAAGAAACACTTCATTAGGCACGAATGTGGTAACACTATAATTACAAATAAGAAAACTGTGAGGAATTCAGTCGTCGTAGTTGTCGTCCATGAGGAAGTCGCGTCGCATACGCGAAACAATCATTTCGCGTTCCTCGCCAGGGAAGATTGTCTCCAGGTTAAGGACACCTTAATTAGTTGTCTCAAACCTGAACAAACTTAATCCATCTGACTGGTTCTCCGCTGGTGAAATAATTTTCCAAGATATGTACCTTTAGCATTAAAAAGAAATGGTGATCAAGGCGTATCTTCGGAAAATTATCTTACACTTATTTTTTACACGAATGTGGATGTCGAAGCACGCTAGTGCGTTCTTGTAGCGTTTTGGTTTGAGCTCGGCCACAATGTTCTGCCCAGCTATGACGCACGACAGGTTTTGGGCTTCGAAAATAGGCCTATAATAAAGTGCGCCCGAATGAGAATGGCCGATCATGCGGCCGTCATGCGTGGCAGGCGGTTGTTGCATGAGCCTCTCTCGGAAGAGTATTCGAACGGTCGCCCCCTCGCTCAGATAGAGGCATCACACTTCCCGCGGTACCACTAGCCGACGTCCCGTAACCCCTCGCGCGGGAGGCCAATGGAACTGTCGCGGGCAGTTGGCAGCGCCGTTTCGTTGACTGCCCGTACACAGTGAACAAGCACTCTGCGGCCCTTCTGCCACCGCCTTACGGCTAATCTGATGACTGACAGAAGACAATCCCAAAACAGTTTGCGGCACATTTAAAAATCACCCTTTAAGTCAAGGTCTGTTAAAACCAAAATTCAAAAATCCGCCTCTGGGGATCTCATCTTGAAGTGCTCTTGACAAGTAAGGGGTGAGCTTTTACGGGAAAGCTTCCTACACCCACTGATCCTTGCAGTCTTCCCATTCGCAGATTCCATTAACGTGCAGTGGTTCACCTGCCCAAAACCAGCGTCGCACACAGCACGGGTTTCGAAAAGAATCTCAACACTGCGTTTTCTGCTCAGCAATCGTTCATTGGCTCCACTCTAGTGGATGGGGCAATGATGATATCAAAGTGGGAATCGATGAGTGAGTGTTCGATGACCTCCAGGAATAGCCGACTGCCCGCCGACACTCCGCGGGAAGACGGGAAAACCTCTCTTTCCACGGGAAGTGAGGCGCTGTGCCACGCCCACAAAATTGGAGCCGCGCGAAATCGATTAGCCCGACTTGGCCGGCGGGAAATGGGCTGTTTTTATCTGAGCGGCTGTAGAGCTGATTGACAGCTGCTGCCGGCCCCGCTCCTAGTGAATGGCTGCAGGGGAAGGTTCGCTGTCGTTCCGCATGCTCGTCTGAGAGCGGCGCAAGCGACAGCCGCCTGCCACGTACGACGGCCGCATGGTCGGCCAGTCTCATTCGTACACACCTTATGTGAGTAAGTGATCGCAAAAAATGGCCCTGTGGATCCATTAGAGTTTCGAAACGGATAGACTCTTCTACGTGTCCACGTTTCGATGCCGACTTGGAGCACTAATTGATTTAGCATTTTTCATTTCAAGGCTTATCTCCTTTTCGACTTAATTTCAATGCTGAACGTTTCGATTACTTTACTGAACTTCTTTATTACTTTACATTCGTTAGGGCTTCCAACAGTCTGGGAATATCCAACTGGACACAAAAACAGGCTGTTCTTTTCTGTATTGATTTCATTCGCTCCAAAGGAACTGGCTGAAGAAGGCAGCACTGGACGCTTGATGGTACCGCTCATAGGTTTTGCTCAAAAGCGAGCGTGGGCGAGTTTCCCTGTCTTTTTCGTATAACTCGCTTCAAGCTCAAATCTGGGCGAAACTAGGGTGATATTCATGATCCTGGCGTTAAGGGCTACTCAATGGTTTAGTGTTTGTGGGGGTTGTTACGTTGAGAATTATAGAAGCTTCGCAATCAGGTTTCCCTTCGTCTACCGTATATGGAGAGCTGGTTGATTGGGAAACTTGCATGGTTCAGAACGAAACCCCGGCAGTGGCTATACTATTGGATAGTCCTCAAAGCTATGATCATAAAAACCTCCCTAGTATCGCTCAAAGTTGACTTTGGAGGGAGTTATACAAAAAAATACGAGAGAGACGCGGAAACCCGACCTCGTTCGCTTTCTTGCGAAATCCCACGAGCGGTAGTGTACATACTGTTCTTGTCATTGAATAAGGAAGCCGCAATTAGCAAATTGGCGCGGGATCAATCGATCGATAGTTGTCTTTTCCTTGCTTTCCCTCGTGCAAATCTTCCCGCCATACAGCGTCGCGTTCCACATGTGAATTACACGGAACTTACTCATAAAAATCGCTTGAAAACCATGCGATGGAGATTTGACCCCAATTGCTCTATGTGAATCTCAGCTCCTCTTTTATAACTTACCAATGTCGAAGGTTTTCTTGGGAGTTCTTCCCTCAGTAATGTACGACTTGGGAAGATAGAACTTCACTTTCCGAGATCCAGGCTGCAATGCTTCTCTACTGAATACACTATGGGTTGAGCTTGATACCATGCCAAACCTTGATTCCATCATCACAGTCATGGTAAACTTTGAAAATCGGATCAATTGGCGTCAACTCTGCGGTTCCACCTGATAGCGAAAACTCTCCGTTTCCATCGGTGTAGCCGGCATCGAGCTCATCATCTGGGTCAGGTCCTGCAAGCGTGTGCATTTCAGTTTCAAAAGCTCGACTTGTGGGAGGCAAACCTTCAACCTGTGGATGGTTTGAAAAAAGAAATGTCAGATATTGAATTAAGTAGAGCACGTTAGAAATGACGGACAATCATGATGTTTTTCGTGTGCAGAAAGGGATGACAGATTGTAAAGCCTGGGGCAATCTTGAAAAGCTGTGCATAGCGAGCCTCGTCAGTCGCGTGCGGTGGCGAGTTTGACCTTTCCGGTCACACTCTCCCTTTTTGGTTGACTGAATATAATTACATTCACTTTTTGAGGAGAACGATGTGTGAACGGATTTAGGCGATCCCTTGAGACTGCCCCTGATTTTCACAGATGGTATTCACCCCTAGTGTACCTAAGTTGTAGTGATAGGATAAGCACGTGCTGGTGTTCAGGAATGTGTCAGAAGTCAGTGAATGGCTTTCGAGATGAAAGAGCTAATCTGCTACCTGTGTGACTGGCTCACTATCATAGATGTATACCATCAGAGAAAAGACCACCTCGCGCTCACTGGAGACGTATTCCACTTCTTGTGCCAGAAATACTTTGCGAACCATGGAGAGCTTTTATAAAATCTTTTTGTCATAATCTACATACCTCCGTCCTCCTCCCAAAGCTTTACTCGAACATTGCTGGCCGGTTTCGATCCACAGAGGAGTTTTCCTTTGACAGCTATAGATTGATCTCTCATAGCTAGGGCCGCACCTAACAGCGACAAAAGGACGATGGGTTTCATCTAAAATAATCATCAGATCACCTATGCGAGGTGAAGGCAGAATTAGAATATATAAAGCGCTGAACTAGAGGGAAACTTTGCGGACTAGTCCGCCTTATCGCCTTTGCAGGCGGTGTTTTGGACGTGGGGATGGCCTTGTACCCCTGGTATCTTTATCAGAACGTTTGTATACAGACGAGCGTTGAATTCACCGATAACTCCTGTTTGCGTCGGAATCGCAGGACAGTTGATAAGCTCTTGGCGATGGCCTGTTCAGATGTTGTGCACATACAATACCGCTGCTAAGATAGGGAAAAAGGGGAGGAAATGGGCGAAGTTGGCACCGAAAGCGTCTTGCCTATGAGTTGCTCTATAGTTTTCAAAATGTAAAAAAAAAACCACCTTCTTCTACGCGATATTTTAATTCCATTCACATTGGGAAAGTCTGGAAAACTTCACGAGGAAACCCGATTTTAATCCATGCTATTTCACCATGCGATGACATAATCTTAAATGCTCTGGGCAAGGCTGAACCAGCATATTCCTTTTCGGGGGTAGCGCCTCATCGCACTGCACTACCGAAGCCCCGAAGCCGATCTCTTTTCAGCTTTTTGGGAATCCTCCACCGAAGCGGACATAAAAAACATTCAAAATATCGTTACGAGAAGTCCTCAGAATTTTGTTCTTCGGTTTCTCTACATAAATTCACGCAACACTCTGTTACAAGTTACCCACTCAGACTGCACATTATTGCGCAGCAATCTGGTTCGAAGCATGCAGCAAAACCATTTTAAATGGATCCAAGTTAGCGTATCCATTTCCTGAGGAAATCAGCTCATAAAAAATCTGAGTAATTCTTCATTTTGTCATTAATGTTTCACAATCTCTAGTCAACGGATAGTGTCTGAGCTAAAACTCTTCAACCTCATCATCTAATCTTTTCAAAGCCTAGTTCGCTTCTATCTAGCTCATCAGTAACATTTACGGGTATCGGACTTAGGTTGTAGGGAACCGTGCTCCAGTGACAACCGGCTCTAAACCTGCGCCGTCCTGCTTTTAACCGTTAGTCCTCTGCGTCTCTGCCACTCTGACATCCCCGGGGGACAAACGTGAAGTGTGCATACGGTATCGTCCCCTCGGGGGGACGCTCGGGGACGGATCCCCGCCGGGGAGAGGTATGCGTACGGTCCCAGGCGGCTCTCTGAGAACATTAGTACCACTGGTGTCGCGATAGCCCCGAGATTCTCGATGGTATCGCGATGGGGTATCGGCAGTTGATTGGTGGTTCCGCAATCGTGGAAAAATGGTGTGTGACGCAGTGGCCCCGCGATAGCCTTATGTCGGCTCCGCGATCCGATGACGAGGTAGCGTCGACAACACGGCTTCTCGGCAAAACCGCGTCGGTACTGCTTTCGACACACCTCCGAACTGGCCCAAATACGTCATGCTGCAGTATCGATCAAAGTTTCAACTAGACTTGCCGATTTCTATTCCGGTGCGTCTCCGCGTATTACGATTTCTGTATTTTTCAAAATCTCGGTTCCAAAACTGCAGCAACCACGATATAAGCAACAATGCCATTTGTTACATTTCTTAAATTTTCGCTTGTTTTTCGGAGTGTACCTGAATTTCGGAATTCATCCCTTAGATAGAGGGCCGATTGGACATGGTCATTCGACACCAATTCTCAAATAAACGAAAGACCATGGCGTTTTAAGAGAACGATTGCAAATTGTTCTCGAAAAAATTATAATTTAAATGGCAACTGTCAGAAAGTTTCTGATGACTGAATTTTCGTGTGCGTATGTATGTATGTGTGTGTATCTCTGCAGAAGAAAGTGTGCGGGACCAAAGTGGGGGCGCGCCGGACACCGTAGAAAGTGCGCGGAACCCTATAGAGAGTGCTCCGGACGCCGTAGAAAGTGTGCGGGACATAAGTGGTAAGGCGCCGGACGCCTTAGGAAGTGGGCGGGACTCAAGTGGGAGTGCGTCGTACGCAGTAGAAAGTGTGCGGTACCCAGGCAGGAGTGAGCCGGGCGCCGTAGAAAGGGTGCGGTATCCAAGTGGGAGTGCGCCGGACGCAGTATAAAGTGCGCGGGACCCAAGTGGGAGTGCGCCGGACGCAGTAGAAAGTGTGCGAAATCTATGTGGGAGAGCGCGAAACTCCAGAATCATTTTATGCGTTCATAAGAGAGCGCATACAACCCCTTTCTTCAGGTCCCCTCTCCCTTCACCACTCATTTCAACTGATTAGCTGTTTATATGCACTAACGTTTCTAAATCGGGTTTTATACGATGAAAATAAGAGTTAATCAGAATTCGCATGAATGGAATACAAACATCATCCCTTTTTATTTGGCATTAAAAGTAGCAGGGTGTCGGTTGGTCATGGAAACGCTTAGTCAATTTCGAACAGCGGTTGTCATTATCATGACAGAGATGAAAAAAAAATCGGACGTCTTTTCAGGAGCGTATAAAGCGAAAGAACGACCGGTGTGTCACGGTACAGATAAGAACGGGTGTTGCAAGGTTTGGAATGCTTTGTGATTTCCGATGATTTAAGTGCTGCCGCCCAAGCTAGCTTATGGGCCTTCGCAGGAAGAAAGAAAGCGCCGATCTATTCGCTTTATACCCAAGTTGCCGGACCCCAGCGGCGGAGGCCGCCGTCACCCGGCCGACGCCGCTGGTTCGGGTATAAAGCGAATAATGTGGTTATTGTTAAATGAATTATTCGATCCGATCCCAAGTCTAATACGCAATGTACAGTACTGGTCATAATTTTGGCCTTTTCGGCGAAGAAAATCGTATTTTCGCTCTTTTGTCATAACTCTGTTCAAAATCGTCTATTTGTAAACCTAAAGAGATATATGGAATCTTGATAAAATAGAACGCTTTTTTTCCAAAACGCTTTTTTTCTGCCGAAAACGCAAAAATTATGACCAGTTTTGTACTTGACGATCTCTCACAAAAAATTCACTGCATTTGAGTTTCAGACTTTGTTTTCATTCCTGTTTGTGTCGAGAGCCGTTTAGAATGATCGAGTGCTCGATTTACTTGAAAACCCTATTTTATAACGTTCTCGCTCTTCGCTGGGGAATATAAAGACTTTTTTCGGAGTTAACATCGAGTACTTTTTTCTAAAATGGCACATGGCATACTCTCAAACAAGGCTTATTGTGGTGACGATAGACAAGTTCACTCATCACTGCTTCAAGTTTAGAAGTGCGTTTCTCGTGTCGATTGTGTTGAGGCTAGCTTTTACTGAATACCTTGTTCCGGAGTAAGCAATGTGTCTCCTAAAAAGGGCTCTCGATCAGGGATGAGCGGAAATGTTTTCTGATCTTCGGAAATCGGAAGGACCTTCTCGTTTTCGGAAATCGGAATTCGTAAATTGGAACGCCAAAAACCAACGGAAATCGGAACTCAGAAATCGGAAATACATTCACTGAAATTCTTAACCCTCCCCTGGGTGACTGTGCCAACCAAAAAACTTGGGCTTTTCCTTTTTAATTGCAAAATTTTCGTGTAAACACAATCAACCCTGGGTTGGAAGTGAAAGGTTCTGAGAGGGTGAGTCAAATCGCGGCAACTTCTCAGTGAAGTGCAGCTTAGCGCAAGCTATTCATTCGATGATTTCTAGGCAGGAGGTTAAAAATCGTTGAAATTACGAGCTCGCATGCCACGCTATGAGCCACTAGATAAGCATAGTGTATAAACCATCTCCAAAAAATGGTTTAATCCGTCTCTTTTGGAAAAAAAATGATTTAGAAAAAAATTCTGTTGGTTTTTCGAACTATTTTCAGCTCGCATTAAGTTTGCGCAAAACTCCAATTTAACGCGAGCTCACAACAAAAGTGGTAGTAGTGCGTAAATGAGGGAGAAGAAGACTAGCTTTGAAAAAAGTGCTCCGTAATGCTTTTACGGAAGCTACCTATCATTTTCTACCTTCGTACACGATTTTCATTTTCTCCCTAAACTCGCGTCAATTTGCAGTTTTTCGCGAACTTGAAGGCAGTGTCCACGATAAAAATCGTTCCTCTGTTCTTCCGCCAATCTTGGAGACGGTCCCATGCTGATTCCAATGATGTCTCTGGAATCGTGAAAGACCTTCTCGGAACGAAGTTATGGTTCCTCAAATGTTGAGCTAGGGAGGTGGACGAGTTGTCCGAAGCTTGTAACTTCCGTCTTTTGCAGCCGATGTATGCGAGGTGGCCTGAGTAGATAGTGAAGTTGACAGTGAAGGCAAGAACGGAGCTTTTGATCGGAAACCTTAGCTCATCTCTCGATCTCGAGCTTTTATTTGTTCACGTCGGAGGGCAGGCACTGCGCTTTTCTGGTTTGCCTTGCGCTCGAAGTGGCATCTTCGGGCTCTTCTGGGGTTCTTCCTGACCCGTTTTCATGCGTTATTTCGACGTTAACATTACACTAAGGCCCTTCACTACTCATTCCTAGTAAAAACTGAGATACAATTTTTATCGTGAACACTGCCTTTAACTTGAGATCTCATACGATGACACTTGATTCCGCTTGATTCTGCTGAAGAGTACGCAAGCCGTAGTGGAAAAGGTGTTTTGGAAAAGGTGACGTTGAAGAATTGGAGCAGGACCCCAGAGAGAGTGTGCAGGAGGGGTAGAGCATCTATGGAATAGTGCAGATTGTGTGTGTTAACCCACTGGGGGTGTGCAGGATGTTAGCGGGACCCCAGTGGAAGTGCGCAGACGTCATGGAACGTGCGCGGTAGCACATTAATGGGAGTGTGCAGGGAATCGGGGATTGTGCAGAGGACTTCACTGAAAGTGTGCCTGAAGTCGTGAGATATGTGCAGGATTTCATTGGAAGTGTGCAGGAAGTCTGAGAAGTGATCGAGAATTCAATGAGAGGTCCTGCACACATTCGGCACACTCTCAGTGGGGTTCTGCACACATCCTGCATACTCCCACTGGGTCTTGAAAACATCCTGCACACGTCCTGCAAACTCCCACTGGGGTCCCGCACACAATCTGCACTCTTCCATAGAGGCCCCTACCTCTCCTACACACTCCCACTGGGATCCTGCACACATCCTGTGCACTCCCACTGGGCCCTGCGAACATCCTGCATACTCCCACTGAGGTCCTGCTCACATTCTGCGCTCGTCCTACACACTCCTTCTTAGGTCCTGCACACTTCCACTTAGTATTATACACGTCCTGCACACTCCCACTGGGGTCCTGCTCACATCCTGCACACGTCCTGCACTTTCTCAGAGGTGGTGGTTAAGTCGCGTTAAAAAACCACTTACTACCACCCCTGACTTTGTGAAAAATGACGACGGACCTCGAATCCGAATTCAGCGTCCGAAATATCCCTCTAGGGATTTGGCAAGAACAAATTTGAAGACAAGGTCCGGTCAGATTTCGACAATACCGAAATTCGGGTTAGATAGATTGGGCTGGTCTAGCTGGACACCGTCCAGAATTTTCACAAACTCTCAAGTCCGTATTTCTGGAGAAAACAGCCTGAAAGTCAGTGATTACGGCATTCACAGCATGATGATCGAATGACCGATAATTACACAGCACTTTTTAAGAATGCGTGGACAACTCCTAAAATATGGACGATGGCCACACTTTTCTGACTTTTCTGGATCATCGGCTCACGGAAGTGGCTGGAATGGTCTCCGGAGCATTGACAACCCGGCGCGCGGGGTGTCCGAGTCACTATGATGAGCGCAGAGGGCGAAAAGAAAGGCGATGCCAGCCGGACTGGCACTCTCTCGGCCGGCCAAAGTGCAAACTGGCTATCTCTTTGTCTCGCGGAGAGGGATCATTTACTTTGACTGCGCAGTATAGGGATGGGAGCAATCCTAGTTTGGGAGGGGGGAGGCACTCAGCATTCCTAACAGGAGTGACAGATGGAGCTTCTAGATGTCTGAGGCTCAAAATAGAGTCTCTAGGAGGGCAGTGTCTGATAACGCGATCAGTTATCTGATGCGAATGAATTTCGAGCGGCCCCCCTTGAAAAGGTTGGCACCCAGGAATGAATCTCTAGAGTATTGGATTCTTGAATTTATCCGCTGAAAAGCGTTGTAGGCTGTGGTTTTTCCTTGGGGTGGTACACGAGAATCGGTTAGCAAGTTGGTTACTTACTTATTTACAAATGAATCCAGAAGATCGTTCTATAACAGTCGCAGATGGGAAGCGGACGTTTTTCAAAAACAATTCAGCTGTGAAAATAGTGAAAACTTTCTCAAAGTCACACTTCTAGCTAAATGGGTTTCTCCAAGCAAAATCATTTTGACGGTGGCCGAAACGCTTCAACAAAAAGGAACATCAGGTGAGTGGAGTGGGGGAGTCTACAAGGAATTGAACATTTTTTTGAGGACCATTTCCGTGGATACAATTTCCAAGTCCCCGAAACGAACCGTTGTGTTAGTCCACATGGAAAGGCCCAGACTTTTCGAAGGCCTTCTACTTGGTTGAGAATGTTTATGCGTTAGTAATTGCACTTGCTACTGCTTTTTCACTGGTTTACGTTTCTGAACAGCAAAATGAAACCATTTGTGTGATTTTACTCACATAATGTTTTTTTCAATAGTAAGTATTGAGTGTCTTCTTTTGGTAGTAGAATAGAACCAAAGAAAGAGAAGTCGTTTTTAAAACCATCAAGTTCTTACATGAAGAATAACAGAGCGGTCTTATTTTGCGAGTGAAAGGTTCCGCCACGGGAACCGGTTCTCGGGAAATATTGATACCTTTCCGTGGACTCATTCACTACACTTCCCTATTCCTCTATAATTTTTGTTGGAAAGTTTCTGTAAGCACCTTATCACATTTGCTTGGAGATTCCCTTTCTGATAGAACTTACTTTGCTTTTTCGTTATCGCAAGAGTAATCAGCAGCGTTAGCAAAGAATTCAGTAATTTTGTTGAAGAAAGTGAGTGTTTGGTAGAACGGTGTCAGAATCCACATAGACGAAGCGGTCGTGGCTATTTACCAGAACATACATCAAAACCCCAATCATCCTAGAGATGCCAGTCGATGGCACAATAGTAGCGTCTTTTTCTCTGTGTCTCCGGCGCAAGAGAAAGAGTGGAGAGCGCAGCAAGCGCGAGGGAAAAAGGGCATGCCTGGTTGTCAATGGTACCGCAACCGGCTGGAATAACTTGGGGAAGAACCGGTTTTAACGCAGTTTTCGCATGTTTCTTCGGACTACCTGTACCATGAGCACAGATTCAGCGAAAAATCTCAGAATCAAAATTATGCCCGGACCCTGCCTTCAAAAAATCTTCTGGATGTTTCCGATTTTTTTCCGTATTTCAAGGCTTTCTTTCGAAAATCGGAATTCGGAAATCGGAAGGCCTAAAACCATCGGAAATCGGAATTCGGAAATCGGAATTCAGCTCATCCCTGCTCTCGATGCTGATTTCAGATGTCTCTCGGGATCAACGAATGGTCTATTCTGAACAGAGTGTTGACAAAGAAAAATGAAAGGCCTTTTTGTGTCCAAGACGCAAACGATATCACCGGTATTGCACTTCATTCTGGCATCACGCCCCCAAATGGCGAACACTTCTCTAAATGCTGAGTAGTCTTGTAACAAAACGATTCAAAGACTCGCAGTGTGACAGAGCAGCGAAAACCATCACTGTCAAAGTTTGTAGTCATACGCACAGCGTTAGTGGTTCTCGTAAGGTTCTGTCTGTTTTTCAAAGCAGCTGTCATGAATACTACGCTAGTTTATTGTCCGATTGAACTGGGTGAGGTTTTCATCGAGATTCCTACATTCAAGTATCAAGGCTAGGTGTATGCAATCTGTGTTTGATTTGGAATTTTATTTGAATTACGTTTTGGCGAATTCCGCACTTGTATGGGTTTGGAAAGCTAAAATACATAAAGTAAGAAATTGTTCGGCTGCCATTTCAAAGCAAAGGATTCCGAAGAAAACATGTGAAATGGGTGACTGGCGAAAGCTGGAAAGGTGTATCGGTGTTTTGCATAACAAACAACTATTCGATATGTTGCTGTGGTGCTTTTATAGTTGCCAGATGAAGGGTTGATAACCCGAAACATTGCGGATAAAGAGAATAATCAATATTTCTTGTCGCACAACAGCTTTTTTATCTATCATCATCGACCACAATGAAGCTGAGGAACCCTGCTATCTTAAACTATTCGATATCCCAGATTATGGTGAGGGCAATTACATTCGACTCACCTCGGAGGCTTTACAGCGAGGTCGCGTAGGTGTCTTGAAGAACACCTACGCGGCGTCATAGCTCAGCCGACGCGGTAATCGGCTCTTCAGCGTGGTGCGATTGCGGAGCCTACTAAGCCATCGGCGTGCAGGCAGGGCAATTTGTATTGAAGGCACCGCAATGACGCCGTGTAGGTGCCTATAGGGCACCTACACGGCAGCATTGCGGTGCCGTCACCACAGATTTTCTCAGAGCTTGCCGTGTGGTGTTGGTGCCATCACTGGCCAAAGGGTTTTTTCGCGCGCGGCGATCTACCGTCGCGGCCCCGTCCTTTCATCAGATTAAATTTATTACGTGAATTCTATATGGCTGCGACCGCAAGAAATAATGGGACGACGTTCTACCAAGATTTTTTAGAGGCTTTTTTGAACAATTTTTGTAGTAAACTTTTTTCTCGCTGTTTTTGTAAAGCTTATGGTTTTTGAAGTGAATCGATGTGTTGATTCAGAAGTCGCCCTATAATCACGTAACTGTATGTCAAAAAAATGCAGGAACTTTTCAGCCAACCTGTGCTTTGGCGAGAATCAGTTCAAACCAGAAGAGAGAACATGAAGCACGTGTGAAGAAAAGATATTTTCCGCAGATGTTGCCGCTTTTTCAGTAGCTGCGAAGAATATGAGTACTTGTTTCGCGGCCTGGTAATACTTGGAAGCAAGCTGCATATACTGGTCGATCAAAATCTTCATTGAGATTCCATATATACAATTAGATATGTACAATCAGACAGTCAACAACGCAGCATGCTGCAAACTTTTTTGGGTTTAGAGTCTATTTCGCGACAACAAAGCATCATCCTTAGTCCTTGACATCTGAAATCATTGATTTGATAGAAGAAATACTGGCACAATGCAAATCGCTGACCTGCCATAGATGAATGGGTTTATCACGCTGTTCAACACGACCAGAAATGCGAGCGGGAATGTAGCGTCTTGGTGATCACGGTAAGAATCGAAAGAAATCACCATCCACCTGAAGAAATGGAAATTGCAGCTGACAGTTTTGTGGATCCGTCTGCAGGGGGATGACGCGGGATTGCTCCATTACCATGATAGAAGGTTGTTGGGCAACCATGTGATCACGTAGACGAGAATTAAAAGTAGTGTGATTCGAAGAGATCGAACTTTGGCACGGCTGAGTTTGTCCTGGCCTCGGAGCGTTCTCGTAGTGAGAGAAACTGAAAATTATAAGTGGAAGGTAGGAAAGACAAAAAAAAACATCCTTTTATTTGATTGGCTTCTCACTTGGAAAAAAATACTTGAGAAAGCATTGCAAACTACAGAAGACATTGAAACTTGACGACGAGTTCTAGAATCCGTACAATACTTTGCTAGAGAGTCTGCCGTGACCTGGCAGTGACACAAGGTGAGACACATCTCACGAAGTAGGCCTTCTCCTTGAACAGTTTTTTTGTTAGCACAATTATTAGGTTGTTGCAAAAGTTTCCGGAGTTTCCACGACTTTGAATAAAAAAAACATTTATATCAGAAACAAGCAAGGCTCACGTAACAGAATAAATTCCCTCACATTTAAGGTTCCTTCGCCACCGATTGGGCAGATCATGAATTCCCGACGCGATCAACTCTGGCTGTTTCCAGTCAAAGTGTTCTTCTAAGGACATTTTGACTTCGTCATCGGTAGTGAACTGTTTTCCACTCAGGAGTGAACTGTTTTCCATTCACGCGGTACAGACGGTGGTCGGAAGGGGCAAGATCTGGGCTACATGGAGGGTGAGGAGGAACTTCCCAGCCCAGGTCCAGCAGTTTCTGTCGGGTTATCCGATATACGTGTGGCCGAGAATTGTCGTGATGAAGGCGAACAGTGTTCAACAGAAGCTGCTGGACCTGGTCTGGGAAGTTTTTCCTAATCCTCTATTCAGCCCATATATCGCCCCTTCCGACTACCATCTGTTCCGCGCGATGCAGCTCTTCCTGGATGGAAAACAGTTCACTAACCATGAGGAAGTCGAAATGGCCTTAGAAGAATACTTCGACTCGAAGCAGCCAGATTCTACGCGTCGGGAATTAACGATCTGCCCAATAGGTGGCGAAGGATCCTTAAATGTGAGAGGAATTATTGAGTTACGTGAGCCTTGCTTGTTTTTGAAATAAATATTTTTTATTCAAAGTCGTGAAAAGTCCGTAAACTTTTGCATCAACCTGCTGGTCTATTAAGAAGAGGTTAATAAGGGAAAGTCCATACAGGGCACTCAAATAGTGGAGCAAAACTGTCTAAAGAAATCTCTGAAGAAATCATTTATGCCTGTTTGTGTGTCAGGTTCGATGCGTTGTACACAGGGAGACTGCGGACAACGCTTCGAACCTGACGTTGGGGAAATGGTTTCGCGCTTCCTTCTTAGGTAAGTGACATTGTTTTTTGCCTTCTGTACGGTCAGTAATGGCAGTCTGTTCAAAATCAGTAACAGCCAACAATGCCAAACTGATAACCTGGGTTGGGAAACCCCTCTGAATTCAAACCAAATTGGCAAAAAATAAAGAGATTTATCCGAAAAGAACACAATAATGCAGTGCCCACGGTTGGTCGAACACTACCCTCACGATTTTAGCCCACTATTGACCCGTAGAGCGAAATACCCCACTTCCGGTAGAGCCTCGGGTCAAAGCAAGAATGAAAAGCAAGAAGACGAGTGTGAGACTTCGGCCATCCAATTCGAAGATACCGTACACCCGAATTCAAACTAGGATTGCGAAATCAAATACAACATGCAAAAGTGCAACGACGATGAGTACCAAGGAAAAATGCGAAATGAGGCAATAGCGAATGATATCATATAAAGCAAAAAGGTATTATGAGCATGTTATGATAAACTACTTCAATTAAACAGGAATTACTAATCTATATGTAGTCATTTTCCCCTTACGTGTACACTTCTGTATCGAAAATTCTTTGAAAATAAGAGGGGCCAATGTACATGTTGGAATGTTAAAACCTTCCGAGATGAAGAATATTCGAAAATTTGGTGTCTGTTCCTACGGTAACACTTCAGGGCAACTGTTATAGGACGTCAGCGGGGTGGCCCAAAGGGTTGGCTGGCGCACGAGATTTTTACCCATTTCCCGACCGTTTTCGGGCTCACATCCGTGCTTAATCTACTTAAAGGGACCTAAAGATTACGTTTTAGTAAAAAAAAACAGGCTTTTTTCGTCTTGAACACTGACTTTGAGGTCGCGAAAGCAGACCCTATCCCAGTTCATGACAAAAGATGCTGAAGCGCGGCGAGGCGATGCGATCCACCCGTTTGATGGCGAAGGCGACAAAATGCAGCCGTTTTCTGGTCAGATCAGGTCCTGAGGCATGTTGACCGAAGAAACACAAAGCGAGGAGCCCTGGACGAGTCTGACTGGTATACGCGACGCGTGCGGCTGATAGACGCAGCGGTTACGTCTCGCATACCAGCCCAACTCGTCTCCAAGCTCCTAGCACTTTTCGTGCTAAGCCATTGCGGAATAACACCGAACGCTCCTATTCCTACGTTGTGCTGAAAAGATTTCCAAGCAGTTTCGAACGTTTTTGAATGTTATCAATATTCAATGGACAACTACTCTTGGCTGCAAGGTCAGGTTATTCAGAGTCCGCGTAATATTTAGCTCACTCCTCCTTCCGAAGATGTTTTAACCAATCCCCATGACTTCGAACTCCACAAACGGTTGGATGGTTCTCAATAGCCTTGTTGTTTGTGATGTTTTTCAACGAAGGAACTTATTCGATTCTAATGAAAAAATATCCTCCTACTCACCTGCACTTTCACGCTCTTTTCTGGACATTTTCTTCGTAAATGTCGAATGTTTGCTCAGATCTGATAGGAACCAAGCGGAGGAAATTTCGGGCTCGGAGGCATTCAGAGTTTTGTAAATGTCCTGCAAAATTTATTCTGAATTCAAAACTGGTATTACGAAGAATGCAAATAGATTGTAAAATGGTAACAATCAGACAAAACAATCCCAGCTGTATTTAAAGGCAGTGGTCGCGATCAAATATGCTTGCCGTCTTTTCCTCTCTAAACCCTTTCCCCTTTTCTGGGTTTCAAGTAGTAGGACTTATGAGTAAAATCGCGAAAAAACCGCTATTTTGGGCCCAATTTGAAGCATGAACTTTCTTGTCTTTTGATAGTGGACGAGCCCACTCCACATCATCGGCATCGATCACCTCTAATATAAAGAACATCAGTTGGCTTGAAATTGAATTTCAATCAATGAACCTTCAAATTTATGTACACATCTAGTCAAAAACATCGACTGGAGTGCTTTCTTTGATTGCTCAACTGTTTTATTAGGTAAATTTGCATTTATTTCTCCCTCTGACTGTCGATGATTTTTGACTGCTCGGCATGAGAATGCGATCTTTTTCTTCGGCGCTGTGCACGTGTGCACGAACTAGCATCTTCGGGCCTTAAGAGCTCTATATCTAGCCCGTTTTCCACCGCGCTATCTTCATAGTCTTTCAGCTGTTATTGATCTAAGCTGATTTTTGTAGTTTTTTCGATAACGTTTTTCATCGTGACCACTGCCTTCAAGCAATGTGTGTGTGTGTCTAGATGCAAGGCGGTTCAAATTAATCAGGACACCTCAACTTTCCCTGATAGCAGGTGTAATAGAATTTTCGAGTCACAACATAGAGTTCACGCAATAAATTTAATCTGATGAGTGGACGTTGCTGCGACGGTAGAACGCCGCGCGCGAATCGAAACCCCGTAGGCCAGTTGACTTACTTGACTTAATCGGTTGGCTTTCGCCTGACGCGGTCATTCCGCATCTTCACCGAGGTGTGCCGTCCTAGTAGTCAGCCGTGTCCATTTTTCACGGTCTTCAGCCACAATTTGAACACATTCCATCCAGCTGTCACTATTCCATTTCCTGCGAAACGAAACATCGCGCCTGAACTGTCTTTCGATGCCGAGTGACTTTAAATCCTCTTTAACCACATCCGTCCAGAACTTTCGCCTACGCCCAGGTGGCCGTTTCCAGACAGGATTTGGAAGCATTTTTAAAGCGTGTTGTACGAGACGATCCGGCGTTCTTCTTAGTATATGCCCGAGCAGTCGAAGTCGACTTTCCATTGCTGCTTGAGATGGCGTTAGGAGATGCTGGCACCTCCCTCGTGTCAAGCGTTGATGTACTGCGTCGATTTCCTTGTAAAGGTCTTCGTTATGGCATACACGCGGCCAGAAATATCCAAGCAAACGCCTAAAAGCTTCCTCTCCGTGCAATCCAACCTTTCCATCTGCGTTTTCGGTGCTGCCCACGTCTCCGATCCGTACATCATGATAGGGCGAATAGCGGATAGGTAGACGCGCAACTTGACTTCCTTCGCGATGGTGGTAGACCACAAACACTTGGTTAGAGAATTGAATGCAGACGTAGCTTTCGCACATCGTTGTCGAATATCCGCTGCATAACTACCATCGTTCTTCAGCAAACAGCCCAAATAACAGAAATCGTCCACCAGTTCGATACGTTGTCCGTCCACACAAACTCCAGTTGAAGGCCTCTGAGAGACCCACATCTGCTTGCATTTGTCGGGACGAAGACGAAGTCCATAGGCTGCGGCATACTTCGAAACGAGGTTCACAATCCTTTGCAGTTTTGCGTTGTTTTCAGCGAATAACACAATGTCGTCGGCGTACTCCAGGTCGACAAGGAGCGTCCTGATGGTGTTAGGATCACATCCGCAGGAAACTGTTCTGCAACTCTACGCATGATGTCATCAACGGCGAAGTTGAAAAGAAAAGGTCCTGCAACGGCTCCTTGCCTTACTCCTGTTTTCACCTCGAAAGCTGACGTAAATCCGACAGGTGTACGAACTGCTGCTGTTGTTCCTTTGTTCATGTCCTCGATTAACCGAACATACTTTTCCGGGACTCCATCTGCTCGCAGAGCATTGAGCAATCGATCACGATGAGGAGAGTCGAACGCGGCTTCAAAGTCCAAAAAAGCAAGCTGTAATGGCTTCGAAACCGCTGCCACGATTCAATTACTCTTCTCTCACGACGAACACTTGGTCGATGGTCGATCTTCCAGGTCGAAAACCGGCTTGCTCATCTCTGGTCGTTCCTTCACGATGTTTGATAAGTCGCTCGAGAATGATACGTTCTAAAAACCTTGTACATGACACGAAGTAGAGAGATTCCTCTGTAGTTCTTAGGATCCGTGACGGATAGCTTCTTGTGAAGAGGTACGATGATCGCATGTCTCCACGAATCGGGTATCCTTTCGCTCATCCATATGGCACGGATGGTGTTGGTCATTTCACGAATCCCAGACGGAGGAAGAGCTTTCAGCATTTCAGCAGTGATGTTGTCATCTCCACCTGCCTTTCCATTCTTCATTTTCCGGACACAATCCAAAACTTCCAGACTCAGTCGGCGGTTCCTCACTGACATCGTAATGTGCTCTCTGAACATGCGGGAGCTCAGGTACTGATGGCGCTGGACGATTCAGTAGTGAACTGAAGTAATCCTTCCATATTGGCAGCGTCGCATCACCAACTGCAACTCCATTGGTAGTGTTCAAGACAGGAGAACATCTCTTCATCTTCCCGCTATACTGTCGCAGCAACGTGTAGGCTTTCCTCGGATTCTTCTCCTCCCAAGCCTTCTCGAACTCCTTAGCTCTACACGTCCACTCTCGTTCGCGGTCACTTTTAAGCTGCCGACGCAACTTCCTCCTCTCAGACGCTTCTCCTCCACGAAGTTTCCTGCAGTTCGGAGAGCACATACTCTGTTGTAGGTAGATGTTGTTTCTTCTGAGACGTAGGCGAACTTCTTCTTAGGCTGTACAACCGGGAGTGCCTCTTTCGAAGCGTCCTGATGCATTTGACAAAAGAATCCGCGTCGCAAAGTTTCTTCTTAGTCCGTACTCCGATGTGAATAGAAACGCGTTGTCGGAAATTCCTTCTGCACTCTTCATCTCTGAGACTTGTCATGTCAATCCTCTGGAGAGGCTGAGCCCCTCGCTTCCTCTTATGAATCCTCGCAGTGAAGTTCAACAGAACAGGACGGTGATCCGAATCGAATGCGACATCCCACACAGCTCTAGATCTTCGAATGTCCGATACTGGAATATTCCTCGTCAGGACATAGTCAAGCTTGTAGTTTCAAAGTTGTCATCTTCCGCTTCCGCTGCTCTTCTGGAGATAGCCGGGTTGGTCCCTGCCACGTAAGCTGATGGCGGCGATGATTCCTCTTGAATGTCGATGCACAATCAGACCACTGCGTTCACAAAAGTCGACAAGGCGGTAGCCATTGTCCAATGTTTCCTCCACTGGGCAGAACCATTTACCGAGTACTTCGGATTCCTGATCAAGTCCCATCTTCGCATTTGCGTCAATCCCCACGACAACAGCATGTTGACAAGGTATCCCGGCCAGCAACGTATTGAGTTCCTCATAAAACGCATCCTTCGAATTGTCTTCGGCGGTTTCAGTGGGCGCATGAGCACTCACTATCCACAGATTGAATCCTCTGTGATCCCGCAGTCGTACGAATGCATTCCGACACGACGTTGAGCCGAACTCCTTGACCATACCATTGAAATCCTTCCTTACAGCTATTGCACAGCCTCCCACTCTCCTATCGTCAGCGTTGCCGCAGTAGATGGTGTACTCTCCGACGCTGATGACGGGTCTATCCTTGAGGCGGGTTTCCTGCAAAGCAGCAAACGGTGCATGGAAATAGCTCAGAAGTCTGGATAGCGCAGTTTTTTGGATATCACTCGATATAGGCCAGTGATGCCACCAACACCGCACGGCCAACAGCCTGGTTCATGCGTCAGACTAAATCGATTGCGGAAACCATAGTCACCATCGTGCTAAGGCCACGTCAGCAGCAGCTTGGCTCGGAGCCAATCTGCAGGTGACAGGAAAACATTACTAGCGACTCGTGTGATTTGGCAATTGGAGCCTGACTTCTTAGCCGATACTCGAAGCCGAGATTCGCCTAAGAAAGTATTTTCACCTTTTCTAATGGAAGATGACATCGAATTGGATCAAAATCACTGTTCACCTTTTGGCGCGGGGAAGTGCAGACACCGCCGAAAGGTGTTGCCAGACTTCATGTCATTGGATGCGGAGCGCCATATTCGGTGTTCATAATAATTTGAGGACATATAGGTTCAAAAGTGTTGCTTTTCAAAAAGACAGTTGCGAAACATTTGAACAGATGCGCAAATATCGAAGTGATCGTTCTAGCCGCTTCGCTTCGTGTCTACAAAGGCAGTTGCGCCGAGAGCAGGGTTTTTATCGGAGCTGGAGAGCCACAATGACATCAAAACCTTCTCTAACAATACTGAAAATGCTCCTACTGCTAAATTTCATTTGTGTGCGCCTGATGTTAGCCGGAGAATTTGTAAAGCAGTCATTTAAAAATGTTTTAACATTTTATTTTACCAGCAGTTATCGATGTGATATTGGTAACTGGAGATTTCTGTGGCGTCTAACACGATGGTCATAGCATTGTAGCTTAAAGTTTAAAGCAGTAGGTGCTATCAGAGAAAACTAAAGTGTCTCTTTAATTCTGCAACACGCTGTAGTTCATCGGTCCAAGTCGAGCTCATTAGATAATTTGGTATACGGATTTCAGTTGCCATGTACGACTCTCATACTCTCGTTGGACCTCGGCATTAGTATAATATTGTTGAAGTTGAATACAGCTTGGCACGTTCCATCGGTGCCCCTCCGTACTCCTACTGATCCATGATCGCTTGAGGACTTGATTAGGTACGATACGTTGTCTACTTTTCTCCCGTTTATCAGTTTGGAAATTTGGGAGTCGATTTTCTGTATAGAGTTTACCGTTGCGGCGTTTGATCGTGTATTTTTATAATTGGAATTGGATCTTTCAAACTCTGAAGAAGGCGTAGCCGCCGAAACTTCAGTCGAATAAAGTCGGTTACCACCTCGTGGAAAGCTGTATTCAACTTCAACAATATTATACGGATTTCGTTATGAAAGGTGGGCGCCAGCTATGCTCTCTAAAAGTTATCATACAGGTTTTGTTTCTTCGCAGGGAATCTTTAGAAGTCATGCTTGTCAGCAATCGAAATGCCCGATAAAAGTTTCCTTGTCGCAAATCGTGGCATCTAATATGTAAAAAGCGATTCGACGTACGCGATGAGCAATCTGTAATCCTATATTGCGGAATCGCATTATAGGATCGCGGATTAGTGTTTGATGTCTCAGGCGGCAATACATAAAGGTGAACTTTCCACGAAACGACTGCACAAATATTATCAGAGGTAAGCGGAATTAGAAAGTACCACGAGGTTGCAAGATCTGTGGAAAAGTTTGTTCGCTAGGTAATGGAAACGACTCGATCGAGTGTTAGACGAAATCGCCAACTTATGTACATACATATTCAAACGGTTCTGAATGTGGAATACCGAAAACTGAGAGCAAGGCCCATAGTATAGTTAACGCGATGTCTCCTCAAGGGTGCGCGCGGTCGCCCTTTATGAATGTTGAGGTCACTCGTAGTGCTCCGCCGAGGTAGCGATGAGGATCACAAACGCGCATCCCAATGACTACTCTGAGACGCATAAGTATAGCAACACCTGTGAATTAAGCGTGTCATATGTTAGATCGAGGTTTCGATTATTGGGAAGAGTTTCTATGTTTTCTGCTACGGCGAAAACGATGGTTCACTTGGTATGACTCCAAATTCCCGGTTCTGCCTTCAGTTATGGCAAAAAGTTTGTATTTCGTACGACGCATAAGTATAACTACACTTGAGAAACATGAAAATGCCTCGCGACGAGCGCCACTTTGACCCACTCTTGTGTGTAGTTTTATAATATTGGCTCAGGATGATGCAATTTGTCCACTTTCCCGGTGAACTTCACCGGTCTTCTGACGAAAAAGTCATGGTAGCTCCTTGTACTTGGTTTTCGATAGAATTCAAGTTAGCTAGGGCGACCAGCCTGTGGTAGTCACAAATCCGTGATGTATACTGAATCGTTAAACGCCTGTGGTTGCCCACACATCCTATGGAGAATAGGAAACAATTCCAGCGAGACATTCCTCAACGAGTCACCACCAACGTGGTGTCGACCCAACGACTCATAACTATTCGTTGCTGAGTTTCTCGGCAAATGCCATTCCATACTTCATCAACCAGTACGACAACATTGTGGACCCCGAGATGAAGATATCTCATCGCTCAGAACATTTTTACAAGGTTGTTAGACTCGAGCCCGCGAGATCAAACATGAACATATTTGTCCCCCACACTTCAGACAGTCGATGTAGGACTTGTCAATAAGAACTCTCCAATGACATATTGTGCCACCAGAATCATTCAAAATGAATTCGTTGTCGTCGAATAAGATGACATTACACATGATTTGGCAGACGGCGCCCTGCTGCGTGGAGCACTCACGCTCCCCTAATTCGTGCTCACGTTTAATCGCGCGGGCTCTAGTCGAGCAACCTTGTGAAAATGTTTTGAGTGAGGGGACCGCTCTATTGCGGAGCCCACAATGCTGTCATACCCGTTGGTGGAGTAGGGAATGGTATCTGAGAAAGAGCTCAGCGACAATCCGTAGTGAGTCCTTGGGGATGGCACCATGCCAGTGGGATCTCGTTGAGAATAATCTCGCTGGGATTGCTTTCCTGGCTCCATATGACCTGTGAGCATCCACAGGCGATGGAAGATACAGAATCCAGCACGAATTCGGAACTTCGTCCGGCTGGTTCCCCGTAGCTATGTAGCTTGAATTCCATTGAAATCCATGTACAAGGAGTCAGAAGACAGGTGAAGTTCAGCGGGAATGTGGACAAATAGCATCACCGTGAGCCAGTATTATAAAAATACACATGATAGTGGGACAATATGGCGGTCATCGCGAATAATTTTCATGTTTCTCAAGTGTTGCTATACTTATGCGTCGTACGAAATACAAACTTCTTGCTATAACTAAAGGCAAAATGAGAGATTTGGAGTCATACCAAATCCATCGTTTTCGTCGGAGGAGAGAACATAGAAACTCTTCCCAATCTTCAAAACCTCGATCCGACATATGATACGCTTAATTCACAGGTGTTGCTATACTTATGCGTCGCAGTGAAGTCTAGAACTTCCGAAGCGAAGAACAAATCTACACGCATTATCTGACCAGAGTATTTGATCACAGTGAGACAAGGAGCAGTGAATGTGTCTTAAAGGCAATGTTCGGAAACATTCCATTTTCTCCGAAATTTGGGTTAGATAGCCCAACCTGGAATAGCTGTACCCCTCTGGAAGTTTTGTGTGCCATGAGTTGCTGTTCTCGGAGAAAATAGTCTCTAAGGAACAATTACGGTATTCGCAGCATAACCAGCCCGTCAAAATATTGAAGCTTCTACCATATGTGAGTCACTCGCCGCCACGCGGCGAGGTCACCGCACTGGCGGCATTCGCAGTGCTGGTGCGGGAACGATTTTGAAGAAAGGTGCACATTTTCGTGATTAAAGACAGCATACACGCTCGTCAACGTGATTGAGATAACTACGGAAATAGAATGGTATGGCCCAGATTACAACGCCTACGCATTTTGAAGTGGCAAAAACGACCCACAATGCCGCTAAATGAGTTAGAAGTTGGCCCCGCCCTGTATTTTCACGCCCGCTGTGTTTGCCCTTTTCCTGCAACGCAAGGTTGCTGGGTCACATTCACCGTCGGTCCTGTTGGTAGATTGCCTGACAAGTGAACCACATACGCCACTGACGGCGAAGGTGGTCCAGCAACCCTGCGTGGGAGGAAAAGGGCAAATACAGGGGGCGTGAAAATACAAGGCGGAGCCAACTGCTCACTCGTGTAGCGGCATTGTGGGTCGTTTTTGACACTTCAAAATGCGGAGGCATTATGTTGTAAGCCATACGGCTCGATTCACATTGTTATCTCAACCACGTTTACGAGCCTGTATGCTGCCTTTAAAACGACGTTTGTGATTGCCTGAATGAGCTCAAAAAGCGGTTTTCGCATGGTCCTCGGGAAAAGCCGTGGCCTGCGCTCCAATTTAGCTGGGAATCTCGAAATTGAAATCCTGGAAGGACTTGCTCGTCATGGCAGGGTTTGCAATAGAAATGGTTGGTGAGTTGTCCATATTAGGAGGTATATCTGGTCGTCACAAAAGTCAAATTGAAGTCGGAGAAAAAACGGGCAGGAACGAGTTCAAACGGCTGGTTACTGAGTGTCCGCCCGCCCCTATTTAACGAGAATTTGATAGCTGCTTGTTTTTTCGCATTCTACATATTCTGCACTAAAGTGGTTATTATCTTTTGAAGTAGTTGAAAATTACTCTAAAGGCGACGACAGGCGATAGACGACAAAACAAGCATTTATAAAAATCTCGTTGATTAAGTACGACCGACACCCTGTAACTAGCTGGACTAACTTGTTCCTGCCCGCTTTTCTCCGACTTTTCACTTATTTTCACTTTCAGGATGACCAGAACAACCTACTCCTGAGGATAACAGAACAATCGTTTTCGTAGCGAACTCTTCCTTCACATGGAATAAAACCGCCCTGGAACTCTGATTGGCCTCTAATATTCAGGGACAAGTGCTATCTACACACCGAGGGAGCAGTTGTACCGCCTTTTGCGGCTCTAATTCCACTCGGGATCACTTCGCTCGCATTGAGTGGCTTGACGTTTCAAACAACAAAAACGGTACAACTCCTCCCTCGGTGTGTAGACAGCCCCTGTCCCTAATATTCACATGAACCAGCCATCTGCATACGGAAAAGGTGGTTTAATTTGATTTTGGATTCAACTACAGTCGAATGATGTGTATTTTGAACTACAGAAACGTCTACCTTTAGTATCAGGACGTAACAGATGACAAGAATCACGAGCGGAATGTAGAATGTAATGCAGGCGTTTTGAATGCCATAGAGCTTCATAAGTGCGAAGTCTTCCTCAGTCATCAGGGTTCGATTCGCTCCAAGGTTGATTTTCTCAGTCCACATAGTCACGCATTGGTGAAAGCCACCGAAATCCACCTGAAACTCGCTAACGAAAGATTTTTTTCGCTGAGGCGCAATGTCGGTAATGTACTGATGAATGGAATGAGGGTGGAAAGGTTAAGTTGCAATAGTGCACTACCTCACCACGGTCTGAGCCTTCCCTTCTGCAAATTCTTAAAGGCATCGCACACGATGAAAACGGATTTTCAGTTTTGACGTTCAGTCGGACTAGTGGGTCATGACAATGTCACTTAGGAAGTTTGGAGTTCCAAAATCACATCTGAATGAAGATTTGCTTACCTCAAAGGGGCTTCCTAGGTTTATGGGGCCGGCCTTGAAGTCGATACGTTGTTACAAGGAACAAAACTCGGTGGTCGCTACCGGCGATCGTGACGCTTCGTAGGGCGCAATGCACACGCCACTCGATTTCACGTTCAACATCGATCGAAGGCAGCTGACAGCATTGGACGCAGCATGTTAGTAACTCTTTTTACCTTCGTTCAAGAAAGAGGTGATCGCTCGTCTGAATGGCTTCCTTGGTGAATTACTTCCAACGCAGCGCCAAGGAACGAATCGTAAAACTGTTCCTTGCAATCTTCGCGCAACTATCCCAAGTTGATGTCGGCGGGAACCTCGAATTTGTCTTGAGCTTTCTTGAAATGGTATTTCCTCAAAAAGTTGACGTTTTTGAGCGGGCTTTTTGCAACCTTTAGTCACTACAGGGATATAGCAACACGAAGACGTAAAAAAACCCAAGTATGGTTCTCATCATGTCCCGACGGCATTCCATTGAAGACCTTAAATTTCTCTCGAAATCGTGCTTTTCACGTGGTTTCAACTATGAACAGCTCTTTTCATTATAGAGCGCGAAGAAGTGTTTCCAGCAACCCGTCACATTAGCTTGACCCTGACTTTCTTATGAATTTCACCCCATGCGTCTTAATTAAGAGTTCTGATGTCATTTTGAAAATTTCAGTACGCTGAATCTTCTTTCGCAAAATATATAAAGAATGCACTTTCTAACGAGTGATTGCATTCATAATCCACCGTGCGTGTGCGAATCGTGCGAGGGCTCGTTGACAAGCGAAACACTCTAAATCGATGATGTCGAACGGAAAGTTGGAAGGGACTTTGTTTTCGGCATAAGCGAAGTATCAATCAGACTGCGGTCACGACTGCAAGCTGTATAAAAATACCTCAAATGTCTTTATGATTCCTGGTATTAGGGGAACCTCTCATAGGAAAATACCAACCTCTCTCCATACGTAGACCTGCGGAAGCATGCTGATGGCTGCGAAACTCCACGATATGAGAAGCATTCGTGGCACTCGGCTATGGCCAATCGTCGAGATCCACAGAGGATAACGGAGTGCGTAGAGGCGATACAGCGCAATACAAACCATTATGTTTGAGCTGAAAATGGAAACTGGATATGAAAGCAATAGTTTCTGGAACCTCAATTCGTCTTCGTTTTACGATGTCGAGACGAATCTCACGGTGCGTTTACAAACTACATGTATTGGAACGTCGTCCAGCCATTGATGGGCTAGGTACCTAGGATGCTTTATGCTCAAACTGCGCCTGCAAACCGTGGCGAATCGCAAAAATGCGGACTGCACGCGTCAGGCAAACGGTGGCCAGTCATTTCAAGTAAGGCAACTAAATATAAAAGCCTGGAGCTGCAACCATTTTGTGCTACATTAGCTCCCGTAACGCGCGCAGGAAGCTGACCCACATTCGCGGTGTAGACGTGGAGTTCACTACGGCAGGTAGGGTTCAATCAGAATGTATGTGAAAACGCGTCTTTAGCGTCCTTTTTAGAGGAGGCCTTTAGAAGTAACTTCTGACAGATCCCAAAAGTAATTGAGGATTCTGTTGAGGAGAACTATCTAGATTATGAACGCTAGCTAAGGCACTAAAAATCAGAATGTGATTATAAGTTCGCTCTATGGATCACACATTGCGTTAAGCAGATACGCGCTGTATTTGCATGCTGTACAGCACACCCGAAAAATGCACGCACGTCATGTACCATTTGTCCGCCTTTCGTTTCACCAAACGAACAGCTGCCGAATTTTCGACTACCGTTTATCCCAAAAGATTCTAACATCCAAGTATGTGGTTGAGCCACCTCTTTCTTAGATAAATTTAGGACGAGGAAACATAAAACAAAGCCACATACCTAAGAATTCCAAACCGAAAAGCCATTGGATTGGCGAAAGTCAGGAGAACAGGCGCAATCAAATGTTTTAGTGATCTTTAAACAGCTTTTACTCCGAGGTTTCAGAGTTCTGTAGGGCTTTCTCTCATATCCTCTACTTCGTAGACTTGCCTACTTAAACTTGGTAAAGACAGTATTCACGATATAAATCGTTTTTCTGTCTCTCCGCCTATTTTGAAAACGGTCCCATTGTGATTCCAATAATGTCTCTGGAATCGTACAAGACCCCCTGAAACGCAGTTATGGCCCCTCAAAAATTAAGCAACGGAAGCATTGTGGACGAGTTGTCCGAGGCTTGTAACTTCCGCCTTTTGCAGCCGATGTGTGCGAGCTGACCTGAGTAAAGAGAAGTTGAGATTGAAGGGAAGAGCGGGGTATTTAGCAGAAACCATCGCTCATCTCACGATCTCGAGTGTTCATTTGTTCACATGGAGGGGGTGGATCTGGAGCACGGGGCGGTTTTGGAACATCAAAACGCTGATTTGCAGCGGCTATTTTGCCACTCCTGGCTCGTTTTCTACCATTCTTTCGACATCGCGAGCCTAGGAACCTTCTCGCCTATCATTTCACTGTGGAAGGACACTGAGGATTATTATCGTGAACGCTGCCTCCAAAGGCAGGGGTCGCGGCGAAGCTAATAAGTGAAAAAAAAAACCGGAAATTTGTGGGGAAAACGCTCAAAAACAAGGTATAGCGGCTAATAACAGGTGTCGGCCAGCCCCCTAATTAACAAGATTTTCATTAATGCCTGTTTATCCGACTTTTATTTTTCTCTTGAAGTAGTCAGTAGTCTGTGCTCAGAAATTACTCTAGAAACAAAATAAAAGTTGACAAAACAGGCATTTATAGAAATCTCGGTAGTTGGGGGCGGAAGGACACCAAGCAATGACTTGTCTCTGAGCGTTTGTTCTCCAATTTTTTACTTATTTTCACTTTTGTCATGGCCTGATCTACGTTTCCATAAGGATAGCACAACAACCGATTTTATCGTGAAACCTGCCTTTAAGGGCAAGTCCAAATTCTGTGGTACTTTCTGATATTATATCCCGGTCGCCGTGTATTGCGACCCTGCCGAGCGCGAAAGCTCAATTCGTTCAAATAAGCGAGAACAAGAGAAGAAAAAGTCGGCCACGCCCCCATGAAAGAAAAAAACTGGGTTACGCCCACCAACAGGATTCTTCTGGGGCCGGATTCATCAACGAAATTTAGCGCTGGTATGCTGGGTAAGGGTAGCTTCCTACCGAAATTTGCACGAATGACGCGATTCACGAAACTTGCTACCCACGGTAACAGCCTACCAAGCCTACCCTGCGCGAATCTTTGGTAGGGTCCTACCAGCGGCGTCCTACCCAACAAGATTTCGCGCTCTGATGCTGAATTTGCGCGCTCATTTTTTGAACAGCTGTTTTAAAGCCCCTTGTATAACGGATTCCCGGCAATTTTTATATTTATTTGGTCAAGATGTTGTGTTTTCATCGTCGGTTTCCGCCACCCTCTTCTCAATACTCGTTATTTATCGTCAAGGCTTGATTATTTTTGAATTATTTGGTTGGAGCAAAAATAATTAAGGGTTTCGATAAATAGTTTTTCTTGACTGGTTTTTTGACGTTTCTCTATCTGATACTTCTTGCATTTTCTCGTAAAACTCTAGCTTTTTTGAATTAAAATTTGATGTATGTTCTAAGAAGTGAATATTCTTGCTGCCTTCAATTGCTCTTTCACGCAATGACTTTGAGACACCAATCTTAGTTATAAACTACACAGAATCCCTCAATCCGCAACGTTCATTTGGCTTTTCTTCCAGGCAGGGTAAGATCGATGGAGGAATCTGTTTTGAATGCCATATTAAGTTTAACAAAAAGATCTTTCGGCGAAAATGTATGATCCAGTAAAAACCAAACCAACTGATATGTATCCCTTTTGTGCGAGAATCGGATTCTCACAGCTTCTAATTTTCAGGCAAAACATTTTTAATTCACTCAAACGACGAGGGCGGCGTAGGATTGATGATGACGAGATTAGGGAAAAATATTGAAAACATCATCGAAAAGGAACAGCCGTGATCCACTCCCGGGTTTTCCCCCTTACCTAAAAACTATGCGCAGACTAGTTGAATATAAGGAATAAAGCGTTCGCATTAGTACTACGGCAAATCAATGATTACACATTTAGGCCCGAGCTTTTCTGTTACGGCTGATTTTTTGTTTCTTTTGTTTATAGTTATTGACATTTTCTACGCAAAAATATCGTCTTGGGTACTTTTATGGGACGCCGCAATCCAGCTACATATGAAACGCGAAATCATTTAAGCGTCCCAAAAAAAATTCCCGATTAATATACACATCATCCTCATTCTCAATGTTCAAACTACATATGTTACAGATTGAAGAACATATCAATAAAATATACCGAAGAAACCGAAAACCATAGCCGCGTTTCACATACCTCTGAATTCTTCATGTGATTCGATCATAGATTTACCTTATTCATGGTTTTTTGCTTTTTTATGCTTTAGGTTTTGTTAGTTCCCAAAAGTTTAGGCATTTGGAAAGCGATTACGAGCGATGTGCAGTAGCCGTCGTTTGTAAAACGCGGCGGCGTCGCCACACACATAACGCTTTTAGGCGTAACTGCTTGGTAGCGCTACCCGCGGTAGCATTGCGCCCGTGAATCACAATGTGATGGTTAGGGTAGCAATCTACCGTGGGTAGAGCTACCACTGGATAGGGCTACCGGCACTGCCGCGTTGATGAATCCGGCCCCTGATCTCAATAGGGAAGAAAAGCGAGATAATTTTTTTAAGGTCTGGCTATTGTGGCCTGCTTCGAAATGATGGCGGCGAATAGCGAGCTAAAATAGACTCGAAAGTGAAAATGCTTGAGGTGCATATCACCGTTCATAGTGGAAGACACCATTGTGATCTCAGCAAAGAATTCTCCTTTCTTTTTTCAAATTTTTTCTCATTCTTCTCTCTTTAAGCTCCAGGAGCCATTTTCACCAGGGCCCTAAACAATTTTTCACATCGGAAATAATTAAATTGGAGGTACAGATTTATTTAATGAAGAACAACAAAGAAGCTAAAACGCGTCTTAGCGCGCCTTCTGACCAAATCGTACAAGTAGTTTTATATGTTTCGTGACCCAAGATGTCACCGTTATCATTTCAGAGTTGTCAGTGACATGTGCCTCTAGGCCCCCAGCGCGAAGAGTCTCGGATATGTTGCGGCGCAGGCACACGGTAGGCATCGGGACCCTCATCTCAACCGCGATCGCCCAGGGGTAGGCAAACTTGTCCTTTTTGCGAACAAGAAAGAGAAAACCAAGTTTGGCAGAAAACAGAAAATCATCAAAAAAAAATACTGTGGTTCATATAAGCCTTTTTACAGGATTATCCCTTTTTGAACGTCCAAGTGTACTGCCCTCATTGGAACGAAATTCCGGTCCGCATTTGCGGACAACTGCTGTTACAGCACGCAGCGCGTTGATAATCCCGGAATCCCGGTGTTTCCAGCAGGGTTGTCATCCCGCTGCGTGCTACAACAACTGTTGCCCGCAACTGCAGACCGGAATTCCGCTGCGGTAAAGACATCATCATTCCAAATCATTCGTATGCCATTGTGTATGTATATGATTTGATGGCCAATAAAATTATGTTTGCGCATAACCAAAACGAAGCGCAGAGCTCACTCTCGCCTCCGCACAATGTCATGATCAGCTTGTGCTTCTATGGAGCGCACTCGCATCGTGGCATTGTTGGTCCTCCACCGTAAGCAGACGCTGTACTACTCGACTGGAAGAAGGCCGCGCGACGTTTTGTGAGGGGGAATTTCGATTGCCTCTCATAAATGACAACAAAGCTCAAGGCAACGAAATTAACACTCCTAAAGTCTTTTTCTGCACATCACTATTCGTAGCTTGCATCCTGTGCAATGGTGACAAGCGTGTTATCTCGAACTGGTACCGTCAAATACGCTGTTTCGGTGCACCTATGACAAGCTGGGAAAGTGTTCTTGAAACGTGTGCATTTACTAGGGGCTGATCCAGCACGAACTGGAGTTTCAAAAAATGATCTGTTGAATGTTGTGGAGGGGGAAGGGTGTAAAGAAAAATATGAAGTTCGCCGAATTTCCTTACTGCACCGGGGTAGATCAAAAACTACAAAAAACATATTTTTTTTATTTTAGAAAATCGTACACTTTTTGCCCAAACTATGTCTAGGGTAGCAATTTGGGGCGCTGAACACGAATATAAGTTCCATTTTTATAGTTTTTCGTAAAATGACAGTAAGCTACTGCAGACAGATGATACTTTCCCTACTGTAGGTAATGGTAATCCTCCAAAGAACTGTAAATGGACCTTATATTTGTGTTCAGTGCCTAAATTAACCCACCTGGACGAAGTTTGGGCGAAAAATATTCAAGTTTCTGAAATCTAGAAAAATGCGTTTTTGTAGTTTCTGATCTATCGGTGAGCATGAACGAATTTTACCAAACCTTGAATTGTTTTTTTTACCTTTCTTCTGGGATCAGTCCCTAGTTAGACTAGCAGACAAATCATCGGGAAGAAAAAGAAGCCACTTTGTGGCACTTATCTTTTCTTCAAAAGCAGTGTTCACGAAGAAAAAGTTGCCCGTTTTTTTTTGGCTAAAGCGTAAGCTTTGGGTCCCTTTAAGAAGACTAAGAACGGAAGCGCGACGAAAAACGGCCGGTAAGTGGATGAAAATCCCGTGGGCCGGCCAACCCATTGGGCCACTCCGCCCACGTCCTATAACAGCTTCCGTGAATTCGTGGTTAGATGCGCGATGGTTTCCCATCAAAGGTCTCGTTCTTCCCCTCATTCTCAACGTCTCCGTTTACTCAGGTCAGCTCGCACACATCGGCTGCAAAAGACGGAAGTTACAAGCTTCGGACAACTCGTACAAAATGCTACCCTCGCTTAATTTTGAGGGGCCATAACTCCATTTCCAGGGGGTCTTGTACGATTCCAGGGACACCATTAAAATCAGCATGGGACCGTTTTCAAGATAGGCGGAAAAACAGAAGAACGACTTTTATCGTGAACACTGTCTTTAAAGGCAGCAAAATGATATCAATTTTATGGAATGGATCGAGGGTCTGAAGCTGTTAGTATTCAGAAATAACGGAAAAACCGAAAAAAAATCGAATGAAATGAAGATATAACGGTCCGTTCTCTATTGGTACGGAAATAGACGAGTTGTACCGCACTCGCTGAAATAGTGGAGCTAGCGACAAATTTGTTGGGATAACGACGCTTATGTACTCGAACAGCCCTTTCTGGAACGCTTAAGCCCATAGAAGCCTGAAAAGTAATCCAAAATGACCGTAATCGAGCATGGAATATCTGAATTAAAGGGAGGAGCCCGTATCGATGGGCGGAGAAAGGTTGATTTGGTGACTCAATACGGCTCAAATACGGTCATTTTAAATCGTTTTTGACCCTTGCAACTTCGTGAGGGCTCTTCTAGGGCCTGCACTACCCCACTAACGTAGTTATCTCGACAACTTTTGCGTGCGTGTCTGCTGCTTTTATCATAGGTCTTCTGTAGCGCAGATTCAGCGCTATGACATTTATCGCAAAGAGTCTCAGATTATATCCGTATTGTTTCAGAGATTGTTTGATCTTTTTTTGAGGAAGACGAGCGAACCTGAATGCGAGGACGAACACGTCGACAAATCTCATCAGCTTACACAACACGGCTCCTCCACGCCATTCCAAAGTAATCAGCCAACCAATCAAGCCTGGCACGTATATTCCGAGCACCTATAAGTGCAACATTTCCAGTCAAAAACCTGGATGTAGGGTGACCCTGCTTACCAAAATATCCGAGATATTGAGGTTGATGTGCAGAAGCAGTAGAAAGCTCTTGGTGTGTCGATATCGTCGAAGCATGTAAATTAGAGTAGAAAGGTTCACTGGCAGTCCAACGATCATGAAGGACAGAAACAGAAATATTTGAACTATGTCGGCCGCCTCATGATGCATTGACGCAGATTCCGTAGAGTTAGACATTCTTAAGGACACAACATTCAAGTGACGACAATGAACCTGCGCGAGCGAAGTAATTTGATAAGGGAGCAGGGTCCACATAGCAGAGATTCTCACATACACTTAGAATGAAAAAAAAGGTTTTCCCAGAGTTCACCCACCGCTCCTGCACGGCTAGGCCTACTGTTATTTTTCCCCTGTGCACTTTGACAGAGTGAGTGAAGATAGTTCCATATTTGTGTCCAATGGTAACAATATTTTGCTTGTGTGTGTTACAGAATGCTTGAAAGCAGTGTAATTTATATGAAGAGATGCTTCATTTTCTTTCTTCTTTCTTTGAGTAATACTTTAACGTGTTATAAGTAAAAGAATTAACTGACTGTAGCGTTCTAAAATGTGCCCCACATGGAATGCTCTAGAACTTTTTTCGCTATTTTTTTTGCTATAGATCGATGAACGGTGCAAGTAGAGCAAGGCTCTCGCGCCTAGAGTTTCCAAGAAGGCTTTTCATTTGAAAGTTTCTCGTTTTCAAATTTGAACAATTGCCGACGATTTCTCGTGTAGATCTTTAGGGTAAGAATTTTCCTGATCTCAGATAGCCATAATAACTAAGGGGAACCGATTGTGGCTAACATATTTGCAAAATTTCCGCCTCATTAACTTTAAAATTGTTTGGAGTTAACGGAGATTACGACCATGATCTTACGCCGTAGTCGCCTCAGTCTATTACCAATAGAGAATCTTGAAAATTTGACCCAATCGCTCCATTTTTTTTCGATTGAAGACCTCTAGAGATCGAGCAAGATGCATACGTGAGCAGGTCAGAGAGCGGTTTGCTGGAGTCTTGCAAGATGTATGTTAGTTATTTATTGATGGATTCAATGCACGCGAAAGCGTCCTGCTAACATCAGGAAGAGGAACAATTTCCGTCGAACAGGGAAGGGTATCTATTGTGCAAATAGGAAAAGGGTGTCAGAAAAATGATTCGCAGATTTGATGAGGCTATCGCGATATCAACTAGATGCCGATGTGATATTAGTACTGCACGCGTTTTTATGTTAGAGCGCCACAGAAGAAGACCATGGACATGCACAGTATGAGGTCATGAACAAAACCACAGCCAGCTTAAACTATCCTTGAAGGCAGTGTTCACGATAAAAATCGTTTTTGAGTTTTCACCAGTTTACGAAGGCTTAGTGCCTGACTGTTTGACCAGTGAAGAAAGAATCATGAAAAACGCTGCGAAACAGCTAGAATTTGCTCTTCTTATCGGAAGCCATATTTCAACGGTGGACGAGTTGCGCGAGCATGGGCCTAAAATAGACACTGAAGGAAATTACATTTAATGTCTAGTTCAAGCAACAATCTTTCAAAGCAGATTTAATACCAAATTACGCGAGATAGGAGTAAGATGAGGGAAATAAAGAAACAATGTAGCTACACAACGCAAGCGAATTTGTAAAAGTATTTAAGCAGAACAGTGGACAGGTATGCGTCCCACTGCTACAACTGAGCCAAGCTCGCGCTCCAATGCTAATGGAGAAATGGACCAATTTCGTCTACGGAAAACTCCACCGCGAGCGGATTTCAGAGCCGATTAAGGCTCTTCCGGGCACGTTTTTGTGCATTCTTTCTCCCCTATTGCTCCAATAAGATCCCAGACTTTCGGTTTTTCGGCGGAAAACTGAAGACAAAATTTATCGTAGACATTGCCTTTAAAACACTCTGAGAAGCGCAGCGAGCGGTCGTTTTTTTTTGTCTTAAAGGCAGTGGTCACGATGAAAAACGCTATCGAAAAAACTACAAAAATCAGCTTAGATCGAAAACAGCTCAAAAACTGTGAAGGTACCGCGGTGAAAAACGGGATAGAATTAGAGTTATTAAGACCCTAAACTTCCAGTTCGTGCACACGTTCACAGAAAGATCACAGTCTCATGCCAAGCAGTCCAAAATCATCGACACTCAGAGGAAGAAATAAATGCAAATTTAGCTAATAAAACAGTTGAACAGTGAGAGCGAGCACTTTAGTCAATGTTTTTGACTAGATGTGTACATAAATCCGAGGGTTCATTGATTGAAATTCAATTTGAAGCCAGCTGATGTTCTTGATATTAGAGATCATCGATGCCGATGATCTCTAATATCAAGATGGTGGACTCGTCCACCATCAAAAGACAAGGAAGTTAAGGCTTCAAATTTGGCATAAAACAGCGTTTTTTTCGCGATTTTTCTTATGGGTCCTACTACTCGAGACCCAGAAAAGGGTTTAGAGGCATAAAGACGACAAGCATATGTGATCGCGACCACTGCCTTTAACATCGTTTTCCATAGCACACCGCTCCGCTGTTGGTGATAATCGGAATCGAAAACTCATAAGAATTACCCCAGAGTTAAGAAACCAGTGAGCAGCTATTCAGTGCAATACTGGTTATAATTTTTGCGTTTTCGGCAAAAAAAGCAAAGTCAGGAACTCTGTTGTCGCAACCACCTTTATCAGTCATTTGTCCATGATCCGTTCGATTCGAAAATCTTCGTAGTATGGCAAAACAATCGGATATGTACAATACCCACCCTCGAACTTGGCAAATCAGCGGAAAAACGGGTTTTCGTGTTTTTTCGCACCCTTGGAATAACTCTGTCAGATTGGGGTTTGGGTGTTTGGTGGTGTGAAAGATATTGCTAGAATCTCCCATCAACAGGCGCTCTGAGCACTCTCAGATGGGTCCCGTCCACTTTTCCCGGCGCTCTGCGCACTACCACTTGGGTCCCGTCCACTTTTCCCGGCGCTCTGCGCACTACCACTTGGGTCCCGTCCACTTTTCCCGGCGCTCTGCGCACTACCACTTGGGTCCCGTCCACTTTTCCCGGCGCTCTGCGCACTACCGCAGGTCCCGTCCACTTTTCCCGGCGCTCTGCGCACTACCGCAGGTCCCGTCCACTTTTCCCGGCGCTCTGCGCACTACCACTGGGTCCCGTCCACTTTTCCCGGCGCTCTGCGCACTACCACTTGGGTCCCGTCCACTTTTCCCGGCGCTCTGCGCACTACCACTCTGGGTCCCGTCGACTTTTCCCGGCGCTCTGCGCACTACCACTTGGGTCCCGTCCAGTTTTCCCGGCGCTCTGCGCACTACCACTTGGGTCCCGTCCACTTTTCCCGGCGCTCTGCGCACTACCACTTGGGTCCCGTCCACTTTTCCCGGCGCTCTGCGCACTACCACTTGGGTCCCGTCCACTTTTCCCGGCGCTCTGCGCACTACCACTGGGTCCCGTCCACTTTTCCCGGCGCTCTGCGCACTACCACTGGGTCCCGTCCACTTTTCCCGGCGCTCTGCGCACTACCACTTGGGTCCCGTCCACTTTTCCGGCGCTCTGCGCACTACCACTTGGGTCCCGTCCACTTTTCCCGGCGCTCTGCGCACTACCGCAGGTCCCGTCCACTTTTCCCGGCGCTCTGCGCACTACCACTCTGGGTCCCGTCCACTTTTCCCGGCGCTCTGCGCACTACCACTTGGGTCCCGTCCACTTTTCCCGGCGCTCTGCGCACTACCACTTGGGTCCCGTCCACTTTTCCCGGCGCTCTGCGCACTACCGCGGGTCCCGTCCACTTTTCCCGGCGCTCTGCGCACTACCGCAGGTCCCGTCCACTTTTCCCGGCGCTCTGCGCACTACCACTTGGGTCCCGTCCACTTTTCCCGGCGCTCTGCGCACTACCACTTGGGTCCCGTCCACTTTTCCCGGCGCTCTGCGCACTACCACTTGGGTCCCATCCACTTTTCCCGGCGCTCTGCGCACTACCACTTGGGTCCCGTCCACTTTTCCCGGCGCTCTGCGCACTACCACTTGGGTCCCGTCCACTTTTACCGGCGCTCTGCGCACTACCACTTGGGTCCCGTCCACTTTTCCGGCGCTCTGCGCACTTCCACTTGGGTCCCGTCCACTTTTCCCGGCGCTCTGCGCACTACCGCAGGTCCCGTCCACTTTTCCCGGCGCTCTGCGCACTACCACTTGGGTCCCGTCCACTTTTCCCGGCGCTCTGCGCACTACCACTCTGGGTCCCATCCACTTTTCCCGGCGCTCTGCGCACTACCACTGGGTCCCGTCCACTTTTCCCGGCGCTCTGCGCACTACCGCAGGTCCCGTCCACTTTCCCGGCGCTCTGCGCACTACCACTTGGGTCCCGTCCACTTTTCCCGGCGCTCTGCGCACTACCACTTGGGTCCCGTCCACTTTTCCCGGCGCTCTGCGCACTACCACGGGTCCCGTCCACTTTTCCCGGCGCTCTGCGCACTACCACTTGGGTCCCGTCCACTTTTCCCGGCGCTCTGCGCACTACCACTGGGTCCCGTCCACTTTTCCCGGCGCTCTGCGCACTACCACTTGGGTCCCGTCCACTTTTCCCGGCGCTCTGCGCACTACCACTGGGTCCCGTCCACTTTTCCCGGCGCTCTGCGCACTACCACTTGGGTCCCGTCCACTTTTCCCGGCGCTCTGCGCACTACCACTTGGGTCCCGTCCACTTTTCCCGGCGCTCTGCGCACTACCACTTGGGTCCCGTCCACTTTTACCGGCGCTCTGCGCACTACCACTTGGGTCCCGTCCACTTTTCCCGGCGCTCTGCGCACTACCACTTGGGTCCCGTCCACTTTTCCCGGCGCTCTGCGCACTACCACTTGGGTCCCGTCCACTTTTCCCGGCGCTCTGCGCACTACCACTTGGGTCCCGTCCACTTTTCCCGGCGCTCTGCGCACTACCACTTGGGTCCCGTCCACTTTTCCCGGCGCTCTGCGCACTACCACTCGGGTCCCATCCACTTTTCCCGGCGCTCTGCGCACTACCACTTGGGTCCCATCCACTTTTCCCGGCGCTCTGCGCACTACCACTTGGGTCCCGTCCACTTTTCCCGGCGCTCTGCGCACTACCGCAGGTCCCGTCCACTTTTCCCGGCGCTCTGCGCACTACCACTCTGGCTCCCATCCACTTGTCCCGGCGCTCTGCGCACTGCCACTTGGGACCCATCCACTTTTGCCGGCGCTCTGCGCACTATCACTTGGGTCCCGTCCACTTTTCCCGGCGCTCTGCGCACTACCACTTGGGTCCCGTCCACTTTTCCTGGCGCTCTGCGCACTACCACTCTGGGTCCCGTCCACTTTTCCCGGCGCTCTGCGCACTACCACTCTGGGTCCCGTCCACTTTTCCCGGCGCTCTGCGCACTACCACTTGGGTCCCGTCCACTTTTCCCGGCGCTCTGCGCACTACCATGGGTCCCGTCCACTTTTCCCGGCGCTCTGCGCACTACCATGGGTCCCGTCCACTTTTCCCGGCGCTCTGCGCACTACCACTTGGGTCCCGTCCACTTTTCCCGGCGCTCTGCGCACTACCACTTGGGTCCCGTCCACTTTTCCCGGCGCTCTGCGCACTACCACTTGGGTCCCGTCCACTTTTCCCGGCGCTCTGCGCACTACCACTTGGGTCCCGTCCACTTTTCCCGGCGCTCTGCGCACTACCACTTGGGTCCCGTCAACTTTTCCCGGCGCTCTGCGCACTACCACTTTGGTCCCGTCCACTTTTCCCGGCGCTCTGCGCACTACCACTTGGGTCCCGTCCACTTTTCCCGGCGCTCTGCGCACTACCACTTGGGTCCCGTCCACTTTTCCCGGCGCTCTGCGCACTACCACTTGGGTCCCGTCCACTTTTCCCGGCGCTCTGCGCACTACCACCTGGGTCCCATCCACTTTTCCCGGCGCTCTGCGCACTACCACTTGGGTCCCGTCCACTTTTCCCGGCGCTCTGCGCACTACCACTTGGGTCCCGTCCACTTTTCCCGGCGCTCTGCGCACTACCACTTGGGTCCCGTCCACTTTTCCCGGCGCTCTGCGCACTACCACTTGGGTCCCGTCCACTTTTCCCGGCGCTCTGCGCACTACCACTTGGGTCCCGTCAGCTTTTCCCGGCGCTCTGCGCCTTACCACTTGGGTCCCGTCCACTTTTCCCGGCGCTCTGCGCACTACCACTTGGGTCCCGTCAGCTTTTCCCGGCGCTCTGCGCCTTACCACTAGGGTCCCGTCCACTTTTCCCGGCGCTCTGCGCACTACCACTTGGGTCCCGTCAGCTTTTCCCGGCGCTCTGCGCCTTACCACTTGGGTCCCGTCCACTTTTCCCGGCGCTCTGCGCACTACCACTTGGGTCCCGTCCACTTTTCCCGGCGCTCTGCGCACTACCACTTGGGTCCCGTCCACTTTTCCCGGCGCTCTGCGCACTACCACTTGGGTCCCGTCCACTTTTACCGGCGCTCTGCGCACTACCACTAGGTCCCGTCCACTTTTCCCGGCGCTCTGCGCACTACCACTTGGGTCCCGTCCACTTTTCCCGGCGCTCTGCGCACTACCACTTGGGTCCCGTCCACTTTTCCCGGCGCTCTGCGCACTACCACAGGTCCCGTCCACTTTTCCCGGCGCTCTGCGCACTACCACTTGGGTCCCGTCCACTTTTCCCGGCGCTCTGCGCACTACCGCGGGTCCCGTCCACTTTTCCCGGCGCTCTGCGCACTACCACTCTGGGTCCCGGCCCCTTTTACCGGCGCTCTGCGCGCTCCCATTTAGGTCCCGGCCACTTTTACCGGCGCTCTGCGCGCTCCCATTCGGGTCCCGGCCACTTTTACCGGCGCTCTGCGCGCTCCCATTCGGGTCCCGTCCACTTTTACCGGCGCTCTGCGCACTTCCACTTGGGTCCCGTCCACTTTTACCGGCGCTCTGCGCACTTCCACTTGGGTCCCGTCCACTTTTACCGGCGCTCTGCGCACTTCCACTTGGGTCCCGTCCACTTTTACCGGCGCTCTGCGCACTCCCGTTTAGGTCCCGGCCACTTTTACCGGCGCTCTGCGCACTACCACTCTGGGTCCCGTCCACTTTTCCCGGCGCTCTGCGCACTACCACTTGGGTCCCGTCCACTTTTCCCGGCGCTCTGCGCACTACCACTTGGGTCCCGTCCACTTTTCCCGGCGCTCTGCGCACTACCACTTGGGTCCCGTCCACTTTTCCCGGCGCTCTGCGCACTACCACTTGGGTCCCGTCCACTTTTCCCGGCGCTCTGCGCACTACCACTTGGGTCCCGTCCACTTTTCCCGGCGCTCTGCGCACTACCACTTGGGTCCCGTCCACTTTTCCCGGCGCTCTGCGCACTACCACTTGGGTCCCGTCCACTTTTACCGGCGCTCTGCGCACTACCACTTGGGTCCCGTCCACTTTTCCCGGCGCTCTGCGCACTACCACTTGGGTCCCGTCCACTTTTACCGGCGCTCTGCGCACTTCCACTTGGGTCCCGTCCACTTTTCCCGGCGCTCTGCGCACTACCACTTGGGTCCCGTCCACTTTTGCCGGCGCTCTGCGCACTACCGCGGGTCCCGTCCACTTTTTCCCGGCGCCCTGCGCCCTACCACTTGGGTCCCGTCCACTTTTCCCGGCGCTCTGCGCACTTCCACTTGGGTCCCGTCCACTTTTCCCGGCGCTCTGCGCACTACCACTTGGGTCCCGTCCACTTTTACCGGCGCTCTGCGCACTACCGCAGGTCCCGTCCACTTTTCCCGGCGCTCTGCGCACTACCACTTGGGTCCCGTCCACTTTTCCCGGCGCTCTGCGCACTACCACTGGGTCCCGTCCACTTTTACCGGCGCTCTGCGCACTACCACTGGGTCCCGTCCACTTTTCCCGGCGCTCTGCGCACTACCACTGGGTCCCGTCCACTTTTCCCGGCGCTCTGCGCACTACCACTGGGTCCCGTCCACTTTTCCCGGCGCTCTGCGCACTACCACGGGTCCCGTCCACTTTTACCGGCGCTCTGCGCACTACCGCGGGTCCCGTCCACTTTTTCCCGGCGCTCTGCGCACTACCACTCTGGGTCCCGTCCACTTTTCCCGGCGCTCTGCGCACTACCACAGGTCCCGTCCACTTTTTCCCGGCGCTCTGCGCACTACCACTTGGGTCCCGTCCACTTTTACCGGCGCTCTGCGCACTACCACTTGGGTCCCGTCCACTTTTCCCGGCGCTCTGCGCACTACCACTTGGGTCCCGTCCACTTTTCCCGGCGCTCTGCGCACTACCACTTGGGTCCCGTCCACTTTTACCGGCGCTCTGCGCACTACCACTTGGGTCCCGTCCACTTTTCCCGGCGCTCTGCGCACTACCACTGGGTCCCGTCCACTTTTCCCGGCGCTCTGCGCACTACCGCAGGTCCCGTCCACTTTTCCCGGCGCTCTGCGCACTACCGCAGGTCCCGTCCACTTTTCCCGGCGCTCTGCGCACTACCACTTGGGTCCCGTCCACTTTTACCGGCGCTCTGCGCACTACCACTTGGGTCCCGTCCACTTTTTCCCGGCGCTCTGCGCACTACCACTGGGTCCCGTCCACTTTTCCCGGCGCTCTGCGCACTACCACTTGGGTCCCGTCCACTTTTCCCGGCGCTCTGCGCACTACCACTTGGGTCCCGTCCACTTTTCCCGGCGCTCTGCGCACTACCACCGGGTCCCGTCCACTTTCCCGGCGCTCTGCGCACTACCACTTGGGTCCCGTCCACTTTTTCCCGGCGCTCTGCGCACTACCACTTGGGTCCCGTCCACTTTTCCCGGCGCTCTGCGCACTACCACTTGGGTCCCGTCCACTTTTTCCCGGCGCTCTGCGCACTACCACTTGGGTCCCGTCCACTTTTCCCGGCGCTCTGCGCACTACCACTTGGGTCCCGTCCACTTTTTCCCGGCGCTCTGCGCACTACCACTGGGTCCCGTCCACTTTTCCCGGCGCTCTGCGCACTACCACTTGGGTCCCGTCCACTTTTCCCGGCGCTCTGCGCACTACCACTGGGTCCCGTCCACTTTTCCCGGCGCTCTGCGCACTACCACTTGGGTCCCGTCCACTTTTCCCGGCGCTCTGCGCACTACCACTTGGGTCCCGTCCACTTTTCCCGGCGCTCTGCGCACTACCACTGGGTCCCGTCCACTTTTCCCGGCGCTCTGCGCACTACCACTGGGTCCCGTCCACTTTTCCCGGCGCTCTGCGCACTACCGCTTGGGTCCCGTCCACTTTTCCCGGCGCTCTGCGCACTACCACTTGGGTCCCGTCCACTTTTCCGGCGCTCTGCGCACTACCACTCTGGGTCCCGTCCACTTTTCGCGGCGCTCTGCGCACTACCACTTGGGTCCCGTCCACTTTTCCCGGCGCTCTGCGCACTACCACTTGGGTCCCGTCCACTTTTCCCGGCGCTCTGCGCACTACCACTTGGGTCCCGTCCACTTTTCCCGGCGCTCTGCGCACTACCACTTGGGTCCCGTCCACTTTTCCCGGCGCTCTGCGCACTACCACTTGGGTCCCGTCCACTTTTACCGGCGCTCTGCGCACTACCACTTGGGTCCCGTCCACTTTTACCGGCGCTCTGCGCACTACCACTTGGGTCCCATCCACTTTTCCCGGCGCTCTGCGCACTTCCACTTGGGTCCCATCCACTTTTCCCGGCGCTCTGCGCACTACCACTTGGGTCCCGTCCACTTTCCGCGGCGCTCTGCGCACTACCACTTGGGTCCCGTCCACTTTCTTGGCGCTCTGAGCACTATCAGATGGATCCCGTCCACTTTTCCCGGCGCTCTGCGCACTACCACTTGGGTCCCGTCCACTTTTCCCGGCGCTCTGCGCACTACCACTTGGGTCCCGTCCACTTTTCCCGGCGCTCTGCGCACTACCACTTGGGTCCCGTCCACTTTTCCCGGCGCTCTGCGCACTACCACTTGGGTCCCGTCCACTTTTCCCGGCGATCTGCGCACTACCACTTGGGTCGCGTCCACTTTTCGCGGCGCTCTGCGCACTACCACTTGGGTCCCGTCCACTTTTCCCGGCGCTCTGCGCACTACCACTGGGTCCCGTCCACTTTTCCCGGCGCTCTGCGCACTACCACTCTGGGTCCCGTCCACTTTCCCGGCGCTCTGCGCACTACCACTCTGGGTCCCGTCCACTTTCCCGGCGCTCTGCGCACTACCGCGGGTCCCGTCCACTTTCCCGGCGCTCTGCGCACTACCACTCTGGGTCCCGTCCACTTTTCCCGGCGCTCTGCGCACTACCACTTGGGTCCCGTCCACTTTTCCCGGCGCTCTGCGCACTACCACTTGGGTCCCGTCCACTTTTCCCGGCGCTCTGCGCACTACCACTTGGGTCCCGTCCACTTTTCCCGGCGCTCTGCGCACTACCACTTGGGTCCCGTCCACTTTTCCGGCGCTCTGCGCACTACCACTTGGGTCCCGTCCACTTTTCCCGGCGCTCTGCGCACTACCACTTGGGTCCCGTCCACTTTTCCCGGCGCTCTGCGCACTACCACTTGGGTCCCGTCCACTTTTCCCGGCGCTCTGCGCACTACCACTTGGGTCCCGTCCACTTTTCCCGGCGCTCTGCGCACTACCACTCTGGGTCCCGTCCACTTTTCCCGGCGCTCTGCGCACTACCACTTGGGTCCCGTCCACTTTTTCCCGGCGCTCTGCGCACTACCACTTGGGTCCCGTCCACTTTTCCCGGCGCTCTGCGCACTACCACTGGGTCCCGTCCACTTTTCCCGGCGCTCTGCGCACTACCACTTGGGTCCCGTCCACTTTTCCCGGCGCTCTGCGCACTACCACTTGGGTCCCGTCCACTTTTCCCGGCGCTCTGCGCACTACCACAGGTCCCGTCCACTTTTCCCGGCGCTCTGCGCACTACCACTTGGGTCCCGTCCACTTTTCCGGCGCTCTGCGCACTACCACCTGGGTCCCGTCCACTTTTCCGGCGCTCTGCGCACTACCACGGGTCCCATCCACTTTTCCCGGCGCTCTGCGCACTACCACTTGGGTCCCGTCCACTTTTCCCGGCGCTCTGCGCACTACCACTTGGGTCCCATCCACTTTTCCCGGCGCTCTGCGCACTACCACTTGGGTCCCATCCACTTTTCCCGGCGCTCTGCGCACTACCACTTGGGTCCCGTCCACTTTTCCCGGCGCTCTGCGCACTACCACTTGGGTCCCGTCCACTTTTACCGGCGCTCTGCGCACTACCACTTGGGTCCCACCCACTTTTCCCGGCGCTCTGCGCACTTCCACTTGGGTCCCGTCCACTTTTCCCGGCGCTCTGCGCACTACCACTTGGGTCCCGTCCACTTTTACCGGCGCTCTGCGCACTACCACTTGGGTCCCGTCCACTTTTCCCGGCGCTCTGCGCACTACCGCGGGTCCCGTCCACTTTTACCGGCGCTCTGCGCACTACCACTTGGGTCCCGTCCACTTTTCCCGGCGCTCTGCGCACTACCACTTGGGTCCCGTCCACTTTTCCCGGCGCTCTGCGCACTACCACTTGGGTCCCGTCCACTTTTCCCGGCGCTCTGCGCACTACCACTTGGGTCCCATCCACTTTTCCCGGCGCTCTGCGCACTACCACTTGGGTCCCGTCCACTTTCTTGGCGCTCTGCGCACTACCACTTGGGTCCCATCCACTTTTCCCGGCGCTCTGCGCACTTCCACTTGGGTCCCGTCCACTTTCTTGGCGCTCTGCGCACTACCACTTGGGTCCCGTCCACTTTTCCCGGCCCTCTGCGCACTACCGCCAGGTCCCGTCCACTTTTCCCGGCGCTCTGCGCACTTCCACTTGGGTCCCGTCCACTTTTCCCGGCGCTCTGCGCACTACCACTTGGGTCCCGTCCACTTTTCCCGGCGCTCTGCGCACTACCACTTGGGTCCCGTCCACTTTTCCCGGCGCTCTGCGCACTACCACTTGGGTCCCGTCCACTTTTCCCGGCGCTCTGCGCACTACCACTGGGTCCCGTCCACTTTTCCCGGCGCTCTGCGCACTACCACTTGGGTCCCGTCCACTTTTCCCGGCGCTCTGCGCACTACCACTTGGGCCCCGTCCACTTTTCCCGGCGCTCTGCGCACTACCACTGGGTCCCGTCCACTTTTTCCCGGCGCTCTGCGCACTACCGCGGGTCCCGTCCACTTTTTCCCGGCGCTCTGCGCACTACCGCTTGGGTCCCGTCCACTTTTCCCGGCGCTCTGCGCACTACCACATGGGCCCCGTCAACTTTTCTCGGCCCTCTGCGCACTACCACTTGGGTCCCGTCCACTTTTCCCGGCGCTCTGCGCACTACCACTTGGGCCCCGTCCACTTTTCCCGGCCCTCTGCGCACTACCACTTGGGTCCCGTCCACTTTTCCCGGCGCTCTGCGCACTACCGCAGGTCCCGTCCACTTTTCCCGGCGCTCTGCGCACTACCACTTGGGTCCCGTCCACTTTCCCGGCGCTCTGCGCACTACCACTTGGGTCCCGTCCACTTTTCCCGGCGCTCTGCGCACTACCACTTGGGTCCCGTCCACTTTTACCGGCGCTCTGCGCACTACCGCTGGGTCCCGTCCACTTTTCCCGGCGCTCGGCGCCCTACCACTTGGGTCCCATCCACTTTTCCCGGCGCTCTGCGCACTTCCACTTGGGTCCCGTCCACTTTCTTGGCGCTCTGCGCACTACCACTTGGGTCCCGTCCACTTTTCCCGGCGCTCTGCGCACTACCACTTGGGTCCCGTCCACTTTTCCCGGCGCTCTGCGCACTACCACTCTGGGTCCCGTCCACTTTTCCCGGCGCTCTGCGCACTACCACTTGGGTCCCGTCCACTTTTACCGGCGCTCTGCGCACTACCACTTGGGTCCCGTCCACTTTTCCCGGCGCTCTGCGCACTACCACTTGGGTCCCGTCCACTTTTCCCGGCGCTCTGCGCACTACCACTTGGGTCCCGTCCACTTTTGCCGGCGCTCTGCGCACTACCACTGGGTCCCGTCCACTTTTCCCGGCGCTCTGCGCACTACCACTTGGGTCCCGTCCACTTTTCCCGGCGCTCTGCGCAGTCCCACTTGCGTCCCGTCCCCTCTTGCCGGCGCTCTGCGCACTACCACTTGGGTCCCGTCCACTTTTACCGGCGCTCTGCGCACTACCACTTGGGTCCCATCCACTTTTCCCGGCGCTCTGCGCACTTCCACTTGGGTCCCGTCCACTTTTCCCGGCGCTCTGCGCACTACCACTTGGGTCCCGTCCACTTTTTTCTGGCGCTCTGCGCACTACCACTTGGGTCCCGTCCACTTTTCCCGGCGCTCTGTGCACTACCACTTGGGTCCCGTCCACTTTTCCCGGCGCTCTGCGCACTACCACTTGGGTCCCGCCCACTTTCTCTGGCGCTCTGTGCACTCCCAGTTGGGTCCCGCACACTCTATACAGCGCTTGGCGCACTTGCGTTCCGCCCACGGAGCATTCGGTCCCTAATGGACCTGAGGCACAACGTCTCTCGAGCTCTATTAAGTCTTATCACGTTATGAATCCACATCTCCTCAAAAACCGACCGAACTTATTATCACTAAATTCTTTCAGACAAACACACTCACTCACACTCACACACACTTTTAAATTCGCAATTTTTTAAATATCTTGAGACCCACTGTGCGGATTTTTCTGAAAATTGGGCAGAGCTGAGCATCCTTACTGCTTTATCTTTTGTGAAAGTCCCTTGTTTCAAGATTTCTCCCGAACCGAGATTCTGGAATGAGGGGTGTGCGCAGAGGCAATCTCTTTCCAATTCAGGTGCGCGCATTACGCGCACCACAATTTTGTGGTTTGATGCCAAGGAGTTAGGTTCTTTCTCACTCCAAACGCTGAAATGTTGTGTCCTAGGGTTTTTAGGCACGGCGATTCCAGTGGTTATCATACATTCCATGACAATTGGATGGGTTAATAGTACTGATGTTTCCCTGAAAAGTATCAAATTTGGTCCAAATCAATTTTTTTTTCAATTTTCGTTCGTTCGAATTTTTCCGAACAAAAATTTTTCAGTTTTCGTCTGTTCGAGATTTGATTCTTCCGATTTTTTTCTTGAAAACTCGTCCGCTTTTCAAAACGCTTCTCGAACTCTAGGTTACGTCGTTTCTTTATTTCTCGGGACTAGTTGTCAAGGGCGTTACCAAACATCTCGCCTGCTCGAATAAGTTGTGCTTGGAACCGGGAGCATACATGTCTTCGATGAGTCGAAATCAAATAAGAGCGGAAAGTTCATTTTCAAAACCAGAGGACCAAAGTTCACAGAGATAGAGAACGACGTTTTAAATAATCTAAAACAAATAGCTGAAAACGGATCTCGTGTTGAGCACCTGAAATAATCTACTTGGGCAAAGTTTAGAGGGAAAAAGGTCTTGACCTATGATGTCGGAAAGATAGAATATAGTATTACTGCCCATATCAAAAAGTTATTCCGGTCTGCAATAGCAGACAATCGCTGTTGAAGCACTCAGCTCGATAACATTCCTGGTGGGACTACAGGTTTTCGGCAAGATTAGTCTCCTCCCCAGCGCCTTTATCTTGTGGCTGCGTGCTGCGACTGAAAACCGAAGTTTCATTTCGATCTGAACAGTATTACCCTTCCGGCTTGAGAGATAGGAAAGAATTTTTGCCCAAACTTTGGCAAGGGGGTAATTGGGGCGCTGAAAACGACTTCGAGATCAGTTTTTAGTTCTTCAAAATATCTTTTTCCATGATAAAGCAGCTAGAAGTCACTATTAAACACTACAAATGAAACTTTCATTCTTTTCTGATCTACCGGAACGCCTACCACTACTGTCAAGTTGACAGCATTGTTACCTTAGCATATTCCTTCAACATCCGACAGTTACTTTCTTATACCGTCCCCATGGGATTGGCGACCGCCCTCGTTGAGAGGTCCTGCAAAAAATTAGTCTGGCTAGGTACAGCTTACCGCAATGTTAAAAGGTCATGGTGCGGTTGCGGTGAACACACTAACAATACGGCGGAAAATCTGGCCCATTGCCAGATTTCGTCATCGAGCGACAGCACAGCTGATATCCTGGATGAGTTACGGTTTTTGTATTTTTTTCTTGTTTGTTTCTGCTTTGTTTTTACTTCTGATTCTTTTAATACTGCGATGAGGAGCTTTTCTTAGTGTAAGAGGGGAGTTTGCCGTTTTTCCAATTTTAAAGTGGAAATTTGAAAAAAAACACTACCAAGCCCCACAAACGAGAAATTTCTCTCACACGCTTAGGAAAACACCTATTCGCAATATTAAAGGAGTCAGAAATAAAAACAAAGCAAAAACAAACAAGAAAAAATAACAAAATCTGTAACTCACCCAGGATATCAGCGCGATAAACTGTAAGAAGTCACGGCAACGATTCTGGCTGAGTCTGGTATAAAAAACGCAGAATTTTTTTGAATATATGATGCCTTTTTATGGCATGGTATAAGATCACAAGTTATGATTGATGGTGGGTGATTGCTGATGTGCCTACTATACTTGTTATCGGAAGGTAATTCCTCGGATAATGGTTCGATTCGGATAATGCCATTTTAAATTTACCGGATATTGGTTCGATTCAGATAATGCGTTTTTTCAAATTTTCGGATATTGGATCGATTCAGATAATGCCATTTTTCCAGTGATCCGGATACGGATATCTGTCGGATAGTTTCGGATAAATTTCGGATAGTATCGGAACAAATCTCAGGCAACACACACACACACACACACACACACACACACACACACACACACACACACACACACACACACACACACACACACACACACACACACACACACACACACACACACACACACACACACACTCACACACACACACACACACACACACACACACACACACACACACACACACACACACACACACACACACACACACACACACACACACACACACACACACACACACACACACACACACACACACACACACACACACACACACACACACTGCACACACACACACACACACACACACACACACACACACACACACACACACACACACACACACACACACACACACACACACACACACACACACACACACAAACACACCTACACACACACACACACACACACACACACACACACACACACACACACACACACACACACCACACCTCCACACACACACACACACACACACACACACACACCTCACACACACACACACACACACACACACACACACACACACACACACACACACACACACACACACACACACACACACACACACACACACACACACACACACACTCCACACACACACACACACACACACACACACACACACACACACACACACACACACACACACACACACACACACACACACACACACACAAATGAGATGGAATAGTAGCTACGAGAAATGAACATATAGAGGACCGTGAAAAGTCTATTCATGTGGCATTTCCATGAATAATATTTTTGTACATACATATCTCGGCTTGCCTTAGCGAAACTTGATGTGAATCTTAGTATGTTATGGGACATCACAACACTTTGCTTTACACATACACAAAACTGGTTTTTGAGCGTGCAGTTTTTGGAATGTGAAATTTATTCATCATTTTGTGGTATTATCTCAAATTAGAACTATTCCTTCAAAACATGGCTATTATAATTCCAGAGCCGTAGCAGATATTCGCCATTCGGAGGTCTTTAGAATCGCTTTATAACCTTGTGAAAAATTAATATTCATCGAAAGTTTTTTAGAAATAAATTCGAAGGAAAATCATGCGATATTGCTCCTATTAAGAATCTCTCTTTGACGTTATCGAAAGAGAGCGAAAATTATGTTCCAGTTGTACTTTGTCAAAGCACAACTAGCACATATTTTGGATTGGTTCTGGGGTGAATAATTTTATAGAGGTCCTTCCAAAAATGAACTCCAATCTTTTCAATTTGCGGTCCTGAGGAAATTCTGATAGAGGCGATTTTCTCACAAAGCTTTACAACGATTCCGAAGACCTTGGAATGGCGAATAACTGCTTTGGCTCTGGAATTATAATAGCCATGTTTTGAAGGAATAGTTCTAATTTGAGATAATACCACAAAATGAAAATAAATTCCATATTAAAAAAACTCCGCGCTCAAAAAAGTTTTGTGTATTTGTAAAGCTAAGGGTTGTGGATGACCCATAACATACTAAGAGTTTTATCAAGTTTCGCTAAGGGCAAGCCAAGATATATAAAAAAACATTATTCGGTGAAATGCCTCGCGAATAAACATTTGCACGGTACTGTACATTAATTACACGAGTGAGGAAACAAAGTGAGTCAAATAGTTGATATAAAAATGGACCGGTTTACTAAGTTCAACCCAAAATGATCTGATTTATCCGATTTTTACCCGATTTTATCTGCTTTTATCTGGTTTTATCCGGTTTTGATCCGATTTCATCCGATTTTACGCAAATTTTATCCGTTTTATCCGATTTTTTCCGATTTTACGCAAATTTTATCCGTTTCATCCGGTTTTTATCCAATTTTCATCCGTTTTTATCCGATTTTATCCGAATTTTTTGACCCTTCGGATACTGGTTCGATTCAGATAATGCGTGTTTTCAAATTTTCGGATATCGGATTATCCGAATCTCGCATATCCGGTCGGATATCCGAAATGGAGTGATTCGGGTACTAAGTATAGTGCCTACACAGTTCATGTGTGTGAATAGCTGAAGGATGCAGAGCGGGGTGTCGGTGGTGTAATGGTAACACTTCGCCCGGAAAGGGTGCAATGCAGGTCGGATTCCTGCCTGACATCTGAGTTTTGCGTTCAAGAAAGCGCAGTCCCTTTTTAAGAAAAAGTTCCGGAACTTTAGGAAAGAAATTCCAAAGATTCCGAAATTGGAAAAAAATCCATCATTCTATTTAACTCGATATATTCGTTTGACGTCCGGAATTTCGAAAGTTTTGAAACTCGCTTGTACGAAATCTTCTCGCACGAAGAAATTTCAAAATTCCTTTTTCGGAATTTTCTCGAACGATATTTTTCAAATTTTGCATGCCTCAAAATTTCGTCGAACAAAAAATTTGGATTTTTTGCCTGTTCGAGAATTTTGTTCAAAATTGTGAAACTTGAAATTTTTTCTAAATTGTGAAGGAAAAACACCGGAAACCTGGAAAAACTGTGAGCTTTCACTAACACGCAAACATTGTCAGTAAACCTAAAGTCTTTACCATTGAGATACGCAGCAATAAGAATAAATATTTTTTCTGTTACTTCCAATTTTTCACTTTTCTTGTTCTTCCTGCGTGTACTGTGCTTCTCTGGGTCGAATTCCGGTTCGCAATTGCGTCTGGACACGCTTTGCGGCCGCACGCGCTCGAGTCGGTCGAGTTTCCTGCGCCAAAGCCGACTCGATGGGGCTTTTTTATACAATTTTCACACACACACACACACACACACACACACACACACACACACACAAAATGAGTAGAATAGTAGCTACGAGAAATGAACATATAGAGGACCGTGAAAAAGTCTATTCGCGTGGCATTTCCGCGAATAATATTTTTGTACATACATATCTCGGCTTGCCCTTAGCGAAACTTGATGAATCTTAGTATGTTATGGGGCATCACAACACTTGCTTTACACATACACAAAACTGGTTTTTGAGCGTGCAGTTTTTGGAATATGAAATTTATTCATCATTTTGTGGTATTATCTCAAATTAGAACTATTCCTTCAAAACATGGCTATTATAATTCCAGAGCCGTAGCAGATATTCGCCATTCGGAGGTCTTTAGAACCGCTTTATAACCTTGTGAAAAATTAGTATTCATCGCAAGTTTTTTAGAAATAAATTCGAAGGAAAATCATGCGATATTGCTCCTATTAAGAATCTCTCTTTGACGTTATCGAAAGAGAGCGAAAATTATGTTCCAGTTGTACTTTGTCAAAGCACAACTAGCACATATTTTGGATTGGTTCTGGGGTGAATAATTTTATAGAGGTCCTTCCAAAAATGAACTCCAATCTTTTCAATTTGCGGTCCTGAGGAAATTCTGATAGAGGCGATTTTCTCACAAAGCTTTACAACGATTCCGAAGACCTTGGAATGGCGAATAACTGCTTTGGCTCTGGAATTATAATAGCCATGTTTTGAAGGAATAGTTCTAATTTGAGATAATACCACAAAATGAAAAATAAATTCCATATAAAAAAAAAACTCCGCGCTCAAAAAACAGTTTTGTGTATTTGTAAAGCAAGGGTTGTGATGACCCATAACATACTAAAGTTTTATCAAGTTTCGCTAAGGGCAAGCCAAGATATGTATAAAAACATTATTCGGTGAAATGCCTCGCGAATAAACATTTGCACGGTACTGTACATTAATTACACGAGTGAGGAAACAAAAGTGAGTCAAATAGTTGATATAAAAATGGACCGGTTTACTAAATTCAACCCAAAATGATCTGATTTATCCGATTTTTACCCGATTTCATCTGCTTTTATCTGGTTTTATCCGGTTTTGATCCGATTTCATCCGATTTTACGCAATTTTTATCCGTTTCATCCGGTTTTTATCCAATTTTAATCCGTTTTTATCCGATTTTATCCGAATTTTTGACCCTTCGGATACTGGTTCGATTCAGATAATGCGTGTTTTCAAATTTTCAGATATCGGATTATCCGAATCTCGCATATCCGGTCGGATATCCGAAATGGAGTGATTCGGGTACTAAGTATAGTGCCTACACAGTTCATGTGTGTGAATAGCTGAAGGATGCAGAGCGGGGTGTCGGTGGTGTAATGGTAACACTCTCGCCCGGAAAGGGTGCAATGCAGGTTCGATTCCTGCCTGACATCTGAGTTTTGCGTTCAAGAAAGCGCAGTCCCTTTTTAAGAAAAAGTTCCGGAACTTTAGGAAAGAAATTCCAAAGATTCCGAAATTGGAAAAAAATCCATCATTCTATTTAACTCGATATATTCGTTTGACGTCCGGAATTTCGAAAGTTTTTGAAACTCGCTTGTACGAAATCTTCTCGCACGAAGAAATTTCAAAATTCCTTTTTTTTCGAAATTTTCTCGAACGATATTTTTTCAAATTTTGCATGCTCAAAATTTCGTCGAACAAAAAATTTCCGATTTTTTGCCTGTTCGAGAATTTTGTTCAAAATTGTGAAACTTGAAATTTTTTTCTAAATTGTGAAGGAAAAACACCGGAAACCTGGAAAAACTGTGAGCTTTCACTAACACGCAAACATTGTCAGTAAACCTAAAGTCTTTACCATTGAGATACGCAGCAATAAGAATAAATATTTTTTTCTGTTACTTCCAATTTTTCACTTTTCTTGTTCTTCCTGCGTGTACTGTGCTTCTCTGGGTCGAATTCCGGTTCGCAATTGCGTCTGGACACGCTTTGCGGCCGCACGCGCTCGAGTCGGTCGAGTTTCCTGCGCCAAAGCCGACTCGATGGGGCTTTTTTATACAATTTTCTCCAATTTTTTTAGTCTCCAGTTTCCAAAACCCACCTAAAATCACCAGTCGGCGGTTGCGGTGCTGGAACCTCTTCCGTCTCGGGAGCGTGCGGACGCAAAGCGTGTCGAGACGCAATTGCGGACCGGAATTTCGCCCAGAGAAGCACAGTATCTATGACAAATCTATGACTTTAGAGGTGCGGTTTATGTGTGTGCGGGGAGAAACATACCGCTTCTCGTTTCTTTCTTTTTTTCTTTTTTCTTCAAACTTCAGAAAAAATTACAAATTTGCCATCGGTTATGGCGCAACCTAGAGTATGCCTAGTTGAATACGCAACCGCACAACCGCCTTTCTCCGCTGCCGTGAACTGTACTATCAGCATATTTCCGAAGACCATGGATGGTATTCCTTCGAAGTTCCCATAAGTGCTGAAGAAAACTTTGAAATAATAAGTCCTTATGCGTCAGCTCTGAATCTGATGTAATTACACTGGCGACTAGCTTGTGGGAAGACCGAAAGCTCTGACAAAAACTGTATCCAGCTAAACTTTTCATATGTGCACACAAATTTTCAGTCATGCCCTAAGCATGCAATAATGGACTTCTAATTTGAAAGAACTACCAGGATGCGTAGCGTTGTTTCTCCTCTATTCTGATTTTTTGCAGCGAGCCTAAAAAAGGAAAAAAGACCCCTATCACAGTTTGAAACGTCATGTCTGCCCCATCTACTCACTGCTATTGCGTACTACATATTTGACAAAGCTATCGCCATTTAAAGGTGAACAACGCGAGAGCATCTCTGAGGTTTTGATACACCAAACGCATTTTCATTTTGGAAATTCATTTGTTGTATAATCAAGGGTGGATACCGTAACTGTCAAAAGTCGTGCCTGTGTTAGGCCAAAAAGTCACACTTAGGTCGTACACATCAGAGGTGTGCGTAAATGAATTTTCAAATTTCGTAAATCGTAAAACGTAATAACGACAAAACCGCCGTAAATCGTAAACCGTAAATCGTAAATCGTAAACAGAAATTAATATCAAGAACCATTAAAAATATTATTGCTGTGGTGAAACAAGAGAAACTATAGTAAGGTCCATGTCTTGTTTCCTCAAGAAGAAACATTTAAATCTCACCCGCGGCTGGAGCGGCGGCTGGCAGGTAATGGGTAGTGGCCATCGTGTATCAACACGCTTGAGGAGGCGGGAGAAACGGGGGAGGAGCGAGGTTCCTGATTGGACGCAATACGGGGCTAGCCCGTGTTGCGTCCAATCAGGAACATCGCCCCTCCCCCGTTTCTCCCGCCTCCTCAGGGGTGTTGATACACGATGGCCACCACCCGCTGGTAATTACCAGCCAGCAGTTGGTGAGATTTAAAGCGCCGCGCCAGCCTCCAGGGTGAGGCATGACGCTGTGATCGATCCGTGGAAGGTACGGCCCCCCCCTCTTCCAGATTTAGGATTTGTATGCCCCCTCAGGTCTGTCGTGAGGATGGTCTTCAAACTAATAAAAAATTTATAGATTTTTGATGATTTCTGTGTATGAATTATTGCTATCTTTATGGTTCAGGCTTATTTTGAATGTGTTTCTGGTATATAACTCTATTCCATCTACTTTTAAACTTTCCCTACCCAGAATATCAGCTATTTTGCATGTTGAGTGGCTGGGCTGCGACCCCCTCCGTTCCCGGCTCCCAAAAGCTGCGGCCCCCTCTGTGATGATTAGAGTATATCAAACGAATAAAAATTTTCGAATATTCGAATAAACGAATAATTCGGAAAATTGACCCTTTCGAATATTCGAATAAACGAATTATTCGAAAAATTCACTTCTGCGAATATTCGAATAAACGAATTATTCGAAAAATTGACTTCTCCAAATATTCGAATAAACGAATTATTCGAAAAACGACTTCTCCGAATATCCGAATAAACGAATTATTCGGAAAATAGACTTCTCCGAATATTCGAATAAACGAATTATTCGAAAATTTGACTTTTCCGAATAATCGAATTATTCGAATGATTCGAATACGAGTAAATCGAATATTCGGCCAAAATCGCGAGTATTCGAATAAGAAGTAAGGACCGAGTGCGCATAATCAAACCACCGTTCGCGGCACTTCCAACTTTCTTGACCTTTTTTTGTATAGTATTATATAGATCAAAGCTATGCCAATGTGCTTCCACGAAAAAGACGTTCCACATTATATCATAAGAGTATTCAAACTAACATGGTTCTAGTAGTTGTCTATGAGTAGTTGTTAAACGATACGATCAAATTCTCTGGATTGTCTAAACAATATCTACCAACAATATCCGAATTTCCTATCAGTTTAAGGTGCTATCTGAGCGGGGGGGGGCACTGTTGTATCGCACATGACCACGCCCGTTTTTCCGTGCCGCAATCACTCCTGATTTGTGCGGGGGAGGGAAAACCCGGGTAGGTGCTCAAATTTAGTGCGGCACGATAAAATGGGCGGGGCCAAGTGCACCCAGACATATGTAGTGGCCCCCCACCGCTAAGATAGCACCCAGTTTGGTTGGGGACATTTCACCTCTGCAAAAATATAAGGTGAATGTTCAATAAGAACTGGCTCAAAGCTGCAGCGATTGACCTAAATTCATGGCAATTAAAGGCAGTGTTCATGATGATTTTCGTCCCCGAGTTTTTGACATAAAACAATGCGTTGGCCTCCAGGTGTTTCCAAAATTACGAAGAAATGACGAGAAACGCACTAAAACGTCTTATTTCAGTGACATTATTCTCTGGCCTGGACTAGTTGTCCGATTGGATGAACATGTTCACGGTGGTTGTCGCCGGTAAAAAATGGGGCTAATAAAAAATTCAAGAATATTTCAAGCAAAACTGTATTAGTTAGGGTGTGAAGGAAAGAAAGGAACAACAAAAAGCGGAGAATCTCAAAGGACGGGCCCACAAAAGATTTCATTGTCACAACAGTCAGTTCCTGTGAGAGTAAAGAGTTGGGGTGAGAGTAAAGGATTTCGTGCCATTCTGGTGCGTTTTTCTCGATTTCTTCGTCATTTCAGTTCTACCCGGGGACCAAAGAAACGATTTGGCTATTAATCTCAAAATCGAAGATTATCGTGAACACCGTCTTCAAGTATTACGTAATACTCAAGCAGCGTAAGGTAGCCGTTTCTGGAACATCGCTCGAATCTGTTTGGGACATACTCCATCAGATGAAAAACAGTATCTGTTACGTCTGCCCACAAATTCGGGGGCGGCGGCCAGGTGGGACGCCGTGCGCGGCTGGGAGCTTGCGTTGCGTGTCGCGGCGTACCAGCAAGCGTTTATTGAGTCATTTCTCTTCAACGAGATGTTTGGAAACACTCATATGATAGGTTCAGTGCAAGAAGTTGACATAAATAAGGTTCATAGAATCGAGGGTCTATCGGTAACTTAAAAATGATTTCTTTTGCGCATGATTTCTGTGAATGTGGTAAGTCCTAATAGAGACCACTTAGAATGCCATATTTCCGGGGTATTAACAATGAGATTCGACGTCCTAGCATTAGGTTTCTGACTATCTCATGTTTTATATTGGAGTATTCCGATTATATTCGGACTTTCTACCAGTTTGATCGGGAACATTTCACCTCTGGACCGCAAAAATGGACATGTGCCGAAGACTGCTTCTTATTTTTCTGAAATTATTCGTTTATTCGGCCGAATATTCGAATATTGGGCCGTTCGAATATTCGAATAAACGAATTATTCAAAAAAATGATTTTTCCGATTATTCGAATAAACGAATTATTCGGAAAATTGACTTCTCCGAATATTCGAATAAACGAATTATTCGAAAAATTGACTTTTCCGAATATTCGAATAAACGAATTATTCGAAAATTTGACTTTTCCGAATAATCGAATTATTCGAATATTCGATTATTCGTTTATTCGGCCGAATATTCGTTTTCCGAATATTCGTTGACATAGTCTAGTGATGATCACAGCGTCAGCCTAACCCTGCCAGCCGCTGGTGAGATTTGGGTGTTTTTCTTGAGGAAACAAGCCATGGACCTAACCATACATTTTAATGATAGTTTCACGTACTAAGCACACATTAAGTTGCGTTCCGTATTTGACAGCTAACCACATTCAATGAGACAGTTTTACCCGTATTTTCCCTTATCACTCATTCCACAACCTCTTCCCGAGTTCTAAGAAATCCGCAGTTCCGATTTAGCTGTCCTCGTATCTGCTGGGCAAAAAGGACGCAATTATATACTCGTAAGGTCTCTCCCAAAACGCTGACGCCGTTATAAGCGTTAGAGCGAGCCATAGTGACCGTATTTGAGCGATTCTAAACCGGCGAATTTTAGAACTCCGCCCACTTCCTAGCCAAACCGCACCAGAGTGCTAGCGAAACCGCACATACAGTCAGCAAAGATCGCAATGATACTTAGAGTTCCCTACTGGAGGTTGGCTCAAACTCGATGTACGCACGTAAAAGATATGGCACCGAGTTTGCGCCAACCTTCAACAGGGAGATCAAAGTATGGCGCTATTCATACTCCTCAACGGTTGCGCGGCATGCGCGTGACGCGCGGGCTTGGCGTTAGAGGATGAATACTCCCTACGCGCGTCACACGCGAGCCGCGTTGGCATTGAGGAGTATAAATAGCGCCAATCAGTGCGATCCGTGCCAACTCATATCTAGAGCACAATATCGGTCGCCTAGCACAGGTTATTTTTCCTATATCCACTAAATCACTTGCAGAGTCGTAGCTTTATTGTGAAGATACTGTAGATTATTGAAAGCAATGTACGCAAAAAATACCACTTTCTAAGCTTTGCCGATTTGTGCACTTTAGTCCCCATAGTTAGGGGATATAATGAACGCTCAAATTTGTGAGAGATAGCGATTTCAGAAAAGGGCGAAGATGAGCATTCAAACTAAGGCTCACGTCTTTTCTGAGTATCCGTTTGCTGCGGACGAAGAAAAGTGAACAGAGGAAACGATTTGGAGCTCAAAACTTTTGGGGTAAAAAACGAACGCTCCTTTAGTCGTTTCTTGTAGACACTGAGTACACGTAATCAACGCAAAAGGCAGGCCGAAAGCTTTATGTGAAGCCATTTTTGGATTGATTAGACTGCTTCGCTTGGTGTGTTGGAGGTAATCTAGCTGTAGGGATCAAGGCAGTTGTTTATCATGAAAAACTAGAAAACGAAGTTTTTTTTGAAGAGTGCTTCTAGACTGCATTGCGTTCTAGGCGGCAACTAGTGAGACATGCGCGGCACGCAACGTGGATCTGTTATCAAGCGCCTCTAACTAAGATCGCGCGTCACGTGTTATAATGATAGAATCACGTCAAAGGCTGATGTTGGGATCGTGCTGCATGTAGTCACTCGCCTGATATGGTCCCACCTCCTGACAAAAACATTAAATTACGCAAATTGGGATTAGAGCAGGTAGGTTGGAAATTTCTTGTGATTTACTTCCATTGCATGTAATTTTTTTAAAGAAAAGTTACGATTTACGGTCCAAAATGTCGTAAATCGTAAACCGTAATTACGGAGTCAAAAAACACCGTAAATCGTAAAATTGTAAATCGTAAACCGTAATGACGAAGTCAAAAAACACCGTAAATCGTAAAATTGTAAATCGTAAACCGTAATTACGCAAACCACTGGTACACACTCAAGAAGCTTCCGAGTGCTCGAAACGGTCAGGAAAAGGCTCACAAACGTTGGATAAGATCTTGTGCCACAATGAGCAGCGTATTACATTAAGCCATGCAGATAGAAGATCATCGTGAAGGTTGCGTGGCTTATGCCTATTCATTATGCTATGAGGATTATTAATGCATTGACAAGGCAATAAGCGAGCAGGAAAACGGATGACCTTCATTGACGACGAGAGCCGAATGAGGCGGGATCATAGTAGCTGTTCTTCGAGAGGCTAATTTCCAACTCGGATTTGGAATTGAAGCCAAATGAGTTGCAGGCCCGCGAGAGACAAATGAAAACCAAGCGGACAAAATCTACGTGAAATGCGTGCACTTAGAAATGGCTAGCTGGCAACGGATAAGTAACTTAAAAGAGCAGCATTTAATGACGAGTACCTGAAGTCTTCAGTAGAAGAAAGAACTCTTAATCTCGCCTTAAAGGCAGTGTTCAAGATGAAAATCGTTTTTCTGTTTTCCCCCCTATCTTGAAAACGGCCCCATGCTGATTCCAATGGTGTCTCTGAAATCCCACAAGACCTTCTGTGAACGCAGGTATGGTCCCTCAAAGATTGAGCTATGGAAACATGGTGGACGAGTTGTCCGAGGCTTGTAACTTCCGTCTTTTGCAGCCGATCTATGCGAGCTGACCTGAGTAAAGAGAGAAGCTGAGAATGAAGGGAAGAACGGGGCTAATGATTAAAAATCATCGCTCATCTCACGATCTCGAGCATTCATTTGTTCACGTCGGTGGGCGTGTGATGCGCTTTTGGGGTTTTCAATGCGCTCGAAGTTGCAACTTCGGGCTCTTTTAAGTCTCTTCCTGGCTCGTTTTTATGCGTTCTTTCGACGTTAACGTTACAGAGTGTCCCTCCACTACCCAATCCTAGTGGAATTTCGAAAACTTTTTTCATCGTGAACACTGCCTTTAAAGGCATCGCAGAAAACCGTACATTATTTTTTTCATGTTTTTGTGTAGCTTGGCCTCTCTAGTGAACGAAAATGTCAAAGGGGCCCAAAAAACCTACATTTGTAAAGGAAAGTCAATCGGAACAGATTGTAAATACGAATTTGAATTTCGCGCCAAAATACTTTTTGAAGTTTTTCTGCTTTCGGAGGCCTCGTCACTGTCCTTTTCGGAGTTTTCTGCATGTGGAGTTCTTGCCGTAACTATTTTTCATGTTGTCTTACAGTCGCACCAACATTCTAGGAAAAAATGCTAGATGACTCGTGAGAATTGATGGCGGATCTTCATCTTTGACGCCTTCCAACCTCATCGCCCAACGTTTTTGACGCGCCAAAGCTCACCAATGTGGTCTACCGGGCTCAATCATGAAATTGAGACTGAAAAATCAAAAATGAATTCCAGCGCGAACGATGCCTTTAATGACGATTCCCCATCTTGACTCACATTTCGCCATTTACATACCAAGGGCTTAGAGCGGCTGTTGCTTTGGGTGGGTTGTAGCGCATGTGTGTATACCCTTCTCATCACGTTCCATGCCTCTGAAGACAACGAACCTGTCGAGACGTTGGAGCCCAGGTTCATAAAATTGTACTACCGCATGAAATTACAGCAAGCCAAAACTTATTATGTCGAAATTGCAGGATAGAAGAGATTGGAGGTTGATATTTAACGATTATACCTGAACAAGGAGTTACTTTTATTACAAGGTCGTACGTAAGAGATATCAAGAAGGATTGAAGTCTTTTGTCATTTCCTTTATCTAAAGGTGAGATTTTGTTTAGTGCAGGTGCACTACCCAGACAATGGTGAGCTTAAGCCTGAGCCACACGGCTGCTTAGAAAAGATGCAGTGTAACGCAATGAATCCGAATACTCAAAACGTATTTTTTACGGGTCACAACCTTTGACTCCGATTATTCCATGCGGACATAAGAGTATTTTATAGTCAAGCCAACCTGCACGTGTTCAATAGAAGGGTGTTACGAAGTCGCTGTGAAGTGAGAAGGGGTGGAGCCTCGACCGGGGATACACATTCCAAATTGCGTTCATATATATGCACATGAAAGCAAATGGGAGATGAGTTCTCTCGAACAACTGAAAAAGAATCATTCCACTAATGCGGGCAAATTTAGAAGACAGTCCTCTGAAAGCCATGAGAAGCTCGTGAAAATATGATTGTGAGCATCGCTTTCTGAGAAGGGCAGTAGAGCAAAAACATTTAAAGTCAGTAAAAGGGCTCTTATCTCCAAGGAAACAATATAAAATTCCCACTCACCTAGTAGAGTCCAGCAGCGTCTAGAAAGCGTTCAATTGACATTTCGAGTCAAATTGTTAAGGAGCTTAATCTTTGCTGCTGGGGAAAAAACTTGTAAGCCCATTTCCCAGAACAACAGAGAGCAAAGGCAAATGCAGAGAACATGTCGAATGCAGGGTGCGAAAGATAGAGTATGATATCGGTCTATCGGAGTAGATCCCCACCTCCAAATATGGAAAGAGGGGAACGAAACCTATGCCGAATACTCACTAGCTTGTGTACAATACCCACCCTCGAACTTCGCAAAAAGCACGGATTTTGCTCCCCTTTGGAATAACTCAGTCAGATTTGGGTTCTTGGAGATGAGAAAGATATTGCTAGAATCGTCTCATCAAGATCTCCAAGATGGTGTTGAAATTCCATTGATATCTCAAGCTATACCTTAACTATAGGTATGTTGCTCTTTCCATAACACGTTTTGACTCGTCAGGACGCTCGGCCCGCACTTTCATTTTTTTGAGCAACATACCTATAATTAAAGTGTAGTTCAAGATATCAATGAAACTCTAATACCATCCTGTAGATCTTGATGAGACGATTCTAGCAATTCTTTTTCACCCTCCCAAACTAAAATCTGACAGAGTTATTCCAAAAGGGCGGAAAAGACTCGAAAACGTGTTTTTTTAGGGTGGGTATTGTATTTCGTGAATATTGGGAACCGCTAGAGCTTCTGTACGCCATTCCGTGTAACAATGATTTCACTCTTCGAGTTCTGGTACATTTTGAGAGAAAGATCCTAGGGAAAGAGCATACTATGTGAGGTGCTCAGACAATCGGATATTTCAGTCCCACAAAACTAGAAACTTTGTATGAGCGCTTAATAAGCACCCCGTGCTATAGCGTTTTGGCCGAGAATTGGCCGAAAAATAGCCGCGAAATAGCCGCCGAATAATGCTCGCCTCAAAACAGCCGAAAACATTGTTCTCCAAGGAAATATGGTATATAGCCGTTCTCCCTTCTTTTCAGCCGGACGAAGTAAAGCATTTTGGACTTGTCACGTCGGAATCTCCTTATCAATGTTATGTTTCGCCATGACCAGCCGCTCCGCTTCTCACTCCGATCGGACTCTTGTAAGCGAGATAGGCTATGCGACTAACCTTTCAGGCAAGATTCAGATGTCAACACCGCCATCGGTTCAATTACCCTAGTAAAAGGCACAGTACAACCTCAGAATCGTTTTTCTGTTTTTCTCCCTATCTTGAAGACCGTTCCATGCTGATACCAACGATACCGCTGGAATCGTACAGAACCCCCTGGAAACGGAATTATGACCCTTCAAAAATTGAGCTACAGAAACATGGTGGACGAGTTATCCGAGGCTTGTAACCTCCGTCATTTGCAACCGAGAGATGCGAGCCGACCTGAATAAACAGAGAGGCTGAGAACGAAGGAAAGAACGGGCTATTGATCGGAAATCATCGCTAATCTGTTGAGCTTGACAGATCGTAAAAAGGGGCGTGCCAAAGAGGCTTCCGGAAAAGGGAGCCCCAGGGTGGCTTCCTCCTATATCTCGCCTATTCGGAGGAATTGAGAGCTCGCACTTGGCAGGTGTTATATAGGGTGGGTCTACTTCACAATCGTGTGGAAATATCAGATTTCGTCCCTGAGCTTGGATTGTGCCTTTAAAAACAGCATATACGCTCATAAAGCTGTTGAGATAACTACATTAGTGGGGTTGCACGGGCCCTAGAAGAGCCCTCACGAAGCTGGAAGAATTGAAAACGAGGTAAAATGATCGTATTTGAGCCGTATTGAGTCACAAAATCATCCTTTCCCCGCCCATCAATACGGGCTCCGCCCCTCAATACAAATGTTCAATGCTCGATTACGGTCATTTTGGGTAATTTTTTACGCTTCTAACGTTGTAAGCGGTCTAGAAAGGGCGGTACGAGTACATTAGAGTCGTTATCCCAACAATTTGTCGCTAGCTCCGCTATTTCAGCCAATGCGGTACAACTCGTCCACTTCTGGGCCAATATAGAACGAACCGTTAAATCTTCATTTCGGTTGATTTTTTTTCCAGTTTTTTCGTTATCTCTAAATATGAACAGCTTCAGACCTTCGATTCATTCCGTAAAATTGATATCATTTTTGAGCGTGTATGCTGCCTTTGAAGGCACTTGGACAGCGATCTGCTTCTTGAAGGCAGTGTTCACGATAACCTTCAATTTTGAGAGCAATGGGTAAATCGATTGCTTGGCCTCCGTGTAGAACCGAAATGAAGAAGAAATAACGCACCAGAAGGTCACGAAATCCTTTACTCTCACCCCGCCTTTTTACTCTCACTGGAACTGTTTGTGGTGACAATAAAAACTTTTGTGGACCCGTGCTTTAAAAATTTCCACATACTGTGGATCAGTTCTTTGCTTCGGACTCTAACTAATACTGCGTTGCAAAAAATGTTCTTCCATTTCCGCTTAACCTCATTTTTCACCGGTGACAACCACCGATAACACGTCCATACAACCGGACAACTAGTCCAGATCAGAACATAATCTAACTTAAATAAGGCGTTTTAGTGCGTTTCTCGCCGTTTCTTCGTAATTTTGGTAACCCTTGGTGTCCAACGCATTGTTTTGAGTGGAAAACTTGGGAACGAAAGTCATCGTGAACACTGCCTTTAAAAGCACAGGACACCCAAGAGATTTAATTTTCAGATTCCATGCTCATCTTGGAGAGAGGCACAGTGGTATCTCTGAAATCGTCCGTGACCCACGATGAACAGAGTTATGACTCCTAAAAGATGTCTATATTTTGAGGGGTAAAAATTGGTGGACGAGTTGTCCCAGGCCTGATTTTGTCGTTGGCAAACGTCACGCGAGAGCGAGCCAGGATAAGGAGACAGTTCGGCAGTGGACAGAAGAGCGACGACCATGTGGAGTATTCATCCATCCATCGAGTCGCTATCGAGTTCGAAAATCTGTTGGAGGGTCGGGCCCGTGTTGGTGAGCGAAGGAGGTCGGGCCTGTGGTGGTCGCTTATATCTTGCTTATTTGGAGGGATTGAGATCTCGCACTTCCTAAATGTTATAAAAGAGGGCTCTACTGCACAATCATATAAAAATCACAAAATTCATGTCTGAGTGTGTAATGTGCTTTGAAGAAGTTCATAAACAATGAAACGCTGTGTAGATGTAAATATTATTGAAATCAACATAATTCAGTTATGAGCGATAGCCTGAGAAAATGGGTTGCCCCGCTGCTCGATCGCCAGCGTCTGCAGACTTGGGAAGAGGGCAGCCTTAAAGGCAGTGTTCACGATGAAAAAAGTGTTTGAAATTTCACTAGGAAAATGTAGTGGAGGGACACACTGTAACGTTGACCTCGAAAGAACGCATGAGAACGAGCCAGGAATAGCCTCAAAAGAACCCGAAGTTGCCACTTTGAGCGCAAGGCAAACCCCAAAAGCGCATTGCCCGCCCACCGACGTGAACGAACGAAAGCTTGAAATCGTGAGATGAGCGATGGTTTCCGATTATTGCCCCCGTTCTTCTCTTCATTCCCGACTTCTCTCTTTACTCAGGTCAGCTCGCATACATCGGCTGCAAAAGGCGGATGTTACAAGCCTCAGAATACTCGTCCACCATGCTTCTTTAGCTCAATTTTCGAGGGACCTTAACTCCGTTCCCAGAAGGTCATGTACGATTTCAGAGAGATCGTTGCAATCAGCATGGAACTGTTTTCAGGATAGGCTGAAAAACAGAAAAACGATTTTTATCGTGGGCACTGCCTTTAAACCTTGGAAAGTAGCTTTTCCTACGTTACGGGCTGCTATTTTTTGCTGAAAGCGATTAACTTGTCTAATCTTTAACACCAAACCGAAAAAAGACTGAGAAACTAGGAGACATAAGGACTATGGCCGGCTTCTTTTAGTTGTTTTGAGATCGCTTCGAATGTGGCAGGATCTGGGTGGGAGATAGTGAGGTTGCGGATTCTTCCTAACATACTGTAGTCTGATTGTGTTATCACCCATTTTGTCGAAATAAATGAAATTGGTCGGTGAGGTTTCGTTGCCAATCTCACATTTTCACCTATTTTCATTGCTTCCACAGATGTAGTCATATCGGTGAAATTACAGACTCACTGATCTATCACAGCTGCTTCCGAAAAATGAGTGATACCGCTAACAAACCACCATTTTTTTTTAGGACAACTCCGTGACCTCAACAGGTCCTACTTCCCTTGCTGTAGACTATAACTTGGAACTCTGCTAGATGTTTCCAGAAAACAAAGATGATCCGCAAACGGCAGATTGTCTGAAAGCCCAGTGCGATGAGGTGGGATGCGAGTGGAGCAGAGCAGTCAGTCGAAACCCCCATTTATTCAAATCCAGTGTGCACCCCCAGCGTACTTGTGGGCATTTACCAAATGACACGAAAGCGCGTTCACTCTCCACGAGCTGTATACTTTGGCATTGGGTGTGAAAGCCGGGTGTCAACTATTTACGACAGACCGCCCGAATCTCCGTTTATTCTCTAAGACACACACACAAACACCCTCACAGACACGCACCCAGAGTAAGGCAGAATATATATATATATATATATATATATATATATATATATATATATATATATATATATATATATATATATATATATATATATATATATATATATATATATATATATATATATATATATATATATATATATATATATATATATATATATATATATATATATATATATATATATATATATATATATATATATATATATATATATATATATATATATATATATATATATATATATATATATATATATATATATATATATATATATATATATATATATATATATATATATATATATATATATATATATATATATATAGTAGGATATGAAAATGCAGGTAGCTCGAAAAATCGACTATTTAGAAATTGTAACATTAGACTTGTTCCAATATCTATTTTTTGAAAATTCCGAGCTATTTAAAAGCTTGATTGTCTGAAAAAATCACGTTGCTTTATCGAAGAGAAAAATACCTAAATTTTCAGCAATCAAAAAAACTTTAGAATATAAACTATGATTTTTTTCAAGGGAAGTTTAAGTATTGTAGGTCTGAACGAGGAAGGTCTAATACCGTGTGAGAATGACCATGCCTTGAATGGTTGAGTAGCACGAGCATATCGTCGCGAGACCTCGACCCCAACCAGTTATCAGCATGAACTGTAGGTAACAGCAGGTATAAAGCCATTTAGTTACCTTAACCTTGAAAATTCCGGAAAACTAAAAACGGATATGGAATTCGTGCTTAGCGGACCAAATAACCTTTCGGTTGGCTAGGACGAGAATTGGACGAAAAAACTTTTTGACCTCCGGTTTTCGTCACTTTTCCTCTTTCGTGTGGCTCTAGAGGTCTGACAAAAGATATCACTTGACGTCGCTGGGCAGTATTCGAGGCGCTGGACACGAATATGTTGTCTATTTAAAGTTTTATAAAAATGTTATGGTAGGTTACGGTAGCCAAATGACATTATATTTACTGTAATCTATAACAGTCATCGATGGAACTGTAAACGCGCCTCTCGTGTTCATGTTCAGTGCTTCGAAAGACTACACAGTGGTGAAGTTTAGGGTTGAAAAGATTCGATCTTGAGCGTAAAAGGGGTATATGGAATATATTGTCAAGCTCTGAATGTGGGGAAGCCGCGGCGCTGCTATGATAGCCTAATCATAAAAAGCGAGCGGTTGTTTTCGAGAGAACACAATGGTGAAAATAAGGAAACAACCGCTCCGCTCTGATTGTAGCGTGATAATATATGCAACGCGGCTTCCTTAAGGCAAGGGGACAGGGGCTCTCTGCACACCGAGGGAAGAGTTTTCTCCCTTCTTGCGGCTCTGATTCCACTTGGGACCACCTCGCTTGCTTTGAGAGGCGTGACGCTACGAACTGCAAAAACGGAGAAGTCCTCCCTCGGTATGTAGAGAGTCCCTGTTCCAAGGGCAGGATACAAACCATAACTGCTAACTGATTAGCGTATCACCCATTGAGATGAGATGAGGAATGAAATCTTGGATCTCATGTCCTCGAGTCTGTTTCACTGACAATATGGCTGTATCGCACGGCGAAATGAAAATATGGCGTTTGGAATATATTCTTCACCAAAACGAGAAAGTTCCGCGAGTTCGCGTAAAGAGCTCCAGAGGGTATTTGAATCTTCTCTACAGGCCCAACACTTCCCCTCTCTAAAGACAGCGCAAACGATGCTACTGCCTCGCGTGTGCAGTTTTTCGAAGACTAGAAAATCTTTCTATGGTCGGCTAACCTACCGAGCTTGTTACCGCTTCAAATCAATGTTTACTACTTTTTCGATTGACCGAGTTTTTGGGCAGCTCCGCTTTACAAAGTTTCGTGTTATCGAAGTTTCAAAGGGGTCTCGAAACTCCATAACGCTAATTGATGGAGTTTTCGCCCAAGTTCGAGAAGGATCGCAGTGTCTTTTGTGGTTTTCTTTTGTCGGTTCAGAATACGTTGGATCAAACTCGGTGCACGTTAAACTTGCTCCAAGATCAGCCGCGAACCAGCCGCGAATATACCGCAAATGCTCCCCCCATAGCTAGCTACGAGTTACGAGCGATTTGGCGCCGAAACGCTGGCGCATGCAGTTTGTCCCAAAGGGGTTAACGATGATATTATGGATTAAATTATTGACACACAGTGCAGCTACGATGCCGCCACCAACAGCGGTAGGCCTTTGATGCAGGCTTCAGTGCTGGCTCCTCAGGCAAACCATCGCTCCGAGCGGTACCGGAGAGCTACTCGAGCGACGCTGTCTCTCCGTTCCGAGCGAAAATTAGCCATCTACTCGGGCCACAGCAGCCGCTCTCCTGGCCATAGCAGTATCGCTCGGAGCGATCTTCGGTCCCAACTGGAACTGCGGTGGCTCTTCGGGCGAATCAGCGTAGTTTCACCGATGCTTCTCTTCGTTTCTTCACTCGTTTCTCCTCCTCTAATTTACTCTCTTTCTTATTTCCCTCTTCTCCCAGTCCTCCTTTTCTTCCTATACTGTTTCCTCGTCTTTGTCGTGCCCGGCTGCGCATGTGCTTGCCCCGTATCGATTTGAAGCAAGCATCGATAAGGATGACATTCCACAAGTTTCTAATGCACACTGGAATTGCTCCAAACACCGGAATATTTAGATCACATGCCCCAAGATTAGAAGATTAACTGATGCGAGACTGGAAGATGATGCGGACTAGCATTGCAGGTAGGGAGTGGGTGAAATCTATACTTGTCATCCGAAGATGAATTTTCGGATAATGGATCGATTCGGATAATGCCGATTTTAAACTTTCCCGATATTGGTTCGATTTAGATAATGCGTTTTTTTCAAATTTTCGGATATCGGATTACCCGATTCTCGGATACCCGGTCGGATATTCGAAAAGAAGTGATTCGGATACTAAGTATAGTAGAATCGTGGTAATTAGCCTCCTGTTGTGCATGCCGAATTTCCATCAAAACGTATCTTTCCCAAAACTTGTATGAACGCCAATAAAACTTACAGCGATTGATTGACAACATTTTCTTATATTTCATGACGCGGCGCACGCTTCTCATGGTGCGCGACTCATATTCCATAACGCGGAGCCCACTTTTTATGAAGCGTGACTCAGTTTCCTTGAAGCGGAGCGCGCTTCTCAATAACGCGACTCGGCTTTGATGACGCCGCGCACGCCTCTTATGAGGAGTGACTCATTTCCCATGACGAGGAGCACACTTCTCATGGTGAGCGACTCATATTCCATGATACGGAGCACGCTTCTGATAATGCGTACCCATTTTCCATGACATGACGCTCGCTTCTCGTGAAGCGCGACTCATTTTCATGACGCGGCTCACGCTTTATATGGTGCAAGACTCATTTTCCGTGACATTACGCCCGCTTCTCGTAAAGCGCGACTCATTTTCCATGACGCGGATCACGCTTTTCATGAATCGCGACTCATTTTTCATGACGCGGCTCACGCTTCTCATGGTGCGCGACTCCTTTTTCATGACGCGGAGCACGCTTCCTATAGTGCGCGACTCATTTTCCATGACGCGGAGCACGCTTCATATTATGCACGACTCATTTTCTATAACGCGGAGCATGCTTCTCATGAGGCTATTGCCATCTGCAATGACGCGGTAGACGCTCCGCACTAATGGCTACTCGTTTTCCGTGATGCTACCCAAGTTTCTTATGAAACCCTCTCTACCTCTCCACAATGTTGCACGCACCACTAACCCCGCCCACATTTTGCAACGCGGAGATTCGGTCACGGACGATAAGGAAGGAGGATAGCTGAAGCTTTCGAATGCGTAAGTACTGCAATTGGCAGTGGAATTCCACGCTGGGTCCGTGATTGCAGTGTTCAAAGTAATGGTCTGGCTAACACTGCTCGCACTGCTGTGGCCCCGAGAGCGACCGGACAGCGGCCGAGGGGCGAACTGGCATCGGACAGAGACCGCGGTGCCAGTTGGCCCCTCGGCCGCTGTCCGGGCGATGACGTTATAATTGGGAGGATTCCTGACTGACTCAGGCAAACCACCGCTCGGAGCGATGGTCTGCCTGAGTCTGTCTGGAATTGATTTTGTGATGAATGTTACCGATGCCAACCCCCAGCGTAACTTGATTCTACCAGCTTTATATTTCGTTATGTACGCTGCTGGGTACGTCTCTTTGATGAGCTGGGTCGTAGTGGTGGCCGCCTCGCGATTGAGTTCTCCGCTTCAAACCGCGACAAGGGCGGTATAGGAGAAAAGGGCTGTGATTGACTTTAGACAGTTAAGCCTCCAATTATGGCCCTTCGCTTCTTCTGCGCCCTTTTGGCAATTTGAACACGCTTTGCGATTCCCACCCGAAAATAACTTTGTTCATTGCGAGCGTGTGCGAACGAACGAGAGGCGAAACATAGGTTGGGGAGAGGGGGGGAGAGAAAGAGACGCAGTATACGCGCGCGTACGAACACGATCGCCACGAGTAAATTTCGCTTCGACTTTAAAGGGTACACAAGGTATTCCGTTTTCCAAAAGAAAACAGTTCCTTTTCAAGCGAAGTGGCGAGGTAGATTTCGTGTGCTTGTGGCGCAATTTTTAGGAAAGTCTCCGTTGTCTCTGCTCTACTGGGTATCCGCTCAATGGCAGCGTGTGTGCATAGAACCACATCTGTTTTTTTCTATTCAACCCCAAGTTTGAACCAAGTAGAGGTAGTCGGCAAGCACACCTGGATATGCGCCTGTTGAAAGGTAGACAAATTTCCGAGAGAATTTTTATTCAGGATTTGAGTGTTTTTTTTGACGCCTTTCTGCCATGTTCCACGACCTCGTGGGCCTACATACTTGCTAAAAATATTTTAAAAAATAAAATACGGTTTCTCGCGCGTATGCTGTATTTGAGTGAATGACCACAGCAAAAATTATCGTAAGCACTGCTTTCGAAGAAAAGTTTCATGACAACTTTAACTTTCTTTCATTTATTATAGAAGACATTCAGAAAAAAAAACCTGAAACAAATCATTTCATTCGTCATTTCAGACCAGTTCAGGCCCACATCGCTTTTATTTCGGCAAACTTCTGAAGAAGCAAGGAATGAAGGAATTACCAATACAATTCTCTTTTATTGTTAAAAATATCAATGCATCACGGCTCATGGTATAGTTCTTGGAGAGGATATATGTACCAGGTTGTCCAACAATTCTTGTCCGTATAATCAACAATATAATCACCACAGTTATCCACAACAGTGGCCCATCGATTGGGCAGGTCGCCGATGCCCTTCGCCCAGAACTCCGGGGGCTGCGACTCGAAGAAGTCCGCGATGTCGGATTTGAGATTGTCGTAGTTGGTGAATTTTCTTCCGGCCAAATGGTGCTTCAGCGGGCGGAACAACTGATAGTCGGAGGGGGCGAGGTCCGGGGAATACGGTGGATGGGCAACCGTCTCCCAGCCGAGTGTCGCCAACTTCTGCTGGGTCTCCTTCGCCACGTGGGGGCGCGCGTTGTCGTGCAGCAGGTGGAACGAGGCCCGTCGGGGACGCTTTTCTCGGATGGCGGCGGTTATTTTCTCGAGCTGATCGGTGTAGATGGAGACGGTGACCGTCCTGCCTTACGAAAGCAGCTCGAAATACAGCATGCCCTTGGTGTCCCACCAGCAGCAGAGCATGAACTTCAGCGGGTGCAAATCGGCTTTCGGCGTCGTCGGCGGCTCTTCTGCGCGCGGGATCCAGACCGCACGGCGGGCGACGTTGTCGTAGAGGACCCAGCTCTCATCCCCAGTGACCAGGGGCGGCATTAAGAATCGAGGTAGCGCGCGCCAAAACTAGCGCAAACGCGCTATGGGGACGGCATAGCGCAATCTGCAATCAAGAACTATGCAGGCGCGCGCTTTTCTTAGCCCAAACGCGCTTGGCATAGCCCAGCCGCGCTTGACATAGCCTAAACGCGCTTGGCATAGCCCAGCCGCGCTTGACATAGCCTAAACGCGCTTGGCATAGCCCAAACGCGCTTGGCATAGCCCAAACGCGCTTGGCATAGCCTAAACGCGCCTGGCATAGCCCAAACGCGCTATCATGGAGATCTGAGCGCTGTTTGATATCAAGTACTTGCAAGGCGCGCTACGGAAGCGCGACAGACCCTCTGAAACCGCGCTACCGCTAGCGCTTTACACGAAGCGCGCTACCAGTGGCGCGCGAACGACTCCACGTCGTTTTCCATTCTAGACATCCTTTCCAATCTTTCAAACGCTTAATACCCTGTCGTTTATGTGAGAAGAAAGCAATATTCTTCTCTTATGTCACCTATTCAGGTTTTTCTTTGAATTATTCCGCTTCAATGGCTCGTTTTGAACAGCGATTAAATAACTTGTGAATCCGAAGTGTGATAATATTAATGAAACGATGGTGGCAATTGAGTGTGCCCCACCAGGTCCTGCTCCAGATTTCCTGCAAGTGAAAAAAACAGTGCTTTGACAGTTGCAGGTGTGCAACAGTACATAAACAATCCGAGCTCAAAACTCGCTTATGCTTCGGAGGATTCAAAAACGAGCTTTTTCGTAGCTTTTGTTGTTTTTTGTTTTGTTTTCCGTAACCAAAAGGCAACTTTCGGGGTGTTCCAAAACAATGTTTTTCGGATTTGGCCGTGATCACCGTTTATCAATTTTTGACAAATACGGTAGATTACGGTGGGTATACGGTAGTTTCTTCAGAGTCTCAGATTTTACTCAAAATTTCTGAGCGGGGGTTATTTGCGGTAATGAATACGAATTCAATGACCATTTGTCGACTTTCGAATAATTGAGGTAGGTTTTGCCTCTAAATGGCATGATGCCTACCGTAGCCAACAGTAAACCTCAGAATCGCGACAAACGGACTCGAGATTCGTGTTAAACACCCAAGATTGCCCCAACACACAAGTTCTAAGTCGAATCCAAGTTTTTTTTTTCAAAACACTCTAAACTTTTCATGGGAGGTGAATCCCCTACCTAGCCGCTATCAGGGATGTGCGGAAATTTTTTTTTGGAAACAGAAAACAAAAAATTCAGTTCGACAGAAAACAGAGAAAATATCTCCAAAAATGGGCAGAAAACAGAAAATTCCGCACACCCCTGGCCGCCATACTTTGAAAAACACGTTCAACTTTTTTGTTTTTAGGCAGCTGCGAAGACCATAATTAGACTCTACACCAAGAACTGTTCTAGAAAAGCACATTTTATACGGAATGGCCAAACTGACTAGAAGTAGTTCCCTTGTGAGCAAATGAGCAAAATTTCGCTAGCCAAACACGACTTTTAGCGATGCTACGATAATATTGCCTCAAACCTCTTCAAAGGAGTTTTCGAGCTACTTTACATGAATCAGTTCGTTTATCCATTTTTCTTGGCTTAACGGTGGGTATACGAAAGCTTGGTCGAAGTTTCAGATTGGGCTCAAAAATTCCTTGTAGAAGTGGGACGCCAAACACAGATTTGAGGATAACTTGCCAATACTCGAAATACTAAGATAGGTGCTCAACTTAGTAGGCATTAGGCCTACCGCAACTTACAGTAACCCCCAGACTAGCAACAGAAGGATCCCCGATTCGTGATCAGCGCCCGAGATTACCCTCTTTGGAACTTTTGAGCGTAATTCAGAAAAGTTTTTTGGAACATCTCGAAAATTCCCGGATGAAATTCGAAAACACCTCGGAAAAAAGTTTTACAAGTGGGTGAAGCTATAAACACGCCCTTTTTAGAATCCGCCGAGGCACTAACAAAATTATGAGCAGGGACTATTCATGTACTGTCACACTCCTACAACACTCTAGAAATAATTTTGCAGAAATTTCAAGGAAGTTATAAGCAAGGAATAGTTCGCAAAGGTGGTGCTAATCCTTTTTTCGTCGCCGTATTCGTGGTTGATTAAACGCGTATTCGTGAGCAATTGAAATCAGTCTTCCTTGAAAATTTTGTTGGTAATAACACAGTTTAAATGTAAGTAAACGTTTCCTATGGCACAAGGCTGATCAAAGCACCAGGGAAAAAGGCGCGCTTGGCATTGGCGCGGGCTAGCCTTCCTGTTCTTGATAGAAGGCTAGCAGGCGCGCGCTATGGGCCTCTTCTAGCGCCAGCACAACCGCGCTAGTTCTGGCGCGCGCTACCGGGTTTCTTAATGTCGCCCCAGAACTTTGTGGTAGCCGAGTAAGTTGAGTCGATTGTGGATGGTGAACTTGCTGCAGCCGAGCGTCGTCGCCAGTTCACGGGTGGTGGCTTCCGGCTTCTCCTTGATACAGCGACGGACTTCGTCATCATCCACTGTAGAAGGCCTCCCGCTGTGCTGCCCTCGAGGCTCGTGTCGCCGCTCTCGGAACGATTGAACCAGCGGCTGACTGTGCGTTGGGACACTGCATCCTCCTTGCACGCTCTGCAGATGTTGGCGACCGCGGTGCCCGTGTCGTTGCCCAGCAGCCACTCGTAGTACACGAACGTACGAATTCGACCTTGGTTCATTTTAGCTTGTACTGGTAGCTAGACGCGGCGACTGCGCCTTTTATACCCCTAGCATGGAACTTTGGAGAACCTTCTAGAAGGTTCTTACACTTGCCTGATATTATAACACTTCTAAGGAAAATTATAGAATTTTGAAAATCTTCGGACAGGAATTATTGGACGGCCTGGTACTTACAATTTACCGCAATGTTTAAAGACTACTATATTGCGGTTGCGGTCAACACACCAACACTACGGCTGAAAACCTGGCGCGCTGCCAGATTTCGTCATCGATCGACACCACAGCTGATATCCTAGGTGAGTTACGGTGCTCTTCCTTTTTTCACGCTTGTTTCTGCTCCATTTTGTTTCTGACTCTTATAATATTGTAAATAGGGGTTTTCCTTGTTGTATGAAAAGAATTCGCCGTTTTTCTATTTTTGAAGAAGGGTTTTGAAAAAAGACACTACAAAGCCCGAAGAACCGGCTATACCACCTCACGCTGTAAGAAAAGTCCCTATTCGCGATGGGTAATATCAGAAACAGAGTCAGAACAAACAAATCCAGCTGCGTTGTCGATCGATGACGAAATCTGGCAAAAAACCACGTTTTCCACTGTAGTTTTAGTGCGCCGACCGCAACCGCACCGTAGCCTTTCAACATCACGGTAAACTATATAGCCTTCTGTGATATGCCTGTCGAGTCTACGTAACTTTTTTAGTCTAGTGAATGGACGGGACAGCGAAGGTACATACAGGCCATAAAACGGCGAAATTCACATGGTTCGTACGCGTGCTGGTGCACAGCGGAGGTTAGAGACAGTGAGAGAGCGGAGAGTAGACGAAGGCCCCGGCTTCACACGCGCCGCTCGCGCCTCGAATGATGTGAATTACGCTGTTTTATAGAGGGTAGATCGCCGTGCGCGATTGAAACATCGTTGGCCGGCAATACTGCAAAAGCAGCACGGTCAGCCGGAATTATCGCGCCTGGTCCATTCACCGGACTAAATGCCGATCTAGTTGCAGATGGTGTTATTGCTTTTTCTGTTGATTTTTTTGAATTTTGTTTTTTTCGTTTTACTAGCCCATGGAATATCTTTCATCTTAATGTTCAGCAAGTCGTTTATTGCAGCGTTCTACTGAACGTAATAAATAAATAATTAAATAAATCTGATACGGAGACAATACATAGTGTCGCATAACCGAGTTATCGCCTAGGTGTGTAGCATGTGAATTGTCATTTGAAAAGGGAATGGAATCAGCGATCACAAAGTTCTTAACCTTTCCTCTTTTTCTACCTTGAGCCACCTGAAATGCAAAATGTGGCGAAATGCGCACTCTCCTGACTGAGACAGAAATGTTCTAGATAAATCTTCAACTTGCATAAACTGTATTTTTTTCAATTCAATCAACTGTAATCGCAAAGGAGAGTTGTTCGTTCTTTTGAAGAGCTGTAAATTGTTCCGGGAAAATAAGTCGGTTTTTGTGGTGGGAACGAAAAGTGCAGATGCGAGGCGCGCATTTGAATTCTCTCAGCAAATTGAGCTTGTCGTGTTGCCACGAGACTGATTTGCGAGAGAAGCGAAAAAAAAAACTGAAGTTTCGCGAGAACACTGCCGAACTTCACTAAAAATTCTGCCACATGAAACAAACACTTAAAGCCAATTCGAAAAAAATAACATGGAGGATTGAGTGGTTTGTATAATTCTCGAGAATGCCACGACGTAATCATGACATCATTTTATCGTGTGTGGAGCGATTATTTCTCCAATTCTCCGGAGATAGGGGCTCTCTACACACAGAGAGAGGAGTTGTACCGTTTTTGCAGTTCGAAACGTCGCGCTACTCAATTAAAGCGAAATAGGTCCCAAGTGGAATTAGAGCCGGCAAAGGCGTGAAAACTCCTTCCTCGGTGTATGGAGAGCCCCGATCCCGATTCTCCGGAACAAGAGCTACTGTGCTTATCTGGGCCAAATTCCGTTCCGCAATTGCGTCTCGACACGCTTTGCGGCCGCACGCGCTCGAGTCAGTCGGGTTTCCAGCGCCAAAGCCGACTCGATGTGGCTTTTTTATACAATTTTCCCCAATTTTTCTTAGTTTCCAGTTTCCAAAACCCACCTAGAGTCAGCAGATCGGCGGCTGCGGCGCTCGAAGCTCTTCTGACTCGGGAGCGTGCGGCCGCAAAGCGTCTCGAGACACAATTGCGGACCGGAATTTGGCCCAGATATGCACAGTATCTGACTGAATGATGTCATGCTCGCTGCATCATGTACCACCATAAGTACTAGGAGGTGATCTGCGCATCATTGGCGAATTGCTGAACGGGTTGACATAAAGTATCAAATTGATTTATTGAGAAATGCCACTGCAGCGGAGAGAATTCGCCTGACAGTTTCCAGTTTGTGTCCAGCCCGGGACAAGGGCAAATGCAAGGAGATTTTTTCGCTGTACCTTTTTATACCTCGGTTAAACTACAGTGGCCAACCGAACATTGCTCGACACAACGCGGTCGCGTCACGGCTCTATAATTTTCTAAATTCTTACTCCAATTTTGTAATATCTTGACCACCGGTGGTGCTGTTTTCCTTCTTCCTAGTTCAGGTAGATCCCCAAATCAATGACCCCTGGAGAAGGAAGGTGTGTCAATGAAGACATACCGCTCTCCACTTCTTTTTATAGTTTACCCTTTATCAACAGGTTATGATTAATTTTGTTTACGAGAGCCGTGACGAACTGTTGCAAGAAAAAACTGCAGAAGTACCATCAGAACACACTATTATTGTTGCGGGAGATTTGAATGGACATGTCGGCTCGATGAAGGAGGGGCACAGCTGTCACGGAGGTTTTGGATGATGACGGCTAGCGCATTCTCGGATACGCAGACTTGAACGACATGGTCATTACGAATAAGTTTCGGAAGCGCTCATCACATCTCATATCTTTCTACAGCGGTAAAAACACAACACAGATAGACTTCATTCTAGTTCGCCGTCGCGATCAATGTCTTGTTACTGATGCCAAGGTCGTGCCTTTTGAATCGATTGCTTCACAACATCATTCGTTAATCTGCACGATAAAGATTGCGCCGCCAAAGCAGAAGCACCGTGAGTCGCCTAAACCGTGCCAGTTTAGGCGACTAGTATCCCAAATAATTCTGAGCTACGAGACTTAACTTTTTTCATTTGTTGCTTCTTTCTTGAGATAGATCTTTGTTCATTTGACCGGTAGGGTGTATAGGGTATCAGAATTTTTTGCTCCAGTTTTTTATTTGGTTGGTTTTTGCCTTTTTCCCTGGTTTAGTTGATATAACGTTGTTTTCTCTCCATATCTTCGTTGTATTATCACGCATTTGCCTTAAGTGAGTGTAATAAACATAAACATAAACATAAACGCTGTGGGCCGGCGCGTGTCATGTGGTGGCGACTCAAAGAACACGAGCAGGTTATAGTGTCCAACATCCAACTCCCTTCAGTTACTACCGTAGAGGAAACGTGGCAAAATGCAACCTCGTTGATACTCGAAGGGGCACGCTCAAAGCTGGGAGTGACAACACCTGGCCGCCGCAAAATTGACAAGAAGACGCGGCTCTGGACGGACGAAGTGAAGTCAAAGGTACGCAAACTATCGGCCTATTTGCCTGTTGTCTCACACTATGAAGATCTTGGAACGAACTATCGATGCACGTATTCGCGATATCACCCAGATTTCTAACAATCAATGCGGATTCGTTGCCTCCTGTGGGACTTCCGATGCCACCCACGCCGCAAGACTCCTGGCTGAGAAACATCGCGAAAAACAAAAGGCACTACATTTTGCTTTCCTGGACTTGGAGAAGGCCTTCGACCGCGTCCCGCATGGAGTCATCTGGTATGCTCTGCGATCTCACCTGAAGAGCTTATCAATTGTGTCCGAATCCTGTACACCGATCGAAAAAGTCGAGTGCAGGCGGCCGCTGGAACATCAAGGAATTTCCCGATTTCAGTCGGCGTCCATCAAGGTTCGGCTCTATCACCGCTCCTCTTCATCGTTGTTATGGATGCTGTCACAAGTGATCTGCAGATGCCTGCGCCATGAACTTTACTCTATGCAGACGATGTATTGTTATCGACCGATAGCAAAGTCGAACTTGAGAAGCGAGTGCAAGCTTGGAGTAATCGCTTGGCACAGTTTGGCTTCCGTTTGAATGTGAGAAAAACCGAGTACTTGACTACCGATACGAAAGAATCTGCGACCGTCAGGATAGACGGTATACAGCTACCACGAGCAGACGCTTTCAAGTACCTCGGATCGACAATTTTATTTGACGGCAGCCTATATCAAAAAATCACTGCTCGCGTAAGCTCTGCGTGGTTGAAATGGCGTTCTACGACTGGCATCATGTGCGATAAGAGCATACCCGACCACCTAAAGTTGAAGGTTCACCGATGTGTTATTCGACAAGTGGCGCTCTACGGTGCCGAGTGCTGGCCTGCAACAAAGGAGACAGAGCGCCGCCTCTGCGTGATGTAAACGAAGATGTTGGGATGGACCGCCGGCCTGACACGCCTGGATCGCGTGAGGAATGATGACATTCGGGAGCGGTTCGGTGTCGCCTCTATCAATGACAAGCTGCGTGAAGCTCGCCTGAGACGGTATGGAAACATTCTTCAAGCTAGCAGCGATTCCGTTCGCCGCATTGCTATGAATCTCGATGTTCCAGGAAAACGGCCCAAAGGCCGTCCGAAGCAGCGTTGGTTCGACACGCTGCACTCTGACATGAAAATCGCTGGCGTCCGCCCCGATCAGGCGCACGATCGAGCTAAATGGCGCCAACGAACCAGAATGGCGGACCCTGCTATGGAGCGGGACAAGCGCTGAAGAGTAAGAAGACGAAGATTAATGGCAAACATTGCGTCGCGTCACTCGACGCGGGAAGTACAATGACGGCCTAACTAGGGGCTGATTCCAGCGCCAACTGGAGTTTAAAAAAAATCTGTTAAATCTCGTGAGAGAAGATAAGAAACAATTTGAAGTTCGCTGAATTTCCTAAATGCACCTGGGTAGATCAAAACCCATTGAAAACCTTCTTTTTACTGATTTTCCAAAACTCGAACACCTTAGCCTAATCTCTGTCCAGGGAGGTAATTTGGGGCGCTGAATACGAGTGTAAGGTCCATTTTCAGATTTTCGAAAGATTACGGTAGGTTTTGTAGGCAAATGACACTTTGCCCACTGTAACTTAATGGAAATGGACCTCCGGTCAAAGCTTAGGCTAAAGATGGTCAAATTTCTGAAATCGAAAAAATTACGTTTTTTGCAATTTTTGGTCTAAACGTGCATCAAGGAAATTTACCAAAACAAGTCTCTTTTATGGAGACTCGCGTTTTCAGAAGAAGGAACGCTGGAGACACCCAACGGTACAATTCATGCTGAGATCGATCACATACTGAGTAACAGGAATGGTGCCTGTTTGACATCTTCGTGGTGCCATCTTTCTGTGGTGGCTCTGACCATCGTCCCCTTCGCGCAAAAGTCAAATTCAGTCACATATTGAAGGAGGATGGCCACCGTCGCGCAGGAGGGCAAACGCAGGTCGTGTACGACGATGCTGTTTCCAACGAAATCGTATCCCGATAGGGCTGGAAAATCAAGGAGGAGCCCACCGTAGACTTCGAGCTTCTACTTTAGGTCTTGGAGCCTGTGCTGAAGAATCTTCGCTCTACCCGACAACCAACTCCAACGGTACCTCTGACGCTTCTAGACAGCTTATGGAAGAAAAAAGACGCTTGGGGCCAAATTCTACTGCTACTCATCTCGAGCGGCTGGTAGTCGATGCCAGATGCGGACAATTCCTGCAGGAAGATCTTCAAAAGAACAGGCAACAAAGGTGTTAGAGGCAGCACAGAAATGGACTTGTCTCGAGAATGTCGCCGGGACCTTTGAGACTTTAGTATTCCACTATCAGCCCTTATCAACAAAGATAGCATCACTACTTCCCGCTATGAGATGGAATCGATCACGGAAAGGTTTTATACCAACCTTTTTCGATCCACAGCTCCCGTACCAGACTCCGACAACTCCGCTCGTGGAGCACCACCGCGGATTCTCCCCTCTGAAGCTCGCGCTGCAATCCGAAGTATGAGGAGGGGCACAGCTCCAGGACTAGACAGAATTCTGTTGACCTTCCTTGAGCTGCAGGTCACAACACGCGCTCACAAACGTCATAGTAAATGCAGAAGTAATCCCAGACCAGTAGAGGACTTCGCGCACTGTTATTTTTTCACAAGAAGAGCGACTGGGAAGATCGTCGCAACTATCGACCGATTAGCTTGCTGAGCGTGCTCTACAGGTTATCCACAACTATCGTTCTTTCGCGCATATCGCGCATTTTAGATGAAGCCCAAGCACCAGATTAGGCTGGAATTGTCAGGGGTTTAGCTGCATGGACTCCATCCAAACCGTCGCTATGGTCATGGAAGTCTGCCTAGAGTACCAATCGCACCCAGTTCTAACCTTCATCGACTAAGAAAAAGCCTTCGACAGAGTGGAAACGAATGCCGTCTCTGGTAGACTCCTATTACATAGAGCTATCACTCAAGATTGTCACATATTTCATTGATTTCTCCTTCTTTTACTCGGGGGGGGGGGGGTTAAAAAATACAAGCTTTCGAGACAGGAGTGCTTGAATACTGTCATCCCGGATGATTTTCAGTGCCTCAAGTTCTTTGATAACATTGTAAGGATAGCGCCGGTCCACTTATGCTGTTGTCTCGCCCATGTTAATAAGCGTGTATGTTGCCTTTAAAGACACAGTCCAAACTCGGAATCGATTTCTTGTTGTTCTGCCTGTCTTGGAGAAAATTTCAAGCTGATCACAATGGTGTCTTCAGAATCGCTCAAGACTCTCTACGAACGGAGTTACGGCTCCTCAAAGACTTCGAGTCTGAACGGCTACAAGTTCTCGGACGAGTGTCCTCGAGCCCGTATTTTCTTGTTATTCGCCGCCATCGTTCTGTAGCAGGCCGCAATATAAAGCCAGACCGAAAACAAATCAAAGAACATAGGTTTTGAATAAAATCATTCGCGCATCTCTTCCCTATTGAGGTCGGAAACCTGGCGGTGGGCGTTACCCATTTTTTCGTTCAAGGGGGCGTGGCCGACTTTTTCTTACCTTTTTCTCGCTTATTTGAGCGAATTGAAATTTTGCGCTTGGCAGGGTTGCTATAGGCGGCGACTGGACCATAATATCAAAAATTACCTATGAGGTTGGACTGTGCCTTTAATTAAGTCCCTATGTCTTTAAAACGGTTCATTTTTGATGCTCCGAACATCATGAGTGAGGTCTACAGGATAATTCATGGAACTGAGTCTGGGAAACAAAACACGGTTCTCACCGCGAACGATGCATTCAACCGACGACTGTTAGAGAAAGAGGCAAAGGAAATTGTGATAGGGCTTGCACGTTTCGTAGAGATGAGCCGTCTAAGTATCTTAGTATCTAAAATACATCATAGGATCGGAAATCAGGGAATTTAAGAAGCTGCGATCCTTTAATAGTAATAAGTAGAGTAAAGTTCCTGCATCAATCCTCCTACAGAGCCCTGTCACAGTATAGACTGAGGCGCATTGATCCTGTTCCTGCTTCGAAAGAAGTTCAGAGAGAAGACAGTGTTTTTCGATAGTAATGCACTTTCGAATTTCAGAACATCTACCGCTTTTCGGAAAAGGGAGTGTGACTGTACAAAGCCGACAGAAGGAATTCCGCAAGGTTTGTGGAATTGTGTTGTGATGCTAGGGTTGCTCACAGGGAGGGATCTTTCTCCTAAAAAGACACTCGCTTCTAAATCACCCAGGAAGGTTTCTAGCACTATGGGATTTGAAACTGCTTTGAAAATCTGATACATCCTCGACACAATCCTTTTCCGTGTTTAGATTTTGATGAAGTCAGGAAAGATAAAAGTACTTTAGTTTTCTTTGTTTCTCAAATAAACAGAACAATATAGTGTTCTCGGAATGCTCAGGATCTAGAGTAGTTGACTAATTAGAGGCCCTCCACTTAAGAACGAACTTTTCGTTAATTCATCACATGCGTGTGCGGATCAAGGGCGGAGGCAGCGAGTGAGTGTGAATGAGGAGAAACGGCATACGCGCGCACCAGGGGTGTGCGGAAATTTTTTGAAAAATTTCAGAAAGAATTTTTTTGAAAAATTTCAGAAAACAGCAAACAGAAAATCGAGTTTGTCAGAAAACAGAACTCAGAAAACAGAAAGGCCAAAACGGCCAGAAAACAGAAATCAGAAAACAGAAAATTTTCAGAAAAAAGTACTCATTGCATTTTAACTTTTTTTCAAGTGAAGAGAGGATGTAATTCTAAATGCCTTTGTCATGTTTGTAGTATAATATCTACGGAACTGCACAGATGACCTATAAAGGCACAGTCCAAGCTCAGGGACGAAATCTGAGATTTCGATAGTTGTGGAGTAGACCCACCCCATGTAATACTTGCCAAGTGCGAGCTCTCAGTTCCTCCGAATAAGCGAGATATAGGAGGAAGCCACCCTGGGGCGCCCAACTCGGGAAGCCACTTTGGCCCGCCCCTTTCACGATCTTTCGAGCTCACCATTGGCGAGATGAACGATGCTTTCCGATCAAAAGCCCCGTTCTTCCCTTCATTCTCAGCCTCTCTCTTCATTCAGGCCAGCTCGCATACAGCGGTTGCAAATGACAAAAGTTACAAGCCTCGGACAACTTGTCCACCATGCTTCGGCAGCTCAATTTTTGAGGGGCCATAACTCCAATCCCAGGGGGTGGCGAACGATTCCAGAGACATCATTGGAATCAGCGTGGGATCGTTCTCAAGATAGACAGAAAAACAGAAAACCGATTCTGAGGTTGGACTGTGCTTATAAGGCATTGATAGTAGCAATGATGCGTCAGTGACGGATACAACATCATTAAAGACACGCTGAGAGTCTTGGCCGAGAAATAGCCCACCAGGCTCAACAACTAATCCTGTCGAGTATTTCTCGAGTATTACTATATTTCTTGGCTGCTAGGTGGCTGCGACCATGTTGTTCGCGAAATAACCGAGGAATAACCGAGAGAACATGGGTAGTTGAACCGGCGGCGGCGTTGACATCCAAATCTGCCTCAACAATGCGTCTTGCACTCCACTTTGCGAGCATTTTTCGTGGCTGTTTCTCGACGACCATTATTTGTCGCCTATTTCGCGGCAACCAGCTGGTTTCCGAACACGACCTTGTTCTCAACTATTATGCGAAAATCAGGCATTTTGTGGCTATTTATCGGCTATTGCTCGGCCAAAACTCAGAGCACTCACCCGTATGGTAGAACCTCAGCGCAAGGAGGGTTGCATTCTAGGACAGATATCGGGTGGAACCCTTTGCCGTCAGCAGCAGCTGCTGCGAACAACTTACTGCAGCAGCTGCTGACAAGGGGAGGTTGAATTAGTGCTCTGCCCTGGGATGCTACCCTTATTACGCCGAAGAACTACCCTTCGAGTGCGTTAGCAGGGTTTGCGATAGAAACGATTGTTGACTTTTCTTTATAAGAGTGCATATCTGGTCATCACAAAAGTGAAAATAAAGAAGAATCTGCGTAAAAACACACATAAACAGGTCAGAACGGCTAATTGGTGGGTGTACGCACACCCCCGATTGAAAGGGCTCTTTATGAATGCGTATTTTCCGCCTTCTATTTTGCCGCTTAAAAAGTTAGCAGTCTCTCGGTGTCCACCAACTACTTCAAATGCAGTATAAAAGACGACAAAACAAGCAATTGTAGATATCTATGTAGTTGATTGGGGCTGGCTGAGACCCAGTAACAGCTTGTTTTTGAGCGTTCTTCTTCTCCGACTTTCCACTTATCTTAAATTTTGTGATGACCAGGCCCTTCTCAAAAAAATGCCACAACAAACTTTTTTGTCGCGAACCCTACCCTTAACAGCAATCGCACCATTGAACACAAATAGTACCTCGTAAAACACTAGATAAGCTGCACTGTTCCACAGATCCGGATTTTGTTGATTTTTTTCTGATTTTTTTCTGTTTTTCGCAGATTTTTCAGAAAACAGAAATCAGAAAACAGAAAGGCCAAAACGGCCAGAAAACAGAAAACAGAAATCAGAAAACAGAAATTTCCGCACACCCCTGGCGCGCACACGCCCGTGGGCTACTTTGGCTGTATGGAGCAACACTCTCATTCATTTGAAATCGCAAGGGCTTCAGGTTATATGAGATGTGATTTGTTCCCCAAGGGTAACACCAAGAAATGAAGAGCTTTGTAAAGTGAATTATTAGCTTTAACCATTCCTTATGCAGCCAAAGTCTTCCACATATCGTGGGCAGAGAGTGCTCCCAGAGAGAAAGAAAAGGCAAAAAGACAGTGCGCTTCAGCGTTCTCCAAATCTGCGAATAATCTTAGGATAAGTAAACAGCTTCGATCGCAGCGTAATAGTCTAAAGACAGGGATCATGTGATCCCCCTTCAAAGGATGAGCTCAAATGAGTGGATTCAGTGTGAGCAAAGTGCAAGAGAAGAAAACAAACAGTACGAGGATTCGCAGAAAATTTGTATGTGCAGTACTCGTTTTACGTATGTTTTGTATCCAGCAATTCACCAGGATTGTAAATCAACGAATCGTGAAAATCCCCATGAACTTCTCAAATATTGGAGAAAAAACTGATAAAAAAAACCTCTTGAGTATTCAATTGTGCCTGTTGGCGTGTATTGCTCATTGCGGACAAAACATCGAACCATACGTCGGAAACTCTTTTGCGCTTTGAGATTCCTGGATAAAAGACTTTATTTGATGCTTCGTGCACCCTAAAAACACTTCAAAAACGAGAGGGTTAAATGCACATGCTTGGATATTAGAATTTATCGGGATAAAGATTATTCAAAATTCGGCTACCGTTCCTTGGCTCAGACAATAGCAGGCCCCGAGCGCAACCGGCTCCGCCTCTCCCCGCCCACTGCAACCGAAACGCAGAGCAGTTGATATTCGAACTTGCGGTGCGTTTCGGTTGTGATTGCAACGTGCAGTGCGTTCAGGTTGCTCTCCGGGCCACATGCGTTGACTGACGCGCGCATTTCGAAATAGGATGAATCAATTGAAACAAGGAAGAGCATCTGGGCTTCCTGCGATTTTTGAGCGGGATTCTAACTGTTTCTCGTGTGGGGCTTGTAATTGATTTCCTCTGCTTCATTTGTGCTCAATATTCGACCATCCTAGAATTCACTATATTCTTCATTTGTGCAATATTAAGACTGTATTCAAAAAATGAAACGTTAACATGACTTTCCGAACACTCTTTGCAAATATTCATGGAGGAAATATTCCGGATTTATTCAACAATTTGGCAAAAATGAGAAAAATGAATCGCTCGGATATTTGAAGGCAGTGGTCGCGATCAAATATGCTTGTCGCCTTTTTCTCTCTAAACCCTTTTCTGGGTCTCGAGTAGTAGAACCTATGAGAAAAAATCGCCAAAAACCACTGTTTTAGGCCAAATTTGAAGCCTGAACTTTCTTGTCTTTTGATGGTGGACGAGCCCACTCCACATCATCGGCATCGATGACCTCTTATATCAAGAACATCAACTGGCTTGGAATTGAATTTCAATCAATGAACCTTCAAATTCATGTAAACATCTAGTCAACAACACTGACTAGAGTGCTTTCTTTCATTGCTCAACTGTTTTTATTAGGTGGATTTGCATTTATTTCTTTCTTCTTTTGGTCGGCGCTGTGCACGTGTGCACTAATTGGATTCTTTGGGCCCTAAAAACTCTAATTCTAGACCGTTATTCACCGCGCTACCTTCATAGTTTTTCAGCTGTTTTTGATCTAAGTTGATTTTTGTAGTTTTTTCGATAACGTTTTTCATCGTGAACACTGCCTCTAAAGTTAATCATCCACTCCGAAAAATTAAAAAGTCTGAAAGCGAAAAAAAAACAACTGATTCGGGAGGGGCAATTGGATTTAATACGCATTTTGAGTGTTCTAAAATACGATACTCAGCTTATCATCTGTTTCCAAGTGAAATTTATTGCCATTCATCGCGTGCATCTGCTCCCGTACGCTGCGTCTCCTTCTCCCCACACTTTCTCGCTGACTCTATCTCGCTCCGCATTATTCATATTACCGGTACATGATTTGCACGGTTGCCTTGAAGATGTTTAAAACAAATATGTGTCATGCTTACATTTAATGTTTGGAATAAATATGTGTCATGCATACTTTTCATTGTTATCTTTGAATCGTTCAACGAGATCATTAGAAGGACTGAGAAAGGGCGGATGTTATGAATACCTAATAATTTCAGGAATTCCTGGAGAATACCTAATAATTTCAGGGAAATATACCTAATAGTTGGAGGAAATCAGGTGAAATCAGAAGATTAATGGGTGAAGTTGTGAGGGAAATTGTGACGGAATCAAAATTCTAAGCAGGGGAAAGTGTATCAAGCTTAAAGGTATTTCATAATCAGCACTAGCTTAGAAAAGGGACAATTAAGGGTCACATAAATCCAAGGAAGTTCAGAAGAGTGGGTTGATTCGGTGAATGTGTGGAAATCGTTGGATTCTTCCTCGAAAAATCGATTAGCTAAAATGGGTGCGATAATCGATCAGCGAAGCGTCTAAATCACTTCGAGGTATCGATTTTTGCAACTGTGTGGCTTAAATCGGTTTATAGTAGGCGCCCGGGCGCCACCATCTACGCTGTATGATATACTGTGACGTCATCAGCCTACAGTTGCGCTCAGGGCGCTGCGTGAATCAATCTCGTCGGTAGCACCCGGAGCGCAACGTATGCGGCCTGGATCGCAACATATGTGGCCCGTAAATTGCCAAATTTGTCACCCTGAGCGCAACATGGACGCGGCTCCGGGTGCATTCGGGATGGGCTCAGGGCCTGCTATTGCCTGAGGGGTGAGACGAACATTGACTGTTCCGACACTGAGCAGGACATCTGTCATATGACGTGGACGGGGTGACCCATTGGGTCGGCTGGCCCGCAGCATTTTCACCCACTTCCCGACCGTTTTTCGTCGCACTTCCGTCCTTACTCTTCATAGGAGGACCCGAAGCTTACATTTCCACCTAAAACGGCCAACTTTTTCTTCGTGAACAAAGCCTATAAGGTTGCACGAACTTCGTGAAGGTTTCTGGGGCGTGGTTCCAGCCGGCCAAATGAGCTTGATTGCCTCTCCTATGGCAGACTTAGAATCTTTCCTGCAAACGGAATTCGGGTCAGGGGCTCTCTACACACAAAGGGAGGAGCACGGACGAGATTCATTGCTGACGCAACGTTCGCAGCGGAATTTTTTATCTGATTACCCCATCACAGAAGCGCGCTTGCCACAAGCTGGCGAGATTTCATGACATTTCATGTGTTTATTGATATTCACATGACTATTTCTTTATGTTGTAGAATGCTGCTGTCCCTGAGCCTCATTATTGTTCACAAGGTTTATTAGTCGAGGCTGCAAAAGGATCAAAAGTTTGGCAAGCGAAAGTTTCAAAAAACTTGTGCAAAAAGAAACTCTTTTCTTCCAAAATTCTTCTTCCTGGTAAGCTTTCGGCGCGTAGTGCCTCCGACAGACCTTAAATAACAAATATGATTGAAGCAGTGGTGCTGGTAAAGTACTCTTAAATAGCCGTAAGTGTGCAGTGGCGCTCTAATCATATACTCGTGCCAGTTAATGGATAGTGTATTCACGAAATGAGTTGATAGACGTCACGCAATTCCTCTCTGCTGTTTATTTCGGAGGATAATCTTTTTATCTCAACCGCTTCCATAATTTTCCTTTCCACGATATTTTCTACAGCGCGGTGCAAAACTGTTGTTGTTAGCTTGGGTAGAGTACCCTGCGCATGTCTAGATGTTCTGTGGCGAGAAAAGCTGTTATTCGGATAGGAGGCTGGATTTTGTCAAGCTCTACGATGCTCGTCTAGGCGTTTGTGCAGAAGTCTCCTAGTTTCTACTACATATTTTTCCCCACAGCCTTCACAAACTATGAGGTAAACAACCCCCCTCAATTGGCATATTTTGCTATCACTGCAATACAAATATCCTGGTCTCCCACATCTCTCCTCATATGGTCTTGAGAAGGTGGGCAGGTCTCTCAGATGTATTTATTTATGTTTCATAACCCAGAGCCAAACTGGTTGTCGGATGCAACGATCCCATCACTACATCTAAAATGGTGCTCGATCTTTAATATTACACTTTCTACAAATATCAAGCGGTACAACGGCACGAGATCATACAAGAGTTATTGAAATGAGTGTCCAGGATAAGATAATGAGAGGAACAATCCAGGAACATAAAGAAACGTCATGTGAAAATGAATAAAAGCATGAAAGCCCGTAAAATCTCGTGAGCTTGTGGCAAGCGCGCTCCAGTGATGGGGTAATAGGACAAAAATTCCGCCGCGCGCGTCGCGTCAGCAAAGGATCTCGTCCGTGCACCTCCCTCCGTGTGTAGAGAGAACCTGACCCACGGAATTTCCTTCACAGTTTTTCCCGACTCGACTGACAACACGCTACCAGACCGGCATTATCTGGTATCTATACAATCCATGGCCCGTAGTGAGTCCGACGAAAAATTCAGTCCAGCGTAATTGAATCCATGTTCTGAAAAAGTCCGCACATATTTCAGACGTGCATGTTATGGGATACCGACCTGGGCTGAGTGAAATAAGTCAGCAGCAAACAAGGTCAGCTGAATCCACTCATTCAGATCTAAGAAGACTCAGTCAGCTCTGACTGACTTCTTGGCTAGAGAGGAGAGAAACAGCGTGCAACGTCAGGAGTGCGCTCGTGACTTTTCTAAGGAACAGAGAAGTAACCTTAATAATTCAGAAGAGATATCGGCTCATCAATGTATCAATGTTTATCAATATAAATATCAGTTTAAACTTAACCAGCATTTCATCGATCGAGAAACGGAGAATGGAGTAGGTCGATCAGTGAATGACTACGTACAGCATAAGGGCCGGTTGTTCTTATAACCACAGTTATCATCAAGTCCTCATCATCATGTTTTTGCGAGAGCGACCGCTTGAATGTGATCTACCGCCGGACTCGTCTGAGCCCTGTCTGATTTGAATAATTTCGTGCTCGTCTTATCACCCACTCGGATAATCCTGACTGAGTGGTGGGTTAACAAAAGGCCTATAGTATCTGATGAAAGGTTGTCCGACGTCGTTCGACAAAACGAGGGGTAAAGGCACGAAGGCGAGTTCAGTGATTTCCAAATAATTCCGGATTAGGTCACTACTGTATAACGCATGCCAAGCGCGAGACCTCAATTTCTCCAAAATACGCGACATACAGGAAGAAAACACTCCGGCAAGCCCGCAGCAAGAAACCACTTTGGCTCGCCCTTTGGGAGACCACTGGGCTCAACAGTGGAATGAAGAGTGATAAAATTCAATCAACAGCCTCATTTAGTCCTGCCTTCTGATCCTCTTTCTTCAATCCGGCTCACCGTAAATCTGTTGCGAATGTTGGGAACTGCAACCTTTAGACAACACGTCCACCACCCTTTTACCACATTAGTTTGGGCAAAGTCAACTGCTAAAGCTCCGTTTGTAGGTGTTTGATCGACTCTACATGTATCATTGGGATCAGCGCGTGACCGTCCCAAGATATACATAAAAATCTAAAAACAATCCTAAGGTGTACTGTGCCTTTGTAGGCACAGAGCATCTTCAGAGACGAGTTCCGTGATTTCTATATATTAACAAAATAGGCTCCTTCTTTATAACACATGCCAAGAACGAGACCTCAATTCCATCCCTAAAACGAAATACATATAGGAGCCACTCCTACACGTCCACGACAAGATGGAATTTTAACATGATGCTTTACACGACCTCTTCTGCCCAACAATGACAGGAGGAGCGATGAATTTCAATCAATCGTCTCGTTCTTCCGTAACTTCTGAGTCTCTCTCAATATAGTGTTTCCCCTGCAATCGAGAAATGCAAATGGCGGAAACCGCAGATGGCTGACATTTTGTCCAACATGATTTAGCAACTGATTTTAAGGTGATTCCAAAGTTTCGAAGAATTCTCACGACCACCGTGACTAGAGTACGACGCTGTAAAAAAGGAAACTATTCCTCGGGTGGACGCAGCACAAACAGAAAAATGTTTCCAAGATTTTCCGCGCATCTTGGAGACGGCCGCGCGCTGGCCACATTGATACCTCTGGAATTATACGAACCTCCTAAAGGAGTTATGAGCCGTCTAAAATCGCCCTACCTTGAAGGAAAAACGGTAAATGGACAAGCCGACTCAGGCGTATTACTCTCGTCACACGCAACTGATGCGCGAGAGTAAACCTAGATGAAAAGCGAGGCTGAGAAGGAAGTGAAGAACGAGGGGAAATTCGTCACGCATCTAGATAGTGTTGCTCGAGAAATTGTCCCATCACCGCACTTGATCAACTTCTGAGAACAACGATGGCCCCAATATTCGTGTGCACATAAGGCGTGGTTCATACGCGGCGGGAACGCACTCTCTCGCTGTTCCGCGGTCCTCAACGCTCCCTAGTGCTGATAGGTGCCCGATGCACAGAGAGGGAGACAAACATACACCCGCTGCCTCATGTTGATTCGATCGACGACGGCTGACCTGGTGATCAATCAATCTACTCGAATCCTTGGCTGCTCATGTACCACCGTTTGCGACAGAATTGTTCTAACTATGAGATGGGAGGGCATTAGTTTCGATGTAGGCCCGAGGCTAAATGCTTTAAAGGTAGTGTTCACGATGATTTTCTTCACGAGTTTTCCACTTAAAACAATGTGTTGGCCACCAAGTGTTACCAAAATTACGCAGAAACGGCTTTAAACGCGTTTAAAAGTCTTATTTCAGTGACATTGTTCTCTGGCCTGGACTAGCTGTCCGATTGGATGAACATGTTCACGGTGGTTGTCACCGGTGAGAAATGGGGTTAATCGAAAATGGAAGAATATTCAAGGCAAACAGCATTAGTTGGGGTCTGAAGGAAAGAGCAGAGCAAAAGAGAGTAGCGAATTCCAAAAGACGGGTCCACAAAAGATTTCATTGTCACACCGAACAGTTCCAGTGAGAGTAGAAAGGTTAGTGAGAGTTAAGGATTTGGTGCTCTTCTGAGGCGTTTTTCTCGACTTCTTCGTCATTTCAATTCTACCCGGGAATCAAACAATCGGTTTAGCTATTAATCTCAAAATCGAAGATTATCGTGAACACTGCCTTTAAGGACAGAGTAAATGGGCGTGAGCGCGCGATAGCGAGCGTAAGCGCTCGTCAGCGGCTGGAAAATCGTGTGTTAATGACAACCATCGATTTTGCAAAATTCCCCACTCTCGCAACGTATGGACGCTTCCTAATATGGTGCTCGGTGTCCATAAACACACGAGCAAGCACCTCCTGCCTCGTGTTGATTCGACTGAAAACACTTGACCGGGTAATCTCTCTATCTTTTGTTAGAGACTTCCTCGTTCAAAGCACTTGACATTATAACACTTGACCGGGTGATAAATCGCTCAGGTCGAGTTGTTCGCTGCTAATTTCCTATGATTTACTATGGCCCTGGCAGGAATATGGGGTACGAAGGCATCAACTTTAGAGTGGGTTTGACTCCGTATGCTTTTGATCCTCCTGAACAGGCAGCAGCGACCGTTTATCCATGTCGATTATTATGCTGAATAGTATACACTGGATCCGACTCACTCATTTTCGGATATCCACCCAAATGAACCGAAATTTTCATGATTCAAAATCCGATTCACTGAAAAAACGTCCAAATCCGAATGATCCAAAATTCGATTCACCGAAAAAACGCCAAAATCCGTTTGATCCGAAATCTAAATCACCGAAATGTGCCATGAATCGGATAAAGATTCGGACACCGAACATCCGAAAAATGTCATGATTCGGATCGGATAACGAGTCGGATATTGGTAGATTTGGCATGTCCTGTTACTGAAACAAGCGTATCTGATGCCACGACTAGACATTCCATTCTACAGTAGCGATACAGGTGCGTAGTTACACTGCAGGCATCCAATTGGAGCGCATCGTGAAATTTACGCCGCTTTTTGTTGCGCATCATCAGCGCAGATTTTGCGCATAATTGGCATTAATTCTCTTCGTTTGGGTTGTCTGTGCGAGTATAGGCGTTTCAGAGTGGCGTCGCTGCAAAATTCTTGGCATCGCTCTCTAGAGCGAGAGAAATTGGGCATGACCATGACTTGTCGCCGAATCATATTTCTTTCTCTGTATCTCTTACCTCTCGCCGCCGTTTGTTCGATTGAACAAACAGTAAAATAGGGGGAATAAATATTTTATAGAGAGTTAATGGACAGGTACTAATAAAGGAACATCAACAAATAGAAAGAAACTACGGCGGGACAGCAGCGACAGCGACGAAAATGGTCGAAATCAATTTCATCGCGCGACGTTGCTGCGCTGCAAGCTCACGCACTCTCAAAACGAGGCGGTCGCCCCCGTCGCACGGCACAGTTTGCAGTTTGCGCTGCGTAGCACCCCCCCCCCCATCACTCACACCGTCTCCGCGACAGCGAGTTTTGCTGCGACGCCACTCTGAAAGGCTCTTAGGGGTATTGTAAACTTTGCTGCTGTCATGACTGACAAGCATGCAATATAGCGCAAATCGCTGCGGGACCTGCATCGCAACAACGGCATCGGCCGTCGTAGGCACAGTTATCGCGCGTCTGTCCCAGCGACGCGAACGGAGGGCTGACATACTTCGAATGGGCCGAAGCCTGTCGCTATCGCGGGCCGAAGCTTGCAGAACACTGCGACGAGTTTAGGGTCCAGTGCATATTTCCCGCGACGCGCGACCGCGACAGTGCATAATAGCAATATCGATTCTCGGTCGATTTAGATGACAAGCATTATGTCGCATCGCTCGTCACGGGAAGTATGCACTAGGCCTAAAGGGTGGGAGCTCCGCGACAGGCGGTCGCTGTGAAGAGCGAAGCGACAGTGTGTCGCAAAAGTATACCATACCTCTTATTTATTTATTTATTTAGGAGCGTGGTCAAGCCACGTTAATACTACATTCAACATTAATTGAAGTACAGACAAGAACAAATTACTTAAAACACAATATTCTGAAAAAGAGTTTCATGAAAGATTTACATTAAGTCGAAGGTCAAGAAGGTTTTTGAATCCATTCGTAGTCATGGTAAGGACGTTTTCCTTTACTAATGGACGGAAAATTTTGATCGTTCTATTTGAGAAAAATTCAGATCTGATCTGACTTTTAGCCACAGGCTCAGCTATCCTTAAGCCTCCAAATCTCGTTCTCGATTGTTCATTATGGAAAAATTCCGAGGGATTGAGGTCTACTCTGCCTGTTAGGATTTTGAACATCATTATCAAATCAAATCTTGTTCTCCGGCTTTTAAGGGTAGGAAGTCCGAGTTGCTGGGATCTACTGGCACCATCTGGGATCATAGTGTAACTTAAAGAGAAGCATCTCATCAGCAGCTTCCGCGTGAAATTGTTCTGAACTTTTTCCAGTTGTTTAATGTGTTTCTGTTTGTACGGATTAAAAACTGTTGTCCCGTTTTCAACAACAGGCCGAATATAGGTCTTATAGGCTTTGATGAGTACATTCTTGTTTTTTGTCTTGAGTATCCGGAAGAGATTGTACGTACGAGCCATAGCCTTTTTTACTATCATTTCATAATGAGACTCAAAATCTAATTTATCATTTATCAAAAAACCTAGATCTCTAACTTCTTTCACTATTTTTAGACTCGTTCCGCCAACATAGTAAAAGCTTTCCAATGAACTGTTTCCAATCTTAAGTACATAAGTTTTTTCAATAGCTAGTGGCAAATTCCACTCATCTGACCATTTATTGATGAAATCTATTGCTACTTGCAACTTGTTTACATCTTCTGAGGACTCAATGGTTCTATAAATTTTTATGTCATCGGCATACATCTTACACGTAACATCAAATCGGGCCACCCTCTCAGGAATTTCAAATGTGTATATTAGAAATAAAATAGGGGACAGTACGCCACCCTGTGGCACGCCACTGTAAGCATTGTACACAGGCGAATATGAGTTGCCTACTCGAACCTGGTAGGTCCTGTCTCTGAGAAAACTTTGAATCCAAGATACTATCATAGGATGTATGCCAATGGCTTTAAGTTTCTTCACTGGAGTTTTTTCCAGTTTCTTATGGAGCATTGGGGGTATGATTGGCTCCCAGAAACCATGTGTATTGATCAAACGGGAAATCCTGTTTTAGGTTGATTAGACAGGAACTCACGAGTATTTACAGAATCGATGGGAAGGACTGATACTCATGATACCATACTTATCTATACTAATGCTAACATTACACTCACTTGAAAGAGATTGTGAAAAGTGATTGTATCTGTAAATTTGGAAATATTCCGAGATAAAGATGATTATCAATGAATTCTTTTATAAAAGGTAGAAAAACGTTTTTTTTTCGAAGATTTTCGCCAGACTATCGATTTTCGATAGACTTTTAGAATTATACCATCTTTTATCCGACCGGATATCCGACTCGGATATTCGGACTCCGCGACTCACCGAAAAAATGGTCGAAATCCGAGTGATCCAAATTCCGAATCACCGAAAAAACGTGATTTTCGGATTGATCTGAGATCCGACTAACCGTCTCGCCTCCCTATCCGAGTGACTCGGATTACCCGATGTTGCTATTTTGAATCTATCCGTTTGAGTCGGATATTCGCGAACTTTGATTTTTGAGTTATCCGAAATCCGAGTATCCGATTTTTTTTATTTGGACTCAATGTATACTGAATAGGCAGGAAGTTGGTACGCTGAAACATGGTGAAACTCATAGAACAAAAACCAAACCACTCCAGCCGCTTCGCGGCTGGAGCGATTTATACTGGCAAAACAGTATGATGAAATAATCTCCAAGTTCGACTCTCGATAAACCTCGGCATCAGAACAATGTGTTGAACGTTCGCCTGTAGAACGCACGAAGTGGTAGGATGACTTTGTTGACTAACGTTTCGGCGGATTCGCCCTCGTCGGAGTCTGAAACGGTCAAATTTACTTGTAAAATTAATCGGCCAAATGTAGATACTATCCTACAGAAATTCAGACAAATTTTCCAAAACGAATGGCACGGAAACATAGAACTGAGTGCCATACCTGTTCAAAAGTCCTCAGAAAACCATGTGATCAGGAGAACAACAAAGCGGGTACCAGAGTGACAGAAAGTACCCTAATCAGAAGCCGAGTCTGATGTAGGGTTGGAGTTCCCGTGTTATATTTATACCCTCGCAGTCTTACAACTGGGTCCTAGCTTCTCTCCTTCTCAGTGCGTCTCTACTTATGTGATGCGCAGGGTCATCTGCGGTCTCCACGAACTTCAAGATCGACTCCGTTACAGGGCAAGGATTGACTGTGGGCCTACAAGCGCAGGGCAGGTTCGGGCGTTTCCCCCCATCCCGTTCCCCCAGACGTACTTCAAGCAGCAAGAACCCAATATACGCGCTGATATCAATTTCCGCCTCTTCACCGATGAAGTTTTCAGAGTTCTCAGACGGTTTCAAGCAGGCAAAAGCGCTAAAAACCTCAGCCACTCCCAAATCCTGGGCTTGAACGAGGTTCGAGAACTTGTGGCTTCCAATACTATACGGCTGTCCGTTAGCGACAAAGGAGGAGAATTTGTTGTGACACCTCACGATATGGACGTGGCTATCACCGAGCATCATCTCTCGGATTCGTCTATCTATCGTGTAACCTCCGAAAAAGACTTTAAGTCGCAATACCGCAAGCTAAACAGGTCCTGTGTTATGGAAGCAAAATCGTCTGGGCTAGCTCAGCCGATAATCACGCGCTTGAAAATTGAGGTTCCTACATGTCCAGTATTGTACTTGCTGATAAAAACCCATAAATTCGGGTCAACGGAGGACCTCACACTAATTGATCCAGCCGCAATCAAGGTTCGCCCCATAATTAGCTGCGTGGGTGGTCCCACCGACCGGATAGGGTGGTTTCTCAGCTCAATACTAACCCTGCTTCTTCAATTCGTCCCAGCGCACTTACCCAACACGCAAGCCTTTCTAGACCATTTCCGGTCTGCAGAACTCAGCAGCAACTGTGTAATGGAATCCTTTGATGTTACAGCGATCTACACCAACGTTAGTAACGATGCGGCTATGGAAGCGGTTTTTGAGCTTCTTAATCAACATCAGAGCCGTATTAACATGCACGGGTTTTCTGTACACAGCCTAATGGTTCTTCTCAAGGATTGCCTCGGTTGTAACGTTTTCAAATGGGCGGGCAAATATTTTGCGCAGTTAAGGGGGCTGGCTATGGGCCAACGGTTGGCACCAACGCTTGCTATCGCTTTCATGGCGAAAATCGAGGCACCCGTGCTCGAATCTGTTCCGTTGTTCTACCGGCGCTACATCGATGACTGTCTCATAATCTGTTCAACGCAGGACGAGATGGACAAATGTTTCGCCCTAATGAACAGCCAGTCAGAGCATATCAAAATAACCCGGGAAAAGCCGTCAGCGGGCTGGTTACCTTTCCTAGACGTCCAAATTAAGCTGGTAGGGGGCAGTAAAACCACAAAATGGTACCGCAAACCATCAAGCAAAAATATTCTCGTCCACTGGCGGTCCGCGCACCCTACACAGACAAAAAGAGCGGTGGTTAAAAACATGTTTCGCACCGCTAAAAATGTGTGTTCTGGCGGAGAAGAGCGTGAGGAGTCGAAAAGGCTTGCTAGCCAAATTGCGACACTCAACGGCTACGAAACACATTTAGGAAGGACTAGGCCCACCCACGGCGGCCATCGGGGCCGGAACATGCAGCAAAGCGATAAAACCCTGTTCAAAATGCCCTTCATTTCGGTAGAGGTGAGCAGCGCTATCAGGAAATGCTTGCGCGGGGCGGGATTGGAAGACTCTGTATCTTTACTGACCATCCCTCCCAGTAATTTAAAGCAGCAGTTGGTCCGCAGTCGCCAATATGACCGCGCATGCGTTACCCCACATTGCGTCATCTGCCCAGCAGGCAAGGAGGGCGACTGCGCCGCTTCGGGCGTAATCTACATTATCACATGTCAGAGCTGCGGTGAAGAGTATATCGGAGAAACGGCTCGCCCCTTACATGTGCGAATTAAGGAACACCTAGATGGGAAAGAAAGGTCGCGGGTCGGCACTGCACTGGGTTGCCACAGGGTTAATTGCCATGAGGGAGATGATTTTGAGGTGAGAGTGGAGATCCTAGCGCGGGAGGCCCAGACTAGTGCGCGAAAAGCGCTGGAAGCATTCTGGATCAGTGCGAGAGATCCCAAGGTCAACCGGAAGGACGAGGGTATAAATATAACACGGGAACTCCAACCCTACATCAGACTCGGCTTCTGATTAGGGTACTTTCTGTCACTCTGGTACCCGCTTTGTTGTTCTACTGATCACATGGTTTTCTGAGGACTTTTGAGCAGGTATGCCACTCAGTTCTATGTTTCCGTGCCATTCGTTTTGGAAAATTTGTCTGAATTTCTGTAGGATAGTATCTACATTTGGCCGATTAATTTTACAAGTAAATTTGACCGTTTTAGACTCCGACGAGGACGAATCCGCCGAAACGTTAGTCAAGAAAGTCATCCTACCACCTCGTGCGTGCTACAGGCGAACGTTCAACACAGTATGATGAAACACGTACGCTGCTACCTGTTTAGGTTTTCTCAATGCTTTTTATATGAAACAGTGGACTTGAAAATTGTTGTTTCTCTTCCCGGAACGAGCGAGAGCGGGCTTAAGCGCGCGTGTGCGAAATATGTGCCTTCGATGACCATTGATTTTGCGTAATCGCGCGCTTTCGCAAGGAGCGAACGTAAAGCACTGGCCCCGAATGACCTTATATTGTTATGAATGCGCTACGGCAAAACTAGGTTACGAGAGGGATCACACTCAGGGTTAGTACGGGATGTGTTCTAACTCTAGACCTGCATCAAAAATTGAGAATTGTGTGTTGACGGTGCAAGTCACCATAACTACAGCCATCACGATCTTGTCGATATACGTATGTCTATCCTTACGGTAATGATCGGAAAAATGAATTAACAAGTAACAGTGATCACAATTTCAATAATGATCCAAATCTCACAATAAATGAAGTAGATGACTTGTGCATAACACCGAGTGAGCTCAAGAGGTAATGTAACAAACCATAGAAAGTATTGGGAACGCTGGAAATTGTGGAGTTAGTAATCGTAGAGGGAATGTGGGTGATGACTCGGCACAAAAGGGCGGCGACCGCAAACACTGCAAGTTCATCAGAAGAGCGAATCGGAACCCCGAACGCCAACATCGCAGGTCCGCGATTTTTACCGATTCCCACTGACGTCGTCTTGGGCAACGTCAAGAGAATATTTCATAGAGGTGAACGTTGATATTTGTATATGGAAATTTCATATAGGATTAGAGCTGTATAGGTTTTTAAAGGCAGCATTTAATGTTCGAATGTGACATGGGGTTAATCGGTCGTGAGTTAACGATCAGTAAAGAAGCGAAAACAACGCTCAGAATAAGCGAAAATAACGGTTCCTAACGTGCGTACAGGTTTAGGGCCGCGGACGAGTTTACGCGCCCTGCTAGATTCCGCAAGCATGTGCTAATGGCAAAATGTGCGAGTATCGATCAGAGTGGCCGTGCGGAATCGCCTGGCAATTTTCCATCAAAAACGCCCTCCTCAGAACGGTTGGGGGCGTGGCGGGCATCGCAGACGTGAGCTTACGAAATTTTCACTTCACAGCCGTGTTTTATCGATTTCTGTCCCATTTTCGGTGTTTTCTTTGACCCTATCTCCTACAGCATCTGTCAGCATTGTGTTTCACAGTGAAAACTCGAAAACGAGATCTATAATGAACACTGTCTTTGAAGGCAAAGTACACCCTCAGATATGAAATTTGTGTTTTCCGTTTAGTTGTGGAGCAGTCCCTTCCTGTGAAACATGTACCAAAAGAGAGATCTCAATTCCTCCGGATAAGCGAGTTATAAGCGACCACCACAGGGCAGACCTCCTTCGCTCACCACCACACGCCACACCCCTCCCTGAATTTGGAACTCATTAGCAGCTAGATGGATGGATGAATTCCAATTACGTCTTCGTTCTTCGCTTCCTTGCCTGTCTGTCTCCCCATCCTGGTTCACTCTCGCAAAACGACTGTGAATGAAGAGAAATACAGGTCTGAGACACTAAATTTCCGCCCTCAAGATATGCGCTTTTTTGGAAAGTCATAATTCCGTTTGTTAGGGGCCTTGAGAGATTTCAGAGAAGCCCTTGCGATGTGATTTTCTCCAAGGCAGGTACAAAACATGAAGAATAGTTTTTCGGTGTCGTGTGCCTTCAAGAAGTTGGAGATTGAAAATTTTGTTTGACCGGAGTGTAAACAAGTTATACTTTAGGTGAACGTGAGTATGGCTTGTATGGACAATTAGGAGGTCAGTACTGAAGTTTTTACCTTCAGTGCCTCACCCAACTAATTATCCGTGAATTCTTCACAGGAGTAGCGGTAAAATGGGGAGAAAGGAGGATTTCGTAAAAACCAACAACAACAGAACCACAGGGAAACAACACCCCTTATCTTTATAGGCCTCACCTCTATTCTTGGACTCTCACCCCTTAACGTCGAAATAACAGATTATAAATAGAGTAGCTCCGTTCGGTTTAAACTAAAAATATATAACGCCTCATTGCACTTAAAGGCGCAGTTCAAGCTCAGAGACGAAAACTGAAATTTCTACAAATTTGTGAAGTAGACCCACCAGAGATATCTCCTGCCACGTGCGAGCTCTCAATTCCTCCGAAGAAGCGAGATATAGGAGTAAGCCACCTTGGGGCGCCCACATCAGGAAGGTAATTTGGCACATCCCTTATACGGCCTTCCGAGCTCAACAGTAACGAGATGAGCGATCGTTTTCGATTCCCCGTTCTTCCCTTCAGTCTCAACCTCTCTCTTTGTTCAGGTCGGCTCGCATACATCGGTTGCAAAGGACGGAAGTTGCAAGCCTCCGACAACGTATCCTTCCGCAGCTCCATTTTTGAGGGGCCATAACTCCGCAACTAGGGGTCTTTTACGATTCCAGAGGCATCATTGGAATAGGCGTGGGAGCGTTTTTAAGATAGGCAGAAAAGCAGGGCAACGACTCTGAGGTTGGACTGTGCCTCCAGAGGCATCGCTAATACCTGTCAATAATCCCATCCAGGGAGGATAAGTGGTGCCAATCTAAGCCAAAATTGGCTTTCGCATACTTTTTAGTGAGGTAGCTCAGCATATGTTACGACTGTTATGCGTCCAAAGCTCTTCTGATCAACGATAAACTTGAAGTCAGAATCCCAAATTCACATTTCGACAATGAAGGAGATGAAACCGAGCAATCGAAAATGTAGGGGTAGATGCCAGGCATGCACATACGAAGTCAGAAATTGAGCTCCGACACTTCTTACTACTTACAATACCGGCCACAACTTCTGTCCCAAAGCGCGTCGGCGACGCGAAATCGCGTCGAAAACGCCGTTTTCGTTCGGAGTGGACTTTTTGAGAACCTGAAAAAACCATTCGATTCCCCTCGATGAGGAGATTCCGATTGTACAGGCGTTCAGACTTGAGAAAAAACTCAAGTCTTCACCTGAAGTTATACCTCTATTTCCCTAAAAGGAATCAAAATCTTTGTGAGTGGTTACTTTTTGATTCTGAAAACACTAATCGCTTCCTCTCATCGTCCTAATTCCAAAAATCTTTCCAGAAGTTTAGAAAATTGTTACTTTGGATATAGTTATGGCATATTTGCCCACTCCAAAGAGTAAGAATGCTCTATCAACGGCGAAACGTGAACGTGAGCATCCCCAGTATATTTGTGTAGTAATTTGACTTAAAGCTGTCTCTGTACCTGGAAAAAAGTGTGAGATTTCACTCCTAATCTTTCTTAGTTCTATATGAATTCCGTTTTAGCGATGGTCTCCCTGCAATTTCTCGGTTCTCCGCGCTCTCACGCTACTGCTCTCTCTCTGACGCACTCCTCGATGCCTGTACTGCTCCTGCTCGAAGACAGTCCCAAACCGAATAGAATTCGGAGTGGAGCGGAGACGGACTGCAGAGTCAGTGTTATGCGAAAATCCCGGTATCTGAAAGACCAAAGGTCGAAATGGGAGAGGAGTAAACATCATGGGTGTTCTCTGAGGTATTGCGAGACGGAACGCTATGGTCGACTCAGAGTGCCAGCAGCAGCGGAAGTTATCTGAACAGGTGGTCCGTATTGAATCAGCATCAGAGACAATCCGAACAGGAGGTTAGTGTTGTGGGTGGTTTATTGTCCTGGTTTACTAAATTCTATTCTAACACTACGCCATCGGTGAGTGATTTGTGAGTGATGCAGACCACACAGTCAGAGGCGCGGTCGTTCTGTATCTGCATTAACATTTATTCTTCAGTCTCTGCGAAGAGTGTGACTCATCATTGAGCAATCTTCCGGGGAATGTACACAAGGAAAAAATCGAATCGTTTTAAGAGAGAAAAATGCATTCTCACCTAGTTGAGAAAAATCCTCCGAATAAGCTCAATTTAAAACAGCAGAGCACGTCGCCTGCGCAAGAACTACCGCGGGCTGAATGATCCTAAAGAGCTTTCAGGAGCGGCTGGCCAGGAAAACCAAGCGTTCGATTGGGAAGGTAACTTTTGTTGTGAAAAAAGAACTTGGAAACCTGTGTTCAATTGTTGTTGCCTTAATTGTAGATATTTTTGCAGTTTCTGTTGAAGTATTTTACTCACCTCGGTAAAAATGTATTTTTTGCTAATAAAAACGTGGATTCAACATTTCCTGGTACTGATTGATTGCCGAAGATTGTTCAATGATGAGTCACACTCATCGCAGGGAACACGAATGCATGCTATTGCGCGCCGCGACCACGCGCGCGACTTGGTGGTCTCGCATCCGCAGAATCACTCACCGACAACAGAGAATTTCAGAATGGTTCTGTTGGATATTTCTTCTTCAAATTGAGCTAATACGGAGGATTTATCTCAACCAGGTGAAATGCATTTTCTCCTAAAACGAGGGGATTCGATTCTTTCCTTGTGTACACTCCCGGAAGATTGCTCAATGATGAGTCACACTCTTCGCAGGGAAACGAATAAATGCGTTAAAGGTACATGATGACCACGCGCGCTACTGGGTGGTCTGCATTATACTTTGTTCCAGATGGAATTTATTTCGAATATCCGACTTTTCGACTATAGTCGGATATTGCACATTTCCGAATATTCGACTTTCGACTGTAGTCGGATATCACCCTTTTCGAATATATTCGACTTTTCGACTGTAGTCGGATATCGCCCTTTTTCGAATATTCGACTTTTCGATTGTAGTCGGATATCGCACTTTTTTCGAATATTCGGCTTTTCGAATAAAAAAAGTCGACTTTTTATCCGACTGAAACAGTCGGATATTCGTCCGATTATTCGATTCGAACATGTAAACTATGCAGTATACTTGTTCCAGATGAAATTTATTTCCGAATATCCGACTTTTCGACTATAGTCGGATATTGCACATTTTCGAATATTCGACTTTTCGACTGTAGTCGGATATCGCCCTTTTCGAATATTCAACTCTTCGACTGTAGTCGGATATCGCACTTTTTCGAATATTCGACTTTTCGACCTTGTAGTCGGATATCGCACTTTTTTCGAATAATCGACTTGTCGAATAAAAAGTCGACTTTTTTATCCGACTGAAACAGTCGGATACTCATCCGATTATTCGATTCGAACAAGTATAGTCTGCATCCGCAAAATCACTCACCGATGGCGTAGTGTTAGAATAGAATTTAGTAAACCAGGGACATAAACCACCCATAACGCTAACTCCTGTTCGGATTGTCTCTTGATGCTGATTCAATATGGACCACCTGTTCAGATAACTGCTTTTTCTGGAGTCGATACAGCGTTCCGTTTCGCTATAGCAATATCTCAGAGAACACCCAGGATGTTTACTCCTCTCCCATTTCGACCTTTGGTCTTTCAGATACCGGGATTTCATAACACTGACTCTGCAAACGGTCCGTCTCCGCTCCTCGAATTCTATTCGGTTTTGGGGACTGTCTTCGAGCGAGGCGGTAGCAGGCATCGAGGAGGCACAGAGAGAGGAGAGAACAATAGCGTGAGAGAGCGCGGAGAACCGAGAAATTGAAGGGGAGACGGTCGCTTAAAACGGATTCATATAGAACTAAGAAAGATTAGGAGTGAAATCTCACACTTTTTCCAGGTACAGAGACAGCTTTTAAGTCAGAATTACTACACAAATATACTGGGGATGCTCACGTTCACGTTTCGCCGTTGATAGAGCATTCTTACTCTTTGGGTGGGCAAAATATGCCATAACTACGTCAAGAAGTAACAATTTTCAACTCAGCAGAAAAGATTTTTGAATCAGGACGATGAGAGGAAGGATTAGTGTTTTCAGATTCAAAAAAGTAACCACTCACAAAGATTTGACTCCTTTAGGGAAATAGGCCATAACTAGGTGAAGACTTGAGTTTTTCTCAAGTCTGAACATACAGTCGGAATCTCCTCATCGAGGGGAATCGAATGGTTTTTTCAGGTTCTCAAAAAGTCCACTCCGAACGAAAACGGCGTTTTCGACGCGATTTCGCGTCGCCGACGCGCTTTGGGACAGAAGTTGTGGCCGGTATTGTAGTCCTTAACACCTACTCGACATCTCATAGAAAGATGATCCGGTATTAAGCAAAGCCTCTTTTTCACGCATAATCCAATACACCGTTGCCTGGCTATGTGCCTGCGCTACCAATCACAGTGAAAACATCTCTCGTACAGAATGAATAACTAAGACCTTCCGCTTTCGACTGATCGCTCGAGGGCTTCTTTGCATTGGTGGACCTTTTATAGCCTGTCTATAGCCAAATCTGCTGTTCTGAGAAACAAAAGGTCTGCGTAGAAAATTTTGTGACCAAAAGAATCACGAGTAGTTTTTTGAACATTTCTTCCATCAGAACCACTCATTTATGTGCTGTATCTATTATTGCGTTCATACTGCATGAAAAAAGCGTAGCATCTTCGCACACAGACAATCTTCTGTCTGTCCATTGAAAGCATTGCCCCGTATAAATTGGTGAACTGTTTTTTGCGCTCAATCGGGATCTCCTGTATAATTAAATGTGCTCCTGAATCTTGACGTTGAAAGATTGCTCCGCAATGAGGCGGAAATGAACGAAATAATATGGGAACGCGACGAGCAGAAGAAAGGCCGCCTTTTTGTGACTGTCTAGTGGGGTAACGACTGTTGAGCTGTTCTCACTCGTGAATGGAATAAAACTATTTCCGGGCATCTGGTCTCCACGGTCGTTTATCACCACAGTCGTAACTTGCCATGGGTAGGAGTCCCCCCCCCTTCCCCCGCGAAGCTCCAAAGGATTATTCCTGAAAGTTTAGGTTCCTGGCAAGAGTAAAGATTTGGCATGGCCATTTTTTCGAAAAATTAGAAATATACTCAGTTAAAAGGGGAAGGCAAAGAAGAATGAAAAAAGGTTTTGAAATATTCCTGAGAACTATTGGGCGTAGAATAATTTGATTCAGGGAAATGTAGTGAAGTAGTTGAAAGTATGATTTCGCAGTCGAGTTTGAACCAACTATTGATAAGAGTTGTGCAAGACGAGAGATCCCATTGTATGAGCTTATCCGTAGAACATATCAAAGCAAAATCACGCGTGATAAGGCAAGCAATGAAAGCTCGTTCGGGAGCTGGAATGCCACGGTCTTCACGTATTAGGTGAAGTAAAATCAACTGTTTGTTCCATATCATGGGTGACTTTGCTTTGATATGTTCTACGGATAAGCTCATACAATGCGATCTCTCGTTTTGCACAACTCTTATCAGTGGCTGGTTCAATCTCGACTGCCAAATCATACTTTCAACTATTTCACTACATTTCCCTGAATCGAATTATTCTACGCCAAATTGTTCTCAGGAATATTTCAAAACCTTCTTTCATTTTTCTTTACCTTCCCCTCTTCACTGAGTATATTTCCAATTTTTCGAAAAAATGGTCATGCCAAATCTTTACTTTTGCCAGGAACCTAAATTTTCAGGACTTCATTTATTTTTCCTAAAGGTTTCCTTTCTAACATGATTCATGCCTGGTGGTGTTAATTCAAAATAGACCCACTGATGACCTGCCTCCCCCCTTCTATGACGTCCTGCGCACTCCAACTGATGGCCTGCACACTCCCATCAATGCCCTGTACACTTTCTATGACGTCCTGCACATTCCCACTAATGTCGTGCACCCTCTCACTGATGTCCTTCACCTTTTCAATAAGGTGATGCACACTCCCACTAAAGTGCTGCAAACTCCCACTGATGTCCTGCACACTCCCACTGATCTCCTGCACACTTTCTACGGCGTTCTGCGCAAACACATTTGGGTCAGAAGCACGCTCCTGCCGATCATTTTTTTCCGCAGGGCTATCGTAACCCGCCTTTGGAAAAATTTCAAGTGTCAGCTTGGATGTGAGCACATCGTAGTAGCCAACAATCATGTTTGCACAATTTCGACCTCCTAAGCCAGTTCCCAGTAGCTTCTCAAAGAGAGCGGTGTGTGAATGAATGCATACCGCTCCTCTGTCTTTTTATACCCCGCATGTTATGAGCGTGTGTTATCGTTTGTTAATTTTTTGTTCGTTTTGTTCGAGAATGGTTACGGTAGCCCTGCGGAAAAAAATGATCGGCACGGCTGTGATTGTATGAATGAAAAAAATCCAGAAGAGACCTTGCGTTCCCTATCGCAAGTTGGCGCAAACTCGGTGCCACATGCTATAACATAGGTGCACCGAGTTTGCGCCAACCTTCAACAGTGAACGCAAAGTCTTTTCCGGATCCACGTCGACGTTATTTGCGTCCCGCACAAGTTCTACGGCGTCCGGCGCACTCCCACTTGGGTCCCACACACGTTCTACGGCGTCTGGCGCACTCCTTCTGGGGTACCGCACACTATCTACGGCTTTCTGTGGCGAACTTGCGAGTCACACCGTGCGGCAATTCAAAAAGTACTTCTGAGATCCCGCCGTATTGATAGAAGCGTTGCCCCGTCTCAGAAAGCGTCCAATCCTGAGCAAAAGCCAATCAGTAACGGTGTTTATTTCATTAGTTCATTTTTACGAATGAGTAAGCGTCGGATGGTTTATAACAACATGTTTACGTGTTTTTGTCTTGCTTGACCCTCAATTTTGAGGTCCCGCAAAAATTGAGCTACCAACTTCAAATTTTGTCAGGAGCTGGCGGCAATCATAACAAACTCCCTGGCCAAAAATGAGCTTTCTAGCTGAACTATAAGTGTTCCAACAGGATCGTGTACGCCAACTGAAAAAAAGGGTGATGAACCCTTTTACCGACCAAAATGACGTGGTTCTGACAATTTTTCTCAAATCTCAGGTAATTATTCGGGACCATTTTTTGAACAGTTATTGAGCTTCCTAAAGTATATTCAATGTGAAAAGAACGGTCTTCCTACGTTAACTCTGGACCCTGATATTGAGATCAGGGGGTTGCGCGATGTCGAATCAAAGCCAGATCTGATGAGCGCTTCGCGCTCACCACAATTCTGCCAAACACTTCTCTCTTTTAAAGGCAATGTTCACGATAATCTTCGATTTTGGGATTAATAGCTAAATCGATTGTTTGGCCCCCGGGTAGACATAAATGACGAAGGAATCAAGAAAAAAAGCACTAGAAGGTCACGAAATTCTTTGCTCTCACAGGAACTGATCGTTGTGACATCTTTTGTGGATTGTGGTGAGCGCGAAGCGCTCACCAGATTTGGCTTTGATTCGCCATCGCGCAACCCCGTAATCTCAAGTTCAGGGTCCAGAGTAAACGTAGGAAGACCGTTCTTATTGCATTCAATATACTTTAGAAAGGTGAATAACTGTTCAAAAAATGGTTACCTGAGATTCGAGAAAAAGTGTCAAAACCACGTCATTTTGGTCGAAAAAATGTTCATCTCCTTTCTTTTCAGTTGGCGTTCACGATCTTGTTGGAACACTTATCGTTGAGCTAGAGAGCTCATTTTTGGCCCGGTAGCTGGTTTTGTTTGCACCTAGCTCCTGTCAAAATTTGAAGTTGGTAGCTCAATTTTTGTGGAACCTCAAAATTGAGGGTCAGGAAAGTCAAAAACACGTAAACATGTTATTATAAACCATCCGACGTTTACTTATTCGTAAAAATGAACTAATGAAATAAACACCGTTACTGATTGGCTTTTGCTCAGGATTGGACGCTCCCTGAAACGGGGAAACGCTTCAATCAATACGGCGGAATCTCGGAAAAACTTTTTGGAACGCCGCACGGTGTGGCTCAGGAGTGCGCCACAGAACGCAATAGATAGTGTGCGGGACCCCAGCAGGAGTGCGAAAGACGCCGTAGGACGTGTGTGGAACCAAAGTAGGAAAGCGCCGAACGCCGTAGAAAGTGTGCGGGACCCAAATGGGTGTGCACAGAACGCCGTAGAAAAATTTTGGGACCCAAATGGGTGTGCGCAGAACGCCGTAGAAAGTGTGCGGGACCCAAGTGGGAGTGCGCCGGACGCCGTAGAAAGTGTGCGGGACCCAAGTGGGAGTGCGCCGAACGCCGTATGAAGTGTGCGGGACCCAAATGGGTGTGCGCAGAACGCCCTAGAAAGTGCGTGGAACCCAAATGAGAGTGCGCCGGACGCCGTAGAAAGTGTGCAGGACCCACGTGGGAGTGCGCCGGACCCCGTAGAAAGTGTGCGGGACCCAAATGGGTGTGCGCAGAACGCCGTAGTAAGTGTGTGGGACCCAAATGAGAGTACGCCGGACGCCGTAGAAAGTGTGCGGGACCCAAATGAGAGTGCGCCGGACGCCGTAGAAAGTGTGCGGGACCCACGTGGGAGTGCGCCGGACGCCGTAGAAAGTGTGCGGGACCCAAATGAGAGTGCGCCGGACGCCGTAGAAAGTGTGCGGGACCCACGTGGGAGTGCGCCGGACGCCGTAGAAAGTGTGCGGGACCCAAATGGGCGTGCGCAGAACGCCGTAGAAAGTAATCGGTGACAAAGTGAAAGTGCGCAAGACGCCGTAGAAAGTGTGCGGGACCTAAATAGAAGCACGCCCATGCCGATCATTTTTTCCGCAGGGCTACCGTAACCATTCTTGAACAAAACATGATAACGAACGATAACACACGCTCATAACATGCGGGGTATAAAAGGGCAGAGGAGCGGTATGCATTCATTCACACACCGTTCTCTTCGAGAAGCCGCCGGGAAGTGTCTGAGGAGGTCGAAATTGTGCAAACACGTTTGTTGGCTATTACGATGTGCTCATATCCAAGCTGACACTCAGAAAATTTTTGAAGGAGGGTTACGGTAGCCCTGCGGAAAAATGATCGACATGAGCGTGCTTGTGACCCAAATGGGTGTGCGCAGAACGCCGTAGAAAGTGTGTGGGACCCAAATGAGATTGCGTTGGACACCGTAGAAAGTGCCGGACCCAAATGGGTGTGCGCAGAACGCCGTAGAAAGTGTGCAGGACATCAGTGGGAGTGTGCAAGATGTAACAGAATGTGCGCAGGACATTAGTGGGAGTGTACAGCACCTCGGGGGGTGTGTATACAAGTCTGTTGGTACCTGCTCGTTGGTGCCCCTGCTTCTACTGAACCCAGCAGACGTTTGAGTGTACACAGAGAACGTTCGAGCGATATAGCGTGCACAACTATATCGCGAAAGTATCCCGCACATTGCATAAAGGTGTCGCCGTCCGGCACACCAAGGCCTCTGGTCTATAACACCTTAGGATCCGTACCTAGGAAGTTCATGGAGTCTTTGGTCACAAGCCACAGTTTCGCCACCCTGAACTGTCGATCGCTGTCGAGTGATATCCAAAAAACTGCGCTATCCAGACTTCTGAGCTATTTCCATGCACCGTTTGCTGCTTTACAGGAAACCCGCCTCAAGGATAGACCCGTCATCAGCGTCGGAGAGTACACCATCTACTGCGGTAACGCTGACGATAGGAGAGTGGGAGGCTGTGCAATAGCTGTAAGGAAGGATTTCAATGGTATGGTCAAGGAGTTCGGCTCAACGTCGTGTCGGAATGCATTCGTACGACTGCGGGATCACAGAGGATTCAATCTGTGGATAGTGAGTGCTCATTCGCCCACTGAAACCGCCGAAGACAATTCGAAGGATGCGTTTTATGAAGAACTAAATACGTTGCTGGCCAGGATACCTTGTCAACATGCTGTTGTCGTGGGGATTGACGCAAATGCGAAGATGGGACTTGATCAGTAATCCGAAGTACTCGGTAAATGGTTCTACCCAGTGAGCAAACATCGGACAATGGCTACCGCCTTGTCGACTTTTGTGAACGCAGTGGTCTGATTATTGCATCGACATTCAAGAGGAATCATCGCCGCCATCAGCTTACGTGGCAGGGACCAACCCAGCTATCTCCAGAAGAGCAGCGGAAGCGGAAGATGACAACTTTGAAACTACAGCTTGACTATGTCCTGACGAGGAATATTCCAGTATCGGACATTCGAAGATCTAGAGCTGTGTGGGATGTCGCATTCGATTCGGATCACCGTCCTGTTCTGTTGAACTTCACTGCGAGGATTCATAAGAGGAAGCGAGGGGCTCAGCCTCTCCAGAGGATTGACATGACAAGTCTCAGAGATGAAGAGTGCAAAAGGAATTTTCGACAACGCGTTTCTATTCACATCGGAGTACGGACTAAGAAGAAACTTTGCGACGCGGATTCTTTTGTCAAGTGCATCCAGGACGCTTCGAAAGAGGCACTCCCGGTTGTACAGCCTAAGAAGAAGTTCGCCTACGTCTCAGAAGAAAAAACTTCTACCTACAACAGAGTATGTGCTCTCCGAACTGCAGGAAACTTCGTGGAGGAGAAGCGTCTGAGGAGGAAGTTGCATCGGCAGATTCAAAGTGACCGCGAGCGAGAGTGGACGTCTAGAGCTAAGGAGTTCGAGAAGGCTTGGGAAGAGAAGAATCCGAGGAAAGCCTACACGTTGCTGTGACAGTATAGCGGGAAGATGAAGAGATGTTCTCCTGTCTTGAACACTATCAATGGAGTTGCAGTTGGTGATGCGAAGCTGCCAATATGGAAGGATTACTTCAGTTCACTACTGAATCGTCCAGCGCCATCAGTACCTGAGCTCCCGCATGTTCAGAGAGCACATTACGATGTCAGTGAGGAACCGCCGACTGAGTCTGAAGTTTTGGATTGTGTCTGGAAAATGAAGAATGGAAAGGCAGGTGGAGATGACAACATCACTGCTGAAATGCTGAAAGCTCTTCCTCCGTCTGGGATTCGTGAAATGACCAACACCATCCGTGCTATATAGATGAGCGAAAGGATACCCGATTCGTGGAGACATGCGATCATCGTACCTCTTCACAAGAAGCTATCCGTCACGGATCCTAAGAACTACAGAGGAATCTCTCTACTTCGTGTCATGTACAAGGTTTTAGAACGTATCATTCTCGAGCGACTTATCAAACATCGTGAAAGAACGACCAGAGATGAGCAAGCCGGTTTTCGACCTGGAAGATCGACCATCGACCAAGTGTTCGTCGTGAGAAGAGTAATTGAATCGTGGCAGCGGTATTCGAAGCCATTACTGCTTGCTTTTTTGAACTTTGAAGCCGCGTTCGACTCTCCTCATCGTGATCGATTGCTCAGTGCTCTGCGAGCAGATGGAGTCCCGGAAAAGTATGTTCGGTTAATCGAGGACATGAACAAAGGAACAACAGCAGCAGTTCGTACACCTCTCGGATTTACGTCAGCTTTCGAGGTGAAAACAGGAGTAAGGCAAGGAGCCGTTGCAGGACCTTTTCTTTTCAACTTCGCCGTTGATGACATCATGCGTAGAGTTGCAGAACAGTTTCCTGCGGATGTGATCCTAACACCATCAGGACGCTCCCTTGTCGACCTGGAGTACGCCGACGACATCGTGTTATTCGCTGAAAACAACGCAAAACTGCAAAGGATTGTGAACCTCGTTTCGAAGTATGCCGCAGCCTATAGACTTCGTCTTCGTCCCGACAAATGCAAGCAGATGTGGGTCTCTCAGAGGCCTTCAACGGGAGTTTGTGTGGACGGACAACGTATCGAACTGGTGGACGATTTCTGTTATTTGGGCTGTTTGCTGAAGAACGATGGTAGTTATGCAGCGGATATTCGACAACGATGTGCGAAAGCTACGTCTGCATTTAATTCTCTGACCAAGTGTTTGTGGTCTACCACCATCGCGAAGGAAGTCAAGTTGCGCGTCTACCTATCCGCTATTCGCCCTATCATGATGTACGGATCGGAGACGTGGGCAGCACCGAAGACGCAGATGGAAAGGTTGGATTGCACGGAGAGGAAGCTTTTTAGGCGTTTGCTTGGATATTTCTGGCCGCGTGTATGCCATAACGAAGACCTTTACAAGGAAATCGACGCAGTACATCAACGCTTGACACGAGGGAGGTGCCAGCATCTCCTAACGCCATCTCAAGCAGCAATGGAAAGTCGACTTCGACTGCTCGGGCATATACTAAGAAGAACGCCGGATCGTCTTGTTCAACACGCTTTAAGAATGCTTCCAAATCCTGTCTGGAAACGGCCACCTGGGCGTAGGCGAAAGTTCTGGACGGATGTGGTTAAAGAGGATTTGAAGTCACTCGGCATCGAAAGACAGTTCAGGCGCGTTGTTTCGTTTCGCAGAGAATGGAATAGTGACAGCTGGATGGAATGTGTTCAAATTGTGGCTGAAGACCGTGAAAAATGGACACGGCTGACTACTAGGACGGCACACCTCGGTGAAGATGCGGAATGACCGCGCCAGGCGAAAGCCAACCGACTAAGTCAAGTAAGTAAGTCAAGTACAGCACCTCATAGAAAGTGTGTAGGACATCAGTGGAAGGGTGCAGGACATTAGTAGGAGTGTGCAGGACATTAGTGGGAGTGTGCAGCACCTCATAGAAAGTGTGTAGGACATCAGTGGAAGGGTGCAGGACATTAGTGGGAGTGTGCAGGACATTAGTGGGAGTGTGCAGCACCTCATATAAAGTGTGTAGGACATCAGTGGAAGGGTGCAGGACATTAGTGGGAGTGTGCAGGACATTAGTGGGAGTGTGCAGCACCTCATATAAAGTGTGTAGGACATCAGTGGAAGGGTGCAGGACATTAGTGGGAGTGTGCAGGACATTACAAGGGAGTGTGCAGCACCTCATAAAAGTGTGTAGGACATCTGTGGAACGGTGCAGGACATTAGTGGGAGTGTGCAGGACATTAGTGGGAGTGTGCAGCACCTCATATAAAGTGTGTAGGACATCAGTGGAAGGGTGCAGGACATTAGTGGGAGTGTGCAGCACCTCATAAAAGTGTGTAGGACATCTGTGGAACGGTGCAGGACATTAGTGGGAGTGTGCAGGACATTAGTGGGAGTGTGCAGCACCTCATATAAAGTGCGTAGGACATCAGTGGAAGGGTGCAGGACATTAGTGGGAGTGTGCAGGACATTACAAGGGAGTGTGCAGCACCTCATAAAAGTGTGTAGGACATCTGTGGAACGGTGCAGGACATTAGTGGGAGTGTGCAGGACAATAGTGGGAGTGTGCAGCACCTCATATAAAGTGTGTAGGACATCAGTGGAAGGGTGCAGGACATTAGTGGGAGTGTGCAGGACATTACAAGGGAGTGTGCAGCACCTCATAAAAGTGTGTAGGACATCTGTGGAACGGTGCAGGACATTAGTGGGAGTGTGCAGGACATTAGTGGGAGTGTGCAGCACCTCATATAAAGTGTGTAGGACATCAGTGGAAGGGTGCAGGACATTAGTGGGAGTGTGCAGGACATTAGTGGGAGTGTGCAGCACCTCATAGAAAGTGTGTAGGACATCAGTGGAAGGTTGCAGGACATTAGTGGGAGTGTGCAGCACCTCATAGAAAGTGTGTAGGACATCAGTGGAGGGGCTGCAGGACATTAGTGCGAGTGTGCAGGACATTAGTGGGAGTGTGCAGCACCTCATAGAAAGTGTGCAGGACATCAGTGGAAGGGTGCAGGACATCATAGAAAGTGTGCAGGACATCAGAGAGAGTGTGCAGGACATCAGTGGGCGTGTGCAGGACGTCAAAGAAAGTGTGCAGGCCATCAGTCGGAGTGCGCAGGACGTCATAGAGGGGGGGGGAGGACATCAGTGGGTTTACTTTCATCTAACACCACCAGGCATAAATCATGTTAGAAAGGAAACCTTTAGGAAAAATAAATGAAAATCCTGAAAGTTTAGGTTCGTGGCAAAAGTAAAGATCTGGCATGGCCATAGAAATATACTCAGTTAAAAAGGGAAGATAAAGAAAAATGAAAAAAGGTTTTGAAATATTCCTGAGAACGATTTGGCGTAGAATAGTTTGTTTTTTGGGAAATGAAGTGAAATAGTTGAAAGTATGATTTGGCAGTCGAGTTTGAACAAACTATTGATAAGAGTTGGGCAAAACGAGAGATCGCATTGTCTGTGCTTATCCGTAGATCATATCGAAGCAAAATCACGCGTGTTGATTTTACTTCACCTAATACGTGAAGACCGCCGCATTACAGCCCGGAAAAGTTCTGATGATTCCCATTTCACGCGTGATTTCGCTTTGATATGTTCTACGGAGAAGCACAGACAAGGCGATCTCTCGTTTTGCACAACTCTTATCAATAGTTGGTTCAAACTCGGCTGCCAAATCTTACTTTCAACTATTTCACTTCATTTCCCAAAAAACAAACTATTCTACGCCAAATCGTTCTCAGGAATATTTCAAAACCTTTTTTCATTTTTCTTTATCTTCCGTTTTTAACTGAGTAGATTTCTATGGCCATGCCAAATCTTTACTTTTGCCAGGAACCTAAATTTTCAGGAATCCTTCCTTTGCATTTATCTGCTTTTTGTTGATACGTTCTTTGCTCTAACTAATACGGATTTACATAACAAATTATTCCAATTTCGACTGACTCCATTTTTCACCGGTCACAACCACCGTGAACATGTTCATACAACTGGACAACAAGTCCAGGCCAGAGATTTATGTCACTGGAATAAGGTGTTTTAGTGCGTTTTTAGCAGTTTTTTCGTAATTTCGGTAACACTCGGTGGCCAACGCTTTGTTTTGAGTGGAAAATTCCGCAACGAAAACCATCGTGACCATTGTCTTTAAGGCAACGTCCGGTCAAACTCTGACCCTACCGAATTCTAGGTTTCTCTGAGAAAATTTGCATTGACCGTGGCGGGACGGCACCGCAACCCGAGACCGTGCCGTGCCGATGTAGCAACGGCACAGTGATCCGAGCCTGTGCCGCGACACTGCTGCAACGGCTCCGGAATCTTGGAAGATTCCTTCTTGTCCGCAACAGTACAGCAACGGCACCGCAATCATGAACGGTACCGCGATAGCGAAGCGTGGGCCTCGCAACAGCTTCGCGCCGGCTTCGCGATATCACCGCGACACCACCGCTATAGTGGCAGACATGAAAAAAAAAGGTAAAGCGAATGATCACGCCCTGTGTTTATCACATGCACAGCTGGTATAAAAGGTGTCTCATCTCACTCGAGTCCTCATTCGGTATTCTGATGCCGGCCCTGGAAGGTGATTTCGAGTCCCTCTCCGGAGGCCAGCATATTTTTGACCGCTGGGGGATAGGGGATCCCACGGCTGGGGGTGGGGCGGTATTCGCCGCTGTACGCAGTGAGGATGCTCACCGCAGACCTCGGCTCACCGCAGACCTCGGCGAAGGCTAAGCCCTTGTCCGAACCTAGGTGGGGTTTTCTCTGGGGGGGGGGGCAGCCAGATTCAGGCACGGTCGCGGCCCGAATCCGGCACCGTCGAGATAGGGTTGAGGTAATTCCAGAACTGGTTTGGGAGCCGTCGCGTCCTGGTTGAGACACTGACGCGGGGTCGATGCAATGGCATAGCTGGTGGAGGGACTCTGGATAGACACTACCCTGCAGGCACCGATTAAGAGCCTTCAAAGCAGGGTTGGTCTGCCGCCGGTGCAAATTTTCTCAGAGTAGATAGTTTGGGCTGGCCTAGCTGACCTCTGTCTGGGCATAACTTATGACAATCTCTTAAATCTTACATCTGGAGAAAACAGCCTTGAAGTCAGGGATTGCGGTAATCACAGAATGATAGTCGTCACCAGAATGTCGGTTTTTACACGACAGTTCAGAAGAATGCAAGGACGATGATTGACAATTGGACGATGAACAAACTTTTGTGACACGGTGGTGCACTGAAATGGTTGGAACAAACTGGAGAAGACGGTTTTTTGGCAGTTTTCGCACGTTGATTGAGATTACCCTCAGATTGTGCTCAGATTCAGGGAGAACCTCGAATTCGAAATTATGTCCAGTCTCTTACTTTAGGAGACATACCCGATTGCCAGCTATGTAGTCGAAAAGGAGTTCAGGCGGAGTGTGAAGGCAAAGTTGTTTACCATGTAACTGAGCGGATTTGTCGAAATGTCCCGAACTCAAAGAACCATTGTGCGCTAATTTAGTGAGAGCACTGCAGCGAGGGCCGATATTTTATTGCCGGCGAGCGTCTCGTTCGTCTCGTAGATTGCCGCCGTTTTTCTACTCCACTGGAGATTTTCGGTTCTATCCATTTGTCTTGCGATGAGGATGGGTTCTGTTTCGCGGAAGGGCTGCTTATGCATGTGTATATGAGCCGAATGACGTTCCAATGCTCACGTTTTATGAGTTATTGTGTGAGGAAAACATAGCGAGCACTAGACGAGATATAATGTGGTCATAGAAGGAGGAAAACTGCCAAAGAGGAATTGCAGGAGAAAAAAGGTTTTTTGTGGCAACGCCTGCTTTAACTTCTTTAGAAATGGTAGATGTATAGAAAAACAAGCGACCTCATACAATACATTCCTTGTAATTCCTAGAACTGGGCATAAACAAAATAAGGTGTAATCAAATCACGCGGGTTTGTTTCGCAAGGGAAATTGCTACTGTTCCACGTGTTATGTCTGCTTTTTCAGTGTGATGTCAGGAAACTCAGTTTCCGAAGTCAGTAATTACTCCAGTTCACCATTTGTTGCACATCGCAGAGCTTACTTTCCGTCCTTGTTTAATACAGGCCAGTGCATAAATTGGCAAAGTGAGTGGAATGAAATCAATTTTCCCGTAATTTTTCTTGGATTAAAGATGGAGTACCAGAAAAGCGAAAACCAGCATTTTCGACACGTGGGTTTGTTTCCTCATCCAGGTTGAGAAGCTGGAAAAGCTGCTAGGAACATCTGTGAAATATAAAGAGAGGGTCTGATAAGTCATCTCCCTGCACAAAAGGGGTAGCAAGGTACAGAAGAAGGCAACTTCAAACAACATGCTGGTCGACAAAGACTTCTATGTAGCACGAGCACACCACGAGAATAAGGGTATTCAACGGAAAAGGCTCCAGCGACGAGGCCAACTTCTAAATATAGTGAAACCCAAGACAAAACCAGGCCTCACGTTGAAAACGTCGTCATATCCGTTGTCCAGAAGCTTCAGATGAAAGTTCTGCAGCGCACATCATACATATTTTCGGATCTACCACAATAAGATTTTCAGCACATTCGTGGTTGAAAAACGTCTTACTCTATAACGCCTGATCATATACGTCTACTTTTCGTTTAAAAAAAGTAGCTCTGGGGTCTTATGCATGAACGTTTTAAATGGGGTCAGGCTATCATATCAGTCATTATCATCACAAAACACTCTTTTAGATCAACTTTGGTAGTGGTATCGAGTGATATGCTAGCCTAACTCCTTTTAAAACGTTCATGCGTACGACCCCAGGTTATTGGACAGCCTTTGGCATATATATGCAATAAATTGCTAATGTTCTCAGAGCTCCCAGGTATTAGGAAACACCTTTTCTTTTGAGACCGCTATTCTGAAAAGAAGCCAGCGCGTAAGCCGTCTTACTACAGACCTGTTAGTGTAACTTCTCTTTTTTCCGAATTTTTGAACAAATTGTCAAAAAAAAACATTGTGGAACATATTGATTTTTTTTTTGATTTCTGCGGCTCAGCATATTTTCGCGAGGTAAGATCAGTGGACATCAGTTTGCTAGAGGGTTCAGAGGACTGAACCAGCCTAATTGATGAGAAGAAATGCGGTGATGTCATGTTTTTTGATTTTTCGCAAGCTTTTGATTGTGTTTTAGTCATAAAAAATTGATGCATAAAATTAAACAGATTGGTCTACATCCGCTTTTGGAGGGAGGGTTGGGTGAATATGTTGCACGGAGAACGTTACAGATTAAGGTGAACAACGTTATGTCACCGGTTAAAAACGTAATTAGTGGTTTTCCCCAGGGTGGCATTTCATCTCCCATTCTTTTTACAATTTATACTGCTGATATTTGCCTCCTTTTCCAAAACCCGCGAAATGCTTGCAAACGATCCGCGGATGATCTCAAAATATACTGTGAATTTATGGAAGGTTATCCATTTTGCCTTCAGCGGGCCATCGACAGTATTGAGGATTGGTCAAAAACTTGGCAACTGCCTCTAGCTCCCGGAATGACAAACTTTTCAGAGTAGAGCGATTCCTCCCAACCCGCATATGAATTAAATGGCTCAACCATACCAATGGTGAAATACCAGGTAGTCGATTTAGGACTCCACTATAACAATGCACTAGATTTTTCTTATCACTTAAAATGATTACTACAGGCATTCTACACCAGATCGCGACAACAGCTAGCTTATATGGTGCTACTCTGCCAACGCGTACCTAGATGCCTTCGAGGGCGCGGCCTGTAACGCCGCCCCATTCCATGTAGCGAGAATTCACGGAATTTAGCTACGATAGCTAAAACCCGCATGTTCTTGTGGAAAGAAAGAAAAATAAATTTGAGTCAGAATAACGAAATCAAAAGTAAAATACCCGAGCGACATCGAGATCTTATAAAACCATATAAAATAATTGTGATGATCAAAACCTCAACAAATGGAAACAAGAAATGTTGAACAATCAAAATATGAAGAAGAACCGTAAAACAATAAGCCACTCACCCCTACTCAAGAGCCGCGGAAAATTGATGAATATGGAATGTCACCTCATATGAACCTCATATTTTACGGCGAGCGGAAAGTTATCTTATTTAATAAAAAAAAACTAGGACTCCGTCCATTCATGAAAATGCCGGTGATAATTGAGTGAGTTTTTTATTTGAATACTCGAATAGATGGTAATAGCAGTGTTAAGGGTAGGACAGAAATCTACCTTTTCATCAGTTATGGAAACCTTGCCCCTCACGTAATGTTTGATGCCAAGGACAGCTGAAACCATTTCGGCTCTGAGGAAATACTAGGATTAATCGGAAAATGGAAACTATTCAACCCAACACTCTATTACGCATCATCTGGGCATTCAGCAACGCGAATAGCCGCATAACAACCTACATGCTTAGTAATGCACATGGCACAAGTGACAGTCGACAGGATAGCGCAGTGGCATTGCTCCCCGTTGTGGAGTGCGCGGAGAATGGTTCGGTCTTGCGTGAATGGGAAGTTTTGAATGAAGCGTTGAAATCAACTCACCATCTTCTGTCCATCACATCACCCTCTGACAACCGAAGTTGCGCTCGAGTGCCACTTCGACATTAATGTTACCACCCCCGGTGTCGCTCTGTGGGACACCATGGTGAGGATAATTTCGACCATTGCGATACTGCAGGCCGTGGGGAAGAAACGGCGATGCTGAAGATCGCAGCTGGGATCGCCTTTCTAGTACGGATCAGGACTGGCTGGGTCGATCGACCGAGTGCTGTAACGAGAATTTGCGTAGAATATGCGGGTGCCGTAGCGAGAATTTACGTAGAATATACGGGCGGTGTAGCTAAAAATTCACCAACTAAGGCTAAACTTTCCGTAATTTACGTGAAATCTCGGGTCAAAATTAGACTAGATGCCTCCGAAACCCTGGGCATCTCCGGTTTCCATGTGAGGCATCTAGCTACGCGCTGTTAGAGTACGATAAATGCCGACAAAACGAAGGCGATGACAAGTGATGGGTCACAAGCCGCAGTCTGCCTTCAAGTTGCCTAGATTGAGCAAATGGATCACTGCAAGTACCTTGGCTCCGTCACTCAAGAAAATAAGATCGCCTCAACAGCTGAAGTTCAGAGCAGGATTGGCCAAGCTGTTTCTGCTTTTGGAGCACTAAACTGGTGCTTATGGAGGCGTGAGAGAGTAGCCGTTGGAACGAAGATGAGGATTTACCGTTCGCTTGTCGTGCCAGTATTGCTGTATGGAGCTGAGACGTGGACACTGCTGAAATCGGTTCTTCAGAAACTCGAAGTTTCTCAAATGCGATGTCTCCGACGGATCCTTCGCGTGTCTTTACGCGACCATGTCATGAATGAGAATATCTGCCTACGTTGCGAGGACCAACCCACGATCGAATGCGAAGTCAGAAAACGTAGGTTGCGCTGGTTTGGTCATGTTTGCCGGATGCCAATAGAACGCCTGCCTCACAAGTTGCTCTTCAGGCAACGACCGTTGGAATGGAAAGTGCAACGATCGGCGCCCAGAAAGACTTGGATTGAGCAGGTGGAAAATTTTTCGGCGAAGCGCAGACTGTCTGTGGCTGATGCGAGACTAATGGCACTGGATGGCTCTGCGTGGAAGGCATTTGTTCGTGATGCACATCTCCCCATGGCACCCACAGCGGCGTACTGGCTCCACGGTACTTCCGTGTTCAACCCTCATAAAACGAAAGGCATTCAGCTGATTGAGAGAGTTCAAAACAACTATACGCAAAAACCTGTGATAAGACAGAACGGATTCCTTTTTCTCTCTCACTCCCAAAATAAGAAACAAATTTTTTGGTCTCCATTCAGTATTTGCGAAGAAAGTTTACCGATGTTTGCTGGGTTTCCAAGATACTATCTGGTCGGGTTTCTGTGCGCACGTCTAAATTCTATAAGCTCGTTTCTTCGAAGACTAGAGGCACTTCATATGAAACATGGAACTCCAAGCCAAGGTTAGACACTAGGGCACATTCATTTACAGCCCGAGCGAGATCTGCTCAATTAGCTCTAAAATCTGACTGTCTTCCTTCAACGCGGAGTTTCTCTTTTTCTGAACGAATGGCAAAAAAGTCTCCGCTCGAGTTTTAAGTTCTATGGTGCTGCGAATGTGTTTCTCAGATCTCAATTTGTGAATGAATCATGTTGTCAGCCTTTCGATTCCTTATTTATATTTGTGTGCTGTTTTTGCTGTATTATTCTATAACGGCTGTCTCAAATGATCGTAAATAAACCAAATTAAATCAAATCAATAAGATTATCACTATTTCTCCGTAAAACGAAGAAAGCAGGTGTTGGAATTGCCGATTAATGCGTCCTATGCTCCATTTGTAAGCCTGGACAACCATTTTGAGCCACATTTGTCTAGAAAGAGTTCATGACAGTCATTTATGTAAATGTGTAGAACAGAAAAAGAATTATCGAATGGCTTACCCACAATAAAGACATTGTACGCGTAGAAAAGCATGTATTATTTTTTCATGTTTTTGTATAGTTCGGCCTCGTCAGTGAACGAAAATTTCGGAAGAGTGAAAAAAAAAACCTTCGAAAGGGTAAAGAAACCCTGAAAAAACCCTCATTCGTAAAGAAAGACGAGCTCGAATGCACTGTAAAAATGGATTTAAGTTTCGCGCCAAAATCGTTTTTGAGTTTTTTTTTGGGAGACCACGTCACTGGCATTTTTGAAGTTTTCTTGCATTTGGGGTTTGTACCACGATTGTTTTCCATGCTGTTTGGCGGTAGCATCAATATTCTATGAAAAAATGTTAGATGATCGAACCAGAACTGCTAGATGCCTGACCCCACATCAGTTTTCATTCAGGTGGCCATAATTTTTTAAGGCAGCGTCCGCGCAGAAAACCGCACTTGGTTTTTTTTCTTCTCAATCCGATGTTTGAACCAAGTGGAGATAGCTGGCAGAGCTTAAGAGCTCAATGCTGCGCATTCATAATGCTATAGCCGCTTTAAAACCGCTCTGTGGTCTGAAAAAGCGTTTTCCCGGTCTATCACGCAGCAGAAGCGCCCCGACAGACCGAGGAAATCCAAAATTCCAAATCCTCGCGTTCAAACTTGTGTATTGAAGGCTTCTTATTTTTAGAGAATTCTTGACAATGAAAAGGTCAAAAGAAATAATCAACCTTATAGTTGTACCATTCAGATAAATTCGAACCAATATATTCGAATAATTGCCATTCGAATACGTATTCATTATCGGAATTTCTAAAATCGCACTATTCGAATACTATTCGAAAATCGGACCTCAAAAAAAGAGGCCATTCGAACCTATTCAAAAAGCGAACCTCAAAAAAAAACAGTCCATTCGAGTTCATTCTATATTCGATATTTACTATTCAAATGGACATTCGAATAGTTTTAATTCCAAATTATTTCGAATAAATCTGCCCCGTCGTCGCTATTTAAAGGAAGTGATCACGATGAAAAACCCAGCGGACGAAAACATAAGAACGTAAAAACCAATCGAACAGAGGTCGACACGACGCGGTCGCGTCGCGGCTTCAGTGCAGTTCAATTGGAGCGCCGTTTCCTCATCTCGTCTTTTTCTTCGCCCATTGCCCAAGATACTGGTGTGCCTCCGATAGACCATAGGGGGAAGAAGTTTTATTCAGTTCTCTTTAAAGCTGTTTTCTTCTAATATTTTTAGGCGATAAGCAAGCAACGCCGATGACTAGCACGACTTCAAGTAGGCTTCAACTATGAAGTTACACTGAATAACCTGGGTTAAGCGAGTATTTTATCTGCGACAGTTTGAGTGGCGATTCTGAGAGGCGATGATTTGCTCGCAAATTTTAAAATTCTGGAGTCACTTTCGATGCTCAAAAGACGGCCACTAGTGTACTTTGGGAAGCGATGAAGGCATGGAATAAAGCTGACCTATATTTGGGATGGGAAAATGAGTGCACATTCGGGAAAAGCCTGAACCGATGGAATTTCAAAAAATCACATTCTGTCGGTCGTCTGCTTGAAGAAGTGGAAATCGTTGATTAGATAGAAGTGACTTGCATGCCTTTTTATGCTTTGCTGCTCGCTAAACCGGCTCAAGGGGAGGTCGAAAAACGTGAGAATGGAAGTCAATTGTCGGTAATCAGTCAAAAAGGGAGAAAAACCTAGACTAGTGGCGAAACCTCGATCATGGTAAAAAGTCATGCACCACGAATTTTCCACCAATGCCTGCATGCAGTATTACCTAATGCTCAGTACTGACTTTGAAATTTCGCGGTGATGTACCTCTCACATCACGTCTTGCCTTCTGGCCAAAATTTAGAGGAATTTCTAGGTCCCTCTGCAAGCGTTCGTTTCGGGTCCGTAATTTTTTAGATTTTCAAACGAAATGTTCAATTTCGAGCTAAAACCCTGACGAGCTCCGCACCACCGTTGAGAAACTGGGCAAGCGCGCTTGACCTTGCACTAGGAAGAAAGAGACAATATTCATCACACGTGCGTGGGTGTCAATTTCACGAATATCCAATAATCAAGACGACCCTGTTGCCAACTATTGTAGTACAAAATATGTATAGAAGGATAAAACGTGGATATACATGAGCGCGGATAGGAAGCCCCAAACGTAACACAACCATATGACACCTTACAACACAGAACGACGGAGCTACAATTTCTGAAAATTTAGCTCCCTGGCATTGTAACGATTCAGAGTTTTAAAATAACCTCGAAATATCTTGAAATTTCTTAAAAAATGATTTGGCGTAAAATAGCCTGGAGTAGTAAAAAAGCTAGGAAATGAAGTGAAATAACTACAAATACGATTTGGCGGTCAATAATAAACAAACTAGCGATAAGTAAAGACAAAGGGATCAGATTTTACAAGCTTCTTCGCTAAACTTATCAAAGCAAAATCAAGCGCGCAAAAAAAGCTAGGTGAACGCAACGCTCCATTCCATATCGCGCTTGATTTTGCTTTGATAAGTTTAACGGAGAAGCTTGTAAAATCTGATCCCTCTGTCTTTACTTATCGCTAGTTTGTTTATTATTGACCGCCAACTCGTATTTTTAGTTACTTCACTGCATTTCCTAGCTTTTTTACTACTTCAGGCTATTTTACGCCAAATCATTTTTTAAGAAATTTCAAGACATTTTTGAAACTTTTTTTTGACATTACGAAATCGTTAATTTTGCCAGGAAGCTAAATTTTCAGAAATTGGCGTATGAATTTTAATTCCTCTGCTGGTTAATAGGTGTCGCTTTCAGTACTTTTCTACCAACCTGTATTTCAACAACCTTTCGAACGTGCCGAAGCGAAAGTTCTGATGCCATTCTAAAAGTTTAATTACGCTGAATCTGCTTTTGCGAAATATGGAATGAATGCACTATCTAATCTTATCCTTTTGCACAGCTGCATTGATGTTTCTTTGGCGATGGTGTTTTATTGCCCACTATTTCGGGGCCAAATTCAGTGTGTGCCTTTACGGACACGCGCTCACAGCACGTCACGCATCGGATCGGTACGAGCCTTCTAGCCTGATAAGCTGATCGACTGAATTCTTTCTAATTTTTTGTCAGTTCTTCTCAACTCTTAGGCATTGTTCTGACTGATTTTCAACGAAATACTCTATGGTTAATAGGCAAGCTTTGCTCACTAATGTTTTGATTTCAGGATTAGCGGGAAACGTCGGCAACGGATAGGATTCTTCAATATTCGGTGAGCTTTTTTCTTTTAGTGCTGATACCCAATTGAAAGTCGTTCTGTGTGGTTTGTTGTCACAGTTCAAATGAAAAACGAAAGAAAAACAAATAGCATTTAGCAGGGTTTCTGGTGAACTGGGTCAACCTGGACAGTTAAAATAGAATAATGTCTATGATCAATGAAAGAGTCGTTTAAAGGCACAGTCCAACCTCGGAGTCGTTTTTCTGTTTTTCCACTGATCGTGAAAATGATCACACGATTTAAATAATACCTCTAAAGTCATTCAAAACCCCAAAAGCCCCTGGGAAGGGAGTTGTGGCCCCTCAAGAGTTTTCTAAATTTGAGAGGCGATAGAATGGAGGACGAGTTGTCCGGTTTTTAAACTTCCGTCAGTCGCAACCGATCTGAGGGAGTGGGCCAGAATAACAGGAGAGTCTGGGAATGAAGGGAAGACCAGGGCTGTTGATCGAAAACCTTCGATCATCTTGCAACTGCTGAGGTCGAGAGATTGTCAAAGAGGGCGTGGTTTTAAAATGACATGAGTCAAGAATAAGTAATACGGATCTGGTTCCAATTAAGTTACAACACGAAATGAAAGAAGGCTGACCAAAATTGAGAGTTTCACCCGTTACCTACATTTCCCGCAATTCCTAAAATCAAAACATTAGCAAATGAATCCTACAACGCATCCTCTGGTTCGGAGACTAATTTGCTATGTTCCTTCGCGCGTTTATGCGGAGCGAGGTTAGAGACAGCGAGAAAGTGTGGGGAGAAGCAGACGCAGCACACCCGCGCAGACGCACGTTATGAACGGAAATAAATTTCCCTCCGAAACAAAGGATACATACATAGATATTGAGAATGGTCAGAATAAGGCCTTAGAAACGAAACAAAATTGAAAACTGGAGAAAAACCCACCCGATCAGCTGTTGCGGCGTGGAAGCAGCGAAAGCGTTGTAATTGCACACACTGAATTTGACCCCGAAATAGAGGGTACGTGGTAAATTTTTTAAATGTTTCCTTATTTATTTTGAGGTCAATTCTGAAATGAGTGAAGATAGATGGAACAGAGTCAGCCGACACAAAATAGGGGATAAGTCGTCCAAAATTACGGGAGGGCGCGGAATCTCGTCCGCGTTTCGGATCTCTACGTATGGGAGGTACTGTGTTTCAAGTGATTCTAAACGTCTTTTCACCGCTGTTTTCTAGTACAGTCACAAGATGTGGGCTCAATATTCGGCTAAATATACTCAAAAGTAACAATTATCGTAAACACTGCCACTTTTGAGGAATAGATGTGTTCACTCTCTGCAACTTCAATCGTACAAATTACAAAATTCCTAGCCAGATGCTTCTCTTAGTTGTGCATACCATAATCATCCCTGTGGAATTTTCTTACCTTTAAAGTCAGGGAGCTCAAGTACATAACTAGAGAGTAACCAGACCTGGTTGCCAGAACTACGCATGTAGCCATGTTTTTCTGATCAACCACCTTCCGGGTACTTGTAAAAGCTCCATTTTATCTGCCCGAGTAATGATAAAAAAATGTTTTTTGTAATGAAAAAAATTCAAAAAAAAATTTTCTCCCAAACTTCTCATATTTGAGGCGCTGAACACGAATATGAGACACGTTTTCAATAATTCGAAAAATAAAGACAGTTTACGGCAGATGAATTTTATTTCAACTACGAAGCTCGCAGCTTCTACGTTCATAACCTTTTCTTTTACCATTACTCGGGCAGCTAGGGCAGGGTTTTTATGACTACCAAGGAGGAAGTCGATCAAAAAGACCTGGTTTCATGGACAGTTCTGAAGACCAGGTCTGGTCATTCCCTTGTAAGTGTCCTTCACAAGTTATTTCAGTTCAACCCAACCCAAGAAGGGGTAGCAATCCCACAGAAGTTTATAATGTGCTAGAACAGGAAAAGTGCGCGCATGTTTTATCTACATGATGTGTAACACAAAAACTTTGAGAAGTACGAGAAAAATAGTATCAAAAAAAGAAATGAATGACAAGTAGCAGGAATAGCCCTTTCGATTGGGGGTGAAGAGGTGAACTATTGGCCATTACGCTGCGTCCAGAAAAGCTCCTATTCAACAAGGTCTATTTACGCCATTAAAAGCTGTACTTTTCAGAATTGGATGATGGTCGCCAAGAACTAAGCTGATGAGAAAATGAGAAGCTTTTCCATAAAAGACATATAGACATGAGTCAGACAACAGCATTAAAAAGCTGCTGAAGTGAGTAACTGCATGGAAAACCCGAATGTTTGTGTGGCAAACCGCATTTACAAGAGTTCTGAGGAGAGCGGCCGGAAAAGGCCATCTTGCGAAACTGAGGATGCGGAGGGGAGTTAAAATGAGGAATGTTTTCGCGTTCGACGATCACCGACCGCAGCCGTCGGCAATTTCAGTGTCCGCTCTCGTTTCAGCTTGAAGGAGTTCCGCAGCATTTCAGCAGAGTAACAGAAAGGAAGTATTGGAATTAAATAATGGAGATGTTTTTTTTGATTAAGTCTGGCATGCTTGACAGATCACCAAGAGGATTACTGCTTCAGGCGTCACCAGTGACGGGAAAGATGAGGCCAAAGTCGTCCTCGACTAATAGTATACTAATTGGACGGCGCTACACTAATCTTGTGTAATTGAGACAGTGGGAAGAAAGAGTAGGGCGTCCAGAAAGATCGTCTCAGCAGAATTGCCTTCATGGTTAACGAACACTTGTCATTATTTCTCTTCGGACTTAGCTAGCAAAGATGTCACATATGCAGAAGAAAAAAAAGGTCCACGGCCTCCAAGACTGACAATAAGATTCACAAGATAAAATGTTGTTAGAGAACTGAGTAAAGTTCGGGCTGTTGGACACAAATGGTCAAGTTTTGATGTATGGTAAGTCTTTCTAATTTAGGGATTCTACGAAGAAGAACAATGGACCTGGTGTAAAAAATCAGCTAACTTGCCATTTGAATGTTTCACTGAACTGATTATACGAGCTTTTAGTAGAATGGATAAAGCTTTCGGAACTAATAAATTCCTGTGGGATTGCACCCACTTTTGGTTTTCATTAAAACTGTAGAGGTTTTTGAATGCTGGACGCATACAATGACCAAACGGCCTGCCAATGCCTGAGTCAGTGTTCTTAGAGTCCCAGTGAAATCTGGCACCAAGTTATCGATCACGTACTCTGGCAAACTGGGGCGTCGACAACAGGTCGATAAGTTGTCATCTCATAAACCGCTCCCTGTTGACAAGTCAAATCGCCGTATTGTCAGCCTGAGACCTGCCCGTTGCCCAGCGACGTCCGCCTGTTGTCGGGCTGTTGACAACTCAATGTGTCGCGTTTAGCAGCCTATTTAGCAGCAGTTTACATCTTACAGGACTGTTTCATCTAGCTTAGGTACTACTCTTACCGACACGCATCGCGGTCGGCGCACCGGCACGATCGGTCCTCCGGCTCGCGTCGCGGTCGGCACTCACACACGCGTCACGGTCGGCACTCCGTCACGCGTCGCAGTCGATACTCCGACACGCGTCGCGGTCTGCACTCCGACACACGTCGTGGCTGGGTTGCCCAGCCTCCACTGGGGTCACCACCGGATAGGCAGGACCTCCAGATGCTGGGAGGGTCCAACGTACCGCAAACTTGGGTTATTGAACCGGCTGCGCTTTCATCATTCACAGCATGCCTGAAAAATGCGGTATTTTCAGGCTTGCACCCTATTTCAAACTGGTCACGTCGAAAACCAGAGGTGAAAAATGAAAATATTCCTCAGTCGTCCAATTACCAGTGTTAGGGTTAGATCTTTCGCATAGGGCGGGTAGCGCATACCTGAATCGACGAGATCATAATTCGCGGCCGTAATTGCTGTGCAACAGCTCGACATCGACCAGAGCATAACTCGCGGGCACGGCCCCGCCGAATATCGGCGCGTTGGCCAGAAGTGACTCATGGTGGGCGGATCAACCTGTTGTCGACGCCCCAGTTTGCCAGAGTAGTGAGATCAGGATTGAATGGCCTTGAAGGAGGACCGATCAATGGACAGTGTGCGAAGATAGCAGCGCCTCTTGACACTGCGCTACCCGCAAGATTAGCTGGTCCATTCCAAGACCGCTTGGAAAATCGTTGGGTCAAGAATTTCAAAAATCGTGTTCAGTGCCACAAAGAGGTATATTCAAATCCACATATGATAAATGTGTCGGCTTTGACTAGACTCGACTACAAACATTTTCGTACGTCGGTAGCTTATCTTTAACTGATAAAAACTTTTCTATAATAGCTCGATCTAATACAGAATGACGGCTGCGGTAAAATTTTCAGAATCATGTTTCGTTTCTCCCTTTCTTTCTGCTAGTGTTTTCGTCTTTGAAGAAATAAGCATTGTTTGAATTCTGTTTTATTGGTCTTGAAACGTTCCACAAGCATTACTGAAATAGACTATCAATTTTTTCGTTCAAATCTACAAGTCTGTAAAAACCCCAAAAACCTCAGAAAAAAGGCACGAACGTCGAATCGGTAACAACTTTCGTAGTGACGCTTCCTGGCCAACATTTGTGGAGCATTAATGGTAAAGCAGTGATCCCGATTGTTCATTCCGTGATTTCAACTACGGAATAGCATGCCTATCGAGCCATTATGACCCCCCACTGCTTCACGCAATATTGCACAAAGCCCAAATGCGGAACGTCAAATAAAATTAGGCCTGTAAGTGAATGGGTTCATGCATCCGAGTATTTGCCCGAACGGCCAAACCCGATTATTCAGAATATTCTATTAACATTTCGTAGTAAAGGCTAAAAATATATAATTCGGGCACCTCGATTCGTTGTGATTTGTGCGAGCCAAATATGAGAAAGAAAGCCGGTTCTGTGGTGAAGGAGAAAATTGGGATCAGAAAGGGTTGTGATTATGGATGAGAGAAATTTCGGCTTCCGAATTTTCGCAAGTGCGGAAGCAGTAACAGGATGTGTGAGGAAACATAACGAAATACTGAAAAAACAGATACTTGGAACGTCATTTCTGAAATTTGAAACGGTTTTTTCACTATTTTTGTTTCAGTTTCCGCACCTGCGGAAGTTACGGAAACAGAGGTACCCTTGATGGGATCCGAGATTTTGAAAGTTTCTATTGCGTTCGGGTGCGACATCAAGGTTGTCTGAAATTCCTCTAGAACCTCTCTTGTGCCCACGTTTTGCGGAGTTTCTTCATTTGATGCAGAACTTGTTAGAAACTTCCTGTTGCTTCAACAATTAAGTTAGTTAATTATTTTAATGCAAGGATTTGATGTCAAAATATCCAACCTAAAAACTTCAATGTGCACAAATCTTGTGCACCTTTCTGTACCTGTTTTTTTATAAAGAAGGGACATTCAAGTTGGCACAGATGGCAGTGACTGTTTTAGATCCCTTTCGACGATGTAGTTCGCGGTGGCGCAAACTACGAGGGAGCCGGCCCGACTGAGCAGTTTCTGCAGGTGGGTGGCAGGATGCCTCCGAGGGAGCGGCCTGTTACACCCCCTCATTCCGTGAGACGAGATTTCGAGAAGAGCGACGTTCGCTAAACCCCGAAAATTCTTGCCTCGATGGAGCAAGGCTAACGGAATTTGTACTGAGAACCGAAAGCTAATTTCGTCATTTTCTTCTCTCAGTCGTTAAACCCGTGAATTCTCGCCATAGGTGTAAGGAGCAATTCCGTATTTGGAGACAGTTGTTTGATCAGCGATCTCAACCGGCGCTGGCTAAGCTGGTCGCAGGGAGGTCGTTCGCTCATCGCTGGTCTAGTTACCTAACGGAGTTATTACTCAAAACTTTGTGGACGGTCGTGGAGAATGACCCCGAGCCGCTCTGTGGATGACCTGGTCAAGGATAATTTCGATCACGAGGGTGCTGCAGGCGGCGGGGAAGAAGCGGCAAAGCTTTGGTCGCAGTTGGGATCGCTCATATAGTAAGGAACCGAACAGGGTGGAGCGATCAAGGCAAAAATCTTCCCCCTTCTTTTCGCATTCGGAGCAAGAATTTCCGTAGTTTATGCGAGCGATTTAGCGAGAACTTCATTAATCGGAGTTGAAAATTTTGTAAGTAACATAAATTCTCGCGCCAAACGTAAATTCCCACAAAAAAAAAGAGATGCCCAGGGTTTGAGAGGCGTAACTGCCTCTGAAACTCTGGACATCTCTTGTTTTTGTGTGAGGAACCTCGCTACCCATTGACAAAGCTGTTCTTCTATTGCAATCTACAGTTTACCGCAATGTTAAAAGGACATGGTGCGGTTGCGGTCACACACTAAAACTACGGTGAAAGACGCCAGATTTCATTATCGATCGGCAACACACTTGATTTTTGGGGTGAGTAACCGTATTTCTTCTTTTTCTTGTTTACTTCTGCCTTACTTTTGTTTCTAACTCTTATATTCTTACGATAAGGGCCTTTTCTTGGTGTGCGAGAGGAATTTGCCGCTTTTTCCGATTTCAAAACAAAATTTGAGAAAAAAAACACTTTGAAGCCCGAACAAACGGCTAATTTCCCTCACGCACTAAGAATAACCCCTATTCGCAATATTCAATCGGTTAGAAACAGAATTAATGCCGAAACAAACAAGAACAACCGTAACTTACAGATAAAATCAGCTGTGCTGTCGATCGATAACGAAATTTTGGCGTCTTTCACCATAGTTTTACTGTGTGACCGCAACCGCACCATTTCCTTTTAACATTGCGATAAACTGCACAGATATTACTTAAAGGCAGTGTTCACGATAAAAAATGTGTTTAAGTTTCCACTAGGGATGGGAAGTGGAGGGGCACACTATAACGTTGACGTCGAAAGAAAGCATGAAAACGAGCCAGGAAATGCTCCAACAGAGCCCGAAGTTGCCACTTCGAGCTCAAGGCAAACCCCAAAAGCGCAACACACGCCCACCGACGTGAACAAATGAATGTTCGAGATCGTGAGATGAGCGATGATTTCCAATCATTAGCCCCGTTCTTCCCTTCATTCTGAGCTTCTCTCCTCACTCAGGTCAGCTTGCATAAATCGGCTGCAAAAGGCGCAATTTACACGCCTCGGACAACTCTTCCACCATGTTTCCTCAGCTCAACCTTTGAGGGACCATAACTCCGTTCCAAGAATGTCTTGTACGACTTCAGAGACATCATTGGAATCAGCATGGGGCCCTTTTCAAGATAGGCTGTAAAACAGAATAACGATTTTCATCGTGAACACTGCCTTTAAAGGCAGTGTCCACGATAAAAACCATGTCTGATTTTTTGGTGGAGATCGGCAGCTGCGGGGCCTAGCGGAACCCTAACGTTGAAAAAACTGAGAAAAATGAGCTCGGAACGGTCCCCTACGGCCCCAAAGTTGGACACCCATCAGCTCGTCATTCCCAGATGCACTTTCCACGCCCACCGACGTGAACAAATGAATGCTCGAGATTGTGAGATGAGCGATCGTTTCCGATCAACAGCCCCGTTCTTCCCTTCATTCTCAACTTCTCTCTCTCTACTCAGGTTAGCTCGCATACATCGGCTGCAAAAGATGGAAGTTACAAGCCTCAAACAACTCGTCCACCATGTTTCCTTAGCTCAATATTTGAGGGACCATAACTCCGTTTCCTGAAGGTCTTGTGCGATTTCAGAGATATCATTGGAATCAGCATGGGGCCGTTTTCAAGATAGGCGGAAAAACAGATAAACAATTTCTATCGTGAACATATCGTGAACACTGCCTTTAAAGGCAGTGTTCACGATAAATTTCACTCCGATATCTCCACTGCTTACGGAAGGTCTGGTGCCCTATATAACAAGGCATGTTTGAAAAGGACACGAAAGACGCGCTTTTGAGCAAAGCTAGGCCCTCTCCTGTTTACGTTGATTTTTGAGCGTGGAGGAATTGACCGCTAGAACGATGATACCTATCAGTGCAATGAAGCGATCAGCTCACTTATCAGCACTTCCTTCACTTGATCATTCCTGTTATCTGAGTCTTCATTTCTTCATTCCGAAGGGGGCGGATCTGGGGCACCAGGCGTGTCTGGGGCACCAAAACGCTTGTTTGTAGCCGTTATTTTGCCGCTCCTGGCTCGTTTTCTACCGTTGTTTCGGCACTGGGAGCCCATGATCCTCCTCGCCTATCATTTCACTGTGGAAAGTCAACGAGGATGATCATCGGGAACCCTGACTTTGAACATCTCGTTCAGAGAATAGATCGCGAAAATGTACATGTTTTTTTTCCGGAAATAACTCGAACTTAGAATTTTCCGATCCACAATGCACATCACTAGATATCAACTTGGACTTCGAACACGCCTCCGTTTTCAGGTATCGAAAAAATCTTGGTTCCAACAGTTACAAGGATAGGCGACCTTTTCCCCAAGTTTGGTCAAGGCTCCCAGATCAGGGATGTGCGGCAATAATTGCCGTTTGCCGTTTGTCGTTTGCCGGCCATTTTTGTGACTTTTTTGCCGTTTGTTGTTTGCCGAAAATTTTGTTATTCTTCCGGCAAAACTCGGCAAAACATTCAAAGGAAACGCCGTCTATGCTAGCGGCCATGTAGGCACTAGGGGTAATCCGACTATCCGTTGTTCGCTTGACCGTTATCCGGGGTTGTGACTTATCTGGGGTGGTAGTAAATGGGTTCGAAAACGCGTGGAAACTCGGGGTAAATTTGGTGTAAACTGCAGCTAAACGCGAGCTTTATATTTGACGATTTTCAGGAAAGGGACCAGACATTACTGGAACTACGCACTCGCACGCCAGGTATGAGCCACTAGATTCGCATAGTGTGAAAAAATTTCCTGAAAAAGGTTCATTCTGTCTTTCTTGGAAAAATATTGATCTAGAAAAAAATCTGAAGATTTTTCGCACTTTTTTCAGCTCGTGGTAAGTTCGCGCAGAACTGCAACATAACGCGAGCTGACAGAGAACTTGGAAATAGTGTGTGAATGGGGAAAAGTTGGATAGCTATTGAAGAAGTCCTCCGGAGAACGTTTCAGAAAGCTTAACATTTTTTTCTTTATTCGTATGCTATTTCCATTTTCACTGTCAGCTCGCGTTAAGTTGACAGTAATAGTCCAAATCCAGTGTGGTGCTTTAGTTTCTGTTCCAGAGTTTCGACAGATTCTCCTGTAGCTAGAAGAAGCAGGAAGCATTTGTACGACACAGAAGCATTTGTGCAACACACATGGGCAGGGACTCTGAGAAAGTATGCCGCGGCAGTGTCAGGAAAGTACCGCGGCAGTGTCAGGAAAGTACCGCAACCCTCGACTTGCCGCGATAGTTCCACGATAGTACCGCAGCAGCCCCGTGATGATTAGTGTGTCGTAGAGATTCCGTTGCAGTTTTTCTTGACGGTCGACAACGCCGTGACATTGCCGCGGCAGTACCGGTGCAGTTCCGTGTTGGAACCGCACAAACTCCGCGAGGATGCATCAGCGAACCCCGTCGACTACGATTCACTGTTGTGTGTTTTAGAACGAGGTTGTTGCTGGTTCAACAGCCCAAATTTGACGTACATCCCGTATCTCCTGGGTCACAATAACGGGGATACACTCTGTCCCTATCAGACAGAGGACGCAAGCACCGCAGGTGTGTTCTTGTTCGTAGGTCCACCCAGTTGTATTATGACTCAATTCATATGAATTACTTGCAGTCGGTCCTACTTTTGTCAGAGCGCAGCCACCTATCGGTAAGCCGCTGCGGCACCACCGCGGAGCCGCAGCAGCACCACCGCGGAGCCGCAGCAGCACCACCGCGGAGCCGCAGCGGCACCACCTCAAAGCCGCAGCGGCACTACTGCGGAGTCGCAGCTCTATGAGATCCCAGATGTCTTGTTTTGTCCATTTGACGTTTTGAAATGGAACTTCTCCCTAGAATTGGAATTATTAGAATGTTGATATAACTATTGGAAAAAAAGGAAAAAAAGAAGAGCGGTATATGTGAATTCGATTGCCGTTTGCCGGCCGTTTTTGGGATTCTTTTGCCGATTGCCGTTTGCCGAAATCTCAAAATCGTTTGCCGCACATCCCTGTCCCAGAGTTCACGAGTTTTACGCTAAAGCTGTATGATTCAGTTAGGAGCAGGTATGTTCGGCAACCGATTTCGAAAAATTGACAAACGGAAATCGACAACGGAAGAATAAAAACCTCGCACAGAAAACGATACGAATGTACGGAAAGTAACTGTAAAAAATTAAATATTTCTTCATGCAAGTTTCGTATTCCAATAACAATATAAGAAATAGTTTTGAATAATACCACAAGAGGTTTAACAATACCTGATATGCAAAACCAGCACCGGAATGAGTATTCTATTGAAAACCGGTAAAAAATCTTGTGGTGTAAGAATAGTAATTTTCAAAGCTCTCTTGTGTCAACCTTTTTCGGAGGTGCGAAGCGATAATTCCAGCGATGCTGAGATCGCTACTTATGATTGGCATACGAGCAAAATAGTCTTGCACTTCCTGAACGAAGAGTTTCCAAAAATTTAAAGAAACCCCAGGATCACTTCGACGTCAAACTCATAACTTTAGATATACACCGCATTTTTCAAGCCTTTTATTCTCTTTACCACCCTTACCTATCATCGACGCAAAGATTCTATTCAAAAGGTTGCATATATTTTTTATTGGAAGCTGGGTCATCAGTCGTCATTAGAGCGCGGATCTCTCGCTACAACGATAACAAACGACGCGACTTGGATCCAAGTCCAGATCGCGACGTTTGTTATCTTTTGCGCACTTTCTGCCGATTTTAGTCGAAAAGAGAGAAAAACGGCAAACGAGAATCGACAAAATTCGTCTAAAACGGCCGGCAAACCACAATCGGCAACCGGCAAACCGCAATTGTCACACATCCCTGATTAGGAGGACGCGACGCTACTTGGCGAGAATAGAAGTACGTGAGGAAACAAAGGGGACAATCGATCGAATGGTTTCGCTCTTTGGTGATTGATTGAATGATTTCTTTCAAACGAATCGGTATTAGATTAATTCCACTGTCGAGTTCCACCACCTCGCCATAGGAGCATCGGAAAAAGGCCGGGATCATACTTCCAGCGACAAGCGACGCAACGCGATGTTTTCCATCATTATCGACCGGAGATCGGTATGCGTGAAATACACTGTTGCTGGTCGCGGAGGTATGATCCCGGCGTAATGGTTGGGGTCCAAGCAGGAAAGATTGATTTAGTGAGTCGAGTTGAATTGTTGAAGTTAATGAGAAAAGAACGAGCCTGGATATTAACTCCTAGTCATGTGTAGTACTCCTTGAGGACGATAAACTTGATGATCATTTGCTACGCATGTGTTTTCAAATAGAGTCTTGCGTAATCACCCTTCATACTGCATTTGCAAAACAATCCAGTCATTATGCTGAAGGGTCCCACCGGCTTGATTCACGTTTCCTGCGTGAGTAATAGGAGTGTGGATGCGTTGAGTATGACTGAATTCTAGAACAGGGCTTCATATTAACACACAGCTTGATACAAATGACGCTCATGGCAAACGAGAGCAGCATAAACAAATTATTTGGCACCGAATCTTGTTCCGCATTCGCGTATTACTGTCCGAGAAGGAACAGATGCTCGCGGAATCTCCGCTTGGTTGCGAAATTTGTGAGGTCATTCACTGAGCCAAATTCCGGTCCACATTTGCTGATAACGCCTGTTGCATCACGCAACAGGATGATAGTCGTGTTGGGACCACTTGGTCCCGACACGAGTTGGGACCACTTGGTCCCGACACGATTAACCATTCTCTTGTTGCGTGATGCAACAGCTGTAATCCACAATTGCGGACCGGAACTTGGCTCCGAGAACGACAATATAATCAGGAAGAATACATGGTCCAATTCATGTCTCGCAAGCACAAAGCGTCGGCGATCTCGCCTCTGTGAAGTTCAAACAATTTTCTGTTAAAGGCAGTGGTCACGATGAAAAACGTTGTTGAAAAAAAAAACTACAAAAACCAGCTTAGATCGAAAACAGCTGAAAAACAATGAAGGTAGCGCGGTAAAAAAACGGGCTAGAATTAAAGTTTCTAGAGCCCAACTCGGGGAAAATTTGCCGCGTCAATGCCGGGGAAGTACTGCTACCCTCAACTACACGATACACGACCCGCGATAGTTCCGCGATAGTTCCGCAGCGGCTCAGTGATCGGACGATTCTGTTGCCGTGTCCTAAGCCCCGACATTGCCGCGATACTACCGTAGCGGCTCCGCGTTGAAACCGCGCCGGCTCCGCGTTAGAACCGCGCCGGCACCGCGAGGATGCAGCAGCAAACCCTCGTGGAGTACGATGTACAGTCTTGTGTGGTAAAACGAAATTGTCGCCGGTTCAATTACCCAAGTTTGAGGTACATTCCGTATCCCTATGTCCTTATCAGACAGAAGACGTAACAACGACAGGTGCGTTTTTTTTTCTTAGGCCCCCCTAGTTGTATTATATTTTTTAGATGACTTCATATTACATGCTTTCCAGAAGCCGCGGCGGCGCTATCGCGGAGCCGCAGCGGCACTGCCGGGTCGCCGCTACCGCTCCGCAGTGGGACAGCCGCTGCTCCGCGGTGTGACGCCGCTGCCCTTCGATAGTGAAGCTTCAGTGCCTGTGGGCCCCGAAGCATTCTCTCAGAGAAAGATACCAGTTTGTGCACTCGTGCACAGCGCCGCCCAAAAAGATCGCAGTCTCGTGCCGAGCAGTCAAAAATCATCGACATTCAGAGGGAGAAATACCGTATTTCCTGTAATTGATCACCCAGTTGTACTATTTTTCAACCTCCTCCAAAGGGGGGTTCAATTAGAGGGAGGGGTTCAAATAGAGGGGGAGGTTCTAATTTTACAACCGACAATTGAAGAATCAATATGGGTTGGCAACAATGTTTATTAGGCAAACCAAACTGAGACAATAATGAATTACTTGACGAACAATAAAAGATCATTATCAATAAAGTCATTGTTCAAGTCCTCCTCAAGACTAATCTCTTCAAAAATGTCAACAAGGTTTGGGGTATCGACATCTCGAGCAGCGCGTAGCAGTTCACGTTTGGTAGGAATGTGTCTCCAATGTTTTTTCAGCTGAAGGGAGGTGGGGAAGGGGTTCTTATATAGGGGGATGTTCTATTTTCCAATCTCCACCGAGAGGGGGGGGGGAGTTCAGTTAGAGGGAGGGGTTCAACTAGAGGGGGGTGTTCAATAACAGGAAGTACGGTAAATGCAAATTTACCTAACAAACGCAGTTGACCAATGGAAGCAAGCACTTCGGTCAATGTTTTTGACTAGATGAGTACATAAATATTCGAGCAGGTCGAACCGAAGGTTAATGTTATTCGATTGAAATTCAGTTTCAAGCCAGCTGATGTTCTTGATATTGGAGATCATCGATGATGTGGAGTGGGCTCGTCTACCATCAAAAGACGAGAAAGTTCAGACTTGAAATTTGGCCCGAAACAACGGTTATTACGCGATTTTTTTATAGGTCCTACTACTCTAAACCCAGAGAAGGGTTTAGAGAGGGAAAGAAAACAAGCATATTTGATCGCGACCACTGCCTTTAATTGAAGGCATCGTCCGCCTACCACTTACCGTTTATTCTACTCAATCCGTTTCTTTGGCCCGTCTCAAAGACAGTGTTCACGATGATTTTCGTTCCCGAGATTTCCACTCAAAACAATGCGTTGGCTACCAAGATTTACCAAAAATTACGAAGAAACGGCGGGAAACGCACTAAATCGTCTTATTTTAGTGATATTATTCTCTGGCCTGGACTAGTTGTCCGGTTGGATGAACATGTTCACGGTGGTTGTCACCGGTAAAAAATGGGGCTAATCAAAAATGGGAGGATATTTCAGGCAAAACAGTATTATTTAGGGCACAAAGGAATGAACGGTGCAACATAATACGAAAAATTGCAAGGACGTCCAGAGGATCCACGAACGATTTCATTGCCACAACAAACAAATACATAGAGAGTAAAGACTCGGGGTGAGAGTAAAGGTTTTCGTGCCATTTCGTGCTATTTTCTCCGTTTCTTCGTCATTGCAGTCCTACTCGGGGGCCAAACAATCGATTTAGCGATTAATCTCAAAACCGATGATTATGGTGAACACTGCCTTTAAAATGTACGAGCAATTTTCCGGGTCAAAAGCGTACCTCTGAAAATATACAGGAAGACGTCGAATGCATTGCACCCTGTCAAAATGGGCCAGTTCAACCTCAGGAGCATAAAAAACCTTCGAACGTGTTCTCGATCGCCGTATCCGTGATATCGTCGAGATCACCAAAAATCAATGGGGCTTTGTTGCTAACTGTGGCACCACCGATGCCACTCATGCTGTCCGACTACTCGAAGCACCGCCAGAAAAACAAAACGCTTTATCTCGCTTTTCTCGATTTGGAGAAGGCGTTCGACCGAGTCCTGCATGAAATGATATTCATTTATTTGTGCTACATAAGATAGGTATGATATACAAGCAAAAGCAAAGAGAAACACTGGCTCGCTTTGCGGCAGCATGGTGTTTTAGAAGAGCTCATTGATTGGGTCAAGAGTCTCTACGCCTATCCAGAAAGTTGTGTTCAAGCAGCACCCGGGACGTCGGCTGAGTTTTCCATCTCTGTTGGTGCCCATCAAGGATATTCTCTGTGCCCGCTTCTTTTTGTGATTGTGATGGATACAATTACGCCTGACTTGCAGAAACCAGTGCCATGGTCGCTGTTGTATGCTGATGACGTGATGCTTGCACCTGAAGATAAGTCTGACCTTAAAGGCAGTGTTCACGATAATCTTCAATCTCGAGATTAATCGTAGAATCAATTGTTTAGCCTCCGAGTAGAACTGAAATGACGAAGCAATCGGGACAAACGCCCAAGAAGGGCACCAAATTCCTTACTCTCACTTCACATTTCTACTCTCACTGGAACTGTTCGTTGTGAAAATGAAATCTTTTGTGGACCCGTCTTCGGCAATTCTCAACTTTCTGTTGCTCCGCTCTTTTTTTCGGACCCTAACTAATACTGTTATGCATAAAATATTTTTCCGTTTTTGATTAGCCCCATTCTTCACCGGTGACAACTACCGTGAACGTGTTCATCCAATCGGACAACTAGTCCAGGCCAGGGAATAATGTCACTGAAATAAGACGTTTTAGTGCGTTACTCGCCGTTTTTTTTTTCGTAATTTTGGTAACACTTGGTTGCCAACGCACTGTTTAGAGTGGAAAACTCGGGAACGAGAATCATCGTGAACACTGCCTTTGAAGGCAGTGTCCACGATAAATTTCTTCCTCGGTTTTCGGCCGGGAATCGAAAGTTCAGGGTCTCATTGGAGCGCAGGGGTCGAAAGAACAAACGAAAACGAGCCCGAAAGAGCTCCATACGGCTCCGAAGTCCGCTCGCGCTAGCCGTTCCGCTCGCGGTCGAGTTTTCCGCGGAACAGTTTGCTCCGCTTCTTCATTAGCATTGGAGCGCGAGCGCGGCTGAGTTTTAGCATTGGGGCGCATCAGCACACGCTGTGTATTTCAGGCCCATACCCGCGCAACTTATTCACGGTTGAAATGTGGCTTTCAAGAAGAAGAGCTGTTTTTGGATGTTTCGCAGCGTTTTTCATGATTCTTTCCTAACTGATGAAACAGTCAGACTCTTAACCTTCGTTTTCTGGTGGAAACTCGAAAACGATTTTTATCGTGGACACTGACTTTGAGCGGCAGATCCAATTATGGAGTAAACGGTTGTCTCGGTTCGGATTACGCCTCAGTGTTAAGAAAACGGAACAACTGGCTACGAGCGGTGATGAACAGGATTCTATAAAGGTCGACGGTATTGCTGAAGTCTTGAAGTATCTTGGATCGACGATTGTTGTTGGTGTTGCCCATCTTCCACCGTAAACATTGGTTTCGGATCCAACCTCCGGCACGTCGACGGCATAATCGAAGCAACGTTGCTGGGACCCTCTTCTTTGGGGGATCCCTGAGTGAGGCGTTTTTCGACCCTCTTTTTTTCTTTTTTATTTATTTATTTTCATTTATTTTTTGTTTAATTACGTGGCCAACAGGATTGCACCTGTTCAGAGAAATAGTGAAGGCGAGTATGGTCAAGTCACGGAGGTAGCAGTAAGGTTAGCTTTCTAGAGATACGCAATGTTTTATCTTCGATCCGCCCACCCGGTGATTTTCTCGTCCACGTATTGCATGGATATCGACCGCGTCGGATACATTGAGTGATTTTCTCAACCTCACTCCATCATTTTAAACATACGTATCGGCCGAAGGGGTGCGGGGGTGTTGGGGGTGCGGGGGAGCGGGGGATACACCGAGTGATTTTCTCAGCTTCACCTCACCATGTTGTTCATACGTATCGACCGGGTGGGTGTTGGGGGTGTTGGGGGTGCGGGGGTGCGGGGATACACCGAGTGATTTTTGCATCCCATTTCCAATGCATTCTGTGTGTATCGACCGGGCTGGAGGCGTCGGCTCATCCAACTATGACCGGGGCCTTACATACAACAAAACCAACATATCTTATCGAACCTATCAAAGACCACCCGCATCGCTTCATTTCTAAAATTCAACCCACCTAATTTCAGCCCCTCCCGCTCTGCCATGGCGATGTCTCTGGAGCATTCATACTTCACTGGCAGAGCGGGAGGAGCGGGAGGCCGTGTTTTCATTCATACTCACCTCTTTTGCCGAGCGGGCCGCTTTGGCAGAGCGAGAGGTTCGAAGCATGAATAGGCTCTTAGGACCTTGTCTCCAGGAAGCGGCGACACAGCATTTGTCTTCTAGATATCTTGAAGACGGAGCGGATGCACGGTATGGTTGAGAAGGACTGAACAAAACAGCCGGCGTAGCCTACCTGATTGATATGCTAATGAGATAAGATAGGATTTGAATGTTATTAATGATTTCATTCCACATATTTTACACATATTGCCCGCGTCAACTACAGCAGACCACACCGAGTTTTTTTTCAACATCCCTCTTCCATGTTTTTGATGCGGATCGACCGGGGCAGCCACAGCCGGCCACGGCGTTTTTTTTTTCGACCAACCAGGGTCAAGCGGAGCATTGCGTGGTTTTTTGAAATCGGGGGGACACTCCCTCCGATATTATTTTTTTTTCCAAAATCTAAAAAAAAATTTGCGACCCCCCCCGAGGCACGATATCTCGGCAGTTTATATTCGATTACTAAAACTGTCAGATGCCGAAAATTCGTTCAGTAGTCGCACTCAAGCGTCTAAGTCCTGAGCAATGCTACGATCCTTCTTTTTAGTGACATACATATCGAGAATTTTCAAGATATCTTCACCAAGTTTTTGTTTATGGTCCAAAATTTTCGCGATCCCTTCTTCTTTGGAGCCGCAAAAAAGGTATTAGCTGACAGAAACCCTCTTCGCGGAGGGGCTGGCGTTGGTTCGCACGGAGGCGATCTTCTTTCTCCATACTGCCACGGCACAAACGTACGACGCCTCGGCAGATCCCTCCCACTGACCCTCATTTTCGGGCAAAATTGTTGCGACCCCGTTGCGAAATTTCGAAACCCCGCTTGACCCTGCGACCAACAGTGACCAGATCTCAAACATGAGGCGGTGGCTTCGCTTCCAAGCTACAGCTAGGTCCGTGGCTTGTTTCCTCAAGCAAAAACTTGTGAATCTCACTCGCGGCTGACGATGTGGTAAGCTGATCAGCAGCGCTCTCCTCTCGACGTGAATCGATTAGCGGGCCGGCGCACGCGACTACCCTCGCCAGCTGCGGATGAGATTGAAATGTTTTCCTTGAAGCCAACCCCTTCCATCATGAGCAATATTCGTTTAACTTCTCCAAACGAAGGGCCGGCTTCGCCGTCCCCCTTCCATCATGTGCAGTGTTCGTTTAGCTTCGCCAAACGAAAGGCCGGCTTCGCCGATCCCCTTCCATCATGTGCAATAATCGTTTGGCTTCTCCAAACAAAAGGCCGGCTTCGCCGACCCCCTTCCATCATGTGCAGTGTTCGTTTAGCTTCGCCAAACGAAGGGCCGGCTTCGCCGACCCCCTTCCATCATGTGCAGTGTTCGTTTGGCTTCTCCAAACAAAGGGCCGGCTTCGCCGACCCCCTTCCATCATGTGCAGTGTTCGTTTGGCTTCTCCAAACGAAGGGCCGGCTTCGCCGAATCCCTTCCATTATGTGCAGTGTTCGTTTGGCTTCTCCAAACAAAAGGCCGGCTTCGCCGACCCCCTTCCATCATGTGCAGTGTTCGTTTGGCTTTTCCAAACAAAGGGCCGGCTTCGCCGACCCCCTTCCATCATGTGCAGTGTTAGTTTGGCTTCGCCAAACAAAGGGCCGGCTTCGCCGACCCCCTTTCATCATGAGCAATATTCGTTTGGCTTCTCCAAACGAAGGGCCGGCTTTGCCGACCCCCTTCCATCATGTGCAGTGTTCGTTTGGCTTCTCCAAACAAAGGTCCTGCTTCGCCGACCCCCTTCCATCATGTGCAGTGTTCGTTTAGCTTCGCCTACCCCCTTCCATCATGAACAATATTCGTAGGACTTCGCTGAACGATGGGACCACCCTCTACGTGGTATTTGTTGGACTTCGCTGAACGATGGGCCGGCTTCGCCGGCTACTCTCCGCGTAGTATTCGTTCGGCTTCGCCGAACGATAAGACGGCTTGGTCGGCCACCCTCTACGTAGTATCCTTTCGGCTTCGCCAAACGATGGGCCGGCTTTACAGACCCCCCCCTCCATCAACGTAGTATTCGTTCGGTTTCGCCGAACGAATACGTCGGCTTCGCCGACCCCCTGCCTCTACGAAGTATTCGTTCGGCTTCGCCGAACGACGGGCCGGCTTCGCCGACCCCCTCCCTCTGCGTAGTATTCGTTCGGCTACGCCGAACGATGGGCCGGCTTGGTCGGCCACCGTCTACGTAGTATTCGTTCGGCTTCGCCAAACGATGGACCGGCTTGCCGACCCCCTCCCTTAGTATTCGTTCGGCTCCGAATACTTCGCCTAGTCTAATTTTGACACGAGAATTTACGTAAGTTACTGAAAGTTTAGCCTCAGTTGGTGAAATTTTAGCTACAACGCCCGCATATTCTACGTAAATTCTCGCTACAGCACCGGCATATTCTACGCTTATTCTCGTTGCAACACTCGGTCGATCGACCCACCCAGTCTTGATCCGTACTAGAAAGACGATCCCCGCTGCGATCAAGCTCATCACCGTTTCTTCTCCGCGGCCTGCAGCACACCACCGGCCAAAATTATCCCTAGCAAGGTCTTCCAGAGAGGGCACCCTTCACGACCACCCACGGAGTGTCAAGTTATCCGTGGATTAACTGGGCCAACACTGCTCGAACGCCATCCCTGCGTTCCACGTAGCCAGCGCGGGTTTGAGATTGCATTACAACACAGGCTGTCGCTAAATCCGTAGATTCTCGCTACAAAATTATAGCGAGAATATACGGGTTTAGCGTCAAAGAGAGCAATGGTTCAAATTTAGCCTTCGTTTTTACGTAGAATACATGCAGAATTTGCACCCTTGTAGCCTCGACACAAGAATATGCGGGTCTGTTTTCAAGCACAAGGTTTCTGCACATATTTTGTCAACTGTGGCTCATCGGAACTTGAACTTTAGAAGGTTATAGGACAGCACAAACTGAATCTAAAACATACTCGAAGCTGAATTTCGAGTAGGAGCGGAGATGGCCCGGTCGGTGGGGCGGCCGAATACAAAACGAAGGGTACGTAAGGGTTGATGATTCGCATTTTGGTGAGCAGTAGCGAAAATCACGGCAGATTCGCGGCAAAATCCTCAACTTTTTTTCAAACTAAAATTATTGATTTCACAATTTTTTTTTGCATAAAGCTTTAAAAATTTTAGAGGTGAAATTAGCTTTGAGTGACTGCTTCATGGATGTTTTTCCAGTTTTATGAAAAAAAAAACCGCAAGAATTGAGAAGAGATCGACATCAAAACTGAAAAAAATGATTGATGGAACAGATACCCAAATCTAATTTCACCTCTGAACAAAAAACGGAAACATTATCTCAATTGCGATTGCGACAGTTTCCAAAAAAAGTTTAGAGGTGAAATTAGTTTAGAGGTGAACACAAACATCAGGTAAACATATCGACATAAAGTAAACACCTTAAAAACAAAATCGAAAACACCAGCGAACAACACCCTATACATAAAAATCAAAGGAAAAAAGAAGAAAACAGGAATATATAAATCATGGAAATAAAAACGGTGGAAGAGGAAAGAAAATAATCAGCTGTGAGCCGCCGCGCGCGACACGCCGCGCCGCGCGCAACACGCCGCGCTGCGTATCGACAACGCTGAAGAGTTGAGGCGCAGCCACCGCCGCGGATTTCTGGTCGCGCCGTTTCCATTCTTTATATATAAGATTTTTTTAAAAAATTATTATGTTTAATTTATTCTTTTCTATTTTTTCTTTTTTTTTACATTTAAAATTCATTTTCGCATGATCAAAGTGACAGGAAGTTGGCGAATTCCACTGTTTCGAGCCAGAGATCTTCTATTGTAAGGTGCGTTGGCTTTCCAGAGCATGAGAACATGTGGGGGTACTGTGTGTTCAACCCTGTAATGTTCAGTCCTGTAATTCTCTTGATTAGCAGTCGCAGCACGAGAGCAGTACAGGATTAGGAGATAGTTAGGAAAGGGAGTGAAGAACGATGGCTCGGTTGAAAATCATCCATTCATCCAGCCGATATTGAGGTCAAAAATCCGGAAGGGAGCCGGGCCTGTGGTGGTGAGCGAAGGAGCTCGGGCCTGTGGTGGTCGCTTATATCTCGCTCATGTGGAAGAATTGAGATCTCGCATTTGGCACGTGTTATACAGGAGGGGTCTTCTACACAATTGCACGAAAATCCCAAAATTCATATCTGAGGGTGTACTGTGCCTTTAAGCTGGCTTCCGGAGGGAGACTCGAAGTCACCTTCCAGGGCCGGCATCAGAATGCCGGAGATGAGGCACCTTTCATACCGGCTGTGCAAGTGATAAACGCATTAGTACGTGATCATTAGCTTTACCATGTTTTTTCATGTCTGCCACTGCAGCCGTGCCTGCGGTCAAGTGGTTCCGCAGCCTTCTCTGAATCATCAGCCTGCTGACTAGTGTAGCGGTGGCGTCGCGGTGATATCTCAAAGCCGGCGCGAAACTGTTGCGGGGCGCACGCTTTGCTGTGCGGAACCGTTCATGATTGCGGTGCCGTTGCTGTACTGTTGCGGACTAGAAGGAATCTTCCAAGATTCTGGAGCCGTTGGTACAGTGTCGCGGCACGGGCCCGGTTCGCTGTGCCGCCGCTACATCTTTCCATCTCATTCACTTTCTTACGCATCAAAATGCATTTTGCTGCTCTCCTAGCTTCATAGCTAGCTTTTGTGAATGTTAGGTGGATAATCGAACGATTTGAATTCAGAATCGATAACTTCAATTCTTAGTTGTACCCGATATGAGAAGATATCAAGGTGTCGAACTTACCAGGAGGTAGCCTGCCAAAGTAGAAGCAGCATCTTTTCAAGATTAATTCCACTCTTCAGATTTGATTTTAAAGTTTAACAGGAGAGTCTCCTTACGATATATGATGCTTGAAGAATCAGCAGTGCTGCGCGAGGACGAGCCTAGACCTCCAGAAGCTGAAAATGCGCCCGGGCCGCAGCATAATGTAGGGAATAACGAAAACGAAGGTAAGTAGATAAGCCCTAATTTAATCCATAGGAACTTTAATATATTCGCCTGATTTTGGGTGACTGCACGTTCCGACTGCGTGCTATATTGCGTTAGCGTACACCGTGTCCCACCGGTGGGACAAATTTGCTCGAATGGCACGCCACTCAGAATCGATCTTCGTTTTTCATGTCCTTCGCGTAGCTATCAAAGCGTGTTCCACCTGTAGGGCACGTTGTCGTGAATGGGTTAAAGGTTAAAAAAGAACAAATAAAAATAGTGACCCAGGAAAATGATAAACAGTGAATATTAGTTTCACAAGAATCCTTAGAGGGTTGACATAAAGAGAAATGGAGATTTAAATTGGAAAGGAATAAAACTTGATAAAGTTAATGATGAGTAAAGAAATAGTTAAATGAAAATATTCAATTTCGTAAATTAGAGCAAGATTTGTTTAGGCTTGGATCATTTGAATCCTGTCGATGGCAATCCGGAAGGGAACGATGTAAACGATGGGGAGGATTACGATGAGCATCGAGATCGGCTGGCTCTGTGTTAGGAGCCGTTCTAAATCTTGGAGGGAACGCTCGAAACCAGAGTACTGAGTACGTCATCCAATCTTAGCCCGCAAAAAAAGGAAGAACACAATTTAGGGTTCCGACAAGATTTGCTCTGGTGTTTGCTGGCTGGAATGGTTCGAGAGTGTTGGACAAGCAAAAGATTGCGATCAGTTTCGCAAATCGGTGCTGCTCTCCTTGAGGGCTTCGCTCGTGTTTCCCTTGGTGAAGTTAAACAGTTGGAATCTCACAATCTGGACAGCATAGATGCTGAGACGCATGTACTGTGCAGTTTGTGTGACGAAGCTTTGTCATATTCAACGGCTGTGTGCGAAATCCCCATCATGCATAGGGTAGATAGTGGTGTCACATATTTTGATTGCATCTGGAAAGAAAACCGCTAATATGATTTTTGCACGTTTTCAGACACCTAGGCAAACGATCTACGGTGTCCGAGAGGCGCTTCTTAGCTACGTATAATATGGAACAGCAGCTAAAAAAGATTATGGAGTCGCGATTCGGAGCAATACTCGAGCATCATGACAAAGTCCACACCAGAAATCACACCAGCCGTAATGACAGTAGATTTTCTTGCCACTACGTGGTAAGCGGCCCCTAGAAATTCCATGCAAGTTGGCATAGCTTCTCCTGTTTTCGATCTGTGACCGTTATGTTTAAAGCCCTTTAACTAAATTTCTTAGAGTAACATGGAAACCGAGCTAGATTTTCGTGGAAAAATCGTTAGTTTTCAAGGAATTGTGAACATTGATGGTTTCGGCTTCAACAGCCAATCGAGGTACAAAAAAGAATCCTGTCTATTCACAACACATTCATTAACATGATTTTTACTTTTATTATTGCTTTTCTCCGACGTGAAATAATTCTAGAGGGAATCTGTGGTCAGCGACATTGGAATTGATGGACTTGCATCCTGAGATACGATTTTATTATTACTTTTCTCCGACGTGAAATACTTCTAGAGGGAATCTGTGGTCAGCGACAGTGGCATTGATGAACTTGCATCCTGAGATACGATTTTCGCAGAAGTATCTGGTAGCCTTCTGTTCGAGAGGTTGCAGCGAGATCTAGAAAGCGTTATGCCAATGGCTGACGACTACAATGGATTTCGATACACGGTAGAACTGAAACTACGATTTTCCGCTCTTGACAACGAGGTAACTTTGAAATGTAGCACTGGTACGAAAAAAAGCAACTTTCGCTTACGCACAATTTAGGGAGCCGCCCTGGCCTATGATCATCCGAGTTTCGCTTTGGGGCTATTCCATTTCTGCCAGGAGCGTGGTGTTTATCTAGCGAATTCCAACCGATATTCGCCATCTGCCAGCGGGCGAAAGGATGAGTTATGGGTGCATCAGAACTCAGCAGCATGTAAAGGCGGATTTCGAAGAAGGCTTGTTCACATGCATATAGTTCGGATTCGCATATCTTAGAGTTCAAGAAACTCCATGCTCTCTTCAAACGCTTCAGGCAACAAGATTTTCAATCGAATAATCCCGATGCATTTATCCAATCTGGACTGATTGCATGTGATGGAAGAAGGCATTTTCAAGGACATTTGCCGAGGTACCGCCCGCTTTCCCATTGTTCAAAAATTATTCAGAATATTTGATACATCAGATATGCTAACAGGAGACAGAAGACCTGGTCTTCGCGTAAATTCCGTAATTCCAAAAGGAGTCGATGAGCTGGTTTCCACAGTCAGGATGCCTACCTATTACCCTGATCGACTCCTACCACTATCGAAATAATCTTCCGTTTCAGGAAGCTCCCTATTGATGGTGGGAAGAGTTTTGCATTTTGTCTGTACCTGTATGAACATCTATGCTCTTACATCACTCTTATTTAGCATGCCGTTATCACTCTTCCGTTGATGATCCTTACCCAGTCCTTCAGAAGTGCTGTTCATGGGGCATACGTCTTTGCCCTATGTTATGTTTATCGGTCTCTTTTGAACGCTGACTTGGACCAGACGGATCTAAGAGATACTGCTTCTGTTATTGATGATATGGGAACCGAGTGTGACAACATTTTTGGAAGACAAACCCTGACTTATAAGAACCATGCAAGTTTTTCTATTGTTACTATGAGTGCGTGCTGTGATACGAAATAGAATGTGAACGTCGAATTCATATCTGTGTTCCAGTTGTTCTTTGCACACTTTCCTATCGAACTGGTTGAACGTGGGCACCCGTTAAGCTACTCTACGCACGTATTTGAACACAATAATTTGTTTCTGAAAGTTCTGCTCAACCCTTTGAATACAATTGGCTTCGATAAGTCTGCAATGAAGAGGTTTTTAAAATGAAACTTTCCGATTTTTTTAGAATAATGCTTTGGCGTCGTGTTCACAGAGAGATCCTTTCAAGAGCTCCAGACAGTCCTTTGCCACAAATGGGAGATATAGCCGAGAAAATTAGGGAAACTAGGTACGATACTTCTGAAACAAAATAGCGAATCTCATCCTTTCAGATTTTTTTGGGAACCCGATGTGTGCAAACAGTTTACTCATACCATTTTAACGCTGTAAGCCCACACTCACGTCTTCAGGATGAGATGATAGGACCTGGAGCTGCAGATTCGGATGACTTGCTGCCGTATGAAGCATCAAGTTCGACGTGGCTGCAACCTTTTATCGCTGGTGGAACAGCCATTCGCCTTCAACAAGTGAGTGCATGGGGCGAGCTTTGCTGTTGATGCAAGCATAACCCTTTTTTATGAAATGCGGTCGTGAAGGCGATGGTGCAGCGCTCGGCACAGTCTCCGGAAGAGCAGGCAGTAGCTCAGGTGCAGAGCAGAGCCGAAAGCTACTGGACGAAGAACCCGTGTCGTGTCATCGCAGACATGTACGAGTTGGTACCGAGGCACGACCTGTCAAAGGATTATTGCGTCATCATCTACAACGGATTTCGGTTGTGTAACATACGCTCGTTTGTTATTGATGCCAATCAATTAATGGCAACCCATCGCCGATGCAGCATCAACGACCTCGTGAGAAAAACGATTGCGAATGTGATGGCGCAGATAGGAAGATCAGTGTTTTTGAATGTAGAGAAGCAGCGCACTCTTTGTTTTCAGCTGATGCCGTCTGATTCGACGATAAAGTACACGAGCGCAACCATTCTGAAAGGAGGCACGGTCTCGTTCCCTAAAGCCGTGAAGAGCAAGATTGCCAGTACGTTCTCACTCTCTAGGTTTCACTCGTAGATCCAGTAGTAAGTACTTGTATACACAATAATCTAAGAAAATTTCAGCCAGCCTGATAAAGATGATGGTGCCGAGGAAGGATGCTGCCCAGGGGCTGTATTCATCAATGATTTACCCGCGGGGTAAGTGTAAAGTCCTTCGAATTCGGCACTCACTCAGTATTCACACGCTCACTTACTCGAAATTTTCGAGTAGAAATCCAGGCAAAATTTACCCGACGTATGAAGCCGGGTAAATTTTACCCTTAGCCGGCTGCAGCTGCACTCATCGCGGAAACAGCAATGGGGCGCAATATCTTCATCGATAAGTCGAACTACTCGTTTCCTTATGAGTTAGTTGCTTTTTTATGACTCATTCAATGACTTTCTTTCCATAAAAAGGAAGTTATTAATTTTTTGACATGTTTGTTCTCATAGGTTTTTGTTGTTAGTCGTGAAAAAGCGGTAGGCTTTCTCTCCTTCTGTCCACTTGATTTCTTTACGAAATTTTGAACCGAAATGAAATGCATTTCTAATGCTCTAACTGTTAAGTTATATTGCGGTGATGCAAAAGTGATCGTTTTGAGAAAACAATTTCCTTGGCCCGATGGAATTTCTGAGGTCATATGTTAATAGTGTAGCCGTCGAAAGCTCAGTCGTTCCTTAAAGGCAGTGTTCACGATAAAAGTCGTTTTTCTGTTTTTTCGCCTATCTTAAAGACGGTCCCATGCTGATTTCAATGATGTCCCAGGAATCGTACAAGACCCCCTGGAAACGGAGTTATGGCCCCTCAAAATTCAGCTAGGGAAGCATTGTGGACGAGTTGTCCGAGGCTTGTAACTCTCGTTTTTTGCAGCCGATGTGGGCGAGCTAACCTGAGTAAAGAGAGACGTTGGGAATGAAGGGAAGAACGGGGCTTTTAATCGGAAACCATCGCTCATTTAACCACGAATTCAGGGAAACTGTTGGAGGACGTGGGCGGAGTGGCAAAATGGGTTGGCCGGCCCACGAGATTTTCACCCACTTACCGGCCGTTTTTCGTCGCACTTCCGTTCTTAATCTTCTTAGGGGGACCCAAAGCTTACGTTTTAGCCAAAAAACGTGCAACTTTTTCTTCGTGAACACTGCCATTAATCTATTTTTTTGGCGCTCCTTCTAGAACATGATAACTTGTGAACCTCACGCTCGACTTCAATTTATAGCTTAAAGGCAGTGTTCACGATGATTCTCGTTTCCAAGTTTTCCACTCAAAACAATGCGTTGGCAACCAAGTGTTACCAAAATCACGAAGAAACGGCGAGAAACGCACTAAAACGTCTTATTTCAGTGACATTATTCTATGGCCTGGACTAGTTCTCTGGTAGGATGAACATGTTCACGGTGGTTGTCACCGCTAATAAATGGCACTAATCGAAAATGGAAGAATATTCTGGGCAAAATAGTATTAGGGCCCGAAGGAAAGAACGGAGCAACACAGATTGGAGAATTGCAAGAGACGGGTCCACAAAAGATTTCATTGTCACAACGAACAGTTCCATTGATACTTAAGAGGCGGGCTGATACTTGAAGATTTCGTGCCCTTCTGGTGCGTTTTTCTCGGTTTCTTCGTCATTTCAGTTTTACTCGGGGGCCAAACAATCGATTTAGCGATTAATCTCAAAATCGAGGATTATCGTGAACACCGCCTTTAAGTATTCGATATTTTCGCATTTCGAATTTTCGTCTATGCAGTGAGTTTGGATCTCAAACGTAACAGTACACGTAATATTTTCATCCACAATAGATAATTTGCGAATAGTCAACTTTTTGCAACCAATTTTTGCTTTTTCTTCGAATTTGGAAAAAAAACTTGACAATTCGCAATAAAAAGCATTTCAAAAGAAAATTTCCAGCAATATACGAAAGAGGGAGAGCTGAATTTCTAATGCTATAATTCATTCTGCCAAATAAACAAAGGGGTTTAGCTTTTTCTTCTCTACAATTAAATAAGCACGACTCTTAATGTAGAAAAATCCTTTGGCTTTTTTCCGTTGTATCCCGCAGAAAAGGGCATATTTATCGTTGGCTGATTGGTGAAGATTTCCAGAAAATTTTCCGAAGAGACAAAATGACGCTTTTGAACAGCATACCAAATCTGGTTGTAAAACTACACGGAAAAAAGACAAAAAAGAGTAGTGGGTAGCTTTAGCTACAACCTCATACTCTTGGAGAAAAAAATTCCATCATAGAGTATAACACCGATTAGAAAAAAAACCGACAAGTGCCGCTAGAAGAAATGGACTAGTCAGTAATGTTAAATGATGTTATTTTCTTTATATTAGTGACCCCCTATGATGTTAAGTTTTCATTAATCACTAAACCCAATAACTTCTCTAGCCTTCTTAAATAAAAAGAGAGAGTATCGGTGAAAGAATTTCAAATTGACGACGCCTATTCAGTGTTTCGGTGAGTGCACACTGTACACATTTTGCTCGGGAACTTACCCGGGTTAGTAAGTGTATGATGAATGCCGTTTGGCGGTGAGTAAGTAATCGGCTCCGGGTAAGGTGAAAGTAAAGTAAGACTTACCCGGCATTTCAATGATGAATACGACCCCAGGTTGGATTCGACGCTGCTCAAGAGGTTCCCGTTCAGTTCTGGATCAGGCTCATCTTTGAGGAAATACACTACGTTCTGTGAGTTTTATCCTGATCCACTCCACTGTAATCTCTAATCATTATCTGATTGTAAATGTTTTAAAGTCGATGCCCCGGAGCAGACGAGGCAACGCGAAGGCGGTATTCAAGCTACTCTCTGATGACGAGTATCAAGCGAAGCTGGCTCTTGACATAAGGGCACAAGAATACGGATGGTGCGAGTCGCCCGAAGTTCTCTAGTGATAGTGTGTCTGAAATTCGTGTTTTGAATGTGTTTTCGCTTTCCTCATATTTCACTTGAGTTTTGTTAATCAAGTGAAACTCGTTCGTTCATCCTACGACTGACAAGGAAACTTGAACTGCGTCGCTTTCCTAGACGAAACCCGTTGCTTTTTTGACATGCTCCGGAATTGATAAGTTGAAGAAAATCGTTTCCTCGGCAGGTGTTGAAACAGTTGAGCCAATTCGATAGGCTTAACTGTATGGACCTCAGCCATGTTGGCTCCTGAATGAATACTAGGGATACTGAGCCGGCTTGCCGCGCTCATGAGCCATGGAGCGCACCTTTGCAATATCCTTGCGTGGAAGCACGATGTCGTGAGCAGGCGGATTGGAATATCCGATGAAGGTCTTTATGCTATCTTCTCTGGTATACTTGAACACTTGTGGCCAATCGAACTGTCGCGGTTTATCTACTTTATGAAAGCAAATAACCCATTGACACGCAACAATGATGAGTTGGATTTCAGGGTTTTGTTTTCCAACTGATATTTTAAACAGCTCCAGGTGAAGTTTTTCAACAGATCGTAGAGCTTTGTGCATTTAACAAGAGGACGTAGGGAACAGGGGAGCCAGTTTGTCGTTAACCTTACTTGCTGAATGATGGAGCAGACAGTGGATTTCATCGAGATGTCACCGTTTCAATCCGGATAATTTTTGGTAATTCCGCTCATTCCTTCCCTGCATCTTTTCCGCCCAAATGCAGCATCAGGGTCGCATTCCGGCTAACTCTGGTTTGCTTTTTCATAACTCCCATTTCTTCTTTCCAATCTTCAACAGTCGTTTTCATGCGAGCCTCCCGAAACCTCAAACTGAACAGGTTCCCTTTACGATGACGAGCACTTGGCGTTCATCCAAGCACCACATTATCACAGACGCTCGATCTATCCGATCGGCGTGACAGCTTTGGGGGCGATCCAACTCTCGAACGGATCACCAGCCAAAATTAACACCTGAAAGAAGTGGATAAAAACACAAGCAACACGCGAATTGTATTCGAACGCATATAAAACGAAAGAAACAATAGAAACGAGCTTGCCTGTTATATAGGCGAAAAAAAAATAGGAGACATGAAAAGGGGGAGAAATGAGAAGAGGGAATACATATGACGGGGAAAATAAGGCGCTATTCATACTCCTCTACGCCAGCGCGAGACGCGCTTGCGGAGGCTGAATACTAAAGCCGTGACGCATGGCGGAGCGGAATAGATTGGGCCTTAATCTTCCCAAACAAGCAAATAATGTACACGCATTCACCGACATGGTAGTACAGTATAGTACTGGAATTAGTTACTATGGAACGGAATTAAACTGATGATGGACTAATATTGGAAATAATTAATCCTTTGTTACGGCTGTCGCAGCGCATGTCACGCGCGTGCCGCGCGGGCGTGGCGTCGGGCGAATCAAACTCACGCGTCACACCCGCGCGTGATGCGCTGTCGTTGAAGAGTATGAATAAAGCCTAAGACAGTGCAGTGCATCTGCGCAGCTGTTTGTGGATACCTGTGCGCAGCACGCCTAACGACACCACCTGCCGTACTTGTTATTATCCTCCGGGAAGCGTACAGGCCATAAAACGGCCAATGTCTCACCGTCGACTGCGTACCACGCGCTGCGCGACCGCACGTGCGTCGGAAGCAGACGGGTTTTGGCCGCCGCGCGACGTTTCGGCCACCGCGCGGCGGCCGAAACTCGTCGCGCGGCGGTTAAAACTCGTCTGCTTCCGACGCACGTGCGGTCGCGCAGCGCGTGGTACGCAGTCGACGGTGAGACATTGGCCGTTTTATAGCCTGTAGCATACAACGGACTAGGATATCGGTAATGTCGTCGATTGAATTACCCAGGTTTGCAGCACTAGGCCAGCCCGAACGCTCACCTGCAAAGTGTTCGCGGGTAAGCAGCCTGATAGGCGACAAGCCTCAGCGAAATAAAAGCTAAATATACCGAGACCATGAGGTAGCCTCTCAATAGACGTCAATTAGCCGCAAAATAGATTATTCACAACGAATCCGCGACAACGGCGGGAAGATTACGCCCAAATCTGCAAACTAACCTCCATAGCCGCGCAATGGACGGCAAGTATCCGCGAAAAACTGCGGTCGCAAGCTTCACGCGAAATATTCGCGTATTTGAGGGCAATTAGTCGATAAATATTGACAAAAGGTAAACACACGAATTAGCCGTGAAGTAGTCATATAAGAGCGTGTCCGTGGGTCAGCAAAGCAGGGTCCAGTAGCCCATTGGCAAAGTTCTCGGAGGAATGACGACCCCACGATAAAAAATGGACGAATCATTTTGAAAAATGTGTTCCCACCGGAGATCCTCACCCCAAGTTGATGTCCCACCAGTCAAAGAAAAACGGAGGTCCCCACCACAATTTCAATTTTTTTTCTTTTCTACGAGCAGAACTTTTACGATCCCCACCGTTCCCCGTTGCGAAAGTTCACAACCGCACTGGACCAGGGGGTCGTAGTGCTGCTAAGCTCGGACACAAATGCGCAGCTCGGACACCGCGCTGATTAATTTGTCCGACTTTAATGAACTGCTCAATTAAAAGTAAAGAGCTGTGACCAGCGGGGTGTTGTGACCGATCTCAGCGGAGCTACGGCCCCCTTTAGTGACATTTTCGAAAAAAAAAGGGAGAATTTTTACGAACCACACCTTCTCCTCCTTCTTCTCTTCTCCTTCTTCATTTTACCTTCTTGCTCGCAGAAATTTAGTTGAAAAATTTCATTATTCCCACCGCATTTTAGCAAAATTTTCTTTCACACGGGCGATATTTGTACGACCCTCCACGGTCCCTCTTTGCTTCCACTCACAACTCCGCTGCACCGTGGGGGTGTCGTAGCCCTGCTGAGGTCGGACACCAAGATCCGCTGAACCCTCTGTCCGAACTTTATTGAATGGTTCAATTCACACTGAAAAGTACCCAGTGAGGAGGTAAAATTGTCCGATCTGGTTTGAAACAAGCCCCAAGGCTGCTGTGTTCGGTTAGCAAGCAAAACTAGCCTAATTCAAAACAGCAAAATGTTCAGTTTGATTTGGAATTAATCCCTTCAATGTAAAAAGCTAAATTCATTGCGAAAACACTCAAGAACTCTGGAACGTAGCCAACAAATCCAGAAAGCTCAAGTTTAATAAGAGCGTAGGCAGTTCCTGCGAGGGTCGCGCTGGTCCTGAGCGGAGCTGCGAGCCCCCCACCCCTGCTTAGTAAAACTTCCAAAAAAACATTGACAGATTTTCTCCAAGTTCCATTTTTGAACGAAATTATTACGATTTACGATTTCAGAACTTTTCCCGATCCCCGCCCCTAATTTTGTCTTTTTTGAAGCAATTCTTACGATCCCCACCCAAAATTTTCAAATTTTCTCAAATTTTTTCGCTAACCGCCCCCCCTCTCACTACCCATTGTCCGGCGCGGTTGTGACCGGAGGTAAAGACGGTGTAAGGGGGTCGCAAAAGATGCGGCTCAAAAAAGGAGAATGTGCAAACATGAGAAAGGGTCTTTCTTGAAAATTTTAGACAAAGTTTTCATCTAATAAAGTGGGTTAGCGAAAATTTCGGATATTAGAAAACTCGAGAATTGTGGTCACCTAAACATAGGGATGGTAGCTCCGTCGAGATCGGTCTCAAGGCCCTGCTCGGGGTTCGGCGCGGGGTGGGGAACTCCACAGGGGGTCTGAACTGCGTAGGGGTGTCTGAGCTCCGCCGAGAGACCGAACAGACCTTTCATTCAGAATAGGGGTATTCACTGCTTACAGGCCGTATTTACGATGAAGATCGCGTTCGAGTTCGACCCAAAGATGGGATTGTTTGGTTGTGAGGCAACTAACAGTGAAGAAACAGTGAAGAAAAACGTCCAGAATAAGCTAAAATAGCGGCTTTCAAAGTCCAGGGCGTGGACGAGAATCATGGGCCCTGCTGATTTCCGCAAGCACGCTAATCGCGAAATTTGCGCGAATGGATCAGGCTGGACGCGGCAGAGTTGCTTGGCAATTCGCCATCGAAACGTGTGCGGCGCCAATAGCTCGTCCGAACGGGGGCGGACCGGAATAGGTAGGCGCACCGGGATAATTTGATCTCTCTGATCTCGGGTCAGAGAATGGGTGGAAGTTTGGCTAACATGGTGCAGATTCAAATGATATTTGGAACCAAAGGTCCTCACTCATACAACTTCGAATCCTACCGAAACTGAAAACTTCTCTCTGCTATAAAGCATTCTGTATAACACTGTCAATATGTTTTTGTCGTTTGTAATAGAATCGTAGAATTTCGGATCAGATATTGGCCAACGGTTTTTTCTCGAGAATTTGAGAGTTATTTTCAGTGCAAATTTATCATATCTGCGCTTTCTTGCCATCATCACAGGAGGGATTCATACCATGGAGTATTCGGACGATTTCTGGAAAAGAAGAAGTCGGGACTTATCAAATTGTTGAGTTGGCGGAGGATTTGGATCAAGGGTGAGCGGAGAAAAGATTTTCACCCGGAAGGGAAAACGGGACACACATTTTATCCGTAAAACGGATAGACCAAAATGGGTTGGATACGGGAAACTAATACGAAAAGTAAACGAAAAGAATAAACGCAACACTTATCGGAAACAGCAGATGACAAAGCGCAGACCTAATCGAAGCACTTTGGAAGAGGTAAAGTGAGACACAGAGAAGGTTGAAAGAAGTGGAAAAATCAGAAAAGGAGAACGATTGGAAAAAGCCGGGTGCCAGGACGAACGTCGAGATGATAATGTTATTGATTCGATATGCCACGTGTACTAGCAGATGTTGTCGATTACTTGTTACAGCTTGTCAGCTCTCGAAGATAGCAGTTAAGTTGTTGGTCTTGGCACAAGTTGTTGGATCGTTATCGACAACTTGAACCCCCCTTTAAAGGAGGGTGTTAAGTTGTTTTCCAGGTCCACGCGCACCAATAGTTGGTATTTAGTTGAATGGGTGGTTTTTAGCAGGGATTTTAGTTGAAAAAACGGGGGTTTAAGTTGAAACGGCCAAAAAAGCTGGTCGTTCACTTGTTTCAGGGGTTTCAACGAGCGTTTAAGTTTTTGAAAAATTTCTGAGAACGTTAGAGAACGACGTGTTAAGGGCGGATGTGGAAGCAAACCCGTGTCAGACTATCGAGTCCAAAAGGTTATTGACAATGATGGAGAATACAACATTGGTCAAAAATAAGGACTCGTTAGAAATGTATTGTTTTCCGGTCCCCCTAATACAATGCCATGACAACGATCCTATTCAACTGCACTGACGTCATTTTCTTCATTGACACGTCAGCTTTTCTCCGGGACGTTTGGTGCGATTTCAGCGTACTTTCGATATGTGTCGATTGATATCCGCGATAAGAATGTAAAGGGCAACCGAACATTGCTCGACACGACGCGGTCGCGTCACGGCTCTATAGTTTTCTAACTCGCTTTTCATACTTTTGCGATTGCGGCAAATGTCGCTTTTTGAGCTACGACGAAACCGGTGTTTGGGAATGCTGTCGGGTATTGATGTGGATGGGTCGCAGGCCACCAGATTGCCGTTAAAGCGTAGGGCAATGTAGACCAAACCGATAGTCATAGGCTCCGCTCACGATATGTTGAGTGGTCGCCCGCGAATGTCCGGATAAGAAGGGATGTGAACGAGCGAGGGAGGAACTCTAGTTTTTATTCTTTGGGTCTCGCCTTCTCCCCCTTCTGGTTTTCCTTGGTGGAATTGGGTTCTCTCTTTAGGCATCCTTTGTGGGTTGCAGGGAAATCAACTTGAAGGACTGCATTTGCCAAAATCCGTCATTGCTCATTTCTTCATTGCCTCACGGGACGTTTGATCGGACGGTTTTTCCTCATTCGCATCAATACCCTCATTCCTGATACTGTGTTCTACTTGATTGTTTTTTTTTCTTCACTGTTTGTACAATTTTTTTGTTGCATAGAGAATATATAGTCTACAGCAATGTTAGTAGGACCTGGTGAGGTTGCGGACTCGTCCTAACATACGGTATTCTGTTAGTGGTATCACTCATTTTTCCGGAACAGCTTTGATTGATTGGTGAGTCTGTGTGTTCACCGATACGACTACATCTGTGAAAGGAAAGCAATGAAAACAGGTGAAATGTGAGAGCAAAAGGCGAAACTCACCGACCAATTTTGGTTATTTCGAAAAAATGAGTGATAACACTATCAGGCTACAGTATGTTAGGAAGAATCCGCAACCTCACCAGGCCCTACTTCAATTGCTGTAGACTATACCTAATTGTGCTCTGGTGTGGACCGTGTTGACGCACGACCTATTTCTACACATTTGTTGTACAATGCCAAGAATTTAGGTGGAGGTTGACAATTGACTCCTTTGCGCACGAGAATGCTGGTAGAATGTCCAGATCGGCATTGAATCCCCGAAGAAAACTGGTACATATGTGATAAAACGCGGCAAACGCCGCTAAGGCGAAGATAATGGTCTTGATCAATAATGCCGCCACAGCGGCATTTGTCGCATTTTATTGCACCGGCACTAGTTTCGTCCGTGAATCCGTGGCCTATCTGGGCATTTCACAACAATTCTCATGTGCAAAGAAGCCATTTTTCAACGTACACCTACATACATTCATAGCATTACCAAGCGCCGGTTCTGCCGTAGCTCAGAAAGCGGCATTTGCCGCAATTGCAGAAGTATGAAAAGCGAGTAGGTTTTTACCCCGTTTTTGTTACACCTTGACCTTCGGTGGTACTGTCTCCCTACTTCCTAGTTCAGGCATATCCTCAACTGCTGACCTCTGGATAAGGACGGTATGTGAATGAAGACATACCGTCCACATCTTTCATACCCTACCCTTTATCAGTTGGTTATCATCTGCTTCGTTAACAGAGCCGTGGCGCGACTTCGTTAACAGAGCCGTGAGCAATGTTCGGTTGGCCTTTAAGGGTCTTTCACAGTCTGCCGGACGAAGCCGTCCGGCATGTTATAAGATAGGACTGCGGCGTCAGAGCACCTCGCACTGCGGTGTCGGCCGACCGACGTCTCAACGCGGTGAAATCATTGACACGACGCCGGATCAAGTTATGACGGGTTAGAACGGATTGTTTTCGCCTTAAATTTTGTACTGAAAAGTCGGAACTGACGGCTGTTCGCCGCAGCTTCCCTCGCACTGCGGCTCACTTTTAACTTGCCGGACGGCGGCGTCCGGCAGACTGTGAAAGGGGCTTTACGTTCTTATATATCCGCGTCGATTGTTGTCATATCAATCGAAACGGGATATCAATCGACACATATCAAGTACACGCTGAAATTGTTCCAAACAAACATCCCGGCAGGTTGATGGAGGATACCAGCTCTAGAGATATTTGGTTTTTTTTTCACACCGCGAGTGGTTGCCTCTTTTCATTCACTTTACTACAGGAAGCTGTCTTAAAGCTGTCGACTCGTCAAGTTGTCTTCCTTGTCAATGATAGTTGGTCATGCGCTCTTGCTATCAATGATTGTCCTTGTGACTGCCATTGCTCTAGTGGGTTGATATTTCTCTTATTGAGTCTCCTGATATCCTTACAATACCGCCCGCGACTTCGAGAGAGACGGCGTTTTCGGCGCTTTTTTCCGCCGAAAAGCGCCGCTTTGTCATAATTTTGATCAAAGTGGTGCGTTCCGGTTGCTAGGGACATATTTAAGTAAACTCCAAATACCGTGCGGTACCGATTGCCACGATAGCCGTAAAATGGCGTGTGTGATGGTGCAGATGCAGAATCCATGGTAACAGCGACGCCTATTTTATTGATTAGCTGCGGAAATCTTGAAAAAACTTTCACGCCTCCTTCGGAAAGCGGTAATTTCAGGTAGAAATGTTCATGAAAGTGGGAGTGAAATGTGACTGAGAGTTAATAAGGTTACTGGCTTGGTAATTGAAGGGATTTTGGGTAATCAGACAAGAATTTCAACCTCGTTTGTTATCTATTCACTCTGACTATAAGGCTGCTCGGTTTCATTTCTTCAATCAGAGTTTTGACCAACAGTAAGATCGGCCCACACCCGAAGTTTTCCTTCCTTGCCGATTTTTGGTTTTAAATGTTTTTTTTTTCGAATCGCAGCCAACACGAAAATCAGCCCCCACCCGGGGATTACCTCCCTAGCCTGACGGTGCAGCCGAAGGCTGCACCGTCCATCCAGGGTCTCAAATGATTTAAACCACTCCGGATTGCAGCCAACACTAAAATCAACCTCCACCCGGGGATTACCTCCCTTGCCTGACGGTGCAGCCGAAGGCTGCACCGTCCATCCAGGGTCTCAAATGATTTAAACCACTCCGAATTGCAGCCAACACTAAAATCAGCCCCCACCCGGGATTACCTCCTTGCCTGACGGTGCAGCCGAAGGCTGCACCGTCCATCCAGGGTTTCAAATGATTTGAACCACTCCGAATTGCAGCCAACACGAAAATCAGCCCCCACCCGGGGATTACCTCCCTTGCCTGACGGTGCAGCCGAAGGCTGCACCGTCCATCCAGGGTCTCAAATGATTTAAACCACTCCGAATTGCAGCCAACACTAAAATCAGCCTCCACCCGGGGATTACCTCCCTTGCCTGACGGTGCAGCCGAAGGCTGCACCGTCCATCCAGGGTCTCAAATGATTTAAACCACTCCGAATTGCAGCCAACACGAAAATCAGCCCCCACCCGGGAATTACCTCCCTTGCCTGACGGTGCAGCCGAAGGCTGCACAAATCCATCCAGGGTTTCAAATGATTTGAACCACTCCGAATTGCAGCCAACACGAAAATCAGCCCCACCGGGGATTACCTCCCTTGCCTGACGGTGCAGCCGAAGGCTGCACCGTCCATCCAGGGTCTCAAATGATTTAAACCACTCCGAATTGCAGCCAACACTAAAATCAGCCTCCACCCGGGGATTACCTCCCTTGCCTGACGGTGCAGCCGAAGGCTGCACCGGCCATCCAGGGTTTCAAATGATTTAAACCACTCCGAATTGCAGCCAACACGAAAATCAGCCCCCAGCCGGGGATTACCTCCTTGCCTGACGGTGCAGCCGAAGGCTGCAAACCGTCCATCCAGGGTCTCAAATGATTTAAACCCCTCCGAATTGCAGCCAACACAAAAATCAGCCCCCACCCGGGGATTACCTCCCTTGCATGACGGTTCAGCCGAAGGCTGCACCGTCCATCCAGGGTTTCAAATGATTTAAACCACTCCGAATTGCAGCCAACACGAAAATCAGCCCCCACCGGATTACCTCCCTTGCCTGACGGTGCAGCCGAAGGCTACACCGTCCATCCAGGGTTTCAAAATGATTTAAACCACTTCGAATTGCAGCCAACACCAAAATCAGCCTCCACCCGGGGATTACCTCCCTTGCCTGACGGTGCAGCCGAAGGCTGCACCGTCCATCCAGGGTTTCGAATGATTTAAACCACTCCGAATTGCAGCCAACACGATAATCAGCCCCCACCCTGGGATTACCTCCCTTGCCTGACGGTGCAGCCGAAGGCTGCACCGTCCATCCAGGGTCTCAAATGATTTAAACCACTTTGAATTGCAGCCAACACTAAAATCAGCCTCCACCGGGGGATTATCTCCCTTGCCTGACGGTGCAGCCGAAGGCTGCACCGTCCATCCAGGGTCTCAAATGATTTAAACCACTCCGAAGTGCAGCCAACACTAAAATCAACCTCCACCCGGGGATTACCTCCCTTGCCTGACGGTGCAGCCGAAGGCTGCACCGTCCATCCAGAGTCTCAAATGATTTAAACCACTCCGAATTGCAGCCAACACGAAAATCAGCCCCCACCCGGGGATTACCTCCCTTGCCTGACGGTGCAGCCGAAGGCTGCACCGTCCATCCAGGGTCTCAAATGATTTAAACCACTCCGAATTGCAGCCAACACTAAAATCAGCCTCCACCCGGGGATTACCTCCCTTGCCTGACGGTGCAGCCGAAGGCTGCACCGTCCATCCAGGGTCTCAAATGATTTAAACCACTCCGAATTGCAGCCAACACGAAAATCAGCCCCCACCCGGGATTAATACCTCCCTTGCCTGACGGTGCAGCCGAAGGCTGCACCGTCCATCCAGGGTACCAAGTGATTTAAACCACTCCGAGCTGAACCCAACACGAAAATCAGCCCCCCACCGGGGATTACCTACTTGCCTGACGGTGCAGCCGAAGGCTGCACCGTCCATCCAGGGTCTCAAATGATTTAAACCACTCCGAATTGCAGCCAACACGAAAATCAGCCCCCACCCGGGGATTACCTCCCTTGCCTGACGGTGCAGCCGAAGGCTGCACCGTCCATCCAGGGTTTCAAATGATTTGAACCACTCCGAATTGCAGCCAACACGAAAATCAGCCCCCACCCGGGGATTACCTACTTGCCTGACGGTGCAGCCGAAGGCTGCACCGTCCATCCAGGGTCTCAAATGATTTAAACCACTCCGAATTGCAGCCAACACTAAAATCAGCCTCCACCCGGGGATTACCTCCCTTGCCTGACGGTGCAGCCGAAGGCTGCACCGTCCATCCAGGGTTTCAAATGATTTAAACCACTCCGAATTGCAGCCAACACGAAAATCAGCCCCCACCCGGGGATTACCTCCCTTGCCTGACGGTGCAGCCGAAGGCTGCACAAATCCATCCAGGGTCTCAAATGATTTAAACCACTCCGAATTGCAGCCAACACGAAAATCAGCCCCCACCCGGGGATTACCTCCCTTGCCTGACGGTGCAGCCGAAGGCTGCACCGTCCATTCAGGGTCTCAAATGATTTAAACCACTCCGGATTGCAGCCACCACTAAAATCAGCCTCCACCCGGGGATTACCTCCCTTGCATGACGGTTCAGCCGAAGGCTGCACCGTCCATCCAGGGTTTCAAATGATTTAAACCACTCCGAATTGCAGCCAACACTAAAATCAGCCTCCACCCGGGGATTACCTCCCTTGCATGACGGTTCAGCCGAAGGCTGCACCGTCCATCCAGGGTTTCAAATGATTTAAACCACTCCGAATTGCAGCCAACACGAAAATCAGCCCCCACCCGGGGATTACCTCCCTTGCCTGACGGTGCAGCCGAAGGCTGCACCGTCCATTCAGGGTCTCAAATGATTTAAACCACTCCGGATTGCAGCCAACACTAAAATCAGCCTCCACCCGGGGATTACCTCCCTTGCATGACGGTTCAGCCGAAGGCTGCACCGTCCATCCAGGGTTTCAAATGATTTAAACCACTCCGAATTGCAGCCAACACGAAAATCAGCCCCCACCCGGGGATTACCTCCCTTGCCTGACGGTGCAGCCGAAGGCTGCACTGTCCATTCAGGGTCTCAAATGATTTAAACCACTCCGGATTGCAGCCAACACTAAAATCAGCCTCCACCCGGGGATTACCTCCCTTGCATGACGGTTCAGCCGGAGGCTGCACCGTCCATCCAGGGTTTCAAATGATTTAAACCACTCCGAATTGCAGCCAACACGAAAATCAGCCCCCACCCGGGGATTACCTCCCTTGCCTGACGGTGCAGCCGAAGGCTGCACCGTCCATCCAGGGTTTCAAATGATTTAAACCACTCCGAATTGCAGCCAACACGAAAATCAGCCTCCACCCGGGGATTACCTCCCTTGCCTGACGGTGCAGCCGAAGGCTGCACCGTCCATCCAGGGTCTCAAATGATTTAAACCACTCCGAATTGCAGCCAACACGAAAATCAGCCCCCACCCGGGGATTATCTCCCTTGCCTGACGGTGCAGCCGAAGGCTGCACCGTCCATCCACGGTTTCAAATGATTTAAACCTGATATCTCTATTCTTGCTTCCGCGGTTGCACCGGCAATCCCTTTTCCACCGCCAAACAACCGTTCCTATGTGATTATTTATTGAGAATGCGGTTGCTCCGACACTGGCAGCGGTCTCCTACGGGAGTCGGCTGGGAGTCCTAGCCTCATCAGCTATAGGGCTCCTGTTTGCCACATGTAGGAGTCCTATCTGTCTCCTGTAGGAGACCGAACCGTGCACAGCAGTTGAACGAAATCTCATTTTGGAGGGAATTTCAAATACGGCTTTAAGGAAGAATCTGAACCTCCTTCGGCTTCCCTTGATTACTTTTCTTGAAGCGTAAAAATAGCTCATCCATGGCTACTTGTCTGCCAAATTCAAAAATTGCCTTCGGGATTGAGCTCAGTAATAGCTCTTGATCTCCTCACTCGATTTTGGTCCTCTCTCGGACTTTGATGCATGGCCATTGTCTGTCCACCCCATCCTTGTGCGCCTCGTATGCGGCGCGAGTTTGCATCGACTGTTCAACGTGTACGTCTGATTGGCCGTTCTTTGGTTTAAGACGTCATTTAAAATGCTTGCCTGCGTCAGCTGCGGCTGCCACAGCATAACTGACGCCCGATGTACCGCGCGCGACGCGCAATGCGGCTCTATGACCTGGAGGAGGCCGCTTCTCTCTAGTCCGGTCATCCACACAACAAAACACCTCCTGTGGTTGACCACGGTGGTCGTTTTCTCCCGTAGGAGACCGCCGCCAGTGTCAGAATGCACTGGAATTACAGGCGTGATTCCCGGTGTGAGTTGTGGAATTGCACCATACACTATATTTTACGGCTATCGTGGCAATTTGTACCGCACGGTATTTTTCGTCTAGTACATATTTAGAATCAGCATCAAGAGCTCTTCATTTTGAGCTCACACATGTAGGGTTGACAGAATGGAAACCCTGGAAACAAGGCATGTAGGGTTAACAGAATCAATCGAGTGTACGAAAACTGAAGCTAGATGTTTAAATAGTGTAAATATTTGACTTCATATCACAGAATTATAAAACTCAAAACGCAGATCTCATCCACCGTAACCCAATGGACAGGATAAGAGTAAAGGAACACATCTGCATCCAATTACAGCTGTGATAAATGTGGGTTGGTGGAATGATTTATTTATTTATTTATATTTACGTCGTGAGCGACGCGCTTTACAACATACGAATGCGCGGCACGTCATCCTAACGGACGAACAACTAACATAACACAAAAAAAAGAGAACATGGATGAACCTAAACATTATCAATGTTATCACCTCATTCAACTGTCTTATCGTCATAGGCTCTGATTTTTGCACGTGGACTAATATATTTTTTACGCGTTCTATTACCAAGTATCGTACCAAATCTAGGTGTAAGAGCTTTGTTTGAAAAGGAACTGATTTTGCGGGTATCATGATTTTTGAATGGAAGTCACTCCGTTACTTGTGGAGGGGAGTTCTTCGACTATTGACTATTCGGTGAGTGACGTCGAGAGCAACAGTTGGGCAGCATTGAAGCGCAGGAGATTGGAGTAGAAACCGAAGCAGCCGACACAACAAGAGAAGAGGGTGAAGTTCTGGTAAGAAGCAGCATGTCAGTGCAACTAGTGGAGTATAAGGGCCTAACGTGCTACCCTACTAGACGTAAAATATCGTGCGGTACCGATTGCCACAGAGCCATAAAATACTCTACAATTTTCATTTGAGGGTTTGAGTCGGTCGGTCTGATATAGCAATGCAACTGATATCATCATTTCATGCAGTTGTGGCAATCGGTACCGCACGGTATTTGGAGTTCACTATGCAGCAGCAGGGAGAATCTGCAAGTCTTCCAACTCGACGAGCAGCTCGATGAGAAAGTCCTTAGCGCAGCGTTTCAACCGCAAGGTTATACGGAACCTTATTCCATGAGTACCGGAATGAATTTCTTGCAAGGAGCATGATATCTTCTTCTTCTTTGCAGCCACAGAGAGGGGTTCTGTCATAGGTTCAGAAACTCGGCCACTAGCACTGGGTTCGTCCACAGATCCATTGTCGTCAATGTAGTCGGTCTTTTCGGGCAATTGAACAGGTGCGCAGTAGTATGCCCTTGACTACCGCAATCAGGACACTCGTCAGGTTTACTGTTGTCAATCCTATGCAAGTATGACATAAGCATGGGGGAGTGTCCACAGCGTAACGATGCAAGGGTGCACCTGGCACGCCTGCCAAGTTCCATCTCTGTCTCGGAGACCTTTGGAGGTGCGACTCCCAGGATGGGGTTTATGGCAACTCTGCTCAAGTGTTCGTTCACGAATCGGGTATGCTCCGCGCGCAAAAGACGGAGGCGTTCTTGTTGTGCTTCAGTCCATCTCTGCACATCTACTTTCGACGGAGCATCAGCGAAAGGCTTTCTGATACATCTCTCTCTCACCGGGTTTAGTACTCTTCGCGAAGGATGATTCGGCTGCTTCACGATGTTAATGTACATTTGTTGCGCCTGGAGTTGACAGTGGTCTCTAACTGGCAATATGCGAGCTTCGGCATGTAAGTGCTCTATTGGAGAGCTTTTGGAACAGCCTGTTGCAATTCGCAGAGCACAATTTTGGACGCGCTGCAGCTTGGACCAAGAAGTGTCCGACACGATGTGCTGCCAGACTGGCGCAGCATACTCCAAGGCGGGTTGCACAATAGCCATATACGTGGTCAGGATCGTTTCTTTATTGCATCCCCAGGACGTTCCACCGAGAGCACGCAGGACGTTGAGTCTTGTTTTCACTGTGGCTGGCTTCTGCTCAGTGTTCTTATGAAACTTCAACGAAGAATCCAGCACGAGTCCAAGCAGCTTGGGGAATCGGGTGGCCTGCAATTGAGTTTCGTCCCATTTCACCATAGGATGGGCACTGTGCTCTGCATTATCAGTGGAAAAGACGGTGACGGACGATTTGGAGGCAGAGACTGTGAGCATTTTGCGATCGAAGAAACATTTCAACTCGATCAAGTAGTCATTGATCTTACTGGTGACTACCTTAATGTCGCGATCTCGGCACAGAATAGTAATATCATCCGCGTATGCAACGACCTTGATGTCTTGAGGGGGAACGGGCAGATCTTCTAGTTATAAACTGAAAAGTGCAGGCGATAAAACTCCTCCTTGAGGGACACCAGCGGCGATGGGGATGCTATTGGAAACATGTCCCTGGAATAGCACATTTGCCCGACGTCCTTTAGTGAAGGCAGTTATCCACCGCTTCTGCCATGGCTTGATGGTAGACTTCAACAGACTCTCTGATAGTAGGCCTAGATTGACAGTGTCAAATGCCTTTGTTAAGTCGAGGGCCACACCAACAGTACGTTGGGGTTTGATGGCATTGAAGCCGTCCAGCACATAGCTCACAATTTCCAACAAGGCCGTAGTGGTGGAATGTAATTTACGGAAACCATGTTGGTGCTGCTGTAGGCTGTTATGCTCGGCAAGCTCCTCCACAACCAGTTTTTCGGCAATTTTGGCGATGGGTGTGAGCAGACTGATCGGCCGGTACCCTTTAGCCGTGGATGGTGACTTTCCCGGCTTCGGCAGTGGAATAACACGAGCCACTTTCCAATTTTGGGGTAAAATACATGTACGAAACGATGTATTTATGACGTCAGCAATAAAGGGCAGTAGTTCACTGGGCAGTCTCTTCAGGACTGCAGGGCTCAAACCGTCTGGCCCTAATGCCTTCGAGTTGCTCATCTCCTTTATCGCCTTCTCGACCTGTGCAGGCGTGACTGCATCATCTACATCCATGAGAGGCAACTTACAGAGTTCCCGCACAGTTATTCTGTTCTGTTTCTCTCTTTTGGTTCTAGTGATGAAAAAATGCTTCCCAAGAGCATTTGCGGCCTCCTTCACTGATTTGAAGACTCCAACTTCAAACTCCAATCGTGGAATTGTCGGCGGAGGTGAACTTTCCGGAGATCCTTTCAAGGCCTTCCACGTTGCTGCTGCATCATTTCTGAAGTTCATCTTCTCAGTGAACTTTTCCCAAGTTTCCTTCTTGTGCCTGTCAAGGTCGTTCCTGATCTCATCATCCAGCGCAGCTATGTCTGGAGTCAAGATGATTTGCGGCTCTCTTTGCGTCCCTTGTCCTTATCTTCTGCAGTGTTTCCCTGGTGACATTGGGAAAGAAGGTCTTAACGCGGCCTTCAGGGATCGCAGCTTTCATAGCCTTCAAGATAGCATCAGATAGGTGGCGCTCCTTCTGGTGTACATCGCCATTCCACGGATAATCAGCCGCTTGGCGGAGCGCAACCTCCCTGAACAGGCTCCAGTCTGCAAGGCCTAAATTAAGATAAGAACGATGACGAACACCTGTATAGGGAGCAAGAGAGTTAGAGAGATCAATATCGACAAAGACAGGGATGTGATCGCTGGAAAGAGTTGTGGATGTCGACCAAGAGCAGGCATTAGAGAGATTGGAAGAGACGAGGGAGATGTCTGGGCTAGATGATCGGCCGTTGGCAGGGAGACGAGTGGGCTGGCCGTCGTTTAAGATAACCAGATCGCACTCCTCCGCCCATTCTTCGACGTCACCTCCTCTAGCATCAGAATCAAGCGACGAGCAGAACGTGTGCGCATTGAAATCACCCGCAAAGACAATTGAGGGAGAAAGAGAGCAGTCATACAGCTGCTTGAGAAGGGGGATATATATATTAAAAGGGATATATATATGAAGGAAGAAGGAGGGATATATATATTAGAAAGAGAAAGTGGTGTTTTAAGAGGTAGATGGATGGGGATGTACTCGAGAGTGCCATCCACTGGAGTGTTGAGATAATGTGAGAGGGAAGAGAGGACAGAACAAAAGTAGAGACTCCGCCTCCTTGAGATGACCTGGGAGGATGATATGCAGTATAGCCCGGGATGATTGGATGTCTAGAGGTAGCAGAGGGAGAGAGTTTGGCCTCCTGGACCATGATAACATCCGGGTGATGAGTACGGGCAAAGAGAGATAATTCAGAAAGCTTGGTCCGAAGGCCGTTTAGATTGATGTGTACAATAGATAGGGGGCGGTTGGTAGATGAGGAATTTGAGTTACTGGAGGCGGAGCACACAATGCAACGAAAGGAAGAATCGTGGTGCCTCACAGAACTGAGACCCGAACAAGAGAAGGGCACCCACCTTTCGCATCCAAAACATTGGACGCTGGTTCCACACCAATTGACATCTCTGCCGCATGTGGCACATGGGTACTTCTTCTTCTTCGCGGGTCCTGGATTCCTTTGACGCCGGCCATTTGTAGAAGAATCCTCAGGAGAGCTGCAGCCAGCCAGCACCTCTCCCATGACAAAAACCCTCTCCGCGGAGGGATTGACGTCGGTTTGCACGGAGGTGATCTTCTTTCCTCCACACTGCCACGGCACGAACGTACGACATCTCGGCAGCAGGAGCATGATATCATTCCACCGACCTATGCTTCATCATGACGATAAATGGATAGAGTTAAAATCAATGCTCTTATCATATGCATCGGGTTACTGTGGATAGAATCTGCGGTTTGAATTTTATAAGTCTGTCTTCATATCAACCGTACAGATCAAATATGAGTTATATACAAGTATGCTAGACCAATTTATTGACGTGGCGAAAGTGAGAATCAATGTGAACATCCTTTTCCTCACCTCTGCAGGCACAATCATCGTTCTTCGCTCGGGCTCGAAATGCCCGTAGTTGCAACTGAACTCAGTGTAGACCCTTTCAGAGCAGAAACAACATGTCTGAAGGCATTTCCCGCCGAGCGTCACCCCGATGATTTTGTTTTCGAAATACGACCCTAGATCACCGACGTCCCGTTCTCAGCTTAAACGGGACCAATCGAACTGAGACTCGGCTTTAAACTTTACTTTCTGATCCTCTTTCGAATAAGCGCTACGACAGCCCAATCCGGAAAACTTGATTTTTTAAATCTTTGGGATGTGGTAAAACAGCGTTTTCTCGCCGGTTCGACGCCCCGGCAGACACAGTCATCGTCCTTCCCTCTGGCTCAAAATGCCTGCGATCACACTTGCGCTGAGTCTAGACTTCTTTAAAACAAAAATAATACGTCTGGAGGCTACTCCCGCCTAGCGGCACCCCGGTGATTTTGGATGAAAACTACCGCAAATTCTTTCAGGGCAACGCCTTATCCATTTCTCGACTAAAACGGCCCTCATTCAAAACTTGATTTTTTCGACTTTGGAGCCCGGCATTGCTGAGTGCGGTCCAACAGGTGGTATCGAGATCAAAATTTCAAGTTTCTCTGGGCACTGTTTTCAACTGATCTTTTGTTTCTGAGCACACGTTTAGGTCAATCTTGAGCGTGATGCCAATCTGAAATTGTTCTGACTATCCGATCTCGACGACTTTCTTCGTGGCTACTGCCCATTTTCAGCCCATAATGTTGGCACGTCCTGCGGGAATTTTTTTCTTTTGCAAAAGTGCTTCTTAAAATGCATATTTTTGGAAACTTGCTTCGATTTCGGCTTCCTCGCAAATGAAGAGTCAAAGTTCTTTTGCAAGAAGCTGCCGTATTCGTTTCTCGATTATCATCAACCCCATATTAAACTTCAATATTCCGAGATCCGCTATGGACGGCCAAGGCTCTGAGACAGTGCTACGTCGAGAGAACGAGCGCTCTCGCTCCCAAACGGCACTGAACGGACTCTTATCAACATATCAGCATATGGAGAGTAAGCGGCGTCGCTTGTATCGTGCGACGGCATTGAATTTCGGATTCATAAGGAGCCATTTACCGGCGGCTGTGGCGCCGGTCCCACAGGACCTTGGATTGAACACATGTAAAATTTCGACACTATGCGATAAAATATCCAGCATACGTAAACTTCATCTGAAAACGGTTTAGAATCACTAAATACTCTTGAACTGTAGACAAAAACTCGTAATTTCAATTAGTATGCACTATGCTAACACACCCAACATTTTTGTTATGTATTGCATTCCAGTGTCGAGTGAAAAAGCAGTACCACGCTCGCAATCAACTCCACTGTGTTCTAATAGCTGCGCTTGTCAAACGCGCTCCGATGGGAATGGCTGGTTGGCCGGCTGCCAGGCGAGAGACACCGTACACGTTGCGAAATCTGCGGAAATGAGTCACCGGGGTGAGACGGGGGCGAGATGCCCATCTCCGGTCTCATTGTCAGGATAAAACACACGTTTGGCTGCCACAAGCCAGTTATCCCTGTGGTAACTTTTCTGACATCTCTTATCAAAAACTATCTAGATTACAAGGATCGATAGGCTTCGACAAGTGAACATGCGTCGCTCGGCATTTCCTCATCGTTGTCGCGCACTCTCCCCGCCGCATGCCTCTCGCCCAGCCGATTACGTGAGAAAATGTCCGCAGAGGGGGGAGAAAATGTCCGCGGAGGGGGGAGAAAATGCCCGCGAGCCAAGATAGAGGTGAGAAACTGTCCGCAAAAGAAGAAACGTCTGTCCGCAACACAATTCCATCAGATCCTTCTGGGGTTGAAATCTCGACAACAAATAGAGTACCAGATTTCCAGACTTCGTTGCATGGTTATACAGCGTATAAACACACAATTAATTAAAACACGTTGATTTGGCGGGCTTGAACATCGAAGTTGTGCTTGGTAAGTACAATCATGGCAACAGAAAAAGACATCTCTACTAAGCATACTGTAGATTGCGGCATATTCGACGGCAAAGTTGTATTTTTCTCCTGGATTTCGGAGAAAAAAAAACACCGGGAATTTTAAGAAACGGCTTTCACTATTTTCCAGCGTAATTTCGTTGATCCCATTTTTACTTTCTAAAGGAATTCATATTCGCGTGGCTGATTAACTTCAGGATATGATACATCTACTTGCTGGAATATCCGGTAATTCGCGAGATTCCGAAAAGCCACAATAAGCAACTGGCTAAGCGAAAAATTCTGATTTTTGCGAAAAATTGTGTCGCGTTGATAGGTGTACATTACGTCACATGTGTATACGACATCATGTCCCAGGTGCGCTGTGTCCTCGAGGCTCAAGCTTCTTGAGAATATCCCCGCCGCAACTCGACTCAACATTTGCTATGGACCGCCCCGAACTCATACGGTGTTCCGAAATACGGTATATTGAAGGTTGTGGGGCGCACAAAAATACGATTTCAAGATTAAGATTTTTGCCCAATGCGTAGGTAGATCGAAAATGACCGATGCCTTCATTTTTTCCGGATTTGCAAAATTGAAACGTTTTGAGCCCGAGCTCTGCTCACTGGGTTATTTGGGGCGCTAAACGCAGATATACCATGACGGTTTTCAAAAATTTTCGGAACACCTTTGTAGGTTATGATGAGAAAATGGTGAACTAAAATCAAAAACAACCCCTATATTTAAACCCCATTCTGAGTGCAGGGTGGCAACTTCTTGCAACCACACTCCAATTTTTCAATGGCTAAAAAAACACGCAGAAACTATTCTCAGAACCTCTCCCAGATAACATGAAAAAAATGAAGTGTGAAAACGGACATGTGTTTTATAGTTGTACAATTTCGAAAAAAAGTGTCGAACAAACAATAATGGAAATTTTTTCGTTCGAAATGTTTTCGAACGAACGAAAATTGAAAAGTTTCCGTTCGAAAAAATTTCGAACAAACGAAATTTCCAACAAACGGAATCTGAAAAAAATTCGCTCGACAAATTTTCGAACGAACGAAAAAAATTTCGAAAGATCTTTCGAAAAATTTTCGAAAACTTCGTTCGTGTACAACTATACTGTGTTTGTATGAACACCGTCTCAATTTGCGAAAAACCACACGATACCTTCATAAACGGGGAACGCTTTATGCACAGACGCTATTATTCGCAGAACTGGTTATTACACATGGCAAAGAAAGGTTTGGGTATGAAAACTTCAATCAATCTCATTTAAGTAGGAGTCCTTCGCTTTGCGAATGTCTGCTCCATAGACTAAGTTTGCTCCAATACAGACGCTTCTTCCTCGGCGGACATTTTCTCCCCCTCCGCGGACATTTTCTCCCCCCTCACGGACATTTTCTCTGCACGCGACGCGCGAACATTTTCTCTCCCCTCATTCGGACATTTTCTCCGTAAAGGCGCCCAGCCAGCGCGCTAGAGCGCAGAGAAACCAGGCACACTCTTAGGTGGGGTTGCGGCCCCCGAACTGACATAATGGTGGTATACAAGTTTACGAGGTACGTCACAAGTGAACACGGCTGTTCCTTCAGTCTCTGCCCGCAGCGAGATGAGCAGGGTGTCACGCTGTTCGGCAATCAATAAGATGGCTCGACACGCACGGTTTGAATTCGCTTACATTGTGCGCGCTCTCACTTAGAGATCTGGAGGGCAGCATTCGTCAACGATTTCGGGTTTCAGCCTGCGTCTGGCTTCATTGTAGGAAGTCGAAAACGAGTGTAAAGGTTCCTAGTCGCACAAACAACGAAGCAGAAGTGTGAAAATATGCGTTTTCGCGGACAAGTCGTTAAACAGAAACGAATAATGAAGAAAATCTATAAATAAACTGATTTTCATATGTCGCAGCATTTCTTCAGTGCTTATTCTTATTACATCAACCCTTAAAATTGTGGTGCGCGCGAAGCGAAGCCACACTTATGAGGGTTGATGTAATAAGATCTAATCCATATCGCGCTTGATTTTGCTTTGTTAAGTTATACGGAGAAGCTTGTAAAATCCGATCCCTCTGTCTTTACTTATCGCTGGTTAGTTTATTATTGACCGCCAAATCGTATTCTTAGTTATCTAATTTCATTTCCTAACTTTTTTTTAGTTCAGGCTATTTTACGCCAAATCATTTTTTAAGATATTTTAGAATTTTTTTGTCATTACCAAATCGTTACTTTTGCCAGGAAGCTAAATTTTCAGAAAGTTTGCTTTTGAATCTGATTCGACTTCTCGTTTCTACTTTATTCCAGCTTGTCTGCTTCTTTCCATGCCGTTGAAAACCCGCTTTACCTTCAAGCTTTTGGTGATAAACTTTACTACGTGAAGAAAAATGTCAAATGCATCCCACTGTTTAACAAAAGTTCCTATAACCATAAACTCATTGATTGCAATGGTTGGATACCTCCGTTATGTCAGTTCGGGGGCTGCAACCCCACCTACTCAGGAATTCCCGGTTGTCACCTGGAGGTCTCCAGCAGGTCGTGGGGCGGAGTCATGCGCCACCACATCCTCACGACCTCCAGGTGACATGCCAGAGATCTCGAGGTGACATCAACCCATGTCACCTCGAGATCTCTGGCATGTCACCTGGAGGTCGTGAGGATGTGGTGGCGCATGACTCCGCCCCGCGAACTGCTGGAGACCATCAGGCGGCATGCACGTACGCGGCGGACTAGGTTGGGGTTAGGCACGGTTTGGAGCGTCGGCGCGCGTCTCATGATAAGCGCGAGGCTAAAAGGGGGTTAGGCTAGCACTGAAAAATCGTTCCCTCGCAAACCCTACGTAAGAGGGTGGGGCAGCCGAAACCACGTTGAGACCCCAACTATTAATAGTTGGGGCCTCAACGGGGTTCCGGCTGCCCCACCCTCTTACGTAGAGTTTGCGAGGGAACGATTTTTCAGTGCTAGCCTAACCCCCTTTTAGCCCTCGCGCTGCTATCATGAAACGCGCCGACGCTCCAAACCCTGTCTAACCCCAACCTAACCCGCCGCGTACGTGCGTGCCGCCCCAGGTGACAAAAACTAATTCCCCCCTCCACTATTTTGGCGCTCGCACTATACGGTATGCTGGTTTTAAAAAATCATTTTACCATCAACTTTCATATCTATTAGCAAGCAGAGCAACAAAAACATGCATATCATGCAACATTACGTTATCAAAAACAACAACATTTTTCATTTCTTCTAACAATAGGTAGATCAAACACTAAAAATCATACATCATCATACATCTTCTACAAAAAATTCTTCATCTTCTATATAGATCATACACCAAAAATCCATCTTCTAGAAATCATAAGAACATAAAAAAAGATTTTTTGACCAAATTGTAGATCATAAAATAAAAAAAGTATTAATCCTCCGGTTCTTCTTTATATACGGCTTCCGCTTCTTCATCTTCATCGCACCGCGCCTCTCTCGCCCTCTCAGGCAAACATCGACGCTTCTGCAATTGGAAGAATTGTTGGGCGAAAGTGTGTAGGAACCCAGTTGAGTCCTGCACACTTTCCCAATTGCTCGGCGCACTCCCCGTAGGATCTCGCACTAATTTTTTGGCGGTTGTCGCACTCACAGTGGGATCGCGCACTTATTTAGCGGCGTTTGACGCACTCCTGATTGGGTCCCACACACTATCACAGGCGCTCGGCACACTCTCAGTTGGATCCCGCACTCATTTTCGGCGCTTGGTGCATACCCTGTGAAATACCGCATTTTTTCTCTGCGCTGGGAGCACTTCTAGTTGGGCCCAACATTTTCGCCGACGCTTGGCGCACCCCGAGTTGGATCAAACGCAGTTTCCCAGGTGAACTTGCAGCGAGCCTTACACCGCACATGCAGCCACTCGTAAACCCCCCTCATATAGCTTTTATGGTTTGTGACGCATCTCTAGGGAGTCGCGATAAAGCTGTCATCTGGCTATCTTAGAAGCGGAGCGGATATTTCTCCATTTCTACAATTGTTTCCTCAAAAACATCCGCTCGACTTTCATGATAAGCTATCATAGCAGTGTCGATGCCTCTCCCAAACTAGAGATTGACGATATATAGGAAACTTATGATATCTAGTTATCAGTATACCTCATCACATAACAACAAACCGAATTGCTATATTTTTGAAAAAAACCGACCCAATTTCGATTGACACACACACACACACACACACACACACACACACACACACACACACACACACACACACACACACACACACACACACACACACACACACACACACACACACACACACACACACACACACACACACACACACACACACACACACACACACACACACACACACACACACACACACACACACACACACACACACACACACACACACACACACACACACACAGTGCTTCGAACCTGCCGATTCGGCGCCTTGAACCTGTCGACTCGGTGCTTCGAACCTCCCGATTCGGTGCTTCAAACCTGCCGATTCGGTGCTTCGAACCTGCCGATTCGGCGCCTTGAATCTGTCGAGTCGGCGCCTTGAACCTGCCGATTCGGTGCTTCGAACCTGCCGATTCGGTGCTTCGAACCTGCCGATTCGGCGCCTTGAATCTGTCGAGTCGGCGCCTTGAACCTGCCGATTCGGTGCTTCGAACCTGCCGATTCGGCGCCTTGAATCTGCCGATTCGGCGCCTTGAACCTGTCGACTCGGTGCTTCGAACCTCCCGATTCGGTGCTTCGAGCCTCCCGATTCGGTGCTTCAAACCTGCCGATTCGGTGCTTCGAACCTGTCGAGTCGGCGCTTTGAACCTGCCGATTCGGTGCTTCGAACCTGCCGATTCGGTGCTTCGAACCTCCCGATTCAATGCTTCGAACCTCCCGATTCGGTGCTTCAAAGCTGCCGATTCGGTGCTTCGAACCTGTCGAGTCGGCGCCTTGAACCTGCCGATTCGGTGCTTCGAATCTGTCGAGTCGGAGCCTTGAACCTGCCGATTCGGTGCTTCGAACCTGCCGATTCGGTGCTTCGAACTTGCCGATTCGGTGCTTCGAACCTGCCGATTCGGCGCCTTGAACCTGTCGACTCGGTGCTTCGAACCTGCCGATTCGGTGCTTCGAACCTGCCGATTCGGTGCTTCGAACCTGGCGATTCGGCGCCTTGAATCTGTCGAGTCGGCGCCTTGAACCTGCCGATTCGGTGCTTCGAACCTGCCGATTCGGCGCCTTGAATCTGTCAAGTCGGCGCCTTGAACCTGCCGATTCGGTGCTTCGAACCTGCCGATTCGGTGCTTCGAACCTGCCGATTCGGCGCCTTGAATCTGTCGAGTCGGCGCCTTGAACCTGCCGATTCGGTGCTTCGAACCTGCCGATTCGGCGCCTTGAATCTGTCGAGTCGGCGCCTTGAATCTGTCGAGTCGGCGCCTTGAACCTGCCGATTCGGTGCTTCGAACCTGCCGATTCGGTGCTTCGAACCTGCTGATTCGGTGCTTCGAACCTGCCGATTCGGCGCCTTGAACCTGTCGACTCGGTGCTTCGAACCTCCCGATTCGGTGCTTCGAGCCTCCCGATTCGGTGCTTCAAACCTGCCGATTCGGTGCTTCGAACCTGTCGAGTCGGCGCCTTGAACCTGCCGATTCGGTGCTTCGAACCTGCCGATTCGGTGCTTCGCACCTCCCGATTCAATGCTTCGACCCTCCCGATTCGGTGCTTCAAAGCTGCCGATTCGGTGCTTCGAACCTGTCGAGTCGGCGCCTTGAACCTGCCGATTCGGTGCTTCGAATCTGTCGAGTCGGAGCCTTGAACCTGCCGATTCGGTGCTTCGAACCTGCCGATTCGGTGCTTCGAACTTGCCGATTCGGTGCTTCGAACCTGCCGATTCGGCGCCTTGAACCTGTCGACTCGGTGCTTCGAACCTCCCGATTCGGTGCTTCAAACCTGCCGATTCGGTGCTTCGAACCTGTCGAGTCGGCGCCTTGAACCTGCCGATTCGGTGCTTCGAACCTGCCGATTCGGCGCCATGAATCTGTCGAGTCGGCGCCTTGAACCTGCCGATTCGGTGCTTAAAACCTCCCGATTCGGTGCTTCGAATCTGTCGACTAGGTGCTTCAAACCTCCCGACTCGGTGCTTCGAACCTGCCGATTCGGGGGGGGGGGTCGTAAGGTTTCTTTGTGAAAAAATTGCATTTTTCGGTGTCTATCGCAAAAATTAAGTTCCTAAAGCGACCGTATATGGCAGTTCTCACGGGAATGAAACGCTTGGGAGCATGAGCACGATTTCTCAAGATCTTTCTGTGTGGATCATGTTTTGCGCAATGGTAGTCGCTATCCCGAATGAGAAAATTAACATCGGCAGGTTCGAAGCACAGAATCGGCAGGTTCGAAGCACCGAATCGGCAGGTTCAAGGCGCCGACTCGACAGATTCAAGGCGCCGAATCGGCAGGTTCGAAGCACCGAATCGGCAGGTTCAAGGCGCCGACTCGACAGATTCAAGGCGCCGAACCGCCAGGTTCGAAGCACCGAGTCGACAGGTTCAAGGCGCCGAATCGGCAGGTTCGAAGCACCGAATCGGCAGGTTCGAAGCACCAAATCGGCAGGTTCGAAGCACCGAATCGGCAGGTTCAAGGCGCCGACTCGACAGATTCAAGGCGCCGAATCGGCAGGTTCGAAGCACCGAATCGGCAGGTTCAAGGCGCCGACTCGACAGATTCAAGGCGCCGTGCGGACCGCGGCGAAATCACTTGCGGACCGCGGCGAAATAATTCATACATACATAAAATTAGTCCGAGTGAGACTGTCCGCCAACGCGGTCTGCGAGCGTGACAAGCGGCCGTCTAGAGGCATTGATTTAGACTTATGAATCGATGAGCAGGAATGCATATCAGACGAACAGTGAATAATACTGTAGTTAGCTGTCTGCAGCCACGGAAAGGTCCGTCCGAAAAATGCCTTCGCGACAGCTACGCGCACGCCGACCGCGTGGGCGGACGGTTCCATTCGGACAGACTTTATACGTTTTCTCAAAGAAGAAACCCGAAAAAAACTATGAAATATAAATCTACTTACCTTTAGAAATTCGGGGAGTTGCCGAATAAGATACCGAAGATTCACCAAATGACGCAGCCATGCTGAAACCACCATAAAGAATATTGGCGCCAAGAAAGACATGATGTATCGAAATATTCAGAGCACAAACACACTGTGAACAAAAAAAAGAAGTTTTGCCAAGAGGTTCTCTGGTATGGATATTACAAACCCGCTGTCCACTTTCCGAAAGATTAAAGTGGGTTCTAGTAGGCGAATGGGGAAGAACCTACCCTTATTCCTCATTAATCCTTCGAAAATCGCGAAAAGAATAAGGTATTCTTAAAACACAGCTTAAAAGCCTCTTGACGAAGTTTCAGCCAAATCGGTGCTATCACCAGAAAAGGGGGGGGGGTGCCGATTGTCATCCCACTACGGTACGCCCATTTTTCCGTGCCGCCGCGCCATCATAACATCAGTCCGGGGTTTTCTCCTCTTCCAAAATTGTTGCAGCGCGGAGAATTGGGCGTGGCCATATGCAATGGAAAGAGGGCCCGACTGCCGAGAGAGCACGGCCAAATCTAAAACATCGGTGGCTCCCCTGTTAGAATCGCCCTAGTAGCCTCTTCAGACGTAGGTGGGCAAAGATGTTAAGCTCTTTGGGAAAGTGGAACAGTGGAGTAGTGATGAAAATGAATCCAGTCTTGGAAAGTATGTCGATTCCTTCATATATATAAGAGCTAATTTTAATAATTTTCGTTGAACCAGCTCGAGTATTCGAATTCGATTAGCGTTCAAATATTCACATCTGCGAATTGTTGAATTCGAATAATGTTCGAATATTCACTTTTCGCGAATAGTCAAATTCGAATATTGTTTGAATATTCACCATTTGCAAATGGTCGAATTCGAATGATGTTCGAATAATTCCACTTTTCGAATATTCCAATTAAAATTCGTTCGGAGAATTCGAATACTTATTCGAACTCGAATATTCGGAATCCTCACTATAATAGTCTGTGCTTAAGAATCGAGAAATTTTCTTTTTCTCTCGACAATTTCCAAAGGCAATTTTTCTCAACTTCGAATAACCCTGAACGCAAAAGAATGAAGAACGCTGGATTTTGAGATTTGCGGATTTCTTCGATAGATGTGTTCCAAAATCGTTCTTTGTGGGTAATTGGAAGTTCTCAACACGAATCAGCGGACAAATAGAATTAGAAACAACAGATTCGGAAGCGAATCTGTTGTAGGAAAACCGAAATGACGAGATGGGCGATGAGCAAGTGCTTTTTTCAACTTCGAATAACTCTGAACGCAAAAGAATGGAGAACGCTGGATTTTGAGATTTGCGGATTTCTTCGATAGATGTGTTCCAAAGTCGTTCCATGTGAGTAATTGGATGTTCTCAACACGAATCAGAGGACAAATACAATTAGAAACAAAACAGATTCTAGAAACAACAGATTCGGAATCGAATCTGTTGAGAAAAAATCGAAACGACGATCTGGACGATGACGAAGTGCGGGATCGAGGTCTGACTGTTTGCGCTCTCTCACGATCTGCCTGACTCTGCCTGACTCTCGCCGTCTGTCACGCCTACGATTGGCTCGTCGCCGTCTCACAACATCAATACGGGTAAAGTCTTGCGAAATATGGCGCGTCACACTTGGGTCACATCGGAAAGTGCAAAACGTGACGAAAAATGGCTTCGAGGTAACAACGGCAGACTATTTCGCCTTCCACGTCACAACAGCAAGGAGTTGTGGGCTTCAGCTGACAACCACGAGTTCCTGAGTAAGAGTGTGCCTCGTTTCTCTACGCTCTAGCGCACTGGCTGGGCGCTGGGCGAGACGCATGCGGCGAGGAGAGTGCGCGACAACGGTGAGGAAATGCCGAGCGACGCATGTTCACTTGTGCTTTATCCTGAGACCGGGAACGGGCATCTCGCCCCCGTCTCACCCCGGTGACTCACTCATTTCCGCAAGGTTTCGCAACGTGTATGGCGTCTCTGGCAGCCGGCCAACCAGCCATTCCCAGAGCGCGTTTGACAAGCGCACCTAATAGAATACAGTGGAGTTGATTTCGAGCGTGGTACTGCAGTTTCACTCGAGGACACTTGAATGCAATACATAACAAAAATGATGCATGTGCTAGCATGGTTCATACTAATTGAAATTACGAGTTTTTGTATACAGTTCAAGAGTATTTAGTGATTCTAAACCGTTTTCAGATGAAGTTTACGTGTGCTGGACATTTTTTCGCATAGAGTCGAAATTTTACATGTGTTCAATTCAAATGATTTTCTTCAAGGGATACGGAAGTGGTCAAACTAATCATCTGAAAAACTCTTTAGGCCCAATTTGAAATGTTATTGACATTATCCGAAGAGCTTGTCCAGAAACCTCCTCTTTCAATGGTGACGAAGAGGTGAGAAAAGCTAATCGATTTCATGATGAATAGTAAGTGGAACAGGCGATCTAAAGGACGAAGGGACGGAGCACGTTTGAGTCCTAAAGCGATTGCCGGATTACGGTAGCCGAAATATGCCGAAGTTCTGCCATTAATAGCTTTAACGCCGCTCACACGGCCCGTGCCTCGCTATGACGAATCAATGAGAGAGGCGACATGCTGGCTTAGGCCTCTTTTAGAGTTCGATCGCCGCGCAACACGACGGGATGATAACCATGAGCATCGATCAAGATTGTGTCGCACGTCAATTCGTATACAAAACAAGCCATCGCGGCGATCAGCGATGGAGGTGTGTACTGTGCTTATCTGGGTCAAATTCCGCTTCGCAATTGAGTCTCGACACGCTTTGCGGCCGCGCGCTTTCGAGTCGGAAGAGTTTCCAGCGCCGCAGCTGCCGATCTGTTGACTCTAGGTGGGTTTTGAAAACTGGAAACCAAAGAAATTTAAAGAAAACTGTATAAAAAAGCCATATCGAGTCGGCTTTGGAGCTGGAAACTCGATTGACTCGAGCGCGTGCGGCCGCAAAGCGTGTCGAGACGCAATTGCGGACAGGAATTTGACCCGGAGAAGCACAGTACTCTGACATTCAGACAGCGCCGCGCTGGGGCATTTTCGGCATTTAGCGCGAGGCTGGGGCGCGATTAGTGCGCGGAGGATCCTTCAGCGCGAGGCCAGCGACTGCTCCCCGCGGAATCTTCGCGAGACAGCGTGTTCCACGCGAGACCTGCTGAAATAGTTGAACGGCGCCGCGCTGAAGTAATAAATCACGGCCGGCCTCGCACTATGTTCGCAATCATTTCTGATTTTTTCGATTGGAGCGCGGATGTGTTTCTGAGATTTTGATCACGCCAATTTTGTCAGATTTGATTCTTTGACTGTTGCTTTCGATAGCCGTCTCCTCCTTTTCTCAAATTTTCTTTTCTATGTACGCAACCGTGTTTGACACGAGCCATCGACTTGGTATTTATGTGGTGTTCTTTCGGAATAGACGACCCATGAGGGTAATTTCATCGGAAAAGTGCATCCCAATAGAGCCGTCGAGTGATTTAGAATTCTCAGACACACTTAACTGTTTGATATGATCAACCGAGTGGTATATCGTGGCCAAAAAATTGCTAATTTCATTCTATTGTTTAGTGGGTCGTCTACACCGGAAGAGCACCATCTATCTAACTGTAACTCACTGTACAGAGTGAGGTACTTACCGCTTTTGAATTGTGCCTGACTTCTACGAAAAAATTCATGGGAAGGAAATATTTCTAAAAAAGTGCAATCTAAACGGTTTCCGAATTTGTTAAACAATATTAAATTTAGCAGCTCACGCTAACAACTCTGCCCATACTCTAACTTCATACAGCATTGAAAGTACTGTTTCTATAGCTTGCGATGGAGAACCGACCTGTAGAACTGAATTCTGTTGTAGATTTCTGTTCTGACGCGTGTGTTCGAAACAATGGTCCAGCTCAAAGCAGATCGCCACAAACACGTGTTTGAAAAATTATTGTGAGTTAGAGAGCGCGAAATAATGTCTCCGTCTCATATACAATCATGTCCTTTCCAGATAGTATGGGCGTTGCGCCGAAATTTCCGCTCTAAATGGACTCGCAGTCGCGGATTGCAGGGTAGGAGGATGCAGATCACTGAGGAGAAGATTTAAATGCAGTCGTGGATTCGGTTGTGGAAGATTGTATTCTCTGAATATTGTATAGTTGACTAAGATTGTCCCGAAAGCTCTGCTTGTCATGAAGGTCAGCGAAGTTTCCAGGATCGAGCAGTTACTGTTTTGCAGGACATCTGAGGGGGGGGGCTAAGTGGAAAGAACATTCGAATCTGTGAATTTTAGAATTTGATACCCATGACTTTAGAGCACCCAACTTCATAGTTGTGTTTTGAACAATGTCTCATCAATGTTGAATTTTCTGAAAAAGTCGATATTCAACATTGCTTAAAGGCAGCTTACACGCTCGTAAACGTGGTTGAGATAACTAAGGAAATAGAATGGTATATCTCAGATTACAATGGCTACGCATTTTGAAGCGTCAAAAACGATCCACAATGCCGTTACAGGAGTAGCAAGTTTGGCCCCGCCCGTATTTTCACGCCCCCTGTATTTGGCATTTTCCTGCAACACAAGGTTGCTGGGTCATCTTCATCGTCGGTACTGTTGGTGGATTGCCTAACAAGTGAACCACACATGTCAGTGACGCCAAGATGACCCAGCAACCCCGTGTTCGAGGAAAAAGGCAAACACAGCGGGCGCGAAAATACGGGGCGGGGCCAACTTCTAACTCATGTACCGGCATTGTGGGTCGTTTTTGACACTTCAAAATGCGTAGGCATTATGTTGTAAGCCATACGGTTCGATTCACATTGCTATTCCGACAACGTTTACGAGCGTGTATGCTGCCTTTAACCAACCCTAAACACGTTAAATGAAGACATGATAGAAATTCTAATTTTTTCCGGAAATTTTCCAGAGGTTCATCTAGAAACGTGAATTCCCAGGTTGATGATTTCCATTTTGTGTCTTTCTGTACAGGTATAACTTACTGTGTTATTAGTTACGAGTATCTGGACGACCTTACGTGTGTTTAAGTGCGTATATTTCCAATGGGGGAACTCAGTGCAAGTGTTTGAAAAATTGTTTACGACGAAAATTCTCTTTCTAGGAATGTCACTTCATTAAAACCTGTTACTGTGACGTATGTAAATCTGTTGTTTGACGATTGAAGATCAGGATAAAGTATTAATAACAACCGTGTCATAATATCGATAATCTGTTGTTTATGTAGTGATATGATAATATTTGATATAGTATTGATAATAATGGATCGAGGAGCGGATACAATCGACGTGGTGGGAGAGGCCGGCCCCGCGCTATCCTGCGAAAATGACCCAGCGCGGCGCCGTTGAAGAGTTTTAGCCTCGCGCTGGGGCCCGAACAGCGCCAGGCTAGGATGGGGGCGCCGCCTCGCGCTGTTTGCGCCCCAGCGCCGCGCTGTCCGAATGTCAGAGTAATAGGCCTCACTCTCGGTCTGTTCCTCTTCTTCTCTGCGCCCTGCATCTCTATCCCTGTCTCTACCGCGAGACGAGAAGGGCCGCCAAGTCGTAGTGAGGATGATAATTGAAACTCCACGAGTGAGGGGCTTTATTAAGCGCCCGTTCAGTGTGGTTTGGGAGCGAGGAACAGCGAAGGCGCTTCTTCTCTCGACGCAACACTGTCTCAGTGCCTTGGCTGACCATTTCGGGTCTCCAAAATCTAAAAGTCGGAGTTTGATATGGGGCTGATTATGATCTTGATAATGGGGTTATTACAGTAGGGTTTTCGATAATGGGCTTCTTACAGTAGAACTTCGATTCTTCATTTGCGAGGAACGCTGAAATCGAAGCAAGTTTCCAAAAATATGCATTTAAAGAAGCACTTTTGCAGAATAAAAAAATTCCCTCAGGACGTGCCAACATTATGGGCTGAAAATGAGCCGTAGCCACGAAGAAAGTCATCGAGATCGGATAGTCAGAACAATTTCAGATTGGAATCACGCTCAAGATTGACCTAAACGTGTGCTCAGAAACAAAAGATCAGTTGAAAACAGTGCCCAGAGAAACTTGAAATTTTGATCTCGATACCACCTGTTGGACCGCACCGCTCAGCAGTGCCGGGCTCCAAAGTCGAAAAAATCAAGTTTTGAATGAGGCCCGTTTCAGTCAAGACATGGATAAGGCGCTGCTCTGAAAGGGTTTAGGGTAGTTTTTATCCAAAATCACCGGGATGGCGCTAGGCGGGAGTAGCATCCAGACGTGTTATTTTTGTTTTAAAGAAGTCTAGACTCAGAGCAAGTGTGATCGCAGGCATTTTGAGCTCGAGGGAAGGACGATGACTGTGTCTGCCGGGGCGTCGAACCGGCGAGAAAACGCTGTTCTACCACATTCCAAATGTGTAAAAAATCAAGTTTTTCGGATTGGGCTGTCATAGCGCTTATTCGAAATAGGATCAGAAAGTAAAGTTGTAAGCCGAGTCTCAGGTCGATTGGTCCCGCTTAATCTGAGATTGGGACGTCGGTGATCTGGGGTCGTTTTTCGAAAACAAAATCATCGGGGTGACGCTAGGCGGGAAATGCCTTCAGACATGTTGTTTCTGCTCTGAAACGGTCTACACTGAGTGCAGTTGCAACCACGGGCATTTCGAGCCCGAGCGAAAAACGATGATTGTGTCTGCAGGGGTGAGGAAACGGATAACTAACATTAATTTTCACTTTCGCCACGTCAATAAATTGGTCTCACATACTTGTATATAACTCGTATAGTCTACAGCAATGGAAGTAGGACCTGGTGAGGTTGCGGATTGCGGTTCTTCTAAACATACTGTAGCCTGATAGTGTTATCACTCACTTTTTCCAAATAACTAAAACTGGTCGGTGAGTTTCGGCTTCCGCTCTCACATTTTCACCTGTTTTCATTGTTTCCACAGGTGTGGTCGTATCTGTGAACACACAGACTCACCGATCTATCAAAGCTGTTCTGGAAGAATGAGTGATACCACTAACAAACTACCGTATGTTAGGACGAGTCCGCAACCTCACCAGGTCCTACTAACATTGCTGTAGACTATACTTGATCTGTACGGTTGATATGAAGTCAAATATTTACACTCATTAGGCATCTAGCTTCAGTTTTCGTACACTCGATTGATTCTATTAACCCTATATGCCTTGTTTGCAGGGTAAGACATGTGTAGGCTCAAAATGAAGAGCTCTCGATGCTGATTCTAAATATGTCCCTAGCAACCGGAACGGTTCACTTTGAACAAAGTTATGACAAAGCGACGCTTTTCGGCGGAAAAAAAGCACCGAAAACGCCGTTTTTCCCGAAGTCGCGGGCGGTATCGTAGTCACGTAACTTGTCAGTGCAAGAAGAAGAAAAGAAGCACTGGGGGATCCAGTTTCAAGCCGAGCGATCTGGCAACAGCACTGACTATTCCAACGATGCCAGGTAAGAAGCTTTTCTTTGGATTGATTCGTGGGAGTTATACGGCGTGTTCATTCGTGTTCAGGACCTCTGAAAATAACGCGCCCGAAGGAACCAGAACAGGTAGGCTCTCCACGCATCACACGTTTCCAGGCTTACTCTCCGACGATTTGACAAATTTTCACCAATGCCAAGATAATATTATAATTCTCATACGGGACAGTCGAACGTTGGGCTCCCGTAACCATTCGTAAACAAAACAAGATAGAGAACGATAGCAGACGCTCACAACACGAGGGGTATAAAAGGGCTGGAGAGCGGTAGACATTCATTCTCGAACTACTTCATTCAAGAAGTCGCTGTAGGTGTCTGAGAGCGTCGAAGAATGAGTAAACAGCTTCGACGGCTAACAAAATGTGCTCACATCCGAGCAAACACTTGTAGGAATTTGTGGTATTGTTACGGTAGCCCTTCGTGCGACTGATCGGTACCAGCGTACTTGCCAAAATATAGTGGAGTCCACCAAAGTGTCTCGTTTACTTATCATTCAGAAGCGGTCGGCTAGGGATCAATGTGCATGAATCCCATACCAGCACGCTCGATACCGATTGAGCGAGAGCGGTTGTGCTGCAACGAGTTTCATGTTCATTGATCTCCAATCGACCGCTTCTTATTGATAAGTAAATGAGACACCCCTGGTGGACTCCACTACAATCACTGAAGTCTTCTTCTTGGTGCATCGCTGCAATTTTCTGTCGCAAAGATCAGCCCTCCGCTGCAGCGATTCGGCAGCGGCAGCGTTCTTGCTCATAGTGCACAGCCCCATGAATAATCGGAGCAAACCCGTCAATGATGAAAAGTGATTGCCAGGGTATGAAACTACTTAGGGGGGGGGGCACTGAGGATTCAGTTGGAGAATGAATGAAACCGCTTCCAGAGATCGAAGTATTTCAGTGGTGTCTCCACGAAAACAATGACTGATAACGCTATCAGGCATATATTGTCAGCACAAGTTTTCATTTTCATGAATGAATCATTCCATTTCCTCGAGTGGTCCCCCCTAACTAGTTTCAAGCCATTGCCAATGGCTATCAATAACGTATTCCTGAAAATTTAGGTTCCTAGCAAAAGTAAAGATTTGGCATGGCCATTTTTTCGAAAAATTAGAAATATACTCAGTTAAAAGGGGAAGGTAAAGAAAAATGAAAAAAGGTTTTGAAATATTCCTGAGAACGATTTGGCGTAGAATGATTTGATTTTCGGGAAATGTAGTGAAATAGTTGAAAGTATGATTTGGCAGTCGAGTTTGAACCAACTATTGATAAGAGTTGTGCAAAACGAGAGATTGCATTGTATGAGCTTATCCGTAAAACTTACCGAAGCAAAATCACGCGTGATATGGAACAAACAGTTGATTTTACTTTACTTAATACGTGAAGACCGCGGCATTGCAGCTCCCGAACGAGCGTTTACTGCTTACGTTATCACGCGTGTTTTTGCTTCGGTAAGTTTTACGGATAAGCTCATACAATGCGATCTCTCGTTCTGCACAACTCTTATCAATAGTTGGTTCAAACTCGACTGCCAAATCATACTTTCAACTATTTCACTACATTTCCCGAAAATCAAATCATTCTACGCCAAATCGTTCTCAGGAATATTTCAAAACCTTTCTTCATTTTTCTTTACCTTCCCCTTTTAACTGAGTATATTTCTAATTTTTCGAAAAAATGGCCATGCCAAACCTTTACTTTTGCTAGGAATCTAAATTTACAGGAATTTCATTCATTTTTCCTAAAGGTACCCTTTCTAACATGATTTATACCTGATGGTGTTAATTCAAAGTAAACCCACTGATGCCCTGCCCCCCCCCTTCTATGGCGTCGTGCACACTCCCACTGATGTCCCGAACACTTTCTGTGACATCCTGCACATTCCCACTGATGTCCCGCACACTTTCTTCGGCGTTCTGCGCACTCTCATTTTGGTCCCACACACTTTCTACGGCGTTCTGCGTACAGCATTTGGGTCGCAAGCACGCTCCTGCCGATCATTTTTTCCGCAGGGCTACCGTAACCCTCCTTTAAAAATTTTTCATGTGTCAGCTTGGATATGAGCACATCGTATTAGCCAACAATCATGTTCGTACAATATCGAACTCCTAAGCCACTTCCCAGTGGCTTCTCGAAGAGAGCGGTGTGTGAATGAATGCATACCGCTCCCCTGCCTTTTTATACCCCGCTTGTTATGAGCGTGTGTTATCGTCGTTCGTTATCATGTTTTGTTCAAGAATGGTTACGGTAGCCTTGCGGAAAAAAACGATCGTCATGGGCGTGCTTCTATTTGGATCCGACACACTTTCTACGGCGTACTGCGCACACCCATTTGGGTCCCGCACACTTTCTATGGCGTCCGACCACTCTTATTCGGGTCCCAAACACTTTCTATGGCATCCGACGCACCCTCATTTGGGTCCCACAAACTTTCTACAACGTTCTGCGCACACCCATTTGGGTCCCGCACACTTTCTACGGCGTCCAGCGCACCCCCACTTGGGACCCGCACATTTTCTACGGCGTCTGGCGCACTTGTGAGTCACACCGTGCTGCGTTCCAAAGAATACTTCCGAGATCCCGCCGTATTGATTGAAGCGTTGCCCCGTCTCAGGGCGCGTTCAATCCTGAGCAAAAGCCTATCAGTAGCGGTGTTTATTTCATTAGTTCATTTTTACGAATGAGTAAACGTCGGATGGTTTATAATAACATGTTTACGTGTTTTTGTCTTTCCTGACCCTCGATTTTGAGGTTCCACAAAAATTGAGCTACAAACTTCAACATTTGACAGGAGCTAGGTGCAATCATAAACAACTTTCTGGCCAAAAATGAGCTTCTTAGCTCAACGATAAGTGTTCCAACAAGATCGTGAACGCCAACTGAATAAAAAAAAGGAGATGAACCTTTTTCTTTCGACCAAATTCACGTGGTTTTTACAATTTTTCTCGAATCTCAGGTAACCATTCCGGACCATTTTTTGGACAGTTATTCAGCTTTCTGAAGTATATTGAATGCAAAAAACGGTCTTCCTACGTGTACTCTGGACCCTGTTACTGAGATCAGAGGTTGCGCGATGGCGAATCAAAGCCAAATCTGGTGAGCGCTTCGCGCTCACCACAATTCCGACTTGTACAGATTAATTTTGTCAGGTGGTTGAATCAGTACTTAGAAGGCCATTATAAATCGCAAACGGTACAAAATTCTCACAGTAAACAAAATTGATGATACCCAATCGAGAAAGGGTAGGGTCTAAAAGAAATGAGGAGCGGTGTGTTACATTCACACACAGTCTTCCTCCAGAGGTAAGCGGCTGAAGCTCTGCACCTCAGACAATAGGGAGGACCAACCGCGGACATGTTCCGTACTGACCACGTACAGGTTGCGTACCGACTGCGGGATGGGCGACGTTTGGAACGCAATTTGACCGCGGTCGGTACGCAGTGCCACACGGTCAGTACGGAATGCCACGCGGTTAGTACGCATCGCCGAGCGTTCGGTACGTCTTGCCCCGCGGTCTGTACGCATTGTCACGCGGTCGGTACGCACTTTCACGCGGTTGGTACGCATTACCACGCGGTCGGTACGCACTGCCACGCGGTTGGTGCGTCTTGCAGCGCGGTTAGTACGTATCGTTACGCCGTCGGTACGTCTTGCCACGCGGTCGATACGTACTGCCACGCAGTCAGCACGCATTGCCACGCGGTCGATACGTCTTGCCACGCGGTCGTTACGCATTATCAGACTGTCGGTACGCTATTGACACGCGGTTGAGACTCATTGCGACGTAATCCCGACGCATAGCAACGCGGTCTCGCTGCCTCTGACCTCAGACCTGACATGCGAAGGACAACGGGAACGTGGTATTTCCACAGCTTTTGTTATTTGTAACTTCACTGGGGAGCACTGAAGCTGAAAATAGAAAACTGAGGATGTTCCTATGATCAAACTCAATGATTTCTTGTTCAATTTTTTCAATTTTTTTAAAAATTTTCTCAGTCGTTACATGATCCGTATAATTTTGTGAAGGAAGTGGGGCGCAGCTAAAGTCTATCCGAATGCGACTGTCCGATCACGCGGTCGGCGAGCGTGTCGAGCGGCCGTCACTAGGGCATTTTTCGAACGAACCTACCCACAACTGAGATAAAGCTGAAGGATACTGTTCACTATTGGTCTGATATTCCTGCTAACCGTTTCACAGTTCCAAAAAATACCTTTGCAACCGCCAATCAACACTCACGCTGACCGCGTGGGCGAACAGTCTCATTCGGACTGACTTCACGTAGCATGTGTGGAAGCCGGAAAACGTCAGGTCAGACTAAGTCCATATTTCTGGTTTTTCTTTTCGAGAATCTGGCTTCAGAGTGTTGATTACACGCCACCATAAAAATTCTGATGCTCTGTCGTAGACCTCAAGCATGCCTCGAGCGATGCTTTAGTTAAGCACCTCCATTTAAGGGCTTCTTGACAACCTTCGCATACGAGCATGCGCGCCGCCCTTCCTACCTTGGTTACTTCACTTGGAAAGTTGGAGCTCTTCAGTGATTGAGATCGTGTGATAGGGCGCTTTTGTTTCAAACGCACGTAGGAGCGGAAAGTAAGGTGTGTCCATGGTATGCATTACGCCAAATCGAGACGCATCGGTTGCACCTGCAGACATAGCTAACGTCCAACATGGCTTTTCCAAGTGACTTCTTTGATTTAATTTTCTTCTGTACATTTCCATTGTTTATTTTTCTTATGTTGTCTTTTACTGTGGTTTTGATAATCTCGATCCTTTCACGTGGGCCTATAACCCCTTTCGATGTCGCTTGAGCTTTTGGCTCCTAATTTTGAATATCTTTTTCCAAGACATAATTTTGACTTTCGTGGGTAATTCAATTTCCTATATTGCTTGATTTTAGATTCGATTTCTGATTTTGGATTCGATTCAATACAAACTAACATCGGCGTGGATCGTGAAGAGACTTCGCGTTCACTGTGGAAGGTTGGCGCAAACCCGGTGCACCTATGTTATAGCATATGGCACCGAGTTTGCGCCAACCTTCAACAGTGAATGCGAAGTCTCTTCACGGTCCACGCCGACTATATGTGTTTTCGGCTGTTTTCCGACTTCCCAAAAGGCGAGAGTGAAAAGCGCGATTTCGAACGTGCTTTTTATTCTCAACATTTTCGGAAGGAGGAAAGCAGCTAAATGAGCTGTTTTTTCTAAATCCTATTCATATCTATTGACATATCATGTCCTGACTGCACAACAAAACATGATTGTTCGGAAGAGCTTGGTGGCCAGGGGTGGGCCTCTGATGGGTTTTTTTTGGGTGGAAGTTCATTTGCACGCAAATCGCTGAGCGGATAAATTCAGCAGGTGCTAATCCGCGAATGCGCATCAGTCCAAGAAACTTGGAAAACGAAAACAATGAGAATGAAAAAATACCTCCTCTCTTCGGAATAAATAGAACTCAACTCCTCTGAGAATTTTGGCTGAGAAATTGCCGCGAAATAGCCCACCAGACTCCGCATTGGCTCGTGGTTGGCTATTTCGCGGCTTTTCACGAAAAGGACAAGAAATGGAAGTAACCGAGAAATAACGAGAAATAACCACAAATAACCAAGACGCAGCCGTCGCCGGCCGGCCGAGCCGCCATCGTGGACCGCCAGATAGCTGGGCGGAATCTCCAGAGACTGAGCGCGGTCCGTACCTCAAACTTGGGTAACCGATCCGGCGGAGTGGCTGAAATCTAAATCATGCATCTGTGATGCGCCGTATACTTACCTGGAGAGCACAATTTCTCGGCTATTTCCCGGCAAGCATTTCTTGACGGCTGTTTCGCGGCTACTACGCGGCAAGCTGGCATTTTGCGGATATTTCTCGGCCGAATCTCTCAGAGTCAGGGCCACCGAACCCGAAAATAATAATCAATGAAACCTTTTTTTCCGTGATAATAACTCCGATGAGTAGGCAAGAAAGAAACATTTGGTGAATCAGTTGCCATGTATTACTCTCGTTGAATCTCGTTGAATTAGGTGAATACTACCAATAGAAACTACTGCCATCAACTGTTTTTTGAAAATTTTAAAACTAAGCCGCGCGCTCAAAATCTCGCAAAAAATCTCACAGCAAGTCTGAAAGCGTTTCAACAAAAATGGAGTTCACCCAAAAAAAAACTATTTCCAGAGGCAGAACTTCGAAATTTGAGACTCAAATGCTTCAACAACTTTAAACTGTGAGAAAACCACGTGAAATGAATATTATTAATGAGTCACAGTATACTACAACACCAGAATGATTCAACAAGAGAAAAATGAACAAGTCAAATGAGAAAGAAGTGAATTCTCTCGAATTGTTCGAGAGAGTGCGGATCAGGGGTGTGCGTAATTACGGTTTACGATTTTACGATTTAAGGTGTTTTTTGGTCTCGCAATTACGGTTTACGATTTACGACATTTTGGACCGTAAATCGTAATTTTTCGTAAATAAAAATACATACAGTGGAAGTAAATCACGAGACATCTCCAATTGACCTGCTCTGATCCCACTTTGCGTATACTAATGTTTTTGATCAGGAGATGGAGTCAACCCAGGCGTGTTACTACGGCAAGATCCCTTTACCATTCTTTGACGTGATTCTATCATTATAGCGCGCGACACACGGTTGTAGGCGCTGGCTAACAGATCCGCGTTGCTCGCCGCGCACGTCTCAATAGCTGCCGCCTACGACGCAATGTAATCTAAAATCGCTCTTCACAAGGAACTTCGTTTTTGAGTTTTTCATGAAGATCAACTTTCCTGATTCGCATAACTATATCAGCGTCAAAACATCGAGCGAAGCAGTCTAATCAATCAGAAAATTGCTTCAAATAGTGCTCTTAGCCCGCCTTTTGAGTAGATCACGGCTACTCAGAGTTCGCGAAAATCACCACGAGGATTCGTTTTTTTATCCCAAAAGTTTCAAGCTAAAAACCGTTTCCTATAGTTGATTTCTCTTCATCCGCAGCAAACGGACACTCAGAAAAGGCGCGAGTGCTAGATTAAACGCTCATCTTCGCCCTTTTTCTGAAACCGTTATCTCACACTAATGCGAGCGTTTGGTGGGGCGCGTTGGCTACATGCTTTACTAAACTATGGGAACTAAACTACACAAAGCGGCGAAAATTATAAAGCGTTTTTCTGCTCACGTTTCCTCTGAGAATCTAACGTGTCGTCACCATAAACTACAATTCTGCAACTGATTTAGTGGATATACGAAAAAATAACCTGTGCTGGGTGACCGATACTGTGCTCTAGATAATATGGAGTTGGTACGAATCGGACTGATACTTTGCGATCTCTATTGAAGGTTGGCGCAAGCTTGATGCCATGTTTTTTAACGTACGTGTACCAAGTTTGAGCCAACCTTCAGTAGGGAACTCGAAGTACCAAATGTACAGCATAAGAGTGCGATCCCTACCGAATGTACTCAGACATTGGGATTGGCGGACCGCCGGCATTTGCTTGGCGAGCGAAAACCATTCCCGATGTCGGACAGTCATTAGTCGGCGGTCCGCCGAAACCCTGCCAGCGGTCCGCCACGACGTTGGCCGACCACTGGCAGTCTCTTGGCTAATATCTGGCCGCCAGCTGTTGAGCAATCATTCGCCAGCGGTCCGCCAGTTTCTTGGCAGACCGATGAGTCGAGGTGGGTTCCTCACCGAAGATGTTACGTAGGAGATCGCCTACGCAACGGTCTGACATGGGGGACCCACCCCACCTTCCCCCCCCCCCCCTACTCAGGCAGTAACTCCGGCTGAGGGGCAGGCAATACCGGCTGACTAAACATTGTACCCGGGCATGCCCCGGTATTCACTGCCCCTTCGGCCGGCAAATGGTGGAGCGCTCAGACGGTAAATGGCTGCCCCCTCAGCCCGCATTCACTGTCCCCTCAGCCGGTAAATGGACGTCCAGTCTGCCGGTATTAGTTGCTTACCACGTGAATGATATCGATCTGCAAGATTAGATGAAGCCCCTAGTAGGCTCTCCCTATTCCCCAGCAAGTTCGAGGCTTGCGTTTCATTTCTGAAGCGGCAAGCCTTACCTTGCTTCAAAAATCATGAATTGACCCGCTGTCACGTCCCTACGGTCACAACGAACCGTAAGGGGTGAGGGGTCAATGATCCAAATCATGTGGATGACCATCCGTTCGAATGCCAACACCCGAATCAGCTCGAAGTCCATTTCGCCCGCTCCGTACATGAGCCTGGTTCGCTTTAGTGTCTTCCCGCTCAGCCGGTAAAGCCATGCCCCTCGGTCGGTAATGCTATGTCTGCCCGATCAGCCGGTGACATGCTCAGCCGTGAATTTATGTCTGCCCGCTCAGCCGGTAAAGCCATGCCCCTCAGCCGGTAAAATGCATGCTCGCCCGCTCAGCCGGTAAGACGCTCCGCCCCCAAAATAAGCCTGCCCGCTCAGCCGGCGAGCCTACTTCTCCGCCCGCTCAGCCGGTGTTAATATCTGAGTAGCCGTGAGGACTTGCCCCTCAGCTGCCAAAAATATGCTAGCCTCTGTAAAGTGACTTCAGGTCACCTTCCAGGGCCGGCATCGAAGTGCCGAATGAACACTCCTTGGACTGAATCACCTTATATACAGGCTGAGCTTATCAATGAAATCAGAGATCAAGCTATGACATGTTAAAACGTGCTCTCTCGAGTGCCAGCCATGTGACGACTCATTGCCAAGCAAAGAGGGCTGGGCGGTTATGCGCCAGCCGAAAGCCAATTGTTGTATAACTGCGTTTTTATGCGCTCGGTATATTCGGAGTTTGATTGCCCTTGCCAGCTGAATGCAATTTATCACGCAGCTTTCAGGCAGCTGGCACATTTTCGCCAGCGGTCCGCCGCTAGCTTTAATTGAGATGCCAAGGATGAGCCAACCGTCGGCCTCGTGATTGCCAATCGCCAGCTGAATGCCTGTTATCACCCAGCTGTTAGGCAACTGGCACTGGCAAATTTTGGCCGGCGGTACGCTGCTCCCAATTTTTGAGTATGTATAATCGGTGTTGCGGTTCCACTAGCAAATGAGGGGAGTTCTCAAATTTGGCTGTTGAGAATCGCTTAGATACGGTGATTTTGGCTTAACGCTTAGTTAGCGTTTCAGTAGTGGCATTACGAGTATAATTGTGTCTCTGTTGCCCGCGGACAGCTGAATCGGACATGCGGATTTCTCAAGATCTGGGAAGGAGTTGTGGAATGAGTGGTAAAGCAAAGCAGAGAAATACGGGTAAGACGATCCCATTAAGGGTATGGTATACTTTCACGAGACACGGTCGCGTCGCTCTGCACAGCGACAGCAACCGGCTGTCGCGGAGCTCCCGCCCTTTAAACCTGTCGCATTCACAGTGCGCTGCACAGCGACAGGCTTCGGCGCATTTGAAGTATGTCAGCCCTCCGCGCCACGTCGCTGCGGCTGAAGCGCCATAATTGTTCCTACAGCAACCGATGCCGCTGCTCCGATGCAGGTCCCGCGCGATTTGAGTTAGATTTCATGCCTGTCGCTTATGACAGCGACAAAGTGTACCATACACCTTGAATATGGTTAGCTGTCAAATACTGAACGCAACTTAATGTTTCACCACATTAATATTTTTAGTGGTTATTGTGATTGATTGCTGTTTACGATTTACGATTTACGGTGGTTTGGTCGTAATTACGTTCTACGATTTACGAAATTCGAGATTTCATTTACGCACACCCCTGGTAGTCAGGAATGATGGGGTGTCGAGTGGTAGCAGAAGGGGAAAGCTTGGTTTACTGAACCATAATGATATGAGGATGATGAGTACGTGCGAAAAGAGAGAGAGTTCAGACAGCTTGAATCGAAAGTCGTTGAGGTTGATATGTACAATAGAGAGAGGAGGCGGTCGGTAAAGGAGGAATCAGAGTTGCTGGGGGCAGAGCACAGAACACAGCAGAAGGAAGAGTTCTGATGCCTCACAGAACTGAGATCCGAACAGGAGAGATGCACTCACCTTTGACATCCAAAACATTGGACACTTATCCCATTCCAGGTGACCTTCGTGGTGCATGTGGCGCATAGGTACTCCTGAGCGGGTCCTGGATTCCTCTCGATGCCGGCCCTTTGTAGTAGAATCCTTAGGAGAGCTGCAGCCAGCCAGCATCTCTCCCATGACAAAAACCCTCTTCGCGGAGGGGTTGACGTCGGTTCGCATAGAGGTGATCTTCTTTTCTCTTCACTGCCACGGCACGAACGTACGACATCTCGGCAGCTCATGCTAGCTTCCCCCCTCGGTGCATAGAGAGCTCCTATTCCCATATCTCGTGGCTACAGGAATATCGTCTAGCAGTATCTTCAAGGTAAAATCGTAACCGTTTCTAATCGTTTTGCGTGGCTGTCAGGGTTTCGTTATTATTTGTGTGATGTTCAGAGTTGAAAAGGTGTCGGAGAAAAGGTGTCGGACTATTTTTTCCGCCTCACGCTTCCCTTGCCATTCTTTTGCTTTTTCTGAGAATACCCTTTCGTGTCCAGAAAATACCATTTGAAAGAACAGCGTGTTTAGCAGGTATCGTGCCAGGTCTACATGGAGAGCGTGCCGCTGACTGTGAGCCGCTCAGTATGAAAGCGGCCGCTGCGAATTGCACAATTGACTGTCTTGGCCCCTTCATAGACGGTGGATCTACTGGGTACCACCCTGTCGATACGCACCGAATTCGTGGGAAACGGGTGCAAAAAAATCAACCCACTGAGTCCGACTGCGACCGTCTGATGCCCACCGCAATCCCCCCGGTCGATACTGATATTTCTCATGCGTACAAGGGCGGGGCCAATGCACCGACTGAGTCCGACTGAGTCCTACTGAGTCCCACTGAGTCCCACCGAAATCATCCTCACCCCACCCGGTCGATATAGGTGTTTCTCACGTGATTTGGGTGCATTTTTTTTCGGCCGACTGCGACCTGCCGAGTCCCGCCGCATCTCGACTCTCGTCGTCTGCGCTCTGCCCCACGTACCGCTGCCGCTGACTATCGATTGCGTGTTTCGCAGAGGAACTGGTTGGCGCTGGGAGCAACCGGACTCAGTCGGACTCAGCAGGTTTTTCGACGAAGTCTGACGGGGGCCTTAGAGGTAGATCCCACGAATGTTTATGACTGATGATGAGTAATACACTGTCGAATTGAGAGGAAGTACGGGAGCAAACACACGCTCAGTTATTCTCTTAGCGAGCCCTGTCCACAGTTTCATTAATAAGCCTTATTTAAAGGCAGTGTTTACGATGATTTTCGATTTCGAGATCAACTTCTAAATCGATTGTTCGGAACCCGAGTATAACTGAAATAACGAAGAAACCGAGGAAAACGCACCAGAAGGGCACGAAATCCTTTACTCTCACCGCGCTTCTTTACCCTCAGTGGAACTCTTTGTTGTGACAAAAAAATCGTTCGTGGACCCATCTTTTGAAATTCTCTACTCTCTGATGTTCCGTTACTTCCTTCGGACCCTAACTAATGCTGGTTTGAATGCAATACTCTTCCATTTTGGGTTAGCCCCATTTTTCACCGGTGACAACCACCTCGAACATGTTTATCCAACCGGACAACTAGTCCAGGCCAGAGAATAATGTCACTGAAATAAGACGTTTTAGTGCGTTTTTCGCCATTTCTTCGTAATTTTGGTAAGACTTGGAAGCCAACGCATTGTTATGAGTGGAAAACTCGGGAACGAAAATCATCGTGAACACTGCCTTTAAGCATGAATTTCTCTGTTACTCATATAAAGGAACGTTCCACATGTCACAACTTCTCACGGGCTTTAGTGCGTAATGCCAGGCTTTATCCTGAGTCGCTTACCAGGGAGAGGTACAATTCGTTTGTCCTTCCGACTTCAGTTCCGCTGAATCCGCTTTCCTGCTCTGCCATGGTGTTACCCGGACGGTTTTCTGTGGGATCTTGCGAGGACTAAAGTAGCGTTTTGAATGCAGAAGTGACTTTTCCACGGTCTACAACGAGGGGTGCGTTGGGAAAGGGACGCTACTCGCGGAGTCTGTGGGATCCCTCTGGTGAAACATTCTGAGAGTAAATGTCATTGGTGTAGTCGCGATGTTTAGTGCACGTAAAGTGAGATATCGAAAGCACTTCGACGGAGCCGGATTGACTTTTTTGTGCGAATAGGGGGGACTCTATTGAACGTTTTTAGTCAGAGTTAGATATTCTGTTCTTTAAATCCTAATGATCATAAGCGTGCCAATATTTGGGAATTGACAATCTGGCTGACTTGGTTTTCTGGGATCATAAGGAGCAGGGTCAAGTGGTTACTGCCCGCGGAACATCGCGAGGCGTAAAATTTTACGGACCACTGAAAATTCAAGCTGGGGGATATTGTGATTTCCTGTAAAGCAAGAAAAAAGTAGGTGGTGTTGTAAAGAGAGAAGAGTCGTCATAGGAGGGTCAAAAATTGAAATTTTCATAATTTCAAAAATTAAATTGAGCACTTAGGGAACATAACCTGAGATAACGATGTGTTAACACATTCTCGAACATTGGCCGAAGTTTCAGCTCAGAGGATTTATCTTCAGTTGAGTTACTGGTCCAGCCTTTACGCGCTAATCTTGCACTGTTATAGACGGGACAATGTACGTGCCCTCATAAATTCAGATTTTTGTGATTCTGAGAAAAGCATCCGGTTCCTTTGTAATTCCTCTACAAACTGATACGTGACGCTAATTTCAGATTTTCTTCAGTTACCAAGTAATTCGCCTCAAGCCCATTTTCATGTTGTCCAGTTCCGTTGTCCCCAACCGCGTCTTCTGACGGAACAGGACGACGTGAATTCTTCTGTAAGAAACCATTACTGAGGTTCCAAATAGCATTTGGACATCCTACCTCTATCGTCTGTAAACTCTGCTAAAGTTTATCCGAAACTTCGCGTAGAGAATTTTTCTTTTGATTCGTACTAAGTTTAAACACGTTGGAGGTCACCACGCGCCAATGCGAACTGCGCCCCATTCGTTGCAGAAAACCGCTTTTAATGGCATCTTATAATACCCTAAGGCATCTTTCATAGTCCTTAACGTAAGCGCGGCACGCGAGGAGCGGTGGACTATGAAAGTTCTCACGGCAAACAGCCGTGAAATCTCTGGGTGCACCGCTAGGGCGGTGCGGGTTAAAGTTGGGCCTCAACGTTGACATGAACAGAAATTCCTGGCTCGCATTTGCGTACTGTTCTTCTCTGGGCCGAATTTCGGTCCGCAATTGCGTCTCGACACGCTTTGCGGCCGCGCGTTTTCGAGTCGGAAAAGTTTCCAGCGCCGCAGCCGCCGATCTGTTGACTCTAATTTGGTTTTGGAAACTGGACATTATAGAAAATTGGAGAAAACTGTATAAAACAGCCACATCGAGTCGGCTTTGGCGCTGGAAACTTGACCGACTCGAGCGCGTGCGGCCGCAAAGCGTGTCGAGACGCAACTGCGGCCCGAAATTAGGCCCAGAGAAGCACAGTATATGGTAGCGCGTAAGATAGTCCCAGAATAATTTTTTGGAGTGGGCTAAATCTGAGAAGCGAGTATTGCTTGAAATAGTGAGACCGCCATGGCGGTTTGGGCGTTGCCGCTTTGGTCGGCATGGGCGGCACGCGCGTGCCGTGCGGTGAGAATTTTCATAGTCCACTGCTCATCCCGTGTTTTGGGCGCGTGCCGAGCCTACGGTGAGGACTATGAAAGATACCCAAGCGAAATCACCCATGGTGTGAGGCAGCGCATTATCTCGCAACTGCATCTTGCCCATATCATTTACAAGTCCAAAGATGGCAATAAAAGGCACTGAATTGTGGTGCCGCGACACCGCTGTTCGCACAGTAGGGGTGATTTCTTGACAAGATCCACTCCTTGATAGCTTCTGCCGGGCTAACGCACTAGACTTGTGATATGAAACTTTTAGCCCTAATGTTGTCGAGAATTTTCGAGCACGTGAGAAATTACGACATTTTTAAAGAATTTGGGTTACCAAGGGGGGTACGGGCCAGGGGTGTGCGCAATTTATTTATTTATCTATTATTATTTATTAACATGCACGCTAAGGTGCGCATAAAAAGAACGAGAGAATAGTAGGCAAGACAAATCAAACCCATAGCTGTAGGCACAAAGGGTAAAACGAAAAGCAAAAATCAGTGGAGGTTCTTCGCTAATTTCATTCAAGAACCTCATTTTGTCTTTTATAATGCGAAACTCACACTCTCAGATCTATCCCGACAAAATACTGTGAAATATATGGTATGCAGAATCACGAGGCAAGAAAAGTCAGGTGGATGACGCTAGGGAGACGCCATTTACACGAGCACTAGGGCATTCATGTAAACTCTGATGCCAAGTTTTCGGGTGTTAGGTATTCCCTACCCCTAACAACTTAGCCTCAGAGCCACCAACAGGAAAGGTTAAATTTAGGTTGATCAAAAAAGTTGAGTTTGACGGAATATTATGAGAGATACTCGAGCAAAAAAACACCAATTTTTTGGCTAAGCAAAAGCGATGAGGAACCTCCATTTATTGATAAAACAACAGCTGCAACCGCTATAACAAAAAAAAACAAGGCAGCTGGAATTGTACCATAACCCAAGATCATAGAAGCAGCTTCCCATCCAAACGATATAGATTTGCCGACTTGTCGTATCATTGCCATAGACCACTACAAATCCTGGATTCTGAGATTTTTTCTCAAGCTCAGGTGGCACCATTTTGGAGTAATCCAGTCTCAGTTAACCAGCGCTTCTTCAATCTAGAAATCAGAAATGTTAAGTACTTCCAGGACATCCATTTTCTTCAGGCGCCTCCTAAAAATTGATGCATTCTGAGCCTCTAAAACGCCGTCTGGTAACATTTGTAACCATCTAGCCCCACGCAAGAATAGCGAATTGAGTAACTTGGATTGATGGCATCTACGAAAAGAATTGAACTGTATCGGAAAAAATACCTGTTCTTCCTCTACATGGCCTGAAAGTCCAATATTTACTGGATCTCAACTTCAATTCACCTCGAAGAACTTTGAAACAAAAGACCATGTCGTTCAACACGTGGCGATAAAGTAAGCTACGCAGTTTGAACATGTTCAACCTCTCTCTGTAACTTGGCATAGACAATGGGGATTCAGAGTTAGGAGTACATCTATATAGTAGAATAGGAGTGAAGGGTTGTTGAACCTTTTCTATCTTTAATTGCTCTTTTTTCTTGAATGGGCTCCAAATCTGCGACCCGTACTCTAGAATCGGCAGTACATATGCTTTGTATAACCTGATTAATACAGAAGAATCGTTATATCTAATGTTTCTCAAAATAGCAAACAGTACTGCAAATGCCTTACGTACCGTAAGATCAATATGGTTTCCAAAGTCCCAACTACTATCTAGATGTACGCCAAGATCTCGAACATCCGAAGAAGCGTTAATCTGACAATCATAGAACTTGTATATGCTCGGGGTGCCAATCCCAATGTGAAAAACTATTGTTTCCGAAAGATTGACAGGAATCTCCCATGATTTAGCCCACTCCACCATGTTGCAGATAGACTGGGCCAAAGCATGGGAGATCGGGGTTTTGGTGACTTCGTTATAGATCCCGTATACCTTTACATCATCTGCATACATTTGTACTTTGATTGACGGATGCGTTTTCAGTCTCTCTGGCAAATCATGAGTGTAGGCAAGAAATAATAAGGGTGACAGTACGCTACCCTGTGGCACCCCACTAGTGCAATCAAAGCTTCTGGAAAACGAATTACCCACTTTCACCACCATCTTTCTCTCAAATAGGTAAGATCTAAGCCAACCTATCAGTGGTTCCCTAACTCCCATTTGATGAAGTTTCAGAAGCAGCTTTTCATGAGGAACCTTATCGAAGGCTTTAGAGAAATCAAAATAAATTACGTCTACGGATTGTTTATTACCTATAGCTGTATGCCAGTCAAACAGACACTCGGCTTACAGAGTAACAGTTGAGGCACTTGCTGTGAAGCCGTGTTGCTCAACAGGGATCGACTTGTTACTTTTGATCCAGGCAACTAGCTTATCACGTATAATTTTCTCCAGTACTTTGACAGGTGGAGGAGTTATACTTATTGGCCTGAAAGCGGTTAAAACCATAGCATCTTTAGTTTTCGGAATAGCAGTGATGATCGCGTTTTTCCATAGTGCAGGAACTTCGCTAAACATGAGTGAAATATTGAAAATCATTGAAAGAGGCCTGCATAACGCGGTAGCACACTTCTTGTAGACTATTTGAGGTATACCATCGAAAGTTGCAGAAACAGAACATTTCAGACTATCTAAAATCTTCAGTACATCATAAGGCTGCACAGTGAAGTCACTCAAGCAACCTGATCGAACACATTGACTAGCAGCTGATCGATCTAGCATCAACCTGTCATAGTCGTTTGTACAGCTACCACTCCTCGGAGAGAAAACTGAGGCAAAATATTTAGCCAGAGCTTCAGATTTTTCACTGTTTTCTACATACCGGTTGCCACGATCATCCTGTAAAACCGGTAAATCGGATCTGGCTCTCAATGCAGATACCATCGAAAGTTGCAGAAACAGAACATTTCAGACTATTTAAAATCTTCAGTACATCATAAGGCTGCACAGTGAAGTCACTAAAGCAACCTGATTGAACACATTGACTAGCAGCTGATCGATCTAGCATCAACCTGAATTACGGTTTACGATTTACGATTTTACGATTTACGGTGTTTTTTGGTCTCGTAATTACGGTTTACGATTTACGACATTTTGGACCGTAAATCGTAATTTTTCGTAAATAAAAATACATGCAGTGGAAGTAAATCACAAGACATCTCCAATTGACCTGCTCTGATCCCACTTTGCGTATACTAATGCTTTTGATCAGGAGATGGAGTCAACCCAGGCGTGTTACTACGGCAAGATCCCTTTACCATTCTTTGACGTGATTCTATCATTATAGCGCGGGACACACGGTCGGAGTTGTAGGCGCTGGCTAACAGATCCGCGTTGCTCGCCGCGCACGTCTCAATAGCTGCCGCCTACGACGCAATGTAATCTAAAATCGCTCTTCACAAGGAACTTCGTTTTTGAGTTTTTCATGAAGATCAACTTTCCTGATTCGCATAACTATATCAGCGTCAAAACATCGAGCGAAGCAGTCTAATCAATCAGAAAATCGCTTTAAATAGTGCTCTTAGCCCGCCTTTTGAGTAGATCACGGCTACTCAGAGTTCGCGGAAATCACCACGAGGATTCGTTTTTTATCCCAAAAGTTTCAAGCTAAAAACCGTTTCCTCTAGTTGATTTCTCTTCATCCGCAGCAAACGGAAACTCAGAAAAGGCGCGAGTGCTAGTTTAAACGCTCAATATTTCACTCGAATAAGAAGTACGGACCGAATACACATAATCAAGCCCCCGTTCGCGGCACTACCAACTTTCTTGACCTAATTTTGTATAGTATTGTATAGATCAAAGCTATGCCAATAGACTTCCACGAAAAATACATTCCACCTTATATCATGAGGCTGTTCAAACTAACATTTACCACTGTCTATGAGTAGTTGTTAAACGATACGATCAAATTCTCTGGATTTTCTAAACAATATCTACCAACAATATCCGAATTTCCTATCAGTTTAGGGTGGTATCTGAGCGGGGAGAGGGCACTGTTGTATCGCACATGACCACACCCATTTTTCCGTGCCGCAAACACTCCTGGTTTGTGCGGCGGAGGGTAACCCCGAGTAGGTGTTCAAATTTAGTGCGGCACGATAAAATGGACGGGGCCAAGTGCACCCAGACAAAGTGGCCCCCAAGATAGCACCCAGATATCTTGGAGACATTTCACCTCTGGACCGCAAAAATATAAGATGAATGTTGAATAATAACTGGCTAAAAGCTGCAGCGATTCACCTAAATTCATGGAAATTAAGTATTACATAATATTCTAGCAGCGTAAGGTAGCCGTTTTTGGAACATCGCTCAAGTTTGTTTGCGACATACATACTCCATCAGATGAAAAACAGTATCTGTTACTTCTGCCCACATATTCGGTGCTGAGCGAGATATTCCACCATTAGGTTTCTGACTATCTCATGTTTAATATTGGAGTATTCCGATTATATTCGAACTTTCTAGCAGTTTGATTGCAGACATTTCACCTCAAGACCGCGAAAATGGACATGTGCCGTAGACTCTGCTTCTTATTTTTCTGAAATTATTCGTTTATTCGGCCGAATATTCAAATATTGGGCCGTTCAAATATTCGAATAAACAAATTATTCGAAAAATTGACTTTTCCGAATATTCGAATAAACGAATTATTCGAAAAATTGACTTTTCCGAATATTCGAATAAACGAATTATTCGAAAAATTGACTTTTCCGAATATTCGAATAAACGAATTATTCGAAAAATAGACTTTTCCGGATAATCGAATTATTCGAATATTCGATTATTCGTTTATTCGGCCGAATATTCGAATATTGGGCCGTTCAAATATTCGAATAAACGAATTATTCGAAAAATTGACTTTTCCGAATATTCGAATGAACGAATTATTCGAAAAATTGACTTTTCCGAATATTCGAATAAACGAATTATTCGAAAAATTGACTTTTCCGAATATTCGAATAAACGAATTATTCGAAAATTAGACTTTTCCGAATAATCGAATTATTCGAATATTCAATTCTTCGTTTATTCGGCCGAATATTCGAATATTGGGCCGTTCAAATAATCGAATAAACGAATTATTCGAAAAATTGACTTTTTCGAATATTCGAATAAACGAATTATTCGAAAATTGACTTTTCCGAATATTCGAATAAACGAATTATTCGAAAAATTGGTTTTCCGAATATTCGAATAAACGAATTATTCGAAAAATAGACTTTTCCGAATAATCGAATAATTCGAATATTCGATTATTCGTTTATTCGGCCGAAAATTCGAATATTGGGCCGTTCAAATATTCGAATAAACGAATTATTCGAAAAATTGACTTTTCCGAATATTCGAATGAACGAATTATTCGAAAAATTGACTTTTCCGAATATTCGAATAAACGAATTATTCGAAAAATTGACTTTTCCGAATATTCGAATAAACGAATTATTCGAAAATTAGACTTTTCCGAATAATCGAATTATTCGAATATTCAATTCTTCGTTTATTCGGCCGAATATTCGAATATTGGGCCGTTCAAATAATCGAATAAACGAATTATTCGAAAAATTGACTTTTCCGAATATTCGAATAAACGAATTATTCGAAAAATTGACTTTTCCGAATATTCGAATAAACGAATTATTCGAAAAATTGACTTTTCCGAATATTCGAATAAACGAATTATTCGAAAAATAGACTTTTCCGGATAATCGAATTATTCGAATATTCGATTATTCGTTTATTCGGCCGAAAATTCGAATATTGGGCCGTTCAAATATTCGAATAAACGAATTATTCGAAAAATTGACTTTTCCGAATTTTTGAATAAACGAATTATTCGAAAAATTGACTTTTCCGAATATTCGAATAAACGAATTATTCGAAAAATAGACTTCTCCGATTAATCGAATTATTCGAATATTCGATTATTCGTTTATTCGGCCGAATATTCGAATATTGGGCCGTTCAAGTTTTCGAATAAACGAATTATTCGAAAAATTGACTTTTCCGAATATTCGAATAAACGAATTATTCGAAAAATTGACTTTTCCGAATATTCGAATAAACGAATTATTCGAAAAATAGACTTCTCCGAATAATCGAATTATTCGAATATTCGATTATTCGTTTATTCGGCCGAATATTCGTTTTCCGAATATTCGTTGACATAGTCTACAGTTGATGGCACCTACTGACTGGACTAGCTATAGCCCATCGGCCAACCATGCTTGACGGCACCGTAGAGCTATTAGTTTTTTCTTCGGGCAGATTCTAACTCGTCACAATGCCACACAACACGTTTTACAACACGGCTAATTCACTTTAGTGGCTATGTAGTGTTTATGGCAATCTGAATTCGTCTTATTATCAGTCATACCTGTTTTCAGAAAACCGATCTCGACTCCGTACAGGATGAGGAAAACCCTCTTTATAAGTAAGTCTCGGAACGAGTAATAATGTATTTCAGCGCTTACGACGTAGTTGACAATTTGCAAAAGCTCCGTGGAGAAATTAGTATCAGAAACATAGTCCCTCTAGGATGGTGTGCTTCAAACATCCCAACGCAATAGGGACAGGAAGGGCAATATCTCTACCGGAAAGGAATACATAAGTAGATAGTTCGGAGTTTTTTGAGCAGGATAATCAGCAGGGCAGTAGTGGTGCGGGTGCACAACTAGTAGAGGGGGGGGGTCTATTCAGAATTCAAGGGGAGAAGAAATGATACAGCTTTCAGAAGTCAAAGTAATTCTACGGGGTTTACAGGAAACAGGCGCTATCGAGCATCTGATATCGGAAGAAGTTTTTATTTTCACGAATGAATCTTTTCTTTTCATGGATGAAACAAGATTGCCCCACCCAAGTAGCTTTGCACCATGGTCCATTAGTTTTGATGGCGCAAACCTAGTTGTGAGCGCCACTCAAGATTCATCCATTAAAATGAGACCACCCCCCCCCCCCCCCCGACTAATGATTGCACCGCAGTGCAGATATGAGAGTAATTACTTCTGAAAATTTAGCTTCCTGGCAAAATCAACGATTTGGTCATGGTGAAAAAAGCTTCAAAAATATCTTGAAATGTCTTAAAAAATGATTGAAAAACGTGAAATGGCCTGGAAATATAAAAAAGCTAGGAAATGAAGTGAAATAACCAAAAATGCTATTGGTGGTCGATCATTTCACAAGCTCCTCCGTTAAACTTATCAAAACGAAATCAAGCACGATATGGAATGGAGTTAGCCTAGCTCGACCCTGCTGATTCCCTTATTACAGCTTTCAAAAATGGCTTAAAGGCAGTGTTCGCGATGAATATCGCACTAAAGTTGGACACGAAAATGGGATTGTTCGGTCGTGAGGTAACTAATAGTGAAGAAACAGGGAAGAAAAACGTCCAGATTAAGTCAAAATAACGGTTTATAAATTCAGGGTGTGGACGAGATTCATGAGCCCTGCTGATTTCGGCAAGCGCGCCGAATGGCGAAATCTGCGCGAATCGATAATGCTAACTGCGGCAGAGTTGTTTGGCAATTTGCCATCGAAATGTGTGCGGCGCCACAAGCTCGTCCGATTGGGGGCGGACCGGGATAGAGGGGGCGCTCCGGGAGAGCTCAATCGGACGAGCTTGTGGCGCCGCACACATTTCGATGGCGAATTGCCAAACAACTCTGCCGCAGCTAGCATTATCGATTCGCGCAGATTTCGCGATTAGCGCGCGCTTGCCGAAATCAGCAGGGCTCATAAATCGTCCACACCTGAATTTATAAACCGTTATTTTGACTAATTCTGGACGTTTTTCTTCCCTGTTTCTTCATTGTTAGTTACCTCACGACCAAACAATCCCATTTTTGTGTCCAACTTCAGTGCGATATTCATCGTGAACACTGCCTTTAATGTTACCGTTGCGCGCTTGATATCGTTTTGATAAGTTTAACGGAGAAGCTTGTGAAATGATCGACCACCAAATCGCATTTTTGGTTATTTCACTTCATTTCCTAGCTTTTTTATATTTCCAGGCCATTTTACGCCGATTTTTTAAGATATTTCAAGATATTTTTGAAGCGTTTTTCACCATTACCAAATCGTTACTTTTGCCAGGAAGCTAAATTTTCAGAAATTTCACATATTTATCCCGAAGGTACCCTTTATAACTTCAATTTTGCTCAACGATTTCCATTTTGGAATGATGAAACATCTAACAGACGACATTGTTTTATGAGTACAATTTTTAAAACTTGTGACCCAAAACAGTGAAAAATACCACTCATTGCCGCATTGTGTGCATTATGTGAGAGCTCAATACTATCGATAATTGAAGAGAATCTAGTTTAATATTGGATCTTGCACGATGAGAAGAATTTCCCAAACAAGTGACTTAGAGCCATCAACAATCAAAAATCATTGCGGCATTTTGTGAAACAGGCGAAAAAATCAATATCATTGATTGGTATTTATCGATAATGTCTGATGAGCAAAATTCTCCAACCAAGAAAACCAATCTCATCAGCAATAACCACTCCTTGCCGCATTTTGTGCAAAAAGTATGAAAATCGATGACGTGTCATGAGTACAAAATGTGACAAGTTCAGTACTTATCTCCGACGACCTGTGTTGATTGGCTGCGGATTCAACCACACACTCCGGTCTCCACAGCAGTAGCAGAAAAAGCAGTTTTCGTGCTCCACGGCTAATTTAGTATATAAACCCAAGATTTTGAGGTACCCTTCAAAGTTAAGGTATCAATTTCAAATTTGAATAGGAGCAACCTGCATCCATTTCCAGCCTCCTGTCCAAAAATGAGCTCCCTAGCTCAATTTTAAGTGTACCCGCAAGATCGTGAACGCCGTCTGAAAAAAAGGAGATTAACAACAAAAATGCGCGGTCTTTAAATTTTTACTCGAAAACCAGTGAACCGTTCTAAACCATTTTTGGGCCCAAATACCAACTTTTTGCGCTCTTTTTAATGCAATGTAGCTCTAATTCCTACGTTCACTCTGAACTGAGATTTCGAGAAAGGGGTTGCGCGCGTGGCCAATTCAAAACCAAATCTGGTGCGCGCTTCGCGCGCATCACAATATGTAAATAAATGCGATTATGTATATTAGTAAGGAAAGGATCTACTCCCCATTCTTTGAACTTTTTTATGAACCGTTTTCATTGGTGAGCTTCCGGTGTTCTTAATACCTCCATCCTACTATATATGTTTCGGTAAATATGTGTGTGCGTGTGTGTGTATGTAAACTCTGGTTCATTTCAAGTAAACTCCTGTTTTCGCCTATCACAGCGCAGCGGTGGCTTTTTCGTCTGAACCCCCTTATCACTAGCTATATCTCATAGGGACCCACCGCTCTGCTGCTGGTGATAATCGAAATCCACAGCTCACTAGAGATTTTTCAGAGTCTAACTATATGTGTGTGTCTCTCTACGTTTGTTTGACCTTTTATTCGGCATGGCTTTCAAAGCGGGTAACACTACGGGGATGGGTTTCGAGTGTGGGCGCGACGTCAGGATAAGGGTGCAGAACTTCGGAAGTGATGCGTAGGACACCACAGAATGGGTACGGGCCCCAGTGAGAGTGCTCCGGCCGCCTTAGAAAGTGTGCGATGCACCAGTTGGAGTGGACAGGATGCCGGAGAAAATGTGTTGGACCCGAGTGCGAGTGCGCCAGACGCCGTAGGAAGTAAGCGGGGCCGAAGTGCGAGTGCGTCAGACGCCGACGAAAGTTTGGGAGACCCAACGAAGAGTGCGCCCGACGCCGCAGGAAGAGGGCAGGACCTGATTGGGAGTGCGCCGAGCGCCGCGGGAAGAATGCGGGACAAAATTGGGAGTGCTCCGGACGCCGTAGAAAGTATACGGGACCCCAGTTGGAGTGGGCAGGATGCCGTGGAAAATGTGTTGAACCCGTGTGCGAGTGCTCTAGACGCCGTAGAAAGTGCGCGGGACCCGAGTGCGAGTGCGCCAGACGCTGTAGGAAGTGCACGGGAAGCAAGTGGGGTGCGCCGGAAGCCGTAGAAAGGGTGGGAGACCCTAGTGGGAGTGCGCCGGACGGCATAGAAAATGTGCGGGACCCGAGGAGAAGTGCGCCAGACGCCGCAAAGGTGTGGAAGACCCAACGAAGAGTGCGATCGAAGCCGCAGGAAAAGGGCAGGACCTGATTAGGAGTGCGCCGAGCGCCGCGGGAAGAATGCGGGACAAAAGTGGGAGTGCTCCGGACGCCGTAGAAAGTGTACGGGACCCCAGTTGGAGTGCGCAGGATGCCGTGGAAAATGTGTTGAACCCGAGTGCGAGTGCTCTAGACGTCGTAGAAAGTGCGCGGGACCCGAGTGCGAGTGCGCCAGACGCCGTAGGAAGTGCACGAGAAGCAAGTGGGGTGCGCCGGAAGCCGTAGAAAGGGTGGGAGACCCTAGTGGGAGTGCGCCGGACGCCGCAAAGGTGTGGAAGACCCAACGAAGAGTGCGATCGACGCCGCAGGAAAAGGGCAGGACCTGATTGGGAGTGCGCCGAGCGACGCAGAAAAAATGAGGGAAAAAAGTGGGAGTGCGCCGGACGCCGTAGAAAGTGTGCGGGACCCCAGTGAGAGTGCAAAGAACGCCGTAGAAAGTGTGCGGAACCCTATCGACAGTGCGCCGGACGCCGCACAAAGTGTGCGATACACCAGTTGGAGTGCGCGCGATGATGTGGAAAATGTTTGGGCCCGAGTGCGAGTGCGCCAGACGCCGTAGAAAGTGGGGGAGACCTTAGTGGGAGTACGCCGGACGCCATAGAAAATGTGCGGGACCGGAGGAGAAGTGCGCTAGACGCCGCAAAGGTGTGGAAGACCCAACGAAGAGTGCGATCGACGCCGCAGGAAAAGGGCAGGACCTGATTGGGAGTGCGCCGAGCGCCGCGGGAGGAATGCGGGACAAAAGTGGGAGTGCTCCGGACGCCGTAGAAAGTGTACGGGACCCCAGTTGGAGTGCGCAGGATGCCGTGGAAAATGTGTTGAACCCGTGTGCGAGTGCTCTAGACGCCGTAGAAAGTGCGCGGGACCCGAGTGCGAGTGCGCCAGACGCCGTAGGAAGTGCACGGGAAGCAACTAGGGTGCGCCGGAAGCCGTAGAAAGAGTGGGAGACCCTAGTGGGAGTGCGCCGGACGGCATAGAAAATGTGCGGGACCCGAGGAGAAGTGCGCCAGACGCCGCAAAGGTGTGGAAGACCCTACGAAGAGTGCGATCGACGCCGCAGGAAAAGGGCAGGACCTGATTGGGAGTGCGCCGAGCGACGCAGAAAAAATGAGGGAAAAAGTGGGAGTGCGCCGGACGCCGTAGAAAGTGTGCGGGACCCCAGTGAGAGTGCAAAGAACGCCGTAGAAAGTGTGCGGAACCCTATCGACAGTGCGCCGGACGCCGCACAAAGTGTGCGATACACCAGTTGGAGTGCGCGCGATGATGTGGAAAATGTTTGGACCCGAGTGCGAGTGCGCCAGACGCCGTAGAAAGTGGGGGAGACCTTAGTGGGAGTACGCCGGACGCCATAGAAAATGTGCGGGAACCAAGTGGAAGTGTGCAAGACGCCGTGAAAAATGTGTGAGACCCAAGGGACAGTGCGCCGTGCGCGGTAGAAAGTGTGCGGGACCAAAGTGGGAGTGCGCCGAGCGCCGCAGGAAAAAAAAGAGGGACAAAAGTGGGAGTGCGCAGGACGCCGTAGAAAGTGTGCGGGATCCAAGTGAGAGTGCGACGGATGCCGTGGAAAATGTGTTGGACCCGAAAGCGAGTGCGCCTGACGATGATGAAAGTTTGGGAGACCCAACGAAAAGTGTGCCCGATGCCGCAGGAAAAATGCGGGACCCAAGTGGGAGTGCGCAAGACGCCGTGAAAAATGTGTGAGACCCAAGGGACAGTGCGCCGTGCGCGGTAGAAAGTGTGCGGGACCAAAGTGGGAGTGCGCCGAGCGCCGTAGAAAGTGGGGAGACCCTAGTGGGAGTACGCCGGACGCCATAGAAAACGTGCGGGACCCAACTGGAAGTGCGCCGTACGCCGTAGAAAGTGTGGGAGACCCAATAGAGAGTGTGCCCGACGCCGCAGGAGGTATGCGGGACCCAAGGGAGAGTGTGCCCGACGCCGCAGGAAGTGTGCGGAACCCAACTGATAGAAACGAATTTTCATGATTTCGCACAGAGTGATAGCGTATCGTATTACATACTTCAGATTTTTGGTTGAGTTTTTATTCATATCGATAAGAGGGCTCTAATTAGGGCTTGCTTTACTTACATACACCCCGATGATCTAGAAAACCATGTTCTGGATGTTATAGTTATAGTCCTGTGTATCAAAAATCCGTGTTGAAATAATCCGTGATTTCCGAGAGTGGGCATTTTCATGGCTTTGCGAAGAGAAAAAAGGTGCACGGTTTACATTTTGGGTGTTTAAAAAATGATCTCGGGTAGAGCTAAAACCTTCTAAAGGGGATGTTTTAGGTGCTGATAAGGAATCTGAGGCCCATGTGAAGATTTAAAACAAAATTCGGCTGATTCAATCCGAAGCTTCAAAATGGGAGATTTTGTTGACCAAACGCGAATTTTCACGTTTTCGAGAGTGCTAGGATGGGAAGGATGGGATCGCCTGAAAAGTTCTCTATAGGAATTATCTGGGCTGCCTAACACAAATCCGTTGTCGGCTAATCGATTTCTCTGGTATTACGTTAGACCACGGTGGGTATACGGTAGTTTGGTCACTGTCTCAGATTTGACTCGAAGTTTCTATGCTGGGGTTATTCGGGCCCTGATTGCGACATTGATGTTCATTTTTCAGTTTTCAAATTATTAAAGTAGTTTTTGCATCTTAAAGGCAGTGTTCACGATAAAAAATTTGTTTCAGTTTCCACTAGGAATGGGTAGTGGAGGGGCACACTGTAACGTTGACGTCGAAAGAAAGCATGAAAACAAGCCAGGAAAAGCTCCAAAAGAGCCCGAAGTTGCCACTTCGAGCGCAAGGCAAACCCCAAAAGCGCAACACACGCCCACCGACGTGAACAAATGAATGCTCAAGATCGTGAGATGAGCGATGATTTCCAATCATTAGCCCCGTTCTTCTCTTCATTCTCAACTTCTCTCTTTACTCAGGTCAGCTCGCATACATCGGCTGCAAAAGGCGGAAGTTACAAGCCTCGGACAACTCGTCCACCATGTTTCCTTAGCTCAATATTTGAGGGACCATAATTCTGTTCCCTGAAGGTCTTGTGCGATCTCAGAGACATCATTGGAATCAGCATGGAGCCGTTTTCAAGATAGGCGGAGAAACAGAAAAACGATTTCTATCGTGAACACTGCCTTTAACAGAAATCTCAAATATACAAAACTATTAGCAAAAAATTCCAAGTGATCACAAGGTGTAAGCAAAACCAAACCTGTCCAGCCGGTTCGCGGCTGGAGAGGTACAGGCATATTGGACTGACTCGTTGGACTTGTGGCCACATTATATATGCTACATCCCGTTTATGTTTTTTTCCGTTCAGGTGAACGTGAAAAAATGGAAGAAACCCAGGACAAAAATAGATAGCAAAACAAGAATCCCTTCTGGAACCCGTGCTGGGTACCAAAGTAGGCACCATCTCTAGATTGGGGCTAGCTGAGATCATCAATGCGACTCTAAAAATGCGCTCCCAGAGTGTTATGCCCACCCAAAAATGATTTTGGGATTGATAATCTAGCACATCTGGGTCGATAATCCGTGCGGATGTCTAACAACTTCAAAAAAAAACAGCAAAAGCTTTATTGGAAAATTATGTGGTGGTTTTCTAACTGATGATATTATATTATACTTATGATATAGTTATTAAATGGTGATATTGTTTTATATTAGATAGACAATCTGAATATCCCTATCAAAGAAAATTTCGCATGAAGATTAGAGTTACTACAATACATTTCTTGCACCTTATGGCTATTTTGGTTTTACGAAGAAATTTTCGGGCAATATTTTAAGCTTTCATGCTTTGCAAAAAGGTTTCGAGTAGTTTTCTACGACCTTCTCTTCGTGGCGGACGAACGATGTTCCCAAGTGATAAAACAACGGCATTAGTAAAAGATCGAAGTTGTTCTTCACTGCCACAAAATCCCCTTTTGGAAGAAGATGATGGAGCAGTCGTAAAATATACGAGGAACAGAGAGCCGTGCTCACAGCTACAGCCAATGTTTATTGCCAAAGTAGCCGGGGTACACGTCAGCGGATGGAGAAGATGTGAATTGCATGTTCTACAAAATGCTGCGTAGTACCGTAGAAATCACACTTCTAAGCAAACTTCTGCTCTCCTGTGACTGTGTTAATTCAAATGGGCACAAATGGTTAGCATCTGATTGAAGAATATATGTACGATGAAGCAATAATTTTCCAAGTCACAGTTTATAACAGCTTTTGGTGATTGAGACGTGTTAATTTTTACAAAGTTCATGCTAGATTAATTGAGGTTTTTGAAAAAGAATTTCCCTATCTATTTAGTTATTTTGACCAGGCGTGATATAGAACTCGATTTCGCCCTTTGAACAAAGCTCCTTATCACTGCCCGTAAAACTTGTTCTCTGTAGAAATTTGCATTTGAATAAAGAGTGTGGTAGCAGTAGAGACACCAAGTAACACGATTTTTGTTCCTGGCTTCTAAGTGTATCTATTCTTTTTCGGCATTGTGAACAGGTAAAAACAAAAATGCTCAATTCATCTTCACGATTATTTATTACTTTATATAACAACCGATCCTAAGTTTTTTTCAGTTTTTGAAAACAAAATCAATACTTTGCAAAATAAATATTGCTGATTAGTGGTTTGTTTTAAGTTTTCAACTACCCAAATTGGCGTCTCAAGTTTATCGCACAAAGAAAAAATTTTAAGAATCAAAGTTTGTGAAAAAATTGCTATATTTGCTCTATTGAAGGAATTTCGTGAGTCCTTGTGGGTGTCATCATCTAGTGCGAATAGAAGCCAAATGTTTCTTCATTAGAGGTAGATTAGGCGATTCTAAAGGAGACGAGTATCGACAGATATAATTATTCACTACTGCTATTGCACTATTTATTCAAAAGCAAACTTCTAAAAATAAAAAGTTTTACGGAAAGCAATCAAGAGCCTGGGTCAGTAGGAGAGACCGAATATAATATTACGCCTTGCCAAAACAGCGTGAACAGAGAAGAAAAAACTTTTTTTTCAAAAAACGCAATTATTTCTGCTTTAAGTGCTCACTGTGCTCACTTCGGGGGGTGATTCAGTCAGGTTTCAACACTTTTGTGCTCCTATGATCGGTTTTAACCGCTACCAATACATAGATGCACATGCGAGTAAACACGCGGGTGTAACCCCGCGCCCCGTTGTCGCAACGCGAACCCTGCAGCGCCGCGACCTACTCTGAGAAAATCTGCGGTGACGGCACCGCAATGCGGCAGTGTAGGTGCCCTATAGGCACCTACACGGTTGCAATGCGGTGCCTTCATTTCAAATCGCCCAGCCTGCGCGCCGATAGCGAAGTAGGCTCCGCAATCGCACCTCGCTGAAGAGCCGATTGCCGCGTCGACTGAGCGTTGATGCCGGTAGGTGTTTTCCAAGACACCTACGCGACCTCGCTGCGAAGCCTCCGAGGTGAGTCGAATATAATTGCACTCACCATAATAAGGGATACCGAATAGTTGTTTGTTAAGCAATACACCGATACAGCTAATGATACTGCTTTCCAGTTTTCGCCACTCACCCATTTTACAAGTTTTCTTCGTAATCCTTTGGTTCGAAATGGTACTCGAACGATTTGTTTCTCTATGTATTTTAGCTTTCCAAACCCATAGAAATGCGGAAGCCACCAAACCGTTATCCAAAGAAAATTCCACGCTAATCAAACACAAATTGCATACATCTAGCTCTGATACTTGAATGTAGAAATCTCGATGAGAACCTCACCCAGCTTAATCGCACAATAAATCAGGTTAAGTAGTCTTCATGACAGCTGCGTTGAAACACAGACACAGAATCTTACGAGAACCATTAACGTTGTGCATGTGGCTACAGATTTTTACAGTGACAGTGGTTTTCGCTGCTCTGTGAAAGTTCGAGTTTTTGAATCGTTTTGTTCTAAGACTACTCAGCATTTAGAGAAATGTTCGCCATTTAGGGGCGCGATGCTAGGATGAAGTGCAATACCGGTGATATCGTTTGCGTTTTTGGGCATAAAAACCCGTTTTTATGCTTCTTTCTCAACACTCTGTTCAAAATAGACCATTCGTTGATCCAAAGAGACTTCTGGAATCAGCATCGAGACCCCTTTTTAAGAGACACATTGCTTACTTTGGAACAAGGTTTTTAGGAGAAGTTAGCCTTAACACAATCAACACAAGAAACGCGCTTTCAAACTGAAAGACTGAAAGCAGTGATGAGTGAATGTGTCTATCGTCACGCCTATATACATTGTTTGAGAGTCAGCCATGTGCCCATTTAGAAAAAACACTCCATGTTTATCCCGAAAGTGTCTTTATATTCCTCAGCGAAGACCGAGAACGTAAGAAAATGTGGTTTTCTAGTAATTCGAGCAGTCGTTCATTCGAAAAAGCACGAAACAACCAAAAATGAAAACAAAGCCTGTAACTCAAATGAAGGAAATTTTTTGTGAGAAATCACCGAGTACAATACCGGTTTCAATTTTTGCATTTTCGGCAAAAAGCAAAAGCAAAAGAGCGTTTTTTCCCTTTTTTCATAACTCTGTTCAAAATGGTCCATTCGGGAATCCAAGAAGATATTGGGAATCAGCATAGTGTGCACATTCTTCTGGAATTACACATGACTCACTCTTCAGCATGGTGTATAGGCAAAATTAGACATGAAACAACCAACCCGAAACACGCGTAAAACGTGATTTAGTTAGCGCATTTATGAGCGAGTGTGTCAATGTTGTCACGCTTACAGCTTTGTAAAAAGTATGCTGAAAAGAAGTGCTAAATATAGATCTTTCAATCCTTATTCCAAATATCTCTTCAGATTCCTAAATGGACCATTTTGAACGACGTTATGACGAATGGGCGAAAAAAACTTTTTTCGTCGAAAACGCAAAAATTATGACCAGCACTGTCTCAGGCAAACTGGGGATCGGAGCGCCGTAGAATACGCCAGATATGGATCGGGCTGGCGGACAGCCGGGGCTCCTGCCGAAAGTGCCAGCGCTGGCTTCTGGCCGGCAGGCTGTGCGAGCGCTGGCTTTCCGCATATTGCAATATTGCACGTCCAAACGCCTGTTATCACGTTATCGATCCTCATGGATGTGTTAGCACATAGTTCGATGACGCCATCAATGACGTCTCGTCTCCCATATTCGTCCTGCTGCAGCCGCCGTCTCAAACATCGATGCTGGATGCTTCGGTGCTGCTGATGCTCTGTGAGTCATTTTTGCTGATTCAAGTCTTGGTATGTTTTGACATAAAACGCGGCAGGTTCGAGGCAAAGCCTTGGCATCGATGCATTTTCATCTGTTCGAGGCAGTGAGATCTCAACAGATTCCCAGGCAATGCCTTGATTCTGTTGCGAATACGCCTGGATTCTGTCGCCACGGCTCAGGTCCGGAACCGACGCGGCAGCATCTCGTTACAATTCAGTCAAATCATTCCAGCGCCTTTTCCTGTTTTTAATAGAAAATTCACGCGAATTCATAGAGGCAGGAAATTAGAGAACATTTACCGGCTACACTGGAGCCATGGATGTGCGAAAACACGCGACTTCTATTTCCGTTTTGCGATCATTTGTGCGTATCCGTTTTCCGTCTCTTCGGGGGGGGGGGAGGTATATGGGGAAAAATCGGAAGAAAACGAGCCGTAGACCAAGTGCAAGATTTGTCATTTATTCATAGTTTTTTTTGTTTTTCGCCTTCCAGTGCATTTTCGTCTATCCGTTTCCCTGGTATTTAAATTTCTTTTCGGATTTCGTTCTCGATTTCCGTGTAAAAATCAATGTCCGCTTATCCCTGATCGAATATTTCAAACTTAACCAAAGTTTTCCAAACCCCGAAATGAGCGGTCATTTGCCCTTGATCGACTATCCACCCCACGACGTGAATTAGTCCCGGAAACCCTGTTATTACCACCTTTTTCACCAATTTTCGAGTTAGGCGTCAATTATGGTGTGGCGTGTACGTAGCCAACAACTTTAGTGCTAATTAAACGACGCCAAATTTATAATATTACCAGCGGCGTCGGTCGGCTGACGCCGGCCTCTGCCGCTGGGGTCCAGCTGCGCCGGCCCATGTGCCGGCTTCGCCGGTACCTTGGGTATAAGGAGAATAAATAGGCGCTTTCTTTCCTCCTGCGAAGGCCCATAAGTTGGCTTCGGCGGCAACACTTGAACCAGACCTTGCAACACCCGTTAACCTTCTTATCTGTACCGTGACACACCGGTCGTTCTTTCGCTGCATAAGGTTCTGAAGTGGCTTTCGATTTAATTTAATTTCTGTCATGATAAGGACAACCGTTGTTTGAAATTCACTAAACGTCTCCATGACAGACCGACACCCTGCTAGTTTTATTGCCAAATGTATATAGAATCTGTAAAAAAGGAGTCTTTCAAGCAAATGTGGTTTGGTTCGCGTTACAAATGTTCAACAAAAAGGGAACAATAGGAAAGTGGCACTTTTCACGACGTCCCGTTGACGTCATCAGAAGCCAGATGCTCTATTCACGACGTCCTGATGACGTCATCAGAAGCCCGAAGCACTTTTCACGACGACCCGATGACGTCATCAGAATCCCGACCCACTTTTCGCGACGTCACGATGACGTCATCAGAAGCCCGAAGCACTTTTCACAACGTCCCGTTGACGTCATCAGTAGCCAGATGCACTTTTCACGACGTCCCGATGACGTCATGAGAAGCCCGAAGCACTTTTGACAACGTCCCGTTGACGTCATCAGAAGCCAAATGCACTATTCACAACGTCCTGATGACGTCATCAGAAGCCCGAAGCACTTTTCACGACGACCCGATGACGTCATCGGAAGCCAGATGCACTTTTCACGACGTCCCGTTGACGTCATCAGAAGCCAGATGCACTATTTACGACGTCCTGATGACGTCATCAGAAGCCCGAAGCACTTTTCACGACGACCCGATGACGTCATCAGAAGCCCGAAACACTTTTCACGACGTCCCGTTGACGTCATCAGAAGCCCGAAGCACTTTTCACGACGTCCCGTTGACGTCAAAAGAAGCCAGATGCACTATTCACGACGTCCTGATGACGTCATCAGAAGCCCGAAGCACTTTTCACGACGTCCCGATGACGTCATCAGAAGCCCAAAGCACTTTTCACGACGTCCCGTTGACGTCATCAGAAGCCCAAAGCACTTTTCACGACGTCCCGTTGACGTCATCAGAAGCACGAAGCTCTTTTCACGACGTCCCGATGACGTCATCAGAAGCCCGAAGCACTTTTCACGACGTCCCGTTGACGTCATCAGAAGCCCGAAGCACTTTTCACGACGTCCCGTTGACGTCATCAGAAGCCCGAAGCACTTTTCACGACGTCCCGTTGACGTCATCAGAAGCCCGAAGCACTTTTCACGACGTCCCGTTGACGTCATCAGAAGCCCGAAGCACTTTTCACGATGTCCCGATGACGCCATCAGAATCCCCACTCACCTACTAATTGACTTACCAGCCTACGTACCCCCTACCAACTTACCTGTTTGCCAAGTTGATTGCCTGCTACCATTGGTAGTGGCTATTAGCAGTGAGGACTGAAAAGCGTGACGGCCTACGGCTCACGGCCTACGGCGCACACCAGGAAAATTTCTTAAGCTTTCGGGCTCACAACTTTGTTACTTGTGAACCGATTTGGCTTAAATTCGAACAGCAGGTGTCTTCTGGACCCATTCACTTATATCCAGAAGGAAATGTTCAGAAAATTTGTTTCAAAGCTTCTATAAACTATTTCATAAAATTCTAAGTGATCACAAGGCCTAGGCAAAACCAAACCTCTCCAGCCGCTTCGCGGCTGGAGCGATAATGTTTGTGTTCCATGGATGCTAATTTTGCTTGAAGGCAGTGTTCACGTTAAATTTCACTTCCGATATCTCCACGGTTTACGAAAGGTCTGGTGCCCTATATAGCGAAGCACGCTTGGAAAGGACACGAAAGAAGCGTTTTTGAGCAAAAATAGACCCTCTCTAGTTTACGTTGATTTTTGAGCGTGGAGGAGTTGACCGCTAGAAAGATGATACCTATCAGTGCAATGAAGCAAACAGCTCACTTATCAGCACTTCCTTCACTTGATCGTTCCTATAATCTGAGTCCTCATTTGTTCCTTTCAAGGGGCGGATCTGGGGCACGGGGCGTGTCTGGGGCACCAAAACGCTTGTTTGCAGCCGTCATTTTGCAGCTCCTGGCTCGTTTTCTACCGTTCTTTCGACACTGGGATCCCAGGATCCTTCTCGCCTATCATTTCACTGTGGAAAGTCAACGAGGATGATCATCGTGAACGCTGCCTTTAACTCTTATTTTCATCATATATAAATCCGAATTAAAAACGTTAGTGCATACAAACAGCTAAACAGTTGAAATGAGTGGTGAAGGGGGAGGGGACCTGAGGAAAGGGGTTGTATGCGCTCTCTTGTGAAATCCCAAAATGATTCTAAAGTTCCGAGCTCTCCCACTTTGGTCCCGCACACTTTCTACGGCGTCTGGCGCACTCGCACTCGGGTCCTGCACACCTTTTATGGCGTCTGAAGCACACGCACTTGGGTAGAACGCATTTTCTACGCCATCCGCGCACTCCCACTCAGGGGTCGTTTATACTTCCGCCGCGGGGCGGCGCGGCAATAGGTGGGGCGGCGCGGCACGCCGCACCGCTTGAAAAATCGCGCCACCAGGATGTATAATCGGGCTGCGTCGAATTTACGCGGCGACGTCGCAGAATGACGTTAAACACAGCCTGGAGTAGCTCTGACATAACACTAGCTCTGACATAACACAAAGCCGATTGTAATGAATGATTTCTGGTGCAAAAGGAACATCTATAATTTTTCGTACCATAACACAGCATCCGAAGGCGGATAGAGTCTTCGAAAACGATTCCTCTTTAGAAAAAAGATTTCAAAAGCTAAAAAAATGAGCTTTTCACAACCCAGCCTACTCTAAACAACGCCCAGGACCTTGGAAGGAATTTTAGAGATGAATCAGAAGAACAAAATTGAGAATGTGTATGAAATAACAGCAAAAGAAGCATACTATATCAACGCGGATCGCACGCGGCCGCCGCGCCGCCTGCTTTCCTCGAGCGGCGCGGCAGCACCTAAGCTGCGGCCGCGTGCGGCACCGTTGGAAGATTTCGAGCAGAAAAACTCTAAACGCCTTGCGGCGCCGCCAGGCGGCGCCGCTTGATCGATATGGCTGTATTGCATCTCGCCGCGCCGCGGCGGAAGTATAAACGACCCCTTAGGGCCCCACTCACTTCCTGCGGCGTCGGGCGCACTCTTCCTTCGGGGCTCCCACACGTCCGGCGCATTGCCACGTGGGTCCCACACACTTTCTATTGCGTCCGGCGCACTTCCACTTGGATCCCGCGCACTTTCCACTGCGTCCAGCGCACTCTCCCTTGGGTCTCTCACATTTTATACGGCGCCCGGTGCACTCCCACTTGGGTCCCACACGCTTTCCCTGGCGCCCTTCCAGTGGAGTTCCGCACACTTTTCTCTCGGCAAAATGATAGATAGTAGGATTGTTCTATGATCAAGCGCTTATCAAAGAATTCCTTGAGAATTGGAAGGAGTCATGAGTAGCCAGTCCATTAAAATCTTTGAAATGGCTGGAGCAGGGGCATCTTGAAAGAGCCGGAGCAGGGGCATCGAACGCGGCCTCAGGGGCACTTAAAAAGATCCGGAGCAGAGATCCCGAAGGCGGCTGCAGGGGCATCTTAGAAGGGCTGGAGCAGGGGCCGTGAAGGGGCTGAGCAGAGTGCCAAAAGGGCGCGGCGCGGCATGATGTTGGAAAGCCATATTGACAGATCGCGGCGATCTATCAATGCGGCTCTCCATCATCAGGCCGCTCCCTTTTGGCACTCTGCTCAGCCCCGAAGGCGGCTACAGGGGCATCCTAAAAGAGCTGGAGCAGAGGCACCGAACGCGGCTGCAGGGGCATTTTAAAAGAGCCGGAGCAGGGACACCGAACATGGCTGCATGGGGGCTTTGAAAGGGCTGGAGCAGAGGCGCCAAAGGCGGTTGCAGGGGCACCTAAAAAGGGCTGGAGCAGGGGCACCGAACGCGGCTGCAGGGGCGCTTCGAGGAGGCTGGAGCAGGGGCACCAAAGGCAGCAGCAGGGGCGTCCTAGAAGTTCCGGAGCAGGGGCACCGAACGCGGCTGCAGGGGCATCGAAGGCAGCAACAGGTGGAACGACTCCGCCCACTTTGGCTGTCGGAGCCCACGTCCTCGACCGCTGCGACGGCCATCGAACGGGGTTCTGATCCCCAGTTTGCCTGAGGTACACTACGTATTAGACTTGAAATCGGACCGAATAATTTATTGAACAATAATCACATTATTCGTTTTATACCCGAGTACTCGATTGATCTGGGAAGTAAAATTGTTGGATTTCTCAAGGACTCGATTTATTTATGAAATCCAAATATCCGCTTTCTTAAGGATTCATTTAAAAACATTTGAGTGTTCGGTTCTCCGATTATTTCGATGATGAATGTGCAGAAATATCTATGTAATGTTTGAAAAGTCGAATCGAATGGGCAGAGAACTTTTTCGAATATTAATATCAAACGAATACAGTAAGGTTTTCGGATTAGTTCACTCATGCGGAAATTTCGAAAAGTTTTTATTCGGAATTCTCATTCAATCGGGCAATTCAAAAAAAGATAATTGAATTACTTTTCCTCCTTCATAAGTTTCAAAAAAGCAATATTTTGAAATTTGTTCATTTAAAACTTTCTGACAGTTGCCATTTGAAATATAATTTTTTCGAGAACAGTATGAAATTGTTTTCCGAAAAAGCAATGTTCTTTCGTTCATTCGGAAACTAGCGTCGAATGACCATGTCAGCTCGGCCCTCTACCTAAGGGATGAATTCAGAAATTCAGGAAGACTCCGAAAAACACCCGAAAAATCGAGAAATGTAAGAAACGGCATTGTTTCTGAGATCGCGGTTGCTTCAGTTTTAACAACGAAATCTAGAAAAAGACAAGAAGCGCAATACGCGGAGACGTAAGAGCGAAAAAAAGCGATCAAGAATATATTTGTTGATGTCTCAATATAAAAATGATATATTAGTTATTGTCACAATATAGGAAAAGACGTATTGCGTGGGAAGGAAACTCAATGTAAATGCAATTTCACTACATAGGCGGTGTATGCTGTGGTCAGAATGTGGATAACATAAAAAAAAACACTAATTTGCACAGCATCGGAAAAGAAATCGGCGAGTCTGGTTAGAACTTTGATCGATACTGCAGTATGACTCGTGTGCGCCAGTTCCGAGGTGTGTCGAACGCGGAGCCGACGGGATACCGAAAGCTTGCTCACTCATCGCGGTGCCGACGCGGTTTCGCCGAGGAGCCTTGTTGTCGACGCTACCTTTTTATTTTTATTTTTTATGAGGAGCCGACATAAGGCCATCGCGGGGCCACAGCGTCACGCACCACTTTTCCACAATCGCGGAGCCGCCAATCAACTGCCGATACCCCATCGCGACGCTAGCGAGAATCTCGGGGCTATCGCAAAACCAGCGGTACCTATTTTCTCAGAGAATGGCCGCGGCGGAGGGTTCGCGTCGCGATCAGTCCATCGCGGCGAGACACTAATAGTTGGAATCAACATTTTAGAGAGTTACAGAACAGTTCCGAAAATGTTGCGAACACATCAGGGAATGAGGCTGCGCAAATTACGATCACGATTTCAACAACTTACGGAAGACTTCGGTAAGTTGTTGAAATTAGTGTTCGCAACATTTCTGAAATCTTCAGAGTACTGCTAGAAATTTTTTTGAAATACATTTCATAGCGAATCGTCAGGTTTTTTTTTCTCAACATTCGAAGAAAAAGCAGAAATTTTTGGCAAGAGGTTGACCATTCGCAAATTCTCTATGGTGGATGAGTATATCACGTGTACTGTGAGATTTTAGGCCCACACTCATTGCACAGAAGAAAATTCGAAATGCGAAAATATCGAGTACTTAAAGGCAGTGGTCACGATGAAGAACGTTATCGAAAAAACTACGAAAATCAGCTTAGATCGAAAACCGCTGAAAAACTATGAAGGTAGCGCGGTTAGAAACAGGCTAGAATTAGAGTTTCTAGGGCCCAAAGATGCCAGCCCGTGCACACGTGCACAGCGGCGCTCAAAAAGATCGCAGTCCTATGCCAAGCAGTCAAAAATCATCGACGTTCAGAGAAAGACTAGATGAGTCAATGTTCATTGATTGAAATTCAATTTCAAGTCAGCTGATATTCTTTATACTAGAGATCATCGATGCCGATGATTTGGAGTGGGCTCGTCCACCATCAAAAGACAAGTAAGTTCAGGCCTAAAATTTGACCTGGAACAGCGGTTATTTCGCGATTTTTTCTTATAGGTCCCACTACTCTCAATCGAGAGAAGGGTTTAGAGAGGAAAAGAAGACAAACATATCTTATCGCGGCCACTGCCTTTAAGCCATCAACTGAATTCGAGCGTGAGGTTCACAAGTCATCATGTTCTACAAAGAGCGCCAAAAATAATAGACGAAAGAAGGACTGCGCTCTCGACAGCTATACTATTAACCTATGAGCTGAGAAATTCAATCGGGCTGAGGAAATTGTTTCCTCAAAAGTATTATACCAGGTTGTTCAATAAGTTTTGTCGTTCGATAAGAGAGGGCGTTGCTACTAGCCCAATTTTTTTTGTTTTGTTGGTACACTCTTCACATGAACGTATGTGAAGACTCGTTTCAATCTGTCCATTCATTCTTTGTTTACAAGCCATTTAGTGTCGCCGTGTCACAGCAATGGAAAAATTGAATATCGTGCAGTGATAAAATTCTTTTTTTCTCGAAAGGTGTAGCACCGAAAGAAATTCACGAACGAATGTCAAAAGTGTATAATGGTTGTTCACGTACAATTAGAACAATAGAAATGGGTTGCTGAATTTAAACGTGGTCGTACAAGCCTCGAAGGCGATCCACGTGAAGGACGTCCAAAAAGAGCATCAACACCAGAAATCATAACCAAAATACAGGATATGGTTTTGGAGGATCGTCGATTGACTGAGAGAGATTTAGTAGAGGCTCTACACAACTCATTAGGTAGTGTTAGCCATATTTTAAGTGAATTTTTGGGTTTTAGAAAGCTGTGTGCACAATGGGTGCCGCATTCGCTAACAATGGAACAAAAACACATTCGAATGCGACTTTCTCAGCAACATTTGGAGAGTTTAAAAAATTATAAAATGGATTTTGTTAATTTTTTTTTCGCTTCATCACTATGGATGAGAATCGGATCGATCACCACGATCCTGATTCAAAACAAGAGGCTAAAGAGTGGTGTGAACCTGGTCGTTCGGCTTCGAAACGAGTTCGTGTCCGGAAATCGGTCAAGAAGGTTATGGCATCAGTTTTTTGGGATGCGAAAGGAATTTCGTTAGTGGATTTCTTGCAAACTGGTAAAACAATTATTTCTGAATACTTGAATATTTCAACCTTTTGGACCAGTTGAAGGAAAAAATCCGTGAAAAAAGACCCGGTTTGCAGAAGAAAAAATCCTATTTTATCAGAACAATGAGCACTTTGGCAGTGGCTAAAATCCATGAATTGAAGTTCGAATTGTTGAAGCATCCACCGTATTCACCAGATTTGGGTCCCCAGCGACTTGCATTTATTTCCAGAACTCAAGAAATTTATGCGTGGCAAGCGTTTTTCATCAAATGAAGAGGTCGTAACGGCTGTTGAAGCGTATTTTGCAGACTTTCCGGATTTTCACCTCAGGGATGGGATCCACAGATTGGAGGATCGTTGGAGCAAGTGTATTAATGTTCAGGGAGATTTCACTGAATAATATAGTGTGTTTTGAACCATAAAATTGTGTTTTTCTCATCGAACGACAAAAATTATTGAGCAACCTGGTATTAGCATCAGCACAATATAACTTAACAGTCAGAGCATTAGAAATGACTTTTCATTTTAGTTCAAAATTTGGTAAAGAAATCAAGTGGACAAAAGGAAAGAAGGTGTACCGCTTTTTCACGACTAAAAACAAAATCCTATGAGAACAAACATGTGAAAAAAATAAATAATTTCCTGTTTATGGAAAGAAAGTCATTGAATGAGTCATAAAAAGGCGAAATAACTCATAAGGAAACTAGTACTTCGAACTATCGATGAAGATATTGCGCTCCATTGCTCTTTCCGCGATGAGTGCAGCTGCAGCCGGCTGGGAGTAAAATTTACCCGGCTCCATACGTCGGGTAAAATTTACCTGGGTTTTCACTCGAAAATTCCGAGTAAGTAAGCGTGTGAATTTCGGGTACGTGCCAAATTCGAAGGACTTTACACTTACCTCGCGGGTAAATCATTAATGAAAACGGTTCCTGAATGGTCCTCCAACCGAGCTTGATCCCAGTAGTTTTGTGCAGTAGCAAATAGTAACCTTAGGAACTTATAATCGAGCAAGAATTCCACCTCGAGGGACAGTATCATAAATGATAAGATCATTCTACAAAAATGATTGGAGCGTCGATATAGTGACATAGCGCAAAGGGAAGTGCAGAGAGCAAAACTTACCTTTCAACTGTGAGTTTGTCGTTGATGGATCCGGTGATAGATGTGTAAAACTATGTCTTTCCCACTCATTGTCAGTAGAGATGCACACATAATACCGGAGCACAAATACCCTATTTTCAGGAAAGTGAAACATCGTGATAAGTATGGAGGCCCGGAAGAAAAAGTGCTTATTCCTAATTTCGAGCAAAGGAGTTCTCTAAACTATTCCACTTATGTCAGTTTGCCTTCGCTACGTTAATAGTATCTAGCACATGTCGTTCATAGGTCGTTGTAGTCGATTTTTTTTCTTAGTACAATGACTTTCACGTCTTCAGTCAATGGATATACCTACGGTATCTACCTCAAAAGAAGGCAGACATGTCAGTTCGACTGAAAATAGTGAAGACAAAGAAGGTCATAAGCGAATCTCCAAAACAAATGAACCACAAAATATCATCAAGAAGGAAGCCAGCAAAGCGCAAGAAGAAAAGTACCAGGAGAGTGCAGAAAAGAAGTAAATAAGAAGTTAAATTATAGCAATGGCCGGGTTGCAGTGCACCTGGAGCAGTATGCATCTAGTATATAAACTAAAAGCCAATTGATATACTCTACTAGGCGTGTTTACGCAATAAAACATTTGGAAACCTCGCTTTCCTAACAATATTAATTGGGAAGAGGAGATAGCTAATCAATCGTTATTTTGAACCTCGACAGCTACCTGGCGATTATTTCTTTTCGTCCAACACAGTGCCCCGCTCTCACGTTCAATGCTCCGATCCGGAACTGTTTTTTTCGGTATCACCCATCGCCTTGCAATTAGGCCGGTAGCACTCTTCTTATCTACACATCGGCTAGTGCTGGCGCATTGGCTGCTCGTATGCGGTAGCTTCGTCGTTGTTTCCTAAAAGACCCTCCATGGTTCCCACCCAAGTTTTCCAGCCCGTCGGTCCAACCCTCCCTCTTTCTCAGCTTGGGACCGGCAACTGCGAAGGTAAATTCACATCTAATAGGTATCCCACTTCAACGTGAATGAGAATGAGTGAGCCCCTATGTCAGATGAGCACCGCGAAAGTCTGTACAGTGCATATCTTGAATCGGTTTCATGACGAATAATTTGACTCAGATGAAGTTTCTTAGAAATGCCCCATTTGGTCCAATTTTCGGGGTAAAAAATGCTGCAAAAAAAATTTTTCACTGTGTCGTAAAATAATCTTGAACCTTCTCGTGGGGTGGAATTCACGAAACGCTAACCACCGTAACCAACGCTTGTGGCTGAGATAGCCATGGTTTTCGCCGCTAAAGTGATTCTTAAGTGATGGCTAACAGAACCCATGGCTACGATAACCACAGCCAGCCAAACCACACTAGAGGAAGTAGTTACATCCGCCAAGCCATGGCTAGAATAGCAGAATTCGCGGAAAAACATGGAACGTGAGGGCAGAAAAGACATTCTAAATTTTAGTGAGCGTTTTAGAGGTAGTGCAAATGCGGCACTCTTTGTGATACGAACGACAGATCCCATGAGTCACCTCTTTCACTTTTTCATTCATTTTTTAGCTCATTTTCCGAAGCGGAGGCGGTGGCAGTGGCGGGGGCGGTGGCGATGGCGGTCGCGGTGGCGGTGGCGATGGGGATTGCGGTGGCGGTGGCGGAGAAAATTTTGGCGTCCTCCGAGGGGCCACATCTTCTAAAAGCGGTGACCGATTGCGATGAAACTTGGCTCAGATATATCGACTCTGTTTCAGTTCAAGTTGACTCCTGTTTTCCATTATCACAGCGCGGAGCGCTGGCTTTTTCGTCGGAACCTCCTTATCACTAGTTATACCTCACCGAAGCTCACCGCGCCGCTACTGGTGATAATCCAAATCGACAGGTCACTACTGATGTACTAGAGCTTATGTTGATCAGACTCTTCAAATGATGTATCCTCCATTTCCTCGCTACTCGCAGGGTGGGGCATCACTTTCCTAGGAGAGGTGCGGTTTTGGGAATGATTTCTTCATTTTCGTGATTGCTTCTCTCAAAAAACAACCGCTTCGCATTCACGACAGTGATAATACGACTGCGAGTAGCTCGAAAAGAAAGGATTCACCTTATTTTTCTGGTGACAGTATGAATAGGCGATCTCGGTATAGGGCATGCGCGCGGTGAGAGATCAAAGCCAAATCTTCGCGCTCACCACAATTTATCTAATATCAAAAGAACTGCAGACAAAAAAATAACTCACCACAACCACAGGAAATTCAAACTAGCGCAAAAGTATCCTAAAAACGAAATAATCCAGCGTTCATGTCTAGAAGTATTTTTACTGGAAGATCACATGAAAATGCTACATTAACACTAGGCTGACACTCTAAGAGAGCGATGAAAAGAGAACAATTAGACTAAATGAGAGAAGAAAAGTTAAAAAGGCAGGGTAAAGGAAGGAAACAAGTAAGACTTCTTTTACATTTCCATCGCTGTTTGCCGCGGTGTCATGTTTTGAATACATTTCGACGTGCGACGTGATCTCGATCGATGCTAAGGCCTCTTTCAGAGTTCGATCGCTGTGCGACGCGATGGGATGATAACCATGAGCATCGATCAAGATCGCGTCGCACGTCGAACTGCATTCAAAAGATGCCATCGCGTCGCACAGCGATCGAACTCTGAAAGAGGTCTAATGCTTATCATCCCGTCGCTTCGCGGGTGGACAGAACTCTGAAGTAAGCCTAAGGAACGAGTACTTCGGAATCGATGGTTTCGGCTACTTACGGGCTACTGTAGTGCGCTCTCGTCTGCAATCTTATCAATTAGGCGTCGTGGCCAGTCAACCGAGCTACAGAAACGCATGAGAATCGGGGCCGGATTCATCAACGCGGCCGTGCTGGGTAGGGGTGAATGCGTCGGCGCGTTTGATGATTACCCTGCAAAAGCGAAAGATCGCTAACCGACAGCGCTCTTGGCCAACCCAGCTAATGGCAGCTGCGACACTGCTCGGGTAGGAGACCTTTCGTCTTCACGGGGTAATTTTCAAACGTGCCGACGCCTTTACCCCTACCCAACGACACGCGTCAATCAATCCAGCCCCGGTGGCTTGGCTGGCCAGTAGCTTGGGTAGCCACGTGGTTGGCTGATCGAGAAGAACGTAACCTTAGCTGCGATTTGCATTCGTGAATTCCACCCCTGATGGCAAACAAGTGGTATGAGCTTAGAAATGTCACGCCCATGTTCTGAGGAAATAGCCTTACATTGGGTCAATAACATGAAACTGTAAATAAATCAAGTATAAAAAAACATTCAAAACCATAGGTTGTGTGTAAAGTATAGTTTGTGGTACCCTATAACATATCAAATTTCCATCAAGCTTCGCTAAGCCCAGGCCGAGATACGTTCAAAACACTGTCTCTGGAAAATGGTTGGAATTATACAATGGAAGGCAGGGAAAGCCGTCTTCTGCTAGATGTTCCCTCAGTCGTGTGGCAAGTATTCTTCCTGTCTCTCCAGTATACGTGGTGTTACTTTTCCGGCTCTCGCTAAGATAGAAAACCCTTGTTTCCCAAACAGTCTCCAGCTCTATCAAAAAGACGGACAAGGCATGCAGCGCATCCTATATAGTGCAATACATTTCTTACCGGCTGACGTTTGCAGTTCTCGTGAGGCCTATTGCTTAGGGGTCGTTTATACTTCCGCCGCGGCGCGGCGAGATGCAATACAGCCATATCGATCAAGCGGCGCCGCCTGGCGGCGCCGCGAGGCGTTTAGAGTTTTTCTGCTCGAAATCTTCCAACGGTGCCGCACGCGGCCGCCGAATAGGTGCTGCCGCGCCGCCCGAGGAAAGCAGGCGGCGCGGCGGCCGCGTGCGATCCGCATTGACATAGTATGCTTCTTTTGCTGTTATTTTTTACACATTCTCAATTTTGTTCTTCCGATTCATCTCTAAAATTCCTTCCAAGGTCCTGGGCGTTGTTTAGAGTAAGCTGGGTTGTGAAAAGTTCATTTTTTTAGCTTTTGCAATCGTTTTTCTAAAGAGAAGTCGTTTCCGAAGACTCTAACCGCCTTCGGGCGCTGTATTATGGTACAAAAAGTTATAGATGTTCCTTCTGCACAAGAAATCACTCATTACAATCGGCCTTGTGTTATGTCAGAGCTACTCCAGGCTGTGTTTAACGTCATTCTGCGACTTCGCCGCGTAAATTCGACGCAGCCCGATTATACATCTTGGTGGCGCGATTTTTCAAGCGGCGCGGCGCGGCGGAAGTATAAACGACCCATACTTTCTGCGACGGGCGACACCACGCAATGTTTGTCTTCGATCGATTGTCATCATCCATGTAGAACTGATCGCGGACAAGTTGCGGTTGCTCGATATCTTCGCGCTGTGTGTCCGACAGAAGTGCGGTGTTATCGCTCACAGCTTTTGGCGCGAGTGCGCGTAGATCTCCGTGGGTTTTGAGCGCTTGTGTATAAGAGACAGGTGTGTGCATAGATAAACGGTTACACGTGTCCGTGCGCGTATACACGCGCAAACGCGTGCATGCATTTGCGCGTGTGTGCGCGTGGTGCGCGCATGCGGGTGAGTGTGCTCCGATGAGGAGGTGTTCACACCTTGCGCTACGAGTGACCACAACCATGCATATCAGTCATATTGATTTTTGTAGATTTGGAAAAACACACCATAGCGCCGCTAGTCGCACGAAGCTGAAAATGGACCTAAGCGAGAGTAGGTCCGCGCGCGCGATTGCTGGAAGAAGCGTGCGTACATGCGTTTTCTGTGATTTTTTTTGATAGATTCCAAGAGGTAACTAGTTAAGAGAGAATCTTGTATTATGTGCCTAATCATTCAACAGAGTAACCTAAAATCAAAAATTACGAAAGCTTTTCAAGTTGATTTCCATGAAATAAAGATAATTTTACGTCTGCCATAGATTACCGGGAAACTTCTGGTGAAGTTTTGGTCCGAGCTTGTGGACGAAATCTGAGATTTTCACATAATTGTGAAGTGTCGAGCTGTCGCGGTCGCAAACTTCTGGTATAACAATGGCCTGACATCAGAAATTACCACTGAGGTTGGACTGTGCCTTTAAAGGCAGTGTTCACGAAGATTTTCATCCCCCAGTTTTTCACATAAAACAATGCGTCGGCCTCCAAGTGTCACCAAAGTTACGAAGAAACGGTGAGAAACGTATTGAAACGTCGTGTTCCAGTGACATTATTCTTCGGCCTGGACTGGTTGTCCGGTTGGATGAACGTGTTCATGGGGGTTGTCACCGGTGGAAAATTGGGTCAATCGAAAATGAATGAATATTCTATGCAAAACTGTACTAGTCTGGATCCGGAGGAAAGACCGGAGCAGGACAGAGTACAGAATTCCAAAGGTCGGGTCCACAAAAGACTTTGTCGTCACAACAAACAGTTCCAGTGAGAGTAAAGAGGCGGGGTGAGAGTAAAGGATTTTGAGCCCTTCTAATGCGTTTTTCCGGATTCCTTCGTGATTTCATTTCCACCCGGCGGCCAAGCAATCTATTTAGCGATTAATCTCAAACTCAAAGATTATCGTGAACACTGCCTTTAAGCGAGATATAAGAGGAGGCCACCCTGGGGCGCCCTCATCAGGAAGCCAGTTTGCCACACCCATTTACGATCTTTCGAGCTCAACAATGACGAGATGAGCCATGGTTTCCGATCAATAGCCCCGTTCTTATCTTCATTCTCAGCCTCTCTCTTTATTCAAGGCGGTTCGCATACATCGGTCGGAGATGGCGGAAGTTACAAGCCTACGAAAACTCGTTCACCATGCTTCCGCAGCTCAATTTTTGAGGCTCTATAACTCCGTTTTTAGGGGGTCTTTAACGACTCCAGATACATCATTGGAATCAGCGTGGGATCGTTTTTAAGTCAGGCAGGGAAACAGACAAACGATTCCGAAGTTGGACTGTGCCTTTAAAGGCAGCATACACGCTCGCAAGCATAGTCGAGATAACAGCATAGATAGGTCCGCACGGCCCGTACTATGTCGTCAACGACATTTGAAGCGCTGAAAACTGTCCAGGATGACAATATTTGACAATGTTTGAGCAATCTTGCCTTCCACGCCCGTATTTTCACACCCCTTCGAGTAACAGAATGAGAATCGATACTTGTGAAAACGTGTGATAATTGAGAGTGATAGCACTATGAAATAGGAGTGCACGAGAAATAGCTTGCTGACTTGAGTATAACATGTCTGCATATATATTGACTCTCGTCCACTTTCGAGAATGCCGCTCTACTTTGGCTGACCTCTTGAAATGGAGGATTTTATCAGTGCACAAACATGTTATACTCAAGTAAACCAAGCTATTTCTCTCGTGCACTCCCATTTGATAGTGCTATCACTCTCAACTATCACACGTTTTCACAAGTATCGATTCTCATTCTGTTACTCAAAGGGGTGTGAAAATACGGGCGTGGAAGGCAAGATTGCTCAAACATTGTCAAATACTGTCATCCTGGACAGTTTTCAGTGCTTCAAACGTCGTTGACGACATAGTACGGGCCGTGCGGACCTATCTATACTGTTATCTCGACCACGCTTGCGAGCGTGTATGCTGCCTTTAACACGTGCACAGCCGGTATATAAGGCGCCTCATCTCATTCGAGTCCTGATTCGGCATTCTGATGCCGGCCCTGGAAGGTAACTTCGAGTCGCTCTCCGGAGGCCAGCATATTTTTGACCGCTGGGGGATAGGGGTATCCTCACGGCTGGGGGGGGGGTCGCGGCGGTCTTTGGAGAGGGTGGTTCCTAACCGCAGACCTTGGCAACGATTACGCCCCAGTTGTGGACCGAGGCGGGGCTTTCTTTGCCGTGGACCGCGACAATCACGCACCCGGGGTGCCGCAACGAGGTCACCTGCATCTTAGGAGTTAATTAAATGTTACTTCTGGGTGAGTTACCTGTACACTAGAAGTAAGTTACTGGTGAAATAAAAGTAAGTTACTCGCAACATTAAACAAGTTACTTGTGACATAGAAGTAAGTTGCATGAAGGCTCCACATAACTTACTCAAAAGTAACATTTATTTGATTCAAAACTTCTGAGTATGGAACCATCTGATGCAGTGCACGTGATTATGTTGTAAATTAGTACAAGGTGGTCAATCATGCTCGAACAGGAAAACTTAGGCACAGATTTAGTATCAGTACATACGCAAATACTCTCTGCCATTCACTCCGTGCTCTTGCCAAGTTTGCCAAATGTGGTTTTCTCCACGCACACGAAGGAGGTTATTTGTAGTGGCGAACAATAGTTTTTTGCAACAAAAAAATTGAATAAGGTTTATTATGCATGCGGAACCGACAGCCGATATTCTCAAAATTGTAAAAATGGGAAGGCATATAGGCAAACGTTGTATAGTTGTGACTTCGAACGACAATTCTGTGATTTTCACTCTATTCCCCGTCATCTCCTCATTAATTCAGAGCGATCCATTTGCTGAAAGAAACACTCAAATCGTGATCTTAGAGAGCCTTTTTTTGTTGCTCACATAGAAAGACATTTCGGCTATCTTTTCTGTCGGAGTGATGAAGGGCTCCTCCACTTTCTTCTCCTTCGGCTCAGCTTTTTTCAATTTATATCTGCAACTTCGATCAGAAAAAACAAGCTTCGTCATGGAAAAGCATCATACTTACGCCTTTGAGAGCGGATTCTCCTCGCGTAGGGAATCCAGGTTGGTTTTGGGTGGTGATACCTGTAAGGATGTATTTTCGTTAGGTCTGGATGACATCGAAGATAAACTTTCCAGCAACACTTCAGATGAATGAGGGATGACGTTTAGGGCAGCGCCCATAGCTAGCAACACAGGAGACAACCTTTGCTAAGGAGAGGACGGAGAACACGATCCCGACCAAGTGTCCCAACGGTGAGACACGTCTTGACTACCATATCGGACCACGTGTCCCACCGATGGAACATACTCTCAGACAATGGAGAAACCTGACCGCAAGCAATATTTCAAACTAGGGCCGACCGCCGCTCAGAAGCAGTTGCTGGACCGCAGGCACAACTTTGAAAACGGTCGAGCCGCTTGAAAAGCGGTCGGACCGCATTCACAAACCACTTCACTGCAGGCACGGTCGCAGCGCTTGGCTGCGCGGTGTGGCTCTTGGCGTATCGCCGCTGTTCGAATGGCGGCCGTTTTCAAGGCGCGTTGTTTTCATGTTTTCATTGTTTTACTTTTATCGGGCGGACTGGCACGCGGCCCCTGTCCGGTTGGAATATCAGCCTCCGCCGCTCTCTGGTCTCAGGGACAGTGGTGCCGTCTCCAGAGATAGAGAGACGCAGGATTGCTTGTTCTGTCAGAGATAACGTGCGGACCCTAGTCGCACTGTGCAGGACGTCATGGAATTTTGTGCAGGCCAAGCCGAGCAACCACTGCGTTCCTTGCACAATCGATCTCCGTTTCTTTTCCTTGTCTTTTCGCTTCCTATGACTACTCAGGCAGAAATATCGGATCACCTGGAAAGTCTGTATTCGTTCGCCTCCTCGAATACCGCCAGTGCGATTCCCCAGACAGTTTTCTTGCTCAAGTCCGTTTTCTATCGCTCGTGGGACCATTGAAGGGAGCGTGATGCAGTGGCAGGCATGAAAAACATGGTAAAGCGAGTCATCATGTCCTAATGTGTTCATCACATGCACAGCCGGCATTAAAGGCAGTGTTCACGATAAATTTCACTTCCGATATCTCCACGGTTTACGGAAGGTCTGGTGCCCTATATAGCAAGGCATGTTTAAAAAGGACACGAAAGACGCGTTTGTGAGCCAAAATAGGCTCTCCCTTGTTTACGTTGATTTTTGAGCGTGGAGGAATTAACCGCTAGAAGGATGATACCTATCAGAGCAATGAAGCAAACATCTCACTTATCAGCACTTCCTTCACTTGATCATTCCTATAATTTGAGTCTTCATTTGTTCCTTTCAAGGGGCAGATCTGGGGCCCGGGGCGTGTCTGGGGCACCAAAACGCTTGTTTGCAGCCACTATTTTGCCACTCCTGGCTCGTTTTCTACCGTTCCTTTGGCACTGGGAGCCTAGGATCCTTCTCCCCTATCATTTTACTGTGGAAAGTCAACGAGGATGATCATCGTGAACACTGCCTTTGAAGAAGCCTCATCTCTTTCGAGTCCTCATTCGGCATTCAGATGCCGGCCCTGGATGGTGATCTCGAGTCACTCTCTGGAGCCCAGCATCTTTTTGACCGCTGGGATATAGGACATATGCTCAAGGCTTAGAGGAGTGGCCGGTTTCCGTCGCAGTCCGCAGGTAGGGTCGTTCTTCACCGCGGACCTCGGCGAAGGTTACGCCCTTGTCCGGACCGAGGCGGCTGCCGTGGAACGCGACTTTCACGCACCTCTCGAGTAGAGGCGGACTGGTCATGAGTGAATCTGGACCGACCTGCGAGCCGAACGCAGCAACCTGTGGCCCAACCGCGGGAACTTATAGACCAACCCCAAAAATCTGCGGACAACCTGTAGGTCCGGTAGACCAACCGCAGAAACCTGTGGGAGAGTTACCGCCGACGAAAGACCGACCAACAAACGCCTATCCCGTTGGCGTTCGTCTATTGGTCGACGGTCAGGTTTTTTCATTGTCTGTGCTTTCAAAAATTCGTTTTCTCCGCAGCAAACGGGTATTTCTGAACCTACTTGTGCTTATTGCATTAAGCAATCCTAGACTCGATTTTTTACTTTGTGGTCCGTTGGCAGGTCGGCCACACAGTATTTGAAATGTTCTTAGAAAAGCTCGTACAGCAATAGAAAAAAACGGCTGCAAAGTAATTCCTCAAGCGCATTATAGGCTCTTCTTTCTTTTGTTGAATTTTTGATGTCTCTTACCAAGAGATCATTCTTGGATTTGGGCTCTATTGAGATGGGAAAGTGCATCTACCATTACTATCACTACAAAGCTACAAGAACACGGATTCTCTCATTAGAACCTTGACACCCACCGCAACCGAGTCCTCAGAAAAATGAAAACAAGTTACTTGTAACATGAAAGGCCGAAAACAAGTTACTTGTAACATATCTGAGCCGAGGTAAGTTACTTGCGACTTATCTCAGGTCATTTAAATTACATGTGCCATATCGGCGGGATACTGCGTGGGGTGCGCCTCCGATATGTTACATGTAACTTGAATGACTTGAGATAAGTCGCAAGTAACTTACATCAGCTCAGATATGTTACAAGTAACTTGTTTTCGATTTCTGAGAAGACACTGCGTGAAGTGCACCTTCGATATGTTACATGTAACTTAAATGGCACAATATAAGTCGCAAGTAACTTAAATCGGCCTAGAATATATTTACCAGGGGGATGTACGACGCACTCGCGGGCTCAGGCTTAAGACTGGCGTTCCTGTTGGTTTAATTACCCAAGTTTGAGGTAATTGACCCCCCACCAGCAGGGAAGGCCGTGCACAGCATTTTGTGGCGTAGTGTGTGGTCTGGGACGCGCCCTCTGTGTCGCGTGTCGTCTGCGTCACGTGGTGGCCACCCATGGTGAAAACTCAAATGTAAGTTACATGTAACATAAGTGTAACTTACATGTAATATAAATTTAAGTTACATGTAATATAAATGTATATTACATGTATTATAAATATAAGTTACTTGAGACATTCAAGTAAGTTACATTTATATTACCAGTAACTTGTTTTGATTTTTCTGAGTCTAAGCCATAACAATTCAAAACAGATGTCAGATTCATGAATCGCATGCAAAATAATACCCCTGTTGGTCAACATTACTGGAACAGCGGTGAAAAATTAGTATTCTCATTTGACCCTGGCGTAACTTCAAGCAGCTGTTTCTCTAAAAGAAAATTCTTGAGCAGAAAATTCGGTAAAAAGTATAATTCATTGATTGCTACACGATGAACACAAAAAAAGGAAAATTGAATATCACAAGGTGTGCCATTCTAGCAAACGTTTCCCACCGGTAGGGCACGGTATACGGTAACATAATATAGCACTCGGTTGGAACGTGCAGTTGAAGTGTGCCCGAATGAGAATGGCGGCCCACGCGGCCGGCGTGCTTGGCAGGCGGCCGTCGCATGTGCCGCCCTCGGACGAGTGTTGGATTTCAACGACGGCCGTCCCCTCTCCCACCGTCAGCAGAGCTAATTGATCGGCGCAGTGCTTGCTGCCAGCCGGTGCCGGCCCCATTCGTAGTCGATGGCGGTGAGGAGTTTTCGCATGCTCGTCCGAGAGCGGCGAACGCGACGGCCGCCTTCCAAGCGCGCGGCCGCATGGGCCGCCATTCTCATTCGGACGCACCTTACCCAAAATTACGCGTGGTCATGAATCGGTTGAAAATAAGGCATAGTTTGCGCTGGGAACCACATTCCATTTTCAGTCTCAATTTCAGCCCATTAGGCTACATCGGTGAAATTCGGAGCCTCAGAAACTTAGGGGTAAGAGGTTGAAAGGGGTTTAATTAAGATGAGAATCCTCCACCGGTTCTTACCAGTCATCTAGCACTTTTGCATAGAATGTTGATGCGACCGTCAAACAGCATGAAAAACAGCAACGTCATAAACTCCCTATGCAGAAAAACTTCGAAAATGAGAGTGACAAGGTCTCCTAATGCAAAAAATCTCAAAATGCAATTTTGAAGTTAGTGTAGACTGATTTTTCTTTACAAACGAAGGATTTTCATGAGCCCCTACGGAACATTCGATCACTACATAGAGGCCAAGCTACACGAAAACGTAAGAAAATAGTATACGGTTTTTCCTGCGCGTACGCTGCCTTTGAATATTAATTGTAACTCGAGTGATTCTAGATAATGGCAATCGCTCAGGCTGCAATCAATATTCCATTCGCAATCGCAGTTTCTCCAGATACGGTTCTTGTGTTGCTAGCCATAGTCGTTCTCTCACAGTGCTATGATTTCTGAGTCTTTCGTGAAACTACTTCATGAAGATTAAAAAAATACTTCGTGAGATTGCTAAATTTTCTCGAAGATTCTATGACCTAATGGGTGCGTCCGGTCAATCAAACATATTGTAGCTCTACGTTTCGATGTAGAAGCAGATCCCCTTTCACCGAGATTTTGGGGTATGCCTGCCTCCTACCTGCACTGAATTTACTGGCTTATAATCTACATTTGCAGTTTTCACGTTGAGTATGATACTTACGAAAGTTGGTTGTAACTCCAGGTTGAATGGGCGGCATGTTTCAACTTGCGGTTCAGGTTTTGGCGGCTCTCTTGATTCATCTTAAAAACATGATTTTTTAGATACTCCATGCACTTCCAAAGCTTGTGCCTGATATAGAAGGCATAGTAAATTATTGCAAGTGCTCGAAATGTAGCTGAAATGTACGTATAAATGTTTTGCGAACAGCTCAGCTACCTTGTTGTAGATAATAATGAGTGGGCTACCAGAAGATGTCAAAGTGAACTCGTTCCCTTTTTTCCTCTTACAAAAGAGATGTGTGTTATTTTGGGCGAGAATCGTAACATATGACAGAAGTATGTTTTGAGCCTAGTTTTGACTGCATCGCTGCTGTTTTTCATCGCAGCGATTTCACACCCGCTGCTGCAGCGATGTAGTAGCGGCAGCGATTCTGTTCATAGTGCATAGCCTCACGGATGCTCGAAGAAATTCAATCAATCAGTGAAAATAATGGCTGGTAGTTATCAATAACACGATTCGACTCGTAAACGCTGATCATGTCATGTGAAAGGGTCAATATTCACTAGACGAAACGTGTCATTCGCTGGCATTCGCTCCATCGCTGCCATAATGGCAGCGATGGAGCGATGATCAGCGACAATCGAGAATCGCTCCTCCAGCAGCGAAGCAGTGAAACATAGAATTTCGTCGCCGCGACCCAGCGATGTAGGACGTTTGCCACGAAGCGATCACAATTGGAGCGGCTTTCCATTGCGCGCGATGAAAAAGGAACAGTTGTCCCTCGCATGGCCGCAGCGACCACCTGCAGTCAAAACTAGGCATTAGTCGGCGGGAAATCGAACATCTATTGATGATGTAGGAGAGGTCGGTTGGAGATATGGCTGGCTTGACGCGATATATATTCTGTTGGGTTATGGCGGTTTGAGAAAAAAAACAGATATCTGAACAGTTTTAATTTTCAATTGCGGTGACGGAGCTTACGAGCCTTAAGATTCGCAATTAATAATTTCAAAAAGAGAGTTTCGTCACAAAGCAGTTTTGTGCTTCCTATACTGAATCGAATCAATCACCTGAATCAAATAAACAGCGTTTGACTATTCGCTGGATTATTAGAGAAATTAAGTTGGAAAAAAGTTTCCCGATCCCAATTCATTTTAAGAAATACAAGTTTTTCGCTTATCTCGAGATGATCTGTTGATACTACCTCATATATTCTCCATGTTCTTCCTTCTTCAAACCTCGGCATCTTATTATGATTATGATACTGCTATGCCAACGAGGTTGATAGGTGGAAATTTTATTAGTGGCCTGACGTTTCGACCTTCACGTCTTCATCAGAGGCCTAAAAAGTAGTTCGAGATTAACCGATCTCGTGAATCTACACTACCAAGCGCATCCTCTCACTAAAGCCTCTTTCACACTTGCCCGACCGACGTCGGACGACTCGTTATCGAATGTGTAATATCTATCTACCCTACCCTACCCATCTTATCTATCTTAACTTATCAAATTTGATAACGAGTCGTCCGACGTCGGCCGGCAAACTATGAAAGGGGCTTACGACAGTTCTGAAGCACTGTGAGGAGCAATGCGGAGGCACTCGAAAAGGAGGATCGGTAACCCACCTCGCAAGTCCACCTTTACGAGGAACTGGTCCGCTGCCGCTGTTAGTAATCGAGTAAGCAGAAGTGAGATGTACCTTGCTTCCCTCGTATAAATACAGTTAGGGAAAAACATGTTATAATTCACAGTGTTGTACAAATGGCAAAAAATCACTGGTCATCATGGGCCGCTCAACTCTGCTGTTCATTAGTGGGTCCTTTACGTGAATCCAAAAGGCCTCCAACGTTTTTCTCGCCGATACTTCAGTTTCGCAAGCTAGCATCGTACACTTCACATCGTACTCGTCACCGTTGTGGTCCTCCATTTTATGTCTCCCAAGTGGAGTTCTTCGGTCATTGCGTCTCTTGCTAGCTAAATGCTCCTTCAGGCGTACCGCCAACACTCTTCCACTTTCCCCTATGTAACTTGCGCTGCATGTCTGACACTGGAGATGGTAAATAGTGCCAACCTGACTGCAGTCACCGAGTCTTCCATTGGGGCAAACGATGCAGTTATCTGTGAAGCAGCTCTTATCGTATAGTCTGTTCCTTACTAATTGACTCTTTATGTTGTTGTTAGGGATGTTAACTAAAACAATATCGTCGTTTAGTTGTGCTCGTACGATGCATTGCTGTATAGCATCAGATACTCTGTCTGAGAAAAATGGTATACACAGCGGAATTTTGTTTTGACGCTGTGGGATCGAAAGCGCAATTCGAGCTCTGCGTCTGTTTTGAGGTATTACGAGCCCGTTCATTGTTGCTATATTTACCGCGATCATGCGTGATTCTAACCGTTCTGCTTCAACAGTGCACACACCTGTTGCCGTATTTAGCATATTTCTCACAACGGCACGTTTTACGGCACTTGGATGGGAAGACGTGGCGTGAAGCAAGATATTCTTTGAATTGGGCTTACGATACCACTTGACGCTGTATTCGCCATTACACACTTTCACTTGAGTGTTGAGGTAAGGAAGCCAACCATCTCGAGGTACCTCCCGTGTGAGCCTAATATTCTGAGACTGAGCATTCAATAACCGCAAGCACTCATCCATTTCGGATTGCGTGGACGTTATTATGAAGCAATCGTCGATGTACCTGCAGTACAATAGTGGGCGACGTTCCAGTATTGGCTGTTCTATTCTGCTCATGAAGCAGACTGCTAGCACAGGAGCAAGTCGCTGCCCCATGGCTAACCCTCTTATCTGCGAAAAATACGCTCCTGCCCATTTAAAGATATTGCAACTCAGACATTCTTTCACCAGAGTCATGATGGTTCTCTTGTCGAGTCCAGAGGTCTCTATGTCTGTAAAATGCCTATCCAGCAGTTCGGATAGGGCCTGCAACGCTTCATCGTTCTGGACATTCGTGTATAGTGATGTTACATCGAATGACTCTATAATGCAGTTGTCATCGAAATTAGAGTTCCGCAACGTATCAATAAATCTGTTGGTGTTGGGCAGGTGAGAGGGAATGAAAGCTAGCAGTCGGTTCACGATAGTATTGAGGAACCAAGATATTCGGTCAGTTGGTCCACCGACGCAACTTATTATTGGTCTTATCTTGTAGGTTTCCGCCAACGTAGATTACATGTCGAGAGACGTGACCTTATGCGTCTTGATCAGGCTATAAAAGGCTGGACAGCTCGCATTATCAAGCTTGAGCCTGCGTAGAAATCTGTCATTCAAACCAGCAGACCTTCCCATGGTCTTCCAGACTTGATTAAGGCGTCTGCATTGAGCAGCGAATTCCGTCGCGGAGGATGACTGATACGTAGTGGTATCTCGCAAATGTAATTCTGTTATCTCGCGATCCAACGACTGTGGTATAACCACAAATTCTCCGCCTTTGTCACTGACAGAAATGCGTATAGTACCATTTGATCGTAACTCCCGCCACTCGCTGAACCCTTGCCACTGTTCATAGCTAAGATTGGTGTTTCGAACCGTTCGGAAACGATTCAGTACATCTAGTACACCTGTTGATAGAATTCTGAACTTGGTATCGCTCTCGGGAACTGGGGTTGGCTCTCTATAGAAAGAGTTGGGAAATAGTACAATAGGAAGTTGTCTACCAGCATAGTTGCCTGCAGGTGGTAAGCTGTTATTGGTAGCCTTAATGCGAAGTAGATCTTTTAGCCGTTGAAGGCCGCCTACAACATTGCGAATTGTATGGCCATTGATATTTTGTGTTGGGGCAAAGGATGGACCTAAACTCAGGAAGTTTATAGCATTAGGTGAGATTTGAGCGTCCCCGATTACAGTGACCCTTGCCAATTGATTTTCAACTTGGGCGTTACCGATACTAGTGGCTGGGTGGTTATTCACAAGTAACAGCTTACCACCTGCAGGCAACTATACTGGTAGACAACTTCCTATTGTACTATTTCCCAACTCTTTCTATAGAGAGCCAACCCCAGTTCCCGAGAGCGATACCAAGTTCAGGATTCTATCAACAGGTGTACTAGATGTACTGAATCGTTTCCGAACGGTTCGAAACACCAATCTTAGCTATGAACAGTGGCAAGGGTTCAGCGAGTTGCGGGAGTTACGATCAAATGGTACTATACGCATTTCTGTCAGTGACAAAGGCGGAGAATTTGTGGTTATACCGCAGTAGTTGGATCGCGAGATAACAGAATTACATTTGCGAGATACCACTACGTATCAGTCATCCTCCGCGACGGAATTCGCTGCTCAATGCAGACGCCTTAATCAAGTCTGGAAGACCATGGGAAGGTCTGCTGGTTTGAATGACAGATTTCTACGCAGGCTCGAGCTTGATGATGCGAGCTGTCCAGCCTTTTATAGCCTGATCAAGACGCATAAGGTCACGTCTCTCGACATGTACAGGCCATAAAACGGCTAATGTCTCACCGTCGACTGCGTACCACGCGCTGCGCGACCGCACACGCTTCGGAAGCAGACGGGTTTTGGCCGCCGCGCGACGATTTTTAGCCGCCGCGCGACGTTTCGGCCGCCGCGCGGAGGCCGAAACTCGTCGCTCGGCGGCCGAAACTCGTCTGCTTCCGACGCACGTGCGGTTGCGCAGCGCGTGGTACGCAGTCGACGGTGAGACATTGGCCGTTTTATGGCCTGTAATCTACGTTGGCGGAAACCTACAAGATAAGACCAATAATAAGTTGCGTCGGTGGACCAACTGACCGAATATCTTGGTTCCTCAATACTATCGTGAACCAACTGCTAGCTTTCATTCCCTCTCACCTGCCCAACACCAACAGATTTATTGATACGTTGCGGAACTCTAATTTCGATGACAACTGCATTATAGAGTCATTCGATGTAACATCACTATACACGAATGTCCAGAACGATGAAGCGTTGCAGGCCCTATCCGAACTGCTGGATAGGCATTTTACAGACATAGAGACCTCTGGAGTCGACAAGAGAACCATCATGACTCTGGTGAAAGAATGTCTGAGTTGCAATATCTTTAAATGGGCAGGAGCGTATTTTTCGCAGATAAGAGGGTTAACCATGGGGCAGCGACTTGCTCCTGTGCTAGCAGTCTGCTTCATGAGCAGAATAGAACAGCCAATACTGGAACGTCGCCCACTATTGTACTGCAGGTACATCGACGATTGCTTCATAATAACGTCCACGCAATCCGAAATGGATGAGTGCTTGCGGTTATTGAATGCTCAGTCTCAGAATATTAGGCTCACACGGGAGGTACCTCGAGATGGTTGGCTTCCTTACCTCAACACTCAAGTGAAAGTGTGTAATGGCGAATACAGCGTCAAGTGGTATCGTAAGCCCAGTTCAAAGAATATCTTGCTTCACGCCACGTCTTCCCATCCAAGTGCCGTAAAACGTACCGTTGTGAGAAATATGCTAAATACGGCAACAGGTGTGTGCACTGTTGAAGCAGAACGGTTAGAATCACGCATGATTGCGGTAAATATAGCAACAATGAACGGGCTCGTAATACCTCAAAACAGACGCAGAGCTCGAAATGCGCTTTCGATCCCACAGCGTCAAAACAAAATTCCGCTGTGTATACCATTTTTCTCAGACAGAGTATCTGATGCTATACAGCAATGCATCGTACGAGCACAACTAAACGACGATATTGTTTTAGTTAACATCCCTAACAACAACATAAAGAGTCAATTAGTAAGGAACAGACTATACGATAAGAGCTGCTTCACATATAACTGCATCGTTTGCCCCAATGGAAGACTCGGTGACTGCAGTCAGGTTGGCACTATTTACCATCTCCAGTGTCAGACATGCAGCGCAAGTTACATAGGGGAAAGTGGAAGAGTGTTGGCGGTACGCCTAAAGGAGCATTTAGCTAGCAAGAGACGCAATGACCGAAGAACTCCACTTGGGAGACATAAAATGGAGGACCACAACGGTGACGAGTACGATGTGAAGTGTACGGTCCTAGCTTGCGAAACTGAAGTATCGGCGAGAAAAACGTTGGAGCCTTTTGGATATACGTAAAGGACCCAGTAATGAACAGCAGAGTTGAGCGGCCCATGATGACCAGTGATCTTTTGCCATTTGTACAACACTGTGAATTATAACATGTTTTTCCCTAACTGTATTTATACGAGGGAAGCAAGGTACATCTCACTTCTGCTTACTCGATTACTAACAGCGGCAGCGGACCAGTTCCTCGTAAAGGTGGACTTGCGAGGTGGGTTACCGATCCTCCTTTTCGAGTGCCTCCGCATTGCTCCTCACAGTGCTTCAGAACTGTCGTAAGCCCCTTTCATAGTTTGCCGGCCGACGTCGGACGACTCGTTATCAAATTTGATAAGTTAAGATAGATAAGATGGGTAGGGTAGGGTAGATAGATATTACACATTCGATAACGAGTCGTCCGACGTCGGTCGGGCAAGTGTGAAAGAGGCTTTAGTGAGAGGATGCGCTTGGTAGTGTAGATTCACGAGATCGGTTAATCTCGAACTACTTTTTAGGCCTCTGATGAAGACGTGAAGGTCGAAACGTCAGGCCACTAATAAAATTTCCACCTATCAACCTCGTTGGCATAGCAGTATCACAATCTACCTCATATAATTAATTGATTGTTCCATGTTTGTTTATTAACATGAGATACTGAAAACTTTGCTCATCATCATTGGGCACAGACAAGTTTATCGTTCTCTGAGTCGACCGCACGTCAGAAACCTCATTTCGCAGGCAAGGTGGCCTACTTCCGCTGGAGTTTCACTTCCCTCACCGCACTATCTCATCGCCCCTGCCTTATCATTCGATATCACTCACCCTCTTCTCACGACGAACACTTGGTCGATGGTCAATCTTCCAGATCGAAAACCGGCTTGCTCATCTCTGGTCGTTCTTTCACGATGTTTGATAAGTCGCCCGAGAATGATACGTTCTTAAACCTTGTACATGACACGAAGTAGAGAGATTCCTCTGTAGTTCTTAGGATCCGTGGCGGATAGCTTCTTGTGAAGAGGTACGATGATCGCATGTCTCCACGAATCGGGTATCCTTTCGCTCATCCATATAGCACGGATGGTGTTGGTCATTTCACGAATCCCAGACGGAGGAAGAGCTTCCAGCATTTCAGCAGTGATGTTGTCATCTCCAACAGCCTTTCCATTCTTCATTTTCCGGACACAATCCAAAACTTCAGACTCAGTCGGCGGTTCCTCACTGACATCGTAATGTGCTCTCTGAACATGCGGGAGCTCAGGTACTGATGGCGCTGGACGATTCATTAGTGAACTGAAGTAATCCTTCCATATTGGCAGCGTCGCATCACCAACTGCAACTCCATTGGTAGTGTTCAAGACAGGAGAACATCTCTTCATCTTCTCGCTATACTGTGGCAGCAACGTGTAGGCTTTCCTCGGATTCTTCTCCTCCCAAGCCTTCTCGAACTCCTTAGCTCTACACGTCCACTCTCGCTCGCGGCCACTTTGAAGCTGCCGACGCAGTTTCCTCCTCAGACGCTTCTCCTCCACGAAGTTTCCTGCAGTTCGGAGAGCACATACTCTGTCGTAGGTAGATGTTGTTTCTTCTGAGACGTAGGCGAACTCCTTCTTAGGCTGTACAACCGGAAGTGCCTCTTTCGAAGCGTCCTGGATGCACTTGACAAAAGAATACGCGTCGCAAAGTTTCACCTTAGTCCGTACTCCGATGTGAATAGAAACGCGTTGTCGAAAATTCCATCTGCACTCTTCATCTCTGAGACTTGTCATGTCAATCCTCTGGAGAGGCTGAGCCCCTCGCTTCCTCTTATGAATCCTCGCAGTGAAGTTCAACAGAACAGGACGGTGATCCGAATCAAATGCGACATCCCACACAGCTCTAGATCCTCGAATGTCCGATACTGGAATACTCCTCGTCAGGACATAGTCAAGCTGTAGTTTTAAAGCTGTCATCTTCCGCTTCCGCTGATCTTCTGGGGATAGCTGGGTTGGTCCCTGCCACGTAAGCTGATGGCGGCGATGATTCCTCTTGAATGTCGATGCAATAATCAGACCACTGCGTTCACAAAAGTCGACAAGGCGGTAGCCATTGTCCGATGTTTGCTCCACTGGGTAGAACCATTTACCGAGTACTTCGGATTCCTGATCAAGTCCCATCTTCGCATTTGCGTCAATCCCCACGACAAGAGCATGTTGACAAGGTATCCTGGCCAGCAACGTATTTAGTTCCTCATAAAACGCATCCTTCGAATTGTCTTCGGCTGTTTCAGTGGGCGAATGAGCACTCACTATCCACAGATTGAATCCTCTGTGATCCCGCAGTCGTACGAATGCATTCCGACACGACGTTGAGCCGAACTCCTTGACCATACATTGAAATCCTTCCTTACAGCTACTGCACAGCCTCCCACTCTCCTATCGTCAGCTTTACCGCAGTAGATGGTGTACTCTCCGACGCTGATGACGGGTCTATCCTTGAGGCGGGTTTCCTGCAAAGCAGCAAACGGTGCATGGAAATAGCTCAGAAGTCTGGATAGCGCAGTTTTTTGGATATCACTCGACAGCGATCGACAGTTCAGGGTGGCGAGACTGTTGCTTGTGACCAAAGACTCCATGAACTCCCTAGGTACGGATCCTAAGGTGTTATGGACCAGAGGCCTTGGTGTGCCGGACGGCGACACCTTTATGCAATGTGCGGGATACTTTCGCGATATAGTTGTGCACGCTATATCGCTCGAACGTTCCCCGTGTACACTCAAACGTCTGCTGGGTTCAGTGGAAGCAGGGGCACCAACGAGCACGTATCAACAGACTTGTATACACACCCCCATTGAATCGTGAGTAACTGAATCGTGGCAGCGGTATTCGAAGCCATTACAGCTCGCTTTTTTGGACATTGAAGCCGCGTTCGACTCTCCTCAACGTGATCGATTGCTCAATGCTCTGCGAGCAGATGGAGTCCCGGAAAAGTATGTTCGGTTAAGCGAGGACATGAACAAAGGAACAACAGCAGCAGTTCGTACACCTGTCGGATTTACGTCAGCTTTCGGGGTGAAAACAAGAGTAAGGCGAGGAGCCGTTGCAGGACCTTTTCTTTTCAACTTCGCCGTTGATGACATCATGCGTAGAGTTGCAGAACAGTTTCCTGCGGATGTGATCCTAACACCATCAGGACGCTCCCTTGTCGACCTGGAGTACGCCGACGACATCGTGTTATTCGCTGAAAACAACGCAAAACTGCAAAGGATTGTGAACCTCGTTTCGAAGTATGCCGCAGTCTATGGACTTCGTCTTCGTCCCGACAAATGCAAGCAGATGTGGGTCTCTCAGAGGCCTTCAACGGGAGTTTGTGTGGACGGACAACGTATCGAACTGGTGGACGATTTCTGTTATTTGGGCTGTTTGCTGAAGAACGATGCTAGTTATGCAGAAGATATTTGACAACGATGTGCGAAAGCTACGTCTGCATTTAATTCTCAAACCAAGTGTTTGTGGTCTACCACCATCGTGAAGGAAGTCAAGTTGCGCGTCTACCTATCCGCTATTCGCCCTATCATGATGTACGGATCAGAGACGTGTGCAGCACCGAAGACGCAGATGGAAAGGTTGGATTGCACGGAGAGGAAGCTTTTTAGGCGTTTGCTTGGATATTTCTGGCCGCGTGTACGCCATAACGAAGACCTTCACAAGGAAATCGACGCTGTACATAAACGCTTGACACAAGGGAGGTGCCAGCATCTCCTAACGCCATCTCAAGCAGCAATGGAAAGTCGACTTCGACTGCTCGGGCATATACTAAGAAGAATGCCGGATCGTCTCGTACAACACGCTTTAAGAATGCTTCCGAATCCTGTCTGGAAACGGCCACCTGGGCGTAGGCGAAAGTTCTGGACGGATGTGGTTAAAGAGGATTTGAAGTCACTCGGCATCGAAAGACAGTTCAGGCGCGATGTTTCGTTTCGCAGGAAATGGAATAGTGACAGCTGGATGGAATGTGTTCAAATTGTGGCCGAAGACCGTGAAAAATGGACACGGCTGACTACTAGGACGGCACACCTCGGTGAAGATGCGGAATGACCGCGTCAGGCGAAAGACGACCGATTAAGTCAAGTAAGTCATCACTCACCCAAATAAATAGCGACAGCCAATTGGTTGCGAGGAGTTCAGTCATTTATTCATTCTTCCGGTCGCATTTTCATTGACCCTTGTTCCTCTTTCTTATCTTCTAACTGTTGTGTGCGCGAAGCGCACACCGGTAATGCTCTGACTCGCTATCGCGTAACGACTTGATTCTAGAACGGAGGTTCACAGCAATCGTAGAAAAACCATTTTCCCTGCATTGAACAGAGCTCAAAAAGTTGAATATTACACTGCAAAGTCGTCCTGAATGGTTGCCTGAGTTTCGAGAAAAATTGTCAAAACCACGTGATTTTGGTCGAAAAAATGTTCATCTTCTTTTGGTTCCAGTTGGCGTACACGATCTTGTTGAAACACTTATCGTTTAGCTAGGAAAGTTTTTTGTTCCTGAAGCTGGTTATGATTGCACCTAGCTCCTGTCAAATTTTGAAGTTGGTAGCTCATTTATTGAGGAACTTCAGAATTGAGGGTGAAGACAGACAAAAATAAGTAAACATGTTTTTATAAACCATCCGACGTTTACTCATTCGTCAAAATGAGCTAATGAAAATAAACACCGTTACTGATAAGTTTCCGCCCAGGATTGTGAACTCCCTGAGGCCCCCGTCATGGTCGGCCGATAAGCTGTGTACGGGACCCTAGTTGTAGGGCGCATGACACCGTAGAAAGTGTTTTGGCCCCAGTGGGACTGAACTAAACGCCGTATAAATTGTACGGGACCCTAATAGGAGTGCGCAGGACGCCGCAGAAAGTGTGTGGGAACCATGTGGTAGCGCGCCAGACGTCGTAGAAAACGTGAGAGTGTAAGGTGATGATAATAGGGAATACCGTACAGCACGGGAGAATAAATGGAAATCAGCTGTCACAGGCCAGGCAGACAAGGGGGGGGGGTTCGATGCGTGCGGCTGCGCTACGGCACCGCCCGAGCCGTGGCGTGTTGTGCTAAAGTCGATGATTCCGCTGATGAGCGGCCAGGGAGGTTATTCGACGGTCGCCGGTCTCTCTGGGGGGTTCTCTCACCTCCTAGAGAATTCTTTTCTGTATAGGGTAGGATTTGAGCCGCTAATTGATTGCCCACTCCTGCCAGCCGACATTCTGTGCGTCCAGCGCCTCGTCTTCTCCCGCTGTCTCTAAGTAGTCCACGCGTTGCTGACAGCCCACCGCCATCGCTCTGTTGCCACCTCGCCTTGGACGTACTGCTGCCAGCTCGCCTCTGCCTAGTGCTGCCAGCTCTCCTCTTCTCAGAAGTGCCAGCCGTTGTCTTCGCCTGCTGCCTGCAGCCGCTCCCGTCTAGTACCAGCATTGAGAGGGGCTCCGTATACTCAGAAAATTTGAAACAGCTTGCGCGCCACCAAAAGCAGCGTAAACAAGTTGCGCGCCACGACTTTTCTGAATGCTTTTTGCGCGCGCGGTAGTTTTCATGAACCGTCTTGCGCGCCACGAGGCTGAAGCTTGCACGCAGCTTCAAGGAATTTCTACAGTGAGAGAAGCTTGCGCTCAGCTACTTTCTGGCGGAAAAGGTTGCGCGCAGCGACCTTGGAAGCGGAGAACCCTACATGTGCATTCTCGCCTCTGAATCGATCGACTAACACATCCTCAGCCAAAATTTTCCGATAACTTCTCTAATTCATCAATGCATGCATATACTCAATTTTCTGGGGTACTTGACTTAATCGGTTGGCTTTCGCCTGACGCGGTCATTCCGCATCTTCACCGAGGTGTGCCGTCCTAGTAGTCAGCCGTGTCCATTTTCACGGTCTTCAGCCACAATTCGAACACATTCCATCCAGTTGTCACTATTCCATTTTCTGCGAAACGAAACATCGCGCCTGAACTGTCTTTCGTTGCCGAGTGACTTTAAATAATCTTTAACCACATCCGTCCAGAACTTTCGCCTACGCCCAGGTGGCCGTTCCCAGACAGGATTTGGAAGCATTCTCGAAGCGTGTTGTACGAGACGATCCGGCGTTCTTCTTAGTATATGACCGAGCAGTCGAAGTCGACTTTTCATTGCTGCTTGAGATGGCATTGGGAGATGTTGGCACCTCCCCTCGTGTCAAGCGTTGGTGTACAGCGTCGATGTCCTTGTCTTCGTTATGGCATACACGCGGGCACAAATATCCAAGCAAACGCCTAAAAAGCTTCTTCTCTGTGCAATCCAACCTTTCCATCTGCGTCTTCGGTGCTGCCCACGTCGCCGATCCGTACATCATGATAGGGCGAATAGCGGATAGGTAGACGCGCAACTTGACTTCCTTCGCGATGGTGGTTGACCACAAACACTTGGTTAGAGAATTAAATGCAGACGTAGCTTTCGCACATCGTTGTCGAATATCCGCTGCATAACTACCATCGTTCTTCAGCAAACAGCCCAAATAATAGAAATCGTCCACCAGTTCGATACGTTGTGCGTCCGCACAAACTCCCATTGAAGGCCTCTGAGAGACCCACATCTGCTTGCATTTGTCGGGACGAAGACGAAGTCCATAGGCTGCGGCATACTTCGAAACAAGGTTCACAATCCTTTACAGTTTTGCGTCGTTTTCAGCGAATAACACGATGTCGTCGGCGTACTCCAGGTCGACAAGGGAGCGTCCTGATGGTGTTAGGATCACATCCGCAGGAAACTGTTCTGCAACTCTACGCATGATGTCATCAACGGCTAAGTTGAAAAGAAAAGGCCCTGCAACGGCTCCTTGCCTTACTCCTGTTTTAACCTCGAAAGCTGACGTAAATCCGACAGGTGTACGAACTGCTGCTGTTGTTCCTTTGTTCATGCCCTCGATTAACCGAACATACTTTTCCGGGACTCCATCTGCTCGCAGAGCACTGAGCAATCGATCACGTTGAGGAGAGTCGAACGCGGCTTCAAAGTCCAAAAAAGCAAGCAGTAATGGCTTCGAATACCGCTGCCACGATTCAATTACTCTTCTCACGACGAACACTTGGTCGATGGTCGATCTTCCAGGTCGAAAACCGGCTTGCTCATCTCTGGTCGTTCTTTCACGATGTTTGATAAGTCGCTCAAGAATGATACGTTCTAAAACCTTGTACATGACACGAAGTAGAGAGATTCCTCTGTAGTTCTTAAGATCCGTGACGGATAGCTTCTTGTGAAGAGGTACGATGATCGCATGTCTCCACGAATCGGATATCCTTTCGCTCATCCATATGGCACGGATGATGTTGGTCATTCCACGAATCCCAGACGGAGGAAGAGCTTTCAGCATTTCAGCAGTGATGTTGTCATCTCCACCAGCCTTTCCATTCTTCATTTTCCGGGCACAATCCAAAACTTCAGACTCTGTCGGCGGTTCCTCACTGACATCGTAATGTGCTCTCTGAACATGCGGGAGCTCAGGTACTGATGGCGCTGGACGATTCAGTAGTGAACTGAAGTAATCCTTCCATATTGGCAGCGTCGCATCACCAACTGCAACTCCATTGGTAGTGTTCAAGACAGGAGAACATCTCTTCATCTTCCCGCTATACTGTCGCAGCAACGTGTAGGCTTTCCTCGGATTCTTCTCCTCCCAAGCCTTCTCGAACTCCTTAGCTCTACACGTCCACTCTCGCTCGCGGTCACTTTGAAGCTGCCGACGCAACTTCCTCCTCAGACCCTTCTCCTCCACGAAGTTTCCTGCAGTTCGGAAAGCACATACTCTGTTATAGGTAGATGTTGTTTCTTCTGAGACGTAGGCAAACTTCTTCTCAGGCTGTACAACTGGGAGTGCCTCTTTCAAAGCGTCCTGGGTGCACCAGACCAAAGAATCCGCGTCGCAAAGTTTCTCTTTAGTCCGTACTCCGATGTGAATAGAAAAGCGTTGTCGAAAATTCCTTCTGCACTCTTCATCTCTGAGACTTGTCATGTCAATCCTCTGGAGAGGCTGAGCCCCTCGCTTCCTCTTATGAATCCTCGCAATGAACTTCAACAGAACAGGACGGTGATCCGAATCGAATGCGACATCCCACACAGCTCTAGATCTTCGAATGTCCGATACTGGAATATTCCTCGTCAGGACATAGTCAAGCTGTAGTTTCAAAGTTGTCATCTTCCGCTTCCGCTGCTCTTCTGGAGATAGCTGGGTTGGTCCCTGCCACGTAAGCTGATGGCGGCGAAGATTCCTCTTGAATGTCGATGCAATAATCAGACCACTGCGTTCACAAAAGTCGACAAGGCGATAGCCATTGTCCGATGTTTGCTCCACTGGGTAGAACCATTTACCGAGTACTTCGGATTCCTGATCAAGTCCCATCTTCGCATTTGCGTCAATCCCCGCGACAACAGCATGTTGACAAGGTATCCTGGCAAGCAACGTATTTAGTTCCTCATAAAACACATCCTTCGAATTGTCTCCGGCGGTTTCAGTGGGCGCATGAGCACTCACTATCCACAGATTGAATCCTCTGTGATCCCGCAGTCGTACGAATGCATTCCGACACGACGTTGAGCCGAACTCCTTGACCATACCATTGAAATCCTTCCTTACAGCTATTGCACAGCCTCCCACTCTCCTATCGTCTGCGTTACCGCAGTAGATGGTGTACTCTCCGACGCTGATGACGGGTCTATCCTTGAGGCGGGTTTCCTGCAAAGCAGCAAACGGTGCATGGAAATAGCTCAGAAGTCTGGATAGCGCAGTTTTTTGGATATCACTCGACAGCGATCGACAGTTCAGGGTGGCGAAACTGTGGCTTGTGACCAAAGACTCCATGAACTCCTTAGGTACGGATCCTAAGGTGTTATGGACCAGAGGCCTTGGTGTGCCGGACGGCGACACCTTTATGCAATGTGCGGGATACTTTCGCGATATAGTTGTGCACGCTATATCGCTCGAACGTTCCCTGTGTACACTCAAACGTCTGCTGGGTTCAGTAGAAGCAGGGGCACCAACGAGCAGGTGCCAACAGACTTGTATACACACCCCCTCTGGGGTACTACATGCAGTAATTACATGATTCATATGTCTTCCTTGACGTAGAAAAAATCTCTAGTTCATAATCTGAATACTTCCCCCTGATTTTCCATACCCGCAGCACATTTTGTTATGGTGGTGATTCTCTTCGAAGTAGGCCACGTTGGATCTATGTTTTTACTGACCCTGATTGGCATCCACGCACCTTTAATTGAAGTTTCTCGAAATTTGTGTTAAAAAGTTATTGGATTTTTCAAGCTTTTTTCACGTTACTTAGACTTTTTTGGCAAGGTGTGATATACATAGCATTATAATAAAGGTTCTTCCCTTCATCTTAAGCCTCTTTCACACTTGCCCGACCGACGTCGGACGACTCGTTATCGAATGTGTAATATCTATCTATCCTACCCTACCCATCTTATCTATCTTCACTTATCAAATTTGATAACGAGTCGTCCGAAGTCGGCCGGCAAACTATGAAAGAGGCTTTAGGCTCTTTTTCGCTATCGGTGCAACTCGTTCTTGCTCAAGATTCGCATTTAAATTCAGTATGTGGTTCAAGAACGGCTTGATTATAGATCTTCATTTGTCTACTAAAAACATTCAATATGTCACGGCTTCGTAACAATCAACTCGTGTCATATAGCCCTCAGAGGGATCCCACGTATCGTTAGCGGCGACATATTTCATGCTTTCATTGAAGGTGACTAAAGTCATATATAGATAACCAGTATTACACTCTACCGAGAAAAAAAAACCAAAGAAACAAGAAAAAAACTGCTTGAGAAGAGCACAAATGTTTTTGCACCTAGTATTCCTTGATGGGCCCATTCATCCTCTAGTTCTGGGTAATATTTATTTCCGTTTTTTGCTTACGTCTGCGTGCGTATGCAGCGTCTACCTTCCCCATACTTTCTCGTTGTATCTCTCCTCGCTTTGCACAGGCGCGCGAAGAAACATAGTTAATTCGGCCCCGAAATAGAGGATGCCAACGGTCCACGGCATCAAAAAAGGGAGTAGTGCGGTTGCTTTTCCGTTTTGCATACTGTAGGTTGCACCATAATCGACGGCAAAGTTTAATTTTTTTCCTGAATTTCGAAGAAAAAATCCATGTATCTATGGTAAACACTTTAGGTACATTGACAATGTCTGTGTTCGTGTGGGGGGAACTCACCGCTTTTTAACGTTTCCGATGTTTTCTCTTGAGAATTCAGAAGAAAATTTCAACTTTGCGGTCGATTACACTATGTAACACGGTTTTTGTTCCTGGCCTCTAAGCGTTATATTTAATTTGCTCATGTTAAAAGTATGTGAGAAAATGACTTTATTACGCACAAACTTCGCTTACACGATAACAGCAGAAAAAAACTATTTTTTTCTGAAAATATTTATAAAAATTTTCATTCGTTCTCGGCATTATGTGGAGGTAAGCGCTTACTTCTACCAATAAGAGGCTCTGAAAGCTTTGTAGACAAACGTTCCAGATTTGACCTGAAATTCCCCAGGATGGCGATTTGCTGTGCCGATCACGAATCTGAGGTTTGTTTGTACTCGCCACTATAATACCGTTGTTAAGAAGTCGGAAAAAGCGATATTTTCCACACACCTCTAGAATACCACGTATCTTCGCTATAAAAACCGTAGAACCATAAACACAAAAACCACCCGCGTTTTTATAAGTCCTGATTTTGCTTTTGCTGCTCGTCAGCTCTGCTCACCCACATTCCCTTTATATTGAAAATGTGTATACGCCGCTGTTTGAACGAAGTCAACAAACTATGAGCAGGAAAAAGGGTTACGAATTCTAATCTATGTATGCATGCATTGTGAAAACTGCGAAAGATTTGTCGTGGAATAAGACTCGAAATTAAATAAAACGTGAGTGAATAACAGGGAAGGAGCAGGAACAGGCGAGGAGAAGCAAGAGAAAGAGGGTACAATACGCCTGACAGCCTCGCTTGCGCCCATAATGGCCTACTGGGTACTCAGACAGTCGGGGCTTAGTACGTCGGCACAATACCGTTAGTACGCCAGGGCAAACCTGGCATACTAACGCTCGTTGTGCGCAAGCGCTGCTGGTTGCGGCAGCATATCCTGCAAACATATGCTGGCGTACTAACGCTCATTATCGACAGAATTTGATCTGCCACCGTCCTTACCGGTGTTGGATATAATTCTGGTCACGGCCAGCAGCAAAGAGAACATCCTCGCCGCGGTCCGCAACCAGGAGGCTTCCCTCGCGATGGGCGATGGGGATGACCCCCTCAGCGTTCCAAAAATTAACTTCCGAACAGTGACACAAGGTCACCCCATCGGACTGGCCTCAAACGGCCAACTGCCCCCTCAGCGAGACTGGCCGCCTTATATACCCGCCGCCGTCGTACAAGATGATGCTGCAATGTTCATTCGTATTAGACAAATCAATGGAATAGTGTCAGCAGACACTAGGAGAGAGTGGCTGGCAATAGCACGCGTGCCACGATAAACCAAGCGTTAGTACGCCAGCACAAGCAACAGGAGCTCCTGGTCGTTGCCAGCATATCCTGCTGTTACCAGCAGCTACAGCACAGATGCTGCCGATCCCTTTGTGCCGGCGTACTAACGGTATTGTGCCGACGTACTAAGCCCCGACTGTCCGAGTATATATGCGCTGTCTATATTATAGCACCGATCACACAATCAGTATGAAACAGATGCTCGACGTCATTTCTCACTAAAAAGGAAATCATAACTAGTGAGAGATTGAACGGGAAAGTGTAATACTATATCTGAGACTGTTCAAGTGTATCATTACAAACAAGCCTGTGTATCTCGCCTCTAGTCCTTGATCTCAAAGAGGCATTACATTTGGAACGATAGGTTATTGTAGGCATAATACCTTTTAGCTACTTTAAACCATCGGAAATTCCTTCTAAATAAAGCTAAGAACGGATATCCCACTCGTGTCAGCGCCCCTGATAATCCCTGATCGGAGTATGGACGAATGTTGGGCAAAACACTCTCACCCGTTGGGCCCTGCACTTGTCATACCTTCCTTGTTAGTGAGAACTGATGACGTACATCTAATTCGCACTGTATGTGTGGTCATCAGTATATTACAGGTTGCGCGCTACTACCCAACAAGCTTGCGCGCCACGAAGTAGCAAGCTCGTTGAAGCAATCAGCGAGCTTGCGACGAAGTGGCGCACAAGCTGTTTAAAATCTTCTGAGTAGTGGTGCGGGTGACCCGTAAATTGCTTCTAGCCGGAATTTCTTAGAGGGTTTCCCGGGAAATTTTGGAAAGTGGTTAGGGGAGTAGGCTGTGTAGGGACATAGCTGAAACTCATCTTGTGCCCACGACCCCTGGGAAGTTCTACTTCATCCGTTTTGGTTACCAGTGGCTACTTCTGATCTATTTGTAGGATTCCATTGTTCTATTGTTATATTGTTTGTTATATTGCTCAGTTAAAAAAAAATTGTTGTTATTTCTATCGCGTTATCCACTTGGCTGACAGGGTTCCAAATCCTAAAATTCCTAATTATTATCATCTTACTCACATTTTTCTCAGGTAACTACATTTTACGAAACCGAACTAGACAATCCAGTGAGAGTGCGCAAGACGTCGTAGAAAGTGCGTGGGACACCAGTGGGAGTGTGCAGGACGTCATAGAAGGACATCAGTGGGAGTGTGCAGGACATTAGTGGAAGTGTGCAGGACGTCATATAAAGTGTGCATGACATCAGTGGGAGTGTGCAAGAGCTCATAGAAAGTGTGCAGGGCATTAGTGGGAGTGTATAGGAAGTCATAGAAAGTGTGCAGGACATCGGTGAGAATGTGTAGGGCGTCATAGAAAGTGTGCAGGACATCAGTGGGAAAGTGGAGGACGTCATAGAAAGTGCGCAGGATATTTGTGGGGGTGTGCACGATCTCATAGAAAGAGTGCGGGACATCGGTGGGAATTCGCAGGGCGTCATAGAAAGTGTGCAGGACATTAGTGGGAAAGTGGAGGACGTCATAGAAAGTGCGCAGTATATTAGTGGGAGTGTGCAGAATCTCATAGAAAGCGCGCAGGACATCGGTGGGAATGCGCAGGGCATCATAGAAAGTGTGCAGGACATCGGTGAGAATGTGTAGGGCGTCATAGAAAGTGTGCAGGACATCAGTGGGAAAGTGGAGGACGTCATAGAAAGTGCGCAGTATAATCGTGGGAGTCTGCAGGACGTCATATGAAGTGTGCAGGACATCTGTAGGAGTGTTCAGGACCTCATAGAAATTGTGCAGGACATTAGTGGGAGTGTGCAGGATCTCATAGAAAGTGTGCAGGACATTGGTGGGAATGTGCAGGGCGTCATAGAAAGTGTGCAGGACATTAGTGGGAGAGTGGAGGACGTCATAGAAAGTGCGCAGTATATTAGTGGGAGTGTGCAGGACATCTGTGGGAGTGTTCAGGACCTCATAGAAATTGTGCAGGACATTAGTGGGTGTGTGCAGGATCTCATAGAAAGCGCGCAGGACATCGGTGGGAATGCGCAGGGCATCATAGAAAGTGTGCAGGATATTAGTGTGAAAGTGGAGGACGTCATAGAAAGTGCGCAGGATATTAGTGGGAGTGTGCAGGACGTCATATAAAGTGTGCAGGACATCTGTGGGAGTGTTCAGGAGCTCATAGAAATTGTGCAGGACATTAGCGGGAGTGTGCAGGATCTCATAGAAAGTGTGCAGGACATCGGTGGGAATGCGCAGGATCTCATAGAAAGTGTGCAGGACATCAGGTGGAGTGTGCAGGACGTCATGGAAAGTGTGTAGTATATAAGTGGGAATGTGCAGGAGGTCACAAGAATGTGCAAGACATCAGTGGGAGTGTGCAGGACGTCACATAAAGTGTGCAGGGCATCAGTTGGTTCACTTTGAATTAATACCACCAGGCACAAATCATGTTAGAAAAAAAACCTTTAGGAAAATAAATGAAATTCCTAAAAGTTTAGGTTCCTGGCAAAAGTTAAGATTTGGCATGGCTATTTTTCGAAAAACTAGAAATACACTCAGTGAAAAAGGGAAAATGAAGACAACTAAAAAAGTTCTGAAATGGTTCAGGGAATGATTTGGCATTGAATAATTAGATTTTTGGAAATTGTAGTAATTTAGCGGAAAGTATGATTTGGCAGTCGAGAGATCGCATTGTATGAGCTTATCCGTAGAACATATTAAAGCTAAATCACGCGTGATAAAGCGATCTTTCGTCTTGCACAACACTTATCAATAGTTGGTGCAAGCTCAACTGCAAATCATACTTTCAGCTATTTCTTTAAACTTCCCAAAAATCAAATTATTCTACGCCAAATCATTCTCTGAAATATTTCAGAATTTTTTTTTACTTTCCTTCAGTTTCCTATTTCACTGATTCTATTTGTAGTTTTTCGAAAATATGGTCATGCCAAATCTTTACTTTTTCCAGGAACCTAAACATTTAGGAAAAAAACTTTCATAGTGTGACGTAACCATCCGCGCACAATTAAAGGTTCGTAAGAAACCCACTCTTATAACTGTTCAACTGTTAGAGATAGCGTCGTGGTAAAAGTTGTTTCCGGAATCCCGTGAACGCCAGCCAGGTCGGTGGAGCCGAGCTCCTTTGTTGGCTTTAGTAAATCTCTGCGTCTCTCGTTTACGTCATAAAGGCATGAGCGCCGTATGGAGATAACTATGGAGCTTGGCTCCACCGACCAGGCTGGCATATGTAACAGGCAAACTTATCAACACGATAGGCTTGAATCTATTTGGGGGGGCACTCAAGAAAAAGAAAGAGCCAGGTAGCATTCTTCGCAAATGGGTAGCTACAGTACCGAGCATATTTTTTGCAAAAACGGCGTTTTGCGGCGTTTTTTGAGTTCACAAAGCGCCGCATCGCCATAACTCACTTCAAAGTTGACTAAATGAGTTTTTTCAGATAGTTTTCGTGTTCCTCTCAGTAAGGCGAATGTAATGGTATGTGTTGAAAGCTCTTTTAACTCTAGCATTTTGTTGAAAAATGTGTATTTCCTTCTAAAATTCACATCGACCACAGGTCAAAAAATGACAGATTTCTGTTATCATGACCGTCTGATCAGTTCATTATGAGGGGTTTAGAGGTGCAAATATGCAAATTTCGATAAACTTTCGGAGTTTAATCTATTCTTTTGGAACACTATCGTATAGGACTAAATGAAAGCAATCCAGAAATGACTTCAGAATTGAAATTGGACCACTTTGAAGCAAGGTATGGCGTTGCGGCGCTTTGTGAGCGCAAAAAACGCCGCAAAACGCTTTCTTTGCAAAAAATTTGCTCGGTACTGTAGATGCCTCAGAGGAAGCGGCCTATGACGCCCTTCCATAAGTCTAAAATTTCCGCATTCCAGCTACCTTCGTTAAAAATTCGGAAACTTTGACTCCCCCCCAACGTGCCAGTGAGGAATTTTCATGTAGTCCCTCCGGAAAGAAGTCCCTTCTTCACGCTGTAGCTGACTATGCTAAGACGTAGCTAAATGGGGAAATTCCAGCCACGTGTGCGAGATATTTTCCACTTACTATTAGCTATGGTCTCCGTATCTGACACTTCGAGGCCGAACCTGGGAGGTGATTATGGCTCACTGTTCAGAAGATCCACCAGAAACTGGAGGAAAAATTTGGCAGCTTAGGAGATCTCCCACGGCCAAGAGGGAAGGGGGGGTAGTTAGGCTCTAAAGAACGCATAGCGGGTATACCTATAGAGCCTCGGAGGATCATACCTTCCATATTCTATCTCGGGGTTCGGGGTCCCCCATGATAGAAATTGGGAGGATGAGGAGGGGGAAAGAATGGGCCGAGGCTAAAATCGCCGGATTGAAACCGTTCGGGGGGCCACTCAAGAAAATGAAATGATTTATTTATCCATGAAAGTGAAATGTTGGGCTGATATCATATGCCTGAAAACGTTATCAGTCATTGTTTTTGTGGAGACTCCATGGAAATACTTCGACTTCTGAAAGCGGCATCATTCATTCTCCTACTGAATCCTGAGTGCCCCCCCCCGAAATAGTTTCATACCAACGCGATATATGATTCAATCCAGAATTTCACGGAGATTCCAAAAACACCACAATGCTGTCTTTAACGGCTAAAGAGTTACAAGCGAACACTGGTTTTTCATAAAATGACTGAAAGATCGGGCATACATTTTTTCAATCTGGTCGACGCAGATCTCTATGGAGATTTCGGAACAACGTTGCCAGGTTCACTTATGAACGAAAACCGATGAAACCAAGTGAAAAAAATTATTTTCTAAACATAAATCTGCTGGAAGACTGTGATCGTTTTTCTCAAAACTGGAACTGCTATTCCATGCAGAATTCAATGAGTTTTCAAGAAATACCTTCACCAAAAGTCTACCCTTAGGGGTAGAAAAGTTATGAGCGAAAAGCCGGTAATGACACCCATCCCATCTTGAAAATAGCGAACGAATGTCGAGTCACTTTGGTTTCTTTTCGAGGCTTTCCTCAGGACGTTACCGATTTTCTCAGTGGTGAAGGTTCCCCGCCCACCCTTCACCTGCCCAGAGATGAAGGTTGGTGGAGAGCCCGGCTCCTCCCAGCAAAGCTATGGTTGGAGATCAATATGCATGAGTTTGAAGGTAACGCGCCTGTCACTGATTGAGCGACAGTGCTCGTGCTGCAATGAGTTTACTGAATTCTTATCTCCTACCGATACCTTCTGCTTCCCCTGCAGATGGGCAAGTCCTGGTGGACGCACTACATGTGTTAGTACAGCAACATCGAACCAGACGCACTTGATAATGATACTGCCATGGGGGCAGTCTTCGGTTTGCGCTTCTGGAAGGCTTGTTGACTTGAGGATTCCGTCGAGCCACTTGCGTTCACAGGTTTGCCTTTCTGCTTCACTGAAGTTTAATCGTTTCGTTGAACAGATTTTCTCCCACAACAACATTATAAATTTTTATCACACTGGATCAGAAAGGGTACAGTGTCTAAACTTCTCTTGGAAAGTTTTGGTCAATGTAAGCACTAATTGTGCTCTGATATTCTAGTCTGTAAGAGCGATGCAATGAGCATCAACGTTGCGGCTCAACTGATTCAGCTGCTCAAAGGCAGCATACACGCTCGTAAACGTGATTGAGATAACTACGGAAATAGAATGGTGTGGCCCAGATTACAACGCCTACGCATTTTGAAGAGTCAAAAACGACCCACGATGCCGCTACATGAGTTAGAAGTTGGCCCCGCCTTGTATTTTCACGCACCCTGTATTTGGGCTCTTCTACCAACGCAGAGTTGCTGGGTCATCTTCTCCTTCTGTAACGTAACATGTGTGGTTCACCTGTTAGGCAATTCACCAACAATACCAACAGTGAAGATGACCCAGCAACCCTGCTTTGGAGGAAAATGGCAAATACAGGGGGTGTGAAAATACAGGGCGGTGCCAACTTCTAACTCAGGCAGCGGCATGGTGGGTCGTTTTTAACACTTCAAAATGCGTAGGCATTATGTTGTAAGTCATGCGGTTCGATTCACATTGTTATCCCAACCACGTTTGTGTGTGTAGCCGAGCGTGTATGCTGCCTTTAAAACACATTGATTGAAATGAGCTTTCAAAAATATTTGCGGAGGCTCCCAAGCCAAGCATAATCATTTTTTGAGATGAGACTATTTTGGGGGCAGCGATATGCATTATTCTTTCATAGCGGTCAATTCCTCTATGCTCAGAGGTAAACTGAACCTAGTGTGGCCCTATTCTAGCCCAAAAACACGGCTTTCCTTTTCTCGATAACCATTCCTGTTAGGTAAGGCAACAAACCTTCTACACACCGTGGAGATCTCGTAAGTGAAAACTGTCATGTACACTGCCTTCAAAGTAGATGCGTTTAATAGTCGATTGCTTGAACTTCCGCGTATTTCGGCTGCTCAGATAAAAACAGCCCACTTCCCGCCGGCCAAGTCGGGCTAGTCGACTTCGCACGGCCCCAATTTTGTGGGCGTGGCACAGCGCCCCACTTCCCGCTGACAGAGAGGCTTTACCGTCTTTCCGCGGAGTGTCGGCGGGCAGTCGGCTATTGCTGGGAGTCATCGAACACTCACTCATCGATTCCCACTCTGATATCATCATTGCACCACCCACTAGAGTGGAGCCAATGAACAATTGACGAGCAGAGAACGCAGTGTTGAGACTCTTTCCGAAACCCGCGCTGTGTGCGACGCTGGCCTTGGGCAGGTGAATCACTGTCCGTTAATGGCATCTGCGAATGAGAAGGCTGTAAGAAGCAGTGAGTGTAGGGAGCTTCCCCGTAGAAGCTCACTCCTTACTTATCAAATGCAGTCTCCAGGAGCGGATTTTTCGAATTTTGTTAGGAGAGATCTTTACTTAAAGGGTGATTTTTAAATGTGCCGCAAACTGTTTTAGAATTGTCTTCTGTCCGTCATCAGATTAGCCGTAAGGCGGTGGCAGAAAGGCCGCAAAGTGCGTGTTCACCGTATACGGGCAGTCAACGAAACAGCGCTGCCGACTGCCCGCGACCGATCTATTGGCCTTCTGAGGGAGGGGTTACGGGACGTCGGCTAGTGGTACCGCGGGAAGTGTGATGTCTCTATCTGAGTGAGGAGCTCTTTTTCTTTGGTGTTTATTTCCTTCTTGATCACCGGGTTATTGGAGAACTGTGGTCGACCTTAGTTAATGTCATGTAATTGGACTGGTATAATTTGACTTAGTCCGTCGAGGGGACTAAGGGAACCGCAGCGAATACCGCCGAAACGTGCAGATAACTTAGTTGCGGAGCAGAGTGGTATCGCGGTTCGGCGCGACCTACGATGGGCCACCCCATTGGGAGATCCTTGCTATCTATGAATAGGCAGCCTAACATAAGATCGCGCCGTGCTGCGATGCCACTCTGCTCAGCCCCTTAGAGTAGCTCTGGCTAGCTCTGACTATTCGTGGTGCACATATTCAACCGACTTACCTCTTCATGCAAAATTTCACCGCATTTTTTCTATCTCTGTTGTGCGAAAAGCGAATTTCTAGTCTTTATGCAGAGAAACACTGAAACTAGAAACTAGCTAGGGTATTTCTCACACTGTTTGGTGTTCCCTTTTGAATCTCCTGATGGCTTTCTCTTGTTCTTCTTGTTACTGCACTGAAACACAACCAATGCAACAAATGGAAAGTTTTTGGAGCAATGTCAAGCGCTACTGTGCAGAGTTTACATCACCTGCTGTAACCGTGCAATACAATGACTATGTACCACCCTCAGAGGGCTTGCAAATTATACTGCCTTGCATTCAACCCTGGTATTTCTTTGTGAGCATGGTACACGCACGCACGACATTTGTAGCACTCAGTCAACTGCATACTATTCCTACCACTCGTCTGTCTCTGTCATGTTGTTGGGACTGCACCGCTTGTGACAAAACATCGTCGTGACAACAAGTTTTTAGCGATCTGTAGGATAGGAGATGCGCGGTCATGAGAATGTCGTGACCATTACCGTCATTACGGGAGAGAGGATAGTGTACCAGTCTAGGCTGCGAAAACATCTAGACATGACACTCAATCAATCACTGAGACAACTAGTGTATCTTGGACACTGAAACACATGCGATAGGCAGTGCTATGTAACATCGGCATGGATCCTGAAGAGACTCTGCGTCCTCCATTGGAGGTTGGCGCAAACTCGATGCACCCATGTTATAGCATATGACACCGAGTTTGCGCCAACCTTCAACAGTGAACGCGAAGTCTCTTCCGGATCCATGCCAACGTTATGGGGTAAACCATTGGATGTTATCAAATAGAAAGATTGACCTTGTAATGAGGTATGCCAATCCGCGAACAACTTCTTGACTGTCAACCGCCTTGCAGTCAGTCGCTGGGACGTCGACAGCGGATCAAGCTCACCGTGTATTCTAGCATTCACATTCTAACGCTGCCCACTATTCTTATAACCTCTATGGTTCCTTCTCTAATTTCTTTATCCACCCGCGACATTCATCTACTCTCTACATCGTTTAGCTCTACGTTCTCTACATCGTCTCTCTCTTCTCTCTCCCTCGATTTCATCATCTATTCAATGTCAGTCCATCCCATAAAACTCTTTATACATTGAGAAGACATAGCCGTGGACGTAAGGGTGTTCTTTATTTTATTGTTGTTTGTTTCCCGTTCATTTTTGTATCGATTTCTTTGACTGTATTGAGCATCTTGATCCAAAGCTTCTCGCGTTGCGATTTTTGAGATTTGATGGCATGTTCAAATGGACTTATTTGATACTGTGCTTATCTGGGTCAAATTCCGGTCCGCAATTGTGTCTCGACACGCTTTGCGGCCGCGCGCTTTCGAGTCGGAAGAGTTTCCAGCGCAGCAGCCGTCGATCTGTTGACTCTAGGTGGGTTTTAGATTTTGGAAACTAAACGAAATTGTAGAAAACTGTATAAAAAAGTCATATCGAGTCGGCTTTGTAGCTGGAAACTCGATTGACTTGAGCGCGTGCGACCGCAAAGCGTGTCGGGACGCAATTGCGGATCGGAATTTGACCCAGAGAAACACAGTAAATAAGTAAATGAAGCTCCACGAAGTCATCAACTGCTGGATAAGAAAATTGTTTATCCAATGATTTTGAGTTTAGATAATAGAAGGTGGTCGAAATTACATAGCTGAATTGGGATTTTCTTGAAAATTTAAAGTTTCCGAGTTGCGTGTTCATGTGATCTGTGAGGCGTTTCATAGCCTTCAGACCAGCCTAGAAGTTGATAGTTCTAAGAAAACGAAAACCTTAGACATCTCGCTGTTTTGTTTTTCAAATCCTACGCCTAAAATGAGGGCGAAGTACAAGATTATGTTCTTAAGCCTACACTCCACCTTATTTAAAGTAATGTTTCGAATTTTGGACCATTTCGAAACCATTCGGCCACTTACGAAAACTAGTTTCTATTCAAGGAAAAAGATACCACAGATGAAGTGTGAAGGCCTGTTGGTCTTCCACGATACTTGAAGAGTCAGCTGTCACCGAGACATATCCGTGATAAGGTTAGTCAGTCTTTATCACCGAACGTTGCGTCATGATTCTTCGATTGCCGTTTCCCCCTTCACAATTGGAGAAACCTGCCGGAAACTAGTGCTTACCTAGGTCACCGTGATGCCCACAAGCTTTCAAGAAAACTGAGGTCAGCACATCAAACTAGCCACGTCAGATAATCAGTGTTTTTCGAGAAGAAGCGCTTTCGTATTGACGTAGACACTGACACCGTCTTGCTGGAAGGTGTGGATCATCCGACGTGAGAGCGCCATGTGTGGTAGTGTGTGTGCGACAGGAGAGTTTCCTGGTCGTCAACTGAGCCAAAAAAAACTCAACCTTAGTATTCGCGAGCACCACTTCCAACGTAGTTGTCCCTTCACAAGAGCTGCGACTGCTGTGAACGATATCTTTCTGAAGATCACGTCAGTAGTTTTTGGAGCCGTCTGAACCGTCCTTCTAATGAAAAAAGACTCTTTTTGACGGTAGAGATGGGCTAGAGTACTACTGGCGTGATTTCCAGGAGGATATCGTCCACACCAGCAGCCACCAATCTCGATGAGGAAGTGCACTGATGTGGGGCGCTTTTTGCAAATACTCTCCGTTGACAGTGTGTTCGCGACGATTAGGTTGAACTCAGTTGACCAAAAGGAAACTCCTGTCGCAGGGGTTTGGTATACTTTTGTGACACACGGTCGCGTCGCTCTGCACAGCGACAGCGACCGCTTCCCGTCCTTCAAACCTGTCGCTGTCGCAGTGCACTGCAGAGCGACAGCGACAGTGGTAGCGACAGGCTATCTCACATTTGCTGTATGTCAGCCCTCCGCGACACGTCGCTGCGACCCACACGCGACATCTGTTCCTACGGCGATCGATGCCGTTGCTCCGATGCGGGTCCCGCCACGATTTGTGTTAGATTGCATGCCTGTCGCTCATTGCAGCGACAAAGTATACTATAGGCCACACACACTACCACACATGGCGCTCCGTAGTTTAAAGATTCACTTCTTCCAACAACACAAATTCAGTGTCTACATAAGCCCGTCAACGCGAAAATGGCTCACGTCGCATACCACCGATTATCTGACGCGGCTAATTTTCAGTACGGACCTGAGTACTCTGGAGAATATGCGAGCATTAACGACGGCCTATGTAAGCACCAACAACCGGCAAGTTTCTCCAAGCGTAGAGCCGGAAGCGGCAATCGGAGACACATGACGCAACCTCGGGTCATAAACACTGATCAACCTTAACGCAATATGTTTCGGGGAAGTTTGAACCCTCTAAGTATCGTGAAAGATCAACGAGATTTTCTCAATTCTACCGGAAGTGGGAAGGCCTTTACATACCCGGAGAACTCAAGCCTACCTCAGACTTACATTCTAACGTCGAGAGAAAGCGACACCATCATCTGCTCAGATAATAACACCGGCTGAGCGGGCGGAGAAGTAGAGTCGCTGGCTGAGCGGGCAGGCTAATTTTGGGGGCGGAGCGTCTCACCGGCTGAGCGGGCGGGCATGCGTTTTACCGGCTGAGGGGCATGGCTTTACCGGGTCAGCGGGCGGACATAAATCCACGGCGAAGCATGTCACCGGCTGATCGAGCAGACAGCATTACCGGCTGAGGGGCATGGCTTTTCGGTTTGAGCGGGCAGACATTAATCAACGGCGGAGCACATCACCGGCTGATCGGGCAGACACTAAAGCGAACCAGGCTCATGTACGGCGCGGGCGAAATGGGCTTCGAGCTGATTCTGATGTTGGCATTCGAACGGGTGGTCATTCACACGATTTGGACCATTGACCCCTCACCCCTTACGGTTCGTTGTGACCGTGTGGACGTGACAGCGGGTCAGTTCATGATTTTTGAAGCGAGGTAAGGCTTGCCGCTTCAGAAATGAAACGCAAGCCTCGAACTTGCTGGGCAGTAGGGAGAGCCTACTAGGGGCTTTATCTACTCTTGCAGATCAATATCATTCACGTGGTAAGCGACTACTACCGGCAGAGCGGACCTCCATTTACTGGCTGAGGGGGTAGCGAACGCGGTGTGAGGGGGCCACCACTTGCCGGCTGAGCGCTCCACCATTCACCGGCTGAGGGGGCAGTGAATACCGGGGCTAGCCCGGGTACAATGTTTAGTCAGCCGGTATTGCCTGCCCCCCCAGCCGGCGTTACTGCCTGAGTGAACCCTCCCAACATTCGCTCTATGGTGCGACTTTCCTAGCGTGCCTCCTGACAAGATAGTTTTTTCCCAAATTCTTTACTTACACCTCGGAAATAGAGTAATGTGAACTAGTTTGAACTTAGCCGACATACGACCAGATAAGCACATTTTTGGTTTGCTTCTTTCAGGCTCTGAAGACGGAGTTTCCGCTGAAATGTACGTGAGCCAATAAAGATATCCGCCAAACTCCCGTCCGAGTTTCAACGACGAAATCATGACTGTTTCGTCATGCCGAAGTTATTCGAGATTTGAGCATGTACCCTAAGGCTTTCGATTTCCAAGAAATATCAATTTCTAGGGTAATCGTATGATTATGGAACGCACTGTCTATTTTCTAGATGTTAACCATCAGTAATAGTCATCCAGGTGTTGCAAGGGTGAAGATCGTCCCCTGGTTTTTATTTCGAAAATGAAATCTCGAATTGATTTGAAGGTTGGCTACTGCAGCTGGGAAAAGATCTCGTTATAATACTAACATTCGCATTCTCCCAATTTTCACTCCCATATTCTCTTCCCTTACATCTAAACTTTCATTCGCTCTCTCCCACCACTCTGCCTTCCTCCGCAATACTAGTTATTCTTCATCCCTCCCCTCTTTCAGACCTCAGATCCTTATGGCCTGCACCACTCTCTCCCCTCTCACTACTTTCTTTCCCTCTTTTCCCTTTATTTCTAGCTTGTTTCTTCTCTACGACATCCACATTTCAAGCACTTTACCTCGCCTAACGAACATACACTTATCGTTAACCGTCTCATTCCTTATTTCACTCCTTCTATCCCTATCCTCACGTTCTCTTGTCGTTCTTCCCAACTCTTTGTCTATTTCTTTGTTCATGGGCCTTGCTTGATTCTTGCTTCCCTCGTTGTCAATTTCTATCCCTTGTATAAACCAATATCATTACCGCGAACAAAGCAAACACTTCGTTCACCGTTCACTTTGCTCACTTTCGATCAAATTTGGAGTTTAATTGTTTTAGCTTATGCAAAACGCTGTCTCTTCAATAATGTTCGATAAGCCAGCATTCGTAGCCCTTAATTTTGAAATAAAGCGTCTCTCTCCCTCAAGTTGTTCGTAATCTTCGCATCAAATATGAAACAACCTTGTCGAAGTTGACTTCCTTGCCCATGACGCCCAAAAGTAACATTCCTATTCCCTTCATCTTTGATCTACCAATGCTATTTCGTCCACACGGTTTAGGTACAGCCTACGCTGGAAAAAGTAAGCCGGGTGGGCGACCTCATCGCGCGATTAAAGCCACTTTAAGTGAATTTTCTTGGTCTCGCCGACGACTTTTTTGCTTTTTTTAATATTTTTAATCGATTGCACTGTGTGGTGGCCGAAGAATTTTGAAAAATGAAAAAGAGGGACTAGAAAAACTTACTTACCATCCGCTTCGACCGCGCTGCGCGGCTATCCACCCGGCTTACTTTTACCAGCCTCGGCTGTATTTGGATTTCTCTTTCTATTTCTTCACTCTGGGATAGTAGATTGGCACCAGATTCATATTCTGATATAAACGCACTGGTTGGGAAAGCTTCGACAATTACTGCGACCGCCCAAAAGACATTGCAGCCCTCGAAATCCCGGAGAAAAATGCTTTTCATACCACACGGGTTGAGGAGGTGGAGTTTTATTCTGTACGTTGTAATTCGATTATTTGATCTAACATTTTTGCGAACAATTTACCTTTAGTGATAATGAAGACATTATAATTAATGGTATAAATATGTCGAGTAAATATAGAGTAAACATACAGAAATCTGAAAAATACTTTGAGAAGTGAAAACAGTAGCTCTGATACAAGTATGAGCGCTATGAGAGTGTTCATAAACATTCAGAGATTCTCAACTTATACTCCTAAAGCTCTCTGCGTAGTTGGTCGATGATTACAGCCAATATGGACAGTCAGCACGCACTTGCTTTACTGCACCAATTCACTGCGCTAGCTTGTAAGTCAGGTTATTGGCGGAATAAAAATGAATGGATGTTTTGATGTGAGCTCCGTCAGCGCTGCCCACCCTCAGGTCACTCAGATGGTCGTGGGGTTGTGATGGAGCACAATAGGCTTTCACTTCCACGAGGATAGCGAAGACAGCACAAGGTGACGAGCTGCTGCTTGAGCAGCACGTTCTGCCTTTGTGCTGCCCTCGTCCTCCATTCGTCGCCTCAGCTGCTGCTCTCCGTTTCGACCAGCACAGTGTGGTAACTTTGCTCAAAGAGGTTCATTCAGGCAGTCACGAGCACACTCATAATCAGCTTGGAGAGTTCTTTCTTTTGAGCATGCACAATTATACTTCTGGATATGACTTACTTGACTTAATCGGTTGGCTTTCGCCTGACGCGTTCATTCCGCATCTTCACCGAGGTGTGCCGTCCTAGTAGTCAGCCGTGTCCATTTTTCACGGTCTTCAGCCACAATCTGAACACATTCCATCCAGCTGTCACTATTCCATTTCCTGCGAAACGAAACATCGCGCCTGAACTGTCTTTCGATGCCGAGTGACTTTAAATCCTCTTTAACCACATCCGTCCAGAACTTTCGCCTACGCCCAGGTGGCCGTTTCCAGACAGGATTTGGAAGCATTTTTAAAGCGTGTTGTACGAGATGATCCGGCGTTCTTCTTAGTATATGCCCGAGCAGTCGAAGTCGACTTTCCATTGCTGCTTGAGATGGCGTTAGGAGATGCTGGCACCTCCTCGTGTCAAGCGTTGATGTACTGCGTCGATTTCCTTGTAAAGGTCTTCGTTATGGCATACACGCGGCCAGAAATATCCAAGCAAACGCCTAAAAGCTTCCTCTCCGTGCAATCCAACCTTTCCATCTGCGTTTTCGGTGCTGCCCACGTCTCCGATCCGTACATCATGATAGGGCGAATAGCGGATAGGTAGACGCGCAACTTGACTTCCTTCGCGATGGTGGTAGACCACAAACACTTGGTTAGAGAATTGAATGCAGACGTAGCTTTCGCACATCGTTGTCGAATATCCGCTGCATAACTACCATCGTTCTTCAGCAAACAGCCCAAATAACAGAAATCGTCCACCAGTTCGATACGTTGTCCGTCCACACAAACTCCAGTTGAAGGCCTCTGAGAGACCCACATCTGCTTGCATTTGTCGGGACGAAGACGAAGTCCATAGGCTGCGGCATACTTCGAAACGAGGTTCACAATCCTTTGCAGTTTTGCGTTGTTTTCAGCGAATAACACAATGTCGTCGGCGTACTCCAGGTCGACAAGGGAGCGTCCTGATGGTGTTAGGATCACATCCGCAGGAAATTGTTCTGCAACTCTACGCATGATGTCATCAACGGCGAAGTTGAAAAGAAAAGGTCCTGCAACGGCTCCTTGCCTTACTCCTGTTTTCACCTCGAAAGCTGACGTAAATCCGACAGGTGTACGAACTGCTGCTGTTGTTCCTTTGTTCATGTCCTCGATTAACCGAACATACTTTTCCGGGACTCCATCTGCTCGCAGAGCATTGAGCAATCGATCACGATGAGGAGAGTCGAACGCGGTTTCAAAGTCCAAAAAAGCAAGCTGTAATGGCTTCGGAAAACCGCTGCCACGATTCAATTACTCTTCTCACGACGAACACTTGGTCGATGGTCGATCTTCCAGGTCGAAAACCGGCTTGCTCATCTCTGGTCGTTCCTTCACGATGTTTGATAAGTCGCTCGAGAATGATACGTTCTAAAACCTTGTACATGACACGAAGTAGAGATTCCTCTGTAGTTCTTAGGATCCGTGACGGATAGCTTCTTGTGAAGAGGTACGATGATCGCATGTCTCCACGAATCGGGTATCCTTTCGCTCATCCATATGGCACGGATGGTGTTGGTCATTTCACGAATCCCAGACGGAGGAAGAGCTTTCAGCATTTCAGCAGTGATGTTGTCATCTCCACCTGCCTTTCCATTCTTCATTTTCCGGACACAATCCAAAACTTCAGACTCAGTCGGCGGTTCCTCACTGACATCGTAATGTGCTCTCTGAACATGCGGGAGCTCAGGTACTGATGGCGCTGGACGATTCAGTAGTGAACTGAAGTAGTCCTTCCATATTGGCAGCGTCGCATCACCAACTGCAACTCCATTGGTAGTGTTCAAGACAGGAGAACATCTCTTCATCTTCCCGCTATACTGTCGCAGCAACGTGTAGGCTTTCTTCGGATTCTTCTCCTCCCAAGCCTTCTCGAACTCCTTAGCTCTACACGTCCACTCTCGTTCGCGGTCACTTTGAAGCTGCCGACGCAACTTCCTCCTCAGACGCTTCTCCTCCACGAAGTTTCCTGCAGTTCGGAGAGCACATACTCTGTTGTAGGTAGATGTTGTTTCTTCTGAGACGTAGGCGAACTTCTTCTTAGGCTGTACAACCGGGAGTGCCTCTTTCGAAGCGTCCTGGATGCACTTGACAAAAGAATCCGCGTCGCAAAGTTTCTTCTTAGTCCGTACTCCGATGTGAATAGAAACGCGTTGTCGGAAATTCCTTCTGCACTCTTCATCTCTGAGACTTGTCATGTCAATCCTCTGGAGAGGCTGAGCCCCTCGCTTCCTCTTATGAATCCTCGCAGTGAAGTTCAACAGAACAGGACGGTGATCCGAATCAACGGTGATACTTCTGGATATCTATATATCAACTGACTTCTTCTCTTTTTCACCTAAACAATGTGTATAGGGTTTGAGCAAATCAATCGGTCTTCATCCTAAACGAGATGTAATGGGGAATTATTGGCATTCCATCCATTCCACGAGAACAAAGAGGGCAGCACGCGTGGACGAGCTCCTGCTCGAGGAGCACGAGCCGCCCTCGTTCTCCATTCGTCTCCTCAGCTGATTGCTTAAAGACATCGTCCATGATGAATTATATGGTTGTCGAGTTTTCCGTTGAATATGGCAGGTCAGAGGCCTATGAGACAATCGTGCCAGAAAGAGCAGCAAAAAATGCCCGAAAACCGCTTTTCTCTACCAAAACAGGATCGCTTTTTTGTCGTTTCATTTCTGGCATTAGAAGAATTGACCGGTTCGGAGGAGTGAACTGTTCACTGTAATAAACGTGATAATTTCTTTTGATAACCGGTTGTTTTCCTTTTTTACTTGTAGCAAGGGATCGACCCAGAAGCCGGCCTCCAAACCCAGGAAGCCGTTTCGAGGTGGCGACAACTTCATTCGGAGGCAATGTCAGAACTCCAAAGTTTGTGAATGACTTTGTGAAGACCCAATAGTCCGATTAAACGCAAAAACTGGAAAACGGTTTTCATCGTGTGCGATGCCTTTAAAGTGGTCCACTTGGTTAGCTACGAGCATAATCATAATCAGCATGAAGAGTTCTTTGCTCCTAAGCGTGCATATGCCCTACTCCCTAACAACTTGTATAGAGTTAACACGGGAGGCGGACGATGCTCACCCGTGCGTGCTGCGTCGAGGTCGGTGAGCGTCGCGCGCGACAAGATGGGCGGAAACGCGACATCCCCTTTTTAGGTGAAATCAGATAAATTGGCATGTCCTGGTGCGTTACTAGCTTTCCCTGTGTTTATTTCTTGTCATAATCAATAGCCATTCATTCGTATGGAGCGCTGAAGACTCTTCTAAACAGTTGAGTGTTTTCAGCGTTCACCGCACGCGCGACACTCAGCGGACCGCGACGGGCACGTACGCGTGTGAGCAATGTCATGGAGCCGAGTTAACACAACCAAACAATCTCCAGCCATATCACAAGGAGTAACTTATTGGCAGCGTACGCGCAAAAAACGTATTCATTCTTTACAATATTGAGCAGGAAGGCTTATCAGGTTGTGATATATCGCAAAGACGCCACCCGAAACACTCAGGTTTCGAAGAAAAATTTGCTTGATAATCTCGGAGCATTCAGCTTCCTTTTTTCACGTCTGTCCGGTGTGTCTTGTGTAATACACCAATCTTGGAAGTTTGAACGTCTTAATTGATTCAGCCTCTTAACCTTTTTAGGTTCCGCAATTCTTTTCGCCTTTCTTCTGTCGAAAAATCTCTCAAAACAAGAAGCTCTTAATGCACACGTCTGAACTCGAGGATCTCTCGGATTAAAGGAGCCGTTTTCCCGGTCTATCATACAACACGAGGAACTGAAGCGCCACGACAGGACTTTTGTATAGACTTTTGGAGTTCCGCGGTCGGTCGGAGCCTGTCGTGGCGCTTCTGTTATTCGGGTTAGATGATCGACCGAGAACACGGCTTTTCAGACCACGGAGCGTTTGTCACGAGCCTATAGTACTTGAATATGCGACGTTGTGGTCTCAAGTTTCGCTAACTATCTCCATTTGGTTCAAACATTCGATTGAGAAGAAAAACCGATGTGCGGTTTTCGGCGCGGACGCTGCCTTTTAAGTACACAACCGCTTGTTTAGTGTGGTGAGGGGGTGTGTGGGAGGTGGTCTAGTATTCTCACCGCGTTCGTTTTCTAAGGCGACGCATTGTCAATTATCCATGTCAAAGTCGTTTAAAGTGTGCTGTCACATATGGGAAAGCTTGCCAGAAGTCTGTACGAAGAAAAAGACAACCACGGATGAAGTCGAGTATCTTTACAGCCATCTTCCAGAAAAGACACAGAACGGTTATCAAATAGCTATGTAAGCCTACTCTCACTCGCTAAACTCTAACCACCAAAGCTCTGCTCCATATCTATTCTAAGATCTTATTTTGTTGTTTTAGAATGTTTTAATGTCTTTTTATGGCATTATATATTATCACAAGATATCACAAGGTAGCCGAGTTGAACTCAAAACTCTGATGTCAGGCAGAACTCGAATCTGCATTGCAGGCTTTCCGGGCGAGAGTGTTACCATTACACCACCGCCAACCCACTCTGCAACCCTCAGCTATTCACACATAAACTGTGTAGGCACAACAGCAATTACCCGTTAACGGGTATGATTTGGTAAGCACATACCGGCATTAAATCCAGTTAGGCTGAGGACTTTGAAGATGTTATTCTGATGCCTTAGATAGTTTTAATGCCTTTTTATGGCATGATATATTATCACAAGGTATCACAAGGTAGCCGAGTTGAACGAACTCAGATGTCAGGCAGGACTCGAACCTGCATTGCACGCTTTCCGGGCGAGAGTGTTTGTGTGAATAGCAGAGGGATGCAGAGCGGGGTGTCGGTGGTGCAATGATAACACTCTCGCCCGGAAAGCGCACAATGCAGTCTCGAGTCCTGCCTGACATCTGAGTTTTGCGTTCAACTCGGCTACCTTCTGATATTCTAAGGTTCACCAAAAACGTCCTTTTTTACAAGACAATTTGCCATTGGGAGAAATTAGGGGCGCAAATGGCTTTCTCAATAAGTAAGCAGATCATTAAATAATTGGAAATGCACCGCTATATTTCTCCATGCCTCAGTATTCCTCTGTGGGTGATAATAGAAATCTTGAGCTCTATAGAAACACCAAAAGATTAGGTTGTTCACACTAGACTAAAAAATAGAGAGCCTATAAAACATTAAGTCCATAATAAACTAGGAAACTCTACATTACCAAACATGTTTTGATGTTTTTCATCATCTATAATGAAATCCAGGAAGATGGTATTCAGGAGAGCTTTCGGATTGGATGAGCAGGGTAGGGCGTCGCAACATGCGGTTGGTGGGAGGCGGACACGCGGAGTTTTCGGCACGGTCTGAGGAGTTTTCGGGTCTTGCCCGTAAACTTTTCAGTTTCGAGCGTGAGCGATTCATCTGTTCACCTGCGTGGCCACCTCAAATGTGGTAATCTTATGCAAAATTCACATTTTCCTTGCATCAAAACTTCGAAAAAAAATTCTGGTATTTTTTTGATCATCAAATCAAACACCGTCTACCTCTAGAGAAAAAAGCATTGTCGTTGAGTTTCAGATGGTACACTCGAGAAAAGTAGTTTTTTTGCGAGCAATGTGAGTGGTTCAGCTTGGTTAAAGACTGATGAATTACACTGAAAAAATAATGACTCGTCGCTCTCATAAGATGATAGTCGTGTGAAACCGCCCGAAAATTTGGGAGATGTTCAACTCATTAAAATAATGAATTCAGCGTGTTCTACCAGATTTGACAACAATTTGTGTTTTTTTTTTTGAATCTGGAAGGTATGTGTCGAAAACTATTAAAAACCACGTTCTTACTTCGAAATGCGTTTTCATGACTTCGAACTTTACTCGCGTTTTGCAGTGAAATACAATTTTTTTGTTCTGAACGAGGACTTGTATTTTTCAAATGCTTAGCGGCGATGGTTCGCCGAAAATTGAACGGAATGGCGAATACCTTTCCTTCACGAAAAACACAGTGCTCACAAAATTCAAAGCCGACAGTTCTCAAAATTCACTTTGCAATTAATTCGATAATTTTAAACATCCTGAAAACGTTCACGACAATAATTTCGGAAGTTGAAAACATTTTCACTAAATCATTGTTTTTTTTGAAGGAATGAAATCCCTATTTACAGAGAAATCGCTGAATGATGGATTCTCCGATATTTGAAATTCCGTTTGCCCCAGACGTTCCTCCAATCAGTGCGAATTTCAGCGATTTAAGAATATGTCGAGGAAATTTTCATCCTTGGAATGTGTGGATATAACTTTTTTCCCCAAAGAAAGCCTTAAATCGTTTTTAAATTGAGGAGAACAGATTATGACGGCCAATTCACATCTCTACAGTCACAAAACCGAGTGATAAGGTGCGTCCGAATGAGAATGGCGGCCCATGCGGCCGGCGTGCTTGTCAGGCGGCCGTCGCGTTCGCCGCTCTCGAACGAGCATGCGAAACGTCCCCACCGCCATCGACTACGAACGTGGCCGGCACCGGCTGGCAGCAAGCACTGCGCCGATCAATCAGCTCTGTAGACGGGGGGAGAGGAGACGGCCGTCGTTGAAATCCAACACTCGTCCGAGGGCAGCACATGCGACGGCCGCCTGCCAAGCACGCCGGCCGCGTGGGCCGCCATTCTCATTCGGGCACACTTTAACAGAATCTTGTTCAGGGTATAGAGAAATACTTTGTTAAAGAATGCTTTTGGAGCACTCAAATTCTCTACCCACCGAGGCTCGTGTTAAGCAGCACTCGCGAACTCGTGCCAGATACGAGGCGGTTTTAGGTGGGCATGAGACAGTCGGTAATGCGAGCATCATTTCTTCGATCGGTGGCGAAAATCAATGGAGATAATCAAAGATGAAACATCCGTTAAAGATATCAAGGAACCTCACTGAGGTCTTTATTTTTGATAGGTCGACGCATCGCTGCTGCTGAGCTCGACACATCCCCTGCCGGAGAAAGATTATAAGAGAAAAGAAAAGATAATAAATGAGGAGCAGCAGTTGGGGTCACAAGCAGGAGCAGCAGTTGGGGAGACGATTGGAGCAGCAGTTGGGGAGACGATTGTAGCAGTTGGGGCGACTGTAGCTGCACGTAAGGCCCTTATACAGAGCAGCAGTTGGGCAGTGAGCGGAGCAAGGGAGCACAACGTGCCTCCCTCTGCAGTAGTTGGGGAGGACGAAGGGGGCTTACACCTCGACAAGTAACTGCGTTAGTAATCCCCTTGTGCTGACTTACTAATCCGCGAGTATCTGAGCAGCTGATGTCTAGGTGTCGAAATGAACCAAGGGCATAGGCTCGTTGGGATGGAGACAGCGGTCCGAGAGGGGAAGGTTGTTTGGGATACTTGAGTAGGGAATGGCGAAGGTTCTCTATAGGCTTGCAACTTCAAAATTTAACGTTTTCTTAATCCTTTTTTTCTTGCATTCAATATATTTTTATTTTTAATCATTAATTTTGAAATATTTTTTTCATTAGATGACCTAGAAATTCACTATTCTCAATGAAATTATCCGCTTAGGTCATGAAAAATTTCCTTTGAGCTGTCTTGGAGTCAAAATTTTTCGTAAAATTTTTCCAAGCGATTTTTGAAAAACTACCTGTTCTTCGCTCATAACATTTTCCTTTGAGATGAATCTGAGAACGGAGCTGTTTCCGGAGTCTTCATGAAATTTTGCGACGTATAATGTTTTCAATTCGAGAAAAATACGTTGCCGATCTCTCAGCCGATTTCAATTTATGAATTAACGTTTCTTTCACCAAAAGCAATCAGTTTTTTCGTCCATAACTTTTTTACCCTACTAGACATCCCCTTGGTGAAGGTTGTGTCCGGAACTCCCATGAAATTCTGCTTCGAATAGCGTTTTCAGTTTCTAAAAACACATTCCCTTTCTTCCAGCCGATTTCAGTTCATAAAGTGCATTTTTTTGCCTGAAATTATCGGTTTTTCGTCCATAACTTTTTTGTGCTTATTAATAGACTTTTGGTGTGGGTTGGTTTCGGAATCACGATGGAGTTTTGCATCGACTAGTATTTCCAGGTTGGAAAAATAATCCCTTGATCCTTCAGCCTAATTCATTTTACGAAACACCGGTTTTTTTAATTATAACTCTTTAACCGTTGAAAACAGGGTCTGGTAAAGGCTGTTTTTGAAATCTACGTAAGATTCGGTGTCGAATGATATATCGGGTTCCTAACTTTGCTTGCTCCATAAGCCAGCCAGGTCGGTGGAGCCGAGCTCCATAGTTATCTCCATAGAGTGCTCTCGCCTCTATGGTTTAAATGAGAGACGCAGAGTTCCGCTGGAGCCAACAACGGGGCTCGGCTCCACCGACCTGGCTGGCTTATGGGGCAAGCAAAGTTAGGAACCCGATATATCATTCGACGCAGAACTTTTCGTAGATTTCAAAAACAGCCTTCACCAGAACACTATCTTCAATGGTTAAAGAGCTATAGGCGAAAACCGGTGTTTCGTAAAAAGAATTAGGCTGGAGGATCGAGAAAATATTTTTTCCAAGCTGGAAACACAAGTCGACGCAGAATTCCATCGAGATTTCTAAAATAACCTAAACCAAAAGTCTATCTTCAAGCACAAACAAATTATGGACGAAAAACCGGCAGTGACACCCACCAAATCTTGAAAATGAATTGCATGAGTGTTGGGTCACTTCAATTCTTTTTCGGGGCGTTCCACCGGTTTTCCCAATGGTGAAGGTTCCCCATTTCACCTGCGCAGGGATGAAGGTTGGTGGTACATGGCTCCACCCAACGAAGCTACGACCAAGGGTAGATTGAGTTCAGGTCTTCTCTGTACATCTGTTCAGAGACCAACGAGAGCAAAACCCATAAGGTGTGCCGCTGTGCCCTGAGCGATTTGTATCAAATACAGTGCGCATCGAAAATATGTGAAAACAGTATGACGTCTGAGCAATTTGTAAAGTGTTCTGCATCTCACCCATCGCCAGTAGCCGGCGATCCTGCTGCATGCCTTTAGCAACTACATTTTTGATAAGAGGGCGTTCACAGCTAGCAAGACGAGCGACAACTGTGCGTGCAGCTCGGTCATGCTGTATAGAAAAATAAACTCGCAGGGCCTTTATAATTGTAAGTGACATGCTATAGACGATGTCCAAGGGAGCGTACATGCTTCGCAACGCTGCCAACAACTGTCGCCATGGTTAGGGAAGTTAAATAGGAAATACTGATTGTATAGTGCTGGGCTTCGAGCTAATACAACCAACATTTCGTTTTTAACCGCACTTATCTGAGCGAAGCATGGCGTGTGTTCTGCTATCTATGGACGCTCTCCAACAGTACAGCATACATTTGACTTTTTTTGACTTAATCGGTTGGCTTTCGCCTGACGCGGTCATTCCGCATCTTCACCGAGGTGTTCCGTCCTAGTAGTCAGCCGTGTTCATTTTTCACGGTCTTCAGCCACAATTTGAACACATTCCATCCAGCTGTCACTATTCCATTTCCTGCGAAACGAAACATCGCGCCTGAACTGTCTTTCGATGCCGAGTGACTTCAAATCCTCTTTAACCACATCCGTCCAGAACTTTCGCCTACGCCCAGGTGGCCGTTCCCAGACAGGATTTGGAAGCATTCTCAAAGCGTGTTGCACCAGACGATCCGGCGTTCTTCTTAGTATATGCCCGAGCAGTCGAAGTCGACTTTCCATTGCTGCTTGAGATGGCGTTAGGAGATGCTGGCACCTCCCTCGTGTCAAGCGTTTATGTACTGCGTCGATTTCCTTGTAAAGGTCTTTGTTATGGCATACACGCGGCCAGAAATATCCAAGCAAACGCCTAAAAAGCTTCCTCTCCGTGCAATCCAACCTTTCCATCTGCGTCTTCGGTGCTGCCCACGTCTCCGATCCGTACATCATGATAGGGCGAATAGCGGATAGGTAGACGCGCAAATTGACATTGACTTCCTTCGCGATGGGGGTAGACCACAAACACTTGGTTAGAGATTTGAATGCAGACGTAGCTTTCGCACATCGTTGTCGAATATCCGCTGCATAACTACCATCGTTCTTCAACAAACAGCCCAAATAACAGAAATCATCCACCAGTTCGATACGTTGTCCGTCCACACAAGCTCCCGTTGAAGGTTCCTGAGAAACCCATATCTGCCTGCATTTGTCGGGACGAAGACGAAGTCCATAGGCTGCGGCATACTTTGAAACAAGGTTCACAATCGTTTGCAGTTTTGCGTTGTTTTCAGCGAATAACACAATGTCGTCGGCGTACTCCAGGTCGACAAGGGAGCGTCCTGATGGTGTTAGGATCACATCCGCAGGAAACTGTTCTGCAACCCTATCATGATGTCATCAACAGCGAAGTTGAAAAGAAAAGATCCTGCTACGGCTCCTCGCCTTACTCCTGTTTTCACCTCGAAAGCTGACGTAAATCCGACAGGTGTACGAACTGCTGCTGTTGTACCTCTGTTCATGTCCTTGGTTAACCGAACATACTTTTCCGGGACTCCATCTGCTCGCGGAGCATTGAGCAATCGATCATGATGAGGAGAGTCGAACGCGGCTCCAAAGTCCAAAAAAGCAAGCTGTAATGGCTTCGGATACCGCTGCCACGATTCAATTACTCTTCTAACGACGAACACTTGGTCGATGGTCGACCTTCCAGGTCGAAAACCGGCTTGCTAATCTCTGGTCGTTCTTTCACGATGTTTGATAAGTCGCTCGAGACACACTTGTACATGACACAAAGTAGAGAGATTCCCCTGTAGCTTTTAGGATCCGTGACGGATAGCTTCTTGTGAAGAGGTACGATGATCGCATGTCTCCACGAGTCGGGTATCCCTTTGCTCATCCATATGGCACGGATGGTGTTGGTCATTTCACGAATCCTAGACGGAGGAAGAGCTTTCAGCATTTCAGCAGTGATGTTGTCATCTCCACCTGCCTTTCCATTCTTCATTTTCCGGACACAATCCAAAACTTCAGACTCAGTCGGCGGTTCCTCACTGACATCGTATTGTGCTCTCTGAACATGCGGGAGCTCAGGTACTGATGGCGCTGGACGATTCAGTAGTGAACTGAAGTAATCCTTCCATATTGGCAGCGTCGCATCACCAACTGCAACTCCATTGGTAGTGTTCAAGACAGGAGAACATCTCTTCATCTTCTCGCTATACTGTGGCAGCAACGTGTATGCTTTCCTCGGCTTCTTCTCCTCCCAAGCCTTCTCGAACTCCTTAGCTCTACACGTCCACTCTCGTTCGCGGTGACTTTGAAGCTGCCGACGCAACTTCCTCCTCAGACGCTTCTCCTCCACGAAGTTTCCTGCAGTTCGGAGAGCACGTACTCTGTTATAGGTAGATGTTGTTTCTTCTAAGACGTAGGCGAACTTCTTCTTAGGCTGTACAACTGGGTTTGCCTCTTTCGAAGCGTCCTGGATACACTTGACAAAAGAATCCGCGTCGCAAAGTTTCTTCTTAGTCCGTACTCCGATGTGAATAGAAACGCGTTGTCGAAGATTCCTTCTGCATTCTTCATCTCTGAGGCTTGCCATGTCAATCCTCTGAAGAGGCTGAGCCCCTCGCTTCCTCTTATTAATCCTCGCAGTCAAGTTCAACAGAACACGACGGTGATCCGAATCGAATGCGACATCCCACACAGCTCTAGATCTTCGAATGTCCGATACTGGAATATTCCTCGTCAGAACATAGTCGAGCTGTAGTTTCAAAATTATCATCTTCCGCTTCCGCTTCTCTTCTGGAGATGGCTGGGTTGATCCCTGCCACGTAAAGTGATGGCGGCGATGATTCCTCTTGAATGTCGATGCAATAATCAGACCACTGTGTTCACAAAAGCCGACGAGGCGGTGCCCATTGTCCGATGTTTCCTCCACTGGGTAGAACCATTTACCGAGTACTTCGGATTCCTGATCAAGTCCCATCTTCGCGTTTGCGTCGATTCCCACGACAACAGCATGTTGACAAGGTATCCTGGCCAACAACGTATTGACTTCCTAATAAAACGCATCCTTCGAATTGTCCTCGGCGGTCTCAGTGGGTGCACGAGCACTCACTATCCACAGATTGAATCCTCTGTGATCTAGCAGTAGTACGAATGCATTCCGGCACGACGTTGAGCCGAAGTCCTTGACCATACCATTAAAATCCTTCCTTACAGCTATTGCACAGCCTCCCACTCTCCTATCGTCAGCGTTACCGCAGTAGATGGTGTACCCTCCGACGCTGATGACGGGTCTATCTTTGAGGCGGGTTTCCTGCAAAGCAGCAAACGGTGCATAGAAATAGCTCAGAAGTCTGGACAGCGCAGCTTTTTGGATATCACTCGACAGCGATCGACAGTTCAGGGTGGCGAAATTGTCATGCTATATCGCACAAACGTTCCCTGTGTACATTCAAACGTCTGCTGGGTTCAGTAGAAGCAGGGGCACCAACGAGCAGGTACCAACAGACTTGTATACACACCCCCACAGCATACATGCTCACGAATATGACCGAGATAACAACACAAAGAAACCCCTGGCCCCTCAATGTCGCCGACGACGCTTGAAGCGCTTAAAACTAGCCAGAATGACTGTATTTTTGAAATGCTCTCTCGCACACGTGTGAAATCCAGATGTTGGTTTAGTTAATAGCCATCGATTCTCCATCGGCGTGGGCCCTCCGATTTTTTTTCGGGAAGATAGGCATATGGTTCAGGACCAGGGCTGTGCGGAACTCTTTTTCAAGACCTTGAGAAATTCAAGAGAAATGGTCAAAGAAACGCCGGAAACGGTAACGGAAGAGACCAAACAAATTTCGAGTTTTCTCATTCTCACGCTTCGCTTCTGCTCATTGCCCGCAGCTCGCAATCAATAACCAATAATTTCAGTCAATAAACTATTACTCATTCTAAATAAAGTCACTACGAGGCATCAACGATTTCGAAGTCTCGCTTCTGGAAATCCGAAAGAGCAATTTCTAAAAATACTCTTTATATGTAGCCGCCCTTCGAAATAATGTTCAGCAAGGATGTGCAGTAATCGCCGTTTGCCGACTGCAGTTTACTGGCCGCCTTGGGATTTGCCGTAGCCGTTTCACAAAACTTTATTTTTCGCTGCCGCTAACCTCTGCGAGAGCTTTGAGCATATAACTGTTAACAAGAAGTGGAAATGAAAAATAATGTCTACGAAATATTTGAAAAATTCGATTCTTGCAGCGTCGCCGCATTCTTGTCCCAGCCGGGACAGCCGCTGCCCCAGCTTCCAAGTCGGGGCAGTCAGGAGCGGTGCCCCTAACTGCCCTTGCCCCTGCCCTGGCAGCTCAGCATGCCGATTTCGCTGCCCTGCGTACCCCGCGACTGCCCAAACCCCGAGTTTCGCGCTGATGCATCCGGACCCTGGAAGACAGGCTGCACTTGAAAAACAAAAACTATCTCAATTTTTGTTGCTGTCATGGCGGTAAACAAGCGAAGAAGTGGAATCAAAACAAGAAGCTTCACGAAATCATTGAATCTCAGAGAAAAAGCTACATTCTTTCAAAAAGAAATCCTCAGAAGGCGTTCAGATTCCTGCCACGCCCAGTTCGCGTCAGCATTTCATAGGGTTCCAATCAGGGGTGTGCGGCAAAGGAATTTGAAACTTCGGCAAACGGCAACGGCAAACCCCAAAAATGACCGGCAAAACGGCAAAGTCTGTTTTGTGCTGTAATACACCAAAATTTGTTCAGTCATGTGATGTTCCATGCAATATCTGCGAGTTACTATGTGCCTGGCGTTTCACTAGCTCTTACAGGGGGAAAAATCCCATATATCGAAGCTACATGAAAGCCTCATATGATCAGAGAACGCCAGTAGCGCTGTTTTGTATGTGATCTGTATAGGAGTCGCTGTCAAGTTTGAAAATGCCGTTAGCCTATCCCTCGCCGGAGATAATTCTGTTGATTCCCCTCCCTCTAATCAAAGTTTCCGTACAAGTTTCTAAGGATCCAAGGTTTGGGCTTCTTTTTGAACAGTGCAAAGTGTGATTGATGTGCAAAGGGTTCACTCTGAAAGGGGCTTGCGGTCAGCACGACCCAGCCTTGTCAATCCGGGGGCGGGCAGCTAACTCAAAATTTTTATTCCTCTCACTTCGAACTACGATTAAATGGTTTCCCTTGTAAGGCTATAGGAAAGGCGTGAGACTCGCCTAGCTGAATGCAGAGCTCACAACAGAAGCAGCCTTTGAATTTCCATAGGAAATCAAGAGCTCCGAGGGACATGTTGATGGAGCACTCAAAACGAGAGGCATCTAGTGACAGTTTGAGTGGCACTACGCGCGCTCACGTCAACGCTGAAGCGCCGCGTGCAGAGCGTTTGGCCAGCCGGACAGCTTTTGGGCCCTTCCCTTTCTGTGGATAGAGCCTACAAGCCGGCACGAGGCACATTACAACAACAATATCGGCTAAAAGCGAGCAGTAAATCGCTCTAGACTGTCCCGAACTTGAATGTGGTGTGCTCGCAACACCCACTTCCCCTGTGGCTACAGTGGAAGTGGGGGGGGGGTTGTTGTACACCATGTTCGAGTTTCGGGCCGTATATTGGAAGCGGTTGCTCGTTTTGAGACGGTTTTCGACATTGTTGTAGCAATGGACCTTGAATCTTTTGATTTCTGGTCAAAAATTGAGTGCGGTTTCAATCGTTGCCTATAAAAAAATTTATTTTTTCTTCTTTACACCATTTCTTAACAAACTCAGCTCAGCCATGAGTCAACCCTTTGTATCAGCTAACGAGCTCTCCATCGGAAATATGATTGAACAACGCCTTTGGTGACCGCTGTGAACATTTTTCAATTTTAAAAAAGATGCAGAAAGCATTTGCATAATTGATAAATTTCCTGTCACAATTACGTGTTACCATCAGCTCACCAACCGACGATAAGCGGACTGATCTACACGAGTTCTCAACGGGTTCATATGTCTGAAAATGGCAGCTTTTACGCTACAACTTTGTATCATTCGGTTTTGTAATCTTGGTTCTTCGGTGTGCTTTTTGAAAAAGACTTTTCCTTGCCTTTTCGGCATTTTTAGGGGCCAAGAATTTGATGATCGAGAAAAGACATTCGGAGGCTCCCAACAACTTAGAACTTGAACGAACTCCTCTGATCACCTAGTCAAGATTTTTTCATCAGTTCATTTTTAGTCACTGTGACGTGCGCGAGAACTAAAGAAAATGAAAGAGATTTGTTTCTTTTGATAATAGTACTTATTTAAGACAGGATTCGTACTGTCGGAGAAAAAAATGGCTCTTATTTGGGTTTTGGTTGTCATAATACTGAGCTTCAGGCATCCTCTTCTAGTTCTGGATGATGTGAGGTTGAAAAATTTGCTTAACAATACGGGCGTTTTACCGGTTTGGATTTTGAAGGCAAAAACCGAGTCGAACTTAAGAGAACTGAGAGAAAGTCGGGAGACCTACAGTACCGAGCAAATTTCTTGCAAGGAAAGCGTTTTGCGACGCTTTTTTGAGCTCACAAAGCGCCGCAACGCCATAACTTCTTTCAAAGTAGTCCAATTTCAATTCTGAAGTCATTTTTAGATTGTCTCCATTTAGTCCTATACGATGGTGTTAGAAAATCATAGATCCAACTCCAGAAGTTTATCGAAAAATGAATATTTGTACCACAAAATCCCTCATTATGAACTGGTCAGATGGTCATGGTAGCAGAAATCTGTCCTGTTTTGATTTGTGGTCGATGTGAATCGTAGAAGGAAATACAGATTTTTCAAAGGAATAATGGAAATACAAGGGCTTTCTACTCGTACCATTACATTCTCCCGCATAGAGGAACACGAAAACTTCCTGAAAAACTCATTTCATCAATTTTGAAAGTAGTTATGGCGATGGGGCGCTTTGTGAGCTCAAAAAACGCCGAAAACTCCGTTTTTGCAAACAAAAACATGCGCGGTACTGTTGTGAAACTCTTCTGTCATTTGCGCTAGAGAAATCAATGTCTTTTACCGATTTAATGGATACAATTACACATTACATGAGCTGGAACTAGTAGCTGAAACTAGTCAAAATAATTATTTGTAGCAGCTTCGAATCGCTGACCAATACAGAAACTGCGGTGAGGGCAAATCTTAATAAACCAGTTTCACCGTTTATCAAACCTGCACGGCAAAGAATCACAAAAGTACGTTCAACTCATGCCCAGGTTTCAAGACAGCCAAACATGGAACCGCAAATCTTATAGTTTTAACGGATGTTTGCCGAAAATTTGCCGTTTTAGACGAAAATTTCGGCAAACCGCAACGGCAAACCCCAAAAATGGCCGGTGAACGGCAAACGGCAATCGGCAAACGGCAATTGCCGCACACCCCTGGTTCCAATCTCAGGCCCCCAAACTTAATCCAATCTCATCCGAGAGCTCAGATATTTGCTTGAACACACGAAGAGGTCGGATGTAATTTTCAGCGTCTCATGAAACCTTCGAAAATCCTTGCCTAGACCCTTTTATCATAGGGCGTGTTCCCTTAGTTTTTCCGTTTCCGGGCTCAAAAACTCGGAATCGGAAACGGAACAGTTCTGCGGAGCCCTGTTCGGGACGGCCGCCAGGCTGACTTGAGGGCTGGTTTTATTCATCCTAACGGGTTCTGAATGTAAAGATACAGTCATTTGTTACGATAAAGCCGTCTTTCGACCAGCTACGAAGAGAGCCTGAGTGACAAACTACTTCTTCTACGAGACAATTGGATAGCCTTCAAAACAGACCGGTATCACAGTTAGCTCCCGTTTCACGTACCTGAAAACAAGTCACACTCAGTAAAATTTGTCGACTTGAAATTTTGGATTTTGGAAGCTTCTTTACTTGGTCAGCTGTCCTGCGAACATTTTGCAGCGCTGATTATTCCTACACACACATTCTCCTCTATCGTGGAGGTAAGTTAGCGGGGCAGCGCTGGTTTAGGGAACTATTGAATTCTATTTAGGCCCCGGTCATTGTTGGCCAATTCTTGCTCTATCGGTACGCGTTGAGATAATGGAAAATGAAGCAAGAAAAACCGTGCTGCGGAAGTTGTGGCCAGTAGCTACCGGCCTGATCGAACAAGTACGCTCATATCGATCAGTGGAACAAAGAGCTACGGTGACCTTCTTCTAATTTTTTTCAAGGCAGTGTTCACGATAAAATGAATAGGCGTGTTGGCTGTTCATTATATTTAACTACTGATAATGATAGAGGACACTGTAGCTTGTTCTAGCCAGTGGAAGAGCTCAACATTTTCATCATCTTTAATAATCGTCCGTCAAAGTACAAATGTATGAAGATGATGTGAAAGTATACGGGGTCTATAACAAAGGGACTAAGGCACAGATCTCCCATGTTCTAACCCAGTCTATTGCCAACATGGTGGAGTGGGTAGAATCGTGGGAGATTCCTGTCAATCTCTTAAAAACCAAGGTTTTCCATCTTGGAAAGGACACTCCGAATAGTTACAAATTCAATGATTTTCAAATTAGCTGTTCTTCGGATGTTTGGGATCTTGGCGTGCGTCTAGATAGCAGTTTGACCTCTGGGAACCATATTGCTCTCACTGTGCGTAAAGCGTTTTCAGTATTGTTTGCAATTTTGAGAAATATCAAATGCAACGATTCTTCTGTGATAATAAGGTTATACAGGAATTATGTGGTGCCCATTTTGGAGTATGGGTCTCAGATTTAGAGTCCACTCTATAAAAAAGCTCAAGATAAAAAAAATAGAGATATAATAAAGATATCTATAAAAAAACTCAAGATAGAAAAGGTGCAACAAGCCTTAGCACGTGTGCTACTATATAGATGTACGCCTGACTCGGAATACCCGCTATCGATGCCTAGTTATAAAGAACGGTTGAAATTGTTTAAATTACAAAGCTTACTTTATCGTCGAGTGTTCAACGATATAGTTTTTTGTTTAAAGTTCTTCGAGGTGAACTGAGGTTGAGACCTAGCAAGTACTGGAATTTTAGGCCATGTAGAGAACGAACAAAGGTTGTTTCATTACAGTTCAATTGTTTTCGTGGATGTCATTACTCCAAACTACTCAATTCTCTTTTCTGTCGTCGAGCTAGATGGTTACAGATGTTATCGCATAACGTAATAGAGGCACCAAATGTTCCGATTTTTAGAAAGCGATTGAGTAAAGTTGATATTCTAGCAATACTTAACATTCCAGATTTCTAGTCCGAGAAAGTAGTTGATCTAGCGGGGACATGGTTTGGTTTATTCGTAAAATTTTGTCTCCTGAAGCTGATAGATGGTGAATGTGGAGCCGTATTAGTAATCATTTGAATTTCGCCCCGATTCAATTTGTTGCGCTTCACAATATTGAAGTTCCGACGAAGTTTCATGTAATGGTATTAGCTCTGGCGTGGTATCGTTTTCATGAAATATTCTTTCAAATCCAACAACGAAATGAATAACTGTGCAGGCTGCAAGCTGCTTGGCCCATCTACCAGTCCCATGAGGGGAGACTAGTAAAGCCATGTTCCGAAGTTCTGGTGGGCTCTTAATGTGTCATAGATGGCTGACACGGCCATTCCCAGCTTCGCTGGCTCGTACTAAGATCTCATTCTGCGAAACAAAATTTTTAGAAAAGAGTTAAACATCGCTTCTTAACGCAGTCATTGAGCTGTAACCATTTACTATCACATGATTCTGGCCATTTTCTTTTTTTTAACTCATAATTTTCAACTTTTTTGTTCTGCATTGTTTTTTTATAGTTCTAGATTCCAACATGTCACTCTCTATTTAAATGATTGCTCGATTACTGTCATAGCGCGTTCATATGAGCGCAATGAATTAATAAATAAAATAATTAAATAATCAGAAGCAATGAGCAGCCAGCACGCCCATCCACATCATCGCGAACACTGCCTTTAAAGGCAAGGTCCGGTCAAATTTCGACACTACCGAAATTCGAATTTTGACACTACCGGGATGTGAGCACATCATAATAGCCAACAAACATTTTTGCTCAATTTTGATCTCGGCCTCTCCCAGTGGCTTCTCGAATAGAGCGGTTTGTGTGTGAATGTTTCTCTGCCCGTTTATACCCAGCATTTGATGAGCGTGTGTTATCGTTCATTATCATGTTTGGTTCAAGCATGGTTACGGTAGCCCGACGTTCCAAATTACCGGTATGTGCATCATAATTCTGATCGATACGCACTATAGTTGTACAAGTTCGAAAAAAATGTCGAACGAACAAAAATCGAAAAATTTTCGTTCGAAAAAATTCCGAACGAACGAAAAATGAGAAAAATTCGTTCGAAAAAAATTCGAACGAACGAAATTTGAAAAAAATTTGTTCGACGAAATTTCGAACGAACGGAATTTGAAAAAATTTCGTTCGACGAAATTTCGGACGAACGAAAACGAACGAAAAAAATTTCGAAAAATCTTTCGAAAACTTTGTTCGTGTACAACTATAATACTGACCATAAAATTCGTTTCCGCACGTTATAAGGGTGCCGCAGTCCGAGGGAAGCTGCGGTGCACAACCGTCAGTTCCGACTTTTCAGTACTGAACGTAAGACGAAACCAACACGTTTTGACTCTTTATAACTTGCTGCAACGTCGTGTCAATGATTTCACCGCACTGCGACGTCAGTCGGCCGACACCGCAGTGCGGGCCGCACCGACGCCCCAGTCCTATCCTATAACGTGCCGGACGGCGTCGTCTGGCAGACTGTGAAAAGGGCTTAAAGGCAAGGTCCGGTCAGATTTTGACACCACCGAAATTCGGGTTAGATAGATTGGGCTGGTCTAGCTGGACACCGTCCAAAATGTTCATAAACTTTTGGCTGGAATAACTTGAAGAAGACCCTTTAACGCAGTTTTTGCATGTTCCTTCGGACTACCTGCACCATGAGCACAGATTCAGCGGAAAATCTCAGAATCGAAATTCAGCCCGGACCCTGTCTTTAAAGCGGACGTCGAAAAAACCGGAATGTAGGTATGGAGCTTCGGGAAGGATGGCCTATTCTCGTCACGGCTCCATGAATTTCTAAGTTTTTACTTCGATTTTGTTATATCTTCTCAACCGGTGGTGCTGTTTTCCTCCATTCTAGCCCAGGCAGACCCTCAACTGCTGACCCCTGGAGAAGAACGGTGTGTGAATGAAGTCACACCGCTCTCCACTTCCTTTATACCTCTACTCTTTATCAATTGTTTTCAACAATTTTGTTTACGAGAGCCATCCTTCCCGATGCTCCATACCTACATCCAAAAAACCGCCATGGCCGGTTGTGGCTGCCCCTGTCAATACTTACGAAAACCATAGACCACCCTGAAAGAACCCCCGCGATCGTTGACGGATAGAATCCCCTCGATTTCTCGCTGGGGTCGAGAGGATACGAGCATGGGGGTATGGCGAAACGATCGCGAGAATCTGCCAGTTTCAAATCGAGAGCGTACTGCGTTCGTTTATCGAATTATAATGCTCATACCGATCACTTGGACGTCGGGATACAGTAACCATTCTTGAACAAAACATGATAACGAACGATAACACACGCGGTGCTCTTTCGGAATAGACGACCCACTAAAGAATACAGTGAAATTGGCAATTCTTTGGGTTTGACCAACCGCTCGTTTGGTCACATCTAACAGCTCACTGTGTTTGAAAAAGACTAAATCAATCGACAGCTCTAGTGGGATGAACATTTCTCATAAAATTTCTCTAGTGGGTCGTCTATTCCGAAACAGTACCCACACGCTCATAACTTGCGGGGTATACAAGTGCAGAGGAGCGGTAACAAGAAAGAAAATCCACAACCGGGCAAGATAAAAACCACAGTAACCCTATAGATAAAGTTCATCTGTGTGGGAGAGCGGTCGTCCTTATCACGGCAGAGACAGTTACGAAGCAGCGACCTCTTCAGTACCTTGCTGAATGAAGTGATAAGGGTGGGTTACGGTGGTTTTTATCTTGCCCGGTTGTGGATTTTACTTTTTGTGGAGCGGTATGCATTCAGTCACACACCGCTCTATTCGAGAAGCCGCTGGGAAGTGGCTGAGGTGGTCGAAATTGTGCAAACATGTTTGTTAGCTAGTACGATGTGCTCATATCCAAGCCGACACTTGGAAATTTTTTAAAAGGGGGTTACTGTGGTCCTTAGTCCACTCATCGGTATGAGCGTGCTTGTGTTTATCGATGTTCCCGCTATGCTCCATTGCGGAACTGCGAGGAATCGAGCCCGGGGCTGTCGCGGAACGATCGTGAGTAACCGAAAACTGAAAAAAACGAAATCCCCAAGGCCAGCCACCTGGTCCATGCGTCAGACTAAATCGAAAACGGAAACCATATGCGCTGGTCAGCTAGTAGTTGCTAGCGTCACATTTAGGGCTTGAAGGCACAGTTCAACCTCAGAATCTTTATCCAGTTCATCTACTCAGTTTGAAGAGAATTCCACGCTGATCACAATTTGCTTCCAGAGTCGCTTGGAACCCACTTCAAACGGAGTTGTGGCCCCTCGAAAATTGTAAGTTTAGAGTAAACTCCAAATACCGTGCGGTACCGATTGCCACAAGGGCATGAAATGATGATAGCAGTTGCATTGCTATATCAGACCGACCGGCTCAAACTCTGAAATGAAAATTGCAGAGTATTTTATGGCTTTGTGGCAATCGGTATCGCACGGTATTTTTCGTCTAGTTAAATTTAGACGTGAGAATTCTGTGGACGAGTTGTCTCAGGCCTGTTTTTCCTCGTCGCTCGCAGCCATCGCACCGGAGCAGACCACACTACAAAGCTAGACCGATAACAAAAGGAAGACGGTAGATTTCGATCAAAATCCATGGCGCGTCTCGTCTCTCATAAGACCGTAACTCCTGAAGGGGGCGGAGCGATTGGGTGTTGATCAGGGGTGTTGCGTAATTACGGTTTGCGATCTACGATTTTACGATTTACGGTGTTTTTTTTGGTGTCGTAATTACGGTCTACGATTTACGATATGTTGGACTGTAAATCGTGATTTTTCGTAAATAAAAATACATGCAATGGAAGTAAATCAAAAGACATCTCCAACTAACCTACTCTAATCCCATATTGCGTATAGTAATGTTTTTGGTCAGGAGATGGGACCAACCCAGGCGTGTGATTACAACACTATCCCAATATCATTCTTTGAGGCGATTCTATCATTTTAACGCGGAACACACGGTTGGAGTTGGAGGCGCTGGATAACAGATCCGCGCTGCGCGCCGCGCACGTCTCTCTAGCTGCCGCCTAAGACGCAATGCAATCTGAAAGCAATTTTCACGAGGAACTTTGTTTTCGAGTTTTTCATGAAGATCAACTCCTGAATTCTATAACTATCGTCCGCAGCAAACGGACCTTCAGGAAAGGCGTGAGCGCTAGTTTGAACTCTCATCTCCGCCCTCTTTCTGAAACCGTCATCTCTCACAAATGCGAGCGTTTGGTGGGTCGCTGTCACTGTATTCCTCAACTATGGGGATTAAACTATGTACACAAAGCGGCGAAAATTAAAAAGTGTTTTTCTGCTTACGTTGCCTTAAAGGCAGTGTTCACGATAAAAAAATGTCTTTCAGTTTCACTAGGAATGGGTAGCGGAGGGGCAAAGTGTAACGTTGACGTCGAAATACCGCATCAAAACGAGCCAGGAATAGCCCCAGGAGAGCACGAAGTTGCCACTTCGAGCGCAAGGCAAACCTCAAAAGTGCAACACACGCCCACCGACGTGAACAAACGAATGCTCGAGATCGTGAGATGAGCGACGATTTTGATGAATTAGCCCCGTTCTTCCCTTCATTCTCAGCTTCTCTCTTTACTCAGGTCAGCTCGCATAGATCGGCTGCAAAAGACGGAAGTTACAAGCCTCGGAAAACTCGTCCACCATGTTTCCTCAGCTCAATCTTCGAGGGACCATAACTCCGTTCCCAGAAGGTCTTTTGCAATATCAGAGACATCATTGGAATCAGCATGGGGCCGTTCTCAAGATAGGCGGAAAAACAGAAAAACGATTTTCATCGTGAACACTGCCTTTAAATCATCTACAGTGTTATCTTTCATCATAGAAAAAATATTTTCAGTGGTTATTAACATTATTTGCAGTTTACAATTTACGATTTACGGTTTACGATTAACGGTGGTTTTGTCGTAATTACGTTTTACGATTTACGAATTTGAAATTTCATTTACGCACACCCCTGGTGCTAATTTGGGGGGCGGAGGGAATGGGTCCTCGATATTCGGAAGAGTTCAGATTTGGCGTTCTGCAGGGGTGCTACACACATTGGATGGACCAAATTAGCAATCTTTACCCACGAGCCTGAACTGTGCCTTTGAAGGCACAGGACACCCAAAAAATTTAATTTCAGATTTCATGTCTTTTGTCTTGGAGAGAGTCACTCACTGATCGCAGTGATATCTCTGGAATCGTCTAAGAACCCCATTGAGCAGAGTTATGGCTCCCTAAAAATGCCTATTTTTTGAGGGTGAAAAATTGGTGGACGAGATGTCTCAGGCCTGTATTTCCCTTCATTCGCAATCGTTGCGCGAGAGCGAGCCAGGATAAGGTGACGAGTGCGAGTATGGAGCTCCGGGGATTCGTTCAGCTCCTAAACAGATCATACGTATCTCTCAAACGTGTTCAGACAGGTGATTGCAGGTAACATGTTTTGCCACCTCGACAGGTATGTTTTAGCGTTAGGAGCCGATCGAACCCCGAAGCTCTATACCGCTGTTCTAAGGAGACAATCCAGCAATGAACTGAAGAACGACGACTTATTGGAATTCATCCATCCATCGAGCAGCTATCGAGTTCGAAAATATGTTAGTGGGTCGGGCCTGTGGTGGTGAGCGAAGGGGGTCGGGCCTGTGGTGGTCGCTTATATCTCGCTTATTTGGAGGATTTGAGATCTCGCACTTGGAACGTGTTACACAGAAGGGGTCTTCTACACCATTACTCAGGTGCCCAGGACGACGGCAGGCGAACCTCTATGCCGAAAACGACGGCCGGCGCCCCACATTTCAAGGGTGCCGGCCAGCGGCGAACCATGCTGCATGCGACGCACACGCAGCGCGGATATTGGCTCTCCTGCGAACCACAAAACACGCCACGCCATCTTCAATTCGGCCGGTTAATAAAGACAACTGATAATGCTCACGACTGATCACGTCGTTACGTGGTTATCACGTGCACAGCCGGTATAAAAGGCGACTCATCTCCACGGCTGGGGGGGGGGGAGGCGGTTTTCGCCGTGATCCGCGGGGAGGGTGGTTCCTCACCGCAGGCTGCGGTGGACCGAGGCGGGGCGCATCTCCGCCGTGGGGCCGTGGTGACATGCTTGAGGTAAACAATAATACAAATAATGATCGCGGGCCATCTGGTAAAGGTCGGCGGGCCGTCCACATACGGCTGGCCGGCGAACCAAATGCGGGCGGCCGGAGGACGGAGACCGCGGGCCAGCTGGGAAAGGTTCGCCGGCCATCGTCCTGAGACAAGCACGCTCATGCCGATCATTTTTTTCTGCAGGGCTACCGTAACTCTCCTTTAAAATCTTTCCAAGTGTCAGCATGGTTATGAGCACATCCAACAAACATGTTTGCACAATTTCGACCTCCTCAGCCACTCCCCAGTGGCTTCTCGAGGAGAGCGGTGTGTGAATGAATGCATACCGCTCCTCCGCTCTTTTATACCCCGCATGTTATGAGCGTGTTTTTACATTCGTTATCATGTTTTGTTCAAGAATCGTTACGGTAGCCCTGCGGAAAAGTGATCGTCATGGGCGTGCTTTTCGTCCTGAGTACCTGAGTACATGAAAATCTCAAAATTCATATCTGAGGGTGTACTGTGCCTTTAAGGCCTCGGTCATAGTTGGCCGATCGGCGTAACAAATTATCATGAAAGACATGAATGAAGTGAAAGGAAAAAACATCACATGTGGCTGACACGACCCATGTTTACATGATTTTAGATAAGAAATGAGTTATATCCATGATTTCGTTCCACATAATTCGTACATATTGACCGCGTCAGCCACACCTGGCCACACCAGGTGTTCTTTGCAACCTCCACCGTCCATGCTTTTCATACGTATCGACCGGGTTGGCCACGGCGTTTTTTCAACCAACTCTGACAGGAGCCTGATAGCTCGGTCGATGTTGTCTTCCTGAAAGAATCACTCAAAAGAAATTTAGACCGACCGGGCATTGACGAACACTAGAAAAAAACCACACTTCGACTTACAGAGTAGGAGCATTTTCAGAGCTTCCAGACTTTAACACGATTGCAGCTTCTATCACTGACCACTCGAAGCTAAACACATACTATGAGCATCATTGTGCTCCATTCATTGTTAGTCGATCGGCCGTTTCGCCAACCGATAGGAGCGTGCATTAAGCATTTAAAGGCAGCATACACGCTCGTAAACGTTGAGGTATCAACGTAAACCTAACCGTACGGCTTGCATCGCAACGCTCACGCATTTGGAAGCACCAGAAACGAATCCTAACCACTTTACATCAGTGATAGCCGAGTCCTACTCCTGTAATTGCCCACCCCAGCTTTATTTCGCCTCCACCAACCGGGAACACATTGAATCACCGAACTTGAGAGAGCAAACTCTGACAATAGATGGCGAATCGCTTCGGTGGGCGCGGCCTAAAACGCCCATCTTATCATCATGGCGAAAACTTCACCGATTTCGCCTAATTTAGCTAATCGCCTTTTCGTGTTGGCGAGTTGGTGAAGTTTAAGCGAGGTAAGCGTGGAGCGAGGCGAAGCCGGTGAAGTTTTCGCCCCGATTCGCCACGGGATCGCTTCGGCAGCGAGGTTGCTGATTTTTGGACTCGGCGAAAATCGCCCTACTTGGAAAAGGCGATTTCAAATTCCGCGCCACGTCAGTGGTGGGCGCGAATTTCGAAATGCACATGCATTCGCGCAGTTTGCGAGATTCTTGGCCGCAGCTGATTTTCTTGTATCGACTCATCAAATGCGTCCATCTTCTCACGTCTTCCTTGTTCATTTTTCTTGCTCTTCGTGGCACCACTTCCTAATTTCGCCCTCCCCCCACGCCGCTGCCAGAGCACCTCGAGCTGGACTTCCGCCCGTCAGTAGACTTCTATTTTACCAAATTTCACGGTGAGCTATTTCTTATTTTAGACTTTGGTTTTATTTCAATAGTTTAAACTAAGTTTAACTGTATATGATCTTTGTAGTTCCAAATGCGAGTTTGACATACAGAAACTGTTCATGTACTGGCGGTGTCATGAACTGGGTCAAAGAAGAGCTAGAAGTCCAGTAATCAGCATATGTCGTCGGTGTCGTTTTTGTGGGAAGCCGCAACATCTACGGGACACAACCGTTAACGTGTTTGTGATAAATATCGATCTAGTGATGGTGTTCTGCCTTGCTGCCTCGTGGCTTCCGACAAAAGTGGCACGGCCTAATCAAACGGTTGCTGTTGGAGTTGTACAGGCGTGTAGTTCGTCCGAATGAGACTGTCCGCCCAAGCTGCCATCTCGAAGACATTCTACGGATTCGTAAATCGGGTATCAGGATCATTAGACGAATAGTGAATAACATCTAAGCCAGTTGTTTACAGTCGTGGAAAGGTTCGTCCAAAAAATACCTTAGCGATGGGCGCTTGACACGCACGTCGACCGCGTGGGCGGACAGTCCTATTCGGATATACTTTACTCGGCAACGTATTTCCGAGCAGCATCTTCGCGGGTAACGCGGCGCTGTCGCGTGGCGGCGTCGCAGCAGTACTGAGCCAGGTCCTGCATTCTAACGCGTTGGACCGCGTAACTCGCGAAGACGCACTGTTTGAAATCCCAAGCGCGCCATATGATTTTTCATATGCAAATCTACACGTTAAAGTCTACATCATATTCATCTATCATGACAATGGTGACTATTCACAGTTATCACTCTCATCCGATGATATGCGAGAATTATCATTGATTTTTAAGCTGAAATACCCCTTGTTTTCAACTATTCTGGATACTTGCCTTGTAGTTTACAAGCCTAGCATGTCGCACTTCGCGCCCAACCCCATTAAATCTTTTTCAACTTAATCGGCGCAAATGAAAAAGTTATGCGGAGGAATAGTATCTCACAAAATCATATTTTAGGGTATTCAGTGGTATATAGCACGAGGCACGATTGGTATTATTATAGTACATTAGTAGAAATGAGGTGCATGGTGATGCTATGTGGCGATGAATCCTCTGTTTGGACCACCCGCTTTTCGTGCCGCCGCCTCGCTGCTACTAGGGTGCTCCTGATGGGAGTAGCTGCTTACTTTATGTGACTGTGGTATGTCGAGGTGCGAGCGGTTAAAAGGTCTTTTTGATTGTATCGCGGTCCTTACTGGCGGTTGGAGCCACCACTAGTCTCAACTACTCCATGTCCACCCATGATACCTACCTCACCAAGAACTATCATACAGTGTGCCTGTTGGACCTACCCTGATGCGCTTTCGCATTCGAATGCTGTATCTCTTGTAATAGATGTTTCGCTTCATCAGAATCATCAGAGCGTTTTCTGTGCCTTATTTTGAATCGGCGTATCTCTCAAAAACAGTATCTTTTCTATGATCAGAACAATAGCACAATTAAAATTCTCGACTCACAAATGTGTTCGGTTTCTTTCAGCCCGGAGATTGTCTGGTTTGGATTTGTTTTGTTGCACTTCCTCCACTTCCTCTTTTTCTCTTTGTGTTATGAGCAGTTTTATTTCTCACGTGTGAGCCCAGGTTCTCAATTCTCAGGTGTTTTGTAGCACGTCAACTTTGACGTATAAATAAACAATACACAATAAACAATACATCATATTTGGTTTCAACATCTAAACTAACTCACTTGGAATAAGGCATTTTCCCTTGGCCTATGGAATCCCAAGGATAGAACAGTGCCGTTCTTCTGACGTGCCCTCCTCTCTTACTGTTTGAAAGGGTAAGCAACACTGGATCAAGATAGATAACTGTGAATGTTCTGTTTTTCGTTAATTCTCTATTCTCTCGAAACAAGGTTCACACCCACGCCGCTTTGCGGCGTACTTGCAGGCGTGTATAACTTCGCATAGAATAATCGAATTATTGCCAAATGAAAACCTAGTTATTATCGTTCCTTGAAACCTAGTCTGGTCTCACAGACTGCCCCCAGCGCGTAGCGCACTCACTCTTGGATCACGCACATTCCTCATGGCACTTGGCGGGGTCCCCAGGTCGGTCCCACACACTTTTGACGGCGCTTGGCGCACTTACAGTTGGGTCCCGCACATTCTGCGGTCAACGGTCAGCTCTTAGCCACTTATTATTATGTACGATATCTCTTAAAGCTGGCCGGTTTTTGCCAATTTTCGTGAATGATCTCAGCCGAACTCAGATATTCGCTTGAACACAAAAGGTGGGATGAAGTTTTCAGCGTCTCATGAACTTTCAAAAACCCTTGCCTAGACCCTTTATCATAGAACGTGATGCACTAATTTATATCGTTTCCGGGCCCAAAACTCGGAAACGGAAGCGGAACGAAATAACCCGAAAAACACCGGAAGTACGGAAACGGAGCTGTTTCACAGAGCCTTGCTTATCGCCTTTTCGTGTTAGCGAGCTGGTGAAGTTTGAGCGAGGTAAGCGTGGAGCGAGGCGAACCTGGTGTAGTTTTCGCCTCAATTCGCCTTGCTTGCCGAGGAGATATAAAAATTTTCATTCGTGGAGAGTTCTCCATTTCGAAGACGATCCGTAGCAAGCGGTAGTGCTGCATGCTTTTTTCCTCATCTCTGGCTGAACATTCCGTGGACGACAGGTAGATCCGCTCACGCTTAGTCAATGTCGCCAGGTCCCTGATGAGAGCGCGTCAAAATTATGACATGGCTTCGGTAGGCACACTCCATCCTTATCGGAGCAAAACTCCTCTCAGCAATTGCGGACACCCGCTGTGGCAACATGCTGATGATGATAATCTTGCTGGGGCCATCAGGTCCCGGCATGATCATTCCTTGTCTCAGGCATGATTATCATAGTGCTGCGTGCTGTAACAGCGGATATCCGTAACTGCAAATTCGGAATTTAAGATCCTGAAATGCCATAATTTTCTAATTAAATTTTATGATCTTGAATATTTAGTGACGTCACGCAGTGAGGCAGCTACATCTTTATGCGAGTCGCGACTCGCAGATCTCTGAATGCTTCCTTTTTGAACGATTGTGATTTTTTCCGTCGGTTTGGTTGGTGCAGACAATGTCCACACAGTAAGTAATTTGAGGGCAAACCCTTAAGTTTGTATTATGCTTATGAAATGCTTCCTTAAAGACACAGTGTCCACGATAAAAATCGTTGCCTATTTTTGGCTAAAAATCGAAGGTTTGATGCCGGAATGTGCCCTTGATGAAGAAAAACCGGCGTCGCTCCTCGAGGGGGAACCTCGCTGTTGGAAGAGTTGCGCGGTAAATTGTTAATGCGCTGCAATGCTAATATTATGCGCGCTCGCGCTCTAATGCAAATAGAGATGTGGAGAAGCCGAACCGTTGAGGTGGACCAAACTCCTCCATGGAAAACTCTACCGCGAGCTGAAAGGACTAGCGAGCGATTTGACTCGACTTCCTCAGGCGATTTTCAGAGCAGATTAGGGCTCTTTCGGGCCTGTTCTTGTTCGTTGTAGTGTTCCTGTATCCCATCCCGGCCATTCGATTTCCGGCAGAAAACGGGGGTGCGTTCCAAGAAGATTTCCGTGGGAGTAAACTGGGTCTGATAAGATATAACGAATGATAATCTAACAGATAGGCTCATTTCATGCGGTCTATCAATCTATCATTGGCCGGCTCTTAACAAGTTCATTTTTCCTTCCGTGGAAATCTTCTTGGAACGCACCCCAGATCAAATTCATCGTAGGCACTGCCTATGACACGTCCACTACTCGACTTCCTCAGGCGATTCTCGGCCCCGAGCCGCCTGACAGTTGGGCTCGTTCTCCCAATCTCCGGGCCACTGCTGTTGCTGTTTGGGCCAACCGGAGTAGCCCGGACAGTAACAGCAGTGGCTCGGACAGCAACAGGAGCCGACTCGCGGATCGGGAACAGCAGACGAACTGTCAGGCGGCTTTGGGCCGATAATCGCCTGAGTCAGTTCTAACCTGTGCATTCAGGCCGCTGTAATTCTGCTGATTCCTTCTGGTCAAAATTAATATGGGTAGGTGGGGTTATTGTGTAGACAACGCTAAATATGGATCCAGCAGTTGTGAAAGGTGAAGTACGTTTTCCAGTAGACTTTACAAAATCTTCGTTCATTTATTCTCTTGTAGGCTCGATCATCGACTAACCTAAGATTATTTTTTGGTTTTTAGCGTGTTCGAACGATGATGATGGTGTCTTGGATAACTCTTACGCCGGTAACCAATTCTGACATTGAGTGGAACATTTGAGTCGGACATAACTTACGCTGGCAATGTGATGGTATGAAGCAGATCGGGTACTAAATTACAATTTTGTTTGGTTTGTAGTTATTGTAAGCCATGAATACACGTGTTACTATACGGCTACTAACATAGGGAAAAAGGGCGAAATGGGTAAAGTTGGTAACAAATCGTCTCTCGCCTAGAACTTGCTTTAAAGGCACAGAACACCCAGGAGAATACTTTTTAGTTTCCATGCTTATCCTGGAGAGTCACACGCTGATCACAGTGGTTTCCTTCAAAGTCACAGTACACCCTCAGATATGAATGTTGAGATTTCCCTGTAATTGTGTAGTAGACCCCTTCGGTATAAGACGTGCCAAGGACGAGATCTCAATTCTTCCAAATAAGCGAGATGTAAGCGACCACCACGGACTATACTTAGTATCCGAATCACTCCTTTTCGGATATCCGACCGGATATCCGAGATTCGGATAATCCGATATCCGAAAATTTGAAAAACGCATTATATGTATGAATCAAACCAATATCCGGGAAATTCAAAATCGGCATTATCTGAATCGAACCATTATCCGAAAAATTATCTTCGGATAACAAGTATACCACACACCCTATCCCCTTCTTTCACCATCACGGCCCATACCCCCTTCCTGGCTTTCGAACTCGATAGCGGCTAGATGGACGGATGAATTTCAACCGCGGTATCGTTCTTCACTCCCTTGCCGGTCTGTCTCCTCATTCTGGCTTGCTATTGCACATCGGCTGAGAAGGAAGAGAAATACAGGCCTAATACAACTCTTCCTCGAAATTCCCGCCCTCAAAGTAATGTCGGCTTCAAGGAGCCATAACTCCGCTTGTAAGGGGCCTTGAGCGATTTTAGAGGCACCTTTGTGTTCAGCGTGTGCTTCTCTCCAAGATAAGCATGGAATAAAATTTTTTTTCTTGGGTGTCCTGTGCCTTTGAAGTCCTCCAATCCAAATTTTGAAAAAAAATTCTCTTCAGCGCTCCATTTTTTTGTACTATGAATGGTAGAAGTTGAAGCTCGTCCGTTGAACCTTTCATTGACCACGTTTCGGGCATGGGCCGTCGTCAGGCCAACTGAAATATTTCGTTGCTGAGTAAATTCTCTGCGCCATTGTTCAAGCTGCTAGATACGATGGTGACACTGCGCTCCACCGAAGCTTTCTTTCCCTTCTAAGAGCACTCTCAATACCTGCAAGAAAGCAGGACCAAACTGCAACGTGAGGTCACTTTTCGCAGTATAAGCCTCTCATTCATTTCAACTCTGGCTTTCATGCGCACGTTGAATATTTTCCCAGTAGGGAAGGGGCACCAGAGGATCGCAGTGTCACTAGCGAATCAAGCTGCGGATCAGATGTTGCAGTAAACACACTCCAGTAGAGAAAATACCGAGAGTTAACGAGGATCAACTCCGACGTATTGACATTGAATGAAACCGCAGAACATCTGCATTTTGAGGGTATGTTTGGGCAAAAACGGCTAGGAACGAGTACGAAACAGCTCTGCTGGACTCAATCTTGAGTGATTCGCTCGCTTCCCGCCCTCTACGTTCAAATGCTACCGATCAAAGTAAACAACTGAAAATTGAATTTAAAAGAACGATATATAATTAAAACATTATGAATCGTTAAACAGACAACTTTCTTTTCTTGATGATCGACCGCTCTCTTGAAGCTGATTTTTCAGTTGTTTGCTTCTTTCGGTAGCCGTTGAGAGGAGGGGCGGGGCGCGAGCGAATTACTCAAGATTCAGGCCGTACCCGGTTCCTGCATTGGGCCCCAGCACTTCCGATTTTCGTTAGAACTTGGAAAACTGTTTTTGTTGTAAACACTGCCTTTAACACTTGGTCTGCGTCTGCGATTCACAGTGGCTACTCTCACAAAAAGTGAGGTTTCCTGTCCAGAACACAATGCCCTAGTTGTTCAGGGGTGCGTTCCAAGAACGTTCCCATGGCAAACGGCTTCCATGGAAACGTAGGCTCGGCGGCATGGGAGCAATTTTCAGCTATAATTAGCATCCATGGAAAGCAAATTTGTCCATGGAAAGGTTGCTTGTCCTCCCACGACGTCGTGGGAACGTTCTTGGAACGCACCTCTGGGGCTACTTGACTAGTATCGCTCGAAAAAAAGCCCCATTTACAGGAGCTGATTGGTGCCTTCTATTTTCCGGTGGCTAATGTCTAACCCTGGCACGCTATCCGTCCTCTCCCTCAATTTGATGGATAGTGACATTGTTGCGACACCCGACATTAGTCCGAGTAGCTAGAAAGGAACGGCAGGCGAGGAGCTGGAGGCTGAGGGTGATGGCTGACTGTTTTTGTATCGAGCGGCCCCGACGATTCGCCTCCTTCGATCCCGAATTATTGGAGTAATGAACGGTAAAAAGGGTCGGCTATTGTTGCGCGAGCTACTGTCTTAGACTCAGGCGACGAACGTGAATGATTACTGTAACAGTTTGAAATTCTTTACCTCGCCGACTCACTATCGTTCTTTGCTCAGCTGCTAAAGATTTTCGCCCAGATCTAAACCACTGACTCGCTCTACAAAACTCACCATTTTCTGTTCTTCGCTCAATTCCTTGGTGGCGAAGAACTCAAAATTGCGCAAGTTCCTTGCATGCGTCACAGTTCATGTCTCATGGCCGTTTTCGATGTATGGTTCCCGTTTTCATTGTAGTCTGACCCATGGACGAGGCGGCTGGCCGTACGGTGTTGGCGTCCTTACTGGAGAATGGTGTTTCGACTCGCGCGGGGTGATCCACCGTCGCAGCCCCGTACATTCATCAGACTAAAATGATTGCGCGAACTCTAAATTATCACTGCTGCCTTTTGCTCTCAAAACGCGTATTGTGCATTACCTAGCGCACTTTCATTTTTTGCTATGTTCGATATGTCTCTACCTTTTCTGGAGATTTCTCTACGCTTACATGTACTATAATTTATTTTGTTACATTAGTTGTTGGATATGAGACGTGCCATAAATATGTATTAACAAATTGGTGTGATGTTTGAGGTGATTATAGAACGTGAGTTCTATACTCGCCATTGTAATTGGCTTGTAATAGACCAATAGGCGAAAATTCGGGGCGAAAAGATGAAAAATTAGGGCGAATTCGCCACTGAAGGGCGGGGCGTTGATTCCGGCAAGAATCGCCCTCATTTCTCACCAGCTCGGGCAATGGAAATGGCTAAAATTCCGCCAATACGCGAAGAATTAAGGCGATTCTAGATTGAAGAAGGGCGATCTTTGCGAGCGGAGGGGCGGGGCGTTGATTTTGGCGAGAATCGCCCTCAATTCTCACCAGCTCGGGTAACGGAAATGGCTAGAAGTTCACCAGTACGTGAAGGATTAGGGCGATTCTAGAATTAAGGAAGGCGACTTTCGCCAAAGTCGACTCTAGGCGAGTGTTTTGGCTACAATCGCCCCCAACTTTCACCAGCGGAGGCTAAACCACCACCCATATGGTGAATTTTTAGTCCACATTTTGGTCGAATCGCTGACTTGTTCGTCGGCGATTCCCAGTTTAGTCTGAGGCTAATCGCCAACGAATGTCGGAGAACGATCAACAAAAGAAATAGCACAGCCAAGTGGTAGAGAACGCGATAGATCGCCTGATTTGATTGAGAGATCATCTTTTCGCGTAGTGGCCAATTGCTCCACTCTCTTCTCAGATATTTTTGGGGAAGTTCCCGAGGACAATAGACCTGGTTTGGTCGTTATGACTCTGGCGCTATACACAACGAATGACGTTAGAAACAGCCGACTCGGGGGGAGAACAAGGGAAGTTCGCTTCACGGCTGTTCCCATGGCCTCCCCCTGAGCATGGTGAACGCGAAAACAAAGCCGCAGCGTACACGATGATGCAGGCAGGCTAGTCGCGAGGTGCTCTCGCACTTTGCAAGTTGAGGGGGGAGATCTGCCACTCAAGGACTGTGTAAGGTATCTCCTTCCGGATTTCAGAGTAGATAACAAGCTTCTCTATAACCTTTCGTCAGAGGTGAATATTTTTGGACCCAGTCAAGAATTTCAGGAACAGGAGACTGTTGAAAACAGCTAGCTCTAGCAAGCTTATCATTTATCAATCATTGAACCATGGGAAGACATGCAGTCGTGAGGTTTCGGGAAGACCTGCAGTCGGGAGAACAAGAGAACTCCTGCAGTGGAAACCTGCCCTATTACTCTGCTGTCGAGAGGTCCCCTTGGCCTTTCCCCCGATTCGGGGGAAAGTTCCTCTAGGGAAGTTCTGCTGTCGTTCTCGGGAACTTCCCCACGAATATCTGAGTTGATTCAGTGCCGATAACACTGAACAATTTTGGGGACAGAGAACGGATTTTCGATCACTTTTCTCGACTTTTCTCAGCACAAAAGTTGTTGAGAGCTCAAGGCTTTTCATACCCTGTTAGAAACACTGGAGCAAATTTTGTATGCTGCCTTTGAAACGGGGGGGGGGACAGCGTTTCACTGAAAATAGGCCATCCAGCGTAGCTCTTGGGGGATTTCCTATATCATCGCTTGTACAAGCCGATCGATATATAACACTGGTCATATTTTTTCGTTTTGGGCGAAAAGGACGCAAAAACGCGTTTTTTGTGCCCTTTTCTCATAACTCTGTTCGAATTGGTCCATTCGGGAATCTGAGGAGATATCTGGTTTCAGCATTGAGATCTCATTCTTTTGAGCCCTCACATTTCTTACTCTGCAGCAAAGCATATAGACATGACACAATCAATCGAGTGCGCGAAACGCGAAGGCGGAGTTGAAGTGAATGTGTTTTTATCACCATTGTGTCAATTCTAGTGAAACATTTCTGAAAGTTGGGCTCCGCAGAAAAGGTCAAGGATTTGGCATTGCTCTAAAATGTCGTGAAATTGTTCCATTAGATTTGGCTATGAAACTGATTTTCTAAATGTAGTGAAATTGTTGAATCGATTTGGCTGTTGTTGGTATATGCAGACAACATAATCATTAAATGTAGTGAAATTGTTGCAAACGGATTTGGCAGGAGCTCTATGAATTATCACAGTCAAATCACGCGACAGAAGGTCCTCTGGCGAGCAAATAAAGACAAAAACAAAAAAAACTACTTCTTAATTACTGCTGAGCGAAATGTCGCCTTATGGGCTAGAAATATGGTTTTCGAATGCTAATCTGCCTTTTCAGTGTAGCTCCCACTAAGGTTCCAGACCTTCCCTCACCGATTAGATAAAAATCATGAAAATGAATTCTAACACAATTTATTAGCTACTGACGCTATGTCTTCGTGTCCTCAACGCTTTCACGGTTCACATTGTATGGAAACGTTTTTGCTGCTAGGTTTATTCCTGTTCTCATTCGATTCAATATGCGCTCCAAGGAAAACCCCTTCTGACGCGTGATTTGACTGTGATAATTGATAGAGCTCCTGCCAAATCCGTTTGCAACAATTTCACTACATTTAATGATTATGTTATCTGCATATACCAACAACAGCCAAATCGATTCAACAATTTCACTACTTTTAGAAAATCAGTTTGATAGCCAAATCTAATGGAACAATTTCACGACATTTTAGAGCAATGCCAAATCCTTGACCTTTTCTGTGGAGCCCAACTTTCAGAAATTTCACAACTTTTTCCAAGGGTTTCCCTTCTACAATTTCGTCAAGCTCTGAGAGTCAAGTTGTTTTTTTTGAAAACATAGTGGTAGAAATGATGAAACAACCCGCTCCGCTGCTAAGACTGCAAGATATGTAATAGTTGCAACGCGGCTTCCTACAAATAAGATAGCATTCATTTCCGAGCTACTCGCAGTCGTATTATCACTATCGTAGATGCGAAGCGGTTGTTTTTCGAAAAAAAGCAACTATCAAAATGAAGAAATCATTCTCAAAACCGCACCATTCCTATGATAGTGAAGCTCAACCCTGCAAGTAGCGGGGAAATAGATACTTTTCGAATTTAAAAGTCGAAAAAAATGGAGAAATGAGCTTTGAAATGACCCAATTGTACAGGGTCTAGGCACTCTCCTAAACGGGGGGGGCACCCACCATTCAAGACAGAAATGGAATGAACCGTCAATTGGTGAGGCTACCAGTCGAAGAATTTCCATAGAGCCCTCATAAAAACAATGATTGATAGCGCAGTAACAGGCATCTTTTATCAGAGTTTTTCATCATTTCTATGAGTAAATCTTGGGTAGCCCCACCACGTCTAGGATAGACCCAAGGCCAGCCGCTCTAGCCAACGTCACCGGTTCATGCTGATGTGGCTCGTCTGCGCCGGCCCATATGTCTGATTCGGAACAAGAACGATAGTTAAGTGCGCCAGAAGAGGGCTACCTTAATCTTAGGAATGATGTTATTCGGCTCTCGTAAACAATTTTGATGATACCCAATTGATCAAGGGTAAAGTATAAGAGAAGTGAAGAGCGGTGTGTCTTGATTCACACACCGTCCTTCTCCAAGGGTGCGTTCCAAGAAGATTTCCATGGAAGGAAAATGGGTCTGATAAGATATAACGAATGATAATCTAACAGATAGGCTCATTTCATGCGGTCTCTCAATCTATCGTTGGTCGGCTCTTATCAGATTCATTTTTCCTCCCGTGGAAATCTTCTTGGAACGCACCCCAGAGGTCAGCAGTTGAGAATCTGCCTGGACCTGGACTACAAAGCAGGAAAACAGCACTACCGGTGGTGAAGATGTAGCAAATTCGGAGTCAGAACTTAGAAAATTTTAGAGCCAACTCGAGTGAGATTACGGTAGCCCTGTTCTGGCTCACTTAACTTTCGTTATTGTTGATTCGGAGGCATGGCTTGCATATGGTGTCCTGGACATTAAACTGAGATCATGCGCACGTCGCTTGATGTCCTGCACACTCCTACTAAAGCCCTACACACATTCCATGACGTGCTGCTCATCCTTACAGGGTTCCTGCACAAGCTTCATAATGTCCTGCACACTTTTACTGAGGTCCTGTACACATTCCATGACGTCCTTCTCATCCCTAGTGGGGTTCTGCGCACGTTCCATGATGACCTGCGCACCCCTACTGGGGTCCTGCGCAAGTTTCTTGATGTCCTGCACACTCCTTCTGAGGTCCTGCACACAATATACGACGTCCTGCACACCCCTTCTGGGGTCCTGCCCAGGTCCCATGATGTCCTGCACACTCCTAAGGTCCTGCACACGTTCCATGATATTCTGCGCACTCCTACTGAGGTCCTGCACACATTCTACGACGTCCTGAGCACCCCTAATGGGGTCCTGCACAGGTCTCATAATGTCCTGCACACTCCTACTGAGGTCCTGCACACCTTCTACGACGTCCTGCACACCCCTAAGGGGGTCCTACACAGGTCTCATAATGTCCTGCACACTCCTAATGAGGTCCTGCACACATTCTACGACGTCCTGCACACCCCTACCGGGGTCCTGCACAGGTCCCATGATGTCCTGCACACTCCTGCTAAGGTCCTGCACACGGTCCATGATGTCCTGCACACTCCTACTAAGGTCCTGCACACATTCTTCGACGTCCTGCTCACCCCTACTGGTGTCCTGCACAGGTTCCATGATGTCCTGCACACTCCTACTGAGGTCCTGCACAGGTCCAATGATGTACTGCACACTCCCACTAAGGTCTAGCACACGTTCCATGATGTCCTGCACACTCCTACTGAGGTCCTGCACAGGTCCCATAATGTCCTGCACACTCCTACTGAGGTCCTGCACAGGTCCCATGATGTCCTGCACACTCCTACTGTGGTCCTTCACAGGTCCCATGATGTCCTGCACACTCCTACTAAGGTCTTGCATACGTTCCATGATGTCCTGCACACTCCTACTAAGGTCTTACACACGTTCCATGATGTCCTGCACACCCTTACTGAGGTCTTGCACACATTCTACGACGTTCTGCGCACCCCTACTGGGGTCCTGCACACGTCCCATGATGTCCTGCCCACTCCTACTACGGTCCTGCACACGTTCCATGGTGTCCTGCACACTCCTACTGAGGTCTTACACACGTTCCATGATGTCCTGCACACTCCTACTGAGGTCTTGCACACATTCTACGACGTCCTGCACACCCCTACTGGGGTCCTGTACACGTCCCATGATGTCCTGCCTACTCCTACTACGGTCCTGCACACGTTCCATGGTGTCCTGCACACTCCTACTGAGGACCTGCACAGGTCCCATGATGTCCTGCACACTCCTACTGAGGTCTTGCACACATTCTACGACGTCCTGCACACCCCTACTGGGGTCCTGCACACGTCCCATGATGTCCTGCTCACTCCTACTACGGTCCTGCACACGTTCGATGATGTCCTGCATACTCCTACTGAGGCCCTGTTTACATTCTACGGCGTCCTGCACACCCCTACTGAGGTCTCACATAGTCAACCGACACTTCAGCACACCCTGCGACGCCTTCTTATCGATGGTGCGCTTGGAACGAATCAAGTACATCAATCCCGCACAGCGTCCTCTTCCGAGCCGGGCGTTTAAAGTACACCACCCTGGAGAGCAAGGTGTTTATATGGAGTCTAAGAACACAATGACTGATAACGAAAAACCCAACATTTTCATAAACTAATTTCTGAAAGTTGGGCTCCGCAGAAAAGGTCAAGGATTTGGCATTGCTCCTAAATGTTGTGAAATTGTGGTGAGCGCGAAGCGCTCACCAGGATTTGGCTTTGATCTCTTCCCGCGCGGATGCCCTACAATGAGATCACCTATTCATACCGTCAACAGAGGTATGAGCTGTACACTATTCGACGCGCTGCAAGAAATTACATATGTGTGCAACTTTTCATCCCAACTGGTCCCCGCTTTCTAAAGTTATGACCTCTCAAAGTACGCAAAAACGTTCTCCACCACCGCCTCCGCCTCCGCCTCCGCCTCCGCCACCGCCTCCGCCTCCGCCTCCGCCTCCGCCTCCGCCTCCGCCTCCGCCTCCGCCTCCGCCTCCGCCTCCGCCTCCGCCTCCGCCTCCACCTCCACCTCCGTCCGTCGAAAACCATTTTTTTGGAAGGCGTGGACCAAATCGCTGGAAAATTTGTGACTAGAGGTAATCGGCCACGGGAATGACGAAAATAATTGTCAGAACTCACCATAATGACTTCTGGGCCCCTAACGGGCGTTTGAAACTCGGAAACCGGCCTCTCAAGAATAGTTTATGAAAATGGTGGGTTTTTCGTTATCAGTCATTGTTTTCTTAGAATCCATATAAACACCTTGCTCTCCAGGGTGGTGTACTTTGAACGTCCGGCTCGGAAGAGGACGCTGTGCGGGATTGATGTACTTGACCGCGGCGCGTATTCGTTCAAAGCGCACCATCGATAAGAAGGCGTCGCAGGATGTGCTGAAGTGTCGGTTGACTATGTGAGACCTCAGTAGGGGTGTGCAGGACGTCGTAGAATGTGGGCAGGGCCTCAGTAGGAGTATGCAGGACATCATCGAACGTGTGCAGGACCTTAGTAGGAGTGTGCAGGACATCATGGAACGTGTGCAGGACCCCAGTAGGGGTGTGCAGGACGTCGTAGAATGTGTGCAGGACCTCAGTAGGAGTGGGCAGGACATCATGGAGCGTGTGCAAGACCTCAGTAGGAGTGTGGTTGGTTCCCGCACACTTTCTACGGCGTCCGGCGCACTCTCATTTGGGTCCCACACACTTTCTACGGCGTCCGGCGCATTCCCACGTGGGTCCCGCACACTTTCTACAGCGTCCGGCGCACTCCCATGTGGGTCCCGCACACTTTCTACGGCGTCCGGCGCACTCTCGTTTGGGTCCCGCACACTTTCTACGACGTCCGGCGTACTCTCATTTGGGTCCAGCACACTTTCTACGGCGTCCGGCGAACTCTCATTTGGGTCCCACACACTTTCTAGGGCGTTCTGCGCACCCCCATTTGGGTCCCGCACACTTTCTACGGCGTCCGGCGCACTCCCACTTGGGTCCCGCACACTTTCTACGGCGTTCTGCGCCAACCCATTTGGGTCCCGCACACTTTCTACGGCGTCCGGCGCACTCTCGTTTGGGTCCCGCACACTTTCTACGGCGTCCGGCTCACTCTCATTTGGGTCCCACACACTTTCTAGGGCGTTCTGCGCACACCCATTTGGGTCCCGCACACTTTCTACGGCGTTCTGCGCACACCCATTTGGGTCCCGCACACTTTCTACGGCGTTCTGCGCACACTCATTTGGGTCCCGCACACTCTCTACGCCGTCCGGCGCACTCCCACTAGGGTCCCGCACACTTTCTACGGCGTTCTGCGCCCACCCATTTGGGTCCCGCACACTTTCTACGGCGTCTGGCTCACTCTCAACTGGGTCCCACACACTTTCTAGGGCGTTCTGCGCACACCCATTTGGGTCCCGCACACTTTCTACGGCGTTCTGCGCACACCAATTTGGGTGCCGCACACTCTCTACGGCGTCCGGCGCACTCCCACTTGGGTCCCGCACACTTTCTGCGGCGTTCTGCGCACTCCCACGTGAGTCCCGCACACTTTCTACGGCGTCCGGCGCACTCTCATTTGGGTCCCGCACACTTTCTACGGCGTCCGGCGCACTATAATTTGGGTTCTACTCATTTTCTAGGGCGTTCTGCGCACACCCATTTGGGTCCCGCACACTTTCTGCGGCGTTCTGCGCACACCCATTTGGGTCCCACACATTTACTGCGGCGTTCTGCGCACACCCATTTGAGTCCCGCACACTTTCTACGGCGTCCGGCGCATTCCCACGTGGGTCCCGCACACTTTCTACGGCGTCCGGCGCACTCTCATTTGGGGCCCGCACACTTTCTACGGCGTCCGGCGCACTCTCATTTGGGTCCCACACACTCTCTACGGCGTCCGGCGCACTCCCATTTGGGTCCCGCACACTTTCTACAGCGTCCGGCGCACTCCCATGTGGGTCCCGCACACTTTCTACGGCGTCCGGCGCACTCTCATTTGGGTCCCGCACACTTTCTACGACGTCCGGCGTACTCTCATTTGGGTCCAGCACACTTTCTACGGCGTCCGGCGAACTCTCATTTGGGTCCCACACACTTTCTAGGGCGTTCTGCGCACCCCCATTTGGGTCCCGCACACTTTCTACAGCGTCCGGCGCACTCTCATTTGGGTCCCGCACACTTTCTACGACGTCCGGCGTACTCTCATTTGGGTCCAGCACACTTTCTACGGCGTCCGGCGAACTCTCATTTGGGTCCCACACACTTTCTAGGGCGTTCTGCGCACACCCATTTGGGTCCCGCACACTTTCTACGGCGTCCGGCGCCCTCTCATTTGGGTCCCGCACACTTTCTACGGCGTCCGGCACACTCCCACTTGGGTCCCGCACACTTTTTACGGCGTCCGGCGCACTCTCATTTGGGTCCCACACACTTTCTAGGGCATTCTGCGCACACCCATTTGGGTCCCGCACAATTTCTACGGCGTCCGGCGCACTCCCACTTGGGTCCCGCAAACTTTTTACGGCGTTCTGCGCACACCCATTTGGGTCTCACACACTTTCTACGGCGTTCTGCGCACACCCACTTGGGTCCCGCACACTTTCTACGGCGTCCGGCGCACTCCTACTTTGGTCACACACATGTTCTACGACGTCTTTCGCACTCCTGCTGGGGTCCCGCGCAGTATCTACGGCGTTCTAAGGCGCACTTCTGAGTCACACCATGCGGCGTTTCAAAAAGTACTTCCGAGATCCCGCCGTATTGATTGAAGCGTTGCCCCGTCAAATCCTGAGCAAAAGCCTATCAGTAACGGTGTTTATTTCACTAGTTCATTTTTACGAATAAGCAAACGTCGGTTGGTTTTTAATAACATGTTTACGTGTTTTTGTCTTTCTTTACCCTCAATTTTGAGGTTCCGCAAAAATTGAGCTACCAACTTCAAAATTTGACAGGAGCTAGGTGCAAACAAAACCAGCTTCCTGGCCAAAAATGAGCTCTCTAGCTCAACGATAAGTGTTCCAACAAGATCGTGAACGCCAACTGAATAAAAAAAAGGAGATGAACCCTTTTTTCGACCAAAATGACGTGGTTTTGACACTTTTTCTCGAATCTCAGGTAACCATTCCGGACCATTTTTTGAACAGTTATTCACCTTCCTAAAGTGTATTAAATGCAAAAAGAACGGTCTTCCTACGTTTACTCTGGACCCTGATACTGAGATCAGTGGGTTGCGCGAAGGTGAATCAAAGCCAAATCTGGTGAGCGCTTCGCGCTCACCACAAGTCACTGAATCGGTAGAGCATGGTCGGAAACCCACCCGCCCAGAACTTGAAGTGTTCTGAATGATCCGCTGGCCGGCTGTACCCTGTGGCGAAATGCCCCGCAAAAGCTTTCAAAAACATAATTGTGGTGAGCGCGAAGCGCTCACCAGGATTTGGCTTTGATCTCTTCCCGCGCGGATGCCCTACAATGAGATCACCTATTCATACCGTCAACAGAGGTATGAGCTGTACACTATTCGACGCGCTGCAAGAAATTACATATGTGTGCAACTTTTCATCCCAACTGGTCCCGGCTTTCTAAAGTTATGACCTCTCAAAGTACGCAAAAACGTTCTCCACCACCAAATCGCTCGAAAATTTGTGACTAGAGGTAATCGGCCACGGGAATGACGAAAATAATTGTCAGAACTCACCATAATGACTTCTGGGCCCCTAACGGGCGTTTGAAACTCGGAAACCGGCCTCTCAAGAATAGTTTGTGAAAATGGTGGGTTTTTCGTTATCAGTCATTGTTTTCTTAGACTCCATATAAACACCTTGCTCTCCAGGGTGGTGTACTTTGAACGTCCGGCTCGGAAGAGGACGCTGTGCGGGTTGATGTACTTGACCGCGGCGCGTATTCGTTCAAAGCGCACCATCGATAAGAAGGCGTCGCAGGATGTGCTGAAGTGTCGGTTGACTATGTGAGACCTCAGTAGGGGTGTGCAGGACGTCGTAGAATGTGGGCAGGGCCTCAGTAGGAGTATGCAGGACATCATCGAACGTGTGCAGGACCTTAGTAGGAGTGTGCAGGACATCATGGAACGTGTGCAGGACCCCAGTAGGGGTGTGCAGGACGTCGTAGAATGTGTGCAGGACCTCAGTAGGAGTGGGCAGGACATCATGGAACGTGTGCAAGACCTCAGTAGGAGTGTGCAGGACATCATGGAACGTGTGCAAGACCTTAGTAGGAGTGTGCAGGACATCATGGGACCTGTGCAGGACCGTATTAGGAGTGGACAGGACATCATGGGACGTGTGCAGGACATCATGGAACGTGTGCAAGACCTTAGTAGGAGTGTGCAGGACATCATGGGACCTGTGCAGGACCTCAGTAGGAGTGTGCAGGACATCATGGAACGTGCGCAGGACCGTAGTAGGAGTGGACAGGACATCATGGGACGTGTGCAGGACCCCAGTAGGGGTGTGCAGGACGTCGTAGAATGTGTGCAGGGCCGCAGTAGAAGTGTGCAGGACATCATGGAACGTGTGCAAGACCTTAGTAGGAGCGTGCAGGACATCATGGGACCTGTGCAGGACCTCAGTAGGAGTGTGCAGGACATCATGGAACGTGTGCAGGACCGTAGTAGGAGTGGACAGGACATCATGGGACGTGTGCAGGACCCCAGTAGGGGTGGGCAGGACGTCGTAGAATGTGTGCAGGACCTCAGTAGGAGTGTGCAGGACATCATGGGACCTGTGCAGGACCTCAGTAGGAGTGTGCAGGACATCATGGAACGTGTGCAAGACCATAGTAGGAGTGTGCAGGACATCATGGGATCTGTGCAGGACCTCAAAAGGAGTGTGCAGGACATCATGGATCGTGTGCAAGACCATAGTAGGAGTGTGCAGGACATCATGGGACCTGTGCAGGACCTCAGTAGGAGTGTGCAGGACATCATGGGACCTGTGCAGGACCTCAAAAGGAGTGTGCAGGACATCATGGAACGTGTGCAAGACCTTAGTAGGAGTGTGCAGGACATCATGGGACCTGTGCAGGACCTCTGTAGGAGCGTGCAGGACATCATGTAACGTGTGCAGGACCGTATTAGGAGTGGACAGGACATCATGGGACGTGTGCAGGACCCCAGTAGGGATGTGCAGGACGTCGTATAATGTGTGCGGGACCTCAGTAGGAGTGTGCAGGACATCATGGGACCTGTGCAGGACCTTAGTAGGAGGGTGCGGGACATCATGGGACCTGTGCAGGACCTCAGTAGGAGTGTGCAGGACATCATGGAACGTGTGCAAGACCTTAGTAGGAGTGTGCAGGACATCATGGGACCTGTGCAGGACCTCAGTAGGAGTGTGCAGGACATCATGGGACCTGTGCAGGACCTCAGTAGGAGTGTGCAGGACATCATGGATCGTGTGCAAGACCTTAGTAGGAGTGTGCAGGACACCATGGGACCTGTGCAGGACCTCAGTAGGAGTGTGCAGGACATCATTGTACGTGTGCAGGACCGTAGTATAAGTGGGCAGGACATCATGGGACGTGTGCAGGACCGTAGTAGACGTGGGCAGGACATCATGGGACGTGTGCAGGACCCCAGAAGGGGTGTGCAGGACGTCGAAGAATGTGTGCAGGATCTCAGTAGGAGAGTGCAGGACATCATGGAACGTGTGCAGGACCTTAGTAGGAGTGTGCAGAACATCAAAGGACGTGCGCAGGACCTCCGTTTAATGTCTAGGAGACCGTATGCAAGTCATGCCTCCGAATCAACAAGAGCGATAGGCAATTGCGCCAGAACAAGGCTATTGTAATCTCACTCGAGTTGGCTCTAAAATTTTCTAAGTTCTGACTCCGAATTCGCTACATCTTCACTACCGCTGGTGTTGTTTTTCTGCTTGTAGTCCAGGCAGATCCTCAACTGCTGACCTCTGGAGAAGGACGGTGTGTGAATGAAGACACACCGCTCTTCACTTCTTTTATCTTTATCATTGATCAATTGGGTATCATCAAATTTGTTTAAGAGAGCCGAATAACATCATTCCTAAGGTTACGGTAGTCCTCTTCTAGCGCACTTAACTATCGTTCGTGCTGGAAATCAATTTCCATTTTCAGGCTCAATTTTATGATTGAGCCCGGTAGACCACACTGGTAAACTTTGGCGCGTCAAAAATGTTGGACGATGAGGTTGGAAGGCGTCAAAGATTAATATCCGCCACCAATTCTCACCAGTCATCTAGCACTTTTTCCTAGAATGTTGGTGCGACCGTAAGACAACAGGAAAAATAGTTACGGCACGAACTCCACATGCAAAAAACTCTGAAAATGATTTTGGCGCGAAATTCAAATTCGTATTTACAATGTGTTCCGATTGACTTTTCTTTAATGAAGAAGGGAGTTGAAAGAAGAATGAAGGTTTTTCATGGGCCCCTTCAACATTTTCGTTCACTAGAGGGCCAAGCTACGCAAAGCATGAAAAAATAATATACGGTTTTCTGCGCGTACGATGTATTTAACTATCGTTCTTGTTCCGAATCAGACATATGGGCCGGCGCAGACGAGCGACGTCAGCAAGAACCGGTGAAGTTTGGCTAGAGCGACTGACCCTGGCGCTATCCTAGACGGCGTCAGCCCACCCAACACTCATAGAAATGATGGAAAATTCTGATAAAAGATGTCTGATACTGCTATCAATCATTGTTTTTATAGAAACTTCATGAAAATACTACGACTGGTAGCCTTACCAATGGGTGGTTCATTTCACTTCTGTCTTGAATTTGAATGGTGGGTGCCCCCTCTCCCCGTCTAGGATTGTGCCCCAACCCTGTACAATTGGGTCATTTTAAAACTCATTTCTTCATTTTCTCGACTTTTAAATTCAAAAGTATATGCCTTGTATCTTGTCTGTAGGAAGCCGCGTTGCAACTATTATCTTGCAATCCTAGCAGCTGTTTCTTCATTTCTACCACTATGTTTCAAAGAAAAACAACTTGCCTTTTAGAGCTTGACGATATTGTAGAAGGAAACCCTTGTAAAGTTGTGAAATTTCTGAAAGTTGGGCTCCGCAGAAAAAGGTCAAGGATTTGGCATTGCTCCTAAATGTTGTGAAATTGTTTTATTGGATTTGGCTCTCAACTTGATTTTTCAAATGTAGTGAAATTGTCGAATTGATTTGGCTGTGATGATACTATATGCAGATAACATAATCATTAAATGTAGTGAAATTGTTGCAAACGGATTTGGCAGGAGCTCTATCAATTATCACAGTCAAATCACGCGTCAGAAGGGGTTTTCCTTGGAGCGCATATTGAATCGAATGAGAACAGGAATAAACCTAGCAGCAAAACGTTTCTATACAATGCGAACCGTGAAAGCGTTGAGGACACGAAGACATAGTCAGTAGCGAGTAAATTGCGTTAGATTTCGTTTTCATGAATTTTATCTCATCGGTGAGGGAAGGTCTGGTACCTGAAAAGGCCACACTGAAAAGGCAGAATAGCATTCGGAAACCTTAATTCTAGCCCATAAGGCCACGTTTCGTTCAGCATTGTTGACTGAGGATTATTATTATTTTTTGTCTTCATTCGCTCGCCAGAGGACCTTCTGACGCGTGATTTGACTGTGATAATTGATAGAGCTCCTGCCAAATCCGTTTGCAACAATTTCACTACATTTAATGATTATGTTATCTGCATATAGTATCATCACAGCCAAATCAATTCGACAATTTCACTACATTTGAAAAATCAAGTTGAGAGCCAAATCCAATAAAACAATTTCACAACATTTAGGAGCAATGCCAAATCCTTGACCTTTTCTGCGGAGCCCAACTTTCAGAAATTTCACAACTTTTTACAAGGGTTTCCCTTCTACAATATCGTCAAGCTCTAAAAGGCAAGTTGTTTTTCTTCAAGACATAGTGGTAGAAATGAAGAAACAGCTGCTAGGATTGCAAGATAATAGTTGCAACGCGGCTTCCTACAGACAAGATACAAGGCATATACTTTTTGAATTTAAAAGTCGAGAAAATGAAGAAATGAGTTTTAAAATGACCCAACTGTACAGGGTTGGGGCACAATCCTAGACGGGGGAGAGGGGGGCACCCACCATTCAAGACAGAAGTGAAATGAACCACCGATTGGTAAGGCAACCAGTCGGAGTATTTTCATGACGTTTCTATAAAAACAATGATTGATAGCAGTATCAGACATCTTTTATCAGAACTTTTCATAATTTCTATGAGTGAATCTTGGGTGGCCTCACCCGTCTAAGATAGACCCAGGGTCAGTCGCTCTAGCCAAACTTCGCCGGTTCTTGCTGACGTGGCTCGTCTGCGCCGGCCCATATGTCTGATTCGGAACAAGAACGAGAGTTAAAGACATCGTACGCGCAGAAAACCGTATATTATTTTTTCATGTTTTTGGGTAGCTTGGCCCCTCTAGTGAACGAAAATGTTGAAGAAGCCCATGAAAAACCTTCATTCTTCTTTCAACTCCTTCTTCATTAAAGAAAAGTCAATCGGAACACATTGTAAATACGAATCTGAATTTCGCGCCAAAATCATTTTCGGAGTTTTTCTGCATGTGGAGTTCGTGCCGTAACTATTTTTCCTGTTGTCTTACGGTCGCACCAACATTCTAGGAAAAAGTGCAAGATGACTGGTGAGAATTGGTGGCGGATATTAATCTTTGACGCCTTCCAACCTCATCGTCCAACGTTTTTGACGCGCCAAAGTTTACCAGTGTGGTCTACCGGGCTCAATCATAAAATTGAGGCTGAAAAATGGAAAATGATTTCCAGCGCGAACGATAGTTAAGTGCGCCAGAAGAGGACCACCGTAATCTTAGGTAATGATGTTATTCGGCTCTCTTAAACAAATTTGATGATACCCAATTGATCAATGATAAAGATAAAAGAAGTGAAGAGCGGTGTGTCACAGTCCTTCTCCAGAGTTCAGCAGTTGAGGATCTGCCTGGACTACAAAGCAGAAAAACAACACCACCGGTGGTGAAGATGTAGCGAATTCGGAGTCAGAACTTAGAAAATTTTAGAGCCAACTCGAGTGAGATTACGATAGCCTTGTTCTGGCGCACTTGCCTATCGCTCTTGTTGATTCGGGGGCATGACTTGCATAGGTGTCCTGGACATTAAACGGAGGTCCTGCGCACGTCCTTTGATGTTCTGCACACTCCTACTAAGGTCCTGCACACATTCTACGACGTCCTGCACACCCCTTCTGGGGTCCTGCACAGGTCCCATAATGTCCTGAACACTCCTACTGAGGTCCTGCACACATTATACGACGTCCTGCACACCCTTAATGGGATGCTGCACAGGTCCCATAATGTCCTGCACACTCCTACTGAGGTCCTGCACACATTCTACCCCATCCTGCACACCCCTACTGGGGTCCTGCACACGTCCCATGATGTCCTGCACACTCCTACTAAGGTCTTGCACACGTTCCATGACGTCCTGCGCACTCCTACCGAGGTCCTGCACAGGTCCCATGATGTCCTGCACACTCCTACTAAGGTCTTGCACACGTTCCATGATGTCCTGCACACTCCTACTGAGGTCCTGCACACATTCCACGACGTCCTGCACACCCCTACTGGGGTCCTGCACACGTCCCATGATGTCCTGCCCACTCCTACTACGGTCCTGCACACGTTCCATGATGTCCTGCACACTCCTACTGAGGTCCTGCACAGGTCCCATGATGTCCTGCACACTCCTACTAAGGTCTTGCACACGTTCGATGATGTCCTGCATACTCCTACTGAGGCCCTGCACACATTCCACGACGTCCTGCACACCCCTACTGGGTCCTGCACACGTCCCATAATGTCCTGCCCACTCCTACTACGGTCCTGCACACGTTCCATGATGTCCTGCACACTCCTACTGAGGTCCTGCACACGTTCCATGATGTCCTGCACACTCCTGCTGAGGTCCTGCGCAGGTACAATGATGTCCTGCACACTCCTACTGAGTTCCTGCGCAGGTACAATGATGTCCTGCACACTCCTACTGAGGTCCTGCACAGGTCCCGTGATGTCCTGCCCACTCCTACTAAGGTCTTGCACACCTCCCATGATGTCCTGCACACTCCTACTGAGGTCTTGCACACGTTCCATGATGTCCTGCCCACTCCTACTGAGGTCCTGCACACATTCTACGACGTCCTGCACACCCCTACTGGGGTCCTGCACACGTTCCATGATGTCCTGCACACTCCTACTAAGGTCCTGCACACGTTCGATGATGTCCTGCATACTCCTACTGAGGCCCTGCCCCCACATTCCACGACGTCCTGCACACCCCTACTGAGGTCTCACATAGTCAACCGACACTTCAGCTCACCCTGCGACGCCTTCTTATCGATGGTGCGCTTTGAACGAATACGCACCGCGGTCAAGTACATCAACCCGCACAGCGTCCTCTTCCGAGCCGGACGTTCAAAGTACACCACCCTGGAGAGCAAGGTGTTTATATGGAGTCTAAGAAAACAATGACTGATAACGAAAAACCCACCATTTTCATAGACTATTCTTGAGAGGCCGGTTTCCGAGTTTCAAACGCCCGTTAGGGGCCCAGAAGTCATTATGGTGAGTTCTGACAATTATTTTCGTCATTCCCGTGGCCGATTACCTCTATTCACAAATTTTCGAGCGATTTGGTCCACGCCTTCCAAAAAAATGGTTTACGACGGACGGAGGTGGAGGCGGAGGCGGAGGCGGAGGCGGAGGCGGTGGTGGAGAACGTTTTTGCGTACTTTGAGAGGTCATAACTTTAGAAAGCCGGGACCAGTTGGGATGAAAAGTTGCACACATATGTAATTTCTCGCAGCGCGTCGAATAGTGTACAGCTCATACCTCATTGTAGGGCATCCGCGCGGGAAGAGATCAAAGCCAAATCCTGGTGAGCGCTTCGCGCTCACCACAATTTTGAGAGGCCGGTTTCCGAGTTTGAAACGCCCGTTAGGGGCCCAGAAGTCTTTATGGTGAGTTCTGACAATTATTTTCGTCATTCCCGTGGCCGATTACCTCTAGTCACAAATTTTTGAGCGATTTGGTCCATGCCTTCCAAAAAAAATGGTTTTCGACGGACGGAGGTGGAGGCGAAGGCGGTGGCGGAGGCGGTGGCGGTGGCGGTGGCGGTGGCGGTGGCGGTGGCGGTGGCGGTGGCGGTGGCGGTGGCGGTGGCGGTGGCGGTGGCGGAGGCGGAGGCGGAGGCGGTGGTGGAGAACGTTTTTGCGTACTTTGAGAGGTCATAACTTTAGAAAGCGGGGACCAGTTGGGATGAAAAGTTGCACACATATGTAATTTCTCGCAGCGCGTCGAATAGTGTACAGCTCATACCTCATTGTAGGGCATCCGCGCGGGAAGAGATCAAAGCCAAATCCTGGTGAGCGCTTCGCGCTCACCACAATTTTGAGAGGCCGGTTTCCGAGTTTGAAACGCCCGTTAGGGGCCCAGAAGTCTTTATGGTGAGTTCTGACAATTATTTTCGTCATTCCCGTGGCCGATTACCTCTATTCACAAATTTTTGAGCGATTTGGTCCATGCCTTCCAAAAAAAATGGTTTTCGACGGACGGAGGTGGAGGCGAAGGCGGTGGCGGAGGCGGCGGCGGTGGCGGTGGCGGTGGCGGAGGCGGTGGCGGTGGCGGTGGCGGTGGCGGTGGCGGTGGCGGTGGCGGTGGCGGAGGCGGCGGCGGTGGCGGTGGCGGTGGCGGAGGCGGTGGTGGAGAACGTTTCTGCGTAGTTTGAGAGGTCATAACTTTGGAAAGCGGGGACCAGTTGGGATGAAAAGTTGCACACATATGTAATTTCTTGCAGCGCATCGAATGGTGTACAGCTCATACCTCTGGTGACGGTATGAATAGGTGATCTCACAATTCTGTGGGGATTTTGACTGAATTGATGGGATATGAATTTTGGTTTCTCCCATTTTCAAGTTCCCATTTTTCGGTCCTTTTCCGGGTCACGTTCTCGGCTCAAACGGGACCAATCAGCCTGTGCTTGGCCAATAACCTTTTTTTTCTTCCAACAAAGAGCTAGAGCAGCCCAATCCGAAGAACTCCATTTTTTCCCACTTTCCGATGTGCCAAAACGACATTTTGTCGCCTTTTCGATGCCATGGCAGACACAATTATCGTCCTTCTCTCGGGTGCAAAACGTCCGAGACCACAATCACGCTTAGAATAGACTTCTTTAAAACGGAAATACCGGTTTGGACGTGTTCCCAGCCTAGCTGATCCCCCCGGTGATTTCGGCTGAAAACGACCGAAATCACTGACGTCCCGTTCTCGGCTTAAACGGGACCACTCGACCCAAGACTCAGCCCCTCTTACAAATATGCGCTTGCGAAAATATGGATTTTTACAAAGTCGTCCTCATTTCAGCTCCTTTAGAGGCAGTGTTCACGATGATTTTCACTTCCGGTATCTCCACGGCTAACGGAAGGTCTGGTGCCCTATATAGCAAGGCTTGCTTGAAAAGGACACGAAAGACACGTTTTTGAGCCAAAATAGGCCCTCCCTTGTTTACGTTGATTTTTGAGCGTGGAGGAATTGACCGCTAGAAGAATGATACCTATCAGTGCAATGAAACGATCAGCTCACTTATCAGCACTTCCTTGACTTGATCATTCGTGTAATCTGAGTCTTCATTTGTTCATTCCGAGGGGGCGGATCTGCGGCACGAGGCGTGTTTGGAGCATCAAAACGCTTGTTTTCTGCCGTTATTTTGCCGCTCATGGCTCGTTTTCCACCGTTCTTTAGACACTGGGAGCCTAGGATCTTTATCGCCTGTCATTTCACTGTGGAAAGTCAACGAGGATGATCATCGTGAACGCTGCCTTTAACATTTCAGCTTCCTTAACAGGAATTGTGTCGTTTAGGGCTCCTGACATTGACCTATCCATTTCTGATTTTTTTAACTAAAACCGCATCAATCCCAAACTTGTTTTTTTCCATTTAGGGACACGGCACGGCAAACCGCGTAGACAAACAGGTGCTCTCTACATTGAAAATTTCAGATTCCTGTGAGGGCTGTCTGACAGTGATTTTTATCTCATGGGAACACTTTTGGGGCCATCTTGTGCACAGTTTCAGTCTCAGATTGTTTCGACTACTCAATCTTGACGTTTTTTTTGTGGCGGCTTCATTCAACTCTCAGGCAACAATATTTCGGCGGCCTCGGAGCTTGGGAAGCTCCGCATTTTGGGATTTTTATGTATTAATGTTTTCTTCCACAACATTTCGGCGAAATCCGACAAGCAGCGAAAACCTCAGAAGCAGTAACGTCGCGAACAAACGTCCGAGGTAAAGTCTGACATGGAGCCTTAGTGTGGAACCCTGTTCAGGGCGCTTCCACGCCGGTCCCAGAAGATCTTCGAGAAAACATGCGCAGTTCCTTGCAATATTCTGGAAAATCGTGTTCACTTTTTCCACAGCACTCCCGGGACAAATTTTCAACCTCTCAAAGACGCTCCACGAACGTTGGATGTTCGTAAACTCTCCCGTATGGCCGGGATCATACTTCCGGCCACGAGCGACGCGACGCAATATTTACCATGAATATTGACCGGAAATCGATGAACCTGTTTTGCACTGTCGCGGGAAGCATAATCTCGGCCTATCACAGGATTCTCATCATTACTTCAAGGCGAAATTCTGCTAACAATAGAGTCCAACAATGCCCTGCACGTTCCTCGGCTAAGATCAGCACCATGCTGTACCTCATTTCTCAATCAGTTTTCCAGCGAGCACAATGGGCAGCCTCCTTGCGTCGCGACAACGCACGTTCTCTCTTGTACTCGCTCTCAGGTGTTACTGGGCAGACGCTCCCCTACGCTTCTCGTTCGCCGAGATTTCCACTACGGCGTGGCGGCCATTCTCGTTTTCGCATAGACAGGGGCAGAGACGCAGAGCTGCAACGCAGAGAAGAAGAGCAGCGAGCCACCCGGCTGTACTCAGGCAAACTCAAATGTCGACAGCAGGTTTCTGAGGTGTCGTCACAGAGCACATCAGCCGAGGACACCAAAAAGTTGGTGATTTCGGCGCGAGAGAACCTGGTATCACGCCGAAAAGTCCAGCTGTAGACTTCCTAGCGCCGGATTAAGAGATGGCGGCATGGCTTGACTAAAGCCCCGAAAGGTTCAGCTGACGACCTGCTACCGCCGGATTTATGGATTTTGCTGTAGACATCCTATCGTCGGACTTTTATTAACAGGGTGGCTAACTTCAAAATTCGGAGCAGTTATACGAGCTGAACCTTCGCAGGATACCAAAACTATTGCTGCATTATTACTATACCCAGCTGTTATTATAGCAGTCCCTATGCTCGACGGCCATTAGACATGGGCATTTCGGTTTTTTTTTTCTGCCGTATTCGTTATCGAGGTGTAACCCTTACTAACTCAATATTTGAGCTATTTTGCAACCGGTAGAAGAAAAAATAAAAATAATAATTAATTTACTTTCAAACCGATTCGACTTCTACCGGCCTTTTTTGAAGCTAGGATATAAACCAAGAGATTTGGATAAAGTAACCATATATAGAACTTCTGACTATGTGAGGACTTGATTATGGTACTTGACTTACTTGACTTAATCGGTTGGCTTTCGCCTGACGCGGTCATTCCGCATCTTCACCGAGGTGTGCCGTCCTAGTAGTCAGCCGTGTCCATTTTTCACGGTCTTCAGCCACAATCTGAACACATTCCATCCAGCTGTCACTATTCCATTTCCTGCGAAACGAAACATCGCGCCTGAACTGTCTTTCGATGCCGAGTGACTTTAAATCCTCTTTAACCACATCCGTCCAGAACTTTCGCCTACGCCCAGGTGGCCGTTTCCAGACAGGATTTGGAAGCATTTTTAAAGCGTGTTGTACGAGACGATCCGGCGTTCTTCTTAGTATATGCCCGAGCAGTCGAAGTCGACTTTCCATTGCTGCTTGAGATGGCGTTAGGAGATGCTGGCACCTCCCTCGTGTCAAGCGTTGATGTACTGCGTCGATTTCCTTGTAAAGGTCTTCGTTATGGCATACGCGCGGCCAGAAATATCCAAGCAAACGCCTAAAAGCTTCCTCTCCGTGCAATCCAACCTTTCCATCTGCGTTTTCGGTGCTGCCCACGTCTCCGATCCGTACATCATGATAGGGCGAATAGCGGATAGGTAGACGCGCAACTTGACTTCCTTCGCGATGGTGGTAGACCACAAACACTTGGTTAGAGAATTGAATGCAGACGTAGCTTTCGCACATCGTTGTCGAATATCCGCTGCATAACTACCATCGTTCTTCAGCAAACAGCCCAAATAACAGAAATCGTCCACCAGTTCGATACGTTGTCCGTCCACACAAACTCCAGTTGAAGGCCTCTGAGAGACCCACATCTGCTTGCATTTGTCGGGACGAAGACGAAGTCCATAGGCTGCGGCATACTTCGAAACGAGGTTCACAATCCTTTGCAGTTTTGCGTTGTTTTCAGCGAATAACACAATGTCGTCGGCGTACTCCAGGTCGACAAGGGAGCGTCCTGATGGTGTTAGGATCACATCCGCAGGAAACTGTTCTGGCAACTCTACGCATGATGTCATCAACGGCGAAGTTGAAAAGAAAAGGTCCTGCAACGGCTCCTTGCCTTACTCCTGTTTTCACCTCGAAAGCTGACGTAAATCCGACAGGTGTACGAACTGCTGCTGTTGTTCCTTTGTTCATGTCCTCGATTAACCGAACATACTTTTCCGGGACTCCATCTGCTCGCAGAGCATTGAGCAATCGATCACGATGAGGAGAGTCGAACGCGGCTTCAAAGTCCAAAAAAGCAAGCTGTAATGGCTTCGAAAACCGCTGCCACGATTCAATTACTCTTCTCACGACGAACACTTGGTCGATGGTCGATCTTCCAGGTCGAAAACCGGCTTGCTCATCTCTGGTCGTTCCTTCACGATGTTTGATAAGTCGCTCGAGAATGATACGTTCTAAAACCCTGTACATGACACGAAGTAGAGAGATTCCTCTGTAGTTCTTAGGATCCGTGACGGATAGCTTCTTGTGAAGAGGTACGATGATCGCATGTCTCCACGAATCGGGTATCCTTTTGCTCATCCATATGGCACGGATGGTGTTGGTCATTTCACGAATCCCAGACGGAGGAAGAGCTTTCAGCATTTCAGCAGTGATGTTGTCATCTCCACCTGCCTTTCCATTCTTCATTTTCCGGACACAATCCAAAACTTCAGACTCAGTCGGCGGTTCCTCACTGACATCGTAATGTGCTCTCTGAACATGCGGGAGCTCAGGTACTGATGGCGCTGGACGATTCAGTAGTGAACTGAAGTAATCCTTCCATATTGGCAGCGTCGCATCACCAACTGCAACTCCATTGGTAGTGTTCAAGACAGGAGAACATCTCTTCATCTTCCCGCTATACCGTCGCAGCAACGTGTAGGCTTTCCTCGGATTCTTCTCCTCCCAAGCCTTCTCGAACTCCTTAGCTCTACACGTCCACTCTCGTTCGCGGTCACTTTGAAGCTGCCGACGCAACTTCCTCCTCAGACGCTTCTCCTCCACGAAGTTTCCTGCAGTTCGGAGAGCACATACTCTGTTGTAGGTAGATGTTGTTTCTTCTGAGACGTAGGCGACCTTCTTCTTAGGCTGTACAACCGGGAGTGCCTCTTTCGAAGCGTCCTGGATGCATTTGACAAAAGAATCCGCGTCGCAAAGTTTCTTCTTAGTCCGTACTCCGATGTGAATAGAAACGCGTTGTCGGAAATTCCTTCTGCACTCTTCATCTCTGAGACTTGTCATGTCAATCCTCTGGAGAGGCTGAGCCCCTCGCTTCCTCTTATGAAACCTCGCAGTGAAGTTCAACAGAACAGGACGGTGATCCGAATCGAATGCGACATCCCACACAGCTCTAGATCTTCGAATGTCCGATACTGGAATATTCCTCGTCAGGACATAGTCAAGCTGTAGTTTCAAAGTTGTCATCTTCCGCTTCCGCTGCTCTTCTGGAGATAGCCGGGTTGGTCCCTGCCACGTAAGCTGATGGCGGCGATGATTCCTCTTGAATGTCGATGGAATAATCAGACAACTGCGTTCACAAAAGTCGACAAGGCGGTAGCCATTGTCCGATGTTTGCTCCACTGGGTAGAACCATTTACCGAGTACTTCGGATTCCTGATCAAGTCCCATCTTCGCATTTGCGTCAATCCCCACGACAACAGCATGTTGACAAGGTATCCTGGCCAGCAACGTATTGAGTTCCTCATAAAACGCATCCTTCGAATTGTCTTCGGCGGTTTCAGTGGGCGCATGAGCACTCACTATCCACAGATTGAATCCTCTGTGATCCCGCAGTCGTACGAATGCATTCCGACACGACGTTGAGCCGAACTCCTTGACCATACCATTGAAATCCTTCCTTACAGCTATTGCACAGCCTCCCACTCTCCTATCGTCAGCGTTGCCGCAGTAGATGGTGTACTCTCCGACGCTGATGACGGGTCTATCCCTGAGGCGGGTTTCCTGCAAAGCAGCAAACGGTGCATGGAAATAGCTCAGAAGTCTGGATAGCGCAGTTTTTTGGATATCACTCGACAGCGATCGACAGTTCAGGGTGGCGAAATTGTGGCTTGTGGCCAAAGACTCCATGACTCCCTAGGTACGGATCCTAAGGTGTTATGGACCAGAGGCCTTAGTGTGCCGGACGGCGACACCTTTATGCAATGTGCGGGATACTTTCGCGATATAGTTGTGCACGCTATATCGCTCGAACGTTCCCTGTGTACACTCAAACGTCTGCTGGGTTCAGTAGAAGCAGGGGCACCAACGAGCAGGTACCAACAGACTTGTATACACACCCCCATTATGGTACTAAAACGGGTAAGTCCAATTTCTCCAATGGGACGAAATTCCCGATTGTGGTTATTCCTTTTCAGAAACCCTCGAAAACTGTTAAAATCGAATTTCTGAAAAATGGTTGATATATGACAAAATGAATTTAGGCAGAAGGAGAAATCATTGTGCAGAATTATCACATTAGAAGTTAATTGGGTTGAAGACGTTGGATGATGAAGATATAATGGAAATTGTACTTTTCAAACATTTCAAGAAATGCGAAATTAGCTCAATTGAGACAAACTTCCTCTAACTCGATTTGGTACTAGGATTCAGTCCTCACATAATTCAAATGTTCTAGGATCTTGAACAGAGTGAATGGGTTGAAAAAAGAGAACGATGTGTATTCAAATATTTTCGGTCCCTTGAACCTCCCCTGACAATTCGATGTGAAATATGAAAGTAGGGATTTAGGGTAGCGCTATTAGATAGAGAAAGTGTTGCGCCTACAAAAGGCATACCATATTAGCTGAAAAGATACATTTAGACTGTAAAACAGTTAAATTCTTGTGGTTTTGGCGCGGAAAGGTGCGGAGCAGAGGTTAGAGACAGCGAGCGAGCAGAGATCCGACGGAGGCAGCAGCATCGCGCGCGCTGCATGCGCCCCGAGTGATCAGAATTTCAAATATTACAGAGGATAAGCAGGAGGGAAAACCCGCTGATCTGTGCGTAAGGTCTCCTTCATAGTCCTCGCTGCAAGCGCGGAATACGCGTGACGTTCGGAACGAGCGGTGGACTATCAAACTTTTTACCGCGCAGGACGGACGCGAAGCAACTATGAAATCCCCAGCAGCACCGAAATGACTGTGCGGAGCAAAGCTGGGCAAAACTTGTGACATGCACGAAAATACTAGGCTTGCATTTGCGCACACGGTAGCGTAGGATAATGGTAGAATTGTTTATGATGCAGCAGACTTGAACTGAGCATCAAGTAATGATGCAAATAGAAACACCGCAATGGCGATTCGGGCGGCTCCGCCATGGAGGTGCTGGGGCGGCATGCAGGAACGCGCTGGGACGGGGTTTGGAAATCCCGTGCGTTAGGCGGCGTTCAGAGTTCATTCGTCACGCGACGTTACAATTAGCCTACGTATCGATCAAGCGACGTCGCGTCGCGTCTTTGCTAGGTGTTCACAGTGAAGTGGCGCAATACATCAGATTTTATGCGCAAGTGACGATCGCTCCGCGTCGATCGCGTCGCGCTGCAATGGTCGTCTTGAGAAGACAAGCTGGTTGCTGGTTTTCTTCAGGGTTTTTCTTTCATTAGCACATTCAAATCTCACAATGAAAACATTAAATTAGGACCGCTTGCACTGAAACAAACACTAAAGAACTGCTGCTATTTTCAGAGAAAAATTGCTGTTGCCGGTTTACGCGAGATTGCGTAGGCACGCGATTGCGCGTAATCGCCCAGCCTTCGCGCAGTGTCCACACCTAAACACCTGCGCGATTTTCTCGTCGCACTGACATATACCATCGCGTCGCTCCGGAAAACTCTGTACGCCATCTGCAACACTCCGCGCTGGACGCTCGCTCTCGCTCTTGGCTCCTCGTAAGGGTCTCCGCGCTCGCCGTTCACTTTCGCACTCGCGCGCGGCGTGATGCATGCCGCCTCTGGATGGGCGACAAGCACGTCGCGCACGTCCCGCGCGGTAAAAAAGTTTTATATCCCACCGCGCGCTTGCGGCCAGGACTACGAAAGATGTTCAAGCAGCGTGCCACCGCACTTCTGACCCAGACTAAGGACGCGTGAGTGATATAAATCCATATTCTGTAAAAAAGGGGTCTTCCAAGCAAAGGTGGTTTAGTTCGCGCTACAAATATTTCAACAAAAAGGGAACAATAGGAAAGTGGAATGAGGAGAGTCTACAAAAAATGAGCAATATCATCTAAAAACTCTTTTCTTTGTCGAAACTTCTAAACAGCGAAAACAAACCGTTGCGGTTCTCTATGAGGAAGCGCTTTTGTCTCCATAAAGGACTTTGATTATGTGAGTGCCGATAAAATATGTATATATGCATGTGTACCTAATAACTATCATTAAAATAGGAGATGATGTCAAATTGTTTCAGGAAACCATTCAATTCTTCCTCGTTAAGTACCACAACGGTTTGTTTTCGCTGTTTAGAAGTTTCGACAAAGAAAAGAGTTTTTAGATGATATCGCTCATTTTTTGTAGACTCTCCTCATTCCACTTTCCTATTGTTCCCTTTTTGTTGAAATATTTGTAGCGCGAACCAAACCACCTTTGCTTGGAAGACCCCTTTCTTACAGAATTGTTCACTTTTTCTTGATATTACGCAGTATTATCATATGCAAGCATTTCGAACGAAGACCTCTTCATCTCCGCGCTGGATCAGTCCTCTTTCTGTGGTCAAAAGAATCATTGACCCAAACTGTTATGAAACTATGTCAGAAAAATCACCCGATGTGGCTGACAAGACCGATGTTCACATGATATTAGCTAAGAAATGAATGATATCCTTGATATCGTTCCACATATTTCATTCATATTGATCGCGTCAGCCACAGCTGGCTGCACCGCGTGTTTTTTGCAACCTCCATGTTTTTCATACGTATCGAACGGGTCGGATAAGAACGTAAAGGCCAACCGAACATTGCTCGACACGAAGCGGTAGCGTCACGGCTCTTGTAAAGAAAACTTATGATAGCAATTTGATAAAGGGTAGGGTATAAAAGAAGTGGAGAGCGGTGTGTCTTCATTCACATACCGTCCTTCTCCAGGGGGCAGCAGTTCAGGATCTTCCTAGAGTAGATATGTAGTAGGAAAACAGCACCACCGGTAGTCAAGATATAACAAAGCAGGAGTACAAATTTAGAAAATTCTAGAGCCGCGACGCAACCGCGTCGTGTCGAATAATGTTCGGTTGACCTTTACGTTCTTATACGGGTCGGCCACGGTGATTTTCTAAGCCAACTCTGACAGGGGCCTTAGGCCCCGGTTATAGTTGGTCGCTCAGATGTATCCAGCCCGCTCGATAATCATGAAAGCCTACTGGCCAACAGCCGGATGCAGACTCTGCTCGCAGTTCTTCGCTTTGGAATGAGACTAACTCAAAACCTGCACAGTCAGAAACTACCTTCCATTCCATCTGGGCACTTTCACATCAGTGGAGCGGAGCGGTTTTCCATACTCATTATTTCGTTTCCGCCGCCCCATTCCTTCGCAGAACAGCCGCCTCGATTCCATGAATTTGATATGAAAATGCTCTGCTGAGAGATAATTCGAGTAGAGATAATTCTAGCAATTTGTTTTCGAATTCAGATGCTGATAAGCAAGTACCATTTATTGCAGAAAAAATCAGTAGGCTGGTGAAGAAGAATGAGGGAGCACTCAAAATTGTGGTGAGCGCGAAGCGCTCACCAGGATTTGGCTTTGATCTCTTCCCGCGCGGATGCCCTACAATGAGATCACCTATTCATACCGTCAACAGAGGTATGAGCTGTACACTATTCGACGCGCTGCAAGAAATTACATATGTGTGCAACTTTTCATCCCAACTGGTCCCCGCTTTCTAAAGTTATGACCTCTCAAAGTACGCAAAAACGTTCTCCACCACCGCCTCCGCCTCCGCCTCCGCCTCCGCCTCCGCCTCCGCCTCCACCTCCGTCCGTCGAAAACCATTTTTTTGGAAGGCGTGGACCAAATCGCTCGAAAATTTGTGACTAGAGGTAATCGGCCACGGGAATGACGAAAATAATTGTCAGAACTCACCATAATGACTTCTGGGCCCCTAACGGGCGTTTGAAACTCGGAAACCGGCCTCTCAAGAATAGTTTATGAAAATGGTGGGTTTTTCGTTATCAGTCATTGTTTTCTTAGACTCCATATAAACACCTTGCTCTCCAGGGTGGTGTACTTTGAACGTCCGGCTCGGAAGAGGACGCTGTGCGGCTTGATGTACTTGACCGCGGCGCGTATTCGTTCAAAGCGCACCATCGATAAGAAGGCGTCGCAGGATGTGCTGAAGTGTCGGTTGACTATGTGAGACCTCAGTAGGGGTGTGCAGGACGTCGTAGAATGTGGGCAGGGCCTCAGTAGGAGTATGCAGGACATCATCGAACGTGTGCAAGACCTCAGTAGGAGTGTGCAGGACATCATGGAACGTGTTCAAGACCTTAGTAGGAGTGTGCAGGACATCATGGGACCTGTGCAAGACCTCGGTAGGAGTGTGCAGGACATCATGGAACGTGTGCAGGACCCCAGTAGTGGTGTGCAGGACGTCGTAGAATGTGTGCAGGACCTCAGTAGGAGTGGGCAGGACATCATGGAACGTGTGCAAGACCTCAGTAGGAGTGTGCAGGACATCATGGAACGTGTGCAAGACCTTAGTAGGAGTGTGCAGGACATCATGGGACCTGTGCAAGACCTCAGTAGGAGTGTGCAGGACATCATTGTACCTGCGCAGGACCTCAGTAGGAGTGTGTAGGACATCATTGTACCTGCGCAGGACCTCAGTAGGAGTGTGCAGGACATCATGGAACGTGTGGAAGACCTCAGTAGGAGTGTGCAGGACATCATGGAACGTGTGCAGGACCGTAGTAGGAGTGGGCAGGACATCATGGGACGTGTGCAAGACCTTAGTAGGAGTGGGCAGGACATCATGGGACGTGTGCAGCACCCCAGTAGGGGTGTGCAGGACGTCGTAGAATGTGTGCAGGACCTTAGTAGGAGTGTGCAGGACATCATAGGACCTGTGCAGGACCCCAGTAGGGGTGTGCAGGACCTCAGTAGGAGTGTGCAGGACATTATGGTACCTGTGCAGGACCTCAGTAGGAGTGTGCAGGACATCATGGGCCTGTGCAGGACTCCAGTAGGGGTGTGCAGGTCGTCGTAGAATGTGTGCAGGACCTCAGTAGGAGTGTGCAGGACCTTAGTAGGAGTGTGCAAGACATCATGGGCCCTGTGCAGGACCCCAGTAGGAGTGTGCAGGACATCATGGGACCTGAGCAGGACCCTAGTAGAGGTGTGCAGGACCGCAGGAGGAGTGTGCAGGACATTATGGGACCCGCGCAGGACCCCAGTAGGGGAGTGCAGGACGTCGTAGAATGTGTGCAGGACCTCAGTAGGAGTGTGCAGGACCTTAGTAGGAGTGTGCAAGACATCACGGGACCTGTGCAGGACCCCAGTAGGGGTGTGCAGGACCTCAGTAGGAGTCTGCAGGACATTATGGGACCCGTGCAGGACCCCAGTAGGGGTGTGCAGGACGTCGTAGAATGTGTGCAGGACCTCAGTAGGAGTGTGCAGGACCTTAGTAGGAGTGTGCAAGACATCATGGGACCTGTGCAGGACCCCAGTAGGGGTGTGCAGGACCTCAGTAGGAGTCTGCAGGACATTATGGAACGGGTGCAAGGCCTTAGGAGGAGTGTGCAGGACATCATGGGACCTGTGCAGGACCCCAGTAGGGGTGTGCAGGACGTCGTAGAATGTGTGCAGGACCTCAGTAGGAGTGTGCAGGACCTTAGTAGGAGTGTGCAAGACATCATGGGACCTGTGCAGGACCCCAGTAGGGGTGTGCAGGACCTCAGTAGGAGTGTGCAGGACATTATGGGACCCGTGCAGGACCCCAGTAGGGTGTGCAGGACGTCGTAGAGATGTGTGCAGGACCTCAGTAGGAGTGTGCAGGACCTTAGTAGGAGTGTGCAAGACATCATGGGACCTGTGCAGGACCCCAGTAGGGTGTGCAGGACGTCGTAGAATGTGTGCAGGACCTCAGTAGGAGTGTGCAGGACCTTAGTAGGAGTGTGCAGGACATCATGGGACCTGTGCAGGACCCCAGAAGGGGTGTGCAGGACGTCGTAGAATGTGTGCAGAACCTCAGTAGGAGTGTGCAGGACATCATGGGACCTGTGCAGGGCCCCAGAGAAGGGGTGTGTGCAGGACGTCGTAGAATGTGTGCAGAACCTCAGTAGGAGTGTGCAGGACATCATGGGACCTGTGCAGTACCCCAGTAGGGGTGTGCAGGACGTCTTGGAATGTGGGCAGGACCTCAGTAGCAGTGTGCAGGACATCATGGGACCTGTGCAGGACCCCAGTAGGGGTGTGCAGGACGTCTTGGAATGTGGGCAGAACCTCAGTAGGAGTGTGCAGGACATCATGGGACTCTGTGCAGGACCCCAGTAGGGGTGTGCAGGACGTCGTAGAATGTGTGCAGAACCTCAGTAGGAGTGTGCAGGACATCATGGGACCTGTGCAGGACCCCAGTAGGGGTGTGCAGGACGTCGTAGAATGTGTGCAGAACCTCAGTAGGAGTGTGCAGGATATTATGGGACCTGTGCAGGACCCCAGTAGGGGTGTGCAGGACGTCGTAGGGTGTGTGCAGAACCTCAGTAGGAGTGTGCAGGACATCATGGGACCTGTGCAGGACCCCAGTAGGGGTGTGCAGGACGTCGTAGAATGTGTGCAGGACCTTAGTAGGAGTGTGCAGGACATCATGAAACGTGTGCAACACCCCTGTAAGGATGAGCAGGACTTCATGGAATGTGTGCAGGACATCAGTAGGAGTGTGCAGGACATCATGAAGCGTGTGCAGGACCCCAGTAGGGATTAGCAGGACGTCATGGAATGTGTGTAGGACCTTAGTAAAATTGTGCAGGACATCATAGAACGTGTGCAGGACCCCAATAGGGGTGTGCAGGACATCAAGGAATGTGTGCAGGACCTTAGTAGGAGTGTGCAGGACATCATGAAACGTGTGCAAGACCCCCTGTAAGGATGAGCAGAACTTCGTGGAATGTGTGCAGAACATCAGTAGGAGTGTGCAGGACATCATGAAACGTGTGCAAGACCCCTGTAAGGATGAGCAGGACTTCATGAAATTTGTGTGCTGGATCTCAGTAGGAGTGTGCAGGACCTCAGTTTAATGCTCAGGACACCGTATGCAATCCAGGCATCCGAATCTACAAGAACGATAGTTAAGTCCGCCAGAACAGGGCTACCGTAATCTCACTCGAGTTAGCTCTAAAATTTTCTAAGTTCTGACTCCGAATTCGCTTCATCTTCCCTACAGGTGGTGATGTTTTCCTGCTTTGTAGTCCATGCAGATCCTCAACTGCTGACCTCTGGAGCAGGACGGTGTGTGAATCAAGACACACCGCTCTTCACTTCTTTTATACTTTACCCTTGGTCAATTTTGTATCATCCAATTTGTTTACGAGAGCCGAATAACATTATTCCTAAGATTACGGTAGCCCTCTTCTGGCGCACTTAAAGGCAGTGTTCACGACAAATCTCGTTCTCGAGGTCTCGGTGTGAAACTCTAAGTTGGCAGGTGCTGTAGAGGATAGGGTCTAAGAAGGCAACGAAAACTGGCCAGAAATGAATACAAACGGCTTTGAAAGCTCTCCCGATGCGCCTACCTATCCCGGTCCGCCCCCGATCGGACGAGCTTGTGGCGCCGCACGCGTTTCGATGGCAAATTGCCAAGCAACTCTGCCGCAATTAGCATTCCCGATTCGCGCAGATTTCGCGATTCGCGCAGATTTCGCGATTCGCGCAGATTTCGCGATTCGCGCAGATTTCGCGATTAGCGCGCGCTTGACGAAATCAGCAGGGCCCATGATTCTCGTCCACGCCCTGAATTAAGAAGCCGTTATTTTGACTTATTCTGGACGTTTTTCTTCGCTGTTTCTTCTCTGTTAGTTACCTCACGACAAAACAATTCCATTTCTGGGTCGAACTCAAGTGCGATATTCATCGTGAACACTGACTTTAACTATCGTTCCTTTTCCGAAACAGACATATGGGCCGGCGCAGACGAGCCACATCAGCATGAACCGGTGAAGTTTGGCTAGAGCGGCTGACCCTGGGTATATCCTAGACGTGGTGGGGCCACCCAAGATTTACTCATAGAAATGATGAAAACTCTGATAAAAGAGGCTGATACTGCGCTATCAATCATTGTTTTTATTAGAGCTCTGCGGAAATACTTCGACTGGTAGCCTCACCAATTAGCCGTTCATTTCATTTCTGTCTTGAATGGTGCGTGCCCCCCCCCGTCTAGAATAGTGCCTAGAACCTGTACAATTGGGTCATTTTGAAGCTCATTTCTTCATTTTTCGACTTTTAAATTCAAAAAGTATATGCCTTGTATCTTATTTGTAGGAAGCCGCGTTGCAACAATTATCTTGCAGTCTTAGCAACGGAGCGGTTGTCTCCTCATTTCTACCACTATGTTTTCGAAAAAAAACAACAACTTGACTTTTAGAGATTGACGATGTTGTAGAAGGGAAACCCTTGGAAAAAGTTGTGAAATTTCTGAAAGTTGGGCTCCGCAGAAAAGGTCAAGGATTTGGCATTGTTCTTAAATGTAGTGAAATTGTTCTATTAGATTTGGCTATCAAACTGATTTCCTAAATGTAGTGAAATAGTTGAATCGATTTGGCTGTTGTTGGTATATGAAGATAACATAATCATTATATGTAGTGAAATTGTTGCAAACGGATTTGGCAGGAGCTCTATGAATTATCACAGTCAAATCGCGCGTCAGAAGGGGTTTTCCTTGAAGCGCATATTGAATCAAATGAGAACAATAATAAGTCTAGCAGCAAAAACGTTTCCATACAATGCGAACCATGAAAGCGTTGAGGACACGAAGACATAGCGTCAGTAGCTAATAAATTGTGTTACATTTCGTTTTCGTGATTTTTATCTAATCAGTGAGGGAAGAGGGAAGGTCTAGTACCTAAGTGGGAGCTACACTGAAAAGGCAGAATAGCATTCGGAAACCGTATTTCTAGCCCATAAGGCCACGTTTCGTTCAGCATTGTTGACTGAGGGTTATTATTTTTCTTTTTGTCTTCATTCGCTCGCCAGAGGACCTTCTGACGCGTGATTTGACTGTGATAATTCATAGAGCTCCTGCCAAATCCGTTTGCAACAATTTCACTACATATAATGATTATGTTATCTTCATATACCAACAACAGCCAAATCGATTCAACTATTTCACTACATTTAGGAAATCAGTTTGATAGCCAAATCTAATAGAACAATTTCACTACATTTAAGAACAATGCCAAATCCTTGACCTTTTCTGCGGAGCCCAACTTTCAGAAATGAGGTTGTGTGAATGACCTCAGCGCGTTACGAAACTGAAAAGCAGCCTGTCAACATGACCTACATAACATCTCAAGCTTTCTGCACGCCATGCTCGTCATCCTTATACTTTTAAAAAAATTCGCAAGGTGTTCTCAGACTCCTGTGCTAATTCCGATGCATCCAGCACACTATCTCAGACGACTAGCGCAAAGCTCACGACTCTTGCTCATTCTTTGGGGTACCCTGCATGGTTTCTCGGATAGCTACCATCGAGTCTGGGCTCCTGCTCACTCCGGGGTGTCCTGCACAATTTTACGGATGACCAGTTACGGGTCCGAGACTTCTAATTACTCTACGGGGTGGTATGCACAACTTCTCGAATGAACAGCAACGGGTCCAAAACACCTGCCCACTATCCGGGCTTCCACGGCACCCCGTTGGCGTCATCAGAAGCCCGAAGCACTTTTCACGACGTCCCGATGACGTCATGAGAAGCCCGGAGCACTTTTCACGACGTCCCGATGACGTCATCAGAAGCCCGAAGCACTTTTCACGACGTCCCGATGTCGTCATCAGAAGCCCGGAAAACTTTTCACGACGTACCGATGACGTCATCAGAAGCCCGAAGCACTTTTCACGACGTCCCAATGACGTCATCAGAAGCCCGAAGCACTTTTCACGACGTCCCGATGTCGTCATCAGAAGCCCGGAAAACTTTTCACGACGTACCGATGACGTCATCAGAAGCCCGAAGCACTTTTCACGACGTCCCAATGACGTCATCAGAAGCCCAGAACACTTTTCACGACGTCCCGATGACGTCATCAGAAGCCCGAAGCACTTTTCACGACGTCGCGATGACGTCATCAGAAGCCCGAAGCACTTTTCACGACGTCCCGATGACGTCATCAGATGCCCGAAGCACTTTTCGCGACGTCCCGAGGATGCCATCGGAATCCCCACTCACCTACAAATCGATTACTTACCAGCCTACGTACCTCCTACCAACTTACCTGTCTGCCAAGTTGATTGCCTTAGACCATTGGCAGTGGCCATTAGCAGTGATGACTGAAAAGCGTGACGGCCTACGGCCCACGGCCCACGGCCCACGGCCTACGGCCCACGGCCCACGGCCCACGGCCTACGGCCCACGGCCTACGGCTCACGGCCTACGGCGCACACCATGAAAATTTCTTAAGCTCTAGGGCTCACAACTTTGTTATTTGTGAACCGATTTTGCTGAAATTTGGACAGCAGGTGTCTTCTGGACCCCTTCACTTATATCCAGAAGGAGAACTTCAGAAATTTTGTTTCAAAGATTCTATAAACTATTTTATAGAATTCGACGTGATCACAAGGTCTAGGCAAAACCAAACCTCTCCAGCCGCTTCGCGGCTGGAGCGATAAGTACAAGATTCGAGTATTTGAGTAATCGATTCAACCAGCCACTGTCTTTAAGTGGTAACAATCGAAAAACTTATTCATCAGAAATTTTTCAATAGTGGCTATCCGCATAATTCATTCATCTGAGGTGTTTTGAAAATGCGATATTTGAATTATTGTCTCACTTAAAACCTAACGACGATTGCCCATGTTTATTAATTAGAGGCAGGGTTTGCAATAAAAACGATGGTTGTGCTATCTTCATTAGAAAGTAGATCTTATCATCACGAATGGGAAAATAAGTGGAAAGTTGTAGAAAAAGCGCTCAGGAACAAGCTATTGCTTTGTCCGTTCGCCTTCAATTATCGAGATTTCTATAGATGGCTGATTTGTCAACAATTATTTGCTTCTAAAAAAATTTCTGAGCACTTATGTAGACTATTTTAAGAGCAAAAAAGCGGATAAGCATGCATTAAAGGCAGTGTTCACGATAATCTTCAATTTTGAGATTATTCGTATATTGATAAAAAGGCCCCCGGGTAGAACCAAAATGACGTAGAATATGAGAAAAACGCACAAGAAGTGCACGAAATCCTTAAGTATCACCCCACCTCTTAAGTATCACAGGAAGTGTTTGTTGTGACAATGAAATCTTTTCTGGGCCCGTCCTTTGCAATTCTCTTCTATCTACTGCTCCGTTCTTTCCCTAGGGCCCAAACTAATCCTGGTTTGCATGAAATATTCTTCCACTTTCGATTAGCCCCATTTTCCACCGGTGACAACCACCATGAACCTGTTCGTACAACCGGACAACTAGTCCATGTTATGGGATAATGTCACTGAAATACGACGTTTTAATGAGTTTCTCGCCATTTCTTCGTAATTTTGGTAACACTTGGAGGCCAACGCATTGGTTTATGTGAAAAGCTCTGGGAACGAGAATCGTCGTGAACACTGCCTTTAATGAAAATCTCGTTAATTAGGGGGCCGGCCAACACCGGTAATTAGCCGTCACACCTTGTTGTTGAGCGTTTTTACCGCAAATCTCCGGTTTTTTTTTACTTTTTTTTACTTTGGTGAGGACCAAATCTACACTCTCATGAAGAAAGCTCAAAAACCGTTTTTATCGCGTACCCTGCCCTTAACTACAGCATCAATACTAGATCTAATGAGGAATGTGGAGGGTTTCTCCACTATGATCTTCATTAAGTCTCTCAATGAATCTAAAACATGGGTGAGTCCTTCAGAAATTTTCTTACAAATGAATAAGTTCAAAAATATATCCTATACTCGATTTAATTGTATTACGTGTGAACATTTGCACAAATATTTGAGCAAATATCCGATTTCGAATTTGAAATGGCTTTCATGTAAAATACTTGTACAAATGGACAACTTCTTCCAAAGGACTATGTAAGCTGAATTGAGACAAATATTCGAACAAACGGAAATTTAACCTGACCGAAGGCAAAAATATTTTCGAATTCCCGAAGGAATGGAACACTCGAGAGGCGAAAAATATGAAACCTCGTCGATAATCAAAACAGTAAAAAATCACGACGGAATCGAATATTTAAAAAAAAGATTTTTTAGGATTTCAAATAAACCTAGTGTTTAAAAAATACGCATAATAAAATCCCAAGAGTCAGTAAAGTATAAGAACACCTTAAAATTCCTAGAACAATATTTGAGTATTAATTCCATTCGATACCAGGACTTATTTGCGCGTTATTGGACAAAAACAGGTGTGCTTTACGAGAGACAAAAAATCAAAAGCAGGTTCTTCAATTGCGCAACCGGCTGAATAATTCGCCAAGCACTCGGAGAATCGGACGATCAATGCTCACCAGCGATAGGATGTGCTGCCTTACCAGCCTGCCGTGAACCTGATATTGACAGGTCGATAGCAGATCAATAACAGGTCCATGTTTTTCCCCCGAAAGAACCTGTGAGTGCCCGGTCGCTCGAGAAAGGGGCGGACCAACCTGCTGTCGACATCTGAGTTTGCCTGAGTAGGTAGAGACGGGCTTCTCGTATCGATAATTGATTCGCCGTTGCGGTACATGGCAAGTGTGAGAGGCGTTAAAGGCAGCATACACGCTCAAAAGTGATATCAAATTTATGCAATGAATCGAAGGTCTGAAGTTGTTAATGTTAAAGAAATAACGAGAAAACCGAAAAAAAATTGACTGAAATTAAGTCTTCATTCCCCCCCTCCCCTCCCCACGCTTTCTCGCTGTTCCTCCTTTCGCTCCGCACAAGCGAAAGAACAGAGTACATTTTGCCCCGAAATAGTGTTTAGTTCTTATTACATGTTGCTCCCTGGATTTTTCTCTCGAACGAGTAGATTTCCAACTCTGTCCATTTTCCGCTTTTCCGAAAATCATGTTCGGAATTTAATTTTTCCGAGTGCTCGTTTTTCGTATATACATATTGTCAAATTTCCATTTGTCCGTCCTCTTGATTTTTGAGGATTTACGGAAACTGGCTTTCTCGGTCACTAGATTTTTAGGCATGTTAGAAGCATCAATTGTTCGACCTTTCAATTTTCAAAAATGCGCAAAAATCGTCACCTCCGGACGTTCGACTTTCGCAGTCGAACACATTCGAAAAATCGATCGATGTTCGAGTCGTAACATTATATACTATATGCGTGTAGACATACCTATCCCCTGTTTCGGAGGCAAGTTTAGTTTGTTCCTTCGCGTGCTTGCGCGGAGCGAGCAATAGACGCAGCATATGAGAGCACATATGCGCGATCAACAGCAGTAAACTTCACTCCGAAATAGAGGATACTGTGCTTATGTGGACCAAATTCCGGTCCGCAATTGCGTCTCGACACGCTTTGCGGCCGCACGCGCTCGAGTCAGTCAAGTTTCCTGCGCCAAAGCCGACTCGATATGGCTTTTTTATACAGTTTTCTTCAATTTTGTTTACTTTTAAGCTTCTAAAACCCACCTAGAGTCAGCAGATCGGCCGCTGCGGCGCTGGAAACTTTTCCGACTCGAATGCGCGCGGCCGCAAAGCGTATGGAGACGCTACTGCGGACCGGATTTTGGCCCAGAATGCAAGAAAACGAGGACTAAGAAAACGTAAAATTTCTAATTTGCAAGTCTATAAGGAACCTTCACCATTCCCCACTCAGGTATTCTAAACGACCTTCACCTCTCGGACCGCTGTCTCCACCCCAACGAACCTATGGGGGAGCCATTCCCACGAGTCAGAACACCTTGGGAAAATCACCTGCATAGTTTCTGAATGCTTCGAAAGTAGTTCTAGAAACCATATTTGGCGCTGCTTGGCATTGTTTCGAAGATTTTTCACATTCACGAACTCTCACACTGTCCTCATCGGAACCCAAATCCAGCCGGCGTTTGGGGACGCAACTACGAAACGGAATTCCACTCCTATAAGCACAGTACCGGCCTTCACAACAAGATAGCCAGAAAATCGCTAATTGAAACAATTCCGTCTTCCCCGCAGCCGGCTGGCTCGCTGGCACGCTGCTCTTCTTCTGTGCGCGTTTCGGCTCTGCGCCTCTCACCCTGTTTGTGGGAAGACGAGAATGGCCGCCACACCGTGCTGGAAGTCTCGGCGAGCGAGGAGCGTAGGAGGGGGGGATCAGGTCCTGTCTAAACAGCGAGGGTTTTAAGACGACGCGCGTGGCGGAACTCACTTCTTCAATAGAGCGCGCTTACCATTAGCTCCCGGAAAATCCACGGCATTTTTCAATTTTTATAGTTCCTTTCATGATTTTTTGGAGCTGTGAAAGCTTCCTCACAAAAGTACTGGTCCAAACCACCCCCTATTTTTTACCTCTGCCAGGGCGCGGCGTAACTCGTCGGAAGGAGTGTTGTGCTTATGTGGTGCTCAAGTCTGAAGGAAAGAAAGACAGAGGTTAAAAGCTCCGGGTATCTTGAACAGGTATTTTCGTGAGGAAGCTCCCACAGCTTCAAAGAATCATGAGGGGAGCTATAAAAATCGAAAAATACTGTGGGTTGCCGGGAGTTTATGGTAAACGCGCTGCACCGAAGAAGTGATTTCCGCCGCGCGCGTCGCCTTAAAACCCTCGCTGTGTAGAGGGTACCTGACCCGCGTAGGGGAGCATCTGCGCAGTAGCACTTGGGAGTCAGTACAAGAGATCATTTTCGTTGTCGCGATGTAGGGACATTGCCTCTTTGTGTTCGCAGGAAAACGGATAAAAAAATGAAATCCAGCATGAAGCTGATCTTAGTCGAGGAACAGAAAGGGCATATTGTGTCTCACTATCGGAGAAACTTGAAAATTTTAATTTCAAAAGCACCTGCTAGTCTGCGCGGTTTGCCGTGCTGGTCCCTAAACAGAAAACAACCGAATGGTTGAGAAATGGATAGGGCGGCACAATTTCGTCGCGTAAACTGTTAAGGAAGCTAAATGCTAGTGACTCTGTAGAAATCGTTATTTGGAAAAGGATTACAAAAAGGTCTTTGGCAGAGTCTCAGGTCGATTGGCCCTGTTTGAGCCTAGAACGGGACGTCGGTGGTTGTGGTAGATTTGAGCCAAAATGACCCGAGTACAGCTAGGCTGGGAATGTCTCCAGGCCGGTTGTTTCTGTTCTAAAGAAGTCTACTCTAAGCGTGGTTGTGGTTTCGCACGTTTTGCGCCCGCGAACAGTGGTTCATGTGGTTCATAACCGGATATAACGGGCTCAGACAATATGGTGGACCAACAGCGGACATGTTCGGTACTAACCGCGTACAGGTTGCGTACCGACGGCGGGATGGGCGACGTTTGGTACGCAATTTGACCGCGGTCTGTACGCATTGTCACGCGGTCGGTACGCACTGCCACGCGGTCGGTACGTCTTGCCACGCGGTCAGTACGTATCGTTGCGCCGTCGGTACGTCTTGCGACGCGGTCGGGATGCAATACAACGTGGTTAGTACGCATTGCCACGTGGTCGATACATACTTCCACGCAGTCAGCACGCATTGTCACGCGGTCGTTACGCATTATCAGACTGTCGGTACGCCATTGAGACGCGGTTGAGAATAATTGCGACGCAATTCCGGCGCATCGCAACGCGGTCTCGCTGCCTCTGACCTCAGCCCTGGCGTGAGAAGGACAACGGGAACTTGGTATTTCCAAAGATTTTGTTATTTGTAACTTCACTGGGGAACACTGAAGCTGGAAATAGAAAACTGAGGATGTTCTTGTGATCAAACTCAATGATTTCTTATCCAATTTATCAATTTTTTGGAAATTTCCTCAGTCGTTACATGATCCGTGTAATTTTGTGAAGGAAGCTGCGGCGCAGCTAAAGTCTATTCGAATGCGACTGTCTATTCGAACGCGGTCGGCGAGCGTGTCGAGCGGCCGTCACTAGGGCATTTTTCGAACGAACCTACCCACAACTGAGATACAGCTGACTGGGATACTCTTCACTATTTGTCTGATATTCCTGCTAATCGTTTCACAGTTTTTTGGAACGTTTTTTTTTGGAACTGTGATACGATTAGCAGGGGCGGTAGTAATCTGGCCCTAAGTGCGAATTAGTGATAATGAACATCTTTCACTGATGTGTAGTAGACAACCATAATAATGAGGAGCCAGCCCTTTGTTGAATGAGGATCTGAAACGCTGTAAACAAAACTTACCACACCTGTGGGTAACGAACTAGGCCAACAAGACTGGAACGAGAGTAGCGCAACATTGCACTGCGCCATAGCGCCAGCTGTCCACTGCTAGACCAGGCACGTGAGGTAGTTGATGCGACGCATTGAGGAAAGCGAAATGCAGATATCAGGCTCACTGGTACATCACATATTGTACTCAGAAGCACAATACACTCTCAGACATGATTTTTTTTTTGATTTTCATCTTATTCTGTAGAAGAATTCTCTTCTATAACTCTTGTCAAGGACGAGATCACAATTTCCTGTAATAGGCGAGATATAAGCGGCCACCAGGCCACCCCTTTTTTAGCCTTTGGACTCAATAGCGCTCAATATATGGATGGATTTCATCAACGACTTTGGTTTCCATTCCTTTGCCAGCTTGTCTCTTTACTCTGATTTGCTCAAGAAATAGGTGAGAAACTAGTTCGGTGGGAGGGGACATATGATAAGCGAGCGTTTCTCTTTAAGCTGAGCATAAATTTGAATTTTTCGGGTGTCTTACACCTTTGAGGCAGTGTTCGCGATAATTTTCAGTTTTTCTCCATACTATGTGTAGTTGTCCTATCTTCGGAGAAAATCCCTTTCCAGTTGTCGGTGTTCAGTACAGCTTGTTAAATTGATTTTAGATTTTTTTGTAGAACTCGTTGGGTAAAAAGGGAGGATATTTATTGTATTGCATGATTGACGAATTGTTGCTGGAATACAGTACCGAACGAATTTCTAGCAGAACTAGCGTTTTGCGGCGTTTTTTGGGCTAACGAAGCGCCGCATCGCCATATCTCATTTCAAAATTGACGAAATGAGTTTTCGAGAAAATTTTCGTGTTCCTCTCAGTCAGCCCAGTGCAATGGTATGTTTAGAAAGTCTTCTTATCTCCGATATTTTGCTGGAAATGTGTATTTCCTTCGAAAATTCACATCGGTCACAGGTCTAAACATGAAAGATTTCAGCTATCATGACCGTCTGATAGGTTCATAATGTGAGATTATGTGATGCAAGTATGCATTTTTCTATCAACTTGGATGGTTGAATGTATTATATGCTGATACAATGTCGAAAAAAATGTTTGAACGAACGAGAATCAAAATTTTTCATTCGAAAGGTTTTCGAACGAACGAAAAATGAAAAAAAAATCGTTCGGCGAAATCGCGACCGAACTAAAACAAACAAAAAAAATGTCAAGAATTTCTTCGAGTTGCAGTCCCCTGAGTTCTGGGCGAAGGGCATCGGCGCCCTGCCCAATCGATGGGCCACTGTTGTGGATAACTGTGGTGATTATATTGTTGATTAGACTTGCTTTTCAATAAAGTTGAAAAAAACTTAAAAATGGTGAAATTCTCGGACAAGAAATATATATATATATATATATATATATATATATATATATATATATATATATATATATATATATATATATATATATATATATATATATATATATATATATATATATATATATATATATATATATATATATATATATATATATATATATATATATATATATATATATATATATATATATATATATATATATATATATATATATATATATATATATATATATATATATATATATATATATATATATATATATATATATATATATATATATATATACCAGGTTGTCCAATAATTCTTGTCCGAGAATTTCACCATTTTTAATTGTTTTCAACTTTATCGAAAAAAACAAGTCTAATCAACAATACAATCACCACAGTTATCCACAACAGTGGCCCATCAATTGTGCAGGTCGCCGATGCCCTTCGCCCTGAACTCCGGGGGCTGCGACTCGAAGAAGTCCGCGATGTCGGATTTGAGGTTGTCGTAGTTGGTGAGTTTTCTTCCGGCCAAATGGTGCTTCAGCGGGCGGAACAAGTGGTAGTCGGAGGGGGCGAGGTCCGGGGAAAACGGCGGATGGGCAACCGTCTCCCAGCCGAGCGTCGCCAACTTCTGCTGGGTCTCCTTCGCCACGTGGAGGCGCGCGTTGTCGTGCAGCAGGTGGACCGAGGCCCGTCGGGGACGCTTCTCTCGGATGGCGGCGGCTAGTTTCTCGAGGTGATCGGTGTAGATGGAGGCGGTGACCGTCCTGCCTTGCGGGAGCAGCTCGAAGTACAGCGTGCCCTTGGTGTCCCACCAGCAACAGAGCATGATCTTCAGCGGGTGCAGGTCAGATTTCGGCGGCTCTTCTCCGCGCGGGATCCAGACGGCACGGCGGGCGACGTTGTCGTAGAGGACCCAGCTCTCATCCCCAGTGACCAGGTCCTCGAGAAACTCCTTGCGATGCGGACAAAGGAGGAGGGATTGGCAGACGGCCACCGGCTCTGCTTGTTAGCGTCCGTCAGACGGTGGGGGATCCAACGGGCCAGATCTTTATGGTAGCCGAGTAAGTTGAGTCGATTGTGGATGGTGGACGTGCTGCAGCCGAGCGTCGTCGTCAGTTCACGGGTGGTGGCTTCCGGCTTCTCCTTGATACAGCTACGGACTTCGTCATCATCCACCGTAGAAGGCCTCTCGCTGTGCTCCCTGTCCTCGAGGCTCGTGTCTCCGCTCTCGAAATGATTGAACCAGCGGCTGACTGTGCGTTGGGACATTGCATCCTCCTTGCACGCTCTGCAGATGTTGGCGACCGCGGTGCCCGTGTCGTTGCCCAACAGCCACTCGTAATACACGAACGTACGAATTCGACCTTGGTCCATTTAAGCTTGTATTGCAGCATTCTGAAAAAACGTCTTGCCACGTACACTTTATCATAGCTTCTGATAGGGGAGAAACTTCGTGCTCAGACAGATATAAACAAGAACGAATAGTAGAGCTTCACATCTCAGCATACCAGTGAAAGTGTAAAATAAGAAAAAGTCTCGACGAAAGAGGGAGTAATTAGTGGCATTTCGTTAGAGTGAACAATCAACGAATTATCGAAATTTGATGATACGGTAATCGGGGCTTTACTTCGCGGCTACAGGTTGCCCAGCATTCGCGGCACGAGCCAATTCCGACGGAGTCATATCTGGGCACGCCTCATATCCACCATCATCGCCCATTTTTGATTTATTAGTCTAAATGTAATCTTCTCTAGCTGGTGATGCAAAAAAAACAAATTCATTGTTTGTTATTAATTTTTTATGAATACAATCCTAGTTGAGGATGCACTCAAGATCAATATATAGAAGCGGAGAGAAGGTTCGGTTCGAAATGTTTGGCATCGGTATCGATCTTTGCTGTTTCAGAAACCTCACGGGCTCCCATCATGTCTGACTCTAACTATTCGGCCGTGTCCAGCCCGGTCGATTAATAGTATCTACAGCCATAAGGAGACCTGACTGTTGAACGAACCACTATCTCTTTCGTGCATGTGTTTAAAGGCAGTGTTCACGATTAATTTCACTTCCGATATCTCCACGGATTACGGAAGGTCTTTTGTCCTATATAGCGAGGCATGCTTAAAAAGGACACGAAAGACGCGTTTTAGAGCAAAAATAGGCCCTCCCTTGTTTACGTTGACTTTAGAGCGTGGAGGAATTGATCGCTAGAAGGATGGTACCTATCAGTGCAATGAAGCGATCAGCTCACTTATCCGCACCTCCTTGACTTGATCATTCCTGTAATCTGAGTCTTCATTTGTTCATTCCGAGGAGGCGTATCTGGGGCACCAGGCGTGTTTGGAGCACCAAAACGCTTATTTGCAGCCGTTATTTTGCCGCTCATGGCTCGTTTTCCACCGTTCTTTAGACACTGGGAGCCTAGGATCTTTATCGCCTGTCATTTCACTGTGGAAAGTCAACGAGGATGATCATCGTGAACGCTGCCTTTGAAGCTACTCATTGTTAGTCGTGCAGAGGCTCTTATGAAGAAACTAGATTGTTTACGTTTGAAGGCTCCTGGAACGAGAAGATCATCTCAAATCGAGCTGTCGATTCGTTCAGCAACCCTGGTAGATGCTTCAACTGTCGACAAATCCGAAAAGCAAATAGTGGCTGTCGTTTCGCAAAACGCATATGTTCTGACAAAAGCTTCAGGCTCAATTTCATGAGTACGGTACGCTATACCGGTGAGCGTTGGTGCGTTCAAAACGTAGGGTTACGAGGTTGGATGGGGTTGAAAATGAAGATCCGCCACCGATTCTCTCCAGTCATCTAGCACTTTTTTATAGAATGTTGATGCGACCGTCAAACAACATGAAAAACAGTTACGACACAACCTCCACATGCAGGAAAACTTCAAAAATGACAGTGACGATGATTCCAAATGCAGAAAAACTTCAAAAACGATCCAAATTCTTATTTACAATGTGTTCCGATTGAATTTTCTTTACAATGGAAGGTTTTTCAAGGGCCCCTCCGAGATTTTCGTTCCCTAGAGAGGCCAAGCTACACAAAAACATGAAATAATAATATACGGTTTTCTGCGCGTACGATGCCTCTATAAAAAAACAACCCTTTCAGCGAAAGCATCAAAAATACAGGTTTATTTCTGCGCTCTGCGATTACGCGTATGAGGCGATGGAAACACTACAGCCACAATGCACACCCTTTTTTAAACGGTCTTTACTTGACGTTCCACTGGAGGGACTCACGGCAGATGTGAACGCAGCAGCTAAGTCGCTGAGGAACGGGAAGACGCCTGGCGTGTACAACATTACTTCTAAGGCCTTTGAGGCAGGATAAGGTGTTTTGCTGCATTCGTTACTTACGGTGATCGCGCGCATTCATTTGGTAGTCAGGAAAAGTTACATCTGAATGGAAGAAGGGTAATTTGTATCCGAATGAGAATGGCGAACCATGCAGCCGACGTGCGTGACAATCGGCCGTCGCGTGCGCCGCTCTCGAACGAGCATGCGAAACGACGGCGATTGACTAGAAGCGGAGCCGGCAGTGGCTGGCAGTAAGCCAACTGTGTCGATCAATCAATGGCGTATTCATGAAACTGCAGGCGCGGGAAGGGGAGCTAAATCTTCCCGCGCCCGGCGTTTGGCAACCAATATTGTGTCTTCCGGTCAATCCTTCAATAGTGGCTGCCCCTCTTCGCTACCTGTGAGAGCAGAGGCAGGCACGAGTAGCGACCGCAGAGACGGAGAGGAAACCGCTGGATGGGAGGCTGCAGTCTCTCAGCTCCTGTCGCGTCGTGTGCTGCACTAAACTCCGAGTCAGCTTTATCCATCCTGCCGCATCGGTCGTCGCGGAGTGTGAGCAGCCCCTAGCCCGACACAACTGAACCAGATGACTTACGCGGCGCCACTCACTTGAAGGCAGTGTTCACGATAAAAAATGTGTTTCATTTTCCACTAGGAATGGGTAGTGGAGGGGCACACTGTAACGTTGACGTCGAAAGAACGCATGAAAACGAGCCAGGAAAAGCTCCAGAAGAGCCCGAAGTTGCCCCTTCGAGCGTAAGGCAAACCCCAAAAGCGCAGCACACGCCCACCGACGTGAACAAATGAATGCTCGAGATCGTGAGATGAGCGATGATTTCCAATCATTAGCCCCGTTCTTCCCTTCATTCTAAACTTCTCTCTTTATTCAGGTCAGCACGCATACATCGGCTGCAGAAGACGGAAGTTAAGCCTCGGACAACTCGTCCACCATGCTTCCGTTGCTTATTTTTTGAGAGGCTATAACTCCGTTCCTAGGGGGTCTTATACGACTCCAGAAACTTCGTTGGAATCAGCGTGGGACCATTTTCAAGATAGACAAGAAAACAAAAAAAAACCGATTCCGAGGTTGGACTGTGCCTTTAAAGCAGTTGCCTGGCTGATGCAATAACCAACAGAGATAACACTCGCGTGATGCAACATATTTGTACAAGACAAAACGCCCTTTTGCTGGAACTTCTTTGCGTGATCTGAAATAAACATTAAACGCAGTCAAATCCCACAACTCCCGTGGGACGCGGACCTCGCCCAGTTAGCTACGAGGGATGCGGAATCAGCAAGGACCCTCGTTCATAACGAGGCATACGAGCGGACGTGTGTAACGTACCCGCAGAGGCCAAGTGAGAGGAAAATGGAGTTCATCTGTAAAGTTCGTCGTTGTCGTCGGCTGGAACTCTTCTTCCATCGACCTCGCGTTCCGCTCGAAAATCAGGCTAGGACAGAAGGTGGAGCTGCAGGCGGGCCTGCATTGGAGAGCCATAGGGAAGGAGTCGAGAGCAGCCGCCGCACGCCGTCGTCGTCGCATACCAGAATGAGGCAGCCCGTCGCAATCGATAGGCGGGGCACGCCGAGTTGTTTACGATTACCGGCATACGATAGTCTTGGCGACACCATGCGCAGAGAGGCCAGGTACGGCTTTTGAGAGAATCAGTCATACGGAACTCTGAGAGTTTTGGCCGAAATAGCCGCCAAATATGTGGTCTGCTTGGATCCAGTTCAGTTGAGCTTAGTTGAGCTCAGTTAGTTAATTTATGAGCGGTCTATGCGATGGCGAACTTCCTAATGCTGCTGAGCCGCGCCCTATTCCGGAATACTACGGGTAAAATAGAGGTTCTTGTTCACTCATTATTACATCATCCCCTTACATGGGCGTATTCTTGTGAGCGTACCGGGCGAAGATCAACCATTGCAAAACGGCGCTCTATAGCCACTTACGACGTATTGAGTTAGATAACTCATCGATACACAGTTTGCATCATGGATCTATTCACAATGGGACGCTCATAAGCTCGGATGATAGCAGGATATCGGCGTATTTTATAGTAAGCACGACTCATATTTATCTTATTCTCTTCTCTGACTACCAGAATGTTTCTTTCCAGTGGGACATAAAGTTATCTGTCGAATTTGGCATGCATATAGTGAAAGTTCAAGCCATTGTCAATATTGATGGCTTCACATTCAGTTTCCAGACAAGGTACAGGTAGGACAAGGTATCGTCCATCACTGAATGAGGAATCGCCGCGACGCTGCTTGACGGGAAAAATTGGGCGATCAATAGCCACTCTCTCTTCGTTTTCCCGCGCGCAATTTTTCCCGCCAAACAGCGTCGCGGCGATCCTTCATCCAGTGATGGACGATAGACTTGTTCACTACGATTACTTCAGGTGCAAAACTGGTTAAGGGGGGGGCACTCGAAAAAAATTAAATGATTCATGCATAAAAATGAAATTTTCTGCTGATATCAGATGCCTGATAGCGTTAAAAGTCATTGCTCTCATTGAAACTCCCGTGGAAAGTTTTCACGGACTACTTCGATTTCTGAAAGTGGTATCATTCAACCTTTATTTGAACCCTGAGTGCCCTCCCCCCCCAACTAGTTTTGCACCTTACTTCCTACATTTCATCATGTTCTAATCTGTTTACATCAGATTAAAACCGTAGGCTATCGAATGAGATCTGCAAGGCATGAGCAGCGACGAAACGGGGGAATGAGAAAATCCACAATCTTTTTGGTCTTTTCCGTTTCCGTTTCCGAAAATTATGGAAAAGATTTTCGACTAGCCTTAGCCTTGATGGATATAAGCCCAGTGTTGCGGTTCAACCAGAAGTGTCTTCTGATGTTTGGCTTTATTCGTGAGTTTGGGAAACAGACGCAGAAAGACCTCAATACTTGTCTTTGGACGTCTTCTTACGGAACACATGACAACAGTTATGGTTGACGGTATCGTTGTCTGTGACTGTGAATGAAGGTGAGACCGCCAACAGGAGTTCGCCGCCTCATTCCCAGATTGGTGGCTGCGTGAAGAGCACCAGTTGCCGGGAAATAGCCGAGGAATAGCCCACCAGGAGCCGCTGCGGAGCCTGGTGGGCTATTTCGCGGCTATATCTCGGCCGAAACTCTCAGGGAGGTCACGACAGCTCCCCTATCAATGCGATTCGGATATAGAATACCCGTCCTCAGGTGCATGGCTGGACGGGTAGAGCGCATGCTGACTGCCAGAAAGATATTGATCATTATCTGAAACTCGAGATAGGCATAGCAAACGCTCACACCCCTCTCCGTCCACCCGCTAGGCGGCTAGGAACCCTCGCATTCACCCACCAGGTAGCCGGGAGCGTTGAGTGGACTTTGGACCTTGCCGGGAAGCTCGCGCTGGTTCATGAATACGGCCACAGCTCTGCAGCCGAGGGGGGGCGGATGGCAGCCGTTTGAGCCCTTATCCGAGAGCGGGACACCCGCTCAAGGTTGTGCGAAACTCTTTTCCCAGATTTTCGGAAACGGAGACTGAGGAAAAATGGCCAGAAAACGCCGTAAACGGAAGAGACCAAAAAATCTAGGGTTGCCTCATTCTCACGCTTCGCTGCTGCTCGTTGCCCGCAGCTCTCATTCAATAGCCAATGAGTTCATTCAATAGACTAAAACTTATTCAAAGTAAAGTCACTACGAGGCATTTACATGATTTCGTTGTTTCGGTTCTAGAAACCCGAAAAGGCAGCCCAAAATACTTATTATATGTAGCCGATAGGTGTCCTTCAAGGCTAATCAGAAGTCAATTTTCAGATAATCTACTTCCTCTGCTTTCGAACCATATTTGCTTATTGGAGTGGATAGCAAACGATTGGATTCGAAAAATGAAGAAAAAACTTCTCGGCGATATGGTAAAATTCTCTTATGATCTGCCTCAAACGAGCCTCGCCGCTGCCTGTGGTCACCTCCACCTGTCTCCAACGAGACTTCTTTCTGGAAGACAGGCTACACGGTCAAAAAACTATCTTGATTTTTGTTGCTGTCGTGGCGGTAAACAAGCGAAGAAGTGGAATCAAGAAGAAAACAACTTCACGAAATTATCGAATCTCAGAGAAAAAGCTGCATATTTTCAATAAAAAATCCTCAAAATGCGTTCAGATTCCTGCCGCGCCTATTTCGTGTCATCATTTTATAGGGTGACAATATTGGGCCCCCAAACTTCGTGAATGATCTCAGCCAAGCTCAGATATTCGCTTGAACACAAGAGGCCGGATGTCGTCTTCAGTGTCTCATGAAACCTTAGAGAATCCTAGCCTAGACCCACTATCATAGATCGTGTTGCACTAAACTCATTCCGTTTCCGGGCCCAAAAACTCGGAAACGGAAGGGGAACGGAACAGCCCAAAAAACACCGGAAATACGGAAACGGAGTCGGAAACGGAACAGTTCCGCGCAGCCCTGCACGCGACGGCCGCCTGCAACGCACTCCGGCCGCATGATTTGCCAGTCTCATCCGGACACTTTACATTCAGGCCTCTTCACAAAAAGATGGCGCCGATGACTGTAATAACGTCTTCATACGGTTTGTTCGAATTAGACTTCACAGCTATCGAAAGCCGAGAATTTGCAAAGAACAAGCAGGATTCCGCTCTGATAGGGGGTGCAACCATCACATTTCCGCTTTTCGTCGACTTACAGAAGAGAATATGGTTCACTGTGGGGAGCGCGTTCGAAACCGCTGCTATAAAAGGGAAAAAGGGGCGAAATTGTCAAAGTGGACAACTAAAGCGTCTTTCGACCACAACTTGCCTCAAAGTGCTCTGTTTTCAATATTGGAAGGACCAAAATGTTCACCGTGCCACAATCTATCCAACTATATGGGACAACTTTGGGATTTGCTAATGAAAACGCTTTTTTTCAAACATGGATTTAGTTACGAATATGATAGTGATTTCACAAGATAATGAACCCGTTCGGCGAAAAACAACCGTACGCGATATCTAGCATTGTCAAAATGAAAATGTATTTCACCTTCTCATACACTGGAGGGGGCTAGCGCAGCTCTTCAGGGGGGCAACCCTCCGGGCACCGGCGCCTGCCCCCAATCAGGGAGCTACCGCCGGGTGACAATTTGGCTTGATCGGAGCCCCCGTCACTGCCCTGAAGCCCCCTGTGACTGCCCTGAAGCCCCCTGTGACTGCCCTGAAGCCCCCTGTGACTGCCCTGAAGCCCCCTGTGACTGCCCTGAAGCCCCCTGTGACTGCCCTGAAGCCCCCTGTGACTGCCCTGAAGCCCCCTGTGACTGCCCTGAAGCCCCCTGTGACTGCCTTGAAGCCCCCATCACTGCCCCGGAGCCATGACGTCACGGCTCCGGAGCAGTGACGTCTGACACCGGAGCAGTGACGTCACCCTCCCCCGGAAAGCGTCTCCGCTTCCCTCCAAAAATATCCCTTTCTGACAGTGACTCAGAAGTCGCCGTCCAGGGCCGGCCCTGTTGGGCCGAATGCGGCTCTCCATGAGGTGAGGCGCCTTTTATACCGCTCGAGCACGTGATAGATGCCTTCTCTGGCCTCTATTGTCGTAAACTACCTTCTACGACTTCTTCCCATCTTTTCCCTCTCTTCCTCTCGGGGGGGCAAGCGCCGGAGGAGAGCAGGGGCCTCCCCTGAAGCCCCCCTCGGGGGAGGCCTGCGCTGTCGCTCCCCCAAGTCGAAAACGGGCTCTATTGTCCGGCGCTTGCCCCCCCGCAGAGTCTGAGTTGGAAAATAATGTTCCTCTCGAATTTCGCGTAATATTTTTTATGATTGACTGGATAGCGACATACTGTACATTTTGGCGTTTTCAGAATAAAAAATGGAGCATTTTGAAGCCAGTTGCGGTCAAAAAAACGCTTTATTTACTTAGTTATTTATTGATACGCCCCAACGGACGCTCCAGTGATGGTCGTAAAAAAACTGAACAGTGAACAGAAAATTGAATTGGATAAAAAACAGGAAAGAAGAAAAAAAACTCAAAACAACATCAGCAAAAAAACCCAAGACTACTCGGATAATGCACAATCTCTAGTCATGGCTCACTCTACGTCAGAGCAATCTGCTTCAGTGAGATAATATGTGACAAACTGTAATACATGGACATCAGGAGGGAGTTCTTTAGTTGCCCACTTTGGCAACTTCGTCCGTTTTTTCCCCTTGGATAGAAGCGGTATTGTATTAGGTCTAGAAGTTAATTTCCGCGTTTACACTATTGAAAACTGGACATACTTAAACAAAATTTTTATTCAAAATAATTCCCGTCATTAATAACAACCATTTCCCAGAGTTTGGGTAACTTATGGATTCCATCATAATAAAATTTTTCTGGTTTGGCCTCCACCCATTCATCGAGCCATTTTTTGACATCTTGACGATCTTGAAAGCGCTGCTCCGCTAGACCATGCGCCATTGACCGGAAAAGGTGATAATCCGACGGGGCGATGTCTGGAAATACGGCGGGTGCGGTAAGACTTCCCATTTGAACTCTTTTAGCGTATCCTTTACCGTTCGAGCAACATGAGGTCGAGCGTTATCATGAAGCAATATGGCTTTTTCGTGTCGACTCGCCCATTCTGGTCTCTCTTTGCTTCGATTTCATGCCGCAATTGCGCTAGTTGATGTTGATAGCGATTCGCAGTAACTGTTTCGCCAGGTTGAAGAAGTTCATAGTACAGTATACCGCGTTGATCCCACCATATGCACAGTAAGACCTTCTTCCGTGGATGTTTGGTTTTGCGGTCGAAGTTGTTGTTTCACCAGGACTAACCCACGATTTTCTTCGCTTCTAATATATCGATAAATTTCAAGCACGCACAGGAAGAAAGTGTTGAGCTTCTGTAGGAAATTTACAGCGGTTTAACTGGCTGTGTCAACGCTGTATAAAAGTTGCCTTTCTGGGGGGGGGGGGTACCTTTACCCAGTTCCGGAGGCTTCAGTACGTTTTTGTATCCGTGCTGCAACCACTGCAAGCTCGTTTTCAGCTGTTTTTCCGACACATGTCCAGATTCCTTCTCATATATCATTCTGCTGCTTAAACAATACGTCGGCGGCCTTCAAATCGATGCTATGTGAATTCATCCATAATCACGTCTGTGCCGGGCAACGACCGGTGCACCGGTACATTTTCGGTCCACGGCTAGACCTGACGTTTGTCCACAGAAAAGCTATTAACCAGGAACGCATTCCAGGACACCATGACTTTCGATCGAACATTATGGGGCCCACAGGAATAAATTGGTGCAGAGATCTTATAGCGATACGAAGGGTTCGTTTCGTGTTAGACTCTGAGTGCACCTCAACTAGGTTTCTTTCACTCCCTCAACACTCACCGCTGCGTTAATTGCACTTGGAGTAGGGGCATCCTTTTTGCCCTGTAAACAAATAAGATTTGCTATCGGCATACGAGAACTGCTCAGAAGAAAGGCTCCTCATGTCGTGAAGGGGTCTAACCTGTGCTGGCGCGGCTTTATTTGTGTTCTTTTGTGCGGCTGGTTCCGATTTTGGCTGCAATGAAATGTATTCAATCTTTGCTTTGCATAATTTCGAAGACGATAAAACAATAACATGCAACTCATATGGGTGCTTGAGCTGCACACATTATTGGCAGCACCAGATTTCCTTGCGGGAGAGAGTTTTGCAATGCGCAAACACAGAAGTCGCTCACAGCGTCTACTTAGCTGATTGACAGTTTTTCATTGATGCTTTTCAATGGGTTTCTTCCACATATACCGCCTCCGAATATCCCAGGGAGACGATGACGGATGTGTTGGATAAGTGTCTACTATTGGTCGGACTCCTGCAATGGGTAGCTAGAGGTATGGATGCTGGATGGTTTCTATTTGCACACTTAGCTCTTTCACGTTGTAATGCATTCGTTTGTGATGAGTTTCGATAATGAGTATATTAATGAATAAATGACTGCCTCACACGAAAACCGAACAGAGGGTCGGATGCATCAAGTCTAGTTTTATCGCGAGAATTCAACCAAACTGCGGAAGTTTTAGCCCCAGTGGCTGAGCATTTTTGCTACACCAGCTGTCGTTAACTACTGAATTTCTAGCCTTGAATGTGGACATGGAAGGCGATTTGGTATGACACCGTTTGGGGGGGGGGGCAATCAGGATTCAGCTGCTCAGGCAAAACTGCATTTAGCATCCCGTTAAGGTTTGGGTTCATTGGGTGCATTGATGTGTAAGTTCTCAGAACGTCGGAGGGCCGCGTCCCCGTACCCACCACTCAGCGAGGCGGGGCCCCCCTCCGCGCCTGGCGCCCAACAGGTCCCCGCCCCAGCCCCATGACTCATAATGGGCGCCACGCCCGGACATCCAAGCAAAGGGGCGCGGGGCCTGGCAGAACATCTCCACGTTGTCATCGCTTAAATGATTGGTTCCTTGTATAACGATCCCCGGAAACCATCCCTCCCACACCCTGGGCGGATGCTATACCCCTCTCCAAAATTTTCCAAACCCCATGGTGGGTGTCCCATTCAAGTCTAATCGATAGACTGGGGAACTTACCTTACTGCCACCGCGCGAGGTGCGCGATGATGTAAGTACTTACTCGAGGCTGCCTGCAGTGAACTTATGATAAAATTGTGCTCCGTATGGGGCACGGGTTTGATTCTATCGTTCAACGTGTAATACGATTTGCCTGATCGAACATGTTTTCCTCTGTTTCGAATTTTCCCTGCAGGACCGAGGTAACGAAATTTGGTGCGCCCTCGCCTCGCGCCTGATGATTCTCCTTTCGCAAAACATGGGCCCCGCCGCTCGCCCTTGGTTGGAAATTCCCGGGCACACGGCCCTCCGACGTTCTGAGTTGGTGGTGAAACACGGGGAACGGTGGGCGTGTCTCGATTCTGACGACCGCGTTAACCGAAAACGAGGCGTGAACATGTTTACACAAAGGTATTAACAATGCTGCTTGTATAAAAGCCTTCTCATCTCACAGTGTGCCTCAGTCGGCTCTTCGGAGCCGGACCTGAGAGGTGGCCTCGAGTCACTTTTCAGAAGACCCACCTGATACCGGCGGATAATTTTTGTCGCCGAGGAGAGGGGGCTCCCCACGGCTCGGGGGGGGGGGGGGTTTGTACCCAACTGTGGGGTCATTTCCCCACGGTCGGGTGTACCCCACTGCTGATCGTGGCGGTCGGATCACCCCCCCCCCTGTGGGATCCCTGAGGGGACAACCCGATCGGGATGTCACAAAGTCTCGGCCATCCCGTTAGGTCTGGCGTTGACGATGGCGTTGCGTGGACGGCTATTCATCCCGTTCCCCGTGCGGCGACCATCCCGTTTCCCATAGCGTTGGTGATGGCGCTACATGGAAGACTGACCATCCCGTTCCCTGTGAGACGCCCAGCCCGTTCACTCTATCGTTGATGGCCCGGCTGTGTGAGCACTCCATCGCGAACGGGACCGTCAACGGGATGGTCGTCGATTATGTCTGAGTGGGGAATGAATGATACAGCTTTCAGAAGTCGAAATATCTCCATGGAGTCTCCACGAAAACAATGACTGATAACGCTATCAGGCATATGATATCAGCCAAAATTTTCTTTTTCATGGATAAATCATTTCATTTTCTTGAGTGGCCCCCCCGAACGCTTTCAATCCGGCGATTTTAGCCTCGGCCCATTCTTTCCCCCTCCTCGTCCTCCCAATTTCTATCATGGGGGACCCCGAACCCCGAGATAGAATATGGAAGGTATGATCCTCCGAGGCTCTATAGGTAGACCCGCTATGCGTACTTTAGAGCCTAACTACCCCCCCCCTTCCCTTGTGGCCGTGGGAGATCTCCTAAGCTGCCAAATTTTTCCTCCAGTTTCTGGTGGATCTTCTGAACAGTGAGCCATAATCACCTCCCAGGTTCGGCCTCGAAGTGTCAGATACGGAGACCATAGCTAATAGTAAGTGGGAAATATCTCGCACACGTGGCTGGAATTTCCCCGTTTAGCTACGTCTTAGCATAGTCAGCTACAGCGTGAAGAAGGGACTTCTTTCCGGAGGGACTACATGAAAATTCCCCGCTGGCACGTTGGGGAAGGGGGGGGGGCAAAGTTTCCGAATTTTTAACGAAGGTAGCTGGGAATGCGGAAATTTCAGACTTATGGGAGGGCGTCATATGCCGCTTCCTCGGAGGCATCTAGCTACCGATTTGCGAAGAATGCTACCTGACTTTGAGCTGTGGCTCACTACGCGCCGCGGTCGCGTCGCGGCGTTGCAATTAGAGCACGCTCATACGCCAAGAACGTAAGTTAAGTGCGCCAGAATGGGGCTACCGTAATCTCAGGAATGATGTTATACAGCCCCCATTCGGCTCTCGTAAACAAAGTTGATGATAACCAATTGATAAAGGTTGGGGTATAAAAGAAGTGGAGAGCGGTGTGTCTTCATTCACAAACGGTCCTTCTCCAGGGGTCAGCAGTTGAGGATCTGCCTGGACTACAAAGCAGGAAGGCAGCACCACCGGTTGTCAAGATGTAGCGAAGATAGAGTCGAAACTTAGGAAAATTCAGAGCTAACTCGAGTGAGATCACGGTAGCCCCGTTCTGGCGCACCTAACTATCGTTCTTGTCGCTTATAAGTCGTCAATGCTTTTCCCTAGGGTAATGTGTTCTTACACGGATGATATGAAGAAAAACGTGACAGAAAACAATGTACGGCCGTTCAGGCATGAAGAGCGCACTAGACGAAAAATACCGTGCGGTGCCGATTGCCACAAAGCCATAAATTACTTTGCAACTTTCATTTGTCTACAAAGCCACTATTGACAATCACCAATGGTTCCTACTTCCAGTGATAGAGCACTGGTGTTAAGCTCAGTCCTTACGTGGCGAGAGCGTGCGGTTACGCAAAATCGATGGTCATCGTGGGCACACGATTTTCTAAAGGCACGCCCATGCCGATCACTTTCCGCAGGGCTACCGTAACCATTCTTGAACAAAACATGATAACGAATGTAAACACACCCTCATAACATGCGGGGTATAGAAGAGCGGAGGAGCGGTATGCATTCATTCACACACCGCTCTCCTCGAGAAGCTACTAAGGAGTGGCTGAAGGGGTCGAAATTGTGCAAACATGATTTCTTATTGTTAGACATTCTTCTTCCGTATTTCAGACGATTATGAATTGCCAAAGGCACGAAATTCTCTCGGTAAACAAAATTGATGTTACCCAGTTGCTAAAGGGAGGGTATAAAAGAAATGGAGAGCGGTTTGTTTTCATTCACGCACCGTCTTTCTCCAGAGTCAAGCGGCTGAATCCGAACAGAGTAAGGAGTTGGGAAAAAGCCTCACCGGTGGCAAAGATATCGCGATATCGGGCCCTAAACATGAAAAACTCTGGCAAGAAAAAATTCTACACATCCGTGAGAATTTTGTGCCGATGGCAAATTATAAACTTGTTATGATATCAGCCCAAATTTTCATTTTCATGGATGAATGGGGTGGTCGTCTTGTGGCGCGAGACAGTGATAAGATTGGGCGGATCAGAGGGGAGGGCGGTATGACACCGTTAAGGGGGGGGGCCACTCAGGAGTCAGTTGGAGAATGAATGAGACAACTTTCAGAAGTCGAAGTATTTCCATGGAGTCTCCACGAAAACAATGACTGATAACGCTATCAGCCATATGATATCAACCCAAATTTTCATTTTCATAGATAAATCATTCCATTTTCTTGAGTGCCGCCCCAAACGGTTTCAATCGGGAAGGGCTAAGCAGTGCTATTGGTTACCGAAGTGGCGCCGACCGATAGCAGTGCCTTGCTCTTCCCCCCGATCCGCCCAACCTCCTCATTGTTTGGCGCCACAAGACGACCACCGGCATGAATCATTTCATTTTCTCGAGTGCTGGTTGATTTGACCAACCCAACAGTTGATCACGTCGAATCAATGACTAATGCCATGGTATCACACCGCATTGGAAATTTGTGCAGTTCGGAATTTCGCGTTTACATAAGTGGAATTGTTTCCTACCTGCGCCATGACAGATGAGTTTGCAGATGAGCCTCCACCTGATCGTTCCTTGCCGCCGCAGCCGATTAGATGAAAAACGAGTGCAGGTATTGTGGCTATCAATAACATTATGACGCAAATCATTGCGGAATCTGGAAGGAATTAATTTTGAGTTGAGTGTTATGTTCGTAACACGAGGGCGTCCGTGGGGAGTGACAAGCGATACAAGCGCGCTTACCCTTTCCATGATGAATGATTTATTGATCTGCCGTGCAAGCGACGAGTGTCGCCAGCAGCGTTCTATCATATTTCTAGAAGCCCCGTTGTACCTGTTATCTCGCTATCTTGGAAGCGGAGCAGTTTTTTTCTCCATTTCTATCATTGTGTTTTTTTTTCAAAAACAACTGGGCGACTTCTATGATAAGCTGCGTCGCGGCTTTCCTCCATCCAGAGATTCACGATACTGGGTACTCTGCCAATTCGAGACTTGATGCTTCGGGGAAAGCGGCCTTTATCACACTCTGTTATCATTAGGCATCAAAATCATCTTTAGCGCCGTCGTCAAAGCTTATCCGCCCAAAGGGTGAATTTGCTGAGCGGTCGGATATCAGTCAGCGCGAAGAGTGAAAATACCGCCAGCGCTAGCATGTTAATGCATATCAGTTGTTGAGCGGCTGGATATCACTCAGCGCAAAGGGTGAAATTACCGCCGTTGTTGGCATGTCAGAAATTTCTAAACAAGTGAAAACATCTCAGCGAAAACATGATAAAACGATTGATCACGTCTCCATGTGTTTACCATGAGCACAGCCGGTATAAAAGTCGCCTCAGCTCACTAGAGTCCTCATTCGGCATTCTGATGCCGGCCCTGAAAGGTGACTTCGGGTAACTCTCCGGAGCCCAGCATAATTTTGGCTGCTGGGAGGATACAGTGGGTATCCTCACGGCGGGGGGGGGGCGAGTTACGCCGTGGTCCGCAGAGGGTGGCTCCTCACCGTAGACCTCGGTGAAGATTACGTCCATGTTGCGGACAAGGCGGGGCTTCTTGCGCTGTGTACCTTCAAATTCGTGAAATTTTTGAGGTAAACTCACCCATTTTTCGAGGTAATTTCACCTCATTTTCGGGGTAAGTTGGACCCTCTCTCGCTGCCAGTTCAAACCATTTTCACGGGATATTCACCTCATTCTCACTTATCCAAGCGGCAAATTCACACAAGCACGCTCATGCCGCCCATTTTTTCCGCAGGGCTATCATAACCTCCTTCAAAAAATTTTCAAGTGTCAGCTTGGTTATGAGCACATCGTAATAGCCAACAAACATGTTTGCACAATTTCGACCTCAGCCACTTCCAAGTGGCTTCTCGAGGAGATCGGTGTGTGAATGAATGCTTACCGCTCCTCTGCTCTTTTATACCCCGCATGTTATGAGCGTGTGTTATCGTTCGCTATCATGTTTTGTTCAAGAATGGTTACGGTAGCCCGGCGGAAAAATGATCGGCATGGGCGTGCTTTTCAAGTTCACCCATACAGTACCGCGCATATTTTCTGCAAAAACGGCGTTTTGCGGCGTTTTTTTGCGCGCACAAAGCGCCGCTTTGTCATAACTCGCTTCAGAGTGGTCCAAAATCAATTTTTAAGATATTTTCGGATTTCCCTCAACGAGGGGATTCTAACGGTATATAGAAGTATAAACTTTTATGAAAATTGTTGGCCTTTATTCTAGAAAAAACGAACTTTCAGCCCAATTTTTTCAAATTTTTGATTTTTCCCGTGTAAAACATGCCATGACGGATGTGTGAAATGGGAAATAGGAAGCTCTGAAGTATAGTGGAGTCCACCAAGAGTGTCTCATTTACTTATCAATGAGAAGCGGTCGATTGGAGATCAATGAACATGAAACTCGTTGCAGCACAACCGCTCTCGTTCAATCGGTATCGAGCGTGCTGGTATGGGATTCATGCACATTGATCCCCAGCCGACCGCTTCTTATTGATAAGTAAATGAGACACTCTTGGTGGACTCCACTATATATTCCAGCTAGGACTATACATTTCATTCTGTGGGAACATTTTTATACGCGCTTTCAGAGCCCACAATGACTGAACCTCCATAACCCCAATTCTTCAAAGAATTATAACATTTGTAAAATATGTTTGCTAGGGTTTGTGAAGTATTCAATGAACTCCTCTCCTCACGGAGCATCCGAGCGGTGACAAGCATCCGACTACCGCCGCGAATTTTGACAGATGTTCTTGGAAAACCTCGAATTTTCAGCTGTTCCTTGCGAAACTTTCATCGTTCTCAGCGTTATTACATTTGTGTTCGACTTTATAAAGTTCGAGGTAAGCAAATCAGGTAAAGTGAGATGACTCTACTTGCAAGCGAACCCTTGTAGAGCGAAAGACGCTCCTATCAATATTTTTCTGTACCATAACAGCTTTGATAGCTGCATTTAGTGATTTACCCTTTTTTAAGCTTCCATTTTTCAGTACTCAGCCGAGTGAAGAAATCCAAATTGTTAGGCCTTTTTGAATGCTGGGCTACCTTCTAATTACATAATTCCGTCCTGCATTCTGATTAAACCTCGCAGCTTCTCCGAACCTCCAAGTTTCCGAATCTGAAGTTCTCACCAGCGACCTTTGCCAAGGGCAATGTTCAGAGGACCCTCTCGCCCGTTCCAGACGTCCTCAGCCGCAGTCGTCTAACTGTAGTAGGCTTGTCTAAAAACACTTCTGCAAACGGCCCTCACCCTCCCTCAGCGCCCCTCCACAAAAGAGATACGCCCCCCGCAAATACACTCCTCGCCACACATTGCACGGAAACCCATCCAAAATCGCTTACTTTACAACATCACAACAACTTCACCGCTTGGAAATCGGCTAGAATACCTCTCAAGCAATGCCTTATCCGAATTTCTGGTCATTCCGTGCCCATCTCGATAGTCGCCAACTTCGAATTTTCACGGCCCCCACCCCACTGCCGCAGGCAGCTCACCCTCGCCCCGCCAGGCGATGGTGGGCCGACGGACAAAAATGGAACTCCTCCACCACCGAATTCGCATCTACATTTTACTAGGACACTTTTAAGCCCTAACACGGCCTTGATTCACTCAAAATTTTAGTCCCTTTCAACCACCCATGACACATTTTTCGCGATTTTTCTCCTTTTTAGACCCCCGTTTTCCAGCCACCCGGCATCCTACCCGGCTCCGCCTGCCTTGGCCTACACAATTCTCTTTCACCTTCCCACAACTGTGTTCGGTTCCCCCTTTCATGCAAGATCCCCAGAATTTTTGACCCCCAAAAGTACCACTTCGCGAATGTCTCACTAGCGACCTTTGCCAAGGGCAATGTCCAGAGGGCCCTCTCGCCCGTTCCAGACGTCTTTATCCGCAATCGTCTCTTTGTCGTTAGCTTGCCTAAAAACAGTTCTGAAAATAGCTTTCGCTCCCCCTCAGCACCCCTCCGCAAAAGAGATACGCCCCCCACAAATACACTCCTCGCAACAAATTGCACGGAAACATTGTGTAGGCCAAGGCAGGCGGAGCCGGGTAGGATGCCGGGTGGCTGGAAAACGGGGGTCTAAAAAGGAGAAAAATCGCGAACAATGTGTCATGGGTGGTTGAAAGGGACTAAAATTTTGAGTGAATCAAGGCCGTGTTAGGGCTTAAAAGTGTCGTAGTATAATGTAGATGCGAATTCGGTGGTGGAGGAGTTTCATTTTTGTCCGTCGGCCCCCCATCGCCTGGCTGGGCGAGGGTGAGCTGCGGCAGTGGAGTGGGTGGGGGCCGTGAAAAGTCGAAGTTGGCGACTATCGAGATGGGCACGGAATGACCAGAAATTCGGATAAGGCATTGCTTGAGAGGTATTCTAGCCGATTTTCAAGCGGTGAAGTTGTGGTGATGTTGTAAAGGGAGCGATTTTGGATGTGTTTCCGTGCAATGTGTGGCGAGGAGTGTATTTGCGGGGGGCGTATCTCTTTTGTGGAGGGGCGCTGAGGGAGAGTGAGGGCCGTTTCCAGAAGTGTTTTTAGACAAGCCTACTACAGATAGACGACTGCGGCTGAGGACGTCTGGAACGGGCGAGAGGGTCCTCTGAACATTGCCCTTGGCAAAGGTCGCTGGTGAGAACTTCAGAGTCGGAAACTTGGAGGTTCGGAGAAGCTGCGAGGTTTAATCAGAATGCAGGACGGAATTATGTAATCAGAAGGTAGCCCAGCATTCAAAAAGGCCTAACAATTTGGATTTCTTCACTCGGCTGAGTACTGAAAATTGGAAGCTTAAAAACGGGTAAATCACTAAATGCAGCTATCAAAGCTGTTATGGTACAGAAAAATATTGATAGGAGCGTCTTTCGCTCTACAAGGGTTCGCTTGCAAGTAGAGTCATCACACTTTACCTGATTTGCTTACCTCGAACTTTATAAAGTCGAATACAAATGTAATAACGCTGAGAACGATGAAAGTTTCGCAAGGAACAGCTGAAAATTCGAGGTTTTCCAAGAACATCTGTCTAAATTCGCGGCGGTAGTCGGATGCTTGTCACCGCTCGGATGCTCCGTGAGGAGAGGAGTTCATTGAATACTTCATAAACCCTAGCAAACATATTTTACAAATGTTATAATTCTTTGAAGAATTGGGGTTACGGAGGTCCAGTCATTGTGGGCTCTGAAAGCGTGTATAAAAATGTTCCCACAGAATGAAATGTATAGTCCTAGTTGGAATATACTTCAGAGCTTCCTATTTCCCATTTCACACATCCGTCATGGCATGTTTTACACGGGAAAATTCAAAAATTTGAAAAAATTGGGCATAAAATTCGTTTTTTCTAGAATAAAGGCCAACAATTTTCATAAAAGTTCATACTTCTATATACCGTTAGAATCCCCTCGTTGAGGGAAATTCGAAAATGTCTTAAAAATTGATTTTGGACCACTCTGAAGCGAGTTATGACAAAGCGGCGCTTTGTGCGCGCAAAAAACGCCGCAAAACGCCGTTTTTTGCAGAAAATATGCGGGGTACTGTACAGTGAATTTAACGCGGCAAATTAAGACTTCATGCCGACTTGTACATGAGCATCAAGTCTCATTTGCTTAGGCATCAAGTCTCGAATTGGCAGAGTAGACTCCGATTTATTTCGAGTGAACTCCTGTTTTCGATCAGCACAGCGCGGAGCGGTGGCCTTTTCGTCGGAACCTCCTTATTACTGGTTATATTTTACCAATGCTCACCGCTCCGCTGCTGGTGATAATCGAAATCCTCAGGTCATTAGGGGTTTACCAGAGTCTACAGGCACCGAAGGGCAGAGCAATCTTTTGCGGTGTTGCAAAATGCAGTGACGACGTATCGTTTTCTTTTTGCGGCTGTATACATTCTGATTCTCACCACTGCTGACCGCGCTGCGGAACAACCACCATCAACTTCACGTCTCACGTGCGCCCAACTAATCGATCTGTGGCCACACTTGACGCGGTCCATGCGTGGAGCTCGCAGGTTGCTTGTTGGTCCGCAGCGGGATCAACAGCAGTGAAAAGAGCTGTACTCCTTCACTGAACGCCAAGAGCAACTCTAATTCCGTTCAACGGCGAAGAAGAGCTGAGGTAAAAGTAAAGGAACCAGGCAACACCTTACTGCCGGACATTAGATATGTATCAACAGAATCAGTTCCGAAATCGACTCACTCAAATCTGGTAGAACAAACAGAACCGGTAATGCAGGTTCCAAGCCCAGAACTAATTACAACCATACCATGGCATGCCATGTTGTTTGTGTGGTGTGTGATATTTGATAGGATCGTATCATTTCTGTTGTAATTAATCCCTACCGTAGTCTACAGTGGTGCTAAATTGCTACATACTTTTGCTATTAGGTACACTTACGTCGTCCTCAGGACGAAGAAAACCCCATATACCGAATTGAACATCTATACTAGGTGCCAGAATAGAAAAATAGATGACATTTAAATACATCATCCACATTTTTATCGTTTTCTTGTTATACCGCAATGGTTACTTCCTCCACGAGTGCCATACCGAAGTTCCATACTCGCCTCAGCTCCGCTGAGTAATGGAGAAGATGCCTCCGTGGGAGAGTGGGACGTCGTGTATAATTCTTCCGAATCGAATAATCGAACGACGTTTTTCAAAAAGTCAGATATTCGAAAAATGTGATATCAGACTATAGTCGGAAAGTTGGATATTCGAACACCGCGATATCCGATTACAGTTGAAAAATCGAATATTGCAGGCTGACCACATAAAAAATTGCCAGTCAATCACACTTCCGGAGGGATACTTGCATCTGAAAATTCTGTTTGCCTCGATCGTCGTTGCTTACGGATCTGGGTGAGAGCTAGCCAATTGTACGATTCTGTATTTAATTTTAGTTTTTTATTCATACATTGCATTTTTTTATATTTTCTCTTGAATGAATTTTGTGGCTCTCAGTCAGTCGAGAGCGGTTCTAAAGAAACCTTATTGGTTTTGCAGACAATTGTGTGATGCTGTTCGTCAGACGACTATAAACGTCCATTGATAGAAGATGGCCATATTTGCATGGAAATAGGAGCGAAGTAGCCCCCTTTGGTGTGGGCCGGCTAAATGTGGAATGTTTCCTACCTAGATAGCTGCTGATTCTCGGCTGACACATGTTTCTTAACGAGATAACCAATAAAGAGTACTTGGATAAGAATACATAAATAAGACCATTCGCTGTGGAATCGAGATACCGGTGGAACAGGAAAAATCTAGCGTATGGTTGTTATTGGTGAAATCGGTAGAGCATGGTCAAAAACCTACCCGCCCAGGACTTTACTATGCTTATCTGGTCCGAATTGCGGTCCGCAATTGCGTCTCGACACGCTTCGCGGCAGCACGCTCTCGAGCCAGAAGAGCTTCCAGCGCCGCAGCCGCCGATCTGCTGACTCTAGATGGGTTTCGGAAACTCGAAAGTAAGAAAAATTGGAGAAAATTGTGTGAAAAAGCCACATCGAGTCGGCTTTGGCGCTGGAAACCCGACTGACTCGAGCGCGTGCGGCTGCAAAGCGTGTCGAGACGCAATTGCGGACCGGAAATTGACCCAGATAAGCACAGTACATGCTCTAAAATACTCCTGTCCGCTGTACCCGCTGCAAAAGCTTTCAGTACTGCCCACTTTAGTGTTGTTGCTTGTTCCAATATGATTCCTTTGAAATATTGAAGGCCTTCGAGTAGCGCACATCCTTGAAGGCATTTTATACGCGCCAATAAATTTCAGCCACCCTGAATTTTTCATAGTCCGTTGAAAAAGTTCACTGCATATTCAAGAGTCTATGTCCGACTACAGTGCGTATCATAATTATAGCAACACACTCAAAGCTCTGATATATCAATGTCCACGCAAACTTTCATCAACCGGCACCGTCACCATTCAACTCCGCGTACTCAAAAACTTTTGTTCACAAAACTTTACACAAAACCATTAAGAAATAAGATCTTATTTCTATACACCTTTTGAAGTCTGTATCATAATTATAGCTCCATACTTTCTATTGGAAATCCTTGGCCGGAGTGCTCAACTGACGTTAACTCAATGAAAAACGTCCGAGGAACCCTGCTTTGCTATATTTATAATGATGGTAGGACGCACGACATACTGGAACACCTCAAGGGAGCTGTTATCGTTTCCTGGAGCAACTTGGGCGTGGAAGTGCTTAGCCGACTGTTGAACTCCGAATTTTTAAGGTCATTTCTAAACAAAGCGGACCGATAGACTATTGAAAAGTCGTTACAGGTTAGTATTTTTTCCGAATAAGAGAAAGAATAGAGATTGGACACTGAAAGTATTGCTGTAACTATGATACCAAGACTTTAGAAGTTATATACAAAATAGACCCTATTTCTGCACGGTTTTCGGTGAAATTTTGTGAACGAAGGTTTTCGGGGACGGGGAGTTGAATGGGGACAGTTCCGTTCAGTCGACCGATCCTAAAGGCACAGTCCAACCTCGGAATCGTTCTTCTGTTTTTTCGCCTATCTTAAAAACGGTCCCATGCTGATTCCAATGACGTCTCTGGAATCGTACAAGACTCCCTAGGAACGAAGTTATGGTCCCTCAAAAATTGTGCTACGGAAGCATGGTGGACGAGTTGTCCGAGGCCCGTAACTTCCGTCATTTGCACCCGATGTACGCGAACCGACCTGAATAAAGAGAGAGGCTGAGATGTGAGAGAAGAACGGGGCTACTGGTCGGAATCCATCGTTCATCTCGCCGCTGTTGAGCCCGAAAGATCGTAAAAGGGGCGTGCTAGAATGGCTTTCCTCATGTGGGAGCCCCAGGGTGGCTTCCTTCTATATCTCGCTTATTCGGAGGAATTGAGAGCTCGCATTTGGCAGGGGCTATATAAGATGGGTTCACTTCACAATTATGTGGAAAACTCAGATATCGTCCCTGAGCTTGAACAGTGCCTTTAAAGGCAGTGTTCACGATAAGAATCGTTTTTCTGCCTCCCCGCCTATCTTGAAGACGGTCTCATGCTGATTTCAATGAGGCTTTCGGAATCGTATAAGACCTTCTGGGAACGGAGTTATGGTCACCCAAAAATTGAGCTCAAGAAACATGGTGGACGAGTTGTCCGAGGCTTGTAACTTCCGTCTTTTGCAGCCGATGTATGCGAGCTGACCTGAGTGAAGAGAGAAGTTGAGAGTGAAGGAAAGAACGGGGCTATTGATCGGAAACCACCGCTCATCTCACAATCGCGAGCATTAATTTGTTCACGTCGGTGGTCGTGGAAAGTGCATCTGGGTGTGACGAGCTGACGGGTGTCCAACTTTGGGGCCGTAGGGGCACCGTTCCGAGCTCAATTTTCTTAGTTTTTTTTTCAACGTTAGGGTTGCGCTAGGCCCCGCAGCTGCCGATGTCCACCAAAAAATCAGGCATGGTTTTTATCGTGGACACTGCCTTTAAAGGCACAGTACACCCTCAGATATGAATTTTGAGATTTTCGTGTAATTGTGTAGAAGACCTCTTCTGTATAACACGTGCAAAAAGCGAGGTCTCAATTTCTCCAAATAAGCGAGATATAAGCGACCACCACAGGCCCGACCCCCTTCGCTCACCACCACAGGCCCGACCCCCTTCCTGATTTTCAAACTCGATAGCGGCTATATGGATGGGTGAATTCCCACAAGTCTCTGTTCTTCAGTCCATTGCCGGGCTATCTCCTTATCCTGGCTTGCTTTCGCGTAACGATTACGATTGAAGAGAAATACAGACATGAGACAACTCGTCCACCAATTTTTCACCCTCAAAATGTAGGCATTTTTAGGGAGCCATAACTCTGTTCATAGGGGGTCTTGGACGATTTCAGAGATACCACTGTGATCAGCGTGTGACTCTCTCCAAGACAAGAATCAAATCTGAGATTAAATTTTTTGGGTGTCCTGTGCCTTTAAAGGCAGGGTTCGCGATAAAAACGATTTCTGAGCTTTCTTCATGAGAATGTAGATCTGGTCATCACAAAAGTTAAAATAAGTGAAAAAACCCGGAATTTCGCGGAAAAAACGCACAAAAACAAGGTATAACGGCTAATTACTGGTGTCGGCCGGCCTCCTAATTAACGATGTTTTCGTTAATGCTTGTTTATCCGCCTTTTATTTTGTTTTTAAAGTAGTCAGTAGTCTCCAGAAGTGCTCAGAAATTACTTTAGAAGCAAATTAAAAGTTAACAAAACAGGCTTTTATAGAAATCCCGATAATTGGAGGCGGGAGGACACCAAGCAATAACTTGTTCTTGAGCGTATTTATTAAATTTTTTACTTATTTTCACTTTTGTGATGCCCAGACCTACCTTTTCATGGGATTAGCACAACAACCGATTTTATCGTGAACCCCGCCTTTAAAGAGACGTTACAAGTGAGTATTTCCGAATAATAAGAAGAATATCGATCGAATACTGAAAGTGTTGCTATAATTATGATACACGGACTTTAGAAGGTATATACAAAATAGATCTTATTTCTTCATGGTTTTCGGCACGATTTTGTGAACAAAGGTTCTGGGTATGCGGAGTTGAATGGTGGCAGTTCCGGTTGGTAAAAGTTTGCGTGGACATTGATATCAGAGCTTTGATTGTGTTGCTATAATTATGATACGCACTGTACAGTCGAGTAGTCAGATATCCGGAAAGCTCAAAATTCGAGTACAGTCGAAAAGTTAGACATTTGAAAAGGTGTAATATCCGACTATAATCGAATAGTCTGATACTTAAAGGCGCTGTTCGCGATGAACTTCATCCTTGATATTTTCATGACAAACGCTTCTCTTGGCTCTCAGAAGCAGAACAGCGTCGAAGAAACGGGACGAAAAGCTACCCAGGAGCCGCGAAACGGCTTAGGAGAGTGGGCAAACCCCGCCGCTGTGGGCAAGTCTGGCCCCTTTCCGCCCCTCGACGGGAACCAGTGAACACTCGAGATGGTGAGATGAGCAATGGTTCCCGATCGAAAGCCCCGTTCTTCCCTCCAATCTCGACTTCTCTCTTTACTCAGGTCAGCTCGCATACATTGGCTGCAAAATACGGAAGTTACAAGCCTCGGAAAACTTGTCCACCATGCTCCCACAGCTCAATTTTTTAGGGACCATAACTCCGTTTCCAGATGGTCTTGTACGATTCCAGAGACATCATTGGAATCAGCATGGGACCGTTCTTAAGATAGAAGGAAAAACAGAAAGACGATTTGTCTCGTGAACACTGCCTTTAAAAAAGTTTAATATTGTAAGGGAACCTCCCCAGGCCGAGCCGTACCGAGTCGGGTCCCGCGTGTCAACTCGCCCGACTTCTCCTACGACTCGACAACAACAACTCGACCGAACGTCCCTCTCCTCTACTGCGCCGGGCTTCACGGTTCCACTGCGTCGGCGACGGTCCGCTGCGTGAATGATCTATCTCCGTGACCATGTCGCGCTTATGTGACACAGATATATAACTTATTGTGTTGGGCAGACTGTAAACCGGAACGTGCATAAATGCACGTATGTCTGGTAGCAGAGAGCGCGGCGCAATCAGAGGTGAGCCCGTTCTACGCTTTGCCCTAGTTGGGCATGACCAGTATGCTAGACTGCAGCTAGTCAGCTGGAAAGTGCCCTTTGGGGAAGAACTACCTGTCGATGACCCCTTCTAGGCGACAGCATGTTCGTTCGACGAACTGGAGTTAACTTTGTAATTCTTTTTAGGTTAGTGAGGCCTAAACGTCATGGCCAATATTCCAGCTGAAGATGCCATGCGCAGCATGTCGGAGGAGGTGCTGGACCCCAGGCCTTAGGCCTTTGCAGAAAAAGTCGGTCGCCCCAGATGATGCGAAGTTGATGCCTCCAGGAGGAAGTCCTTCGATACGAGCGATGTTGAGTATGCCGGCAGACGTGCCGGTTTCCCGCGAGAGGAGACAGGAAAACTCAGTAGCTAAAAAGACTCAGGTAAGTAGTAATACATTGTTGACCAGAGACTTTCTAAGCCGTTGTTTTTTTACTGAACAGTGCCGTTAGGTTAGGTGTCCGATGAGCAGTAGGAGTTTTTTTAATGTATGAATAAGATTTCAGAAATGTATGCTTTTCAATTTACTGACTTACCATGCAAAGTGTGTCCGAATGAGAATGGCGGCCCATGCGGCCAGCGTGCGCTGCAGGCGGCCCATGCATGTGCCGCTCTCGCACGAGAATGCGAAGCGAGCTTTCCCCCACAGCCATTAACTACGAGCGGGGCACGAAACAGACTGCGTCGATCAATAAGCTCTGCAGCCGAGGGAGGGGAGGGAGTGGCAGGAGTTTTAACACTTGCGATGGCCGCCTGCAACGCACGTCGCATGGACCGCCATCCTCATTCGGACACACTCGACGTGCCATGCGAGACTCTCCTCACGTAAACTTTCTTCGCCGCATCGCGAACAAAAACAATTCGAGCCGTCTAGTCGCGATGCTAGATGGTCGGCGCTGGCCCTCAGCTGCTTGCACTTCAACCCATCGAACGGCCAATATCTTCTTGCTTCATCTAGGAACGCTCCCCAGCCCCAGGCTTGCTGGGAGAATCGCTAATGTTTTTTATCTCAGAGAAAGCGGCGTCAGCGAGGAATTCTTAGGAGAACCCTCTTCTTTCATAGCGCTAACTCCCACAGCGAACTCGCTAAGAATTCTTGTGTTCCATTTAAAACCACCCTCTGCTCATCCCCAGCATCTTCAGTTTCAAAACCCCGTAGTACAGGAATAACATTATGCCAGTACCGACGAGTGCTGCGTCGGAAGCCTCAGCAGCCAAAGTAGGAGGTAGCCCGTCTGGCGAGGATGTGCCAACCACAATCGAGGATGTGCCCGCCCACGTCGGCGGTTTGGACGTCATGAAGGGCATTTGCGCCACGCCACTCAGAAACGCTACCGTTTCGGCAATTAAACCGGTATGGTTAAAGTTTAAAGATCAGACTTCTGCTCTCGTTAGGAAGATCAACTACAATAACCTGTTTCTTTCAGCAAAGCTCAACGAAACATTTTCAGCAGTTCGTGACCAACTTGGCTCGCTGCTCGTCGTCTCCATGTTAGGACAAGATAGAAAAACCCTCTTAGTTTCCCCGTTACCCGGCACTTCGGACGAAGGTACAGTGTTGTCATATTGGCTTCGCAGAGGGGAAGACTTGCTTCCTGATAGGCTATCTAGACGGGGTCGCCCTGGAAAAGGTCGAGGAACTCCAAGAGGACGATAGAAGAAAACTATGACGCCATCGTCTCACACCTTCGTATCTCTTTTCAAAGCCCGCTACAACAATACGTGCCTCGACAAAAGAGTTTGGCGTGCAAGTAGAACCAGGAGAATCTTCGTTTTCGCCAACTGAATTCAGCGTTGGTTCGCGCGGCTACGGCCGGTCAAGACCCTTCTGCCCAAAGGACCGGGTTCTGGAGGAGTTTGTGGCTCGCCTTAGAAATGATTTCTGATACTTCGTCAAGCTCGACATTGCTCTCGGCTGCGGTCTACCAGCTGACTACCAGTTCAGGTGCAGGTGGTTGATCATCGACCTAGGCAGCCTAAGAGCGATAACTCTCGCAACAGAAACTTCGTTCCCTTCCGCCGTAATTCGGCATAACCAATATATCACGGTCTCAACGTACGAATGGATACTCCGAAATCCAACAAGGTTTTTAGGTGTAACTAGATGCTACAACTGTGGAGGATCAGGCCGCATCAGGAATAAGTGTCAGTCTCCACCCAAAGCCGCAGATCAGAACTCGAGGAACCTAGGTACGAATTTACCTTCACGCGTTTCGCCTCCTAATAACTCTCGATTTTCTGATTCTCGTAATCCGCCTTTCATGTCTTGTGAGCCCTCCAACATATCTCTCGATGCCGTTGACAGTTCGATTTCTAATGTCCAGACAGCACGAGGAGTGGTTGAAGGATCGCGTAGGAGATTTCACCAGTCACCGTGCCAATCGGAAACTAGCATTCGAGCGTATGGGAAAACTCTTCAATGTAGCTTGTACAACGCTTGCTATCAGCTGTATAAATGACGACCGAGCTACACAGGTCAACGCTACCGTACCTAGCATGCTGGCGCGCCCTATGCGACTCGAGTTCATCCTGAATAACCTCTCCAGCCATTCAGGATGTACAAGTCATCGACCTCTCCACCTTTAGATCCCCGGGTTCCCTACACTTCTTCGAGCACGCGTCGACTGCGTCCGCCACGATGCCGAGTCAATATCCCTTTGGTTTCACCTAGCCGCCGCCCAGTGGGCCAATTCTCGCTTGAGCAATGCCATCTTAAGGGTTTGTATGGACTAGAGTTAGATAAACTGTTTACTCCTGATATCTCTTTTATTCTAGAATCCGAATATTATGTGATTCTCCTCCATTTTCTTCTGGATTGCACCAGCCAGAGCCTTCTTTGAAAAACATATATTTTCCTAGGCGCGCTAAGCTGTAGCTGTCATACTTTGCCACAACGGATTTCCTGTGTAATCCACCGCTGACCTATCGGTATTTCAGGTAATCACAGTGACCAACGACGTCGAACATGTCCAAGCCGAGCCGTACCGAGTCGAGTCCCTCGTGTGAACTCGCTTGACATCTCCAACGATTCGACAACAACAACTCCCAGGCATTTCGGTTCCGACCGTACCTCTTCTCTACTGCGCCGAGCCCAACGGTACCACTGCGTCGGAGACGGTCCGCTACGTGAATGATCTATCTTCGTGACCATGTCGCGCGTTCATGTGACATAAAGATATAACTTATTGTTTTCAGCAGACTGTAAATCGGAACGTGCATAGATACACGCACGTATGTATATCACATACAGTTCATCTACGCAATCGCGTTCAGTCCGTAAGGCGCACGCTGAATGCGAAGCGGTTTAGAGGAACCACAGACAGGGATGTCGGATCACCCGGGCGATTTTTCAATTTTTCGCCGCTGCGAAAAAAGGCAAAAACCGCCCTAGTGGTCCGAAATCCCTGTATGAGTATCCTCGAAACCGCTTCGCAACAAGCTTTCGCAATCAGCGTGCACTTTGCGGACTGAACGCGATTGCGTAGATGAACTGTAAATAAAGAATGAGGAAGGACACGGTTTAGAAAAAAAAGTTTAGCTGGCCCTGTTTCCACTGAAAAACACTCTTCGCGGCGCTCTTCTTTTTCAAAAAGCCGTTGTTGTCTTTTGACAACGAAAATGGAAGAATCTCCTTTTTTTAAACTTTACCTTGCGCATCAAGATTTTTTGACACAGAGTTCAAGGATTATCTGAAGGATTTTCGTGCAGAATATTCTTCGCATCGTGGTTTAAAAAAATGTTCCAGGATTTCCTTCATAAGATTCTTTCACGGCGCATCTTTTTTTGAAAAAAAAATCGCAGGCTTCTTCAGAAAAAATGGTTTTGGTAAAATTTAAGCAGCATTTAAGCAGAATAAAATCCTTAACACGGCAGAATAAAATTTGGAATTTTGAAAAAAAAAACAGATTCATGGGAAGAATAGCATGTTCAGAAAATCTTCAAGAATCGTGTATGGAATTCTCAAGATGCCGTATACAGAAAACTCACTCGCCTGGAAAATTCCAAAAGTCTTTATGAGGAAAATGTTTCAATCTACAATTTTTGAATAGTCTTGGATGAAGAGCGTCATTCAACACGAAAATTTCAAATGTTTATTATTGAAAATTCCCGTTTCAGAAATTTTAAAAGACCGTATAAGGAAAAATTCGCTCGACTCGAGAGTTTTAAAAGGTCTTAATACGTACATAAATTGTTTTCAAGAAATTTTAAATAGCCGTTCATGAAAAAAATCACTCATCAATGAAATGTAAGGAGACTAAAAACAAAACATTCCTGCTGCAGAATATTCGGTTGGCCATAAATGAAAAAAAAACAGGTTCAATTTTCATAATTTGGACACGGTTTCGGATTTGGCAGTATCCGTTCCCGGATTTTCGGAAAGGATAAATTCGTCATAAGAACTATAGCGCACATACATATTTTGTATGCTTTTTGGAATTGCTGCACTAGTTTTTCTTGTTCGTCTACTTTGTGGTCATGAATAATGATGCGAACATGTGGAGTGGAAGTCCGGTTGCCCGTGGCAACTGCAGGCGGGTGTACGTCGGATATAAACATCTAGACTCATCCCGGCCTGAATTCCCCGAAAGTATTCAGTGTATGTTCCTTTCCCCTGGAAAAACCACTCCTGAGGTGCCTCAGTTTTTTCAGTGTAGCTCATCTCCTCATTTTGAGCCTTCCGAAGACTCCTTTTCTCTGTCATATTTTGCCAAGGCCGACGACTCTGCTGCTGGCTCCGCTCGTAGTCATATGAGTGGGAGAGGCTATATATTGGATCCGAATCAAAAAATTTCGGATACTCGGATTTCGGATAACTCGAAAACCAAAGGTCGTGGGGATCCGACTCAAACGGATAGATTCAAAATAACAACATCGGATAATCCGATTCAGTCGGATACGGAGGCTGAACGGATAGTAGGATTTCGGATCAATTCGAAAATTACGATTTTTCGGTGATTCCGATTTCAATTCATTCGGATTTTGACCTTTTTTCGGTGAGTCGAAATCCGAATATCCGAGTCGGATATCCGGTCGGATACAATGTATAACGCAGAATCTATCGAAAATCGATAGTCCGGCGGAAATTTTCTAGAAAGAAAGGTTTTTCTACCCTACCCTTTTTCTCTGATTGAACAAATCATTGATAATCGTCTCCTATATCTCCAAATATTTGTACACCCGTCCTAAAAAATGTGTTCGTTCTTTACAATATCTTCAAAGTGGGTGTAATGTTAAAGCATTAGTATAAATGAGCATCACGACTACCAATCCTCCACCCCGAGTTCCTGAATACCCTTGAGTTCCTATCTAAACCTCTTCAAATCGTTGCCCGTTCCATCAATACGCATAGATTTTGGGAACCAATCGTCTCCTCACAAAAAACAGATCAAACGAACAGGATCAGTGCCAACTAGAGGTATGCCATACTTTGTCGCTGTCATTAGCGACAGGCATGCAATCTAGCACAAATCGTGGCGGGACCCGCATCGGAGCAACGGCGATGGTCGTCATAGGAACAGTAATCGCGTGTCTGTCGCAGCGACGTGTTGCGGAAGGTTCTACCCTCTCAGACTCTGCGGGGGGGGGGGGGCAAGCGCCGGACAATAGAGCCTGTTTTCGACTTGGGGGAGCGACAGCGCAGGCCTCCCCCGAGGAAGGCTTCAGGGGAGGCCCCTGCTCTCCTCCGGCGCTTGCCCCCCCGAGAAGAAGAGAGGGAAAAGATGGGAAGAAGTCGTAGAAGGTAGTTTACGACAATAGAGGCCAGAGAAGGCATCTATCACGTGCTCGACCGGTATAAAAGGCGCCTCACCTCATGGAGAGCCGCATTCGGCCCAACAGGGCCGGCCCTGGACGGCGACTTCGAGTAACTGTCAGGAAGGGATATTTTTGGAGGAAAGCGGAGACGCTTTCCGGGGGAGGTGACGTCACTGTTCCGGTGTCGTGACGTCACTGCTCCGGAGCCGTGACGTCATGGCTCTGGGGCAGTGATGGGGGGCTTCAAGGCAGTGACAGGGGGCTTCAGGGCAGTCACAGGGGCTTCAGGGCAGTCACAGGGGGCTTCAGGGCAGTCACAGGGGCTTCAGGGCAGTGACGGGGGCCTGATCAAGCCAAATTGTCACCCGGCGGTAGCCTGCCCCGATTGGGGTGGGCAAGCGCCGGCGCCCGGAGGGTTGTCCCCCTGAAGAGCTGCGCTAGCCCCCTCCAGTGTATGAGCTGTCGTTGTAGCTGTGCAGAGCGACGCGACCGTGTGTCGCAAAAGTATACTGTACCCCATATGCGCAAAATCGGCGGTGATGATGCGCTGAAAATGTGGCGTAAGTTTCGAAATGCGCGCCCATTGAATGTCTGCAGTGTAAATACGCACCTGCAGGGCTACAGTATAATGAAATGTCGAGTAATGACATCAGATACACTTTTGTGAGTAACAGCACATGCCGAGACTACCAATATCCGATTCATTACCGAATCATGAACAATGATTCGGATATTCGGTATCCGAATCATTGTTCGACTCATGGCACATTTCGGTGTTTCTGATTTTGAATCAAACGGATTTCGGCATTTTTTCGGTGAGTCGGATTTTGGATCACTCGGATTATGGCGTTTTTTCGGTGGATCGGATTTTGGATCACTCGGATATTGACGTTTTTTCTTTGAATCGGATTTTGAATCATAAAAATTTCGGTTCATTCGGATGGATATCCGAAGATGAGTGAGTCGGATCCAATGTATACTATATATGTATTTCGAGCGGACGACTTCTGTATCAATGAATCTTGCGATATCCTTGAGTATCCCTCATTCATTTGCTCTCTTGGGCTTTGAGCAGGCCTGCCCGAAAAACATCAAAAACGAAAAACCCCTAAACGAAAAATTTTTGACTTTAAAGGTATCGTTCACGATGAATTTCGTTTTCACGTTTTCCATATATATTTAGAGTTTAAGTTCACTATATACCAGCTCCGTTGAAACTCCTTTTTTCGGACCGAAAATCTGTCTACTGACTTTTGAGAAATGAAGAGTCGATTGTTGTAGATCGCTGTGTTGACCATTGATCTCACGATCAAATGAAGTTCATCTTTCTTTCAGGTGACTTGTGGAGAAAGAAAGGTTAACTGATGCGTGTAGAAAAGTAATTCTTCGGGTGATCATATAATATATTCCATCAACTTCCCCACAGTTGTGCTGTATCAAATGCTGATCAGTTACTTATATGATGGCTGACAGCAAATTGCGCCTGATGTCTGACGAAAAGCCTCTTTTGACGGAGTTTGAGACCATCGACCTCATCTACCTTCACAATAAGGCGTTTTTGAAACAAAGAACTCTCCCTAAGTCCTTAGGTGAGCCAGAAAAACATTCAAACCGGAAAAAACGGTGAGTGGTTTTCAGTGCGTGCGATGCCTTTGAAGTAGAGTGCGCGCAATAATTCTAGTCTGATGAATGGACGGGGCTGTGACGGTAGATCACCCCGCGCGAATCGAAACCGCATTCTCCATTGAGGCCGCCAACCCCGCACGGCCAGCCGCCTGGTCCGTGCGTCAGACTAGATTAAAAACGTTAACCATAAATGTTCACGATAAATCTCGTTTTCGGGTTTTCAGTGTAAAACACAATGCTGGCAGGTGCTGGAGGGGATAGGGTCGAGGAAAGCAGCTCTGACGTGTACGTTTTCGATTTCGAAAAACTCCACCACGTCCAGCCTGAGCGACTCGCTCACATTTTGCCATTAGTGTGATCTTGCGAAAACTAGCAGGGCGCGTAAGCTCGTCCGGGCCCTGAACCTGTACGTTCGTTGGGAACCGCTCTTTTCGCTCCTTCTGAGCGCTTTTTCTCGCGGTTTCTTGACTATCCGTTAACTCACGACCAAATTATCTCATTGTTGAGTCGAACTCGAACACTCATCGTGAATACTGCCTTTACAAACGAAAGTTGCCCAAGAAAAAACCGAAAAAAAGTTGTCCTTTGAAAAATCATTTTTTAGCAGCCACATATTTTATGACTGCAAAAACGTGGCGACGCTATCAAAATGCTTAAGTTGGTTACAGAATCCCGCTCTTTTAGAGCGATTCCCTCAAAGCAAAAACAAACGTTATAAACTTCTTCATGTGATGTGTGTATAACCCTGTTAATACGAGAAGTCGTGGCGATTCGTGAAAGAATTGTACCGCTGAGGGATAGGTATTCACAACTCACAATTCGAATACCTTGCGGTCTCAGCCACTCCTGGATCTAGCTAGTCTAATTACATGCGGTGAATCGAGTGGGAATGACCAACCCGAGATTAATGGCAGTGTTCACGATGGAAAAAGTATTTGAAATTCCCCTAGGAATGGGTAGTGCAGGGACACTCTGTAACGTTAATGTCGAAAGAACGAATGAAAACGAGCCAGGAAGAGCCCGAAGTTGCTATTTTGAGCGCAAGGCAAACCTCAAAAGCGCATTGCCCGCCCACCGACGTGAACGAATGAAAGCTGGAAATCGTGAGATGAGCGATGGTTTCCGATGATTTGCCGCGTTCTTTTCTTTATTCTCGACTTCTCTCTATACTCAGGGGCGCCATGCATGGACACGCTAACATGGGGTTTGAAAACCCCGTGCGTGAGACTCTCCGTGCTGGATGTTCTCTCTCGCTCTTCCCTCCGCGCATGGGTCTCAGCATTCGACGTTCACTCTCGCGCGCGGTGCGACGCGATGCGATTCCCCTCACCCTTCTATTGCGTTCATGTATGCCGGTCCAGGTCAGCTCGCATACATCGGCTGCGGGGCCTAGCACAACCCTAACATTGAAAAAACTGAGAAAAATGAGCTCGGAACGGTCCCCTACGGCCCCAAAGTTGGACACCCGTCAGCTCGTCACATCCCAGATGCACTTTCCACGCCCACCGAAGTGAACAAACGAATGCTCGAGATTGTGAGATGAGCGATGGTTTCCGATCATTAGCCCCGTTCTTCCTTTCATTCTCAACTTCTCGCTCTACTCAGGTCAGCTCGCATACATCGGCTGCAAAAGACGGAAGTTACAAGCCTCGGATAACTCGTCAACCATGCTTCTCTAGCTCAATTCTTGAGGGACCATAACTCCGTTCCCAGAAGGTCGTGTACGATTTCAGAGAAATCGTTGGAATCAGCATGGGCCGTCTTCAATATAGGCGGAAAAGCAGAAAAACGATTCTTATCGTGAACACTGCCTTTAAGTGAGCAGCTCAACCGTTCTTCGAGGGAATCCGACGGGCTCCAGTGATATTCTGACTACTGAGGAAGCAAGGTGATTTTCGAAAGACCGAAGAAGCCGGTTACTCAGAAGGTTTGAGGTATCGGTCGATTTGTTTCCAACTCGAAGCCTGCGACCAGTGCTATTCCAGCGGATTCTGCTAGAGAACACGGTCTGCAGTCGCGGTTCACCGAAGGAAAACACTGTTCATCGCCGTCACCGACCTGGTGCGTACCCTACTGACCCACTAGAAGACGCTCGAGTGCTGCACGGCATGGAGATCACTTCAACGAATTTGTTCCAAACGGGTACTTTCTCATCTAGCCATAGTAGAGCATTTTTTATGGAAATTTAGTGTACCGATAAACTTCTCCTATAAGTATGTGCTCTCCGCTTATCGACAAAGTTGGGAACAAATTAACCGGTACCTCGAACCTTCTGAGCAACCGGCTTCTTCGGTCTTCCGAAATCTCGGGTTGGTCATACCCACTCGGTTAACCGCATGTAATTGGACTAGATAGATCCAGGAGTGGGTGAGACCGCAAGGTATTTGAACTGTGAGTTGTGAATACCTATCCCTACTCAATAAACATTTGAGTCCGAAGACCTCTTTGATAAGGGTAGTGTTTCTATCCCATTTCTGCAAAGGCGTCTATACTTTTGATACAGCATATTTTGGGGTTAGATGCCTAAAGTTACGCACTTTTTCACTCGGACCCCTGAAATGTTGTGCACTAGGGTTTATCGGCATGGCGAGTTCGGTGGTAATCATACGTTCTGTGACCAATTCGATCCAAACCCAAGAACGTTTTGGACATTTTTCGAAATTCCCACGTTTGCTCATCTTGAAACCTGGGGCATTTTGAACGTACTTGGAAATGTTTGCCGTACAGGTTTGTTATCCGGTAGAACCTGACGTGAGATTACTTCCTTGATTTATTTGCTATTATCTCGTGTTTTCATTTGTCTACGTCGAGGGGCGGAAAGAAACCGTGAGGCGTTTCGGAAACCTAAATACGCTTGCTCGCAGCCGTTCCGCTGCCGTTCCCGGCTCGTTTTCTACCGCTCCTTCGATGCAGAAGGCCGACTCTCTTTTTCGCCATTCATTTTTACTCTGGAAACCTGAACAAAGATGATTATCGTGAGCGGCTGCGTTTAGGTAGCTTTAGATTTCATTCCCCTTACATATTTACCTATTGCGTCCATAAATGTCTCATTCATAGTCGCAGAGGACACATAAAAGGATCCTTCGCCACCGATTGGGCAGATCATCGCTAAGTCGTTTTTTCAATAATAGAAAGGGTGGCTGAAAAGTACTAGCTCAACAAAAGCGCTATTATTTCAAGCCATGCCGACCTTATCGGGAGGAAATTTCGCTTCTCGATTGCGGGCGATCGCTGTTGCAGCCAGGGCTGAGCACACGTCCCGGAAGGACGTCTTTGAATATGCACCCCCCCCTTAGCTCGGTTCTTTTCTAGGAACCCCCCTTTTTTGGAATCAAAATCGGCTGTTTCCCTAGAAGTAGAGCACAACCGCCATGATTTTAACTTCCTGATTTTGGTAAACAAGAATCGAAAAAGGCCTTGAATAGAGAAAATTTCGAAAATGTCAACAGGAAAGGTAGTGTAGTTTCTAAACTTCAAAACAATCCCATGAAGAAAATTGATAGCATGATGGTGAGTTATGACTATACATGAAACAATTTTAATTTCAGAACAACCCAGAAATTACACACAACAACAGAACTACTACTATTGCAATAATTAATGTTTTTGTCGAATGTTTTCATGAACCACTGAAGGATTAGTTGATTTGTTCGATTGTTCTGAAGATTAGATCAGAAATACTAGGCTGATACAAAAGATTCTCAACTTTTCACGACTTTAAATAAAAAACATTTATTTCAAAAACAAACAAGGCTCAACCAACAAAATAATTTCCATCACATCCAAGGATCCTTCGCCACCGATTGGGCAGATCATTAATTATCGACGCGTAGAACTCTGGCTGTTTCTAGTCCAAGTATTCTGCCCAGTGAATTAGTCCACGAATGTCCTACCAAACGCAGAGCATCAGGTTCCGCTGGTGCTTTTCCGGCTTCGGCGTTGTCCGCGCTACTTGCCCAACGTCTGTCCACGTCCTTTTACGCGATATGTTGACATAAGTCACCAATTCTCGCCTTCTGTGACAGTTTCGTCGAACCAAGCGAAAGTACGCTTTCTAGAGAGCAGTTCAGTGCATGTCTCCACACGGCGAAGTTTGTCGCTCACTCTCAAAGAGTGGGGGAGCCAAACGTTGAGCTTGGAAACCTTTCCAATTGCAGCCAAACGACGAACGACAGTTGATTGAGCGCATCCAAGTCTGCTGTTCATCTCCCGTGTGGTTCAGCTCGAATCGCCTTCCACCTGCTCGCTCAGCTCGTCGTTGTTGAGCTTCAATGGCCCTCCTGAACGCTTCTTCTCTTCGGCCTTGTACTGCCCAACTCTGAAATTGCTGAACCAATTTTGTACAGTGGTTTTGGGAACAACACCCTCGCCGAACGACTGCACCATGCAGCGATAAGATTCCGTAGGTCTCATCCTGGAATGGTAGCCGTAAAGAAGGCAGGTGCGAATTTGGTAGCGTGACAGCATTGGAAGCTTGACACGTCGACGATTGTGGAAAAGGAATGAACAAGCTTGTCGGTTTTAAACATAAGCACTGATTTGCTCTATATATATATATATATATATATATATATATATATATATATATATATATATATATATATATATATATATATATATATATATATATATATATATATATATATATATATATATATATATATATATATATATATATATATATATATATATATATATATATATATATATATATATATATATATATATATATATACTGTGCTTCTCTGGGCCGAAATCCGGTCCGCGTTTGTGTCTCGACACGCTTTGCGACCACACGCTTTCGAGTCAAGACTGTTTCCAGCGCCGCAGCCGCCGATTTGTTGACTTTAGGTGGGTTTTAGAAATTGGAAACTAAACAAAAATAGAGAAAACTGTGTAAAAAAGCCATATCGAGTTGGCTTTGACGCTAAAAACTCGACTGACTCGAGCGCGTGCGGCCGCTAAGCGTTTCGAGACGCATTTGCGGACCGGAATTCGGCCCAGAGAAGCACAGTACAAAGAATGAAACCGGGAAATTTTCTTACTTTGAAAATAGCTCAAAAACTATCGAAATGCTCTAAAAACTCCGGAAAATTTTGCATCAACCTAATGTTTTGTGTTATGGAGACAGAATTAGTTCGATGCTCAGGAACTGAAAAGACCCTGAGTCTTAGCTTCCTAGAATGCCACTTGCTGTGCGATATGGCGCTTTTATGCACGTACACAAGACACACTGGAATGGACGCGCTCACAATAATAATTCAAAATGCAAGTTATTAGAGAACGGGAAGGAGAAAGGGAATGAAACTGAAGGAAATGGAAGGAGGCAGAGGTAGGATACCTTCACTGTACCCATTGTAGAAATTTAATGTAGTTCAACAGGGTTGGCGTGGGTAACTATTTAGCGATGACAAGGTTCAATCAAACAAACCTAGCTCATCAAAAGTAGCATTGAACAAGGGAGCAGAGGTTATTGTGGGAAAGAGGAGAATCTGCCAAATACTTTAGTATTGATAGGTTTGATATTTAATTTGATTTGAGAGTCTTGAATTTCGTCAGGGTTTTACCCCGGAAACCGGGACAAAACCGGGACGAGATTTATGGTTCTCCAATCACATTAAAGGCATCGTTCGCACTGGAAACCAAATTCCATTTTTCGGGCTCAATTTCATGAATGAGCCCGGTAGACCACACCGATGAGCTTGGGCGCGTCAAAAACGTAGGGTTATGAGGTTAGAAGGGATTAAAGGTTAGGGCCCGCCACCAGTTCTCACCAGTCATCTAGCACTTTTTCATAGAATGGTAATGCAACCGTCAAAGAACATGAAAAAAAGTTACGGCACAAACCCCACATGTAGAAAAACCTCGAAAATTACAAGGATAAGGCCTCCAAATACAGAAAAACTCCAAAAACCATTTGAGCGCGAAATTCAAATTCATATTTACAATGTGTTCCGATTGACTTTTTTTTACAAATGAAGGTTTTTCATGGGTTCTTTCGACATTTTCGTTCACTAGAGAGTCCAAGCTTCACAAAAACATGAAAAAATAATATACGGTTTTCTGCGCGTACGACGCCTTTAAATATCAAGCCTATTAATGCTAAGGTGTTCGCCAGATTCTCCTTTTTCTTTCAATGCTCTTAGTACTCATGTTTAATGCTGTTTTTATTCAACTAGGTTCACTTGAATGAGCCTTGTCAAGTCCAAAAAATTAACCCCGCTCCAACTTAGTTTATTTACATTGAATTTCTGTAATGGAAACATTGAGAGTATCCCATTTCTGCCTTTTTTCATTTGCTCCAGTTTCAATCCTTTTCTCCTCCCCGTTCTCTGATGAAATACATTTTTTTTATTGATAATGTGACATTTTATAGGTTCTCCTCTCCAAACACGAGTGGTGGTTCGTCCAAGCTTAATTTTTCAAGAGCCAAAACCTGTATCAGAGACAACTTTTTCACTCAAAGAGCTGGCTCAGAATTTCTGAAGCTATCCAAGAAACATCCATTGCCAACTACCCTAGCCCAATACAAAAAGCTGATCGACAAGTACCTCCAAGAGACTGCTTAGTTTGCTTCCCGCAGGCTTTGTGACTCATTTGTATGGACCTATTTGAGCCTTTCTCACATTACAATACTTTCTGTTTCCGTGTTATATGTTTATGCCTTGACTTCCCCGCTTTTCTGTTCACGTGTGGTGTTCCACGTATAAATAAATAAAGTAAACAAAAAATGTGTGCGCGTCCATTCCAGTGTGCGCTGTGTAGCTGCGGGCAAGCACCATATCGTAGGGTAAGTCGAGTTTTAAGGGATTGCGGCATTCCAGATGGCTACAACTCGAGTTTTTATGGACAGGGTACTTCTCAAGGAGGAAGACACGATAGTTCGCTTCTTTCACAAGAACTTGCATAGTCAATTTTTACAGTCGGCTCTCTTCATAAGTCATATTCTCATGGACGAAAATCTGTTGGCTAATTGTGAAACTCAGTGTGCTATCTACCTGTTCTTTCAATCTGTCGTGATACAGCAGTTTATAATCCTTTTTTGAATGTGAACATTAGCGCTTCTGAACGCTGTCTTTGTATCTTAGCCTCGAATCGGTAACCCCCCGCGTTATCAATATTGAACGTTGCACCAAAGAAACATGACATCACATTAATCCTTACTTGTTACTAGATAGCAGAGTAGTGTTTATTTCTTCATCAAAACAAACACACTATAAGTGATCCTTAACTCATAGAGTTGTTGGTTGAAAAAATCGACAGCAACTATTATTGCGTTTTATTTTAATAATTGCGAACACAGCCTGCATATCTATCAATAATTTAAATTCTGCAAGTGTTTGCCTCAAAAAGCGGAGAGGAAGTATCGACAAATCTAGAGAAAAGCGTGCATTCCTTTTTTTCCTGGAATTTGACGGAACATGCACTTCGTCTTTTTTTGTGTTCGGTTTAGGCACCCCCTTTGCTCTCTCCGCAACGTCCAGTATGCACCCCTAAGGTTGACCAGCCCTGCTCAGAAAAATGAAAACAAGTTTCTCGTAACATAAAAGGCCAAAAACAAGTCACTTGTATTGTGTCTAAGCCGATGTAAGTTACCTGCGACTTATCTCAGTCCATTTAAGTTCCATGCAACATATCCACGGAACACCGCGGGCAGTGCGCCTCCAATGTGTAACTCAAATGGCCGAAATAAGTGGCAAATAACTTAAATCTGCCAAAAAGGCATTTCCCTGAAAGTATACGACATACCTTCGAGGTCAGGCTTAGGACAGGTGTTCCTGTTGGTTTAATTACCCAAGTTTGAGCTGCTTGACCGCACACTAGCACGGAAGGCCACGCACACCGTTTTCCGATTAGTGTGTGGTCTGGGATGGTTGCGGACGCGTTTTCTACGTCGCGTGATGGCCACCCACGTTGAATATATAAGTGTAAGTTACATGTAACGTAAGTGTAACTTACATGTAATATAAATGTATGTTACATGTAATATAAATGCAAGTTACTTGAAACATTTAACACTTAACGGACCGCGTGTCCACACTGCGCACCCACGTCATAAGACATTCAATATTTTTTGAACTTTTTAGAAGTGTTACTTTACCAGGCTCTCCGGAAATGACACTTTTAGAATTTTACGAGCTTCTGTGGTCGGAAATAAGTTGTCCCAAACTTTGCTAAGCGGTGATATCAACGATATTTATAACGAAACGGAGGTCCACTAGTGAATATTCGAAATATGGTAGCAGCGTCAGCTAAATAAGATAACTCCAGTAGATCAATTTTCAAATTTTGCTGCCTTGACCCCGTGGGTTATTCGAGTTGTCGCGTACGACCTGGTGTTTACTTTTCAGTTTCCAATAAAAATTTCGTTGACTGCGGTAAATGAGCCATCTTAACCATCGGTCAACTTTGTTGCAGATCTAGCTAAGTGCCGAGTGGAGGGTAACTAGTGGAAAGAGGGGGGGGGGGCTGAAAGCCTGCCGATAGTTCAGCGCTCAAGATTTTGCTGAAACTTCACTGCGAAGGTGTCGAATGAAATGAGGTTTATTTCACGACTTTTCATAAATTATTTGGAGTCTGCACTTTGTTAACCATTATACGTTCGAGGTTTTGATGCGTCTTCGCCCAGGTGGTCATTGGGGGGGGGAGGTGTTGATCAAGTATCGCATTCCCATTTTGGATTTCTGATGAAATTTTCGTCAGCTGCCATGGACAACTTTGCAGCTCAAAGTCTCTGAGACCGCTAAAAGTTCTCCATGAGGCTTATTAGGGCATCATGTACCTGAGGTTCATCCATGTTTTGAAAATTTCCAACTTATTCGGGTTTGCCTCGGACGGTGCAGTCTTAATCACTTGCCGTAACCTACAGAAATTTTAGAAGTCGAGAGAAAAACGTTTAATTCGTGACCAGCACGCCTGAAAATTTGCGATGAGTTGTGCTTCAAAGCACCTTGTTTGTGCGAAGTTGAAATGCCTTTCAAATTCGAAATACACCAGGTGCTTGAGGTAGTGAATGATCATTGCTTCACAATGGTTTCTCTCCAATTCTTTGTGAAGCGATACCCTCTTAGGTGGAGTGGAAGTGCGACAAATGCGATGGTTGTGTACCATGTAAGAGAGCCTGCTCCAATCGAAGTGATTCCCAACGGACCGTCTGTCACCCACGAAAACGATTAGCCGTGGAGCGCAACGGTCGGCTGTGGAAATTCGCCGTGGAGCAGGCGGTCTCTTAAGTGTTACGTAAGTTACATTTATACTGCAATTTCTGAGTTGAGGACTTCGAAAGGTCCGACTTGCTTGTGTATATCACAGGGAGCACGTCGGCCTCTCGACGTCCGGTGGGAAGGGGGTCGGACCTTCGACCAAGAACCAGGGTGGGCTTCTATCAAATCGAAGGGAAATCGGGGTTAGGCCCAAAACTTTTCTCGGGTTTCGGAAATCGGGCGCGAAACGCCTGAAAGTGAGCGGTTTTCGGAATGCGAAATGCGGAAAAAATCAGAAATTATCTGATGTCTTTTTTTTTCAGATAGATAGATTTTTCCTGATAGGGAACACCCGTTCGGGTGAAATCGCTAGAGGGCATGGATGAGGTACGACGAGGGGTGGAGGTTAAGAGAATCTCGCGATCGTCCCGCGATAGTTCCTGGCTCGGTTCATCGCTGTCCCGCGATGTTACACCCCGAATACATCAATGTATAGACGCGATACGCCCTCACGTTGATACTGGTAGAATCTTGCGATCGTTCCGCGATAGCCCCGGGCTCGATTCCTTGCGGTTCCGCGATGGAGCATGGTGAGAGCATCGATGAACCAACCCAGTGCGCTCCCGGTTTGAGACGGGCAGAATCTCGCGATCATTCCGCAGTAGCCCTATGCTCGTATTCTCTGGGCCCCTACCAGAAATCGCGGGGGATTCTCTTAGAGATCCGCCACCTGAACTTTTACCTACACTGCGTGGCAAAACTATATGACATACCCCGATTTTCGCGTTTCTGGATTCGGCATGGGCCGAGCAGAAAAACTGCAACTGGTAATCGACGCTACTCCTTCGAAAACCCCCGGGTGCAAATTTTGATATTAATATGTCAAATCTTACAAGGATGGTACCGGAAAGTGTCAATTTGACAGATGCAAAACTATATGACATAGCAGGGAATCTTGGGAATTTCGTGAATTTTAGAGACTTCCATAAAGAAAAATTACGGTTTCATGAAATCTGCTAAATAGCAGGATGTTTCTGCTCCTTATTTTCCAAAATACCACATGAAACCAGAATTAGGAATGCGAAAGAGCTCAGATTGATCTCATGAGCTATATGGGCCTTAGTATTCGATCCATGAGCCAATGAATCGGACGAACTCGAGGCTGCATTGCTCGATATGTCGAGGATACTGCTTTGTACCTGCATGAAGCACGAACTGGAAGACCAAGGAAGCTGAAATACCGAGAGGAACGGGCAGGCGTGAGGCTGGCATCTAATCCCATGATGTGTTCCAGCGAAAACAAGCGATCTTGGACCTGCGCGTCGACGTATCCACAATTCTGCGAACCATTCATAGGTCTCGGAACGTCATCCGAGAACCAACGATAAGTGCTTGACGTCTTACGGACAACTAAAAGAAATCGCGGCTCCAATGCGCCCTAGTGAACATGCAAACTATAGTTGTACACGAACGAAATTTTCGAAAAATTTTCGAAAGAGTTTTCGAGTTTTTCTCGAACGAATTTTTTTTCAAATTTCGTTCGTTCGAAATTTCGTCGAACGAGTTTTTTTCAAATTTCGTTCGTTCGAAATCTCGTCGAACGAGTTTTTTTTCAAATTTCATTCGTTCGAAATCTCGTCGAACGAAATTTTTTTCAAATTTCATTCGTTCGAAACTTTTTCGAAATTCATTAGTTCGGAATTTCTTGGAAATTCGTTCGTTCGGAATTCCGTCGAACGAATTTTATTCGATTTTCGTTCGTTCGAAATTTCGTCGAACGAGTTTTTTTTTTCAAATTTCGTTCGTTTGAAATTTTGTCGAACGAAATTTTTTCAAATTTCGTTCGTTCGAAAATATTTCGAACGAAAAATTTCGATTTTCGTTCCGTTCGACATTTTTTTCGAAATTGTACCACTATAATGCTAACCAATTCGAAGAAGGTGGTTCCTCTCGTCAATCTTCATGTTGAACGCCCTCGTAAGAAAACAACCTTATAGATTGTTCTCTCGGACAGAGAGAAAGTTCCGCTTGGACCTGGTGGATTAAATTCGTACTGGAGAGATCTGCTCGTTTTCGAAGAAGAACTTTGTTGGAGGAAGTTTGATGAGTTGGGCAGCATTCAGCTGGTACGGCAAGCTAGGCACTGCCTTCATACCTTGCAATATGAACTCTGCCATACCTTGCAATATGAACTCTGCAGATTACCAGAGTGTGCTGGAAGATCATCTCCTGCCCTTTTTTGAGAAGCCATCGCCATGTATTTTAGCAGGACAATGCGTCTATTCATGTAAGCAGGTCGACGCTGGATTGGTTTCAGGCCAATCATGTGGATTTACTTGAATGGCCCGCCTGTTCGCCGGACCTCAACCTGATGGAAAACTTGTGTGGTATACTTGCGCAATGGGTATACGCTCATTGCAAGCAGTACGAGTCCATAGCTCAACTGAAGGAAGCCGTTATTTCCGAGTGGGCCTCAATTGAAGGTGGCGTCCTCAAGTACTTGGTTAACAGTATGCCAAACAGATTATTCGACGTTACCCTCTACCAGGGTACATAACTCCACTGACTATACAATTCATGTTATTGATTGTTATTATAATAAATCGTTTAGTACAGAGCTTGTAACATTGAAGTTTTAGTTGTTTGCATCGGTCAATTTCGACACTTTCCGGTGCCAGTTTTCCAAAATTCGACGTATTCTAATTAAAATTTGTAACCAGGGGTTTTGGAGGGTGGTGCGTCGATTGGCATTTGCAGTTTTATTTCGCTAAGTTCAGGCGAAATCCAGAACCGCAGAAATCGGGGTATGTCATATAGTTTTGCCGCGCAGTGTATGCTGATATTTTCATCCTACCAGCAAGTGTGCAGAAGCACCGCTGACTAAGATGTTGGTTGAATTGCGTGTGAACGAGTACTCCCTTATTTCTCTCGCTTTGCCTATTATGTACCTGCAACGCATGGATGTGAGCTGTTTCAACTTGTTCTGAAACAATAAGTGCTTTAGATTAGACTTTTACTGCACAAACGTTAGAGCTTTTACATGCCACGCCATTCCTTTTGATGCATTTACTTCTCAAGAATTTTTCTTTTTTTCTATTTTTAATCGTCGTTCTTGATTTTGTTTGAATTCCTATTTATTTTAATGGGTTTGAATTTTCTGAGTTTTTGTTGTTGTGGCCACCTTGACTATGATCACCTTGGGTGCAGCTAAATAAATAAATAAATAAATGAATAAATAAATGATTATTCGATACGAAACCACAGTGAAGTGCTGCAATATTTGTCTAAATCGTATGTAGCAGAATTCATTTTTGTTTTGAAATTTGCACGCACCCTACAGACATGCTTACGCATTTCATTTTCTAGAAAGTGAGTTGTTAGAGTGAACTTGGACAATGAGCACTGACACCCTACTCCTAAATAGTTTGAGGAAACTTTTAGTATCAAAAAGGATTGGAGCGCACTTCTGAATGAATCTTTTTGACGATGGTGAAAGCTTTCTTTGCCTAGGTGCTCCATCTCCGGGATCAGCAATGTAAAGCTGGTGTACTTTTTGAATTCACATGTGGAATTCGAGTAGAACTGCGCTAGTCGAGTCGTTATCCCGGTGAAGAGTTCTTTGCACGATGTTTCGTCTTTACAGCGAGTCGATGTCCGGCTCGTCTCTGCTTCGAGCATTGGATAACCATGACCGGGTTGAAACCGAACGTCTTCTGGAAGCACAGCCGGTAAGTTGGCTGCATACACTAAAACAACTACTAATCTGAGTTTAGCGACGTGGAATAGGTAAACAGTTTCTCGTTGAAACCAGATTCAATGATGCTTTCAATGACTGAGTCTGGTCAAGCTCTATTTGTAACTGATCAAGTAACGAAAATCTTTGACCCACTCCTTGGAGCGGGAACTTTGGAGTCTGAGCACCACTGCTATGCTTTTCGTTGCTGCCTTGAGCCAAATCTGCTGAATCAAATGGGGCATGTAATTCAGAAGCGGGAGCTCGAAAACCTCCTTTTCAACAGCAGGAAAAACAAGATTCTCTGTGCTGATCAAATTCCGAGTGTCTGGAACCGATGAGAAAGATACGTTGCTTAGGAAATTCATTCATCACTCCTTTTCTTCTGTTCTTGACTGAATAGCATTGGTAGAATTGTTCGAGCAAGTTCGTCTGAAACGAGAGAGAAAACTTGCTTCATCAATTCTCTTTCCTCTCCATATTCCTTTTTGTCCTTTTTGGAAAACATATGTAGATGACTCAGGATTTGTATGTTTTCTCTAAATTCATTTGATGAAGCAAAGCACGATGACACATGCTATGATATTGCCACTATTTTCGCTATGTCATTGCTATGCATAGCCCAAAGGGTGTCGGTAGCCCAAACTAGTACATAGCTCTCATTGATTCTATATACATTATGCGTAAGGAATCGGAGATAATTTGAGATCCACAGATGAACAGTGCATTTTCTATCTATCTATATAGTACCTCCTGTTACTCAATTTTCAGCTCAAAGAACGCCTTGTATTAAGAGCCCAGCAAAAATCTCGGACGCGTGAAATGCTCCGTAAAAACGGCTAATCTAAACCTGAAAACTGACCACCTCAACAAAATATTATCTGAATAGTTCCTTTAGCTCGGATGCAGGCTGATAGTGTCTAGTGGAACAAATCCATGGCGATAAACAGGTAGTTAACGAAAATACCTTCCCATACATTATGTCGACAAAAGAGCCTCAAAGTTGGGTAGCATAAAGCTTAGATCTTTGACCTCATATCAACCACAAAAGGAGGTCCATGGCCTTGGAGTCTGGGCTATAGGTGAGCTGCTCCTCATCGAAGGTGAGGTCAAGATATGGATCCCAAATTATGTCTGCGCCGCATTTGCTTTCTTGGGTTTTGCCGAGTCTTGCAGATAAGTTCAACTATAATTTCTGAAGCGAGGTCTTGTCCAGGACGTCTCCCATACGTTTTCTTCTCTTGAACTTGTCGCCCTTCTTCTCACAAATGGATGGAGTTATCTCACAAAAAACCGTAAACAGCTTGTAATGTCGAATTCTCCAAGCAATGCGATTATTCTTAATGGCTTTTCTTAGTCCTTTCTCAAATGCCTCGTTTTGCTGGTTCACGAAATGCACTGATGAGAACAAGCACTCGAGCGAGAAATGGGCAACGTAGGACGGTGCCCAATGGTAGCGCTTCACTAGGAATTTGACTCTGACCTTCTAGGGCTGGTATTCATGAACGCATTGGTTCCCGGCAGGGTTTGCCTTGGTTTGTTTTAGTTACTTAGCTGCCCCAACCAACTCACCACCACGGACGTGCGGTTACATGGGACCCAGGCGTAGCCCAGTCCTAACCAAACCTAGCGATGATGAATCGCTGGTTTGGGAACGTTCCCAACCAAACCCTTCTGGGACCCTCGATTTAGCGTTTATTAATCCCAGCCTAGGTGGGTTCATACAATTCTGCTATATCGTAGATACCTTTGTGCAGCTTATCCATCTCAACCCTCTCCAGGGGTGACCAGAGATTACTTCCTTAGCCGCCCTTTCTCTTCGTGAGTGTTTCTATTGCGATGCATTTTTCTTAATAACTTTTACGAGTTTTGTTGAGGCTGCTGACCTTTTGCTATAGCTTCTTGAAGTGTGCTTCATTATTCCTATCGCTTCATAGGCAAGCAATGTTGCGCAAGTGCAACATTCGTGAAGTCGATATGGGCACCTTGCGCTTGAAAGGAAGGGACACCGGTAATGGACAACTGTTTAAGCATATTGCTGTTGCTTCATAACCATTCTATGATACAACTTCCCTTATATCCAGCAACTTTAGCTTTAGTTCTAGTTTTTCGACAAAGGCTCGGCCCACCTAAGCCGAACGAGCACAGAATGGAATTATGGAATGCTTGGCCTTGTAGAGATTTACTGATAAAGGGGTGCCTGAGAACTCATGAGGAATAGTGTAATATCAGGCGGGACCGTCACAACAATTAAACTATTGCTAACCCGAACGACAGCAATTCTGAGGTTTGACGGGCAAGAATGGTGGTCGAATGGATCTTCGTTTCATCTGCAACGTTCTCTTGAATAATCCAGGTATGAAAATTCTGCTGCAAAGCCCATCCATATTCCGTTTATGGTCAGTTATTCCGTTTATGGTCTCACTTCACCGAGTAGAGTGTGGGTCCCATGAGCTAAAAAAAACTTTTCCTGAAATCTATTTTTTCGTTTTGCCTAGGAGCTTACCACCGAATAGTACATAATATGCTTGGGCAAAACTGTGAAAATTTCTAATTTCAAATTTTTCGAATTTCAAATTTTTGAATGAACTCGAGAATAATTTTTTCCGAATTTCAAATTTTCGAATATAATCGAAAATCATATTTTTCGAAATTCAAATTCCCGAATAAACTCGAAAATTTTGTTCTTCAAATTTCGGATTTTCGAATATATTCGAAAATCAAAATTTTCGTATTTTCAAATAATTTTTTCGAATTTTCGAATAATTTTTTGGAATTTTCGGATAAATTTTCTCGAATGCTCAAATGATAGCTTTGATTTGAAAAAATAGCTTTGAGCTTTCATTCGCTGTGACTATCACTGTGCAGAAATGTTCATTGGTTACACTTACTTTTATCTCAACTTATTTTTAATATGGATGGTTTCAGAAACTCCCTACCCTGGCTGCCGCATTCATGAATGCTACTCCTGGGGTTGGATTGCATCGGAACTGGTTAAAGGCAGTGGTCACGATGAAAAACGTTATATAAAAAACTACAAAAATCAGCTTAAGTGGAAAACAGCAGAAAAACTATAAAGGTTGGGCGGTGAAAAACGGGCTAGGATTAGAGTCTCTAAGGCACAAAGATGTCAGGTCGTGCACACAGCGCAGTTCAAAAAGATCGCAGTCTCATGCCGAGCAGTCAAAAATCATCGACAGTCAGAGAACGAAATCAATGCAAATTTACCTAATAAAACAGATGAACAATGAAAGCAAGCACTTCAGTCAGTGTTTTCGACTAGATGAGTACATAAATATACTGAAATTCAATTTCAAGACAGCTGGTGTTCTTGATATTAGAGATCATGGATGCCGATGATGTGAAGTGGGCTCCTCCACCATCAAAAGACAAGAAAGTTCAGGCTTGAAATTTGTCTCGAATTAGCGGTTTTTCGCAATGGTTTCTCATAGGTCCCACTACTCTAAATCCAGAAGAGAGTCCAGAGAGGAAAAGAAGACAAACATATTTGATCGCGACCACTGCCTTTAAAAGAGTCTACCACAACGTTAGCACAAGACGCTTCGCTTCAGGCGAGAATTCACCAGCACTATCCCTTTCTGGGAAGCGCCTTATGGCACCCAAGCGCCGAGACCCTAGCGCCGCTCTCAAGACGCCACGGCGCGGCTTTTGATCAGAGTAAGGCATCAGAAGGCAAGACCAGTGTGGACGACGGGGCAGATGCCTTACTCAGGCAGTAACTCCGGCTGAGGGGGCAAGCAATACCGGCTGACTAAACATTGTACCCGGGCATGCCCCGGTATTCACTGCCCCCTCAGCCGGTAAATGGTGGAGCGCTCAGCCGGCAAGTGGTGGCCCCCTCAGCCCGCATTCACTGTCCCCTCAGCCGGTAAATGGCTGCCCCCTCAGCCCGCATTCACTGTCCCCTCAGCCGGTATTAGTTGCTTACCACGTGAATGATATCGATTTGCAAGGGTAGATAAAGCCCCTAGAGGGCTCTCCCTATTCCCCAGCAAGTTCGAGGCTTGCGTTTCATTTCTGAAGCGGCAAGCCTTACCTTGCTTCAAAAATCATGAACTGGCCCGCTGTCACGTCCCCACGGTCACAACGAACCGTAAGGTGAGGGTCAGTGATCGAAATCGTGTGGATGACCACCCGTTCGAATGCCAACACCCGAATATGCTCGAAGTCCTTTTCGCCCGCTCCGTACATGAGCCTGGTTTGCTTGAGTGCCTGCCCGCTCAGCCGGTAAAGTCATGCCCCTCAGCCGGTAATGCTATGTCTGCCCGATCAGCCGGTGACATGCTCAGCCGTGGATTTATGTCTGCCCGCTCAGCCGGTAAAGCCATGCCCCTCAGCCGGTAATGCTATGTCTGCCCGATCAGCCGGTGACATGCTCCGCCACAGATTTATGTCCGCCCGTTGACCCGGTAAAGCCATGCCCTTCAGCCGGTAAAACGCATGCCCGCCCGCTCAGCCGGTAAGACGCTCCGCCCCCAAAATAAGCCTGCCCGCTCAGCCGGCGAGCCTACTTCTCCGCCCGCTCAGCCGGTGTTATTATCTGAGTAGACTCAACATCATTAGTAAAAAGCAATTTTCTCAGCTCGATCTAGTGCCCTAAGCGAAAGAGACGTAGATTCGACTAAAGAGACAACTTTTTTACATTGCTGTTTATTCTAGTGAGGATGCTATGTCGCCCACGAGAGTCTTGCTTCTGATGGCTTACTCTCATCAAAAGCCATTTGCTGGGACGACGTCCGAGAACTTCACAGCCACTGTATCGACGTTTAACAGCATCGACAGATACCTGAGAAACCTGCGAATAGACTCTCCACAGAAATAAAACCCGGAGATCGATGGCGATTCATGAAATTCCTGAAGTTTTCCCCTGATGTCCCTAGCATTGAGTCGCGGAATGTCGCGTAAGGTGCGTGTTGTGGTACCATCCAGTATTGCTTTTGTCTCATGGTGTGCTTTCGGCCTCAGTAGGTGTCTAACGCCAACCTTCAGAATTTATTGAATGCCTTGTATTGTGATCCCGAGCACACTTCGGGTAACGGCTCCTGATGGACCCATTTTTAAATCTCGGATCACAGATCTTTGGTCACCATTTGTAGAAACTTTCTTTCTTATCAAACGAACGATTCTACAAAATACAAAATTCACTGAGAGAATATCGAAAATGACGAAGAATTCGAGCGAGTTGAAGAAGAGACAAAAAGTCGCGAATTTCGAAAATTGTGTTCCTCGTCGATTAATATTTGCGCTATTGTCCTGTAGCATACTTTATTATATCAGCATTATGACCAGAAATATGATATCAAAAGATTAAATTGATAGCCCCAAAGGGAGCAAAGATATTTTGGAAAAAGGTGATGCCAATAGATTTTTGTCCACTACTGGGCCAGTAGCAATCCCCCAACGTGGTGACTTTAAAGAGGCAGCGAACTTAAGGTCGGTGACGCCTAGATGCCTCCCATGGATGCCACTTCGGAACGAGAATCATTCTCGAAGAGTAGCGTTGAATGCAAAACTCACAACAATCGACGTATTTGAACCAGCACCGCACCATCCTTCGAGACGGATGCCGAACACAGCGCCTTGGACCACTAGGCCACATATTCTTGTAAGGCTCTTTCTGTTTTCCTACATACTCCCCCTACACAGTTCTTCGTATTCATTGTAACTTTGATCGAACCAGCAGTAGTAAATATGGGTTCGGGAGATTGCAAATGTGTCTCTCTTCCAGATTTAATAAGTTTTCAACCTTGGATGATGGGATTTCGGAACTTTTCGCGGAAATCATCAGAGCGAGAGAATGTTAGATTCAAAAAGCGATTTTGAAAATTTTTTGTTGGATGGCCTCTTACCACTGAACCACGATACACAATACTTTGTACTATGATTGTCCAGGAACCAACCTCGTGTTTTTGTCACAATGTACCGAAAAGTTTAAAGGATTTTTTTAAATTATGAATCAATTTTATCCTTAGTCTGTTTCACGCTTCTCAGTCAACATAGAAAGAAGTGAACTTGAAGTGAAAGAGGAAAACGAAGTTTAGATAAAAGCCGCACTTACAAGGGAAGTATACAAAGCGTAGGTCGGATCTGCCGAAACGACCAGTATCGTTAGTATCTCTAGTGGCTCAATAGTAAAACTGCGCAGTAACCCGCCCCGAGCTGCAGGTTCCAAGAAGTTACAAGCTTAAAAAGCTCATTTTTTGTGTTTTTTGTAGCTTCCAAAAAGCTCGTTAGTCTTCAGAAAACCGGGAAACGGACCTCATAAATGTGTTCAGCGCCCAAAACTACCCTCCTGAGCAAAGTTTGGTTGAAGGCACATTTTCCATACTTTGTCCAGACTGATAGCGTTTTGGACTTGTATGGATTTTCGGTTGGGCGTACATGAATTTATACCGGCTTGGAAGAGTTTCAGAAAAATGTTCCAAATTTGACGTAAAACTCTCCCAGGAGGGTTTTTGGGGCGCTGATCACGGATCTGTGGTTTATTAGTCGATTTTCCAAACTTTTTGCTAAATTCGTTCGAAGCTTCCCAACCGGGGAAAATTTTGAGGGAAAAACACCACTTTCGAGGTTTTTGCGGTTTTCTTCGATAGAATTGTCTCAAAATCAATTGCTGAGGATTATTTGGAGTGCGTAACACGAATCTGGAGTCCGTTTATCGATTTTTTTGCAGATTACGGTAGATTACGGGGAGTATACGGTAGTTTGGTCAAAACCTCAGATTTTACTCAAAATTTGTAAACGGGGGTCATTTGGGGTGGAGAATACGAATTTAACGTTCGTTTATCGATTTTCAGAATACTAGGGTGGGTTTTGACCCCTAAATGACATGTTACCTACCGTAACCTACAGAAAACCTCAAAAACTCGACAAATGAACTCCAGATTCGTGTTCATCACCTTAGATTACCCCTACATACAAGTTTTGTGTTAAATCCGAGAGAATCTTTTAAAAAACTCCAAAAAAATGCCTGACGCCTGGTGCCCTTGACTTTTCGCGAGGCTTGAAAAATGCTCATAACTGTTTTGAACCTGCAGCTCGGGGCGGGATACTGCGCATTTCTACTATTGAGCCAGAAGAGATACTAACGATACTAATCGTTTTGGCAGATCCGACCTACGCTTTGTATACTTCCCTTGTTAGATGAACTATTATACAGCATTTAGTAACTAGTACACGCGGATCACGTAAGTTTCGATGCATTTTCTAAAAAAACGAAACCGTTTTTCAGCCATCTTTCTTAGATGGCTTTCTAAGCAAATCTGATTTTATTTGTGGTGAGCGATTATTGGAAAAAAAACTGAAAATGGTTGAATATGGCCACAGTAACTTCTAGGAATTGGAAGTTGAGCTTAGCATAGGTCTAAAGCACGTGAAATCTATAAAAGACACGAATTCATGACAGCTACGTACAATTTGACGTTACTCTCCCACTCTCGCCATTACGGGCTATACGTACATCTGCTTTGAATCCATTGCTTTATCTGACCGAAATACTGGTAGTTTTTCCCTCGTTGTTACTAGATGATTTTTGTTGGTGATTTCGTATATGAGCTGTTCATTGCACATAGGTCTGGTCCGCAGGCTTATGTAAATAAATCTTTGCCAGGAATCATTGAAACATCAATAAAACCTTCGAACGTTTCGCTTGTCATTCCTATCAGCTGGCAGCGGAGCTTGATGGCCGCCAGCAGGTAGGTGCAAATTTTCCCTGCCCAACTAGACAACGAGATAGGCCAACGTGCTGTGCTGGGGTGATAAGTGGACAGCGGACTGGTCGGTCCGCAAGCGCTCCACTGCCCTTTCTTGGAGAGCACTTGCTTCAGAAAGTCAGCACCATTGGACGTGCTCGACCCTATGACCGCGGTATCGACCCAGCTTCTCCTCGCTCCGCGCGCTATTTCTCTTTCCTCTGCGACGGCAAGCGAATTCACCACCCGTTTCTTGCAGTCAGCCACCTCACAAAAGAACGCTCACTGCGCCCAGGTGGCTGACTGCAATGGTCATTAACTTGAGCGCCCCCTGTGCATTTCTATGCCGGCCCGTCCATTATGATAGCCGAGACGTGATTGACCCAGTCACCACGCAGTGACAGCCGGTAGCTGCCACAATTTCGGGGGGTTTGCTACTGGCCCTGTAGGTGAGGGGGAAGCGAAGGGCTAAACACGCAAGCTTCAGACCCTTACGCCACGAAAAAAGCCGCTTTTTCAACTACGATGAAGCCATTGTTTTGGATTCGTTTTTCTGTAGCTGATTTTCAGGTTTTTGATGGAGAAATAATCGCTCGAGCTGTATTCTATTAGTCTTGAATTGTTTCACTAGCATTACTGCATCATAATATCGATGTTTCGACCAAATTCGTTCAACTGTCAAACTCAAATCTGTCTAAACTCAAAAAGTACAGAAATGGACATCAATTCGCTAAACCCAGCCCATATTAACAACTCGAAGCTTATGTTTCTAGAGGAGTCTTTGTAGATAAGTGAGCTCAATCGCTCCCTCTCGTATCATGTAACAGTTTTTTTGAAAAGAGAAGGTTCCGGAAGCTAAAACCCTGTTACTGTCTATATCCTTCCGGCAGCTACATAATAAATTCCAAAAAGAGAGGAAAACGGTTTGCACAGGCTGTGCGTTCACGCCAGCCTATCCCAACGATGGAGCCCCTTGTACGATGACGCAATATTTCACACGATCCAATTTTGTGGGAACCCCAAATAAGTGGTCTGCAGAGTTCAAGCTTCCTCCACGCTCAAGAATCAACGTAAACAAGGGAGGGCCTATTTTGGCTCAAAAACGCGTCTTTCTTGTCCTTTTTGAGCATGCCTAGCTATATAGGGCACCCGACCTTCTATAAACCGTGGAGATATCAGAAGTGAAATTAATCGTTAACACTGCCTTTAAAGGCAGTGGTCGCGATCAAATATGCTTGTCTTCTTTACCTCTCTAAAACCTTTTCTGGGTTCAGTGTAGTACGACCTATAAGAAAAAATTGCGAAAAAACAGCAAAACAAAAAAAAAGTTTCGGGCCCAATTCGAAGCCTTATTTTTCTTGTCATTTGGTGGACGAGCCCGCTCCACATCATCGGCATCGATGATCCCTTATATCAAGAACATCAGCAGGCTTGAATTTGAATTCCAATCAATTAACATTAACCTCCGGACTGACCTGCTCGAATATTTATGTGCTCATCTAGTCAAAAACATTTACTGAAGTGCATGCTTTGATTGTTCAACTGTTTTTATTAGGTAATTTGCATTTATTTCTTCCTCTGAATGTCGATGATTTTTGACTGCTTGGCATGAGACTGCGATCTTTTTGGTAGGCGCTGTGCTGTTGTGCACGAACTGGCACCTTTGGGCCTTAGAAACTCTAATTCTAGATCGGTTTTTCACCGCGCTGCCTTCCCAGTTCGTCAGCTGTTTTCGATCTGAGCTGATTTTCGCAGTTTTTTCGATAACGTTTTTCATCGTGACCACTGCGTTTAAACTCCTTTGAGGTGGGTTATTTGGAGCGCTGATCACGAATCTAGGGTTTACTTTTTTTTGCCGATTTTCCCCTGATTCGTTTAAACCTTCCTATCGGGCAAAAATTTGATGATGAATCGCGACTTTTGACGCTTTACTCGAACGCTACGATAGAAATGGCTTAAAATGTTTCTCTGTGGGTTATTTGCAGTGCTAAACACGAATCTGGAGCCAGTTTATCGATTTTTGGCGGATTATGGTAGATTACGGTGGGTATACGGTAGTTTGGTCAAAGTCTCAGATTTTGCTCAAAATTTGTATACGGGGGTTAGTCGGGATGGAGAAAACGAATTTGGCGTCCATTTGTTTCTAAATACTTAGGTAGGTTTTGCCCCCTAAATGACATGGTACCTACCGTAACCTGCAGTAAACCTCAGAATTTCGACAAACGGACTCCAGATTCGTGTTCACCACTCTAGCTTACCCCTACATACAAGTTTTGAGCAGAATACGAGAAATGTTTTTGAACACCAAGAAAAAAACGCCCTTGCTTTTCCGCTAAGCTTGAAGAACTTCTCTGGACCTGCAGCTCGGGGCGGGATACTGCGCAGTTTTACTATTGAGCTACAAGAGATACTAACGATAGTAGTTTTTTTTCGCAGATGCGTTTACCGCTCGAAACACTTCCCTTGTAAGAAGACCCCCTGTTGGTGCAAGGTTTGCCGTGTGTGAAAATCACAGCGCGGACGAGTTCCGACGCAACTTCGGCATTTGCTAAACCCGCTGATTTGCTTTTCATTCATACCAAATGATAGATGGAGAATAAACGTAGTGGTGGAATGGAAATCGATAAAAATCCATAGGATAATATGAACTAACCTCGCTTAAACTGCAAAAACTTTTATCCGATTTATCCGGTGAGATCCGATAGTCCGATCGGATGTCCGGAATTCGGTCCGGCGGAGAATCCGATGTTTTGCACATCGGATGGAACGTATACCGTCGTTCTCGGAGCCGAATATCGGTTCGCCGGAGCAGGATGATAATCGTGCTGGGACCACTTAGTCCCGACACGGTTCACCTTTCTCCAAGCCCGATTATCATTGTTGTGCGTAGTCTAACAGCCGCGGTCTGCGATTTCGGACCGGAATGTTGCTCCAACAACGACAGTAGTAACAATGTTTTTTTAGTAAGGTATCTGCGTGGTCAAGGGATGGAACAATCTTCCTGTAGGAAGGTTAAGTGTGCCTTTAGTGCATGGTGCACGCAACCATGAAGTAAGGCGCCTGCGTGTTGAGCGTACTCAGGTAAAACTAGTTGTCGAGAATCGGACGAAAAGTTGTCGAGAATCGGACGAAAAGTTGCCTACAATTGGCCGAGAATCGAGTGGTTGTTCAAATAATGAATAGAAGTTGTCGAGAATTTCGGAATTCGCAGTATTTGTCGATAATTCAGGCCGGTTTGTTCAGAATTTGGGAGGAAGTTGTCGAGGATTCGTAAGAGCGAGTGCTTGAATTCAGACAGATTTCTGGACAACTCCACTCTAAATTGAAAATATGTTTCAAATATGTCGAGAATCTCCCAAGGATTCAGGACGGTAACTCCGGAACCCTCTTTACATCACGTTCTTCGAACATCGCGACTGCTGTTTTCGTCCTTCTCTTTTCGTGTACGTCCTCTGCGGTTTTTTTTTCTCGATTTTACTCCATTCTTCTAACTGATTATCGACTATATCTAATTTCACCGAAGTCTTAAATATCAAACTCAATTTTTTCCGAATTTTCATCTTCTGAAAATAGCGGACATACCAATACATGGGGTTTTCGAGTCAATGAATTTTGAGAGTTTTGGAGTTCTCGAGTACCGATCTTCTTTTCGATGATCGCTACTTGAAGCAGTCGGATTTAAAAATATTATTCAAAAAGTTACCCCAGAAGAATCAAAATAACGTTTGAAATTAAGGTTGTTCATTCGAATAAATCTCGGGAGATTCAGTTCTGGCCGAAATATGCAACTCTAAACCTTGCAATAGTTGTTTAGAATTATATTGATGTTCAATATTCTATACACTGCTCCGTCATTGCCTGGATAATTGTGACACGAACAAAGTTCGGTGAGCCCCAGAGGGGGGTCTGGTCCTTGGAGGAAGATCCATTGGACCATACTATGTGTGAGCGAAAACCGTCAAAAGCAGTCTCTCACATGGAATTCAAATATACATTGCGATTTGGACGAAGCGCTGTTTTAACTGAGTTACGAGTGACGGAGTTAGGAAGTTTAGGGTGAAGTCATAGTAAAGAAGTTTCCAAAATGATAGTCAAGACATATGGATTCTCGAAGTAGTGTGTCAAAATCAGTTTGCCTACTAAATGTTAAATGGTTTTGCGAAGTACGAGTCACGAGAGTAGAATACGTGAGTCGAGCGTGGCTGATTTACCCTGTATACAAACTTTCATCGCCTAAGATGGAGGCTGAACACCACTACAGTATAATGGCTCACACCTTCCTCAGGTGTGGTCCCGCCGGAAGTCGACAAGTTTAAAAATTAGGAGCCACGAGAGCCAAATATTTGAGTCCAGCGTGGTCGATTAACCCTCTACACAAGCTTTCACCGTCTCATAGTAATTGCGAAGACGCCTAGACTAAAAGCGCACTGGTGTTGGGCAAGGCCAATATCGGCCCGTGTTGAACGATTGTGCAGACCCGCAGCATATACGATACCCTGACGAAACGAGTCAAACGAGTCACTCCGCGGGTGGGAGCCCCAATTTCCGGTAAGTACAAACAGTCGTACAGGCCATAAAACGGCCAAAGTCTCATCGTTGACTGCGTACCACGCGCTGCGCGACCGCACGCGCGTCGGAAGCAGACGAGTTTTGGCCGCCGCAAGACGAGTTCCGGCCGCCGCGCGACGTTTCGGCCTCCGCGCGGCGGCCAAAACTCGTCTGCTTCCGACGCGCGTGCGGTCGCGCAGCGCGTGGTACGCAGTCGACGGTGAGACTTTGGCCGTTTTATGGCCTGTACTTGTGTGTATAACTGTATGTTAACAGTCTCGAAGCAAGACGTTGTCGAGACTTGGTCAAGTTGTCGAGAATTGGGCAAAAAGTTGTCCAGAAATCTTTAGAGTCTGCGAAAGTTGTCCTGCATTCGTACGCCTCCAGGACAACTTTTCGTCCGATTCTCGACAACTAGTTTTACCTGAGTATGTTACGCGCGGCTTCGAAGAAGGATGTGTGTGTCTATGATGCAGATCACATGCGGCTTTGAGGAATGGTAAGCGCGCCTTTAATTCAAGGTATCTGAGTCTTAATGGTACTCAGGTAGAAGTAGTTGTCGATATTTGGACGAAAAGTTGTCGTCCGCAGGACAACTTTGCGCCCGACTCTCAACTGTATGCACTTACCGGAAATTGGAGCTCCTGCCCAACCGTTGAATACTACGGTCGGTGAAGCCCACGGTGATGATTTCGCACCCCTTTGTTTCCCGAGTTCCTAACTAGGGGGCCGTTTCATCGACGTCCGGCAGAGGCAAACTGAGCGTCGTGTATTCTGTGGGTCTACAAAAAAGCTCAACATGGGCCGCTCTTGGCCTTGCCAAGCACCAGTGTAGCGGTCTTCGGTATTACTCTGAGATGGTGAAAGCTTGTGTAGAGAGTATATCGACCACGATGGACTCAAATATCTTACTCTCGTAGCTCCTAATTTTTAAACTTGTCGACTTCCGGCGGGACCACACCTGAGAAAAGTGTGAGCCATTACACTGTAGCGGTGTTCAGCCTCCATCTTAGGGGGTGAAAGTTTGTATATAGAGTAAATCGACCCCGATCGACTCAAATATCCATCTCTCGCTACCCATCCTTTGCAAAATGTGGATTTCCGGTGGGTCCACACCTGCAACCAGAGGCCAAACCGCAATGTATATTTAAACTCCATGTGAAAAACTGCTCCTAATGGTTTTTACTCACACTCACGATGGTCCAATAGATCTTCCTCCAAAGACCAGACCTTCCCTCCCACCCCTCTGGAGTGGCATGCATGAATGCGGCGGCTGGAGTAGGGACACTCAACGCCATACGTTCGCGCCACCTTTAAATTTAAATCAAGACGCGTGCGTGCGGCGTTTCGCTCCTTGACCCTCGCAGCAGCGTTCATGCATGCCACCTCTGAAGCTGTGGGGGCCCACACCCGCGCCGAACCCTGTTCGTGTCACATATATCCAGGCAATAACGGAGAAATCACCTTGGTGTAGAGTATTGTACATCAATATAATGCTGAACAACCATTGCAAGGTTTAGAGTTGCATATTTCGGTCAGAACTGAATCACCCGAGATTTATTCGAAAGAACAATCAAAACTTCAAACGTTATTTCGATACTTCTTGGGTAACTTTTCGAATAATATTTCAAATCCGACTGCACAAACCAAAAAAAAAACAATTTTCAGAAGATGAATATTCGCAGAAAATGAGTCTGACATTCAAGAATTCGGCGAAATAAATTATAATCGACAACCAGTAAGAAGAATGGAATAAAACAGAAAAAACCGCAGAGGACGCAACGAAAGGAAAAGAACAAAATCAGTAGTCGCAACGTTTGAAGAATGTGGTGTAAAAAGGGTTCTGAAGTAATCGTCCGGAACTCTTGGGAAATTCTCAACATATTCGAAGCATATTCTCATTTTCGGGTGGAGTTGTCCAGAAATCTGTCTGAATTCTCGCCAAACACTCGTTTCCCCAAATCCTCGCCAACTTCTTTCCTAATTCTGAACAAATCGGGATTAATTCTCGAGAACTGCTGCGAATCCCGAAATTCTCGACAACTTCTATCCGCTTTTTGAACAACTACTCGATTCTCGACCGAATCTCAACAACTTTTCGTCCGATTCTCAACAACTAGTTTTACTTGAGTATATATAGTATATATTCAATCTCAAGTGTGTCTGTCACGCCGAGCGGCTGCGTCCTCTGTCCTGTATTCTACTAATCCTCGCGTCCGTTCTGGAAAGCTGTTCTAATCAGCTGCAAGGACTCATACGTCGTCTCTAGTGGCAAGGGGCAATTTCATCAGCAACAAATTTGCCACTTTGAAAGGTATCGTCCATCACTGGATGAGGGATCGCCGCGACGCTGCTTGGCGGGAAAAATTGCGCGCGGGAAAACGAAGGGAGAGTGGCTATTGACCGCGCAATTTTTCCCGCCAAGCAGCGTCGCGGCGATCCCTCATCCAGTGATGGACGATATTTGTCTTGTCGATATTGCTCGCTGCCATTGTCTGCAACGATTATTGATCGAATGGCCTCGTCCCCTGTTGCTGGCTCCAATGTTACAGGAAGGAAGACAAGAGGCAGTCAAGCAGATGCTGTCAGCCGTCTACAAGACCTAGCAGACCATGGCAAGGCGCCTGCTTACATGAAGTTGGTCATTGATCTGCTACTCGAAACTAAAGAGGAGGTCAAGCAGATGGCGAAGCGAAATGAGGATCTGGTGGAAGAGAATGGACGTCTGAGGAAGGAAATTTTTGATTTGAAGGAAAAATTGGCTGTGTCAGAGCGCACTAAGATTTCTGATGTTGTCGATGCTGAACCTTCTCCTCATAGCACTGATTCTGTCGTAAATTTTGAAGACTTTGAACGAAAACACTCCATTGTTTTATCGAATATTCCAGAATCCTCTGCTTCTACTGCGTATGACAAAATATCCGAGGACTGTTCCCGTGTTAATTTCTTGCTTAGTTTTCTTGGATTGGAATGTATCCCCTCAAAGGTGTATCGTATGGGCGCGCCGACTCTTGGCCGTCCCCGTTTAGTTAAGGTAGTCCTTCCTTCATCCAGATTCCAAGCCGAGGCGGTTAGGCGTGCTCCACGCTTACGTTTTTTCCCTCCTCAGAAGGGCATATATCTACGCCCATCCTTATCCAGGAGGAGAGAGAGCGAATCCGTGGCGAGCGCCTAACGACTCGTAGGACAACGTTTGATGGCAATGTCACTGCCAGTCAAATCCAGGACGCGTCGCACTCACAGGCACCATCTCAGGAGGCTAACTCAAGCATGAATTCCTCACAGCTCAGTAGTTCTTCGGGAAACTGCTGAGCTTTCAAAGGAAATCATGTCACAAGGTTTCATGCGCACTGTCAAATATCAGATCTTTAGTAAGAAACCGTGATTCTTTTATTTCAAATCTCTGCCAGAACAATTATGATGTGACCTTTTTAACTGAGACATGGCTGAGCTCTAAAAACGACTTAGGTGCTCTTCTAGGTGTAGTATGTACTCAATATGAAGGAATAAGATGCGATAGGAAGTCTAAGAAGGGAGGCGGTGTCATGCTTTTGGTAAGAAAATCAATGTCTTACAATCAAGTTTTCAGCGAATCCGTGAGTGATTCTTATGAAATACTAGTTTGTGATGTATTTAACCTGAATTTCACTTTTCTCATCATAAGATTTACAGGGCTCCCAGTTGTAGTATAGAGAAATCGATGCGGTTGTGCAAAGCCATAAGCGATTTTTGTTCCTGCGACTCTCCATGTATTGTCTTAGGGGACTTCAATATACCCGATTTGACCGAACGATTTGGTAGGCTGGCGAACTCTTTTAATGACACTTTCGAGACCCACGATCTTCGACAACTAGTTCCGGCAGCTCCCAGAGGCGACTCACTCCTAGACCTCGTCTTATGCAACAAAACTGATTTTGTACAAGCAATCAATATCGTAGCCCCAATTGGGGGTAGTGATCACGCAACAGTGACATTCGCTCTTGCAGTGGAGACTATACCAGAACGACCACGATTGATTAGAGATTTTAAAAAAGCTGATTTCGAGAAAATTCATGAGCACTTGAGTAACGTCGATTGGATCGGGATCATGAGTAGCCCAGGAACGGTTGACGAGAAGTACGAAACTTTCATAGAAGTCATCGAGCATGTCATTGAGTTATTTGTCCCATTACGTGAAGTCTTGCCAAAAGAGCTTAATTTACCACAGCGTCTAAGAAATATGACCAAGTTCAGATCTGATATGTGGAATAGAGCTTCGGCATCCGAAAATTCGCAAGCATGGGAAAATTATGAGGCCTACAACAGAAAAGTTGAAAAAGCTCTTACAAGGTATCAGATCTATTTAGAGAGAAAGGTTACTGACTCGAATGACAAAAACAGATTTTATAGGTATGTGAGCTCTCACAGCGGTTATATGAACTCTATTCCTAGCCTCATTGACGGGAATGGGAACGTTTTTTCATCTCCCACTGAAAAGGCCGATCTTTTGGCGAACGAATTTCAAAAAATGTTCAGTGTGCCTCGAGAAGTCGACTCGGAGCTAGTTTTATCTGAAGATCTTGCGCTACCCCGCCATGATCAGATGGAGCACTCTTTATGGTTTCATAAGGAAGACATTTTTGAACTTTTATCAAAGTGGCCCAATTCTTATTCAATCTCGCCAGACTTCATTCCTCTCACATTCATAAAGAAAATATTGTACCTGATTTTGTACCCACTTGAACACATTTTCAATTTGAGCTATATGAGAGCTGAACTTCCTAAACGATGGAAACATGCATTTATCACCCCCATTTCTAAAAAAACCCCGCTTAGCGATCCTGGAAACTACAGGCCTGTAAGTATAACCTCTATCTTCGCACGAACTTTCGAGAAAATAGTCAGAAAACACCTTGTTAGACACCTTGAGCAGAACTGCATCATTTCGGAGAATCAGTTCGGCTTTCTGAAAGGCAGATCTGTTGAGACGTCACTAATAAGTTCTTTGAACGATTGGACGAAAAATTTGGAGACCAGGAGCTTAACAGATGTGATTTATTTCGATTTCTCAAAAGCCTTTGATAGAGTCCCCATACCGAAATTACTGCAAAAAATGGCAGTCATTGGTGTTCATCCCAGACTTATAAGTTGGGCACGAAATTTTCTATCCAACCGGACTTACCAGGTTAAACTCAATGATACTTACTCTCCAGTATATTTAGCCTACAGTGGAGTTCCTCAAGGGGGCGTACTCTCACCTATATTTTTCCTAATTTATACATATGAACTTCCGGACTCCATTTCACGTTTTGGTGTCGACTGTAAAATGTACGCAGATGATATCAAAATTTATAAGAAAGTCGAGAACTGCGAGGATTCTAGGGCGATTCAGGCCGCAATTGATTACATAGGTAAATGGGCAGATACATGGGAGCTTCCCTTGGCCATAGAAAAATCGAACCACCTCCGGATCGGGAAAAGAAATCTTGATTTTAGTTTCACGTATACGTTAGGAGGTCAGACTCTCACGTCCGTTTCTGAAGTGAGAGATCTAGGTTTTCAAATATCCAGTGATTTGAGTTTCAGACAGCATTACAGAAACTTGGTTAGGAAGGCTAATTATCGCACCTATAATATTTTTAAGGTACTCAGAACTGATAATCCTCAGGCGCTTCTGCGAGCTTACAAGACCTATGTGAGGCCTTTAGTTGAGAGTGGAATCACAGTCTTTAACCCCGTGAAAAAGAAGGACATTGCCCTATTGGAATCCATTCAAAATAACTACACCCGCAAACTAATGATGAGATGTTCTGGACTCGCGTATTCCCAGGTGCCCAATGGTGCCGAAAGAGCTAGAATTCTGAAACTGCCTAGTCTTCATAGGAGAAGGAAAAGAGCTGATCTCATAATGATGTACAAATTACTTACTAGAAAGTTGTCTTTAGACCCCGTAAAATTTTTCGGAGCTCCCATTTCAAAAAGCAGGTGCGGGAAACTCAGACTCTATATTCCAATTGCGAGGTCACAAACTAGGTCAGGGTTTTTTACCTACCGTAGCGTGAGCAAGTTCAATCAAATTCTAGGTGAGAATGAGTTCCTTCTGGATGTGTCTTTGGGTGCATTCAAGTCCCTTCTAAGAAACATCTGACCTTCAATCTACTTTGTACTGATGGTTTTTTGTCCCACTTACTTCTACAATTACTTTTTGTTATTTGTTTTTGAATGTCATTTTCCGGCTAATCAGTTTTCTTTGTTTCCTCAGCGTAGGTTTTACAGTTGCGTTCAATATTTCAGTAATTCTACGATTTTATATCAAGTTGTGTATTGCTTACGTGGCCTTGTTCCGCGTCTCAAATAAATAAATAAATAAATAAAATATAGTGCTTATCTGGGCCGAATTCCGGTCCGCAGTTGCGTCTCGACACGCTTTGCGGCCGCACGCTCCCGAGTCAGAAGAGCTTCCAGCGCCGCAGCAGCCGATCTGCTGACTCTAGGTGGGTTTTGGAAACAGGAAACTAAGAAATATTGGAGAAATTCGAATAAAAAAGCCACATCGAGTCGGCTTTAGCGCTGGAAACCCGTCTGACTCGAGCGCGTGCGGCCGCAAAACGTGTCGAGACGCAATTGCGGACCGGAATTTGGCCCAGATAAGCACAATAGCATGATGTTATCGGGCTGCTGTGCTTTTCGGGGCCAAATTCCGGTCCGCAATCGCGTCTCGACACGCTTTGCGGCCGCGCGCTTTCGAGTCGGAAGAGTTTCCAGCTCCGCAGCCGTCGATCTGTTGACTCTACATAGGTGGGTTTCGTAATCTGGAAACTGAACAAAATTGGAGAAAACTGTATAAAGAAGCCACATGAAGTCGTACCGGAATTTGGCCCAGAGAAGCACAGTACATACTTATAAGGCGGAAATATCTAGTCTGGAAAGTTCTGAGACTTTGCAACATGACAAATCTCTGAAATTCAGGAAATTCAGCGTTGAAAACGCATTTTGTGGTTACGCCGTGGTGCTTCAACGCAAAGGTTCCTGGCGGCTTACTTTCTTTCAGAATATACATATAAGGTAACGCATGATTCGAGTTGTTCCACAGCGGGAACGCCTTTGCTCGCCGCGAATTGGCGAGTCAGGCCTTCAGTGGATTTAGAACATCATAGCACTTGACTTTTGATTTGCCACTTGTTTGGGTGCTACGACTGAATTGTTTCCGGTGTTCAGTTGTGTAGATATAGCTATGCGTTCGCCTGCCCCTTGAGACCTCGCAAGATCGCACGTCAATAGTCAGGGGCTGCATTCAGTGAATGTTTCAGAGTTCCGCAGTAACGCAGGCGTACAGGGTCAAACATAAAAAGAATTCGCCTTTTTCGAGAAACCTTTAGACATTTTCCTTTTTTACAACACATTTTTTCATGCCCAGCCTCTTAAAGGCAGTGGTCGCGATAAAATATGCTTGTCTTCTTTTCCTCTCTAAACCCTTTTCTGGGTTTAGAGTAGTAGGAACAATGAGAAAAAATGCGAAAAACCGCTGTTTCGGGCCAAATTTGAAGCCTAACCTTTCTTGTATTTTGATGGTGGACGAGCCCACTCCACACCCTCGGCAGCGATGATCTCTGATATAAAGAACATCAGCTGGCTTGAAATTGAATTTCAATCAATGAACATTATCCTTCGGACTCGTCTAGTTAAAAACATTGACAGAAGTGCTTGCTTTCATTGGTAAACTCTTTTCATTACGTAAATTCGAATTTATTTCTTCCTCTCAATGTCGATGATTTTTGAATGCTCGGCATGAGGCTGCGATCTTTTTTTGCGGCGCTGTGCACGTGTGCACGAACTGGCATCTCAAGGCCCTAAAAACTCTAATTCTAGCCTTCAAGGGCAGTGGTCACGATAAAAAACGTTATCAAAAAACTAGAAAAATCCGCCTAGATATAAAACAGCTCAAAAACTATGAAGGTAGAGCGGTGAAAAACGGGCTAGAATTGGAGTTATTAAGACCCTAAATTTCCAGTTCATGCACACGTGCACAGAAAGATCACAGTCTCATGCCAAGCAGCCAAAAATCATCGACACTCAGAGGAGGAGATAAATGCAAATTTACCTAATAAAACAGTTGAACAATGAAAACAAGCACTTCAACCAATGTTTTTGACTAGATGTTTACATAAATCCGAAAGTTCATTGATTGAAATTCAAGTTCAAGCCAGCTGATGTTATTGGTACTAGAGATCATCGATGCCGATGATGTGGGGTGGACTCGTCCACCATCAAAAGACAAGAAAGTTCAGGCTTCGAATTTGGCCCAGAACAGCTATTTTTTTCGTGATTCTTTCTTATGTGTTCAACTACTCTATACCTAGAAAAGGGTTTAGAGAGGAAAAGAAGACGAGCATATTTGAGCGCGACCACTGCCTGTAAAGCTCATTGCACAGCATATCACCACATTTTCTCTTTGAGAAGTGCATGTAAAGCCTAGCTCGGTCGGATGAGTTCGGGCGGAGCAAGCAGCGGAGTGGTCAGTCATGGCAAAATATAACAGTGATGAGGAGATTTTTACATGATGAGCCCGATAAGCTTTACTCCGGCCGACTCAAAATGAGGGAGCTAGGCTATACCTCTATTTTCACAGCCTCTTTTCAGGTGTACTTCTAATAAAGGTGTACTTTAATAGAGGGTGTACTTTTTTCAGCCTTGTTTTTGGAGTCTTCATAGCGCAAAGTTGCACCAGAAAGCTATGAATTTCGCCTTCAAAAACCATGAAAAGTTAGATATGAGAGTCCTATTGAGTCATCAATCTCGCACTTGTCGGTATTACCGTCCTTTTCTAAGACGTAAACCTGTTTTGAAATCTGAATTTTAATTTCTTATGCCATTTTGAAGTGCACGACTAATTGGGGTGGTCTAAAAAAGAGTGCACTTCTAATTTTCGATCCTCTCTTTTGGTGTACTTCTATTGGAGGTTTATATACTTCAAATCTCTATGTTGATCACGCTTGCATAAGGCAATCGTTAAATAATACTACATATGAGCAGAAGGACACAAAGAAACATCAACACTCTATGAAATGTGTTATGAAAAGGTATAAAAAAGTAGATGAAGAGGAAGATATTAGAACCGTCCCGAACAACTTCGACATTTCGCTCGTGAGTAATAAATTTCGAACATGCCGTTTATACTGGCTTTGTGTCATCGATACTGAATTTTCTGTGTGAGCTCCAGATAAGCACTCCCTGCACGAGAAGTGAAAAATCTGGCACGCAAACTAGTTTTTGGGCGACCAAAAGTAATTTTGAGGCGACTTCCTCTTGTTCGTGAGAGAACTGTTTTGAAAACATTGGTAATTCCGATTGATATCGGGTCATGTAAAGGGGCCGGCAGAGTTCAAGTCGCGGAGTTGCTCGCAGCGACGAACAATGCTGGGTGATGCAATACATATCGATCACATTCAGCGACGAGGGCAACCGACGCGGCGGAAAGGGCAATGCGGGGCACCGCAGTGTTTTGACGCCGCGACGGCCCTGCGTCACTGCTAGCGAGCGGCAACCGATGCCGCGTGGATAATGTTTAAAAACATTTCTGTCGCTGCGCCAAGACTGACGCTCGGCGACCACTTGCCGACCGTTGCAACTCGGCAGACCCCTTAAGGATTACTGAACCAAGCAAACGTCAAATACCCTGCGCCGGGGCTCAAGGGACGAAAGCCCAAGGTGCTGGTTCCTAATTGAGACGCTCGGAATTTTCGAATACAAAAAACCTCCGTTCCTCACCAGTAACTTGCGCGCAAAATTATTCTAAACCTTCTTCATGATGTAGATGTGTTTTCTTGTCTTCATTGGGTGTACTTCTACATTAGAGAAAATACGGTATATTGCCTACCGGTCAATCTTTCCCTCATCAAAACTGGAATATAACAAAGGGGAATTTGCATTGAAAAAAAAAAGGTTTCTAGTCGTTTTTCCCTCATCGTCTTCACACAGCCGTCGCAGTGGGCTCCCGACTTCCAACGTAAATTTTGCGCAACGCACAGCATCCACGATTTGCACTGATTTCAACTCACACCCTGAAATCTGTTACTGATTCCTTCAAACAAGAACTATGGCAGCCTTTAACAGAATCTGAACTCTACATGAGAAGACCTCTTAGAGAAGATTGAAACCCTTGAGAGTCGTACCTTTTTGCATACATCTACGCTATGCCACTGACGCTAGTTACAGCACACAATTACTTTGCAGACGTCAGACTCATGCGTGCTCACTTATTGATCACCTATGTAGCTACATAAAGATACCATGCAGCGCGCGCGTCGAGCGCACGTAATCTACTTTACATTGGTCGAATGCTGACGCACCTCAAAGTATGGCTTAGCATGTACATACCTAATACTATGTACCATAGTGCATATTTACACACTCAAAAAATATCACGCTAACGGCTCATTTAACTTCATACTTCTAATTTCAGCAAGAAGTTTCGATGAGGGATCCTGACGACCGCGTAGCATTGCATTATGCAGCAGAGACGATGGACTTAGATATGTTCCAGAAGATTCTCGAACAGGATCTCAATCTGCTGGACTGCGAGGACCGCAATGGGTATCTCCTAATCCGATTTAATTCACTAGTATAACATCGTTCCCTCAATACCGAGGAATACATGACGAACTACTTATCATTCACAAGAAATGCTCACAGTAAAAATCCTCTTCCAATTCTAATCTTTCTCAATGATTTTACTCAGTAGACCAAGAATTACTGAAAATAGTAACTAGGTTTTGGATGAAGGTTTGGAGTTCCCGGTTGTAACAGCAGACTACCGCGTAAAAATCAGACGACACCACACAAAACTGCTCATAGGTCCTGGTTAGGCTCCGTCACGGTTGGTCGATCGGCTGCGTCCCACCCTGTTGATAAGCACCGCCAAGCTGGCAGACGGGTGGACAAAGTGCACCCGACGAGCCCGTCTGCAACAGTCTGCGTGCTTCCGTAGTCTACTGGCCAATGCACCAATTGAATCCCACTGCATCCTTGACTCTTGTCGCCTGTACTCTGCCATACCTGCGTCTGCTGCAGTCCCCATCTCCTGCTATGCAGTACAGTTTACAATTTACTATGCAGCTGCAAAGCGCTATGTGTATTATATAACGATTTTGAAATCATACTTCCAACGTTTTCTCAACTAATCTTAGCCTTAGCAAACACATTTCGTGACAGCCCTCCTGCCCATGGATCCTAATTAACTTTAGATTCACTACTGAAAAAGTTAGTTTGGCGTCCATTCTTAAGAAAGAGAGACTTTAAGAAATTGACTGCAATCTACCGAGAATTTACCGCAAGCCTGGATTTTGCCGAGAATTTGACGCGAAAGTACCGCAAGCCGGTAAAATACCGCGAGAATGATTCGAATTCACCTATAGGCAGTTGCCACGAAAGTACCTCGAAAATGGCCCAATCCGCCTTTTTTGCCTCAAAAATTAGACGAATCTACCAATAAAGCCAGCACAGCCATCATTGCATGAGGGTGCCCTAGAGCAGCAGCGGAAATTGCTTAGGCGATAACGCGGCGGACTACAAAGCGATGATTGGGTAAGGTTTGATTGATGGTGCAATTCTTGGTAACATGGATCGTGAAGAGACTTCGCTCTCACTGTTAAAGCTTGGCGCAAACTCGGTGCCATATGCTATAGCATAGGTGCACCGAGTTAGCACCAACCTTCAAAAGCGAACGCGAAGTCTCCTCACGAGCCATGCCGATGTTATGTGTCGTGGCAAAAAATCACTGCAGAATCTCGGCAGCATCCCGGCATTGCCGTCTTCTGCCTGGTCGGGACGGTGGAATCTCGGCAGAATCCAGGGAAGGCCTTGGCTCCACCGCTAATCTGTCGGATATCTGTCGCTTGGGCTCGAATGCAGAAAGCACCGATTTTGGTGAAGTTGAAATTTCTTAGCCACTTGATAGGCTTTTAGTTTTCAATAGCACTTTGCGACATTTGACTGAAAGAAACCTGCAAAAAAGCATGGCTTCGGTTCATACAGCAAGCATTGGAGGGAAATTTAGAAATCATGAGGATTTCAAGAGGTCGTAGGCCTTTAGGAGATTTGATGGCTACAACTGTTTGATTGAAACTGACTGATCGTTTCAAAGAATCACCCCACATTTCGTAGTAAAAAACACTCGTCTCCATCGCGCGCCTTTTTACGCGTATGCTGTTTCTCCTCCTCTCTCACACTCTTTCGCTGTCTCTGACCTCACCGCGTACACACTCGGGTAGTAACAAAGTAAATGGATAGCGTATTACTGCAGCATGCTGATGAAAGATCAAATTTACAGACACACACCGCTGCTGATGGCTGTCATGGGAGGCCGAACAGACCTCGTCAAGCTGCTGCTGTCTAAGGGTGCCAATATAAACCATCGCGATCGCGACGGGCATTCAGCTGTGCACTGGGCAGTTGTGTGTGGACAGGTACTACATCGAACATCACATGATTTTTCAGTAGTTCTGACTTAATGTCCTGAGACTGTATTCAACTTCAAATGCTTCAGAAAATGCGTTCGTGAAATGCAGACACCTTAAAGGCACAGTACACCCTCAGATATGAATTTCGAGATTTTCATGCATTTGTGTAGAAGACCCCTCCTGTATAACACGTGCCAAATGCGAGATCTCAATTCCTCCAAATAAGCGAGATAAAAGCGACCACCACAGGCCCGATCCCCTTCGCTCACCACCACAGGCCCGACCTCCTAACAGACTTTCGAACTCGATAGCGACTCAGTGGATGGATCAATTCCACCAATTTGTTGTTCTTCAGTCCATTGCCGGACTGTCTCCCTATCCTGGCTCGCTCTCGCGCATCGATTGCGAATGAAGAGAAATACAGGCCTGAGACAACTCGTCCACCATTTTTTCACCCTCAAAATCTAGGAATAATTGAAGAGCCATAACTCTGTTTAAAGGGGGTCTTGGACGATTTCAGAGATACCACTGTGATCAGCGTGTGACTCTCTCCAAGATAAGAATGAAACCCGAGAAATAATTTTCTGGGTGTCCTGTGCCTTTAAGATGTGCTCAAGAAATCGCCCATGTAGGATTTATCGGCTCTCACGGTCAGCGAATTTTAGGGCTGGAATCATGATTTTAGATGACTTCTTTCTCCAATGCCGTTATGATGGATACCAAGAGCATACATATTACCAAAATCGGGCCGAGGTCGACACAATTTGCATTCCGATCACAAAAACGACGAAAGATTGCGGCATTGGGTGTGAATTTATGGGAATATTCTTTACAGAGATGTAGTCGACCGGCGTGTCGGCTGTGGTTCCAGGATGATATTCGTAGAGCATTCCTTCCAGAGAAGGAAGACCGTACGACCATCACCCTTGCTTCCATTTTGTATATGCACACTATGCATGCTGGTGAATAGTCCGGTCTAGTAGCATACACTGCTGCTCATTTGGTCAGAAAGCGCGCGAGGACGTGTCCTTTTAACATAGCTCGCTTTAAAGGCAGTGTTCACGATAAATCTCGTTCTCGAGGTCTCGGTGTGAAAGACTAAATTGGCAGGTGCTGTAGAGGATAGGGTCGAAGAAAGCAACGAAAACTGGTCAGAACTAAATACAAACGGCTTTGAAAGCTCTCCCGTGGCGCCTAACTATCCCGGTCCGCCCCCCAATCGGACGAGCTTGTGGCGCCGCACACGTTTCGATGGCAAATTGCCAAGCAACTGTGCCGCAGTTAGCATAATCGATTCGCGCAGATTTCGCGATTAGCGCGCGCTTGCCGAAATCAGCAGGGCCCATGATTCTCGTCAGTGCCCTGAATTAAGAAGCCGTTATTCTGACTTATGCTGGACGTTTTTCTTATCTGCTTCTTCACTATTAGTTACCTCACGACCGAACAATCCCATTTTTGGGTCGAGCTCGAGTGCGATATTTATCGTGAACACTGCCTTTAAACAGAACTTTGTGCGAAGCTGGGGTAATATTCGTGATCCTGGCGTTGGTTGCTATTCGCTGGTGTAGCTATGTACTGTCGAGGTTTTGTTAGGATTTATAAAGATTTTCCGCAAGCAACCAGCTCTATATATACCGTAGACTCAGGGAAACACAGAGAGAGACGGTTGGGTCCCCCTTCGCCACGGTACCGCTACTAAATACAAATCTGTCCGATTGCGAAACTTCTATAGTTCTCAGAGAAACCCCCAAAAAGACGCTGTTGAGTAGTCCTCAACGACAGGATCATACATATCACCCTAGTTTCGCTAAAAATTGTGTTTGAAGCAAGTTATTGAAAAAGGACGTCCTCGCGCGCTCTCTGACTAAATCGTACGAGCGGTATTTACAGATGCTACGCGTGCAGAGTTTGCGTCAGCTTTCTGTGCACCGAAAAAAGCCTTAAAGGCAGTGGTCGCGATCAAATATGCTTGCCTTCTTTTTCTCCCTTAACCCTTTTCAGGGTTTCGAGTAGTAGAACCTATAAGAAAAAACTGCGATGAAATCGCTGTTTTGGGCCAAATTTGAAGCCTAAAGTTTCTTGTCTTTTGATGGTGGACGAGCCCACTCCACATCATCGGCATCGATGATCTCTAATATAAAGAACATCAGCTGGTTTGAAATTGAATTTCAATCAATGAACATTAACTATCGGACTGACCTGCTCGAATATTTATGTGCTCAACTAGTCAAAAAAATTCACTGAAGTGCTTGCTTTCATTGTTCAACTGTTTTTGTTAGGTACATAAATTTGCATTTATTTCTTTCTCTTAATGTCGATGATTTTTGACTGCTCGGCATGAGACTGGCGCTGCGCACTTGTGCACGAACTGGCATCTTTGGGCCCTATAAACTCTAATTCTAGTCCGTTTTTCCCGCTCTACCTTCCTGGTTTTTCAGCTGTTTTCGATCTGAGCTGCTTTTTGTAGTTTTTTCGATGACGTTTTTCATCGTGACCACTGCCTTCAATCGACAAACGGATCAGTGTCGACTATGCGTGAGCTTTGAAGAGAAATTACCTGGGCCCGGAATCGAAATGCACACCCGACGTCTAAATGGGGTCGATATGGGCAAAGCCGATAGGAGCAGAAACGTTTTTTGAAAAACCACGCCCAATTTTGTCCTCACCCGGATTCCTGGAAACCTTGAAGCGCAACTATGTATGGGGTGCGCTTCAAGGTTCCCATAAATCCGCGTGAGGACAAAATTGGACGTGGTAGCGTTTCCATGGATAAATTGGCTTCCCTCGGGGTTGTACGCTCAATAAACAGAAACGGAGTAAAACGTCTTTGGCAGTTCGAACTCCACTGGGGACCGTTTCGGTTGGGGTCGGTGCGCCTTTTTCATTTGAGGCCGCGTTTGTAGATAGTCTTTTTCTACAAATCATATTCCATTGTAAAAGGAAAAATGAATGTAGAAATATTTCGCTTCCGAAATGGAACGTCAAATGCTCAACAACTGATCAATTTTTCAGCTGGAGACGCTGAAATTTCTCGTGGCCGAAGGAGCCGATGTGGAAACCCCGGATCTGTTGGTACGTACTGTCCTTTTTTTCCTATCCACAAATTCCTATCCGCAGTTGCGGCAACAGCTGTTGCAGCACGCATCTCGATTACATATAATCGTACCGCAACCTCATGGTCCCATTACGATTAGCTTCGAGGTTCGTGCTGCAGCAGTTGCTGTCGAGACCCCAAATCGTTCCAATAAAGACAGTATGTATGCAGTGTCCTAAACTTTTTCTAACATCACGGTAAACAGCGCATTGATTCACGAGAATAACCTCATCGTGCGGATTAAATGAATGTATGTATTGGCTATCCCTAATTCGTTTTTAGAAGGCTACACCACTGCATTATGCCACCGCTACTGAAGAAATTTCCACAGAACTGGCGCTCTCAATACTTCATATTCTCATCAAAGATGGTGCGAAGCCAAATTGCCGTGACATGGATGAAAGAACACCCATTCTGTGGGCTGCAAGCAATGGTTGGTGCTCAAGTTCCAACCTACTTCCTTTGTTAGGTGAACAATAGTTGTGATGAAGACCTTTTTCGATGGAACAGTGCGAGATAGATCACCTTCAACATATGCAGTTGAGCATTCCAGCCTCACGCTTATTTTACTTCTAGTCAAAGAAACAATAGAGACTTTGCTGACCGCAGATGAAAGCGATCTCTGCTAGAGTGAACTATTTCCAGGCAATTTGGAAGCAATGCATTCTTTGAAACAGGCAGGTGGCGACATCATGGCAGTGGATCGAGATCGTCTGGGTGTACTGCACTGTGCTGCTAGCCATGGTTATCACGAAGTGCGCCGATTTAGACAATGCTACCCGCTCTACGTACTTTTTGACCTTTAGACAATCGATTTCTTCTTGGATACGGTTCCACACACAGCTGTTGATCAGAGGGATCGTGCAGGTCATACGGCACTATTCTATGCTGTCACGTATGGACACTACGAAGCAGCGAAACGCCTCCTAGATTACGGTGCGAGCCCGAACCATCAGGTACGGTAAAATTACCAAAAAAATGTTTTTTTAAGGACAATCCAACTCACACAAGAGAGCTTCGCAGGATTCGAAAACTCCCTGTGTCTATCGTTCACCTACATACCTCGTACTCTTCTTCATATGCTCCTAATCATGCTTTAACGCGGCAGCGAATAAGCCCAGGTCACGGGACCGCAATGTCCTCACGCCTTCTCAGATACAGACAGCACACTTCCCGAGGTACCACTACCCGACGTCCAGTAAAACCTCCCACGAAGGCCAATAGATCGGTCGCGGGCAGTCGGCAGCGCCGTTTCGTTGACTGCCCGAACCAGGTGAACAAGCCATTTGCGACCCTTCTGCCACCGCCTTACGGCTAATCTGATGACTGAAAAAAGACAATCCAAAAGCAATTTGCGGCACATTTAAAAATCAACCTTCAAGAAAAGGTCTTCAAAGGCAGTGTTCATGATAATCTTCAATTTTGAGATTATTCGCTATATTGATTAAGTGGACCACGGGTAGAACTAAAATGACGTTGAAATTGAGAAAAATGTCCCAGAAGTACACGAAACCCTTAAGTATCACCCCGCCTCATAAAGGCAGTGTTCACGATAATATTCGATTTCGAGATTAATCGTTAAATCGATTGTTTGGCCTTCGAATAGAACTGAAATGACGAAAAAATCGGGAAAAACGCCCAAGAAGCGCACCAAATCCCTTACTCTCACCTCACCTTTTTACTCTCACTGGAAGTGTTTGTTGTGACAAGGAAATCTCTTGTGGACCCGTCTTTTGCAATTCTCTACTTTCTGTTGCTCCGCTCTTTCTTTCGGACCCTATCTAATACCGTTATGCCTAAAATATTTTTTTTCATTTTTGATTAGCCCCATTCTTCATCGGTGACAACCACCGGTAACATGTTCCTTCCAATCGGACAGCTAGTCCAGGCCAGGGAATAATGTCACTGAAATAAGACGTTTTAGTGCGTTTCTCGCTATTTTTTCGTAATTTCCGTAACACTGGGTTGCCAACGCATTGCTTTGAGTGGAGAACTCGGGAACGAAAATCATCGTGAACACTGCCTTTAAGTATCACAGGGAGTGTTTGTTGTGACAATTAAATATTTTGTAGACCCGTCCTTTGCAATTCTCTACTCTCTATTGCTCTTTCTTTTCTTAGGGCTCTAACTAATCCTGCTTTGCATAAAATATTCTTCTATTTTCGACTAACCCAATGTTCCACCGGTGACAACCACCATGAACATGTTCATCCAACCGGGCAACTAGTCCATGTTATAAAGTAATGTCACAGAAATCCGACGTTATGATGCGTTTCTTGAAGTTTCTTCGTGATTTTTGGTAACACTCAAAGGCTAACACATTGTTTTATGTGAAAAACTCGGGGACGAGACTCATCGCGAACACTGCCTTCAAATTAAAAATTTCAAAATTCCCTTCTAGGCACTTCATCTTGAACTGCTCTTGACAAGTAAGGAGTGAGTTTCTACGGAGAAGCTCCCTACACTCCCTGGTATTAGCAGCTTTCTCATTCGCAAAGCCATTAACGGACCTGCCCAAAACCAGCGTCGCACACAGCGCGGGTGTTGGAAAGAGTCTCAACACAGCGTTCTCTGCTCAGCGATCGTTCATTGGCTCCACTCTAGTGGGTGGCGCAATGATGATATCAGAGTGGGAATCGATCAGTGAGTGTTCGATGATCCCGAGGAATAGCCGAATGCCCGCCGAAACTCCGCGGGAGGACGGGGAAGCCTCTTTCTCCGCGGAAAGTGGGGCGCTGTGCCATAGAGTGAGGACTTTTAAAAAAGAGACCGAACGAACGAATTTCGAATAAATTCGTTCATTTTTTATTTCGAACGAACGAATTTCGAATAAATTCGTTCATTTTTTATTTTGAGCGAACGAATTTCGAATAAATTCGTTCATTTTTTATTTCGAACGAACGAATTTCGAATAAATTCGTTCATTTTTTATTTCGAACCAACGAATTCCGAATAAATTCGTTCATTTTTTATTTCGAGCGAACGAATTTCGAATAAATTCGTTTATATTTCATTTCGAACCAACGAATTTCGAATAAATTCGTTCATTTTTTATTTCGAACGAACGAATTTCGAATAAATTCGTCCATTTTTTAATTCAAACCAACGAATTTCGAATAAATTCGTTCATTTTTTATTTCGAACGAACGAATTTCGAAAAAATTCGTTCATTTTTTATTTCGAACGAACGAATTTTGAATAAATTCGTCCATTTTTTAATTCGAACGAACGAATTTCGAATAAATTCGTTTATATTTCATTTCGAACCAACGAATTTCGAATAAATTCGTTCATTTTTTATTTCGAACGAACGAATTTCGAATAAATTCGTCCATTTTTTAATTCAAACGAACGAATTTCGAATAAATTCGTTCATTTTTTATTTCGAACGAACGAATTTCGAAAAAATTCGTTCATTTTTTATTTCGAACGAACGAATTTCGAATAAATTCGTCCATTTTTTAATTCAAACGAACGAATTTCGAATAAATTCGTTCATTTTTTATTTCAAACGAACGTATATTCGAAATTCGAATATTCGAATGACGAATACAGTTCGGTCGGTTGGCGAGTGCACATTGCCGCCGGTGGGCGCGGGCGACCGCCGCCCGCCGGCGGTCGCCGGCGGTTTCGAGCGTCTTCTTTGCAAATACCGTTTCCGGCGAAAAATTGATAGTCTTACCAAAATTTGAATTGACTGTATATTCTCATGATCATTAACACTAATTGATAAGAGAAGATAAGTTTCAAAAACAAAACTTCAAGTGTCTTTTTTTTTCAGATTCTTCATTTTCATCAGACTTTGACCAGCAAAAAATTTTTCTTATGTAACGGTTTCTGATTTTTCATCACTATATTATGAATGTAGATTCAAGGTACTGCTACGTGCCTTCATTAGAGGACACTTAACGAAGAATTCAGTGAGAGATTATACATCGAATAGCGATTCCTACGAGATTTGACTTTTCCGCAAAGACTTATGCTATCATATTCCAAGAAAGAAACGACATTCGAGTGTTATTTGTGCTAATATCAGTTTCAGGTTTTCCCAACAATTTTTCAGAGTGGGAAGTTCTATCGAGTCTTGAAAAAAATTACGATTACGAGAAGTTGCGTGACCTGGTTATGTGCCATTTTCAGCCTCCTAGAAAGTAAGAAATCGATTTTCAAAGTAAGCAAACTTTACATAAATAGAGTCCATTTGGACATTTGCTCATGATCGAGTCTTTAACCGAGAGCATAATTACGCCCAAGTCGCTGGCACTGTTTGTCACCAAAGGCAACACTGGCCGCAGACACTTTTGCGCCCGATGTTGAGACGATTTACCCAATTACTAGAACTTGTATGTATCCAGCTAATATGATTTCTCCTCCTAGCATCAATTTAAAGTGGTAGGCAGCATCGGGTTTCCAAAAATTTTAAGATAATTTTTAAGAAGTTCTAGACCCGACGAGGTCCCATTTTCTGTCCCATATTATGTTGGAAATTCGAAAATAGCATTAGCAGCTGTAACAAAAAATAGAAATCTATTTTGCCATTCACTCATTTCTGAGTTTTTAGATGAGGTTATAATCGAACCAGGGTGGCGCTCTACCCGACGAAAGGCAACCCCTGCCGTCGACATTTTGCATCTCCTGTGTTGGTGCAATTTTCTCGATAACTAGAACCCACTCATTCTAGCAGTGAGCAAAAATATTTTCGGAACAACCAACCTCAGAGTACAAAAAGACATTTGAAAGTTATATGGCAATTTTTAGAAATTTAAAAATTTAGAGTTTTTCAGCAGATTTCCTCGAATTAGCGTTCTATATCTTCTCTTTCTAGGAAAGCTGAGAAAACCAGCTAACAATGACTGTGCAGAGGACGTTTCGTAGACAGATATTCCAATTTTTGGAAGAGCTGAAGAATTTTTCGTTTGTTTTATGTTAGTCAAAACATGACTCTTCGGCCAAAAACAACATTCTTGTTTCTTCTCCTGTCTCCAGTCGGGCTCATATGGGATATGGAATCGAGAAATAGTCGCCAATTTAGTATACACCCATACATCGACACTTTAAACGGAAAAGGGATTAAATACGCTGGGTCAGAAATTTGAGCATTTTTGGGCTCGGAGAAGTTGAGAGCGCCCGATGAGGCACTCTGGCGTGGGCGGGGCTAGTGGGGCGGGGCCAGGCCGCGGACGAGATTGTCTCTAGAGTGGCTCCTTTGTATTTTCCATGTTATTCAGCAGTATTCCACTAAACTCCAAAGTTCTAGACGCTGCTTAACAGGTCTGTTTCCTTCCCATAACTGTCCTATAGAAGAAACGCTTATTCGAAATGCATTGGGTTGCTAACTCATGAAAGTTTGCATGTTTACATGTCAACATGAAACTTTTCTTGACTTACAAATTGATGCTATACATTACCCATCTTTCCGCAGGAGTGATTCGATAAAAAGGTGAGTCTCTTTCTCTAATTTCTTTCTCTCTCCATTCCTTTGAAACATACCAGTGATTTAGAATTCGTGTATAACTCTATTCGCTTTAATGTTGTTTAACACTCTGAACCTTTTCATTTTCCATTGCGCGGCCTAACAATAGTTCATAAATCTCAAAAGTCGATTCTCAATATTATAATTTGGGGCAAGGGGACAACCACGAGCCCGCAACATCCCGTAGAGGTCCGCAAGTCCACCGAAGGTGGACGGGCGGACCTCTACGGGATGTTGCGGGCTCGTGGTTGGCCCCTTGCCCCAAAAAATTACGGAGAGCTCAAAAATATCTTCTAAGAAATACGGAAACCTTCCCTATTACCTAGATTTTCTACACATTCGAGTCTTCCTCGAAACAAAATATTAATTCGTAATATCTGCAGTTAACATGGTTTTCACGCCCTCAAGCGGAGAAAAATATTTTTTTAAATAGTAGTGTTGATACACACCATGCGGAATTTTTTCTCCATAGCTTGACTCACTTTTATATTTTTTTATGTATCCAGTTACATATCATGCCATATTGAGAAAATTTTGGAGCCTCTTGATAACTTTTCATTCTTCGAGTAGCATAAGTAAAACTTAAAAAAAAATCATAGATATGTCTTGTTTTGCTAATGCATCTCCAATGAATTTTCTAGAACACTTGAGTGTTTTCTAGAACATTCTTCGTTAGCATTTTATTTACCAACTTTTAAAAAATTAGGCGGTGTTCAAAAACTCAGGTAAGCGTTAGTTTTGTTAGACCGTAACATTTCTATAGATTTACACATATAATTCGTGTGAAGAAATTTAGTGAGTGTTAATAAAGAATATGAGAACTCGGATCTGTTTTCTAAGCCCTCTCTTGATCGAATCAATTCCTAACCTGTCTGAAAAAGCTGTTATAGAAACTGTCTGTGATTTACAAAATCAGATTTTCAAGCAAAAACGTAGAGGAACATTCATATAAAACTGAAAAAAAGGAGTTCGTGTAAAATTTGTCGTCCCATATTTCTTCCAAACTTTTCGAAAGAGATTTTCGCTATTTTTCATTTATAAATGGTTATGAATGCGAAAAAAAATCTAATTCCCAGGAGAATGTAATCGAATTTTTTTGAAATTTGTTTTTACCTTATTTCATTTATTTTTTTTATTTGAATTTATTTTCGCATCGAAAAATGATATTCTTAAATTGGCAGGAACCCTAAAAAATAAAGGAGAAGAACAACGTTTGGTTGGTATCACCGATTTTTACCCTTATTTCACTTTTTTTTTAAATAATGAAGCGCGCTTTGGTTTCTTTAAAACATGCAGTCTTGATACGAACTGAATTTCTTTCTATCCTAAAGTCGAATCTTTTTTTTCTAGTCATTCAGCTAGGACAGACATGCCTATTTTGATCTATATTCTCAGCCTTTGCATTCAGCCTAATAAATTTGGCTCATATCGGTCGATATCTGCATCATTGGATGGCTCTTAGCCTCAGCATATCCATTGGACACAACACATTACAAGGCAAGTAACCCAGGATCGTTAACAGGTCCCAACGGCAATTTCCAATGGAAGTGTGGGTAGCAGGGTCATCAGACCACGGACATCAACGATAATTTAATAGATTGAATATGAATACTAAGGCAGAGAATAAGATTGGGAATCAAAAAATACACTGTTTTCCTCAGGAACGACAAAAAACAGACAAAGGAGGAAAAGGGGTGTTTTTCCAGGAGGAAAAGAAATTGTTTGGGAAATCAAAGAATAAACAAATCATAAAATTATACATCTTTTTTTCTGATTTTGTTTTATTTTCCAGGGTAGAAGAAACATGTAATGTTGAAAAATCCTATCTGGTTATGGGATGCATTGAATAATAAAGTTGCAATTTCAATCGAAACAATAGATTTTTTAATAAATACAAAAATTTTGTTTGTTAAAAATTCAGCTCAAAATTTGTTTTTTCCTAAAAGAGTGAACTGATCCTCCAAAAAAATCCTGCAGCAAAGAAAGCTAATGTCATCTAGAAGGTAACATAATATTTTTTTGAATTTGAAATGTTATTTTTGATTTTCCCAACTTGTTTTGGGAAGGAATAGCGCTTCCATCTAAGCAATCATTCTTGAATGAAGTATCCTCTGGTTCCGAGCCAGATTTACTCTGTTCCCTCTCGCACCTGTGCGGAGCGAAGGTCGAGACAGCGAGAAAGTGTGGGGAGAAGGAGACGCAGCGTACGCGCGCAGACGCACGCGATGAACGGAAATAAATCACACTCGGAAACAGAGGATATGCACGACTTTTTTTCTTGTCAACTCAACAGAAACCTCTCCGCCAACGCGTAGCTAAATGCCTCACACGGAAACCAGAGATGCCCAGGGTTTCGGAGGCATCTAGTCTAATTTTGACACGAGAATTTACGTAAATTACGGAAAGTTTAGCCTCACTTGGTGAAATTTTAGCTACAGCGCCCGCATATTCTACGTAAATTCTCGCTACAGCACCCGCTTATTCTACGCTTATTCTCGTTGCAGCACTCGGTCGATCGACCCACTCAGTCTTGATCTGTACTAGAAAGACGATCCCTGCCGCATCGCCGTTTCTTCCCACGTCCTGCAGCATCCCAGCGGCCAAAATTGTCTCTAGCAAGGTCTTCAGAGAGCGACACCGGGTCACCCGCCACGACCACCCATAGAGTGTCAAGTTATTCGTGGGTTGACTGGGCCAGGACTGATAGAACGGCATCCTTGCGTTCCGCGTAGCCAACGCGGGTTATGATTGCATTTCAACACAGCCTGCCGCTAAATCCGTAGATTCTCGCTACAAAATTATAGCGAGAATATACGGGTTTAGCGTCAGAGAGAACAATGGTTCGAACGACACAAGAATATGCGGGTTTTAGCTATCGTAGCTAAAACCCTTAAATTCTCGCTACATGGAAAGGGGCGGCGTTTCTGGCCGCGCCCTCGGAGGCATCTAGCTACGCATTGGCAGAGCTTGAAATCAAAGTTAAATCAATTTTCAGAGCATTATAAATATAAATAGAAATCTGTTTATTAAAATGAAGGCAGAATATAGAACCAGAAAAATAATATTTATTAGTTCGCAAAAGCCATCAGATGGACGCAAACGCTTGTCCATGCCGATTTTCAAGTTTAATAATTTTGCAATTTGATTTTTTTCTCTTTGCATTTTCATGACTAATTTCAGGAAATATATTCACTGGGTTACATTCACACGAAAGAAAGCAAGAGACTGATTCGGGGAAATTAACGTAGCGAAGACCGTTCGAAAAAAAAAACATTTTCTCATTCGGATTACAAAACAGATTTCTCTGAGAATGTTTAAAAAAAAGCAACGAAATTCTTGAATTTTTGTGATGTTGATGCGAATTTTTATGATTTGTTTATACTTTGATTTCCCAAACAATTTCTTTTCCTCCTGGAAAAACACCCCTTTTCCTCCTTTGTCTGTTTTTTGTCGTTCCTGAGGAAAACAGTGTATTTTTTGATTCCCAATCTTATTCTCTGCCTTAGTATTCATATTCAATCTATTAAATTATCGTTGATGTCCGTGGTCTGATGACCCTGCTACCCACACTTCCATTGGAAATTGCCGTTGGGACCTGTTAACGATCCTGGGTTACTTGCCTTGTAATGTGTTGTGTCCAATGGATATGCTGAGGCTAAGAGCCATCCAATGATGCAGATATCGACCGATATGAGCCAAATTTATTAGGCTGAATGCAAAGGCTGAGAATATAGATCAAAATAGGCATGTCTGTCCTAGCTGAATGACTAGAATAAAAGATTCGACTTTAGGATAGAAAGAAATTCAGTTCGTATTAAGACTGCATGTTTTAAAGAAACCAAAGCGCGCTTCATTATTTAAAAAAAAGTGAAATAAGGGTAAAAATCGGTGATACCAACCAAACGTTGTTCTTCTCCTTTATTTTTTAGGGTTTCTGCCAATTTAAGAATATCATTTTTCGATGCGAAAAATAAATTCAAATAAAAAAATAAATGAAATAAGGTAAAAACAAATTTCAAAAATTCGATTACATTCTCCTGGGAATTAGATTTTTTCGCATTCATAAGCATTTATAAATGAAAAAAAGCGAAAATCTCTTTAGAAAAGTTTGGAAGAAATATGGGGCGACAAATGTTACACGAACTCCTTTTTTTCAGTTTTATATGAATGTTCCTCTACGTTTTTGCTTGAAAATCTGATTTTGTAAATCACAGACAGTTTCTATAACAGCTTTTTCAGACAGGTTAGGAATTGATTCGATCAAGAGAGGGCTTAGAAAACAGATCCGAGTTCTCATATTCTTTATTAACACTCACTAAATTTCTTCACACGAATTATATGTGTAAATCTATAGAAATGTTACGGTCTAACAAAACTAACGCTTACCTGAGGTTTTGAACACCGCCTAATTTTTTAAAAGTTGGTAAATAAAATGCTAACGAAGAATGTTCTAGAAAACACTCAAGTGTTCTAGAAAATTCATTGGAGATGCATTAGCAAAACAAGACATATCTATGATTTTTTTTAAGTTATACTTATGCTACTCGAAGAATGAAAAGTTATCAAGAGGCTCCAAAATTTTCTCAATATGGCATGATATGTAACTGGATACATAAAAAAATATAAAAGTGAGTCAAGCTATGGAGAAAAAATTCCGCATGGTGTGTATCAACACTACTATTTAAAAAAATATTTTTCTCCGCTTGAGGGCGTGAAAACCATGTTAACTGCAGATATTACGAATTAATATTTTGTTTCGAGGAAGACTCGAATGTGTAGAAAATCTAGGTAATAGGGAAGGTTTCCGTATTTCTTAGAAGATATTTTTGAGCTCTCCGTAATTTTTTAAATTAAAATTATAATATTGAGAATCGACTTTTGAGATTTATGAACTATTGTTAGGCCGCGCAATGGAAAATGAAAAGGTTCAGAGTGTTAAACAACATTAAAGCGAATAGAGTTATACACGAATTCTAAATCACTGGTATGTTTCAAAGGAATGGAGAGAGAAAGAAATTAGAGAAAGAGACTCACCTTTTTATCGAATCACTCCTGCGGAAAGATGGGTAATGTATAGCATCAATTTGTAAGTCAAGAAAAGTTTCATGTTGACATGTAAACATGCAAACTTTCATGAGTTAGCAACCCAATGCATTTCGAATAAGCGTTTCTTCTATAGGACAGTCATGGGAAGGAAACAGACCTGTTAAGCAGCGTCTAGAACTTTGGAGTTTAGTGGAATACTGCTGAATAACATGGAAAATACAAAGGAGCCACTCTAGAGACAATCTCGTCCGCGGCCTGGCCCCGCCCCACTAGCCCCGCCCACGCCAGAGTGCCTCATCGGGCGCTCTCAACTTCTCCGAGCCCAAAAATGCTCAAATTTCTAACCCAGCGTATTTAATCCCTTTTCCGTTTAAAGTGTCGATGTATGGGTGTATACTAAATTGGCGACTATTTCTCGATTCCATATCCCATATGAGCCCGACTGGAGACAGGAGAAGAAACAAGAATGTTGTTTTTGGCCGAAGAGTCATGTTTTGACTAACATAAAACAAACGAAAATTCTTCAGCTCTTCCAAAAATTGGAATATCTGTCTACGAAACGTCCTCTGCACAGTCATTGTTAGCTGGTTTTCTCAGCTTTCCTAGAAAGAGAAGATATAGAACGCTAATTCGAGGAAATCTGCTGAAAAACTCTAAATTTTTAAATTTCTAAAAATTGCCATATAACTTTCAAATGTCTTTTTGTACTCTGAGGTTGGTTGTCCCTGAAAATATTTTGCTCACTGCTAGAATGAGTGGGTTCTAGTTATCGAGAAAATTGCACCAACACAGGATATGCAAAATGTCGACGGCAGGGGTTGCCTTTCGTCGGGTAGAGCGCCACCCTGGTTCGATTATAACCTCATCTAAAAACTCAGAAATGAGTGAATGGCAAAATAGATTTCTATTTTTTGTTACAGCTGCTAATGCTATTTTCGAATTTCCAACATAATATGGGACAGAAAATGGGACCTCGTCGGGTCTAGAACTTCTTAAAAATCATCTTAAAATTTTTGGAAACCCGATGCTGCCTACCACTTTAAATTGATGCTAGGAGGAGAATTCATATTAGCTGGATACATACAAGTTTTAGTAATTGGGTAAATCGTCTCAACATCGGGCGCAAAAGTGTCTGCGGCCAGTGTTGCCTTTGGTGACAAACAGTGCCAGCGACTTGGGCGTAATTATGCTCTCGGTTAAAGACTCGAACATGAGCAAATGTCCAAATGGACTCTATTTATGTAAAGTTTGCTTACGTTGAAAATCGATTTCTTACTTTCTAGGAAGCTGAAAATGGCACATAACCAGGTCACGCAACTTCTCGTAATCGTAATTTTTTTCAAGACTCGATAGAACTTCTCACTCTGAAAAATTGTTGGGAAAACCTGAAACTGATATTAGCACAAATAACACTCGAATGTCGCTTCTTTCTTGGAATATGATAGCATAAGTCTTTGCTGAAAAGTCAAATCCCGTAGGAATCGCTATTCGATGTATAATATCTCACTGACTTTTTCGTTAAGTGTCCTCTAATGAAGGCACGTAGCAGTACCTGGAATCTACAATCATGTAGTGACGAAAAATCAGAAGCCGTTACATAAGAAAACATTTTTTGCTGGCCAAAGTCTGATGAAAATGAAGAATCTGGAAAAAAGACACTTGAAGTTTTGTTTTCAAAACTTATCTTCTCTTATCAATTAGTGTTAATGATCATGAGAATATACAGTCAATTCAAATTTTGGTAAGAGTATCAATTTTTCGCCGGAAACGGTATTTGCAAAGAAGACGCTCGAAACCGCCGGCGGCAATGTGCACTCGCCAACCGACCGAACTGTAATTTAAGCATCCATAGCAATATCGCGCAACTACGAAGTGAGCGGCAATAACAAGTTGAATTCTTCTTCTAAAGCTTTATTTCCACCTACAAATAAAATTAATGAGGCACGACTCATCTCTAAACCTGTACGGGCTACAACGCAAAGAATGCTACAAAATCATTTTTTCCGCTCTAACTTTGCCTAAGGAGCTTATTCGAGGTGCTGAACATGATTTAGGTCCACTTTCGTTGCTTCGAAAGATCACGGTAAGTATAGGGTAATTATATAGTTAAAGTCTCTGATATGACTGAAATTTTGCCTGGAGAACCTACCCGTAAACCTTCTCAGATAAAAAGAAGCTCGACGCTCACTCCGATCTTCCCACTTTCCCGGAGACACGATATAGGCGAGTGCTTGCCCTCCTGACACGAAAGCGTGCCCGTCACGGGCGAAGCGTGCCCCCAAAAAGATGCTCGACGCTCGAGACGCTAGTTTCCAAGGGAGGCATACGACGCGGTTCTGAGCCAGGCCTCAGATGAAGGCAATGCCTTCTGTTCAATTGCCCAATTTCGCGGTACTTGGCTCCGCCTGGACGCTGAAGGCCCTGCTCGATCGCTGGTGGCCCCAGTTGGTGCTCGGTGCACTGGCCGGGTCGCGTGTTGGCGTGCGGCCGCGTCGTGCACCGGTGCGTGAGTATATTATTGGAAACAAGAAGCTCAGTTGGGCTTATCACTAGGGCAGGAAGCGGCTACTCGCCCACGACGGTCGCTACCGCCCCCGCGATAGCTACTACCGTGGGCGACAAAACTTCGGATTTTTCTTGTCTGAGCCATTAATCGTTTAAGAATTGCGAAAAGGATGAGAGATTCTTGATTTACAGCTGAAAAAAGCCTCTTGGCGAAGTTTTAGGCAAATCGGTGCTATCACTAGAAGGGGGTGGGGGAGTACCAATTGCCATCCCACTAGGGCTCGCCCATTTTTCCGTGCCGCCGCGCATTTGTAACACCAATCCGGGGTTGTATCCCCTGCCAAAGCGTTGCGGCGCGGAGAAATTGGTGTGACCATATGCAGTGGACAAGTGGCGCCGACTGGCGAGATAGCACGGCCAAATCTAAAACGCCGACAAACTACGGCAACCTTCCCTAACACCGGAAACGGATGTCGAATCTGAGTTTAGCACTTCCAAGGTTCTTATCGCGGCCACTTGGCCACACCTATTTCTCCGCGCCGCAACGATTTCGGAAGGGAAGGAAAAACCCGGGTTGGTGTCACAGGTTCGTTGGGGTGGAGACAACGGTCCGAGAGGTAAAGGTTGTTTAGGATAACTGAGTGGGGAATTGTGAAGGTTCCCTATAGATTTGCAACTTCAAAATGGGACGTTTTCTTAATCCTCTTTTTTTTGCATTCAATGTATTTTTATTTTTAAACATTAATTTTGGAAAAAAATCTCATTTAGAAATTCACTATTCTTAATGAAATGATCTGCTAGGGTCATGAAAAAAATTCCTTTGAGCTGTCTTGGAGTCAAAACTTGTCGGAAAATTTCTTCAAGCAATTTTTGAAAAACTACCTGTTCTTCGCTCATACCATTTTTACCCTTTTTGATGAATCTTTCAACAGAGCTGTTTCCGAAATCTTCATGAAATTTTGCGTCAATTAATGTTTTCAATTTGAGAAAATACGTTCCCAATCTCTCAGCCGATTTCAATTATGAATTAACGTTTCTTTCACTAAAACCAATCAGTTTCTCGTCCATAACTTTTTTACCCTAGGAGACAGCCTTTTTGTGGAGGTTGTTTTCGGAATCCCCATAAAATTCTGCATCGAATAGCGTTTCCAGTTTGGAAAAATATTTTCTCGATCCTTCAGCCTAACTCATTTTACGAAACACCGGTTTTTCGCCTATAACTCTTTAAACGTTGAAGATAGGGTTTTGGTGAAGGTTGTTTCTGAAATCTCTGTAAAATTCGGCGTCGAATGGTATCGGGTTCCTAACTTCGCTTGCCCCGTAAGTCAGCCAGGTCGGTGAAGCCGATTTTCATAGTTATCTCCATAGGGTGCTCTCGCCTATATGTTTTAAATCAGAGACGCAGAGTTCTGCCGGAGCCAACGACGGGGCTCGGCTCCACCGACCTGGCCGGCTTATGAAGCAAGCAAAGTTAGGAACCCGATATGTCATTCGACGCAGAATTTTACGTAGATTTCAAAATCGACGTTTAACAAAACCCTATCTCCAAAGGTTAAAGAGTTATAGGCGGAAAACCGGTGCTTCGTAAAATGGGTTAGGCTGAAGGATCGAGAAAATACTTTTCCAAACTGGAAGCACAAGTTGACGCAGAATTACATCGAGATTTTGAAAACAAGCTTCACCGAAGGTCTCTCCAAGCAAAAAAAAGTTATGAACGAAAAACAAATAATTTCAGGCTAAAAAATGCACTTTATAGACTGAATTCGGCTGGGAGAGGGAGAACTTAGTTTTCGAAACTGAAAGCGTTTTTCAATGCAGAATTGTATGTGAATACCGAGAACAACTTTCACCAAGGGTCTATCTCTGAGCACAAACAAGTTATGGACGAAAAACCGGCAGTGACACCCACCCAACCTTGGAAATGACTTGCATGAGTGTTGGGTCAATTTCATTCTTTTTTGGGGCGTTTCACTGGTTGTCACCGGTTCTCCCAATGTTGAAGGTTCCCCACTTCACCTGCCCAGGGGTGAAGGTTGGTGGAGTACATGGCTCCACCTAACGAAGCTATGGTTGGTTTTATCATTGCGCGGCGGCATGGAAAAAAATGGGTGTGGCCAAGTTTGATTGCCATGTGGCTCCCCCTATTAGAAAAGAGAATGAATACAGTTTCGAAAGGTATGTCGATTCCTTCATACATTAGGGCTGATTTTCATATTTTTTGTTAAATCAGCTCGGGTATTCAAATTCGAATAACGTTCGAATATTCACCTCTGCGAATAATCGAATTTGAATAATGTTCGGATATTCACCTTTTCCGAATAGTCGAATTCGAATAATATTCGAATATTCACCTTTCCGAATAGTCGAATTCGAATAATATTCGAATATTCACCTTTTCCGCATATTCGAATTCGAATAATGTTCGAATTTTCACCTTTTGCGAATAGTCGAATCAGAATAATGTTCGAATATTCATACTTTTCGAATTTTCGAATGTTCGAATAAAAATTCGTACGAAAAATTCGAATATTTATTCGAACTCGAATATTCGATCCTCACTCTACTGTGCCACGCCCACGAAAATGGGGGAAGTCGACTAGCCCGACATGGCCGGCGGGAAGTGAGCTGTTTTTATCTGAGTTCACGGGTGTCGGTGGAAGGTTGAGACCCCCGTCATAGCCGATTTAAGGCCGGGCGAGCCGTCCTATCGCGTGCCTGGTGATCCTGAGTCATCCCCTGCCGCCCCCAGTGGGTATGCTGCATTTCAATCGAATATGCAGATGTTCTCGAACGCACTAAGCCGGCTCGGTGCGGCCACAACGGGGGATTTACCACAGTAAGCAATGCATTTCATACGTTACAACCGGGACGGCCACTGCTAGATCAGGACAGGCTAGGACCTGAGAGGCGTCCAACAGCTAGGAAGACAGAAATTACAAGTAAGCTCTGTGATTCCTCCGTTCTGGACAAAAACTCCGCGCGATAGCCCTTCCCTAAACCCACCGCGCATACATAGTGACGTCTCGAAAGCCCCACGTGCACACTTCCACCCTAGTGCAATTACGTCACACACTGTCCGAGTCTTTTAGTTGACGACGGCCCTTCCGTCGAGTGCCGTCATAATGCTCCTAGAAAGGAGGCGGGTCTGTAGTACATATGTAGACAGCCGGAAGTGGCTGACCCTTCAACTTGCTACTGATGATCGCAAGTGCATCAACAGTCCAAGCATGAGAGAAGCACGAAGGTGAGCTTCTCATCACACAAGCTGCCTTTTTCGTGTTCTGCTTGGAAGAGTATCTAGCTGCGAATGCCACCCTCGAACCTTCGTTATTAGTCAACCAGGAACGTGCGCCGGCCGGCCCCTGAACTGACTTCATCGGGAAAGGAGAGTTTTATACTTCCACTGAGACTCGCGAGTGTGCTTGCTAAGATTAGTGCTATCAAATCAGCATACGTAAGAATAAAATTCGCTTTCATGCGACTCCGTCCCATCTCAGACAATGGGATGGACCGACCGCGGACATGTTCCGTACCGACCGCGGAGAGGTTGCGTACCGACAGCGGGATGGGCGACGTTTGGAACGCATTTCGCACGCGGTCGGCACACAAATTAGCGCGGTCGATACGCACGGCCACGCGGTCAGTACGAAATGCCACGCGGTTAGTACGCATCGCCACGCGGTCCGTACGTGTTGCCACCACGCGGTCGGTACGCATCGCCTCGCGGTTCATACGCACTGCAACGCGGTTAGTACGCATTGCCACGCGGTCAGTACGCAATGCCACACTGTCGGTACGCATTGTCGAGCGGTCGGTACGCACTGCCACTCGTTCAGTACGCATTGCCACGCGGTCGGTAGACATTGCTGCGCGGTCGGTACGCACTGCCACGTGATCAGTACGTCTTGTCACGCCGTTGATACGCATTGTCACGGGGTCGGTACGCATTGTCACGCTGTCGGTACGCATGGACACGCTGTCGGGACGCATTGCCACGCGGTTGATACAAATGTTGCTCGTAGGATTGACCGCGGTTAGTACGCACTCAACCGCGGAAGGCCTCGATTTTATCACGCGGGCAGTACGAAACATTTTTAGACTGCCGCTATCAGTACGCATGCACGTGCGGCAGGTAATCATTGCTTCCAACAAAATGGCGCTCTCTCGAAACGCATTAATACTCGGATGCAGGGTTTGTGGTCCCAAATAATTGGAAATAAGCAAACGTTGGAAGTAGGGATGGGGCTTGGGGTAACGCACGAACAAGTTGAAACAGCCCAGAACCGCTGGCTTTCAAACAGCAAAGGACGAGCTTTTTCAATCAACAACATCTAAAGTCTAGTTTGCTTAGAGGCAGCAGACACGCTCAAAAATGGTATCGATTTTATGACATAAATCAAAGGTTTGGAGCTGGTTGTATTGGGAACTGACGAAAAAACGGATAACGGGTAATTTCTTATCAGTTAAAGTGGACGAGTCTTGCGGCGCGCGGTTGAAACAGAGAATATTAGCAACAAGACGGTTGAAATAGAGAAGCCGATATACTATTACAGCCTATACTGAAAGGTTCACCTCATTGAAAGCATCAAAAACCAGCCAAAGTGGCCGTATTAGTACTATCAATCTGGACGAGTTTGTATTTTGGGAGGGGTTGCAGAGATTTTTCGATTTGTGTTGCTGGCATTTAGTAGTTTTGACTCGTTTTTGACGCCTCCAACGGCGTGAGCAGTTTACTAGGAGCCATGCGGCTTCAGAAACGTAGTTATCTAAAAACTTTTTGAGCGTGTCTGCTGCTTTTGAATGAGCCTCGGCGGAGCAAGCAGAGGAGCGATCGGTCATGGCAAAATAAGGATATCTCGACATGATAAACCCAATACGCGATACTTCAACCGGCTCTAAATGAGGGAGCTAGGTCCCTGTCAGAATGGATGAAAAATCGCCGTAACCCGCCTTGGCCGACCCGGTCGAAACGTATGAAAAGCATGGACGATGGAGGTTGCAAAAACACTCGGGGTCGTATTCGCCATCAACCCGCCGGGAAGTAGAAGGAAATATGGGGTGAAATTTCAGTACGAAATGCGCGCTCCACGGCCACCTATCGCCTCCCTTGGCTTCCTTGCGACCGCCGGAGTTTTTCGCATCGGATCGCTGGAGAGTACTCGCTTCTCGATAGAACCTTCATCTTTCCGCAGTGATATCGCTACGTAACACAGTTTGTATTTCCATAATACACAGTGTAAGATGGGTTGATCTGTTCCTCTGCCGCGCGCGGTATCAACCCTTGCGTTTCCCTTCGACTTCTCTCGGCGGGGTGTTGGCGAATACGTTTTTTTCAGCCCACCTCATTCACGTCTTTCGTGATTATCGACCGGGCTGGCTACGGCGATAGGCCAACTATGATCGAGGCCCTAGCCGTTCCAAGCCTACCGCGTGTTTAGCTCAAAATCGCCCCAGCCGCGATCCAGCTGGAGAGGTGTGGTTTTGTTAATTTCATGTTAATTAAAAACAAGGTGCACACTCACGCCGCTTTGTGGCGTACCTGTAGGCACGTATTATGACGCATCGAATGATGGAATCGTTGCCAAATGAGTACTTAGATATTATCGTTCCTCGAAACCCAGTCCGGTCCCACACACTTTCACCTGCGTCGGCGCACCCCCAGTCTTGTCCCGCACACCTTCCCCGGCCCCTGGTGAACTCTCAGTTGGGTCCCGTACACCCTCCCGGCGCTTGGCGCACTCCTGAGTCCCGCACATTCTCTGGATATCGGTCAACGATATCTGGTCAACTCTTAGCCGTTCATTATTATGTATGATAACTATGTTTGGCGTTGGGAGGTCAGCCGCGTTAAATCGTTTTGCCTTGCTTGCACGTCTTTTCTCTCGTTAAATTCACTTATTTTTACACCATTTGTGTCCAGATATTCACCTTCATCATGAAAACTCAGTAGTCTTTTTATCGCGAACGCTTCTTTTAGGCATTAATGCGCGCCATTCTAATGGGAGCAATGCATACCTGCTGCGTGCTTACCAACCGTGGTCATTTTTCAAATAAAACTTTCGTGTTAGGAAGAATTTTACTACATTTCTTCAGCCTAAGAAGACATTTCTTGTATGTATTTTACAATATTCCGTTTCTACTCTCGCACTTCCTTCCTTTGTCTTTTTCCTCATCCTTCTATAAAAAATTCAATGTGTTAATCGCGTTGTGAGCTTAGTACTCGTGTTCTATTTAACGAATTCCCATGGGATCGAACGTTCTCGTTGAGAGTGATTGTGGACCCTTTTCAATGGCATACGCCAACTGTTGAAACTGATTGTACTGTCATTATCGGGCTGAAAGTCCGCTCCACGATTGCGACGAGTCGCTGTTTCAGCACGCAGCACAATTATAATCGTGCTGGGAGAAGGGTAAATTGTGTCGGGACCCGCTAGGCCAGCACGATTATCGTCGTGCTGCCACCGCGTCTGTCCGCAACTGTCCGCTGATAAACTCGCTCTTCTCTGCAAGAAATATTTTTATTTGAGTCCACGTGAAAGGACATTTGTCGATGAGTTCCGCAAAAATCGAAACCATCAAATTTTGAATATTATTACTGAACCGTTCATAGGCATTACTACACCAAATTGAACAAGAAGATGAACAATAGCATAAATCAGAAGGGCAAGACGATCGAGATCAAGACAAAGAACAAGAAATAGTAAAAGATCGAGATCAATAAACAGAAGGCAAAGAGAAATATTGCCTTGACAGCCAAATAAATAATTGCTTTCAAAAAATCAATAATTAAGTAGTGTCGTTCTCTGGGCTAAATTCCGGTCCGCGATTGCGGACTGATGACTGTTGCATCATGAGACACGTAATAATCGTGCTGGGAGAAGGGTGAATCGTTACGGGAAAAAGCGGCCCCAGCACGGCTAACACGTGTCGTATGATGCAATAACCGTAGTCCGCAAATGCGGACCGGAATCTGATCCAGAGAATGACAATAAATAAATAAATAAGTAAACAAATCAATTAACAAATAATTAAATAAATAAGTAATTAAATAAAAAGTGAATAAATGAGTAAATATAATAGTAAATAAATAAATAAGTAAATAAATGAATAAGTAATTAAATAAAAAAGTGAATAAATAAATAAATAAAATATTAAATGAATAAATAAGTAGTTATTAAACTGAAGAAAAGTTTCACATTAACAAAGAGATGAAAACGAGGAGAAGAAAAAGTATCTGGAGTTGCAAAGAACGATAAGAGAGTGAAGAAGATAAAAAGAGAGCAATAGGAGAAATTGGAAAGTATGAAGAAAAACCCCTGCGATTTGAAGGAAATCGCTATTTTGTAGTTTACTTTCTTGGGCACTCCGGTGGGGACGGGAGAAAAAGTTTATGGGGTCGTCACTGGCGTGTTCGATAGTGGGGTGATCAAGGAGGTCATAGAGGTTTCGGGTGACGAAGAACTCGTTAGGGATATCAATTCTGGCCAGTGGAGATTCGAGCATTTATTTGAATCGTGCGTGATTGTGATCAAGGTAGCCTCTCCCGTGTTATCAACTTTGCTAGCATCATTTTCAATTTTTTTTTGCACAATTGAGCCATTCGGGCTAGGTGACATCACCCACAAAACTTGAGCCAGAGGACTGCTGTGGGGTCGATCAAATAGCACTTCTGTATCGATCATCTAACACTTTTTCGATGATTTTTATACAACCGTCGAACAACATGGAAAACTTTTTGGCGCTAAAATTCCTCAAAATGACAGTGACGAGCAGATGCAGAAAAACGCCAAAAACGATTTTGACGCGAACATCAAATCAAATTTAACAATGAATTCAGACTAGTTTTTCTTCACAAATGAAGGTCTGTCAGAGGCCCTTTTGACAATTCCGTTCTTTAAAGAGACCAAGCAATACAAAAAACATGAAAAAAATGTTTAGATTTTTGATTTCGATTTTCTTTTATTTTAATTTTTGTAGATTTAGATTTTCCTCATAGCTCAAAAATCTTGTGGTGCACAGATAACTCAAAATTGATATTTGACCCTCACTATGGCGAAAGTCAGCAAGAGCCCAGGACAAAAACACACAAAACAGCTCAAAACCGGCTATAATTGAAATCACTCCGCCCGTTCATGTAGTTGCTCCATCCTCGAATAACGATTTTTTCAAGAGCACCAACTGTTTTGAAGAAAACGAAATATAGGCTTGGGATGGATGAAGCCAGATGTGTGAATAAAATTGTGTTGCTCCATTTCAGCGATTCTCGTCGGATTCTCAGTTCCCAAAATGCAGCTGTCATAGAGACCAACCCATCTGACTCTCTACCGGAACAACAAAGTCAAAACTTCTCAGGGAAAACCCTGCCTCTGAAGAATCGATAGGCTAAATGTGCAAACGCTCGAGATTTCGTTGTTTACTAAGCACGTGCATTTGCGTTTGTACCACACTCACGGGTTCACTTGCTTACAAAATGCGTGCGATTGCGTGTCGGCAGCGCAAACTTACAAAACGACCTCGCCTCCGCAATTGCTCGCGTACCGAACGCGGGCGATTCCGTACTGCACGCTTGTACGTAGCGAACACATCCGTGCCTACCGCGCGGACTGACAAACTGACCTCGCCTATAAAATTGCTTGCGTACTGAACGCGGGCGATTGCGTACTGCACGCTTGTACGTAGCGAACACATCCGTGCCGACGGCGCGGACTGACAAACTGACCTCACCCACCAGTTTTCCTGCGTACTGAACGCGAACACTTGCGTACCGACCGTGCACACTGACAAACCTATTTCCCTCACCAGTTTGCCTGCGTGCTGAGCGCGGGCGCGTGCGTACTGAACGCCAACAATTTCGTACCGACCACGTAAACCGACACAACGACCTCACCGACAAGTTTTCTAGCGAGCTGATAGCGGGCGGTTGCGTGCTGAACGCGAGCTCTTGCGTACTGACTGCGTGTGATCACGTACCGACCGCAGCGAAAGTCATGTTTCGTACTGACCGCGCGCAAAGATGACTGCGCGCGGTTAGTACGCCTCCATGGGAAATCGCTAACGGTTGGTACGGAGCTCAGGCGTATCGACCGCGTGCACTATTTCGTTTTCGCGGTCAGTACGCAAATGCCCGCGTTCCGTACGGAATACATTTTTTGCACGCGGTCAGTACGATAGTGGCACGCGGTCGGTACGAGAAGCGATTTTGCGCCCGCGGTCGGTCCACCCCATTGTCTGAGATTGTCAGTCTATCTCACTTGAGCAGACTTCGCAACTTGTGCAGAGATTGTTCGATAGAGGAGAGAAACCGAACTGGAGCATCTCAATGCAATCTTTCTTTACATAAAACATGATTTTATCATCTCACAGGATCATCGACTGCGCACACCCTCTCATTGCGCAGCGGCCAAAGGTCAAATGCGAATGCTCAAATTGCTCAAGCAGTACAACGCTTCCTTCGAAATTCAGAACTACCGTGGCGATTTACCTGTTCACGAAGCCGTTCAGGCAGGGAGTAAAGGTACGCTAGCTATCGAGTTCCTTCATCCTTATATATAAAATCGGCTTAGTGTAAGTGTGCACTTGACCGGGATTTCGTATAGCATCTCGAATCCGCGGTTTTCGTCTGGTTTTTTGTAAGCGTCTGATAAGTGAGCTAATTTCTTGATTGCACTGACGAGCATCGTCCTTCATAACTCTCAAATCCTCCACCCTCAAAAGTCCACGTTAACAATAGAGGGTCTATTTCGGCTCTAAAACGCGGCCGTCGCGTCCTCTTTAGAGGCAGTGGTCGCGATAAAATATGCTTGTCTTCTTTTCCTCTCTGAACCCTTTTCTGGGTCAAGAAAAATCGAGAAAAAAACCGACCGCTGTTTTGGGCCGACTTTGAAGCCTGAACTCTTTTGATGGTGGACGAGCTAACCCCACATCATCGCCATCGATGATCTCCAATATCAAGAACATCAGCTGGCTTGAAATTGAATTTCAATCAATGAACATTAAATTGCGGACTGACCTGCCCGAATATCTAACTATGTACTCATCTAGTCAAAAACATTGACTGAAATGCTTGCTTTTGTTCTTCAACTGTTTTTATTAGGTAAATTTGCGATTATTTCTTAGTCTGAATGTCGATGATTTTTGACTGCTCGGCATGAGACTGCGATCTTTTTGGGTGGAGCTGTGCACGTGTGCACGAACTGGCATCTTTGGGCCCTAGAAACTCACATTTTAGCCCGTTTTTCACCGCGCTACCTTCATAGTTTTTCAGCTGTTTCTGATCTAAGCTGATTTTTATAGTTTTTTCGATAATGTTTTTCATCGTGACCACAGCCTTTAAGCATGCCTTGCTATATAGGTCACCAGACCGTCCGTGAACCGTGGGGACTTTGAAAGCGAAATCTATCGTGAACCCTGCCTTTAAAGGCACAGGACACCCGAGACATTTATTTTGAGATTTCATGCTTATCTTGGAGAGAGGCACACGCTGATCACAGTGGTATCTCTAGAATCGTCCAAGACCCCCTTTGAACAGAGTTATGGCTCTTCAAAGGTGTATAGATTCTGAGGGTGAAAAATTGGTGGACGAGTTGTCTCAGGCCTGTATTTCTCTTCATTCGCAATCGTTGCGGTAGATAAAGCTAGGATAAGGAGACAGTCCGGTAATGGACTGAAGAACGACGACTTGTTGGAATTCATCCATCCATCGAGCAGCTATCGGGTTCAAAAATCTGTTAGGGGGCCGGCCTGTGGTGGTCGCTTATATCTCGCTTATTTGGAGGAAATGAGATCTGGCATTTGGCACGTGTTATACAGGAGGGGTCTTCCACACAATTACATGAAAATCTCAAAATTCATATCTGAGGGTGTACTGTGGCTTTAAGGCCGAAAAGACTTACTCCGACTTGCTGAAGATGAGGGAGAAATATGAGACCGTTCGCGTAAGAATCGAGATAGCGGTAGAGCAAAAAAATAGCATATGGTAATTAGCTTTTTCTTCTTTATTGAGCCGCCACGAGGTTGTTATGGATCTTCATTATTCTGGCTAACGCGTTTCGGCGTCTGACGCCTTCTTCAGAGCCTTAAAGTGATCCAGTCAGTTAAACAAAATCAACTGAATAAAGAAGAAAAAGCTAATTACAACAAAAATGCCGAGGTTCAAAGACAGTCGGGCGTACACGATCTCAGACCCTGCGGGGGGGCAAGCGCCGGACAACAGAGCCCGTTTTCGACTTGGGGGAGCGACAGCGGAGGCCTCCCCCGAGGGGGGCTTCAGGGGAGGCCCCTGCTCTCCTCCGGCGCTTGCCCCCCCCCCGAGAGGAGGAGAGGGAAAAGATGGGAAGAAGTTGTAGAAGGTAGTTTACTACAATAGAGGCCAGAGAAGGCATAGTAGGCCAAACGCACGCATCGTCATTCACGTCAAGTTTTGTTCCGATTTGAAGTGATTTCTCCTGTGATCTATCACGTGCTCAACCGGTATAAAGGCGCCTCATCTCATGGAGAGCCGCATTCGGCCCAACAGGGCCGGCCCTGGACGGGGACTCCGAGTCCCTGTCAGGAATGGATATTTTGGAGGAAAGCGGAGACGCTTTCCGGGGAAGAGTGACGTCACTGCTCCGGGGCCGTGACATCAGTGCTCCGGGGCAGTGACGGGGGCTTCAAGGCAGTGACAGGGGGCTTCAGGGCAGTGACAGGGGGCTTCAAGGCAGTGACAGGGGCTTCAGGGCAGTGACAGGGGCTTCAAGGCAGTGACAGGGGGCTTCAAGGCAGTGGCAGGGGGCTTCAGGGCAGTGACAGGGGGCTTCAGGGCAGAGACGGGGGACTCCGATCAAGCCAAATTGTCACTTCGGCGGTAGCCCTCCCGATTGGGGGGGGGGGCAAGCGCCGGTGCCCGGAGGGTTGCCCCCCCTCCCGAAGAGCTGCGCTAGCCCCCTCCAGTGTATGAGATAGCATATGATTTTAATTGGCTGAATCGATAGAGCAAGGGCGGAAACCTACCCAACTAGAACTTAAAGACACAGTCCAAGCTCGTGGGTAAAACTTGATATTATGGTCCGTTCGTTGTGTGTAGCAATCCTGCCAAACGCGGAATCTCCACTCTTCAGAATAAGCTAGAAAAATCGAGCACCCATTCTCTTCGCCCCCAAAATCAGCACCCATTGGCTCCGCCCACCTCGAAGTTTTCGGTCTCAATAGGGACGGGACGCGCAATGGATTTCAATCAAAATCTGTGCTCTTCCTCTTCTAATAGGTCTATCTTTATAATGTAGTCTACTCCAGTGCGATGATTGCGAATGACGTAGAAAAACAAGCCCGAGTCAACTCGTCCACGAATTTCTCATTGTCCGGATACACAATCTTTGAGAGACCATAACTCCGTTCCTAGTGGGTTCTGAGCGATTCTGAAGACAGCGTTGTGATCAGGCCGAAATTTTCTTCAAGATAAGCAAATGAGTTGAGAAACGATTCTTAGGTTGGGCTGTGCCTTTAACGTGTTCTGAATGAAGGCGAAGGCCTTTAGAAATCATTATAAAATTGGATAAACATATTTCGATGATTGAACAAAGAAAATCTACCACTTTTGCGGTCTGAAAACCGAACTTGAGCTCACATTCATTGAATCTCACCGGAATCACTATGTTTATTCTAGAATTTGCCTTTTTAAGGATGTGCCTTGGATTCGAGCATCCAGCAACTACGACGATTCGATTCAACGTATCGATTACACCTTGAAGGCAGTGTTCACGATAGAAGTCGTTTTTCTGTTTTTTCGCCTATCTCGAAAACGGTCCCATGCTAATTTCAATCATGTCCCTGGAGTCGTACAAGACCCCCTGGAAACGGAGTTATGGCCCTTCAAAATTCAGCTAGGGAAGCATTGTGGACGAGTTGTCCGAGGCTTGTAACTCCCGTTTTTTGCAGCCGATGTGTGCGAGCTGACCTGAGTAAAGAGAGACGTTGAGAATGAAGGGAAGAACGGGGATTTTGACCGCAAACCATCGCTCATCTAACCACGAATTCAGGGAAACTGTCATAGGACGTGGGTGGAGTGGCCCAATGGGTTGACTGGCCCACGAGATTTTCACCCACTTAACGGCCGTTTTTCGTAGCACTTCCGTTCTTATTCTTCTTAGAGGGACCCAAAGCTTACGTTATGGGCAAAAAACGTGCAACTTTTTCTTCGTGAACACTGCCTTTAAATCATGCCAAATTAGAAAAAAAAGTTCCTGTAATTTCACCATATGCAACACCAAACTTCAGTCAATCACTAATACCTACTCAAATTCTTCGAGGGTTTTTGAATCTGATTGCTGGAACAGGTAGCTTTTCAATGGCGCAGTTTGCATTAGGAGTAAGTCCGCCGCGTTAAGCGTTTTTCCTTACCGAATTTCGGCATCCGCAGCTTGATACATAGAAATACTCCTCAGAAACTCTCTGAACAAAAAACATCGTGGAGCAAAAGTGTGTCCGAATGAGACTGGCGAACCATGCGGCTGGCGTGCGCGTGCGCCGCTCTTGGACGAGCATGCGAAACGACGGCGAGCCTTCCCCCGCAGCCACTGACCGACCGACGAGCGGGGCCGACAGCGGCAGGATGCTGATCGCAGTCACAGCGCGGGAGCAGTTCGACTGGCACACGTGACGCGCACGGCGAGAACCGCTGCGCGCACGTCGTTGTTGGAGCGCGTTAACGGAGAGTGAACTATTTTTCTTGTCGGAGAACGCACGGTTAACGCACCCCAACGATGACGTGCCCGCAGCGGTTTTCCTCCGCGCGCGTCACGTGTGCCAACCGAACTGCTCCCGAGCTGTGACTTCGATCAACATCCCGGCAGCTGCTAATTGTAAGAAGCTCTGTTTCCATGCCGTTTTTAATGGATATAGCAGAAGGATATGGTGGAATAACAAGGGCGGTTTTCCGAATTGGCATTGAATAAAAGGTAGCCGATAGCGGTGAATCGATTTATCATAGCCACATATTGCTAAATTTCAGGACACACCCTTAGAAATGCTAATTTGAAAGTAAACTTACAAGGGAAGTATACAAAGCGTAGGTCAGATCTGCCAAAGCCCCGAGCTTCAGGTTCCAAGAAGTTACAAGCCTAAAAAGGTAAGTTTCTGTGCTTTTTGTACCTTCCAAAAAGCGCGGTAGTCTTCGGAAAATCCAAAAACGGACCTCAGAAATGTGTTCAGCGCCCATAACTACCCTCTGAGCAAAGTTTGGATGAAGGCACATTTTTCATACTTTGTACAGACTGACAGCGTTTTAGACTGGTATAGATTTTTTTCAAATTTTTTTATACCAATTAGAGGGCTCTCGAAGCGTTAAGAAAAATGTTCCAGGTTTGACTCTAAATTCTGCCAGGAGGGTTTTTTGGGGCGCTGACCACGAATCTGTGGTTTATTAGTCGATTTCCCATTTTAATCTACTAACTTCATTCAAAGCATCCCAACCGGGGAAAATTTCGAGGGAAAAAAGCCACTTTCGAGATTTCCGGTTTTCTACGAAAAAAATGTCTCAAAATCAAAATACGAAGGGTTGTTTGGAGTGCTTAACACGAATCTGGAGTCCGTTTATCGATTTTCTGCAGGTTACGGTAGATTACAGTGGGTATACTGTAGTTCATCCAGACTTCTGAGCTATTTCCAAGCACCGTTTGCTGCTTTGCAGGAAACCCGCCTCAAGGATAGACCCGCCATCAACGTCGGAGAGTACACCATATACTGCGGTAACGCTGACGATAGGAGAGTGGGAGGCTGTGCAATAGCGGTAAGGAAGGATTTCAGTGGTATGGTCAAGGAGTTTGGCTCAACGTCGTGCCGGAATGCATTCGTACGACTGCGGGATCACAGAGGATTCAATCTGTGGATAGTGAGTGCTCATGCGCCCACTGAGACCGCCGAGGACAATTCGAAGGATGCGTGTTATGAGGAACTCGATACGTTGCTGGCCAGGATACCTTGTCAACATGCTGCTGTCGTGGGAATCGACGCAAACGCGAAGATGGGACTTGATCAGGAATCCGAAGTACTCGGTAATTGGTTCTACCCAGTGGAGCAAACATCGGACGATGGCTACCGCCTTGTCGACTTCTGTGAACGCAGTGGTCTGATTATTGCATCGACATTCAAGGGGAGTCATCGCTGCCATCAGCTTACGTGGAAGGCACCAGCCCAGCTATCTCCAGAAAAGCAGCGGAAGCGGAAGATGACAACTTTGAAACTACAGCTTGACTATGTCCTGACGAGGAATATTCCAGTATCGGACATTCGAAGATCTAGAGCTGTGTGGGATGTCGCATTCGATTCGGATCACAGTGCTGTTCTGTTGAACTTCACTGCGAGGATTCATAAGAGGAAGCGAGGGGCTCAGCCTCTCCAGAGGATTGACATGACAAGTCTCAGAGATGAAGAATGCAGAAGGAATTTTCGACTACGCGTTTCTATTCACATCGGAGTACGGACGAAGAAGAAATTTTGCGACGCGGATTCTTTTGTCAAGTGCATCCAGGACGCTTCGAAAGAGGCACTCCGGGTTGTACAGCCTAAGAGGAAGTTCGCCTACGTCTAAGAGGAAACGACGTCCACTTACAAAAGGGTATGAGCTCTCCAAACTGCAGGAAACTTCGTGGAGGAGAAGCGTCTGTAGAGGAAGTTGCGTCGGCAGCTTCAAAGTGACCGCGAACGAGAGTGGACGTGTAGAGCTAAGAAGTTTGAGAAGGCTTGGGAGGAAAAGAATTCGAGGAAAGCCTACACGTTGCTGCGACAGTATAGCGGGAAGATGAAGAGATGTTCTCCTGTCTTGAACACTAAAAATGGAGTTGCAGTTGGCGATGCGACGCTGCCAATATGGAAGGATTACTTCAGTTCACTACTGAATCGTCCAGCGCCATCAGTACCTGAGCTCCCGCATGTTCAGAGAGCACATTGCGATGTCAGTGAGGAACCACCGACAGAGTCTGAAGTTTTGGATTGTGTCCGGAAATTGAAGAATGGAAAGGCAGGTGGAGATGACAACATCACTGCTGAAATGCTGAAAGCTCTTCCTCCGTCTGGGATTCGTGAAATGACCAACACCATCCGTGCCATATGGATGAGCGAAAGGATACCCGATTCGTGGAGACATGCGATCATCGTACCTCATCACAAGAAGCTATTCGTCACGGATCCTAAGAACTACAGAGGAATCTCTCTACTTCGTGTCATGTACAAGGTTTTGGAACGTATCATTCTCGAGCGACTCATCAAACATCGTGAGGAAACGACCAGAGATGAGCAAGCCGGTTTTCGACCTGGAAGATCGACCATCGACCAAGTGTTCGTCGTGAGAAGAGTAATTGAATCGTGGCAGCGGTAATCAAAGCAATTACAGCTTGCTTTTTTGGACTTTGAAACCGTGTTCGACTCTCCTCATCGTGATCGATTGCTCAACGCTCTGGGAGCAGATGGAGTCCCGGAAAACTATGTTCGGTTAATCGAGGACATGAACAAAGGAACAACAGCAGCAGTTCGTACACCCGTCGGATTAACGTCAGCTTTCGAGGTGAAAACAGGAGTAAGGCAAGGAGCCGTAGCAGGACCTTTTTTTCAACTTCGCTGTTGATGACATCATGAGTTGCAGAACAGTTTCCTGCGGATGTGATCCTAACACCATCAGGACGCTCCCTTGTCGACCTGGAGTACGCCGACGACATGTTACTCGCTGAAAACAACGCAAAACTGCAAAGGATTGTGAACCTCGTTTCGAAGTATGCCGCAACCTATGGACTTCGTCTTCGTCCGGACAAATGCAAGCAGATGTGGGTCTCTCAGAGGCCTTCAACGGGAGTTTGTGTGGACGGAGAACGTATCGAACTGGTGGATGATTTCTGTTATTTGGGTCGTTTGCTTGAGAACGATGGTAGTTATGCAGCGAATATTCGACAACGATGTGCGAAAGCTACGTCTGCAGTCAATTCTACAACCAAGTGTTTGTGGTCTACTCCTATCGCGAAGGAAGTCAAGTTGCGCATCTACCTATACGCTATTCGCCCTATCATGATGTACGGATCGGAGACGTGGGCAGCACCGAAGACGCAGATGGAAAGGTTGGATTGCTCGGAGAGGAAGCTTTTTAGGCTTTCGCTTGGATTTTTCTGGCCGCGTGTCTGCCATAACGAAGATCTTTACAAGGAAATTGACGCAGTACATTAACGCTTGACACGAGGGAGGTGCCAGCATCTCCCAACGCCATCTCAAGCAGCAAAGGAAAGTCGACTTCGACTGCTCGGGCATTAACTAAGAAGAACGCCGGATCGTCTCGTACAACACTCTTTAAGAATGCTTCCAAATCCTGTCTGGAAACGGCCACCTGGGCGTAGGCGAAAGTTCTGGACGGATGTGGCTAAAGAGAGTTTGAAGTCACTCGGCATCGAAAGACAGTTCAGGCGCGATGTTTCGTTTCGCAGAAAATGGAATAGTGACAGCTGGATGGAATGTGTTCAAATTGTGGCTGAAGACCGTGAAAAATGGATACGGTTGACTACTAGGACGGCACACCTCGGTGAAGATGCGGAATGATCGCGTCAGGCGAAAGCCAACCGATTAAGTCACGTAAGTCATACGGTAATTTGGTCAAAATCTCAGAGTCCGTTTGTCGATTTTCAAAATACTAAGGTGGGGTTTAACCCCTAAATGACATGTTTCCTACCGTAACCTACAGTAAAACACAAAATTTCGACAAATGGACTCCAGATTCGTGTTCACCACCCTAGATTACCCACCCCTACATACAACTTTTCAGCTAAATTCTAAAATTTTTTTGAAACTTAAAAAAAATGCCTGATAGGTAGGTACCCTTGTCTTTTCGGAGGCTTAAAAAATGCTCATAACTATTTGGAACCTGCAGCTCGGGGCGGGATACTGAGCATTTTTACTACTGAGCCCGAAGAGATACTAACGATACTAGTCGTTTCGGCAGATCCAACCTACGCTTTGTATACTTCCCTTGTTAGGGATATCGGCGATTAAATATGAGTTCCAATTTGGTACAAGACCGCCGACATAGTGTATCTTCATTGTTCAGTCATCGAAATATGTTTACTCAAGTTTATGCTGAGTTTTGGAGGTTTTGCTGCGCGGTTTGCTGCGGGGCACAGACGGCCAGCGGATCATTCAGAACACATCAAGTTATGGGCGGGTAGGTGGTCTCATATGTACATTCATAATTCATGTATCATTTAGACGTCGTGGAATGGCTGTTGGCTCTTCAGCCGTCCTCCATCAATGCTGCCAGTCACGAAGGGAGGACGTGTCTCCATTTAGCGGCTGCTCAAGGGAATATAGAAATGGTCATTCTACTTTGCACGAAGGGTTGCTTCGTCAATCCACTCATGCTTTACAAGGTAGTTTAGGGAACATGTTTCGGAGAACCACTGAAATAGACTCTACATACATACATATGAGCACAACTCACAGCAGGTACATAAATCCTGCTTCTTGATGGCCCCAAAAAACTTATCCTGCCTATAGAGGTCATCGCGATCCTCCGCCGAAGTGCATGAAAGACAGTGTTCATGATGAATATCGCACTCGAGATCCACCCTAAAATGGGGTCGCTTGGTCGTGAGGTAACTAATAGTGAAGAGGCAGCGAAGAAAACGTTCAGAATAAGCTAAAATAACGATTTCTAACGTTCAGGGCGTGGACGAGCTTATGGGCAATGCTGATTTCCGCATGCGCCGCGAAATATGCGCGAATCGATCAGGCTGGACGCGGGAAACGAAAACGTGCGTAGCGCCACAAGCTCGTCCAAATGGGGCACACCGGGATGAGCAGGTGCACTGGGATGACTTTTAAAGTCATTTTTATCGATTTCTGGCCCGTTTGCGCTGCTTTTTTCGACCCTATCCTCTCCAGCATCTGCCAACTTAGTGTTCCAAACTGAAGCTTCGAGAACGAGATTCATCGTGAACACTGCCTTTAAAGGCAGAATCCGCGCTGCATTTAAATTTCCAGATTTTTCGCTGTTTCAGAGCGCGGGCACAGTTTATCCCAGGAAATGTACAAAAACCTCAGATAAGACGGTCTTTTTCCAATTACTTCAGTCATTGCAGCCAATCACTCAATCACAAAAGTGTGCCCATCGTCCAAGTTTTCAGTCATTGTCCGCGCTTTCTTCACCGCGCATGATTATTGCCTCTCAGGCAGCGCCACGAATGGTGCAGTGGCCCCGCCGAGTGGCGGCAAGACCACTCACATACCGTAAAAACATCAATATTTTGAATAGCGTAACCCTTTACCTAGAGGCCATTTTCTCCATGAGTAACGGTTCATAACTTACAAAACTTTTAGATGGGGTTCAAGCAGTCCAGTTCGACCCATCCAGCCCAAATTTTGGAAAAGTCGAAATGTGGCCGAACCTTGCACTTAACCTGATTACGGGGAGATTCTCATAGCAATTTTAATCGCCCTCCAACCGTGGAAGGGGAGACACGATGCCACCTTCCAGGACCGACTAGCAGATACATAAGAACTCACCGTCTGCACCTTGCGCGCAGTATGAGTCGCGCTCTGCCAACTACGTACAACATGATGCACACAACACCCACACTTTTATTGTGCGAATCGACTTTTAGTGGTGCGACTATGTAGAAGTAATCTCCTGCAGGAGATGAGGCGTAATTGGTCACACTCTTCGGGGCTACAGGGTAGCGATTTATAGAGATAGGAAACGATTAAAATTCACAGAGAACTCGTTAAACAGCTGGAGTATCATCACGTGCATTTTACGTACCTGTCAAGATCGACAACTCTTTCGAGCATCAGTTGAGTAATAATGTACCTCTATTTTCAGAATAATCTATACACACCACTGGATTTGGCGAGACGGAAGAACCATCAGGTGTGTCACTGCTTTGTGCAAGCGTTTTTGCGCTTTACATCATGGCCACAAAAAGTCTTCCATTTTGGCTTAGTCATCATTGTAAGACATCAATAGTTCTGGTTTGTGAACAAATGACTACTTGCAAGAGAAACGAGTTAGAAAGCATGCATGAAGCGTTTAACACTTGAAAGACAGCGTGTTTACACTTTTCACTCATTCTACGAGCTCGAATTTCTTATCGAAACTTTAGAAAACAAAATTATAGCCCCCTAATTATAGCCCTCTAATTATAGCCGAAATCCTCGTTGTAAAAACAGCTTGTAACGCTTGTGGGCAGGCATCAAGCGTATTATAACTCTCCTATAGAGGATCATTCGCAATGAAAGTCAGTTTCAGTACCCACTGAGTTGAATGGCAGCGGAGCGCGCCCGTCCATGGCACCGATTGGCCGTGGAGCGCGCGATCCCTTGAGTGTCATGCTGCCAAAGAAGGTGTTGGATGCTCACCTCATTGACCAGAAAGTTGCTGAGCAAAATTTTCACATTCTGCTATGTCATTTCATTTCTCGGCGTGCTGCCACGAAATTTCACACGTGAATCGGAAATCGATGTTGCTATATACGTGCTGGAGCAGGAGCTCTGAAATTGAGCAATTCTGAGTAGCCAATGGAGAGCAAAGGTTTGAGCAGCGCAACAATGTGATTTCCTGTGCGTATTTGTAAACGGAAGCTGCTTTCGAACAGAAACATTGCGGAAGTAATAAACCAAACTGTGACTAAATTAGTATCTAGGATGAGAGATCTAATCTTCAATATATTCAGGTGGTAGTTGATTATCTTTCGAGAAAGCATGAAGCCAAGGCCGCGGCTGATATACCTGAGGAAGAGCGGGTGAAGAACCGAACAACGTTTGAGGAACAAATAGTGCAAGGTGAACTTTGATGGCCCTTCGTCATTATCAAGGCTTTCCAGTTTGTAAACAGTGCCCATGATGAAAATCAACTCCAGGGTAACACCGGATACAGAATGGTCACCATCCCATTGTAACAACAGCGCTGAAAAAGAAAAGTAACATATAAGTCCAAAATACCCCTACAAGACCTTAAACTTTAATTTCGAGCGCGCACACAGCTTACTGTCCTCAACTGCAGCCATTCGAATGGAATAACTAGAAAATCGACTCAAAATAAACATTTTATTATCAGAATATGACATTTTTTGACTATTTTGCTGTTGGCATTGATCGGTGGCAGTTTAGTTAGTGTAGCGGTGGACGGGGGCTGCGCTTTAATGAGAATATCAAAGCCGTATAAGGCCACTTCGAAATTTTTTTACGCCGCTTTGTGTACATTGTTGTTGCGATGGGCCCGGACGATTGGATTTCCGATGAGAATTCGGAGGCGGTTTTTATCGTGAACCTTCAAAGGCATGGTATGCGTTGAAAACCACTCACCATTTTTTAAAAGTTAGAATCATTGTTTGGGCCCGCCTGTGAACTTAGGTAGAGTTTGTCGGGAGACCAGCGCATTATTGTGATAATACAGGGGTTGAATGCCTCGAATCTCGTTTAAAGAGGCCGGCCCTCCGGCGACCATCTGACATCGAAATAGAAAAGAAATTAGCCTATAAACAAATGATATAGTACAATTGTGTGAAAGTAGATGAAACATGCTATATGATCGCGTGGTAGCATGGTGATTCCTGGCGATCGACTCGTCCTTTCTCAGAAGTCGACTGTGAATACTTCGTTCCAAAAAAAAACAGTTTTCACTGATTTTTCTCGCGGTTTTTCCAACGCAGCTGTTATATAGGGTACTAGAGCTCCCATCATATATGTATCATATATGAAAACAAAATCCGTAGTGAACGATGCCTTCATTAATTGGGCTAGGGGTCGATTGAGCAGAATACAATACCGCCCGCGACTTTGGGAAAAACGGCGTTTTCGGCGCCTTTTTCCGCCGCAGAGCGCCGCTTTTTCATAACTTCGTCCAAGGTGGTTCGTTTGGGTTGCTAGGGGCATATTTAGAGCCAGCATCGAGAGCTCTTCATTTTGAGCTCACACATGTCTTACCCTGCAAGCAAGGCATATAGGGTTTACAGAATCAATCGAGTGTACGAAAACTGAAGCTGGGTTTCAAATTGTTGGAAATAGTTGACTTCATACCAACAGCACAGATCAAGGAAGAGTTATTCACAAGTAAACTACAACACCCGCAATAACTTTCTCAAAAAAGCCGCAAAAGTCGCGAACTCGCGACTTCTGCGACTTTTCGTCATAACTTGGCTCGAAGTCCTCCAACTGAGCCCTGGAGGACAAATTTCGAATCTGCATTGAGAGCTCTTTCTTTCGAGTATACACATGTCTTACAATGCATATAGGGCTTATACAATCAATCGAGTTGGCGAAAGGAAAAGTTAAGTAAATTGTAGTTTTTCGACGTAGATAATGTCATGTGTGAGCTCAAAATGTAGATCTCTCGATACTGATTCTAAATATGCCCCTAGCAATCCGAACGGACAACTTTGAACGAAGTTATGACAAAGCGGCGGTTTGCGGAGGAAAAAAGCGCCGAAAACGCCGTTTTTCCCAAAGTCGCGGGCGGTATTGTACCACAAAGTCTTCGTATGCTTACGCCTTGATAAGTAGTCAGCAATTAGCGCACGTCTTCGAACTTCACACTTACTGCAGAAGGGTTTCGCAAGCTGCTACTTATGGTACGAAACACGGTTTCAAAATCATTCGTTTCATTTTCGCTGAAGGAACGAAGATGAATGACAGTAAGGTGCTGAATTGAGCCACGATATGCATACCGTACATCCTACGAGCAACGTTGCATATACCGTATGCTTCGTTCTCAACATCCCGAATACCACACCTATGAGAAGTTTGAGAGGGCGATTTATACCGTCCTTAATGTATATTCTGATGTAGAAAGTATTCAATAACCTTTTGATATTCGCTCTTGCTCGAGACTCTCTGGGCTCTTTTGCTGCATACTAAGCGTAGATTCCGCGAAACTAGCCCGCGAACCATTGTATAGTTTCTAAACGCTAGCTAGTAAGGTGTCCAAATGGCCAGACCAGTTGAATTAATGAAGGAAAGCGATTGTTTGGTATAAGTCTTACAATTTCAAAGGACAATTTCTGTCACGCTGGTGCGAAAAATGACTTGAGTTCACAAGATGGTTGAAAAAACACATTTCAGCAAAACTGGCCAGGGGACATCACCTCCATGACGAAGATGAAGAGAATGAGGCTTTGATAAAAAAATCCAAAGCCAAACGGCGCCGGAGCACGGATGACAACGATTCTCATCGAGGAGTAACCAGCACTGGTGTAAACACAACGGTAGGACTCCAGAAAACTACCAAACAATCACTCAAAGTCTGTACATTTCCTGAAGAGCAGATGGGTACAAAGAATGCACTCCCTGCTTTCATGTCTGAATTCATAGGTACATCCGCCTAATTCTGCACAATTGAGCCTGGACATACTGGTGGGAGTGTATTCCGTGGATTGTAGGCGCAGTATACATTGAGTGGGGAAGTTGTCCCGTCTTTTACATCTCGAATTCCACTCGCTACCAGTTCGTTTGAATGATATATCCTGCTTTTTCGGACTGCGAAAACGGGTCAACTTCTCCTTCGATGTGTTATGATGCTACCACTCGTTGGGGCCGGCATTTCCACGACTCATCAAATTCGGAGACTTTTTCGATTTACACCAACGAGTGAGGGATTTGTCCAAGAATACACATCCATATCTCTTGGGTGCAAGCATCGAGCCGAATCATGCTTGTTGAAGTTTTTTCACAGATCATAATTGTAGTTGTTTCACATATGTACTTCTCTATGCTCCTATAGTTTGATTCAGAATCGCCGCGTGTCTTCTGCCGGATCATCTGGAGCCCTCCAGAAAACCACTTCCACCACTGATTTAACAGAGACAGACAAATCAAAGGACAATGAACGCCTCGAGCGCATAATCCGTGAGGAGATCCAGAAGGCTGTTGCATCCACAAAGAAGGTGTCTTTGCCAACAACCCTAACATGTTAATTGTGCTAGCTCCGTTCATATATGCATTTTTATTCACAAAAAAGAAGTCAGTTTGAGGGCGGCGCCATGGAACACAAATCCATAGTAGGCTCCGTCAATAGCCAACGTCCTAGCTTCAAGTGTCGCTGGGGGTTCGCATCTTTAACATTTGTTATTGATCTCACTCCCTAGAGACCAATTCATCCGGCCTGTCTCTGATGTTGACAGCATCATAGGTTTAACGGCTGTAACTAATATTATCAATACCATCGTTAACCCCGTGCCGTCAATGGACACGTTGTTTGCGCCAGCCATAGAGCGTCATGGGCCAGCGTATGAGCGCTGGCGCATGACGCTCCATAGACTTGACGCTTGCCGTCTATGGATTGTCGGCTATGGACGACGCCTTATGCAGCTATCGCAAAAGCAGGTAAATGGTAAGCAAGGGAGCCGTAACGTGTGATTGATCTCCCACTCGAATATTACCAATCAAATCAATACGAGGCAGGGGGTGTCAGTATATGCCCATCGGTGAGTACGGGCGTCCATCAGCAATGAGATCTGGGAGCTGCGAGAGTTCGCGTACTCGCAACGTTTGGGGAGGAACCGACGGGAAACATTTGATATCAGTGTACCACGTATTCATCTTCCAGGTGATGGGTAACAGTTTTTGTGGCATGAATGTGTAGAAAAGATCTTGCCCAAAACAGGAGATCCTGATTGAAGGCATTCTATCATATGTATAGCATGGTGTCATCAGAAGTTTGTTCTAGCAAAAATATAACACACTGCTTTCGAAAGATGTTTCAACTAGATTCACTATTCACACTATCACGCATCCCAAAATGCTAGCGAAAACGCTTCAACACTTCTCGTAACTTGTAAGTATCTGCGGTGTTTCCTATTAAGTATTGCTCAAAGACAATTCAACTCTCTCAAAGAGCTCGTCTGATTGAAAACTGGAGCGCTAAACAAACACAGACCAGTTTGGCTAAATAGGTTGAACCAGTGCACCGAAGGAGCCGCGAACGAGTTAGGTAGCATTCACGTAGTCGCTGCAGCGCGTTCGCAGTAGCCCCCCCCCTCTAAAATGATCAACGACGTAAACACAGCGAATTTCCCGCGCGCGCGTCGTGCATCGGCGTCCATCCTCGTCAGGGGCTTCTCCTTTCCCGTGAAAAAGTCTGCAAGCCGACGAGTCCAGCGACTATAAAGAGCAGAGCAGAGCCCATGTTTGGTCTTCTTGAAAACTGGGCATTGTTTTCAATCTTGTTTCTGCTTCTGTGCCTCACAGGTTGTTAGCGGGGAATAATTATTGGCCGACGTTTCGACGATTTCGTGGTTCTCAAGGCCAAAAATGGTTCGGAGTCGAATTTGAAATGAAACACATCCGGGGCGGAAGTAATCTGGCCCTAAGTGTGAATTAGTGATAATGAACATCTTGAAGTGATAATGAATTGACAGCCTTAATAATGAGGAGCCTGTCCTATGTTGAATGAAGGTCTATAGCGCTGTTAACAAAACTTGCCGGCCACTCGGAGTCGAACCAAGTCAACAGGCGAGGAACGAGAGCAGCGCGACATTGCACTGCACCATTGCTTTGCTGAGATCTCGAGGACAGGCACATGAGATAGTGGAGTGACGCATGGAGAAACGCAAAATCACAGTCACTTCGTTGACCCCACAGCCTGTATTATGCGCTACAAAAGACTTCTCACTGCGCTATTTGGTACACAGACTTCGCATGATGCGAGAAAACCTAAACAGGCAGCAGCGACTGTTTATCCATTCGTGTTCCATCTCATTGTTTTGATAGTGAAAATGCTGTACGAGTTTCAAGAAGTTTCAACTTGTCAACTTTCTGCGTACTCAGTGCTGTAAACGATGTGAATAAACGGTCGCTGCTGCCTGTTTAGGAGGCCCCGCATGATGCGAGCGAGTGCCGAGTCAAGCGCTGAGTGCACTGAGCATTATAGTTAGGGATTACTAATGGATCAATTAGTTCTTCATGGTGGCAGAGACCTAATTGAATACAGTCATGTGATTGAAAATTTTTTGGCTTGCTCATAATTGGCTTGTTGCGTCCTGTTCACTTTTCGAAAGGAAAAGTAGGTGCAAAACTACCTACATAGTTCGGGTGGCGGGGAACTTTAGATTCAATTGAAGAATGAAAAGGACCGCTTTCAGAAGCCAAAGTATTTTCATGGAGTTTTCATGAAAACAATGACTGATAACGCTTTCAGGCATATGATATCAGCAGAAATTTCCGAATCCGTGAATGAATCTTTTCGTTTTCTTGAGGGCTTCCCCCCAACTAGTTTTGCGCTTAAAAGAATAGTGGCCACTTTTTGCAAAGAAAAGGCAGCCCAGCTTCGTGGTAAAACAGTCGAGAAGTGGCAGTATAACACTCTGGATTGTCGAACAAAAATTTAATTTCATGTAGCTATATGTATATAGATATCGTCGATCTCTGGATGGGGGGCTAGCCGTGGCGCAGCGATCTAACGTGACATCACTTGATCGATGTTTAAATTATTTATTTTATTTACTTACGTTATTTGAGGCGACCTTAGGAAAGAAGGCAGAGAAAACAAAAGAGAAGAGTGCTTTAAATGATCACCACAGACAGTGACACGAAAACAACATGATAGCCAAGCAGACGAACAACCAGCCAAATTGCTCAACGCTCAAGGATTTTTGGAGCTATTTGGCGCTTGAAAGATTCTAAAGATGGTGCTGCGGGTAGTGTCTTGCTTAATGTCAAAAACATTGACCCTGCCCTGACTGATAAACAACCCTTCGGAAGGAAATCCTATATTGACCTCCTCTAGTGATAGACCTGGCAATATTAAAAGCAGTGGTCGCGATCAAATATGCTTGTCGTCTTTTTCTCTCTTAACCCTTTTCTGGGTCTCGAGTAGGAGGACCTGTGAGAAAAAATCGCGAAAAACCACTGTTCTGGGCGAAATTTGAAGCCTGAACTTTCTTGTCTTTTGATAGTGGACGAGCCCTCTCCACATCATCGGCATCGATGACCTCTTATATCAAGAAGATCAGCTGACTTGATATTGAATTTCAATCAAGGGACCTTCGAATTTATGTACACATCCAGTCAAAAACATTGACTGGAGTGCTTTCTTTCATCGCTCAACTGTTTTTATTAGGTAATTTTGCATTTATTTCTCCCTCTGAATGTCGATGATTTTTGTCTGCTGGGCATGAGACTGCAATCTTTTTCGTCGGCGCTGTGCACGTGTGCACGAACTGGCTTCTTTGGGCCCTAGAAACTCTAATTCTAGCCCGTTTCTCACCGCGCTACCTTCATAGTTTTTCAGCTGTTTTCGATCCAAGCTGATTTTCGTAGTTTTTTCGATAACGTTTTTCATCGTGATCACTGCCTTTAAAGACGAGCTGTACCTTAAAGGCAGCAGACACGCTTGAAAAAGTTGTTGAGATAACTACATTAGTGGGGTCGTGCAGGCCCTAGAAGAGCCCTCACGAAGTTGCAAGCGTTAAAAACGAGTCCAAATGACCGTATTTGAGCCGTAGTCAGTCACGAAATCATCCTTGCTCCGCCCATCGATACGGGCTCCGCCCCTCCATACAGGTATTCAATGCTCGATTGCGGCAACTTTAGATAACTTTTTAGGCTTCTAATGGCGTAAGCGTTCCAGAAAGGGCCGTACAAGTACATTAGCGTCGTTATCCCAACAAATTTGTTGCTAGCTCCGCTATTTCGGCCAGTGCCGTACAACTCGTCCATTTCTGGGCCAATATAGAACGTACCGTTATATCTTAATTTCCGTCGATTTGTTTTCGTCTTTTTCGTTATTTCTGAATACTAACAGCTTCAGACCTTCAGTTTAATCCATGAAATTGATATCATTTTTGAGCGTGTCTGCTGCCTTTAAGGGCATCGTTCGCGCAGAAAACCGTATACTATGTTTTGATGTTTTTGTGTGCCTTGGTCTCTCTAGTGTACGGAAATGTCGAAAGGGCCTATGAAAAACTTCATTTGTGAAGAAAAGTCGGTCTGAACATACCGTAAATTTCAATTTCAATTTCGCGCCAAAATCGTTTTTGAATTTTTTCTGCGTTTGGAGACCTCGACACTGTCATTTTCGGACTTTTTCTGCATGTTGAAATTGTGCCGTAACTGTTTTTCTTGTTGTTTGACGGTTGCATCAACATTCTATGAAAAAGTGCTAGATGACTGGTGAGAACTGGTGGCGGATCTTCATCTTTGACACCTTCCAATCCCATAACACTACGTTTCTACCAGTGTGGTCTACCGGACTCATTCATAAAATTGAGCATGAAAAATGGAAAGTGGTTCTCAGCGCGTACGACGCCTTTAACATCACATATTCCATTGAGAAGCTTATACACCATCATGGCATCAAACATTTTACCCTTGATTCGAGAGTTGGTAGTCTAAGAGAAAATTTTCTGACATTAGATGAAAGTATGTTATTGTACTGAAAACCTTGGGTCCTAATGAAAAGTTTTCTAGTGAAGTGACTTTGAACTTTTTCAAGCTTCATCACATCTTTCCTTATAGTTGGATTGAAAACAGTGCAACCGCATTCCAACCAAGGTCGCATGTAGGTTTCATAGGCTTTGAGTAATATATTTAGATCATCAGTAAAAAGCGCCTTCAATATTTGAATGGTGCGAAGAACGGCCTTCTTACATATGTGCTCATAGTAAGGAGAAAAGTCGAGCTTGTCAGTGTAGTGAAATCCCAAATCTCTCATTTTATCCACCGTTTGCATAGGAGTTGAGTCTAAAACGTAAGGTGTCGTGTTGGAAGGTGTCAAAGAGGAAGATCCGCCACCAGTTCTCACCAGTCATCTAGCACTTTTTCATAGAATGTTGATGCAACCGTCAAACAACAAGAAAAACCGTTACGGCACAAACTCAACATGCAGAAAAAGTCCGAAAATGACAGTGTCGAGGTCTCCAAACGCAGAAAAAAAATCAAAAACGTTTTTGGCGCGAAATTGAAATTCAAATTTACGGTATGTTCAGACCGACTTTTCTTCACAAATGAAGTTTTTCATAGGCCCTTTCGACATTTCCGTAAACTAGAGAGACCAAGGCACAGAAAAACATTAAAACATAGTATACGGCTTTCTGCGCGAACGATGCCTTTAAGGTACAGCTCGTCTTTAAAGGCAGCATACACGCTCGTAAGCATAGTCGAGATAATAGCATAGATCGGTCCGGACGGCCCGTACTATGTCGTCAACGACGTTTGAAGCGCTGAAAACTGTCCAGGATGACAGTATTTGACAATGTTTGAGCAATCTTGCCTTCCACGCCCGTATTTTCACACCCCTTTGAGTAATAGAATGAGAATCGATACTTGTGAAAACGTGTGATAATTGAGAGTGATAGCACCATCAAATGGGAGTGCACGAGAGAAATAGCTTGGTTTACTTGAGTATAACATGTCTACATACCTAATGACTCTCGTCCACATTCGAGAATGGCTGACCTCTGGAAATGGAGGATTTTATCAGTGCACAAACATGTTATACTCAAGTAAACCAAGCTATTTCTCTCGTGCACTCCCATTTGATAGTGCTATCACCCTCAATTATCACTCGTTTTCACAAGTATCGATTCTCATTCTGTTACTCAAAGGGGTGTGAAAATACGGGCGTGGAAGGCAAGATTGCTCAAACATTGTCAAATATTGTCATCCTGGACAGTTTTCAGCGCTTCAAACGTCGTTGACGACATAGTACGGGCCGTGCGGACCTATCTATGCTGTTATCTCGACTATGCTTACGAGCGTGTATGCTGCCTTTAAAGGCAGTGGTCACGATGAAAAACGTTATCGAAAAAACTACAAAAATCGGCTTAGATCAAAAACAGCAGAAAAACTATGAGGGTAGCGCCATGAAAAACGGGCTAGAATTACAGTTTCTAGGGCCCAAAGAAGCCAGTTCGTGCACACGTGCACAGCGCCGACGAAAAAGATTGCAGTCTCATGCCCAGCAGTCAAAAATCATCGACATCCAGAGGGAGAAATAAATGCAAATTTACCTAATAAAAACAGTTGAGCAATGAAAGAAAGCACTCCAGTCAATGTTTTTGACTGGATGTGTACATAAATTCGAAGGTTCCTTGATTGAAATTCAATTTCAAGTCAGCTGATCTTCTTGATATAAGAGGTCATCGATGCCGATGATGTGGAGAGGGCTCGTCCACTATCAAAAGACAAGAAAGTTCAGGCTTCAAAATTCGCCCAAAACAGTGGTTTTTTCGCGATTTTTTCTCACAGGTCCTCCTACTCGAGACCCAGAAAAGGGTTAAGAGAGAAAAAGACGACAAGCATATTTAATCGCGACCACTGCCTTTAATATTGCCAGGTCTATCACTAGAGGAGGTCAATATAGGATTTCCTTCCGAAGGGTTGTTTCTCGGTCAGGGCAGGGTCAATGTTCTTGACATTAAGCAAGACACTACCCGCAGCACCATCTTTAGAATCTTTCAAGCGCCAAATAGCTCAAAAAATACTTGAGCGTTGAGCAATTTTGCTGGTTGTTCGTCTGCTTGGCTATCATGTTGTTTTCGTGTCACTGTCTGTGGTGATCATTTAAAGCACTCTTCTCTTTTGTTTTCTCTTCCTTCTTTCCTACGGTTGCCTCAAACAACGTAAGTAAATAAATAAAAAAATAAAACATCGATCAAGTGATGTCACGTTAGATCGCTGCGCCACGGCTAGCCCCCATCCAGAGATCGACGATATCTATATACATATAGCTACATGAAATTAAATATTTGTTTGACAATCCAGAGTGTTATGCTGCCACTTCTCGATAATGGAAACGATTTGTTAATGTTCAAGTATATCGTCGATCACTGGTTTAGAGATAGCCGCGACGAACACACGTGGCACGCACGGGAGCGAGGAGGTAAGGTGTGTCCGAATGAGACTGGTCGACCATGCGGCCGTCGTACGCGGCATGCGGCTGTCGCGTGCTCCGCTCTCGGACGAGCATGCGAAGCATGCCTTCCCCGCAGCCATTCACTAGGAATGGGGCCGGCAGCGGCTGTCGGCAAGCAATCAATCAGCTCTGCAGTAGAGAGGGTTGGGGTGGCAGCCGTTTGAACACTCGTCCGAGAGCGGCACATGCGACGGCAGCCTGCCACGCACGACGGCCGCATGGTCGGCCAGTCTTTAATGCTAGTATTATAACGTCCTCGCTTCCGTGCGTGTCACATGTGTTCGTCGCGGCTATCTCTCAACCAGTGATCGGCGATAGCAAATGTGTATTTCTGCAGGAGTCCAAGACGGCTAATATGGACAATCATGGGGGAGACGAAGCATCAATGGTGTCAACCGAGGCGAAATCCGATGCAATTCATGATAATATGTCCGACGAGGAGTTTGAGGTTGGAAACGCTTGCGTTTGATATAACTAAAATGAGTTATTAGACCACCATTTCTAAGGACTTGCCTCCGATAAGTGACACGAGCGAGGAGGACTACGAAGAAAACGAAGAGAACCACGCGAAAAACGTATCAAAGGAAGGACGATCGCCAGTGAGTAGCGTTCGAAAACTTGAATAACGTTTACTCTATATCCTAAGCCAAACTTTCATTTTTTTTTGCCAAATTCGTTCGATGAATCGCTACCCCCACGAAATTCTTCGTTCGTTTTGCATTATTCGATCGCGGATCGTAGAGCGAACACCATCGCCTCATATTTTAGTAGCGATGATGTCCGCTCCGTGTTCCGAATACAGCATCTTATGCATGCAGAAAAAAGTACGACACATGTGTCAACCAAAAAAACACGATTCGGGCGTCATTCTCGTGATGAATAATTACCTCTGGAAATTTCACGGAGCCGTAGAAGTTTGAGGTCAAATGATTCAGAAAAAGTAGAAGTTGTTGAGGTACACATTCACGAGCTGAAAACGGCAGCAGATTTCAACTTCGCATTTTTGATATTCACTTCTCACAAAATACTGGTCGACCTCAAAGCATCGCATTTGGAGCGGACTTTCCGGAAAATGAAAGAATGCATTCAGATTTTCTCGTTGCCAAAATCGGCCGTATGAAGAAACTCGGGACCCTTGCGTACGAGCCCAATCGCTCCAAAAAGGCGGCATACAGTCGCAACGGGTCGCACTGAAACTTTGCTTCCCTTATTGTGCGCTGGCGGAAACCCGGTGCACGTTTGCTACACGCAGTAAAATCGCGAAATTCTCATGGTTCCTACGCGGGCTTTTGCGAAGCGGAGGTTAGAAACAGCGATAGAGCGGATGGCAGACGGAGGCTGCAGCATTGCGAGCGCAGCACACGTCATGAGTGATGAGAACTACGATTAGGCAGAACATGTGCGCACCGAGTTTGAGCCAACGCACAATAAGGAACGCAGAGTATCAGTGCGATCCGTGTCAACTGGAGGTAAGTTGCATTAAACCCCATAAAAATAGTTCTTTTGGTGCAATTCGTGGCTACAGACACGGAAAACCTTCCGACCCAACCACCTTTTCTTTCCGTCCGTTCGAAGCTTGAGGCGTGTGTCGCGTATTGTTGCTAGAGCACCAGGCGTTTGAGTAGCGCGAAAGCAGTCTAGATTTGCTACTATGGATTGAAACAGTCGACGTCGACATTCTCATTATACATGGATACGTCGACGTTCGACTACTCGATTATTCAAAATTTTGAAGAACCGATTTAGTCGAAAATTCGATTAATCGAAATTTTGAAAAACCGAGTTAGTCGCAAACTCGATTATTCGGAAATTTGAAAAACGATGGATAAACCTTGAAGGCCGTGGTCACGATGAAAAACGTCATCGAAAAACTACAAAAATCAGCTTAGATCAAAAACAGCAGAAAAACTATGAGGGTAGCGCGGTGAAAAACGGGCTAGAATTACAGTTTCTAGGGCCCAAAGAAGCCAGTTCGTGCACACGTGCACAGCGCCGACAAAAAAGATCGCAGTCTCATGTCGAGCAGTCAAAAATCATCAACATCCAGAGGGAGAAATAAATGCAAATTTACCTAATAAAAACAGTTGAGCAATGAAAGAAAGCACTCCAGTCAATGTTTTTGACTAGATGTATACCTAAATTCGACGAGTTCATTGACTGAAATTAAATTTCAAGCCAGCTGATGTTCTTGATATAAGAGGTCATCGATGCCGATGATGTGGAGTGGGCTCGCCCACCATCAAAAGACAGGAAAGTTGAAACTTCAAATTTGGCCCAAAGCAGTGGTTTTTTCGCGATTTTTTCTTATAGCTCCTCCTACTCGAGACCCATAAAAGGGTTGAGAGAGAAAAAGACGACAAGCATATTTAATCGCGACCAATGTCTTTGAAGGCAGTGTTCACGGAGAAAAAGTTGCACGTTTTTTTTTTGCTAAAACGTAAACTTTGGGTCCCCCTAAGAAGATTAGGAACGGAAGTACAACAAAAAACGGCCGGTAAGTGGTTGAAAATCTCGTGGGCCAGCCAACCAATTGGGCTATTCAGCCCACGTCCTATAACAGTTTCGCTGAATTCGTGGTCAGATTAGAGATGGTTTCCGATCAAAAGCCCCGTTCTTCCCTTCATTCTCAACGTCTCCCTTTACTCAGATCAGCTCGCACACATCGGCTACAAAAAACGGGAATTATAAGCCTCGGACCGTAGTGGTAAATTAAACCCCTTGCTCCGGTGCTCCGGAATGCTCTAAACTGAGGAGTTCCCGAGCGACACCGTGGTAGTTAGTAGACGATAGGCCAAGGACGAACATTTCACCTTCAGGATCTTAGGATTGCTTTTCTAAAAAAAAATTAGCGTTGTCCAATTTCGGCCGAAGGCGCGGTTTTGGACAACGGTCTCGGACAACGGTAAAACGTGTTTTAGGCGACTTTCTTCGTGAATTTGAGATCGTGGGAGGGGTGTTAGGTATCAGTTTGTGGGGAACTTCATAGAGAATTTTTTTTTTCAGAATTTTGAAAACCTCAAATTTTATGAGGGGACGACGTACGTTGTCCAATTTTCGAAGTGAAGAATTTGAGCGAAAATAGACCCGATTAATGAATGTAACTCGTCTAAAAAATTGTTTTATGTGCTGAAAACTTGAATACTGCCTAAAATTTGTCTACAACACCGTTATGTAAAGATACGTTCCTCACATGTCCTGTTGTGGTGCTGTATTCGTCTCTTTTATCATTTGTTGAAATTTACAATATGTCAGACAACCACGTCCGAACCACTCGTTCCACGACCTGTTTTCTTCACAGAATCAAAAAGGAGGGATAAAAACGTAAAAGAAGGCATAAGCTGCGGGCAGGCAAAAACTGCACATCAATTTCTGGTGCACTAGAGACGGCAAATGCGATTTCTCAAATATTTTAACAGGGAGCTAGAGTAGTAGACTGATTTCAGAAACACGCTTCTAAGTCGAACGCATCTCCTAAGACTTCAAAGAAGAGGGCACATGCAAAGACAGATGGCAAGAAACTCGTTCGCATCAAACCGAATGGTGCTGAAGCAAATGGAACCGTTAGTTTCTTATTAGTCCATTAGGGGAGGAGTTCCCCCATTTGTTTATATTTTTTTGGATGATTTTCGAACAACTCTTATGAGGAGAGGGGGTATCGTATTGAACTGACAGCAGCGAACGTGTAGACCACCTTTGTTGTCCTTCGGGAAGCTTTGATGGCACCGCTGGCCATTGTTTCTCATCAAAGGCAGTGCTCACGATGGGTAATTTGCCAGTTTTTTTTTTTGTAGAAACGTGAGCTTTCGGTTTTTTTAAGAAGATGAGAGAGGATAGTACTGCAAAAAACCTCCTGTTCAAGCACATAGAACAGTGATAGAACATACTCAGTTGAAAAAAGTTGTCGAGAATTAGACGAGAAGTTGTCCTGAATTCGTACGAATTCTGGACAACTTCTCGCCGGATTCTCGACAACTTCTCGCCTAATTCTCGACAACTCCTCGCCTAATTCTCGACAACTCCTCGCCTAATTCTCGACAACTTCTCGCCTAATTCTCGACATTTCCTCGGTTGATCCTCGACAACTTTTGGCCGGATTCTCGACAACTCCTCGGCTGATTCTCAACAAGTTTTCGCTCTTTTCTCGACAACTTCTCGCCTGATTTCTTCGCACAAGGAGAAAAAGAATTTTACCATCTTTGTTCACTTTTTTTTATAATAATTCCATTTATTCATTTATGATATTCCTCTCGCTTTCACATTTTTATGCATTATTCACAACGAAATTTTCAATTCATAATATTTAACTGACAAGGGCACTTTTTCCTAGTTTATAAACAGGCACAATCCATTCCCGAATATTCGGGGCAGAAATATAAATACAATATAATCAATATAATCAAATCTCGATTCTTTGAGAACAGCCAATGGCGATGGCGATCAAAATCCAATTCCTTCCTCTCACAGGCCTCCGTCCTATTTGCTATCCTGAACACGTGCAAATAAAGGAAACTGCTACTGAATTACTTCACTTCATAAATTGCTCCAGCCGATTAGCAGCTTATTTGGCTTGGTTCTGCTTGGGCTTGTGATCATCCACACTCTTAAATTTGGATAAGAAACCTTTCGGAATGGACGCTCTACAACTTCATTTTGCGTATTTGGAGAAAGACATCATAGCTTCTCATCTTCCACTAAATGAATGGTGAAAGCTGAATACCTTGGCCTTCTTATATTCCTCTTCTAGTTGCTTTTTGAACAACGACGCGAAGGCGAAGGACCGTTTCCTGGACTTCAGCTCCGCAAACATTGCCTTGTTACTCTCGTAAAAAACCTTCCTTCTGTACTCACTGAAAAGGGAATAAAAGATGATTCAGTAAGGCGATTGAGTAATTATTCTGTGGAAAACATACAAGTACTCGCAAAGGTATTTGCGTAGTAGCACTCTGCCGTCATTCTCCAAGTGAAACGTCTCCTTGACGCCACAGCGTATACCGAATCCAATTATCAGCGCACCTTGAATTGAGCGGTTTTGCTTTTCTCTCAAAACGCATCCATACCTATTCAAAAGAAAACGAACGCGCTAGAGGCGTCAGGTTCTCATCGGAGATGTTGTAGTAGCCGAGAGGGGAACAATTGACGGAGGCTGTTAAAGGCAGTGGTCGCGCTCAAATATGCTCGTCTTCTTTTCCTCTCTAAACCCTTTTCTGGGTATAGAGTAGTAGAACCTATAAAAAAAATCGCGAAAAAATAGCTGTTCTGGGCCGAATTCGAAGCCTGAACTTTCTTGTCTTTTGATGGTGGACGAGTCCACCCCACATCATCGGTATCGATGATCTCTAATATCAAGAACATCAGCTGGCTTGAACTTGAATTTCAATCAATGAACTTTCGGATTTATGTACACATTTAGTCGAAAACATTGCTTCAAGTGCTTGCTCTCAGTGTTCAACTGTTTTATTAGGTAAAATTGCATTTATTTCTTCCTCTGAGTGTCGATGATTTTTGAATGCTTGGCATGAGACTGTGATCTTTCTGTGCACGTGTGCACGAACTGGAAATTTAGGGTCTTAATAACTCTAATTCTAGCCTGTTTTTCGCCGCGCTACCTTCATAGTTTTTGAGCTGTTTTGTATCTAAGCTGATTTTTGTAGTTTTTTCGATAACGTTTTTCATCGTGACCACTGCCTTTAAACAACAAGCCTCGACGTCCGACCACAACTTAAAAAAGGTCTTTGAAATACCAAAATTATTTTTCCCTCATTGCTAAACAAATAATTATCATGCGAATTATTATGCGAATACCGCACTTTTTTCGATTGCTTGAGCGAACTGCTTTACAATGACCTGCAGACTAGAGTAGTTATTGATGCCTACATTGGATGGAGCAGTCACGAGATTCAAATGACTCTTATTCGGTGGCAGTACAACGTACAAATCCTCATCGATTTGGCTCGGGACGAAAAGGTCGAGAGTGTACTTCTGAATCCAGATATAGTCAATAAAATTGGGGCTTGTGTGGAAGAACGAAAAAAACCACCCCGTAAACAGCAGATGCTGACGTGACTACTTTCTGAGCAGCCTCCTTCTTGCGACTCGACAGCGATTGAGCAGCCGCCTGTAAAGATTGTTACGTGTTAGGAATTACTGAAATTAAATTTTTTCACCCTACTATTATGGATATTCCAGCAAGCGTCTCGAAGATCGGTTTGCAGTTCTCATCGACAAGGTAGACTATCTCGAGGATCTTATCTAGACAGGGATAATCGTCCTTCTCAACGAATTTGAGCAGAAAATCCTGAAATTCAGGGTGCTTGAAGGCTCTTTTTTGATGTAATGGCTTCTTAAAAACAAGAGTCTACAATACGGAAGCTTATTCCGTTATAGTATATCTTACAGAAGTAATTTTGGTTTCAAAATGTGGGATAATGCTGAATTGAATTTCGGTGGATTTCCGAGGTCGGTAAACCATCAAATGTTCCTTTTCACAGGAACCCCATTATTTTCCATCCAGAAAAACATCTCTATGTTTACCTTTACATCAGCAAACGCCTCATATGATCCACCGGAGTTTTTCATACAGCTGTGGACTAGAGCCAGAGGGTCAATGGCACCATTAGCTCCTCGAATATCCTGAAGAAGAACAATGAATCCACTACAGTCTGGGGAGCACAGAATAGTAGGATTGAACCTCGTTTCTGCAACGAGAAACACCTCTGGGCGACTTCGGTGTTCGCGAGTTGAGCTCGAACAAATCATCGGAATCGTAAGAGGCCCTAAAGAGTGTATCAAACTTAGCCTGTACACCCACCTATCCTCTGTTTCCGAGTGAATTTTATTTCCGTTCGTCGCGTGCATGTGCGCGCGTGCGCTGCTTCTGCTTTCCCCCCCACTATCTCGTTGTCTCTATCTTAGCTCCGCACAAACGCGCGAGGGTACAGAGTAAATTTGTCTACGAACCACAGGATACATACCTGGAGACCAACACAATAACTCCATACCTCTGTATACGCACGAGAAGTGCTCTGAGAGGACAGCGGTGCATGCCTATATTTTTTGGAGTTCGCGAGTGAAATCCAACTTCCTCGGAAATATCGGAGAGACTGGCCTGATAAGCAAATTTGAATTCACGATTTATCAAGCACTAGCAAACTGATTAATTACAAAAAAATCGGATATGGATGTTTTTTCAGATAATTTGAAAAACCTACATCGTCCGAATCGCATTCGACCTGTACACGTGACCTTTAAAAAACCAAAATCGTAGTCTTATAAACAGACGTGAGGAGAGACATAAACTCACATTTTCGGTCTGCTATGGGAGTGAGTGCTTGTCTTTCGGATTTCACGGCATCTCAACGAGTTCTCTTTATCGTCCATGCTCTGAAATTTGGCGAGTAGTTGGCAGTACACATGGGTACTCGACCTCAGTTTGCTACTGAGTGAATAGCATAGCATTGCTTCCTGAATGATTGAGTAATCCAAATTCTCATTCTATTACAAGAACTCGATTGAATTTCTTAATGGCATTTTTGAAGTTCCCGAATGAATGAATGGGGCTCTACTTTATTCGATTCGAAAGAACCTACTCGAGTAACCGTTCGATTATTCAAGTTCTGAACTAATTTTTTTAATCACTTGAAAAGTATAGAATATTTTTCATGCTGTCCGAACTAACGAATTTTGTGACATCAAATTTGCCGAAAAAAATATTCGAAGGAACATTTAATTTAATTTTAAAAACTTTAATTGAGAAAACTTATAATTTGAGAAAACGAATACTGTAGAATCCCAAATGAGCCGGATATTTACTAAAAACTAATGCTTTCAGTTCCTGAATGAAGTTCATATTCGAAAAAAAAACGAATAATTCAGTTTCCAGAATGATTCGATTGTTTCCAGAAATCGAAGTATTCCCAAATGACTTGTATCTTCTAATACTTGATAATACTCTAATATTGGATCACTTATCCTATCCGGTCCCAGCCCTAGTCAACAGAGAGCGTGCTGCTCAATAAAGAGGTAGTCTCGATTTTTTTGTGATTTGTTGTTGTTTTCTTGAAATTGAAAAAAGGGATACTGATTACCGAAAAAAAATAAATTGCACGATAAATTGCAAACAAAGTATCGTTGAACTGTGATTTTCTCGTTGTACCTGACCTCGATATGTGGTTTGGCAGAGTTTTTGCTCGGAGAGAGATTTGTCTGCTACAATGTTCTCATCTACTCCTCAGAGATCAAATGCTAAAGCAACGACGACTGGTTTAATGGTATAATAGAAGGTGATTTCAAATATGAAATTATCAAATGGTCATGCCTCAGAGGAAGCGATAAGAAAATTATTTGGATTGAGAAAAAAATGCTTGTTTGAACGCATACACATCTTTAACCAAACAAAATCAAAATTGGCGAGTGAAGTGCACAACCAGAGCTCATTTTTTCCCTCTCAACCCAATATATTCTCAACAAGCATACAAATTACTAACCTTCTTACTCATGTGATTCAGTTGTAGGCGTTCCTTGTGTACAGCTAACAATCCTATCTCTTCGCAAAGGTATTTCGGTCCGCATCTCTGAAGGTTGAAGGGGCAACAGTTCAATACACCACACTAATTATGTACTAATACGGCAATAGTACACTACCGATCGCATACTTAATGTTTCGAGTAGCTATAATTTGCAGTAAATGGTGAAATTGTCATGGTTACTCTCATCATGAGAATATGGAGCACGATTAAAATAGATTCGGAAATTTTCAACTACGAGTGTGGTATTTTCTCTATCTGAAATACACCTCTATTAGTAGTATATTTCAAAACAGGATATGGGATAATAATGTCGGTTCTAAAACAGGTTTACGCGTTAGAAAAAAGCTATAATATTAAGGAGTGTGAAAGCGACGACTCAGTCAGACCTGACCCGCTGAATTTTCATGGTCCTTCATCGTGAATTCTGTAGTTGTAGGATGAAAGATTTCCGAAAAAAAAAATCGAAAAAACGACGCTGAAAATAGAGATACACGTTTTTTTCACATTTTTTCAAGCCTCCTACGAGTCATTGGACTGAAGGAGTCATGAGCTTGGAAAAGCCATCACACGCTTCTTTACGAAGGAAAGACTGAATCCGAGTAAAACCTTAGTTTTTTTTCAAATCAATGGATAATTTGTATACTTGTATTTTTCAAATCAATGGATAATTTGTATACCTGTAATGGAATAGATTAGACCGAATATTAGGAAAATCTATGCGAATATTTGAAAAGTCATGAGTATTCTTCAACTTTTTACATTGACTGAATAATCAAATGTAATGACGCGAAATTGACCCTAAATTCAAAAAAATTCAATATTTTGAATTTCCTGATGAGCAATTGTGGGCGGATTTTATACTGATTGTGGACGACTCGTCAACGGTAACGGGTCAGCAGAGCCCCAATTCTGATAACCTGCGGCTGCCTGTTAATACTCTAGGATATGCTGACTGGGCTCGCTTATGTGCCAACACAAGGCTCGGGTCACGCCAATCCACGCAATGAAGGAGGTACCTACTTGGGGCAGGATACTAGACACCAATACAGCGCAAAGGAATTACTGCAAGGCTAAGAGGTTCATATTCGACCCGGAACTGAATCACTTAAAGGCAGTGGTCGCGATCAAATATGCTTGTCGTCTTTTTCTCTCCAAATCCTTTCCTGGGTCTCGAGTAGTAGGACCTATAAGAAAAAATCGCGAAAAAACCACTGTTTTGGGCCGAATTTGAAGCCTTAACTTTCTTGTCTTTTGATGGTGGACGAGCCCACTCCACATTATCGGCATCGATGACCTCTCATATCAAGAACATCAGCTGGCTTGAAATTGAATTTCAATGAATGAACCTCCGGATTTATGTACACATCTAGTCAAAAACATTGACTGAAGCGATGCTTTCATTATTCAACTGTTTTTATTCGTTAAATTTGCATTTATTTCGTCCTCTGAATGTCGATGATTTTTGACTGCTCGGCATGAGACTGCGATCTGTTTCGTCATCGCTGTGCACGTGTGCACGAACTAGCTTCTTTGGGCCCTAGAAACTCTATTTGTAGACCGTTTTTCACCGCGCTACCTTCATAGTTTTTCAGCTGTTTTTCATCTAAGCTGATTTTTGTAGTTTTTTCGATAACGTTTTTCATCGTGACCACTGCCTTTAAGATTTGTTCGAATTAATTATCTTAGTTTTCAAGGTTATCTCAATATTGCTCAAGTAACTGCATGCATAGTTTTTGAAACCCGATTGTTCCAACTGGAGATTATCAAAAAAAAATCAGTTCTTGGAAGCTCCACAGTTTTTTTCACAAAAATTAGTAACTTGAAAATCCGATTTTCAGGTAAACCCGATATTTCAAAAATCTAAATCGTGGAAATTCCCATACAGGTTTGATTTTCGAGCGTTATGTCAAATAAATTATAATCGTTAACGATTTTGCTCAAGGTTGAGTTGTCCTGAATTCTCGACACATTCTCGTTTCGGAGAAAAGTTGTCCAGAATTCCCTCCGAATTCTCAACAACCCATCAGTTCTGAATTCTCCACAACTTTTCCAGAATTCTGGACAACTTCTCCAAAATTCTCGACAACTTCTCGCCACTTTCTGGACAACTTCTCGATTATCGACCAATTCTGGACAACTTCTCGAGATTTTCTGCACAACAATTTTTACCTGAGTAGTTGTCGTACGATTTCTTTCAGCAACGACCGAGACTGTTACAGACTTCCGTATTCAGCTGAGATTTGGTTGAAATCCTCTTCCGTCTTCAGAGCTTGGAAAACCGGAATCATGTCTGAAAACTACCCCATCAAACCCATTTTATCCTACAGGCTAACATTCACACGGAAGTGAGCAAACGATATGATGCCATGGTAAACACCAACCTTTTTGAGGGACCGATTGGCCCAACAGCCTCAGATGGATTGTGTGAGGGCGACTAACTGGTGAGAAACCTCGGGACCATCTACGCACAGGGCCGCCTAAAGATTGACCGATAGGTCAGAATGCACTTAGGTAGACGTAGGGCGCCAGCTCCTGGGTCACCGCAACACATTCGTCTTTTCTATTAATTTTTGGTGTTTTGGCGGCGATCCAAAATGCTTCGAGAGTTCTGCGCGCTGAGAGCAAGGATAGAATTAGAAGGAGGGCTGAGACATAGGGTAGTCGTACCGGGACCACTGGGCCCCACCTTGAATCCCGCAGCACTTCCTGTTGGTACGCCAAACGAAAGTAACAAAGTCCAAGAACAAAGCACCATGTTAATGGCTCAGGCTTACCTCGTACATAGTCGCTTCGAATTGAGGTCGAAAGAACTGAGTTTTGGGCTAGCTTATAATCTATGTATACAACCACAAAAAATTGACAAGGAGAGTTAAACACAATGGAATGCGTAAAAATTTAACGTCTGCATCCATCGTTCACACACTCGAAGCCCTGTCGCTCGTATACAGACTTGTCTCTCCATCTGAACAAAGCACCTCCATAATGAATTGCTGAGAGGTGCGGATTTTTATGAATAAAGTTGGTGCGCATGATAGAGTCAGGGTGCGAAAGCTCGTACTCATTTAAAAAACCAGGGCGAGAAAAGAGCCGGTATTGGGCAAAATCAAAGCTTGTGCACGACGTGTCTCTACGTACCTGATGTGGCCAAGCCAAGGCTCGGTGTCGCACGAGACCTTTTCGTCTATTGGCTGCGGAGTATGCTGAGCCCGTCCGCGATTTTTGCAATCGACTCGACTACCGAATATGTTTCGTTTTTCGAACTTCGGACTACAATACCGCTCGTAGGATTTGGTCAGAAAGCGAGCGAGGTCGGGTTTTCGCGTCTTTTTCGTATTTTCTGTATAACTCGCTCCAAACTCAACTTTGAGCGAAACTAGGAAGATATTCATGATCCTGGCGCCGGGGGCTACCCATAGGTTCAACCTTTGTGGTGGTTTAATTGAGAGCTAAAGAAGATTCGGCGTAAGCCAGATTTGTGATTACGGTACCACGACGGATGGGGCTCTACCGTCTCCGTCTGCGTTTCCATATGTCTACCGTATCTAGAGAGCTAGTTGATTGCGAGATTTCCATGCTTCTCCACGAAATTCCGACAATGGATATACCTTTGGATAGCCCTCAACGCCAGGATCATGAATATCTTCCTAGTTTTGCTCCAGGTTGACTATAAAGCGAGTTATACAAAAAAGACGGAAAAGAGTCAAAAACCCGACCTCGCTCGCTTCCTTACCAAATCCTACGAGCGGTATTGTACCATTTTCTCATTGCGAGGATTTGAAATTATTCTTTTCTGGAATCCCCTGAGCCGTTTAGAGAATTTTTGAGCACGGATTCTTTTCATGTTCTGCCTCATACCTACATTCCTCAAAACACATTTTCGCAAAACCTTTCGGGAAGTTGTAAGCGAAACCTAGTCAGTGCTTACACAAAATAAGGTTGAACTCGTAGAGAAACAAAATATGATGAGGAAATGAACAAGCAAGGACCACAGTGACAGAGCGCGAAACATTTCAGAACTAATTGTGGCAACTGAGTTCCATTGTGACGGTATTGATAGCGCTCTGGTCCTGAGCGGACCGCATGACCATGAGGAACAAATTCTTGACCGTACATTAGTTTCGGTGCTATTTAGCTGCTGCCACATAATCATGTCTCCTGAGCTATGTAGTCGACAGCCGTAATCATCGAATACTCGGCTTTCGAATATATTGGTAAATCGACATTTCTAAATATTCTACTTTCAATCATGTTCGAAATTTCCGTTTCCCGATCATGTTCGATTTCAACTGAGTCGAATTCGAATATGTTCGTAAAGTGGACGGCAGCAACCAGAATCGGTTCTCCCCATAGTATTCCTTTGCTCCTCCACGTTTTCGCCTTTGAAGCCTATCGCATATGGTTTGCGAATCAAATTTAGTCTGATGAATGGCCAGACGCGATCATTGCAGATCGCCGTGCGGTGTTGGCGGCATCATCGGCCAACGGGGCTCCTATCGCGCGCGGCGATCTACCGTCGCAGCTCCGTCCATTCATCAGACTGAATCGAATGCGAGGACTTGATGCCACGGTTCGAGGAACATTGACACAGATTACATAGATGGCAGTGTGGTCGTGAACTAGGGTTCACTAAATATTTTTTAACTTGGAATTCTCAGTTAAGCTTTCGTGCAAATTTTCTCGAGGTACTGGAATCAAAACTGAACGGTTTTTTTATAGAAAAATTTTCATAGGTTTCCTCCGATTTATGTTTTCCTCACTTTTCCTACATTTATTAGTCTAGGACAAGGACGGTGTGCTAATGCGCGTGCATCGCGGCGATGATGATGAGGAGTTCGAGGTGTTTGAGGACGACTGGGAAGAACTGGGTGTGAGTCATCCTACAGGTAAAGTCTAACTCTCACTACTCCGGCCAGGTGGATCCAGCAGAAAAAAGGTAGGAGGAAAACTAGGCTAGTTTTGAGAATATATGGATAATACCGACGCATGTACTCAGACGAGAAGTTGACTATGAACGTTTTTCTGCGCGTCACGTTCAGATGGCAACTATGAAAATTCTAGTGCCAGATTCCTCTTTTCACTCGCATTTGCTGATACCGCAATGCACCACGGCGGCCCTGTCTGTGGCGATCCCCCATCCTTTCTTTTCCACTCCATGCGTCAGCCATAAGCTTTCATGCCTTGAAATCGTCCATATGACCGGTGATCATGCTCAGGCACGGTGAGTTTTTTCAATTTTCCACCGTCTTCAATTTCTTCGATGGTAATTTGAGTGTCTCCGTATCGGGTAGTGGGTAGATGGCCTATCGAATTGAAACAGAAGATAAATGTTCAAGAAGAACGATTTTTTGATGAAAAAAAAATAATAAAGGCGTTCCCTAAATTCTTGGTAGCGCAAAGGAATGTGCAAAGCTTCACACACCCCTGAAATTGACCTTAAACGTAATCACATAAATTCACATCTAAGAGCTTCGTTCCGGTCTTCCCGGTGCAAAAAAACTGCATTTCGGGTCAGCCGGACACTCAAAATCGAGGCCAGATCCCGTTTCGGGCGACCCGCTAACCTTTCCGGGCGACCCGCTAACCCCTCGATTGTTACTAGCCACCCGGATGACAAAAATGCCTTCGCGGTGCAGCGAATTCGCATGTGAATGTACGTTACGGACGAATAATCTACAATGTACAAATTTTCTCGCGACCCGATTCACCATTTCGGACGACCCGGACGAGCAGCGATTGGTCGCCCGGTACCAGGTTCTGAGATGGACATGGAGTTTAAGAGAAAGGATGAGAGAGGGCCGTCGCAGACCGCTCCACCGTGGTGCATCACAGTAAGAGCGATTGCGGGTGAAAGGGGGAGAATGTACGCTCCCGAATAAGCTCATCATGGCTGCGCCTTCATCATCTAATAGGGTAAAGTTGAGCCTCAACTATTTCATGTACACAAATTCTATGCATGCCCTAACCCTCACGGTAGTGTAGTACTATGTAGGGATAGCTAGATGAATATTATAGTTGTGCCCTGGACGTAAAGACTGCATATCAAATATATTCGAGTGGCCTCTTTTTTGAGGTCCGATATTTGAATATATTCGAGTGACCCTTATTTTTCGAGGTCCGAATTTCGAATAGATTCGAATAAATTCGATTCGAATATATTCGAATAATTTTTCGAATAACTTTAAAGCGACAGACTGAAAACAGGCCAGGTGAGCTGTCAGTGGATCCTCTAGTTCGAAGTGAAACTTACTGCCACTGATCGTGTGTGTGTGTGCGTCTATGCTACGTCCCCTTCCCTCACACTTTCCCGCTGCCTCTATCCTCGCTCCGCACAAGCAAACGGAGAGAACTTGATTTGCCTCCGAAACAGAGGATGACCATATGAAAAAATCCGAGCGACATCAATCGGATCAAAATCTCAAACAGAGATGAGGAAATGTTTTAGAATCGAGCCGCCATGCTACGATGAAGACGCCAAGTTTTGAATTGCGGCGCACACAGCGAGGTGCCAAGTGATTTCGAAATCCTCTCAGACACTCGGCATCAGACCGGGGGAATTTCCGTGGTAAACAGCAGGCCGGGAGCGTAGAAAAGCGCGTAGCCACGCAATCGGCAGGCCGGGAAAGTTAAGCGAGCAGGCCGGAGCAGTTCGGCCGCTGCGCATATACGCGCCGCATCGAAAGGAAAAATATGTCAGCTCTGACAGATTTCATGAGACGTTGAACTTCAGATCTAAACCTGCGCTACATACGATAACCGATTTTATGGCATCTCCGCGGCTGGCATGATTAGCCAAGTTAAACTACCATCGCGCACTCCGTACGAGCGGCATTTGAGACCGATCCCACGTCTACTGAGTAGACTGGAAAGGTTCATCCGCTATAGTTTGTCATAGCAGCAATTTTTGGAAAAGGTGATGTAGCAACTGTCGTGTGGGAGAGGATCACGGACATTGTAGTGGCAGGAATCAATAGTATAATCGATGGTGCTGAGGAAATTTCTTGGCGTGCTGTGATTGTGCCCCGGCCTGTCCGCTATAGCGCGGAAGTGGCAGGCCGGGGCATCACTGCCGGCAGGCGTAGCTGAGATGCCCGCGCCTGCTGTCTGGCGGGTTCCCGGCCAGCTGAACCCAAGTGTCTGAGGCTTCAACGTGGTCATACCTGCCAATGGAACAGAAGCTCATCTACCGTACACCACAAATAGCGGCGACGGAGCAGATTTTATCGAAACCATTCGATATTATAACTATTCGAAGGAACATTCGAATAGTAGGCTTCGATTATTGAATGGATTCGAATACCCCCTTTTTTGAGGTCCGATTTTTGTATAGTATTCGATTTTAGAGATTCCAATAATGAATACGTATTCGAATGGCAATTATTCAAAATATCGATTCGAAACTATTCGAATGGCACAACTATAATGAATATGTACACTACCACTCGTAGTATTTAGGCAGAAAGCGAGCGTGGTAGGGTTTTCGCGTCTTTTCCGTCTTTTTGAATGGCTCGCTTTGAAGTCAACTTCGAGCAAAACTAGGTAGATATTCATGATCCGTTATCGCTATGTTAGCGTTATCCAATGGTATAGCTACTGTCGGGGTTTGTTCGAGAACCACTGAAGTTTCGCAATCAACCAGCTCTCTAAAGTGTGCCTGAATGAGAATAGCGGCCCACGCGGCCGGCGTGCCTGGCAGGCGGCCGTCGCATGTGCCGCTCTCGCACGTGTGTTGGGTTTCAAGGTCGGCCATCCCCTCTCCCCTGCCTGCATAGCTGATTGATCGGTGCAGTGCTTGCCGCCAGCCGGTGCCGGCCCCGTTCGTAGTCGATGGCGGTGGGGACGTTTCGCCTGCTCGTCCGAGAGCGGCGAACGCGACGGCCGTCTGCGAAGCACGCCGGCCGCATGGGCAGCCATTCTCATTCGGACACACCTTATATACGGTGGACACACGGAAACGCAGACAGAGACGGTAGCGCCCCATCCGCCACGGTACCGTAATTGCAAACTTTGCTTATTGCGTAACCTCTATAGTTCTCAGCGAAACCACCACAAAGGCTAAACCATTGGGTATCCCTCAACGCCAAGATCATGAATATCCCCTAGTTCTGCTCAAAGATGAATTTGAAGCGAATTATACAAAAAAGGCGAAAAAGGCGAGAAAACCCGACCTACTCTGAGAATATTTGCGTCGCTATGGCATCGTAATAACCCACATGCGGCTGGGCCGGCCACATGTTGGTTATTCGGATGCCACATATGGGGTGATTCGAAGCCACATGTTGGTTATTTCAATGTATTAGGCGCCTGTCATAGTCGGCCGAAAACCGGCCGTCCTAGTCCCACCCGGTCGATACGTATGAGAAACACGCAAAGCGGGAAGAAATGAAGTGATAAAAATCATCCTCAACTGATAAAATTCAACCTTCTGTATGCCGTCCTAGTTCGCATCAGGAGGATTTTTATCATTCGAGACGGTTTTTATCAGTTGAAGTCGATTTTTTTATCACTTCATTTCTTCCCGTTTTGCGTGTTTCTCATACATATCAAACGGGTGACACTAGGACGGCCGGTTTTTGGCCGACTATGACGGGGGCCACATGTGGGTTATATTGATGCCACATGTGGGTTATTCCGATGGTTCCCACCACGGTCTCCGTGTGCGAGACCACCCCCTTTCCCTAGCCGTGGGGAACATCCCCTCAGCTGCCAAAAATTGCAAACCTCGAACCAGGGTTTGGGTTTGATCTCTTCCCGCGCAGATGCCCAGAATGAAATCATTATTCTTCGGCTTCTGAGTGATCCTTCAAAGGCGACTTGAAGTCACTTTCCAGGATCGGAATCGAAATGCCGAGTGAGCATTCGGTGAGATGGAGCGCCTTTTATACCCTTCGGTTTGTTTACTCTGAGCATGATACTGGTACCAGAAAAGAACTCAATTCTTAACAAGTTTAAGATTGCAATGCCATAGCGATGCTGTTTCGCGAGCTGCATGATTTGCTATGCCACCGAGATGCTATTTCGCGAAGGAGTTGCATTTCAACCCCATAGTGATTCTATATCGCGCAAAATCTTCATTTCAGTGCCATAGCGATGTAATAGCCATGCGAAGATTCTCAGAGTACGGGGCCTTCCGGGAAGGTTTTTAGAACCAGCCAATGTATGCGGCGGACGAACTTCGAACCCTCCCGTGAGGCTCCCGTAGTTTCATGAATGCGGCCAGAGCTTGTTAAGACCGCGTATTGACCACCTTCGTACAATGAATGGAGTATCTAATTCAAATAGATAGTCTGAAATATTCCAGGTAAAGAAGCTGCGCGACGATACATCCATGAGAAGTCGATATTCCAAGAGCTCACGCACCTCAAGAGGATGCAGATACAGTACGGGAAGGTGTGTACTGATGAAGAGTTTGCTTTGAAAATGCCCCAATCTTCCTACTGAAGCGATCTGTTAAGGTACAAGAACGAATACTCGTGCGGTCACTGGTGGGTAATTTCTGTAAGATGCACGGCCTAGATCCAGCTCGGTTTAAATTCCAGACATTCTATTCATGGGAAAAATTCCTATATGGTAAGTATACGAGTCATACTGCTACTGCTAGTGCATATAATGCGGATGAACTAATCTAAAAACTTCCTCCTGCTGTGTAGTTTTCGCAGTTGCGAAAAATGAGATGTGTTGTGAATTGGTCATCGTGGGGTTGCTTGCGTTTAGTCGGTATTATCCAACGCTTTGTTAAACTCTACAGAGTTGTGTTGATACGTACGTATCACCTTCTAAAAAGAAATATTCTGCCGGAGTTCGGGAGAAGAATTTCATCGGGTGTGATGTTTGTGTTGATGTTGCGCAGAGGTGTTTGCACACCTGGGCTAGAATTCACGAAAGGCTAATCACGTTTTAAAACTTAAGAGACCGCCTGCTACACGGCGAATTTCCACAGCCGACCGGTGCGCTCCACGGCTAATCGTTTCCGTGGGTGACATGTGTGGACACTCGGTCCGCTGGGAACCACTTCGATTGGGGCAGGCTTTCTTACATGGTAGATATCCAATGTTTCATTTTCACTCCACTCTTGAGTACAATGGGAGAAGGGCCATGATCGACCCTTAATCATTCACTTTCTTACGGGCGTGGTGCGTTTCGAATTCAGAAGGTATTTCAACTTAACACGCATCAGGTTCTTTGAAACACGACTTTTCGCCAATTTCCGGGCTTGTTGGCCACGAATTTAACGTTTTTCTCCCAACTTCTGGAATTTTCTGTAGATTGCAGCAGATGGTTAGGACTACACCGTGCGAAACAGACCTAAAATATCGGAAATGGAAAAATGGACGAACTTCGGATACGTGATATTTTAATAAGCCTCATAGCAAATTTTCGACGAACTCAGAGACTTTGACCTGCAAAGTTGTCTGTTGTAACCGACGAAAAGTCCGTAAGAAATCTGAAAATGGGAGTCGGACTCGGGGTAAGCACCCCAGGCCCTCCTAAATGACCACCTGGGCGAAGTCGCAACAAAACTTGAAACGTTTACCTACACATAACAAACGGCAAACGATAACAATTTTATTGAAAATTGTAGAGTTAACACCATTCATTGTTTAGCACCTCCAGCAATACCACGTAGTGATGGTTCAGCAAATTCTGGAGCATTGAATTAACGGCAGGCTTTCAGCCCCATCCCGCCAAGTTACACGGATTTCCGAAATAACGTTGATGAATGGTCAGAATTGCGGGCAGAAACTCGGCTAACCCTCGGGATCAAGGCAGCAAAATTTTAAACATTGAACGACTACATTTATCTCAACTAGTTGGTGCTGCAGTCTCGAAAATCAAAGAGTCGACACCAGGGCCCGTAGCAATCCCACCAAAAGATGGGAGCTCATGGCTGCCTCCCCGGCGTGAGGTGGTGGCTCACATCGCAAGCGGAATAGGTGGTGGCCGCCCTGTCCTAATGCACGTGTGCGTGCTGAGGTGGTGACTTCGCTCGCAACCGAATGTCACCCACCTCGGCACGCAGCCATGGATCTGAGGTCTAAAGGGGAGCCACGAGCTGCGAGTGGAAAGTGGAAATAGCGCGCATATAGCAGAGGCACGTAGGGAGGGAGCCAAGTCATGGGTCGTGCATGACCGAGTTGGTGGCGGCGCGGGGAAGAGAACACGATCCTTCGACCATCTCCGTTGAGGTTTAAGTGAAATTCTGAGTTTTGCGCTGATTATGCGAAAATTCCCCCCAAAGTCTGTGATTAGGGCATTGGAATGATAACCTCCCCTAACAAGTGATAAATCTTGGAGGAAAAATCATTAAGAAGCCTTTAACGGCTGAAAACACTTCAATGAGTGGCGATCATTGCCACAGTGCTGTCAGCCTTCTCCCAAGAAGGCAAAATCAATCGCTTTTCATCAGCTGTTGATTTTTGCAGACGCTGATTTCCCCCTGGTTTCTCATCGTTTTTGCTGTTTCTGAGCCTTCAAAGTGGTTCTTTTTCATAAAGCTGTACGTGAACTGTCTATACTGAGTGATACATTCCTTAAGTTTCCTTCGCGGATTCACGAAAATAATTTGAAGTTGAATTGGACAAAGTATTCTCTTCCAGAAGGCTGACCAATTTTTCGGCTGCTTTCATGGTTCACTAGTTTTGTGCCGCCGATAAGAGATGTTTTGAAAATTTCTTGGCGACGAAAAGTTCGAGATCATTTTTCAGTTACCCATGTCTCTAACTGGTTCTGTACATGCCGATCAAAATGGTACTGTTTTTCAACACGTTTTTTTCAGCACAGAAGCTGTCTGAAATGCGAAATGCATATTGGATAACTCCATCCCCCCCAGAAAAACTCACCTACATACTAGCGAGACAACTCCTTGCGAGACGAGACTGTGAGACACATTGCGTACAGTTTTTATCAAAAAAGAAAAAATGTGAACAGCAAGGGAAGGAGGAAACGGCAGCAGCAGCAGTCAGGCATAGCAGCAGATTTGAAGGTGATAATCAATTTTCTCCAAAGAAAGAAGCACAAGGGGTTAATGATTATGAGCTCCTATCAGACAAAAAATCTGGACGATAATTTCTCGAAAGAAAAATCCAGAAGTCTGAGAGATATCTATAAACATTCAAGATTTGTTTTCACTTTTCGCCCTAGAAACAATCAAGAACAGGCCTACACCACGGTTTTCAAAAGGTAGCTGAGTTATCATCAAAATTGTTGGGTGTAGTTAAAATTCTCGTGATAACTTGTGAACGGTTTCCCAGCCTCTAAAAAGGGCATTGCATTCGGAAACATGAAATATTCAAAAACATTAAAGTTTGCTTCTATTCTTAACTCATTTTCATTCGATGTTTTTTTAAGCGAATAGCAGCGTGATCATGTACAAACATGGTTTCCGGAAGAAAAATCATAGTCATCAAATCAAGTTTTGTAAGAATACATATACTTCTGGAACTGGAGCATCGCCTGCTTAGTTTAGAAAAAGTAAGTATAGCACAGAAGGACAAGGGATAATTCTCAACGTCAAGTATCACTCTGACTAATTAAAGAGTAATCTGCGGAGTTTTCGGATTAAAAAAGAAAGTGTGAACTTCTTTACAAAGTCGAAAATTTTTTCTTGTGCAACTGCTGAAAACGTGTAAGCAGAGATAGCCGTGCATTGTTTGTAATAAACTTATCACAATAGGATGGACTGCAGACCTAAAGGAAATGGTTTCGATGGAATAGATTGCTGTTGACTGTCTTGGTCATATCACACCCTGGCTAATACTAGGAATGGCGCCTCCAACATGAGCGCGCGGTTCAGTTGCTGTGCTCGCTGTCGATACGATCATTGTGCGTAGTTCGACTCCGCCATGTGACTGGTTTTTGCAAATAGAATTATCGTGTACGAAGGGTCGCTCCTGGTTGGCGACAATAGGTGGCATCTGGGCACGATGTACCTCAGGTCGGCTGCCATCTTTATGTGGTGGCGGCGGGGGGTTTGCTATGGGCCCAGGTTCGCGATAAGCATTTATTACAGCTGGTGGACGTTTAGGCCGGTTGGGGCTGGGGCGAGGCAGAGAAGCAGAGGGCGAAGGCAGTGGTAAGCTCGTCCCCACGCCGCTGTCACGGGAGTGCATTCGCGTGGATGTAGCAGAGCATCCATGAAGCTTAGTCAAAGAAAACTTCATAATCCTTGTGCACATATAAGTGAATTATTCAACTATAAATTGAAATTGTAAATGGTAAACCCTCTACTTTATTGATACGCCAATTGAGCAACTTTTCTCGTTGAAAAAAAAATGGAACAACTATTTTGAGAGTTCTATGAGTACTTCGCGAGTGATTTATGGAATGAAGGGTGAATCAGTTTTTGCTTCTGACTTTTGTTAGTGACTTGGAGTTAAACGTCGATATGAAACTGTGTTGTAAAACTAGGAATGTCAAAACACTAACCTATTTAATAGAAAACAGCTTTTATAAATGTACATCGTAGGCCAAAACGGGAGGCCTTCCGAACTTGCTCGTTTCCAATCTTCCTTGGAATTGAGATGGTGCGGTAAGCAATCTCGTTGGAATTGGGTAATTTTGTTGTTGGCTGTAATTTTTGGCAGGGCTTGTTCAATATTTCCCATCATTCAAATTCCCCGCGCGCGCGTTACCTACTGTAGTACCGGAATTCAAAGGATACAGCTTCAATAAAAAGATAGGTACTGACATAGAAGTATATGAGGTTTTCACGTCACGTGAAGTGCCCTTCTGAAGGTTGATTTCTTAGTTCAATATCGAGACGCCTAGCGTTTCTCAATAAACTTGCTTATTATGCGCGGTGGAATTAGGATAACGGCGATACTTTTTACAGCCCAATAACACTGCTTTGAATGAAAAAAAAACAACTATAATTATACGCCAATGCATTAATTCTTATCATTGCTCAACATTATTCAATACATTCTTCTTCCGGATTACGTGCGTATACGACAAAGCACATTCTGCTCTGTATCAGTCCTTTGTACTCTCATAAGCATCTCGAAAAGTGTTTTAAAGAAAGCAAGAATAATAAAAACACAAGTTTACTTCTTGTAATGCCCATATGCGCGCTGAAATAGCCAACGCTAAGGATGAGGCGTGGCAAACGAATAGTAGCGCCTGACTCTGCCGCGGAATCCTTTCTCTGCGCTCTAGCCCACCGGCTTACCGTCCCACACCCTTTTTATTATAACCCCTCAGAACGAAGTTCGGGACGATTTCTTATCGAGCAAAGAAGCTCGAAACACGAAAAGTGTCGTTCCTAAAGATGCTGTTAAAATAACTAGCAACGCTCAAAATGCTTGACCACTGTTAATGTAGATAGGTTACATTATGAAGAACCTAATGGTATTCAAGAGAGATCCCATCTCCCAAAACTTCAAAAAATATTGACTGTTTTTTTAAAATATGTGCGCAGTGTGGACTCGTGGTCCGAGAGGCAAAACAGTCGTGAGTGCGCAGTGTGGACACGCGGTCCGTTAAGTGTTAAAGACAGTGGTCTTGATGAAACACGAAACCCAGAAAACCACAAAAATTAGCTGGGTTCGAAAAAAGCTGAAAAACTGAGAAGATTGCGCTTTAAAAAACACGCTAGAACTAACCGAGTTACTATGATCCAATGCTGCCAATTCGTGCACAGGTGCACATCTCCGCCCAAATCTACTGACGTGTACAGCCACAAATTAGCCCGCGTTTCAGCAAAATATAGAGTTCAATTAAAAAGTCAAGCTCAGAATTATAGTGCCTGCCTCTACGTAGACGAAAAAAATCCGTGCTGGCCAAGTCGCAGACCAATTGTCACCGATTCAACCTCGGTTTCGTGCCAGCCGACGACTCCTGACATGCATAATATCAATGTCGATCATGTTTGGTAGGCTCTTCAGCTTTCAGAAAAAAAACAAGGAATTAGATGCCGCTAATTTTACCGCGATGCTGCTATGATAGATTAAAGACAGCAGACACGCTCAAAATGGTATCGACCTTTTGTTTAAAGCTATAGTAGTATGGGAAACTAACGAAAAAACCGACGAAAGCTGCATGCAAATACAGGAATAACGGCTGTTTTTGTTATGGGGTAAAATTGGACGAGTTATGCCCGAGCGGTTGAAAAAGCTAATATTAACGATAAAACGGTTGGGATAGCGAGGCCGATAGACTCTTACAGCCTGTACTAGAACGCTCACCTCGTTGGACGCTACAAAAACGGGCCGAAGCGACCGCAGTCGTATATTGAGGGGGCGGGGTTGAAAGCTCATGGGCGTGGCTAACGAAAATTTTCGACTCAAATTTAGTAGTTTTCACTCGTTTTTGACGCTTCTATCGGCGTGAGAGTTCTACTAGGGGCCATACGATCCAAGTAACGTAGTTATCTCAACAACTTTTTCGAGCGTGTCTGCTAACTTCAAGTGGGAAAGTCGAGCGGTTGTTAGAACGTCACGGTAGGAATGGGGGAATAACCGTTTCGATCCCAATATAGTTAGCATGCGGGAGGCTCCTGAACTAACCACCACCCCTGAACCGGCTAAGAAACCAAAACTCCCCCAAAGGTGGAAGCGAATACGAAGCTGAAATCAGGCGAAGATAATAGCTGCAACGCCATACATCCTAATACTCTGAACTCAGTTAGGGGTTTTCTGAGGAAAACTCGTCTGGCACATTTCATTGCGATCACTGCCTTCGACCATGAATAGTGTATTCGCGGTTAGATGTAATGCGTGCTGATCGATTCACCGCAAACTGTGGCGGAAACATGGTTATTCTTTCGTGAATTTCGTCATTGATGAACACCTATGCGTTCAATCAGTAACATTTTGGTTATTCCATTCAGTTCAGTAGGTCCGGTTCAGTTTAATTCAGTTCAAATGCACATGACTTCCAGTGTGTGCTGCACCTGTGCTCTCAAGACCATCAATTTCAGACACGCTTTCAGACCAGCTCAAGCTGATCTACATGGAGGAACGGTCCAGGCTTTCCCATGCCAGGGTGGCTCCGCCGTCGCGAACGACTGCGATTGACAGATTTGAGACGCGAGTTCGACAGGCTAGAGCTGTGCCGTTGCCGAACGAGCATGTTCAACGCTTGAGTAGAGTCTATGGAAGCAGCACGATGACAAGTGGCAAGACGCTGATGAAGCAGAAGCCAGAAAAACCGATTGGTGGCGAAGGAGGGAAGAGATGCGATTGTCTTGGGAGACACCTTTTGATCAAACAACAGTAATGAACTCACATGATTCCGTTCTTCTGTGTTGCAGTTTTCGTTCGTAGTACGTATTAGCAGAGGAAATTAAGGCTGAATCCAATATTGAATCAAGCCTTCAAAAATCTAATATTTCATAAAAAAATCTGTATATCACTATCTGTCGTACATTCTAATATTTTCCACAGAAATCTAATTGTCCAGTATTTTGTGATCATCTTCCTTACTCGGTGCAATGTATAGAATTCTATGACTCGTTAATGAATAATAATGAATAATTTCTGTACTCCTCTTCCACTCAAAGTTTCGGTAGGTTACTCTTACATTTCAAAAACCTGCTATCCGCTTTTGTCCAATTTGATCTACTCCGATAATCCGGAGTTCCAGGAAGAGTCACAATGCATGATGAAGCCGGCTAATACCTTTGTTCTATCTCTGGCTCGAGCGGAACACTCCATCGAAAAGAATAATATTAAAAATAATAATATATGAATGAAAGCAAGCGATCAAATGAACAAATTTGTAAGACTTGAGTGCACTATTCCACTTATCCGGTGACCGAAAAAACGAAAAAAAAACAGATTCGCCCAAACTCAGTACAGGGGAGCAGGGTAAGGCATGCCATGGTTACAGGCCCTTCGGAGGTGCGCCCTCCCCCACCCAAAATGGAAAACTTTGCGCGCCCCCCCCATTTATCAAAGACGTGCTTTTCATTATTTCACGCTTTGCGGCACCATGCATACCACGGCTACCCGGCTGATCGCGACATAGTATTTGCACATGGAACATACAAAGTCTTGTTCTCGGCTTCAACTGGACCAATCGACCTGGCACTCAGGCAGCAACTTGTTGTTGTGATCTTTTTCCAAATAATATTGTTTGATCGCTTAGCGGCACCAGGTATGCCACGGCTACCGGGCTGATCTCGGCTCTAATGGGACCAATCGACCTGAGACTCGGGCAGTAACTTTTTTTTGTGAATTTTTTCCAAATAAACACTGCACCAGCCCAAGCCGGAAAACTCGCCTGGTCCCCTTTTTCAGAAGCACCAATTGAAAACTGCGTTTTTTCTCAACTTTGACGCCCCGGCAGACACACTCATCGTCCTTGGTTCGGCCGCAAAAGATCTGCGATTGAAACTAGGCTAAGTATAGGTCACTTCAAAACCAAAGCCACCCGTCTGGATACATATGTCGCCAAGGCGGCGCCTCGTTTTCCGAACGGTTTTTTTCGACCCCTGGTAACCGACGTCCCGTTCTGGGCTCTAGTGGGACCAATCGACCTGGGACTCGGGCAGTAACTTTTTGTTGCGATCTTTTTCCAAATAATATCGATTAATCGCTTAGCGGCACCAGGTATGCCACGGCTACCCGGCTGATTTCGGCTCTATTGGGACCAATCGACCTGGGACTCGGGCAGTAACTTTTTTTGTGATTTTTTTTTCAAATAAGCACTGCATCAGCCCAAGCCGGAAAACTCGCCTGGTCCACTTTTTCAGATCTGTCAGGTTCGAAAACGTTACACTCATGATGTTGAAATAATGAGAAGCCAATTATTTTGCCTCTCGAACTCGCTTGACGTTCTCGCTGAGGTCGACAAGCTAGAAATAGCATATGAAATTGGCTAAAAAATTTGCTTATTTGTGATTGCTTATTGAAAAGCGATTGAACTGGATTGAATGTACAGATCCTGTAAGGCCAAAAGGGCAAACAGGAATGCAGACTTTCCTTTCACCTACCACTGAAAGGGACATTTCAGGTCCTATATCGCAGACAAATCCTTTGTGAGCAGTCTTACTATTACAGAACAAAGCCCGGGAACTCCAAACGCTGGCGAGTCTCCAACGATCCATAGGTCTGCTTGTGGACGAGTTGTTTCAACGACGACAATCGGCCAGACGATAGATAGAAACATCACACTTCTCGCGGTACCATTAGCCGACGTCCCGTAACCCCTCCCGTGGAAGGCCGATAGAACGGTCGCGGGCACCTGTTTCGTTGACTGTCCGTACACAGCGAACAAGCACTCTGCGGCCCTTCTGCCACCGCTTTACGGCTGATCTGATAATTGACATGCAACAGATCTAAAACAGTTCACCACTCATTCAAAAATCACTCTTCAAGAAAAGGTCTGTTAAAACAAAATTTCAAAAATCCGCTTCTGGGGATTTCATCTTGAACTGCTCTTCACAAGTCAGGAGTGAGCTTATACGAAGAAGCTTCCTACACTCACTGGTCCTTGCAGTCTTCAAATTCGCAGATGCCATTAACGGACAGTGGTTTACCTGGCCAAGGCCAGCGTCGCACACAGCGCGGGTTTTAGAAAGAGTCTCAACACAGCGTTCTCTGTTCAGCAATCGTTCATTGGCTCAACTCTAGTGGGTGGTGCGATGATGATATCAAAGTGGGAATCGACGAGTGAGTATTCGATGACCCCCAGGTATAGCCGACTGCCGGCCGACACTCCGCGGGAAGACGGGAGAGCCTTTCTCTCCGCGGGAAGTGGAGCGCTGTGCCACGCCCACAACATCGGGCTAGTCGCGCGAAGTCGACTAGGCCGACTTGGCCAGCGGGAAGTGGGTTATTTTTATCTGAGATGATGTCTTCCATTCATTGAACTCGCCACAACATTTTCCGCATGAAAATCCTGCCGCTTCTCCTACGCAATCACCTTCACAGGACTCGGCGTCTCCACATCAACACTCTCCTGCTCATCATCCGCAAACACCTACACACGACACTGAGTCTCCAAATCAAGATCCTACTCCAGACACAACTACACCCCACATCACTCTACTACACAAACGGCTCCTGTGGTAGTGGATTCCAACCAGCTCTCAAAAATGACTGATAATGCTTTTTGTAAAGCTATGGCGAGGATTGAAAGCAAAGTCGATGAGACGACAGACATTTCGGAGATCTCGAAAACTTGGGTGTTAATATATTGGGATAAATTAGAGAAAAGAAAACGAGATGGTTGATGAAGAAAGCGAAATGATCAAAATGGACCTCAAAACGTTACGGAATATACCGCGATAACAACGAGGACCTGCTCTTTCGATCACGGCTACAACGCATACGTGTTAGGAGCATTCCATTTCCGAATGTGTTCATAGAAGCCGTGGTGAAACACTACAAATGGCTGGAGTACTGAGAGGACCGGAGCCGCCCCGAGGCTGGCTTATTTCGCTGCAAGCTTTGCGATAATCGTCACAGTGTACAAAAAACCTTATGGATTTACCAGACGAGAGTGATGCTCATGTTGAAATGGATACAAACGGAGAAGAGGTTCACAACCCTACTTCAAATTTCGATTTGTGTGCATAATACGGAAAAGCAAAGTGAGGCTCCACATCCTTCAACTACAACTCAATCAGAAAGATCACTTAGAGGTAGCAAAAGGACTCACACCGGTCGCATCATTGCAGAGCAACCAACCAAGGACGTCGCTAAAAACTATCTCGGATATAATGTCGTGTATTGTCTCAAAAGACTAATTTATGACTACGCCGACTCGAAAGCAGGCATGAATATGTTTCGACAAACTCTCAGGCGGCATAATTCGCGGGGCCAGCACAAAGTAATCCACGAAAGATTCTTGGACCACCAGAACAACGAACTGAAGAAAGGAACAGGAGCTACAATTACATCAACTGCTACAGCATACACAATAGCCAAGGAGGGATTTTCCTTTGCCAAACAATTTCCACTCCTCATAACAACAACGGAGACGGGAGCGCTTGCTTCGGAAGCTGATTACGACGCAAGAGGTGCTACACGTATGATCAAGCAGTTCGCCATTGATATGAAATACGATCTCCTCAAATATGACTCGCCCATCTCACTTCTGACGGATGGTACCACAGGTAATGGAGTGAAATGGATTGTGTTTCTGCTGAGAACTGTATCTCCCGTCAATCGTCCCATGACCTTTCATATCGCCCTTGTAGAAGTCGAAAGTGAATCTGGAGAAGACATTTTACATGCCTTACGAGATCATTTGATTGGATTGACCCTCTGGGTACGGCAGCCTGGTCTTTCTATGACCTCATGGAGTTTCTTCATGACTCGCCTGGTCTCACTTTTAAGCGATGTAGCTTCAGTGATGACGGGTCGGAAGCAAGGCTTCTATGGATTACAGAAGGCTCAAATCAGAAACAGAGTATGGGGACATACAAAGGAATGATCTCGTTCTCTCAGTTTGCGGAGCTCACAAGTTGAACCTGGTATACCATGAACCTCACTCAAGCCTTGGGGATAGAAGTGCACTACTTATTCGGTTCTCCAATGAGAAGTCATGGACAATCCCTCTACCGATCTGTTGCGAAGAGAATGAATTTTCGATTTCTCCAAATGACGATGCTGCACCGTGTACGCTTGGCTGCCAGTTTGCAGCCATCTGTCCAGAATATTCTCAGCAACTATTCTGTACTACTTGAAAATCTGAGAAGACTTCAATTGATTCTTGAAGCGACTACGAGAGTGCAAAAAGCACTCCGAGTGATGACTGATGCTCGATCATGCATGGTACTGCAACATGTGAACGCTACACTTCATCATTTGGCCTCTGTTTCTGAAGCTGTCCAAAACGAAGAGAGCCTGTTTGTGGACTTCGTTTCTCGCTGGCGACGTTTCAATGCTGAATTCGAAGGGAGCGGAAAGAGGACGGAAGTAAATACCTGTTTGATAGAGAGTGACATTCTAAAGTCACTAGGAGGCAGCGGGAGAGCGAAAATACTCATTCCTGACTACTTTCTGATCTACCATCCTCGCTTGGACGCACCTGATACATTGCAACGCATACAGCAGTACAAGATGGCCTATTACGATAATTTACTCCGTTCCCTTGCGCGCTTGTGCGGAGCGAGGGCAGAGAGAGCGAGAAAGTGTGGGGAGAAGGGGACGCAGCGTACGCGCGCAGACGCACGCGATGAACGGAAATAAATTTCACTCGAAAACAGAGGATAACTGAAGTTATTATCAAATGTTCTTTTTTTTCAGAACCTGCGCAAATTTCTATGAGTTATTTTGGGAATAAATTCCAAGCTTCGCTATTTTTCTGTTCTACTAAGTCCCACCAGCTTTCGCATGGCGACCGGCCGGGGGCCTGCGCCCTCCCCTCCCCCCTCCTGGAGCCCAGAGTAGCGGACCCCTTTGTTACCGAAACCGAGGGTGAGGGTGTTGTTACAGGTACTTCTGATGTTCCTTTAAATGGTGTTCACGAAGAGAGAGTTGCACTTTTTTTGGCTAAAACGTAGGCTTCGGGTCCCTATAAGAAGATTAAGAACGGAAGTGTGACGAAACACGGCCGGTAAGTTGGTGAAAATCTCGTGGGCCACAAAACCCATTGGGCAACTCCGCCCATGTCCAAAAACAGTTTCCCTGAATTCGCGGTTACATGAGCGATGATTTCCGATCAAAAGCCCCGTTCTTCCCTTCATTCTCAACGTCTCTCTTTACTCATGTCAGCTCGCATACATCGGCTGCAAACGATGGAAGTTACAAGCCTCGGACAACTCGTCCACAATGCTTCTCTAGCTGAATTTTGAGGGGCCATACCTCCGTTTCCAGGGGGTCTTGTACGATTCCAGGGACATCATCGAAACCAGCATGGGACAGTTTTCAAGATAGGCGAAAAAACAGAAAAACGACTTTGTATCGTGAACACTGCCTTTAAAGAGACAGTCCAACCTCAGAATCAAATTTTTGTTTTTCCGCTTATCTTGGAGAAAATTTCACGCTGATCACAATGGAGTGCCCAGGATTGCTCAGAACTAACTACGAACGGAGTTATGGCCCCTCAAATATTCTGAAATTGATCGGCGAGAAGTTTGCGGACGAGTTGTCTTGAGGCTGTTTTTTTTCTCGCTATTCGCAGCCATCGTTCTGAAACAGGTCGCAATATAAAGCCGGAAGAAAACAAATGAAAAAAGATAGATTTTGAATAAAATCAATCGCGTTTTTCTTCCTTATTGAGATCGGAAGCTTGCCGGTGGGCGTCACACACTTTTTCTTTCAAGGGGGCGAGGTCGACTTTTTCTTGGCCTTTTCTCGCTTATTTAAGTGAATTTGGATTTCGCGCTTGACATGGTTGCTATACACGGCGGCCGGAGTATAATATCAAAATTTACCCCTGAGCTTAGAGTGTGCCTTTAACATGATTATGGATATTACAGTTTCCTCGAAAGATTCTGGGAGGTAACCTTACCTATACCCTAGCTGTTAACCCATTCGCGACCACGCCAAATTTTGGCTTACTGCCAGAGTCCAGCAACCCGTTGGTAGGAGCAACGAAATACTTACTAACCCCCCCCCCCTTGGTGGTCAGCAGGGCTGTGCGGAACTGTTCCGTTTCCGATTCCGTTTCCGCATTTCCGGTGATTTTTGGGCTGTTCCGTTCCGCTTCTGTTTCCGACTTTCTGGTCCCGGCAACGGAAGTATTCTTCACTTCCGCACTGCCGTTCAGTCCGCAAAGTGCGCTTAATTGCGAAATCGTGCTGCGGCGCGGTTGCGAGTATCGTCAGACAGGGATGTGGGATCACCCGGGCGGTGGGATCACCTGGGCACCAAAGGCCAAAAGCGCCCGGGTGATCCCACATCCTTGTCTGAGGATGCTTTACGCAACCGCGCTATGCAATTTCACCAATCACTTTGCGGACTGAACTGAACGGCAGTGCGGAGGTGAACTGTAAAATTGCTACACGAATAGTGGTTAAGGGTCTAGGCGAGGGTGTATGAAGGCATCATAAGAGGGTAAAGATCAATTTCGACCTCTTGTGTTCAATCGAATATCTCAGCCTGGCTGAGATCCTCGGTAAAGCTCCTGGTTCTAGAATTGCGCCCCTTAAAATAATGACACAAAGTAGGCGTGCCAGGAATCCGGCTGCTCATTGGGGATTTTTTTTAAACAGCTTTTTCCACGAAAATGAATGATTTTCAAGAGACTTTACGCTACAGTAATCTGACATATGCGTTTGTCTACCTTCATAACAGCGATAAGACTTAAGACAGGTTTTTTTGGCACGTAAACTGTGAAAATCTCTAGTGAGCTGTCGATTTCGATTATCAACAGCAGCGGAGCCGTAAAACATAACTGGTAAGAAGGAGATTCCGACGAAAAAGCGACCGATCCTCGCTGTGATAGTCGAAAACAGGAGCTTACTTAAAATAAAATGTTTTGGTTTTTAATGGTTAAATGGTGTTTTTCAAGATGGAAGCACACGAATTTCCGAATACAAGGGGATCAAAAACAGTTGAATGGACTTGGAACTGGTTCTTCTCATGCCTGTGAACGGTTGTAATTCTGTTCTTAATTCGCAGAAACCGCTCCAATATAAGTTCTACAACAGTTTGTTTCTTTTTTTTAAATATAAATTCCATATTTTCCACCCGAAAATTTGACGATCCCTCTTCAACTTTTATTTTCACCTCGAAAATTTTTACGACCCCCCCCCTCACCACCACTCATTGGCAAGCTATACACACCTGCTGGATATTTATCACGTAGCTACCAGTGAGGTGAACATTGTACCAAATTTTCCGCTAACAAAACTCATTCTTGCAAAAGAGAAGAATTGCTCGAAATCACAGCAGGGTCAAGCCGGAATATTATTTCGCCACAATAGCTCCAATGATCTTCACTTAGATGAATTATACGGGGGTGTGTATACAAGTCTGTTGGTACCTGCTCGTTGGTGCCCCTGCTTCTACTGAACCCAGCAGACGTTTGAGTGTACACAGGGAACGTTCGAGCGATATAGCGTGCACAACTATATCGCGAAAGTATCCCATACATCGCATAAAGGTGTCGCCGTCCGGCACAATAAGGCCTCTGGTCCATAACACCTTAGGATCCGTACCTAAGGAGTCATGGAGTCTTTGGTCACAAGCCACAATTTCGCCACCCTGAACTGTCGATCGCTGTCGAGTGATATCCAAAAAACTGCGCTATCCAGACTTCTGAGCTATTTCCATGCACCGTTTGCTGCTTTGCAGGAAACCCGCCTCAAGGATAGCCCCTCGTCGGCGTCGGAGAGTCCACCAACTACTGCGGAAACGCGGACGATAGGAGAGTGGCAAACTGTGCAATAGCTGTAAGGAAGGATTTCAATGGTATGGTCAAGGAGTTTGGCTCAACGTCGTGCCGGAATGCATTCGTACGACTGCGGGATCACAGAAGATTTAATCTGTGGATAGTGAGTGCTCATGCGCCCACTGAAACCGCCGGAGACAATTCGAAGGATGCGTTTTATGAGGAACTCAATACGTTGCTGGCCAGGATACCTTGTCAACATGCTGTTGTCGCGGGGATTGACGCAAATGCGAAGATGGGACCTGATCAGGAATCCGAAGTACTCGGTAGATGGTTCTACCCAGTGGAGCAAACAACGGACAATGGCTACCGCATTGTCGACTTTTGTGAACGCAGTGGTCTGATTATTGCATCGACATTCAAGAGGAATCATCGCCGCCATCAGCTTACGTGGCAGGGACCAACCCAGCTATCTACAGAAGAGCAGCGGAAGCGGAAGATGACAACTTTGAAATTACAGCTTGACTATGTCCTGACAAGGAATTTTCCAGTATCGGACATTCGAAGATCTAGAGCTGTGTGGGATGTCGCATTCGATTCGGATCACCGTCCTGTTCCGTTGAACTTCACTGCGAGGATTCATAAGAGGAAGCGAGGGGCTCAGCCTCGTCAGAGGATTGACATGACAAGTCTCAAAGATGAAGAGTGCAGAAGGAATTTTCGACAACGCGTTTCTATTCACATCGGAGTACGGACTAAGAAGAAACTTTGCGACGCGGATTCTTTTGTCAAGTGTATCCAGGACGCTTCGAAAGAGGCACTCCCGGTTGTACAGCCTAAGAAGAAGTTCGCCTACGTCTCAGAAGAAACAACATCTACCTACAACAGAGTATGAGCTCTCCGAACTGCAGGAAGCTTCGTGGAGGAGAAGCGTCTGAGGAGGAAGTTGCGTCGGCAGCTTCTAAGTGACCGCGAACGAGAGTGGACGTGTAGAGCTAAGGAGTTTGAGAAGGCTTGGGAGGAGAAGAATCCGAAGAAAGCCTACACGCTGCTGCGAAAGTATAGCGGGAAGATGAAGAGATGTTCTCCTGTCTTTAACACTACCAATGGAGTTGCAGTTGGTGATGCGACGCTGCCAATATGGAAGGATTACTTCAGTTCACTACTGAATCGTCCAGCGCCATCAGTACCTGAGCTCCCGCATGTTCAGAGAGCACATTACGATGTCAGTGAGGAACCGCCGACTGTGTCTGAAGTTTTGGATTGTGTCCGGAAAATGAAGAATGGAAAGGCAGGTGGAGATGATAAAATCACTGCTGAAATGCTGAAAGCTCTTCCTCCGTCTGAGATTCGTGAAATGACCAACACCATCCGTGCCGTATGGATGAGCGAAAGGATACCCGATTCGTGGAGACATGCGATCATCGAACCTCTTCACAAGAAGCTATCCGTCACGGATCCTAGGAACTACAGAGGAATCTCTCTACTTCGTGTCATGTACAAGGTTTTAGAACGTATCATTCTCGAGCGACTTATCAAACATCGTGAAGGAACGACCAGAGATGAGCAAGCCGGTTTTCGACCTGGAAGATTGACCATCGACCAAGTGTTCGTCATGAGAAGAGTAATTGAATTGTGGCAGCGGTATTCGAAGCCATTACAGCTTGCTTTTGTGGACTTTGAAGCCGCGTTCGGCTCTCCTCATCGTGATTGATTGCTCAATGCTCTGCGAGCAGATGGAGTCCCGGAAAAGTATGTTCGGTTAATCGAGTACATGAAGAAAGGAACAACAGCAGCAGTTCGTACACCTGTCGGATTTACGTCAGCTTTCGAGGTGAAAACAGGAGTAAGGCAAAAAACCGTTGCAGGACCTTTTCAACTTTGCCGTTAATGACATCATGCGTAGAGTTGCAGAACAGTTTCCTGCGGATGTGATCCTAACACCATCAGGACGCTCCCTTGTCGACCTGGTGTACGCCGACGACATTGTGTTATTCGCTGAAAACAATGCAAAACTGCAAAGGATTGTGAACCTCGTTTCGAAGTATGCCGCAACCTATGGACCTCGTCTTCGTCCCGACAAATGCAAGCAGATGTGGGTCTCTCAGAGGCCTCCAACGGGAGTTTGTGTGGACGGACAACGTATCGAACTGGTGGACGATTTCTGTTATTTGGGCTGTTTGCTGAAGAACGATGGTAGTCATGCAGCGGATATTCGACAACGATGTGCGAAAGCTACGTCTGCATTTAATTCTCTAACCAAGTGTTTGTGGTCTACCACCATCGCGAAGGAAGTCAGGTTGCGCGTCTACCTATCCGCTATTCGCCCTATCATGATGTATGGATTGGAGACGTGGGCAGCACCGAAGACGCAGATGGAAGGGTTGGATTGCACGGAGATGAAGCTTTTCAGGCGTTTGCTTGGATATTTCTGGCCGCGTGTATGCCATAACGAAGACCTTTACAAGGAAATCGACGCAGTACATCAACGCTTGACACGAGGGAGGTGCCAGCATCTCCTAACGCCATCTCAAGCTGCAATGGAAAGTCGACTTCGACTGCTCGGACATATAATAAGAAGAACGCCGGATCGTCTCGTACAACACGCTCTAAGAATGCTTCCAAATCCTGTCTGGAAACGGCCACCTGGGCGTAGGCGAAAGTTCAGGACGGATGTGGTTAAAGAGGATTTAAAGTCACTCGGCATCCAAAGACAGTTCCGGCGCGATGTTTCGTTTCGCAGGAAATGGAATAGTGACAGCTGGATGGAATGTGTTCAAATTGTGGCTGAAGACCGGGAAAAATGGACACGGCTGACTACTAGGGCGGCACACCTCGGTGAAGATGCGGAATGACCGCGGCAGGCGAACGCCAACCGACTAAGTCAAGTAAGTAAGTCAGATGAATTAACTTGAATGTGATTCTTAGATCAGGTATCTGTTTACATTTTTTGTGTGGTTTGGATTTCGTTATAGAGGGTTTTCGTTATAAAGTTTAGATTTCTAAAACCTCGTTGGTCTGGGGGCATAATATGGATTGTAATAGTAGTTCTACATTTCCAGTCGAAAAGATCGCGACTCCAGCCATGTTTTCGTTCTCAGAAAGCTAAAAAATGGCAACTTCAGAAAGGATCGCATAGTTTGCTTGCGCTATCGTTTTTGCAGCCGTTTTTTCTATTTGAAACTGAGCTATTTTCACACAAATTCGAATACTGTGTCATAGTGGAGCTAAAGGCGAATCAACGAATTAGTAGTCAAGTCTAGGATAGGGTAATACATTCGTGATATGAAGGTTTGGGAAATTGCTCTTGTGATGGAAAATCCGATTTTCGAAAAGCGTGGCCCAAAGTGGTAGTCAACGCGTGTCTCACCGATGGGACACGCGGTCATGAATGGGTTTCAGATTCGCCTAATGTTTTGCTTTCCGAGAGGGGTTTATCAAGGTGCTAACCACGAGCCAAAATATGTTAAGCACCCACCCCCACACACATAACCCCATAAAGACAGGGGTGCCGCGACAACTCCCGACTTTTTCGAATACTACAGTTCCGCGCCTTACATAAAGGCCGCCCGTTGGTATGCCGAAATGGCTCCGCTGAGTATCTATTTTTGGGCACTGCATGGACATCGATACAACTACGCCGGCACCTGCGGCTACAACCCCCACACCTCGCCCCCCGTCTGGTTTCTTTTCGAAGGATCCCCTTTGACCGAGCCCCTTTTTTATTATATCAATAAACAATCAATATATTCATTCTAATCCAATCCCATTCTACCACGACACCGGCCCAACATGGTGCATCGGCCAAACGGTCGATGCCGTCCCTTTGTCTTTCTCACTGTATAGGTATCCTTTTGAGTCTCATTGTTTTTTCCTGGAATTAACCATTTTTTTGCACATTTGTGATTGCCTTAATTGAAGGGTCCAGTTCTGTGAAACATTGAAGGGTTTGAAGGGCATTCGCTGTGGTGCTCGCTTGTTTGTTAGCTTGTGGCATGAGTGAATCAGGCAGAAGATCACCACCATGGTCAGCGGGTTTTTTAGTTCTGGCACAGTTTAGATTTTCGCCGCTAACCAAAACATGGGCGAACTCCGTGAGGCTTGAGGTCCGACGGCCGGGATGGCCCGGGGTCAGGGAAGCAGCCGGGATGGCCTGGAGTCGTAGATGCTCAGTAGCGGAGGCGTCATTTGTGATGGATTCACCTTCTTTCGATGAGCGAGGATGATTTTGAATTGTACGCTTAACGACGAAAGCAACCACAAATTGTGTCCTAATTTGTACAAAATCACTAATTAGTGGCAGGCAAATGCAAAAATACTATCTATATTCATAACTATCTCCTATTCTATTCGTTAACTCACTAATTCACAATGACTTCTTTCCTCCTGGACTTTGGACTATTAGCCGTCGATTATTGTTGACTGCAGAAAGTTCACCTAGCTTGACCTTGCTGATTCCCTTATTACAGCTACCAAAAATGGCTTAATGTTACCGTTGCGCGCTTGATTTCGTTTTGATAAGTTTAACGGAGAAGCTTGTGAAATGATCGACCATCAAATCGCATTTTTAGTTATTTCACTTCATTTCCTAGCTTTTTTATATTTCCAGGCCATTTTACGCCAAATCATTTTTTAAGATATTTCAAGATATTTTTGAAGCTTTTTTTCACCATTACCAAATCGTTACTTTTGCCAGGAAGCTAAATTTTCAGAAATTTCACATATTTATCCCGAAGGTACCCTTTATAACTTCAATTTTGCTCAACGATTTCCATTTTGGAATGATGAAACATCTAACAGACGACATTGTCTTATGAGTACAATTTTTAAAACTTGTGACCCAAAACAGTGAAAAATACCACTCATTGCCGCATTTTGTGCATTATGTGAGAGCTCAATACTATCGATAATTGAAGAGAATCTAGTTTAATATTGGATCTTGCATGATGAGAAGAATTTCCCAAACAAGTGACTTAGAGCCGTCAACAATCAAAAATCATTGCGGCATTTTGTGAAACAGGCGAAAAAATCAATATTATTGATTGGTATTTATCGATAATGTTTGATGAGCGAAATTCTCCAACCAAGGAATCCAATCCCATCAGCAATCACCACTTCTTGCCGCAATTTGTGCAAAAAGTGTGAAAATCGATAATATTGATTATCGATCGATGACGTGTCATGAGTACTAAATCTGACAAGTTCAGTACTTATCTCCGACGACCTGTGTTGATTGGCTGCAGATTCACCCACACACTCCGGTCTCCACAGCAATAGCAGAAAAAAGCAGTTTTCGTGCTCCACGGCTAATCTAGTATATAAACCCACGATTTTGAGGTACCCTTCAAAGTTGAGGTATCAAGGTCAAATTGGAATAGGAGCGACCTGCAGCCATTTACAGCCTCCTATCCGAAAATGAGCTCCCTAGCTCAATTTTAAGTGTACCCGCAAGATTGTGAACGCCGTCTGAAAAAAAGGAGATTAACAACAAAAACGCTCGGTCTTTCAATTTTTACTCGAAAACCAGTGAACCGTTCTAAACCATTTTTGGGCACACATACCAATTTTTTGCTCTCTTTTTAATGCAATGTAGCTCTAATTCCTTCGTTCACTCTGAACTGAGATTTCGAGAAAGGGGTTGCGCGCGTGGCCAACTCAAAACCAAATCTGGTGCGCGCTTCGCGCGCACCACAATTTCCTGTGATACTTAAGAGGCGGGCTGATACTTAAGGATTTCGTGTACTTCTGGTGCGTTTTTCTAAATTTCCACGTCATTTTAGTTCTACCCGGGGGTTACTTAATCAATATAGCGTATAATCTCAGAATTGAAGGTTATCGTGAACACTGCCTTTAATATAATATCCTCATACTTTGTATTCGAATCGTTAGTGCTGGTGCACACTTCCTTCTTTGTTTAGAAGCAGCTTGGATTAGAACAGTATCCCCTCCTGTTCATCCTTCATTATGGCTACAGTCCGGAGTTGCAGAGGTCAGATAACCTATTCGCTCAATAGGCTCAATGACGCGATTGACAGCATCGATCCCGGTATATTTTTCACTGGTACGGCTAGTCAATCGCAGATTGAACGCCTTAAATTGTTAGTTGAGCGCGAAGGAGATCTGATGGAAACAAAGTCTCATGTGGAACTGCTTTTGGATACCGCCAAAAAGAAACTTGAAGAAAGAAAAAAAAGAAACTTCCTCCTCGTTGATTGGAGTGGCATGTGCCATCGTGCTAATTCGTCGTCCCCCTCATCAAACATGTTTCTTTCTTATTGCGCAAAACCTTACGCAGTTAGTAGATGAGCCTACTCATGGGCTCAACCCTCTCGACCTTGTTCTAGCATCCAATCTCGGAGATGTAGGTAATCTCAGGGTTCTTACCCCTATCAGCACATCTGATCATGAAACCATACGTTTTGAGTTGTTGAGACTGCTAAGCGAAAGTTCATACTCAGCAGAACCATTTCAAAATTTTGGTAAGGCAGACTATGATAGCATTGTTCGAGAACTATGTTGCATCGACTGGGTGAGATTGACCTACCCTAAGCTTCATGAGGTCGGAAGTGCCCTTAAGGTGGAAAACTGCAATTGTCACGCCTATCCCCAAAAAACCGCTTTATACTTCCGCGGAAAACTACCGTCCTATCCGTTTAACGTCGATACTTGCTAGAATTTTCGAGAAAATTCTCAAAAACAGAATTGAAGCAAACCTCGAGGAACACTCAATTATTTCACATTTCCAACATGGCTTTCAGAAAGGTAAATCTACTGTCACAGCAATGCTGCAGTCCATGAATGACTGGACTGTTGCTCTAGATGAGGGTAATCCCCTCGATGTAGTCTACCTTGACTTTTCTAAAGGTTTTGATCGCGTTTCGCAAGAAAGATTAATCCACAAATTGAACCTCATTGGTCTGCATCCTAGAATTATTGCATGGATACGCTCCTTTCTCTCAGTTAGATCTTTTCGGGTGCGGATTAATACAACCTTGTCTACTCCTCGGCTAGCAATGAGTGGTGTTCCTCAAGGCGGGGTTCTTTCGCCGATTCCCTTCAACGTCTACACTTATGAACTACCCACACTAATAACTTCCAATAATGTCAAATGTTGTTCATTTGCTGATGATCTTGAAATATATAAATCAGTCGTAAACCCTGAGGATTCCCTCGTACTGCAACGCACAATCAATCTGGTTCGTCAGTGGGCTGATGATTGGGGGTTGCCGCTATCGAACGAGAAAACGAAACGTTTGCACATTGAATCGAATAACAACCGAACTAATTATGAAATCAGAGGTGACCAAATTGAGAAAGTTGAACAGATCGAAGATCTTGGGTTCCTCGTAACTAGTGATCTCAGTTTTGATGCGCATCGTGAACGAATAGCAGGAAAAGCTACGAAGGCTGTATACGATTTGTTTAAGGCTCTGTCCACAAATAACAGTGCCGTGTTACTCAGGGCATTCAGAACTTATGTTAGACCACTGCTCGAGTACGGAACGGTAATATTCAGTCCATACAAAAAACAGGTCATAGCAAAACTCGAGAGCGTCCAGAACAGTTTTACTAGAAAACTAGTGATTAGAACCAGAGGTTTCTCCTACGATAGCATTCCCCATTCTCAAGAGCGTAACCAGAGCTCTGACTTGCGCTCGCTAGCGTTCAGGAGGCGTAAATTCGACCTCATTATGTTCCACAAAGTACTGCATGGTAATTGCGGTTTGAAATTGAATGAGTTTTGGCCGTTGAGAAATTCAATCACCAGAGGTGGTTCACAAAAACTGGTAATTCCTAGAGCTAGGCTCAGGAGTCGATCGCACTTCTTTTCTGTAAGGGCTGGGTCAGATTTTATGAAACTGAGTAAAAAAATGCCTGTTTCTCAAAATATAAGGGTGTTCAAATGCATGTTGGACAGCTATCTAAGTTCGACGTGAAGCGCTGGACAAGAGTTATCCCTTTTTTTGTTTTTTCTTTTATTTTGCTGTCGTCGCATTTTAGTTTTAGGTTTTTTCTGGTTTTCTGTTTTTCATTTTACTTGTCTGACATGACTCGCTCATGTAATAAATAAATAAATAAATTAAATAAATAAATATATATATATATATATATATATATATATATATATATATATATATATATATATATATATATATATATATATATATATATATATATATATATATATATATATATATATATATATATATATATATATATATATATATATATATATATATATATATATATATATATATATATATATATATATATATTTAGTATGTATGGCATGTCGAAATACACGAGGTTTGCGAGGAAACTGAAGCGTTAACTAGCGCAGTTGACAGCTCACGAAGAAGAACAGATAGCAAATTCCAACAACTCGAAAAAATTCTTCAAATTTTGTAACGGCAGGCTAAAATTGTCTGAGGTAATTCCTAGTCTAGCTCGTAATGACACAAACGTTATCGACGATGACTGTCTGAAAGCAAATATGTTTGCCGATTTTTTCGAGAGCGTCTACAGGCATTCCTACGATAAGGAGCTGCCTGTTGATCGACTGACCGACGATGTCCTAAAATGGGTAGATACCCTCTGTAAAACGGCGTAATTCACATCACTCAAGGCGCGAGCGGCGGGCGCGACGCCTGGGCCTCCGTCTACCCTCCGCTCTCTCACTGTCTCTAACCTCCGCTCCGCACCAGCACGCGTAGGAACCATGTGAATTTCGCCGTTTTATAGCCTGTATATCCGGTGAATCTGTTTACAAGGCGTTACCTAAGCTAACAAACAGAACTTCGACTTCGCCAGACCGTATACCTTACATCTTCCTAAGAAAAACCGCGCTTGGCCTTGCTTACCCGCTCTCGCTAATGTTTGACCGGTTTTTACTACATAGCGAAATACCAAAAATATGGGAGTTGGGTCTTGTTCGGCCAATCCACCAAAAGGGGCTCGAGAATCTTGTCAAAAACTACAGGCCTATTTGTCTCACCTGTGCTGCCAGCAAGGTCAGGAGCGTTTAATATGTCGTAGAATAACTGATTTCCTTGTGGGCAATAACCTTATTGCGAAGGAACAGAATGGATTTCTGAGACATAGATCCACAACTTCTCCATCTGTCAACGGTTTCCGTTTGGCATAGAGCGGTAAACCGTGGTGACTACGTCTCTGTGTGCTATGTTGGCTACCAAAAAGCTTTTGATTCTATTTCTGTTCCGCTACTCGTCACTCATCTGGGTTTCAGCAGTACATCAGCAAGACTTTCCGTATATGATCCGCACTCGTCTCGATATTCCACCATTTTCAACTCTTGTCTTGTTTTTGATGACTTCCTCGTTTGTTTTCACCTTACTGACCCAATCCCGTGCAGCAACTGCGAGGCTTGAGTAGTCCATTAGAGCGATATCAAGGTTCTAGTAACAGAGGGCAATTTCGCTGCGGCTCGCTTCTCTGCTCGTCTCCTTATCAGGCAATCGCCCGGGGTGCGTACCAGTTTAAAGAGGTTCTTGGAAAACAGAACCCGCCCCGTAATGGTCCTCCAGTCGCGTGCCTGATAGGTAGTAGCACGTTAAGGCAGTAAAATAGGCCTGCTGTAATGGTAAAGTCTACAAAGCCCAACAAGTGAGAAACTTTGCCACTCCTGACTTGAGCCGCTTTCGAACAATTGTTGCAAAAGTGGGAAGTTGCTTTGTTAATTTTTAGTTGTTTTTTCTTCAGCTGCCGATAGTTTAATCGATGCATTGCTAATCAGTACTCAATGCAGTTATTGGCAATAAACATGAATGAATGAAATAAAGCCGATTTAAATTAGCTCGGGACGCCAGTTTACCAGAGCCTTCTTCCGTACAGGACGAACTTGATAAGCATTGGCAGGAGCATCAGGGAGACGAGATATAAGGAAAAGCGGGGAAATCGTGTTCAAAATTACTGCGCACTTGAAAAAGATTGAAATCTAGGAAGAAAACCTGCATCGCGAAAGCGCTTGCACACATCAGTTTCAAGCAAACCCTGAGCTAGAACAAAGGAATAAAGGGTTCACCGTCACTGTTCCAACATTAGATCATCATCTGAATCTCACTACGAATTCGCCTTCTCGCGTGCGTCCTAATCATATTTCAGAAACTCCAGGAAGATTTAGAGCGAAGGATGTCATTATTACAACTGCTGTCGAAGAAGTCGTCAACGTTTTGCCCGCTCAGATTCAGAAACTTCAAGTTGAACCATATTTCGGAGGGATCGGTCAGTTCAGCGAATTTTGGTGTTCGTTCGATACTTTTATTCATTCGAATCCCAATATTCCTGTACCCGCTAAGTTCAGCTATTTGAAACTAGCCCTGAAAGGTGACGCCTCCGATGTTATTGAACGAATTCACAACACTAGAGAAAATTATGAGTTGGCCATTGAATTACTCCACAAGCGCTTCAATCGTCCGCAGTGCGCAAGAAGTTCGATTTTTGAACAGCTTAAGGACTTGCCTACTGCTTCTTCATCAATATCGCAGCGAAATACGCTCTGTCATATCCAATCCCTTCTTGCCCAGCTGTCCAGATATGAGGACAATACTACATCAACTGCCACGTTACACATTGTTCTGGAGAAATTTCCTGACAAAACTATGCATGAAGTCGCGAAAAGAGAGCATGCGTCGGGCACGATTTGGACATTGGATCAATTATTAGAAGGATTGGACTCCGTTGTAGAAGAATTACTCAGGCAAACTCAAATGTCGACAGCAGGTTGACCCGCCCCTTTCTCAAGGAACCGGGTGATGGCAGTTTTTTTTTCGGGAGAAAAACATGGACCTGTTATCGACCTGCTATCGACCTGTCGATAGCAGGTTCACGGCAGGCTGTTAAGGCAACACATCCTATCAACGGTGAACATTGATTGCCCGAATCTCCAATGCTTGACGAAATATTCAGTCGATTGAACCATTGAAGAATCTACTTTTGTCTTTATTTCCTTGTATTTCATTCGTGAAGCTTGTGGCCTCTGGGACTTTAGACTTCAGGTTGCATGGAATCAATGCTGGAGTAAAGTTCTGAGATTTCTTCAAGTGTTTAAAATAGTATTATTCTTTGGATTTCTATTTGCCAGTATGTAAATGAATTTGGGCGTCTTGAACATTTTTTTTCAGTTCGATTCTGTCTTGATTTAAGAATTCTGTTTCTCGACTTACTCGGTGTTTCTCACTTTTTCGGCTCTTGAGTACTCAGATTATTCGCGAGATCGAAAAGTAGTGTTTTCGGGCAGCTGAAATGTCCGATTGTTGGAATATTTGTACGAATCCTCTCCCACATTCGAACTGAAAACGGGATATGTTTGCGCATTTATTCATTCATTACAAAATTTTCACATGTTTTACATCAAGTTTTTAATTCATTGGGAAACTTTGTAAAGATCACATCCGAGAAATCCTCCTTACTCCATATTAGGTTTAAAATTGAACTTGTAGTTAACAGATATCGGCATTCAACGCTAGGTTTTGAATGAATCAATGGATCAATGATCCGAATATCGTATTTTTAAAACACCTCAAATGAATGAATAATTTGGAGAATCGCTTTTGAAAATTTTCGGGCGAATGAATTTTTCAGCTATAGATTTTTTGAAATTACCGAATGGAAGAATTTAGTGGAATGAGTTATTTTCCAGGTCACCGAATGAATGCTTCGAATTACGAGTTTCCGAAGACTTGGACTGAGTGAATAAATTTGGACAAGGCCTCCCGAATTTTTCAAGAATGATTGACTATATTCTATTGGACAACCTGTCCTCCATTCGATTCGAATGAATATCTGGAAAATTCCAACGAATATTCCAATTAAAATTCGATTTTTCGAATTCTTCCCGATTAAATCATGAACATTTATCTGCTTTCGAGTGCGTTACGATACGAAAGATTATAGATGTTCCTGTCATGTGAATAATGTTGTCCGTCATTAGCGGAGAACACAAAAAATGTTTTGAAGACAAGAAATTTCCCACGTCCCTCATCAACTCCACGCTGTAGTTAACCTTGCCGTAAAATGTACAGTCGTAAACAATTCTGACATCGAACTTAAATTAGTAGGAATTGAAGAGAAGATTAAAAATGAGAAATTCATGTTTCCTAACAAGATTATTGTAAAGATCCGCAAACCTCAGTCGAATATCTGATCAAGTACGCAAATGTGCGTCGCCGCGTCAAATCGACGCAGCCCGGTTAGGGGTCGTTTATACTTCGGCCGTCGAGCGACGCGGCACAGTGCATTTTTATAACATTGATCAAGCGGCGCCGCACGATCGATATCACAAGATTGCACTTCGCCGCGCCGCTCGTCGGCGGAACTATAAACGACACCTTATTCATCCTAGTGGCGCGATTTTTCAAGCGGTACGCCGCGCCGCCCCACTTTTCGCCGAGCTGCTCGGTGGCGGAAGTATAAACGACCCCTTAGAGGGGCGCGGCAGCAGTGCGTGTCTTTTGGTCCAGCGCTGGTTTTTCAGCGCATGTGCTCTCTGCTTCCAACTCATCAGAGCGCCAGGGGCTGATTTGTGTTAGGAGCGAGCGGCCGATCTGCATGTCTTCTGATGCGGCCAAGTGGCTCCGGAGCAGAATGAAAATCATCAGGACGGACCAAATAAGTTTTAAAGAGTTCTTTCAAAATTACGCTCAGGCGTCACTCGACTGGATCGAACGACACGCAGCGCGGCCCCGCGCCTCTAACGCAAGCCAGATCGTGTGGTCTGCGAAATTTCGGACAGAGAGTAGGTGTGCAAGATTGTTCTTGTTCGTATGTAACTTTCGAGAAAATGTGGTATACTAAACGTAAGCGTAATGCATCCTCTGTCTAATATCGCTAAACGAAGAACTCGACCTTCGGAAGTTTCAGGTACCAAAAATGTTTCAATACACCACGTTCTACGCTTTCTATCTATCAGGGCTGTTTAGGATCATGTAACATTCCAAGTGTGTGCGGGCTGAATTATAGCAGCAAAACAGACTCCCTGATTTCCATCTCAATTTAGCAAATTTCGATTTCAATTCTTCCAATTTCGATTTATTGAAATTTCTGAAAATGCCATCATCTTTTCATTATCGAACGACTTCAGCCCAACCAAGTTTAAAATTGATTATTATGCACAGTACCTTATGCTACTACACTCATTTTGTTAATTATCAATATTTGCTTTAGAAGTTCGATTTTCACAGTTTTCAGTAGTTTTCGAAAAGAATGGACCGCAGATGAGAATGGACCTCCAGAAAAACCGAATCCCGTCACATTGGAGGAATTCAATAAACCCGTTCCAGTACCATAATCCAGCCCTCACACATCCCGAATGTTCCATGGTCACATGCAGGCCTGATGGATGACAATAAGAGAACGAGGGGCGTTCGAAATGTACCGGTGTCTATAGCCTCGTCTACACTTCGATGTAAAACACAGACAAGGTCTAGTTTTTCGGGCTGCTAGAAAGCAGTTAGATAGAGGACTAGTTGAGCTTTCAAATAGAAACCCACATTTGATCGGAAAATCACATGCGGACAAGGAAATTTTCAAAAACTTTCTGCATGCTCTTCTTTTCTAACGACCTAATGATTGAAACCAGAAATACTAAAGCAATAGAGCCGAGTCGTACGCCTAGCTATCTTGAGATCGCCCCTAATCTAACTCTCCGAATAGGCCACCCTGTTAATAAAAGGTCGACGTTAGGATGCCTACAGCAAAATCCATAAATCCGGCGGTAGCGAGTCGACAGCTGAACCTTTCGGGGCTTCGGTTAGTTCAAGCCGCCTTCTCCTGATCCGGCGCTAGGAAGTCTACAGCTGGACCTTTCGGCCTGATACCAGGTTCTCTCGCGCCGAAATCAGCCTTTTTTTTGTCCTAAGCTGACGTGCTCTGTGACGACACCTCAGAAACCTGCTGACGACATTTGAGTTTGCCTGAGTAGAAGCTGCCGAAACCTATAAGTCGCCTGCGTCAGTGGTTCGATAAGAATATCCAGGCAATTCAGCGAAATTAGCGCCTATTCGTAGTCATACTCCGCTCAGATGGGACTCCAGCCCACTAGTAGTTGAAACCAGTACCAACTTCAGCGCTCCAGACGAAAAGAATCCGCCAACAAGGACTCAACCACAAAGTTGCAAAAAGACGACATCTTATATTTGAATCAAATAGAAACCCATGATAATACGCCTATATTTCCCCGCCTTTGATTCTGCATAATTGGGTCCTCCTTATATGTTAATGTAAAGAATTTCATGTTTTGATGAGTTCACCGCCGTAGGAAAGCGCGTGCGATTGCCAATCAGCGAGCCAACGCCAATCGAGAATACGGTTAAATCGTATTTTACTATTTTCGCAACAAATCGCCTTAATTACCACCCTTCCGAGGTCGAATGAGAACAATAGGGATAGGAATGTAACTGAAAGTATGAGGAGAAAGTATGAGCTCGAAAAATTTGAAATAGAACGTGTAAGAGTCAAAATTAACAACTCTTTCGCGTTTGACGCAGAATGAGTGCGCCTTTTGCAACAATTGCGCTCGCAAGGAAAATCGACGCGAATCTACGTCAGCTGGAACACACATTTGGTACTAGATATTAAAAATGAATAGGAATGACATGAGAGAAATAATAGTGACTTATGTGATCATGAATTAGATTACCGCCTCTCGCTTCTCCAGGTGACACTGCTTCGCTTCCGTGTCTCCATATATTTCTTAATCGTTTAGATCGATTGTGTCCATTAGACTTGGGACCGAATCGAATAATTATTCGAATAATATTCGAATAATTCGAATATTCGATTCATTCGGGAATTTAAATTTTGGGGTTTATTCGAATATTCGATTTATTCGGGAATTTAAAATTTGGATTTATTCGAATATTCGATTTATTCGAAGATTGAAATTTTGGATTTATTCGAATATTCGATTTATTCGAAAATTTAAATTTTGGATTTATTCGAATATTCGATTTATTCGGGAATTTCAATTTTGGATTTATTCGAATATTCGATTTATTCGAGAATTTCAATTTTCTATTTATTCGAATATTCGATTTATTCGAGAATTTAAAATTTGGATTTATTCGAATATTCGATTTATTCGAAAATTTAAATTTCGGATTTATTCGAATATTCGGAAAAAAGTGCCTCACATTCGAATTAGACAAGACCTATTTCCTTTGAAACAGAAACCCTTCAAAGAATCTTTTTGCAAATTGAGCTATCCATTTTTGTGAGTAACATTTCCGCTGTTCGTTCTTGCGTGCAGGTCTCCCGTTGCGCGCTGTACACAAGCACCAACGCATATTGATTAGGGGCGGTGCTATCCGAAGTTGCCGCAACAGGCTGGACAGGTACTCAGAAAAATCAAAACAAGTTACTTGTAATATAACTGTAACTTACTTGAATGTCTCAAGTAACTTACATTTATATTACATGTAACATACATTTATGTTACATGCAACTTAAATTTATATTACATGTAAGTTACACTTATGTTACATGTAACTTACATTTATATTTTCATTATGAAGGCCATAACGTGACGCAGACGACACGCGACGCAGAGAGCGTGTTCCAGACCACAAACTACGCGAAAAAATGCTGTGCAGGGCCTTCCATGCTGGTGTGGGGCCAAGTACCTCAAACTGGGGTAGTTGAACCAACATCAACGCCAGTCGTAAGCCTGACCCCGCGAGTGCGTCGTACATTTCCCCTTGGAAACATCTTTTGGTCGATTTAAGTTACTTGCGACTTATATTGTGCCGTTTGAGTTACATGGAACATATCGGAGGCGCACTGCACCCAGTATCCTCTCAGAAATCGAAAACAAGTTACTTGTAACATATCTAAGCTGATGTAAGTTACCTGCGACTTATCTCGAGCCATTTAAGTTGGGGCCTCCTAAACAGGCAGCAGCGACCGTTTATCCCATCGTTTTTAGCACTGAATACGCAAGAAGTTGGCAAGTTCAAACTTGTTGAAACTCGCAGAGCATTTCTACTGGCAAAACAATGAGATGGAACACGTATGGATAAACAGTCGCTGCTGCCTGTTTAGGTTTTCTCATTTAAGTTACATGCAACATATCGACAGGAAACCGCTGGCAATTCGCCTCCAAAATGTTACCTGTAACTTAAATGGCACAATAAAAGTCGCAAGTAACTTACATCGGCTTAGATATGTTACAAGTAACTTGTTTTCGGGTTTTTATGTTACAAGTAACTTGTTTTCGGGCTTTTATGTGACAAGTAACTTGTTTTCATTTTTCTGAGTAGCCGTCGCCCATTGGCGCTGGGCCGCCTCCGCGAAATCAATAGTGTGTTCTCCTGCTCCCATTATTTTAGGCCGTCGCCGCCGTAATGGTGGATAGAGGGTATCCACGAAAGTGTGGCTGCCCCCTGTCCCCCATTGTGGGAGCTAGTTACAGTTCGGGGGTGTGTATACAAGTCTGTTGGTACCTGCTCGTTGGTGCCCCTGCTTCTACTGAACCCAGCAGACGTTTGAGTGTACACAGGGAACGTTCGAGCGATATAGCGTGCACAACTATATCGCGAAAGTATCCCGCACATTGCATAAAGGTGTCGCCGTCCGGCACACTAAGGCCTCTGGTCCATAACACCTTAGGATCCGTACCTAGGGAGTCATGGAGTCTTTGGCCACAAGCCACAATTTCGCCACCCTGAACTGTCGATCGCTGTCGAGTGATATCCAAAAAACTGCGCTATCCAGACTTCTGAGCTATTTCCATGCACTGTTTGCTGCTTTGCAGGAAACCCGCCTCAAGGATAGACCCGTCATCAGCGTCGGAGAGTATACCATCTACTGCGGCGACGCTGACGATAGGAGAGTGGGAGGCTGTGCAATAGCTGTAAGGAAGGATTTCAATGGTATGGTCAAGGAGTTCGGCTCAACGTCGTGTCGGAATGCATTCGTACGACTGCGGGATCACAGAGGATTCAATCTGTGGATAGTGAGTGCTCATGCGCCCACTGAAACCGCCGAAGACAATTCGAAGGATGCGTTTTATGAGGAACTCAATACGTTGCTGGCCAGGATACCTTGTCAACATGCTGTTGTCGTGGGGATTGACGCAAATGCGAAGATGGGACTTGATCAGGAATCCGAAGTACTCGGTAAATGGTTCTACCCAGTGGAGCAAACATCGGACAATGGCTACCGCCTTGTCGACTTTTGTGAACGCAGTGGTCTGATTATTGCATCGACGTTCAAGAGGAATCATCGCCGCCATCAGCTTACGTGGCAGGGACCAACCCGGCTATCTCCAGAAGAGCAGCGGAAGCGGAAGATGACAACTTTGAAACTACAGCTTGACTATGTCCTGACGAGGAATATTCCAGTATCGGACATTCGAAGATCTAGAGCTGTGTGGGATGTCGCATTCGATTCGGATCACCGTCCTGTTCTGTTGAACTTCACTGCGAGGATTCATAAGAGGAAGCGAGGGGCTCAGCCTCTCCAGAGGATTGACATGACAAGTCTCAGAGATGAAGAGTGCAGAAGGAATTTCCGACAACGCGTTTCTATTCACATCGGAGTACGGACTAAGAAGAAACTTTGCGACGCGGATTCTTTTGTCAAATGCATCCAGGACGCTTCGAAAGAGGCACTCCCGGTTGTACAGCCTAAGAAGAAGTTCGCCTACGTCTCAGAAGAAACAACATCTACCTACAACAGAGTATGTGCTCTCCGAACTGCAGGAAACTTCGTGGAGGAGAAGCGTCTGAGGAGGAAGTTGCGTCGGCAGCTTCAAAGTGACCGCGAACGAGAGTGGACGTGTAGAGCTAAGGAGTTCGGGAAGGCTTGGGAGGAGAAGAATCCGAGGAAAGCCTACACGTTGCTGCGACAGTATAGCGGGAAGATGAAGAGATGTTCTCCTGTCTTGAACACTACCAATGGAGTTGCAGTTGGTGATGCGACGCTGCCAATATGGAAGGATTACTTCAGTTCACTACTGAATCGTCCAGCGCCATCAGTACCTGAGCTCCCGCATGTTCAGAGAGCACATTACGATGTCAGTGAGGAACCGCCGACTGAGTCTGAAGTTTTGGATTGTGTCCGGAAAATGAAGAATGGAAAGGCAGGTGGAGATGACAACATCACTGCTGAAATGCTGAAAGCTCTTCCTCCGCCTGGGATTCGTGAAATGACCAACACCATCCGTGCCATATGGATGAGCGAAAGGATACCCGATTCGTGGAGACATGCGATCATCGTACCTCTTCACAAGAAGCTATCCGTCACGGATCCTAAGAACTACAGAGGAATCTCTCTACTTCGTGTCATGTACAAGGTTTTAGGAACGTATCATTCTCGAGCGACTTATCAAACATCGTGAAGGAACGACCAGAGATGAGCAAGCCGGTTTTCGACTCTGGAAGATCGACCATCGACCAAGTGTTCGTCGTGAGAAGAGTAATTGAATCGTGGCAGCGGTTTTCGAAGCCATTACAGCTTGCTTTTTGGACTTTGAAGCCGCGTTCGACTCTCCTCATCGTGATCGATTGCTCAATGCTCTGCGAGCAGATGGAGTCCCGGAAAAGTATGTTCGGTTAATCGAGGACATGAACAAAGGAACAACAGCAGCAGTTCGTACACCTGTCGGATTTACGTCAGCTTTCGAGGTGAAAACAGGAGTAAGGCAAGGAGCCGTTGCAGGACCTTTTCTTTCAACTTCGCCGTTGATGACATCATGCGTAGAGTTGCAGAACAGTTTCCTGCGGATGTGATCCTAACACCATCAGGACGCTCCCTTGTCGACCTGGAGTACGCCGACGACATTGTGTTATTCGCTGAAAACAACGCAAAACTGCAAAGGATTGTGAACCTCGTTTCGAAGTATGCCGCAGCCTATGGACTTCGTCTTCGTCCCGACAAATGCAAGCAGATGTGGGTCTCTCAGAGGCCTTCAACTGGAGTTTGTGTGGACGGACAACGTATCGAACTGGTGGACGATTTCTGTTATTTGGGCTGTTTGCTGAAGAACGATGGTAGTTATGCAGCGGATATTCGACAACGATGTGCGAAAGCTACGTCTGCATTCAATTCTCTAACCAAGTGTTTGTGGTCTACCACCATCGCGAAGGAAGTCAAGTTGCGCGTCTACCTATCCGCTATTCGCCCTATCATGATGTACGGATCGGAGACGTGGGCAGCACCGAAAACGCAGATGGAAAGGTTGGATTGCACGGAGAGGAAGCTTTTAGGCGTTTGCTTGGATATTTCTGGCCGCGTGTATGCCATAACGAAGACCTTTACAAGGAAATCGACGCAGTACATCAACGCTTGACACGAGGGAGGTGCCAGCATCTCCTAACGCCATCTCAAGCAGCAATGGAAAGTCGACTTCGACTGCTCGGGCATATACTAAGAAGAACGCCGGATCGTCTCGTACAACACGCTTTAAAAATGCTTCCAAATCCTGTCTGGAAACGGCCACCTGGGCGTAGGCGAAAGTTCTGGACGGATGTGGTTAAAGAGGATTTAAAGTCACTCGGCATCGAAAGACAGTTCAGGCGCGATGTTTCGTTTCGCAGGAAATGGAATAGTGACAGCTGGATGGAATGTGTTCAAATTGTGGCTGAAGACCGTGAAAAATGGACACGGCTGACTACTAGGACGGCACACCTCGGTGAAGATGCGGAATGACCGCGTCAGGCGAAAGCCAACCGATTAAGTCAAGTAAGTCAAGTTACAGTTCACCTCCGCACTGCCGTTCAGTCCGTAAAGTGCACCCTGATTGCGAAATCGTGTTGCGGCGCGGTTGAGAGTATTCTCAGACAAGGATGTGGGATCACCCGGGCGCTTTTTGCCTCTGGTGCCCGAGTGATCTCACCGCCCGGGTGATTCCACATCCCTGTCTGAGGATACTCGCAACCGCGCCGCAGCACGATTTCGCAATCAGCGCTAACTTTGCGGACTGAACGGCAGTGCGGAAGTTAACTGTAAGCCAATCTCCTCCGATTTTCAACCCCTCCGTCACTGGTCTCCTTTCTTTGAATTTCGTAATTGATTCTGTATACACTTATACGAAACGCAAATATAAGAATTAAACATGAGAAGCGAAGACAAGTTATGCAACTCAAACTCATATTCTGCAGAAATTTCTCTCGCCGCGCTATTTCTACTCTTCTTTTCGAATACTCTGCTATCTTGATGCTCATCACCTTTTCGAATAATTTGCTTTGGGGCAATATGTGTATCGTCGATCACTGGGCGAGAGATAGCCGCGACGCAGCGATCTAACTTGATATCACTTGATCGATGTTCATGACTATCATTACCTCCTCGCTTGAGTGCGTGCCACTTGTGTTCGTCGCAGCGATCTCTCAACCACCATCGGCATGGAATTCGCATTCAGCACCCCGAATTACCTCCGCATAGCAATTTTGAGTCAAATCCGAGACTTCAACCAAACTACCGCATACCCACCGTAATCTACCGCAAGCTGTCAAAAAGTCGATATACTACATCAGATACGCGTTGATCACTACAAATAACCCTCTAAGAAACAATTTGAGCAGCATCGTAGCTCTCCGGGAAACGTCAAAAGTCGCATTTTGCCATCAACTTTCCCTCCCGATGAGAAGCTTCGAACGAATTTAGTCGACAATCGACAAAGAAACCTCAGCTTCATGATCAGCACCCCAAACAACCCCCCCCCCCCCCCCACCACCACCTCTAGGGGAATTTAAGGTCAAATCTGGAATGTTTTTCTTCAACGCTTTCTGAAGCCCTACTTGATTTAGGTTAACGCTCAACCGAAAATTGGTACATGTGGGAAATGGTATCACTTAGTGGAAGCTCTGGAAAAAGTGCTTTTGCCCACGCTTTGTCCGGGGGGTAGTTTTGTGCGCTGAACACGATTGACCGTTTTCAGCATCTCGAAAGATCAGTATGCGTTTTTGGATGGTATAATAGGTATGCGAAACGGAAGAATGCCTATTACGATTTTTTTCAGAGTGACTAGGCAGCTGTGAAGGGCATATTCGGGCCCTACATTCAAAGTGGTTCTAGAAAAGTACAGTTTATGTGGGACTGCCAATTTGGCTATTAGTAGTTTCCTTGTTAGTGTTCCCTGTCTTGAAGGTAGTTCACGATAAAAACAGTCTCCTAGTTTCTTCGGAAGTCGAAGTTCCGAGGTGATATCGACCTTGATTTCGAAATGTCGAATATTCTTCGAATATTCGAATAAGATTCAAATATTCGAATAATTATTCGACTTTTCGAATATATTCATTTATTCGGGAATTTCGAAAACGCCTTATTCGAATGTATTCACTCATTCGGAAATTTTGAAAAGGCTTTATTCGAATGTATTCATTTATTCGGGATTTTTTAAAAGGCCTTATTCGAATGTATTCATTTATTCGGGAATTTTTAAAAGGTATTATTCGAATGTATTCATTTATTCGGGAATTTTGAAAACGCCTTATTCGAAAATATTCATTTATTCGGGATTTTTGAAAACGCCTTATTCGAATATATTCATTTATTCGGAAATTTTGAAAACGCCTTATTCGAATATATTCATTTATTCGGGATTTTTTAAAAGGCATTATTCAAATGTATTCATTTATTCGGAATTTTTGAAATGGCCGTGTTCGAATTATTCATTCATTCGAAAACTCGGGTCGAATGCCCATGTATAGTGTCCATTGATGCATTCGATGACGTCATACGGGGAAGGAAAGAAATTTCGTTACAGGTGAAGCGATTGAAGGCCCAGCCAGGCTAGTATGGACAACGGAATAGATGCGTCGTTGCTGCTTGGCGATACAGAACAAGCAGAGGAATCGTATCGAACCCAGTCACTTGAGTATGACGCTTTACTGAACTATTCAGATGAATGCGTCTTCCTCTGAGTGACCACTTCAGTAGCGAGAATTTCGTTGCGTCATCGATATTAGGCTTGTTTCCGATTAGAGTCAAGTAGCTTTCCCGAAATTCTTGGAAATCGAGTATTGATCCGCTGAATGATGGTAAGTCCATCTTGCTGAGGAGCGATACGTCTACGAAGTCTGGCATTTGGGATGATGCTCCACTGTAGAGCGGTTGAACAGGTTCGAAATAAAGGTTCATTTGAGGTAGTGCTGTGTTGAGGGAGGGTTGTGCGGATGATCGGCTGCAGGGCAGTACTCCTTGCCTTGATTGTGGGGTGGGTTGGTCTGACACGTTCAGCATCTCTTGTTTCATTTGAGTGAATGGGGTGGGGGCTGCTTCTTCGCCGAATGTGGAGAGGATGTCGAACAAGTGGGATTTGGAATGAGAGGAAGCGGATGTGGAGGGCGGTATGGGAATTAGGCGTCGTCTTGACTCGTGGCGGAGTGTGCGGCGGGTAATGTTGGTGCTTTCTAGGAGCGCTACTGCTTCGTGCAGGTGGGTGTTGTAGTCTCCATATTTCTCTATGAAAGTGGTGAAAACGGCCTCCTCATTGCTGTCCAAGCTCTTTAGGGCTTTCCACTCTTGGTTGAGTTCGGAAAGCTTCTGATAATGGGTTTGAAGTCTGGTCCGTGCCAGGTGGAGGTCGCTCAAGATTATGGGCAGGTATTCTTCAAGAAGTCCGTTCATTTGGGTTCTTTCATCGAGGTCGAATCCGTGGTCTTCGTAGACTTCTTTGACGGATGCAATGTTTTTCACGACCTGTTTCGCAGCTTTTCCAATTTGTCTTCGAATATGTGCTGAATCCGTCATTCCTGTTGTCGAAATCTGGTTCCGATTGATGAAACGCAAATTGGTGGAGAACTCAGTTCAGATATAACTGGAGACGAATATCCTTGATTATGCTATATATGTAGTATATAGGTGAGATATGTCGTGGAACGGGATACGTCGATACGTATATAAGCAGGATATATGACGAGATGCGTCGTATATGGAAGTCTGAAGAGATGACGCTGAAGCTTCTTGACGTCTTCTTGATGTGGTCCTTAGTTGGCCGTGGTCTCCATGTAATGGATACCGTAGACTGCTGGACGACTCGAGTGGAGGAAGTTTATTACAAAAGTCAACCATACAATGGTAACGGCACTCTTTTGTAGGGTACTTTATCACTATCCGGTATATATGTACATATCTGCCGGATAAACCGATGATAAAACATTGCGTATCACTAGAAAGCTAACCTTACTGCTTACTCCGTTACTTCACCATACTCTCCTTCACTATTTCTCTGAACATGTGCAATCCTGTTGGCCACGTAATCATCGTCATATCTAGTTGGATACACCGAGTGATTTTCTCAACCTCACTCCATCATTTTAATCATACATATCGACCGGGTGGGTGTTGAGGGGTGTTGGGGGGAGTCGGTGGGTTAAAGATGCAAATAACACCAACTCTGACCGGGGCCTCATGCCGATCATTTTTTCCGCAGGGCTACCGTAACCCTCCTTTAAAAATTTTCCAAGTGTCAGCTTGGATATGAGCACATGGTAATAGCCAACAAACATGTTTGCACAATTTCGACTTCCTCAGCCACTTTCCAGTGGCTTCTCGAAGAGTGCGGTGTGTGAAAGAATGCATACTCTCCTGTGCCCTTTTATACCCCGCATGTTATGAGCGTGTGTTATCGTTCGCTATGATGTTTTGTTTAAGAATGGTTACGGTAGCTCAGCGGAAAAGTCATCGGGATGGGCGTGCTTGTAGCAGCATGTGGAAGAAGCATTTTTGACTCCAGCATTTTGTCGAAGAGCCAGTATTCCCCTCTGGAATTTCCCTCGATCACAGCTGAAGACTGACAAACTTAGGCAGCGTCCATACCAGGGATGTGCGTAATGGAAATTTTGTAATTCTTTAGTCGTTAGTCGTTCAACCGACCAAACCCTCGTTAGTCGTTAGTCGTTAATCTTTAGTCGTTAAGAATCTAGGCTCTGAAAACAAGCACAGTTGTGACAGAAAAAAGCCCTTATGAATAGACAGAAAGGAAGACATGAAGAGATGTATGTTTTCCAAAGCATTCATGGTCATTAAAGACACGAATCATTCCTTGTTAGAGAACCTAGTTCAAACTGCAAACCGACATATACATACCTAATTTAAAATATCTTGAACATCGCAGCACTCGAGAGTGTGTGCTTGTCGATTTTTGTCATTTTTCGGTAAGAAAAGAAACAATATGGGAGACCGATAAAATCAAGAACTCTGCTTTTTTATAGTGCAAAATTTGACATTCTGCGCTGTATGATGTTATTTGAGATCCACCCGATGGTGACAACACGGAGAATTGCACCAACTTTGCACTAAATGTTCTTTGCTCAGCGTCGCGAGCAGAGCGCTTGCGTGATTTAGGGGTCGTTCATACTTCCGCGGCCGAGCGGCGCGGCGAAAAGTGGTGCGGCGCGGCGCGCCGCGCCGCTCGTAAAATTTCGCTACTAGGATGTATAACCGGGCTGCGTCGATTTGAAGCGGCGACGCACATTTGCGTACCTGATCATGTGTTCGACGGAAGTTTGCGGATCTTTAAATTAATCTTGTAAGAAAACATGAATTTCTCACTTTCAATCTTCTCTTCAATCCCTACTAATTTACGTTCGATATCAGAATTGTTTACATTTTATGTCAAGGTTAAAGGCAGTGGTCGCGATCAGAAATGCTTGTCTTCTTTTTCTCTCCAAATCCTTTTCTGGGTCTCGAGTAGTAGGACCGATAAGAAAAAATCGCGAAAAAACCACTGTTTTGGGCCAAATTTGAAGCCTTACCTTTCTTGTCTTTTGATGGTGGACGAGCCCCCTCCACATCATCGGCATCGATGACCTCTTATATCAAGAACGTCAGCTGGCTTTAAATTGAATTCGAATTTATGTACACATCTAGTCAAAAACAGTGACTGAAGTGATGCTTTCATTGTTCAACTGTTTTTAATCGTCAAATTTGCATTTGTTTCGTCCTCTGAATGTCGATGATTTTTGACTGCTCGGCACGAGACTGCGATCTTTTTCGTCATCGCTGTCCACGTGTGCACGAACTGGCTTCTTTGGGCCTTAGAAACTCTAATTCTAGCCCGTTTTTCACCGCGCTACCTTCACAGTTTTTCAGCTGTTTTTGATCTAAGCTGATTTTTGCAGTTTTTTCGATAACGTTTTTCATCGTGACAACTGCCTTTAAAGGCACAGTCCAACCTCAAAATCGATTTTCTTTTTCCCTTCTTATCTTGAAAATGGTCTCACGCTGATTCCAATGATGTCTCTCTAGTCGTACAAGGCCCCCTGAGAACGGAGTTGTGGCCCCTCAAAAATTGAGCTGCGGAAGCCTGGTGGACGAGTTGTCCGAGGCTTGTAACTTCCGTCATTTGCAACCTATGGATGCGAGCCGACCTGAATAAAGAGGGAGGCTGAGAATGTAGAGAAGAACGGGGCTATTCATCGGAAATCATCACTCATCTCGCCACTGTTCAGCTCGAAAGATCGTAAAGGGGCGTGCCAAAGTGGCTTCCTGGTGTGGGCGCCCCAGATTGGCTTCCTCCTATATCTCGCTTATTCTGTGAAATAAAGAGCTCTCACTTGGCAGGTGTTATACGGGGAAGGTCTACTTCATAATTATGTGGAAATCTTAGATTTGGCCCCTGAGCTTGGACTGTGCCTTTAACTACAGCGTGGAGTGGATGAGGGACGTGGGAAATTTCTTGTCTTCAAAACATTTTTTTGTGTTCTCCGCTAATGGCGGGCAACATTATTCACATGACAGGAAGAACCACGCGCTTTGTAGAAAGTATTTTAAAAGTATCTTTGTGTTTTCTCTTGAGAAAAATGGTTTCGAAAGCAAAAAATTTTACATTCACAACCCATCCTGCTTTAAACGACGCCCAAGACCTTGGAGGGACTTTCAGTGATGAATAAGGGAAACAATAAATGAGAATGTATGTGGTATAACAACAAAAAAGCAAATAATGCTGATACAAATCGCACGCGGCCGCCGCGCCGCCAGCTCTCCCCGGGCGGCGCGGCACCCAGGCGGCGGCCGCGTGCGGCGCCGTTGGATGATTTCGAGCAGTAAAAATCTAAACGCATCGCGGCGCCGCTTGATCGATATGGCTGTAATGCATCTCGCCGCGCCGCGGCGGAAGTATAAACGACGCCTTAGAGCTCGTTCCCATAATGGGGAAAGGTCGGAAGAAATTAGCAATGAAAATTTTACCCCTGAGAGGTCCCAGCACCACTTTATAGAAACCCCATTTCTCGAATTTCTGACTGAAAATCGAAAGACGGCACCGTTCACATTCCAATCATCGGATACAGTTAACGCCGTTGGGCAGTTGTGGCCTGCAGGCGCCGCTCCATCACCTCTGATAGCGCTCTCTGTAAAAATCTCCGCTGGAACCGGCCAGTGTCGGAACCGCTTCAGTGAGCCTACCATAAAGTCGCGCGACCTACACGAAGTTGCATAAATGCTGCGCCTAGACTTGAGCAACGTTCGGTTGGGATCATAATATGGGGGTTCCAGAACTGCGAAGCAGTGTCCGTAGGAGTAATGAATACTGAAGGCTATGATTTTTTTTGTACTTTTCACCTAGAACAACTAACAGGGCGATATGTGTCAATCCTGGTGTAAGCCTAGGGTTGGAGCTCGATTTGAATGACTATTGACTTTCTAACGAACTTTGGGATTGCTTGCGAAATTATATTTAATTTCGTTAGTCGTTATGCGTAACACCTGAAAAGCCCGTCAGTCGTTGAATTCGTTAGTGGTTAGTCGTGATAGCTCTTTATTTCACAGAATAAGCGAGATATAGGAGGAAGCCAATCTGGGGCGCCCACACCAGGAAGCCACTTTGGCACGCCCCTTTACGATCTTTCGAGCTGAACAGTGGCGAGATGAGTGATGATTTCCGATGAATAGCCCCGTTCTTCTCTACATTCTCAGCCTCCCTCTTTATTCAGGTCGGCTCGCATCCATAGGTTGCAAATGACGGAAGTTACAAGCCTCGGACAACTCGTCCACCAGGCTTCCGCAGCTCAATTTTTGAGGGGCCACAACTCCGTTCTCAGGGGGCCTTGTACGACTAGAGAGACATCATTGGAATCAGCGTGAGACCATTTTCAAGATAAGAAGGGAAAAAGAAAATCGATTTTGAGGTTGGACTGTGCCTTTAAAGGCAGTTGTCACGATGAAAAACGTTATCGAAAAAACTGCAAAAATCAGCTTAGATCAAAAACAGCTGAAAAACTGTGAAGGTAGCGCGGTGAAAAACGGGCTAGAATTAGAGTTTCTAAGGCCCAAAGAAGCCAGTTCGTGCACACGTGCACAGCGATGACGAAAAAGATCGCAGTCTCGTGCCGAGCAGTCAAAAATCATCGACATTCAGAGGACGAAACAAATGCAAATTTGACGATTAAAAACAGTTGAACAATGAAAGCATCACTTCAGTCACTGTTTTTGACTAGATGTGTACATAAATTCGAATTCAATTTAAAGCCAGCTGACGTTCTTGATATAAGAGGTCATCGATGCCGATGATGTGGAGGGGGCTCGTCCACCTTCAAAAGACAAGAAAGGTAAGGCTTCAAATTTGGCCCAAAACAGTGGTTTTTTCGCGATTTTTTCTTATCGGTCCTACTACTCGAGACCCAGAAAAGGATTTGGAGAGAAAAAGAAGACAAGCATTTCTGATCGCGACCACTGCCTTTAACCTTGACATAAAATGTACAGTCGTAAACAATTCTGATATCGAACGTAAATTAGTAGGGATTGAAGAGAAGATTGAAAGTGAGAAATTCATGTTTTCTTACAAGATTAATTTAAAGATCCGCAAACTTCCGTCGAACACATGATCAGGTACGCAAATGTGCGTCGCCGCTTCAAATCGACGCAGCCCGGTTATACATCCTAGTAGCGAAATTTTACGAGCGGCGCGGCGCGCCGCGCCGCACCACTTTTCGCCGCGCCGCTCGGCCGCGGAAGTATGAACGACCCCTAAATCACGCAAGCGCTCTGCTCGCGACGCTGAGCAAAGAACATTTAGTGCAAAGTTGGTGCAATTCTCCGTGTTGTCACCATCGGGTGGATCTCAAATAACATCATACAGCGCAGAATGTCAAATTTTGCACTATAAAAAAGCAGAGTTCTTGATTTTATCGGTCTCCCATATTGTTTCTTTGCTTACCGAAAAATGACAAAAATCGACAAGCACACACTCTCGAGTGCTGCGATGTTCAAGATATTTTTAATTAGGTATGTATATGTCGGTTTGCAGTTTGAACTAGGTTCTCTAACAAGTAATGATTCGTGTCTTTAATGACCATGAATGCTTTGGAAAACATACATCTCTTCATGTCTTCCTTTCTGTCTATTCATAAGGGCTTTTTTCTGTCACAACTGTGCTTGTTTTCAGAGCCTAGATTCTTAACGACTAAAGATTAAGGACTAACGACTAACGAGGGTTTGGTCGGTTGAACGACTAACGACTAAAGAATTACAAAATTTCTATTACGCACATCCCTGGTATGGACGCTGCCTGAGTTTGTCAGTCTTCAGCTGTGATCGAGGGAAATTCCAGAGGGGAATACTGGCTCTTCGACAAAATGCTGGAGTCAAAAATGCTTCTTCCACATGCTGCTACAAGCACGCCCATCCCGATGACTTTTCCGCTGAGCTACCGTAACCATTCTTAAACAAAACATCATAGCGAACGATAACACACGCTCATAACATGCGGGGTATAAAAGGGCACAGGAGAGTATGCATTCTTTCACACACCGCACTCTTCGAGAAGCCACTGGAAAGTGGCTGAGGAAGTCGAAATTGTGCAAACATGTTTGTTGGCTATTACCATGTGCTCATATCCAAGCTGACACTTGGAAAATTTTTAAAGGAGGGTTACGGTAGCCCTGCGGAAAAAATGATCGGCATGAGGCCCCGGTCAGAGTTGTTGTTATTTGCATCTTTAACCCAGCCACTCCCCCCAACACCCCTCAACACCCACCCGGTCGATACGTATGATTAAAATGATGGAGTGAGGTTGAGAAAATCACTCGGTGTATCCAACTAGATATGACGATGATTACGTGGCCAACAGGATTGCACATGTTCAGAGAAATAGTGAAGGAGAGTTTGGTGAAGTAACGGAGTAAGCAGTAAGGTTAGCTTTCTGGTGATACGCAATGTTTCATCATCGGTTTATCCGGCAGATATGTACATATATACCGGATAGTGATAAAGTACCCTACAAAAGAGTGCCGTTACCATTGTATGGTTGACTTTTGTAATAAACTTCCTCCACTCGAGTCGTCCAGCAGTCTACGGTATCCAGTACATGGAGACCACGGCCAACTAAGGACCACATCAAGAAGACGTCAAGAAGCTTCAGCGTCATCTCTTCAGACTTCCATATACGACGCATCTCGTCATATATCCTGCTTATATACGTATCGACGTATCCCGTTCCACGACATATCTCACCTATATACTACATATATAGCATAATCAAGGATATTCGTCTCCAGTTATATCTGAAGTGAGTTCTCCACCAATTTGCGTTTCGGAACCAGATTTCGACAACAGGAATGACGGATTCAGCACATATTCGAAGACAAATTGGAAAAGCTGCGAAACAGGTCGTGAAAAACATTGCATCCGTCAAAGAAGTCTACGAAGACCACGGATTCGACCTCGATGGAAGAACCCAAATGAACGGACTTCTTGACGAATACCTGCCCATAATCTTGAGCGACCTCCACCTGGCACGGACCAGACTTCAAACCCATTATCAGAAGCTTTCCGAACTCAACCAAGAGTGGAAAGCCCTAAAGAGCTTGGACAGCAATGAGGAGGCCGTTTTCACCACTTTCATAGAGAAATATGGAGACTACAACACCCACCTGCACGAAGCAGTAGCGCTCCTAGAAAGCACCAACATTACCCGCCGCACAGTCCGCCACGAGTCAAGACGACGCCAAATTCCCATACCGCCCTCCACATCCGCTTCCTCTCATTCCAAATCCCACTTGTTCGACATCCTCTCCACATTCGGCGAAGAAGCAGCCCCCACCCCATTCACTCAAATGAAACAAGAGATGCTGAACGTGTCAGACCAACCCACCCCACAATCAAGGCAAGGAGTACTGCCCTGCAGCCGATCATCCGCACAACCCTCCCTCAACACAGCACTACCTCAAATGAACCTTTATTTCGAACCTGTTCAACCGCTCTACAGTGGAGCATCATCCCAAATGCCAGACTTCGTAGACGTATCGCTCCTCAGCAAGATGGACTTACCATCATTCAGCGGATCAATACTCGATTTCCAAGAATTTCGGGAAAGCTACTTGACTCTAATCGGAAACAAGCCTAATATCGATGACGCAACGAAATTCTAGCTACTGAAGTGGTCACTCAGAGGAAGAGCACTTCACTGTATCCAACGACTCCCTATCACTTCTGAGAACTACCACATAGCGGTCGATCTTCTTAAGACACACTTCGATGACAAAGACACGACTCGCCATTTACTGTACACAAAACTAGCAAATCTTCCACAATACGACGAGAATGGAAGGCACTTGCAAGTATTGTACGACCAGATGTTTGCATTGATACGTCAGTTCTGCACATACGAAAAGGATGATCAAGAGTATGGATTGGGAGCGATCTTGCTGAACAAGCTACCCCGTCATGTTAGAAGTAAGATCTACGATCGTACGTCTAACGAGACCAATCTAACTCCATCAAGATTGATCAACTCAGACAATGGGGTGGACCGACGGCGGACAAGTTGCGTACCGACAGCGGGATGGGCGACGTTTGGAACGCAATTTGTTCACGGTTGGCACGCAAATTAACGCGGTCGATACGCACTGCCACGCGGTCAGTACCAAATGCCAGGCGATTAGTACGTATCGCCGCGCGGTCGGCACGTCTCGCCACGCGGCTGGTACGCATTTTCGCGTGGTCGGTACGCACTGCCACGCTATCAGTACGCATTGCTACGCGGTCGGTAAGCATTGCCACGCGTTCGGTAGGAACGCTTTTCGGATACTAACAGCGATGGAAACGCATGGCGACGCGGTCGATACGCAATGCCACACTGTCGGTACGCATTTACGCGTGGTCGGTACGCACTGCCACGCGATCAGTACGCAGTGTCACGCAGTCGGTGGGCTTTGCCACGCAGTCGATACGCACTGCCACGTGGTCGGTTCGTCTTGCCACGCCGTCGGTACGCATTGTCACGGGGTCGGTACGCGTTGTCACGCGGTTGGTACGCACTGCCACGCGGTCGTTACGTACTGTCGCGCGGTCAATACGCAATACTACGCGGTTAGCACGCACCACCGTGCGGTAGGCACGTCTTGTCACGCCGTCGGTACGCATTGTCACGGGGTCGGTACAAATGTTGCGAGTAGGATTATCTGTGCTTAGTACGCACTCATACGCGGTAGCCCTGATTTTATCACGCGGTCAGTACGAAACTTTTTTGAAAACTTGACCGCTATTAGTACGCATGCACGTGCGGCAGGTAGGTATTGCTTCCAATCAAATGGCGCACTTTCGAAACGCATTTATACTCGGATGCAGGGTTTGTGACAAAAACAACGGTTTTCATCAGGAAAGTCAGTCTCTGGTCCCAAAAATCGGAAATAGGCAGAAGTTGGGAGTGGGGTTGAGGCTCGAGGTACGCACAAACAAGTTGAAACAGCCCAATATGGCTGGCTTTCCAACTGCGAATGAAGAGTTTTTTTAATCAACAACATCTAAAGTCTAGTTTGCTCAGATGAGTCCGAGCGTAGCAAGCAGTGAAGGAGAGCGGTCGGTCATGGCAAAACAAGGATATCTCGACATGGTAAACCCTATACGCCCTACTTCGACCGGCTCACAATGAGAAAGCTAGGCCCCTGTCAGAGTTGGAGGAAAAAATCGCCGTAACCTGCCGTGGCCAACCCGGTCGAAACGTATGAAAAACGGACGATGAAGGTTGCAAAAGAAACACCCGGTGTGGCCAGCCATCGGGTGTTTTTTCCACCCCTCCTCATTCATGTCTTACATGATTATCGACCGGCTGGCGACGCCGATCGGCACACTATGACCGAGGCCCCACCAAGCCTACCGCGTGTTTAGCTCAAAACTGCCCCAGCCGCGATCTAGCTGGATAGGTTTGGTCTTATTAATTTAATGTTTATAAAGGATAACTATATTTGACGTTGGCAGGCCAGCCGCGTTAAATTGTTTTCTTTGCTTATACGTTTTTTTTTCTCGTGAATTTCACTTATTTTTACTCCATTGGTGGTCAGATATACACCTTCATGATGAAAACTTAGGAACCTTTATACCACGAACGCTTCTTTTAGGCATTCATGCGCCATTATGATGTGAGCAATGCATACCTGCTCCGTGCGCGTGCTTACCAACCGCTGTCACTTTTCGAATAAAAGTTTCGTATTAAGAGGCATTTTACTACATTTCCTCAGCTTATGAAGGCACCTCTTGATATTTACAGTCTTGCATTTCTGCTCATGCATTTCCTTCCTTATCCTTCTATAAGAAATTCAATGTGTTAATCGTGTTGTAAGATTAGTACCCGTGTGCTTTATTTTACGAATCCTTGTCGGATCGAATGTCCTCGTTTATAGTATTTGTGAACCTTTTTCAATGGCATAAGTCAGCTGTTGAAACTGATTGTACTGTCGTTATCGTGCTGAAATCCCGCTCCGCGATTGCGGCAGGTCGCTGTTTCAGCACTCAGCACAATTATATTCGTGCTGGGAGAAGGGGTAATTGTGTCGGGACCCGTTGGTCCAGCACCATTATCGTCGTGCTGCGTGCCGCAACCGCGTCTGTCCGCAACTGTCCGGAATTTCACCCCAATAACGGCAGTATGAAGGGTTCCAGTGTATATTTGTTGCGAGATAATATTAATAGTTTTTCCACAGAGGATAAACTCTCTCTTCATTGCACAAGAATTTTTTCAGTCGATTCTACGTGAACAGTCATTTGTCGAGGCTCTGAGAATTTTTGCATGGCTATTGCATAGCTATGGCACTGAAATGCAGCTTTTGCGCGACATAGCATCGCATTGGCACTGAAATGCAGCTCCTTCGTGTAATACCATCCCTATGGCATCGGAATGCATTTCTTCCGCGGAATAGCATCGCTATGGTATTACAAATCATGCGGTGCGCGGAATAAAATCGCTATTGCATCGCTAGGGCATCGCTATGGTACTACAATCTTGAACTCGTTCAGAATTGAGTTTTCTTACTGGTATCAATATCATGCTCAGAGTAAACAAACCGAAGGGTACAAAGGCGCTCCATCTCATCGAATGTTCACTCGGCATTTTGATGCCGATCCTGGAAGGTGACTTCAAGCCACTTTCGAAGGATCCCTTGGCAGCTGAAGAATAATTTTGGCAGCTGAGGGGATGGTCCCCACGGCTAGGGGGGGTCCCGCACACGGAGACCGTGGTGGGAATCATCGGAATAACCCACATGTGGCATCGACATAACCCACATGTGACATTGAAATGACTCACATGTGGCATCGAAATAGCCCACATGTGGCATCGTAATAGCCCACATGTGGCCGGCCAGGCCTTATGTGGGTTATTACGATGCCATAGCGATGCAAATTTTCTCAGAGTGAGTTCTGCAAAATTCGAAAACATCAAATTTTGAATATTAATACTGAGCCATTCATAAGCATGACTACACCAAGAAGTAGAAAAAGATGAAGAATGGTACACATAAGAAGGGCAAGACGATCGAGTTCAAGAGAAAGAGCAAGAAAAAGTAAAACATCGAGATCAAGAAAAATAAGGCAACAAGAGAAAGCAGAAGTCTTACCGCCAAACTTTCCCACGGCGCGCGGTTGACCTTCTTCCACGTGGGCGCTATCAGTTTGCTAGGACACATGGCACCGAGCACCGAGTACAGTAGTCGTTGGGACAAGAGTCAGACTTTCCCATTCACGCCTCAACCTTCAAGTTGAAACTGCAGTTCTAGCCCGATCCAGCGTAGGAATAAACTCGACGAGAGGGAGCAGGGGTGTGCATTTTCCGTTTACCGATTTTCCGGATTTACCGGTGTTTTTCGGAAAATTTTGATTTACCGAAGTTTTCTCGAAATTTATCGAAAGAAAAGTTGGGTGTTTTTAGCACAATCGACTTATTTCTTACTCGTATTTCACAGGTTCGCTACTGTTATGGCACACCTTTATCGTTCTTCATTCTTTTTTTTTGTTACCCTTTTTAACCATTTTGGCTTACTTTCTGAATAATCCAACGATCTCTTCGCCTTTTGTGTCACGTGCTTCCTCTTATCGAGATGCTACTCCGAGAAATACGTTTCAGCAGAGTCCTGAAGCAGATATTTCAGGAAGTGAAAATTTTTAGGAGCCCCTGAACCCGACACTGAATCCACTGCAGTTCTGGAACGACTCCATTGTCACATTATTGTACCCGCACCTTTCCTCACTGACCAATGATTACTTTTGCGCGCCTCCAGGCACAGCTGAGGCGAAAAGGATGTTTCTCTCAGATGGTCTGATTTTGAGTGACTACAGAAAGACTTTGAAGACAAAAAAAATGAAATGTTGCTTCTTTTCAGGATCAACGTCCCTGGTTCAGCCGTTGAACTCAGTTTAATATGTAAAACTCACTCATTATTTGCACTACCCTCATGCGCCATTGAAAATTATACATAAATATCGTTGGTCATTTGTGCTATCGAATGGAATATGTACCGAAGCCGAATTCAGAACTTTTACCGAATCTTCCGTTTTTACCGTATTTACCGAAAAAAAAATTTGGGAAAAAGTTTCGGCAAAAAAATTACCGAAAAGAATTTTACGCACACCCCTGAGCGGGAGTCTCGCCCATATATCATCCTGACAGCCAAATAAATAGATACTCTAACAAAGTATTAATCAAGTAAATTGATTAATCAATTAATAATTGAATAAATAAGTAAACAAATAAAAAAAGAAACAAATAAATAAACGAGTAATTGAAAAAATAAACAAGTGAATAAATAAATAAATAAATAAGTAAATGAAGAAGTAAAAAATAAAATAAACAAACAAATAGAATAAAAAAAAAAAATAATAGAAAGATGAATAAATTAGTGAATAAGTAAATAAAATAAGTAATAATTAAATAAGTAAATAAGTAAATAAATAAATAAGCAAATAAATAAATAAATAAATAGTTAAACAACAGAAGAAACACAAAGCAGAAGAAAAAAACAGAAGAAAAATATCGCATTAACGAAAAGATAAAAGCGAGGAGAGAGAAAAAGTTGTTGGAGTTGTAGAGAATGAGAAGAGAGTGGAGAAGATAGAGAAAGGGAGCAGTAGGAGAGAATGAATTCTATGAAGGAAAACCCCGGCGATTCGAATGAAATCGCCAATTTTACGTTGATTTCCTGGGGCACGCCGGTGGAGACTGGAGAAAAGTTGACGGGTGGGCCACTAGCGTGTTCGATAGCAAGGTGATCAAGGAGGTCATAGAGGTTTTGGGTGACGAAGAACTCTTAGGGATATCAATTCTGGCCAGTGAAGAATCAAACATTTCCTTGAATCGTGCGTGATCGTGATCAAGGTAGCCTGCCCCGTGTTACCAACTTTGCCAGCGTAATCAGGATATCAATGACACGTTTCCTAGATACATGCGCAACAGTAAATTGAGAGTTTGTCCAGTGCTCAGCTAAAAAAAAACTATATGCTCGAGAAGCTCAATGGCATTCAAATAATCACACATGGACCGAAATAGCCTCGAGTCCTGCCTTTTTTACATTTTACATTGGACGCACCCGGTTGGTAAGCTTTTTTGCCTTCACATCGGCAGGCTGTATATAGAACCAACTCTGAGTAATTTCACCACTGTTCCGCCAAATAGTTTATTCGATTTGCAGATATACTGTACTTTCTCTAATAAAAGTACACCTCTAGCAGAGGTACATTAAAAATAGAGGATTGAAAATAAGAAGTACACCCCTAATACAAGTATACCTCTATTTGGGGTGAACCTCCGGTATCGAGTTCTTGGCAATCCGAATGTGACATTAGAAAGAGAGAGTACAGATTGTTCGAGATGTCTTTGAATATTTGGGAGGTTTGAATATTCACAAGAAAAATATTGGGGCCGAAGATTGCTCGTATAGGACAACTTCTATTGCCACTTCAGCGAAATAATCAAGAAAAGCTCAGGGTTTGAAACTGATGCTACTGATAGGCCCGGATCGTACTACCGTCGCAGCCATTTGTGAGAAAGATCAATATCGATCAATCGCGGCGATACTGCGCTTCTGAGGGAATCGATTGTTTTGACTAGCAAAACAGCATGTCCTTGAGTGAAATAGAAGGATGTATAGTCTAGAGCAATGAAAGTAGAACCTGGTAAAGTTGCGGACTCTTCCTAACATACTGTAGTCCAGGGCAGTGCGGAAATCATTTTCAAGATTTTCGGAAACGGAAACGGAAGAGAAAAGGCTAAAAATCGCCGGAAACGGAAATTCGGAAACGGAAACGGAAGTGAACCAAAAATTATAGTATGATTAAATGGTAGGTTTCGTCGCTGCTCATGGCATGCAGATGCACTTCTCTAGCTTGTGATCTCAATCTAGTCCCTCAAGCACCAGTAAGGCTACGGTACAAAACTGCAAGGGAGCCGAGTACATATAGATATGAAGCATGGAAGGAAAACGTGCTGTTGCTGCAGGCTCTCCTAGTGAGCTGAAAATGAGTCTGGCCGAGCGACTCCTCTTCTAGAATGCTGCTGATCTCTTTGATGTCGAGTTTCTACCTTCGACTGATTTTTCCAGTGCGATCGGTGTTCTACGACGGCTGCGGGTACATACAGATGGCACCCATCATTGTTGAGAGAGCAGTTGTCCGTTTGAGGCCGATCCCAGAAAGTGATCTCAAGTTTTCAATTTTACGGATATCAATTTTGGACGCTGAAAGGGTGGTCCTAACTGCGCATTACGAGGAAAGATTTCTTATAGTGGACCGAGGTGAGGATGATGCCTTTGTTGCGTACCTTGGCGAGGTTTGCGTCCATGCTGATCGCAACTCTGGCTCCGGTAGGAAGAGGTGGTGGCTCAAAGACTCTCTTCATTTATATAGTGTGCTGCTGCTAGCGACACATGTAATGAGGGGTCGCACTCCGGGCCGACATCGAGTTGAACCCCTCGTCTTCAGCAACAGGTGCTGCTAGCGGTAGCACAAGCTGCTGATAAGAAGTGGTCGAAACCCAGCTCTGCGTTGGCAGCACGTGCTACTGAAAACGAGGAGTTGGGGGCTATGGCGGGCGAATTCTATGGCGCTGAAGTTCTTCTTCTTCTTTGCAGCCATAGAGAGGGGTTCTGTCATAGATTCAGAAACTCGGCCACTAGCACTGGGTTCGTCCACAGATCCATTGTCGTCAATGTAGTCGGTCTCTTCGGGCAATTGAACAGGTGCGCATTAGTATGCCCTTGACTACCGCAATCAGGACACTCGTCAGGTTTGCTGTAGTCAATCCTATGCAAGTATGACATAAGCATGGGGGAGTGTCCACAGCGTAACGGTGCAAGGGTGCACCTGGCACGCCTGCCAAGTTCCATCTCTGTCTCGGAGACCTTTGGAGGTGCGACTCCCAGGATGGAGTTTATGGCAACTCTGCTCAAGTGTTCCTTCACAAATCGGGTATGCTCCGCGCGCAAGAGACGGAGGCGTTCTTGTTGTGCTTCGGTCCATCTCTGCACATCTACTTTCGACGGAGCATCAGCGAAAGGCTTTCTGATACATCTCTCTCTCACCAGGTTTAGTACTCTTCGCGAAGGATGATTCGGCTGCTTCACGATGTTAATGTACATTTGTTGCGCCTGGAGTTGGCAGTGGTCTGTAACTGGCAATATGCGAGCTTCGGCATGTAAGTGCTCTATTGAAGAGCTTTTAGAACAGCCTGTTGCAATTCGCAGAGCACAAGTTTGGACGCGCTGCAGCTTGGACCAAGAGGTGTCCGACAAGATGTGCTGCCAGACTGGCGCAGCATACTCCAAGGCGGGTTGCACAATAGCCTTATACGTGGGTCAGATCGTTTTCTTTATGCATCCCCCGGCCGTTCCACCGAGAGCACGCAGGACGTTGAGTCTTGTTTTCACTGTGGCTTGCTTCTGCTCAGTGTTCTTATGAAACTTCAACGAAGGATCCAACAGCAGTCCAAGCAGCTTGGGGATTCGGGTGGCCTGCAATTGAGTTTCGTCCCATTTCACCATAGGATGGGCACTGTGCTCTGCATTATCAGTGGAAAAGACGGTGACGGACGATTTGGAGGCAGAGACTGTGAGCATTTTGCGATCGAAGAAACATTTCAACTCGATCAAGTAGTCATTGATCTTACTGGTGGCTACCTTAATGTCGCGATCTCGGCACAGAATAGTAATATCATCCGCGTATGCAACGACCTTGATGTCTTGAGGGGGAACGGGCAGATCTTCTAGATATAAACTGAAAAGTGCAGGCGATAAAACTCCTCCTTGAGGCACACCAGCGGCGATGGGGATGCTATTGGAAACATGTCCCTGGAATAGCACATTTGCCCGACGTCCTTTAGTGAAGGCAGTTATCCACCGCTTCTGCCATGGCTTGATGGTAGACTTCAACAGACTCTCTGATAGTAGGCCTAGATTTTCAGTGTCAAATGCCTTTGTTAAGTCGAGGGCCACACCAACAGTACGTTGGGGTTTGATGGCATTGAAGCCGTCCAGCACATAGCTCACAATTTCCAACAAGGCCGTAGTGGTGGAATGTAATTGACGGAAACCATGTTGGTGCTGCTGTTGACTGTTATGCTCGGCAAGCTCCTCCACAACCAGTTTTTCGGCAATTTTGGCGATGGGTGAGAGCAGACTGATCGGCCGGTACCCTTTAGCCGTGGATGGTGACTTTCCCGGCTTCGGCAGTGGAATAACACGAGCCACTTTCCAATTTTGGGGTAAAGTACATGTACGAAACGATGTATTTATGACGTCAGCAATAAAGGGCAGTAGTTCACTGGGCAGTCTCTTCAGGACTGCAGGGCTCAAACCGTCTGGCCCTAATGCCTTCGAGTTGCTCATCTCCTTTATTGCCTTCTCGACCTGTGCAGGCGTGACTGCATCATCTACATCCATGAGAGGCAACTTACAGAGTTCCCGGACAGTTATTCTGTTCTGCTTCTCTCTTTTGGTTCTAGTGATGAAAAAATGCTTCCCAAGAGCATTTGCGGCCTCCTTCCCTGATTTGAAGACTCCACCTTCAAACTCATTCGTGGGATTGTCGGCGGAGGTGAACTTTCCGGAGATCTTTTTCAAGGCCTTCCACGTTGCAGCTGCATCATTTCTGAAGTTCATCTTCTCAGTGAACTTTACCCAAGTTTCCTTCTTGTGCCTGTCAAGGTCCTTCCTGATCTCATCATCCAGCGCAGCGATGTCTGGGTCAAGATGATTTGCGGCTCTCTTTGCGTCCCTTGTCCTTATCTTCTGCAGTGTTTCCCTGGTGACATTGGGAAAGAAGGTCTTAACGCGGCCTTCAGGGATCGCAGCTTTCATAGCCTTCAAGATAGCATCAGATAGGTGGCGCTCCTTCTGGTGTACATCGCCATTCCACGGATAATCAGCCGCTTGGCGGAGCGCAACCTCCCTGAACAGGCTCCAGTCTGCAAGGCCTAAATTAAGATAAGAACTATGACGAACACCTGTATAGGGAGCAAGAGAGTTAGAGAGATCAATATCGACAAAGACAGGGATGTGATCGCTGGAAAGAGTTGTGGATGTCGACCAAGAGCAGGCATTAGAGAGATTGGAAGAGACGAGGAGATGTCTGGGCTAGATGATCGGCCGTTGGCAGGGAGACGAGTGGGCTGGCCATCGTTTAAGATAACCAGATCGCACTCCTCCGCCCATTCTTCGACGTCACCTCCTCTAGCATCAGAATCAAGCGACGAGCAGAACGTGTGCGCATTGAAGTCACCCGCAAAGACAATTGAGGGAGAAAGAGAGCAGTCATAAGCTGCTTGAGAAGGGGGATAGGATTGTATGTTGAGGGACAAGAGGAAGAAGGAGGGATATATATATATATATATATATATATATATATATATATATATATATATATATATATATATATATATATATATATATATATATATATATATATATATATATATATATATATATATATATATATATATATATATATATATATATATATATATATATATATATATATATATATATATATATATATATATATATATTAAAAAGAGAAAGTGGTGTTTTAAGAGGCAGATGGATGGGGATGTACTCGAGAGTGCCATCAACTGGAGTGTTTGGAATGTGAGAAAAGAAATGTGAGAGGGAAGAGAGGACAGAACAAAAGTAGAGACTCCGCCTCCCTGAGATGACCTAGGATGATGATATGCAGTATAGCCCGAGATGTTTGGATGTCGAGAGGTAGCAGAGGGAGAGAGTGTGGTTTCCTGAACCATGATAACTTCCGGGTGATGAGTACGGGCGAAGAGAGATAAATCAGAAAGCTTGGCGCGAAGGCCGTTGAGATTGATATGTACAATCAAGAGGGGGCGATTGGTAGATGAGGAATTTGAGTTACTGGAGGCGGAGCACACAATACAACGAAAGGAAGAATCGTGGTGCCTCACAGAACTGAGACCCGAACAAGAGAAGTGCACCCACCTTTCGCATCCAAAACATTGGACGCTGGTTCCATACCAATTGACATCTCTGCCGCATGTGGCACATGGTACTTCTTCTTCTTCGCGGGTCCTGGATTCCTTTCGACGCCGGCCATTTGTAGAAGAATCCTCAGGAGAGCTGCAGCCAGCCAGCACCTCTCCCATGACAAAAACCCTCTCCGCGGAGGGATTGACGTCGGTTTGCACGGAGGTGATCTTCTTTCCTCCACACTGCCACGGCACGAACGTACGACATCTCGGCGCTGAAGTTGAACCCCGCGAGTGCGTGAGTAGCTAGAGAGACGAAGAGGAAAAGTTTCAAACTCTCCGGTCCCTCAATCGGACGACTCGATTGTAACAAAGTATGGTATTGATGCATGAAAGGGTAATGATCAGTCAATAGTTCAGCGCTTCGAACAAATTGTGATAAAGAGTTGTAAAGGCAAGCTGTGACGGTTTTCAACTGGGATGAAACTGGTAACCACGGTTCGACTGCAAGAGAACACTTTTTACTCACCCGCGCAACAGTACCTGAAGTATGCCTTCTGTAGCCGCCAAGGTCAAGCCCACGTTGGGATCGTCCTGTGCGTTGATGGAGGGGAAGGAGCGTATACCGAGTGACGGTTGGAATGAGCGGAACATCGATCCAAGCGATCAGGATTAGACTCACGCTGTGATCATCGCAGAGGTACCGCGGCTTGTGCGCTGGGGAGGCGTGACCATTCACCTTGTAGTACTAATTTCTTCTGCTTCCGGGACCGAAAACCCGGAAACGAAAACGGAACGGAAAAGCTCAAAAAGTGCCGGACATACGGAAACGGAATCGGAAACGGAACAGTTCCACACAGCCCTGCTGTAGTCTGATCGTGTTATCACTCATTTTTTTCAAAATAACTGTATTTGGTCGGTGGGTTTCTGTATCCACTCTCCTATTTTCATTGCTTCCACAGATTAAGTCGTATCGGTGAAAACACAGACTCACCGATCTATCACAGCTGTTTCGGAAAAATGGGTGACACCACTAACAAACTACTGTATGTTAGGACGAGTCCGCAACCACACCAGGTCTTACTTCCATTGCTGTAGACCGCGTTTATTGACAAACTGAACTCACCCACCAGTTTGCCCGCGTCCTGAACGCGGGCGATTGCGTACTGAACGCGAACACACCCGTGCCGACCGCGCGGAATGACAAACTGACCTCGTCTACCAAATTGCTTGCGTACTGAACGCGGGCGATTGCGTACTGAACGCGAACACACCCGTGCCGACCGCGCGGAATGACAAACTTACCTCGTCTACCAAATTGCTTGCGTACTGAACGCGGGCGATTGCGTACTGAACGCGAATTCTTGCGTAGCGACCACGCAGACTGACAAACCGATCTCCCTCACCAGTTTTCCTGCGTGCTGAACGCGAGCGGTTGCGTACCGAACGTGAGCTTTTGCGTGCTGACCACGTGTGCTCACGTACCGACCGCAGCGAAAAGTCATATTTCGTACTGACCGCGAGCGAAGATGAATGCTCGCGGTCAGTACGCCTCTATGGAATTTCGCCAGCGGTTGGTACGGAGCTTAGGCGTATCGACCGCGTGCACAATTTTGCTTGCGCGGTCGGTACGCAAATGCGCGCGTTCGGCACGAATTACATTTTTTGCCCGCGGTCAGTACGATAGTGGCACGCGGTCTGTACGAAACGCGATTTTTCGCCCGCGGTCGGTCCACCCCATTATCTGAGAACCTATTAACACACATTGTCCGAAAAGAGAATACTCTCCATGAAATGGAATTCAGAAACAATGATCATGAAGAGAGTATCAGGCCGTATCGAAGACAACTCGGACTCAACACCACTTCCAGGCTGGAACAAGTGACAGTGCTGCACGACAGAAAATGTGCCGATTTTGTCAAGCAAACGATCACAGCTCATTTGTTTGCCAAGTTTACCCAACTCCGTCGAGCAGAATCCAAGTCGTGAAGCAGAATCGTCTATGTTATAACTGTTTATCGGACGCACATTCTTCAAAGGACTGCTCCTCCAGGAAGACATGCTCGCACTGCCCGAAACAACATCACCCGTCAATCTGTCTAAGAAGTTCCGATTCAGTGATGACAAATCCAACCACACCGGCCCATCCCATCGCACCCAGCCGTCCTTCCCAGCCACCTCCGCGACATCAAAACAACCCAGCCCACGTCCATTTTTCCGACCATCCTACCGACGATTCCCAACCACTCCAACCAGCTTCGAAAGAAGCATCCTTTCCCAACCTTGCCCTCGCTCCTTCCTCCAACCTTTCTGTGATCGACGCAGATAAAACCATGCCTCTTCAACCAACGACAAATCTTAAAGATGCAAATCAGCCTCAACAACTGGGAAAGCCAATGAATCCCCTGCTTATGTGTGTCGATATTGCTGTATTCAACCCAACCAACAGTGATAAGGAAGCTCACATCACAGCTCTATTAGACACCGGTGCATCACAGTCCTACATTTCAAATGAACTGGCCGAACAACTGCAGCTACCTATCGCCAATCCTTACACGATAGCAATGCACACTTTCGGGAGTGAAGCACCCATATCAATTCCTGCAACTGACCGTAGGATTGGAATCTGCTGCCAAGATAAAACAGAGGCTATCCTGCAGATTCAAGCTCTCCCATTCCTCACAGCGATAGTGAAATATGCGCTTATTGAGGCATCAGAACTTGCCAGAAGTTTCTTCACCAAATCAGCAGTACCAAAGGTTCTCATTGGTATGGATTACTTCTGGGATTTGGTATTCAACGAGAAATTCAGTGTTTCAACTCTTCCCAATGGATACCGTATGGTACACACACGACTCGGAGCATTCATAACCAGCAGCACCTTTCGGCTTGATCAGAAAACAAACTTCATGCACGAGCAGTCTACAACAACAGCCAATCCTGCAAGACACACTGAACTCGAAGACCTCGTGAAGCGGTTCTGGAGCAATGTGTCAATGGGAATAATTGACGATCCCAACGAACCCGAACATGAGAAGTGCTTACACTTCAGTCAACTATCACGACGCAGAAAAAAGATACTACGTCAAACTTGCTTTCAAATCACCTACGTCAGACCTCCCGTCAAATCATGAACTTGCCTTTTCACGATTTATCTCGAATGTAAAAATGCTCCAAAGAAATCCTGAATACATGAGCAAATACCACGCACATTTTACCGAACAGCTACAAAAAGGCATTATTGAAGAAGTCGAAGAGACTCCCACTTCCACTCCTGTCCATTATCTCGCTCACCATGGTGTAGTAACAGAATCGAGCAAACACACTAAAGTTAGGTGTGTTTTCGACGGATCTGCCAAGGAGCAAGGACACTCAAGTCTTAATGAAATCCTCTTGAAAGCACCAAATCTTCTACCAGATCTTCTTGGTGTCCTACTCCGTGTTCGAGCCATGCCAATACTCATCTCAAGTGACATTGAAAAAGCGTTCCTAATGGTCGGACTGCAAGAAGAAAGCAGAAACTTCACAAGATTCTTCTGGCTTCGCGACTCAGCCAAAGGAACCATCAAGTCCAACACGGTCACCTACATATTTCGTAGAGTCTCTTTCGGGCTCATTTCCTCACCCTTCCTACTATCCGCCACCATCCATCACCACCTTCTGACCACCAATACTCCTCTGGCTCAGAACATGCTTAAGAATACTTACGTAGACAATGTTTTTTATGATGTATCCTCTCCAGCTGAAGGAGAAGAGTTCTACAAAGATTCTAAGAAACTATTACAAGATGCTGGAATGAACCTCAGAGAGTATACAAGCAACAACGAGGAACTCAACAAGTTCTTAAAGGAGCATGAAAACAACGAAGCTGACGAACACAGCAATATTCTGGGCTTGGGATGAAACACCAAGTCAGACGAAATCATTCTGAAGATCCCTCGAAGCGGTACTGATCAGCAGCCATCGTGGACAAAAAGAAGAAATCTACAAAAGGTAGCAAGCCTGCACGATCCATTCGGTTGGATAACTCCCGTCACACTGCTTGGAAAAATCTTCATCCAGAAGCTATGGACAGAAAATATCGCTTGGGATCAAACTTTGGCACAGCAACTACAAGATTAATGGTCCACCATTGTTAAATCATGGACCGCACCTTCAATACGATTCCCTCATCAATTCATATCCTCTACAACATCAAACTCCACGTTCGAAAGTCATGTCTTCACCAACGCGTCACAAGTAGCATACTCAGCCACATCGTACCTTGTCGAACTAGGAGGAGAAAACAAGCCTATTCGAACAGCATTTCTCGTTGCGAAGTCTAGACTTGCTTCACAGAAACCTAAAGTAACGATTCCAAAACTTGAGCTGTCAGCCCTCGTAATCGGCGCTAATCTTCTCAACTATCTACGTCGGCAGCTGAATATTTCTACAAAGCGTCACTACATTTGGACCGACAGTAAAGTCTCCATTGTAAGGACTATGTCGACGAAAGAACTCCCAGTCTTTGTGAGGAATCGAGTGAAAACCATCAGAAAATCGGCAGGCGATGCTATTTTACAACATGTTCCTGGATCAATGAACCCTGCAGACATCGCTAGTCGAGGATGTACCATCGAACAACTGCTCAAAGATGAACTTTGGTGGGATGGACCTGATTTCCTTCTTCAAAACGAGTCAGCCTGGCCTGAAAATAAAAAAGCAGACAAGGTCGATCTTCCTCCACAAAATCATTTCATAACACTTTGTTCATCAGCCACTAAGTCACGCCAATCCACAGTCATCGTCTCATAGCGTTTTAGCTCATGGAATCGCATACTCAATACGATGAATCACGTGGTTACTTTCCTTACCCGACTGTCTTCAAGAGCAGCAACACACTTCGGCAGCAGTCCAATGGAAAGACGGTCTAAAGCCCGTATTATCCTTTTTCGCATAGCTCAACAAGAATACCTATCCAGTGAAGAATTACACCGCCAATACAACTTGTTCAAGTGCGACCAAACAAGACTATTTCGCGCCCATACAAGAATAGAAAACTCCTCCTTGCCTAAAGGAGCTACAGCACCTGTACTATTTCCCAAGTATAGCCTCATTACCGCACTCTTCGTATAGCACGTTCACGAAAAGAAACACCACTGCGGCATAGAACAAACATTGATTGAACTACGAAAATTCCTTTGGATACCCAAAGGAAGAGCTACCGTGAAGAATATTATTCACAAAATCTGCTTCACTTGTGAGAAGGTCAAGGCAAAGCCCTTCAAACCTCCAGATTTTTCCATCCATCCAGATTACCGCGTCAACAAGCCGAACTATCTTTTCGAAAATCGTGGCATAGATATACTGGGCCCAGTACAGTATCGAAATGACAACGGCAACATCGACAAAGGCTGGATACTACTCTGGACTTGCTTTAATTCCCGAGCAATAGTCACAGACGTCATTCAAGATCTCACGTCCTGCACCTTTCTCCATAGAATTAGACGTTTCATCGCCACAAATGGATCACCGAAGAGAATCATCTCCGACAACGCCACAACCTTTCGAGCAGTAGCCAATGCTCAAATGGAAGGACCTACAGAATCAGTCCACCAAAACGATGTCATGGCTTACTGTACCACTCAAAACATTCAGTTCAAATTCATTCCAGCATACAGTCCATGGCAAGGTGGTGTCTACGAAAGAATGGTTGGAATCTTCAAATCTGCCTTCAAGAGTGCAATCAACAATCGCGTCCTTCCTTTGGATGACACAACGACTCTTGCGAAGGAATCCGAAGCGATTTGCAATTCTCGACCTCTCACCTACGTAGGCAATCAACTCGACTTTATCCCACTTCGTCAGGTAGATTTCATAAGACCGACGTCTCGACTATCATCACCAAGACTTCTCGAAGAAGACAACGAATGGAAGCCAAGATTTTCTGCCAGAGACCAATTGATCAGAAACTGGAGATTTGGTTTGGATCTTCTAAAGAAATTCTGGGACAGATTGTCTACAGAATATCTCACTAGTCTACGTGAAAGTCGAACATCACATCCGCATCCATGATGTTATCAGCAAAACCAGCCTCAGTACGGTGATATCGTACTCATTCAAGATGACAAACCTAAGCGAGGAATATGGAAAATGGGACGAATATATGGATCTTCAGACGACTACTGTAGATCAGTTCAAGTCCAACTTGCTTCAAGAAGATTTATAACAAGACCAATAAAGCTAGTCAGCAAAATTGAAATATCGCCGGACAAGAAACCAACCAGCGAGGGACAAAGTATTTCTTCAACGTTGCTTTATGAAGAATGAAACTATGAAGCAACCGATACAATCATTTTTTGTTCTTGTTTTGTATTCCGCGGGAGTTTATCCGGCAGTTATGTATATACCGGATAATAATAAGGTACCCTATAAAAGAGTGCCTACCGTTGTATGGTTGACTTTTGCAATAAACCTCCTCCACTCGAGTCGTCCAGCAGTCTACGGTATCCAGTACAATTGGCCCGCCCACCCGATGATTTTCTCATCCGCCGTTATCCACGTACTGCATGGATATCGACCGCGTCGGATACACCGAGTGATTTTCTCAACCTCACTCCATCATTTCAATCATACGTATCGACCGGGTGGGTGTTGGGGGGTGTTGGTGGGATACACCGTGCGATTTTTGCATCCCATTTCCAATGTTTTCTGTGTGTATCGACCGGGCTGGATACGTCGGCTCATCCAACCATGACCGGGGCCTGAGCGTACTTGTCATGCTGCTGCATTGCTATCATTGAGGCCAACCAGAATATATACCCGAAATACAATACTGGTCCTAATTTTTGCGTTTTCGGCGAACAAAACGCAGAAAAGCGTTTCTTCCGCCCTTTTTAGTACCTCTGTTCAGGATGGTCCATTAGGGAATCTGAAGAGATATTGGGAATCAGCATCGTATGCTCTTATTTCTGAAATGACATGTGGCTCTCTCTTCAACAAGATATCTAGGCAAAATTCGACATGAAAGAATCAATCCGTTTTTTTTTCCGAAAAATATTCCACAATGTTATGTCAGAATAGATCTGAAAGTATGACTTTCGCATTACAAAAGATGAAATGAGATTTTCAGATGAAAATAGCGAAGAACCTCCACTGCTTTTGTTTTTCGTTTCGTTCATTGTGTCAACTGCTTTTGGTTTGATTTGTTTCTTACGTACTGTTCTTTTTTTTTCTTTCTATGCGCATCTTAGCGTGCATGTTAATAAATAAATAAATAAACCCGAGACCCGTGAAATGCGACTTCGCAACTAAGACATTTATGCCCATGTTGTCACGTGCTTTGTAAAACATGCTGTTGCCTACATGCTTCGTAAAAAGTATGCCAAATAGCATGTTATAAGAGAGTCCTTCTGATCCTGATTCCAAATATCTCTTGAGATTCCCAATTTCACCATCATGAACAGAATCATGACAAAAGGGAAAAAAGCTTTTTTTTTTTGCTTTTTTTTGCTGAAAACGTAAAAATTATGACCAGTTTTGTACGGTCCGATAATCTTGCGTTATGGCTAAGCAATGATTTATTTGTGAAAAAAGCGTTCGCAAATCCCCATGGTATGCGCGGTACTGAACGAAGAGAGCGAGCCGAACGAAGATTCTCTCTAAAAATGAAGTCGACTTGACTCTAACTTATTCCTCACTTTGGAAGGCTACATCTGTTTGTCACCCGTACAGCATTCGTTGCGCAACAATTGTCCAGACTTGTGTGGTTAATAGTGGAGCCGAAGGATTTCTGTAACTCGGATGACTGGATTTTTCGAGATGTGCGTGAATAAGACACCGCAAGTGCAACAAAGCAGTCCGGGACGACGAACAGGTTGCGCCGAGCCGAACCGAATGGGTAACAAAATCGCCACCAAATTGGCCCGCAAACGTAATAATCGCCACCACCACGCTCTGTTAATTCGACATTCCGCTGCTAAAATCTTCAGACCATCTTCTCTTTTTTTCTCATTTGCTTCATTTAGCACCTTGTTTGGAACACTTGAGGACTGGTTTACTCTGGGCGAAGGAAGTAAATGAGAAAACATCCCCTCGTTTTTGGTTGGCTGTTGAGAGAGGCCCTTTCATGTGTCGAGTCCACGACGCTGTTCTAATTTTCTACACCTTGCCCTTTTCATGTTATTACTAGTTAATTATGCACATGGATTTGAAGAAGTCTTCAAGTTTTAGCCTTAGCAGTTGTGTGAATGATTAACGGTTCAAGGCTGTGTTTTGTTGTCACTGCGGTTCCCAAAAGTGTGTAGAGGAATTGCTGAGAATGGTTTCGACCTCTTAATCAGGCCAAAGTCGACCCAGCTGTGGTCTGCGTCAGGTCTTCTAATGTTAGCCGTCCAAAGAGAAGGTTTGAAAAAAACTAGGATTTATAATTTCCTCGACATTCATGGCTTCCGCAGCTTTCTATTGCTAATACGCAGGACACCTCTAAACTTAGCCCTCCTAAATCGGCTATGCATCCCAGAGCTCATCCAATTGTAGTATGTATAGACGGAAGTAAAGACGAAGTTTAAATCAGGCGAACAACGTAGTGCAATAAGTTTCATAGATTTACGGTCATCACTACTATGAGCACCATCTCTCAGTTTCTACGCCCAAAATAATGTCGGAATGCATGTTATTCCTTTGAAACGTGATTTCACCGTTTCGTTATAACAATTGTTTTATAATAACATTTTTCCGTAGAATATGTCGTTCCATAATTAGAAGATCATCTGCGGATACGTGGTAAAAACTAATGATTCTCCCTTTACCGCTCACAAGTTAACCACAATAAGTCATAGTGACCATTCCAAATTAAATGTACTTTTCTAGAACCATTTTCGGACGAAAAGTCCGAATATGCCCACCGCAGCTGCCTAGACCCACTCTGAAAAAAGCTATGAGCGTTTTTTGAAGCTTCACGGCAAGGTAACGGTACCCCCATGAAATTTTTAGAGTGTTTTTGAATTTTTCTCTTGATTTCGCTAAAAACATGCATGTAGGGATAATCTGGGATGCTGAACACGAGTCTGGGGTTTGCTTGCCCAAATTTTGAGGTTTACTGTAGGTTACGGTAGGTAACATGCCATTTAGGAGATAGAACCTACCTCAATATTCCTCTAATCGACAAATGGACATCAAATTCGTATTCAGCACCCCAAATAACCCCCACATAGAAACTTTCAGACAAATCTGAGACTTTGACCAAACTACCGTATACCCACCGTAATCTACAGTAAGCTGCCAAAATTCGATAAACCGACATCAGATTCGTGTTCAGCACTCCAAATGACCCTCAGAAGAACGATTTGAGCCACATCTGTCGTCACATTCCGGAAATCGTCAAAAGTCGCAATTCGCCATCAAATTCTCCCCCGATGGGAATATGTGAACGAATACAGTCGAAAATTTCGGAAAATCGATAAATGAGTCTCAGATTCGTGATAAGCTCCCCAATTTACCCCCCAGAGCGATTTTTTAGTCAAATCTGGGATATTTTTCTAAAACGCTTCGAGAGCCCTCTGATTGGTATAAAGAAGCGCCCAACCGAAAATCCGTACAAGTCCAAAACGCTGTTAGTCTGCGCAAAGTTTGGAAAATGTTCCTTCAACCTAACTTTGCATAGTGGGGTAGTTTTGGACGCTGAACACGATTATGAGGTCAGTTTTCGGATTTTCGTGAAAATAATGCACTATTTGGAGGGTACAATAAGTACGAAAATCGGAGAAAAAATGCCTATAACTTTTTTCAGAGTGGGTCTAGGCAGCTGCGATGGGCATATTCGGACTTCTCGTCTGAAAATGGTGTACATTTCATTTGGAATGGTCACTATGACTAATTGTGGTTCCCTTGTCAGAGGCAAAAAAAGAAAAAGTTTATTCATGCATGCCTCGACATCTGCACCTCATTTTTGTGGAGCGCCGTCAGATTAGCGTGCACCATCTCACAAACAAAAGTGTTTGATTTATCGCCAAGGATGTGAAACGGTCCTTCTACCCAGTGCATGGATTAGGTAGGAAAATACACTTTTAAAGGTTTTTCTCTATTGGGGTCAGTACAACGAATTTTATGATAAGTTATTGTGGAAAAATATTATATCGTCAGTGTCTATCGAGTAGAAAGCCGCGCTCAGCAATTGGGCGCGAAATCATTCGATCAACAGCCTCTTTGTTTTCCCGCATGCAATTTTCCCAGCCAAGCAGCGTCGCGGCTCCCCCCCCCTCCACTCACTGACTGACGATATGTATCTAGACCTTTCGAAAGAGGTTATGTACTCTGCAGGATAGCGTCATTTGCTTTTTTAAACAAATCAATTTTATCGATAAACTGGTGGGTAAAAAAAAATTTTTGAGTGGCCTACGTGCTACTTGTCGCTGAACAGCACGAACCCAGAGTTGTATTTCGAGAATCAGGCACGTATGCAGGTTCACCAAAACTATGACGAAGACTGAATAATACCTAGACTCTTAGATATGCCATAGCACCACGAACAATGGCTCGAAATAGATTCGTGGTGGTGTCACTACCCTTTCACGGTAGTGGTCATCTCATTCCAGGCTTTCTTTACTTCAAATAAGTCGCAAAATCAAAGCGGTGACCTATCGCCGCAGCCCAGTCATTTTACTAAACGAATTTGGCGAAAGACCTTCAGATGATTCGTCGTGTTTCACGATGAGATGTTCCAACCTGGATATATCAGACGGCTCCAATGACGGATGGCACAATGAACGTCACTGAGCTCTGTTCACACACTGACGGAATTCAGCTACCTAAGCCTGCCTACACTCCTTTAATTGTTTGAGCTTGAGCGTCCTTGCAGTGTTAACCGATCCGAGTCCAAGCCAAAACCTGGAAACCTGGATTGAACTGAAATCAATCATTACATAGAATCATGTAACCCACCTTGAAGGCAGCATACCCCCTCGTAAACGTGATTAAGATAACTACGGATATGGTAGAATAGTATGGGTCGGAAGACAACGCCTACGCAATCTAAAGCTTTAAAAACTACTCACAATGCCGCTACACGAGTAACAAGTTGGCCCCACCCTGCGTTTCTCCGCCCCCTGCATTTGCCGTCCTACTCCAAAACAGGGCTGTTGGGGCATTCCCACCGTCGTCGATTTTTATGGTTTACTTATTCTACTTATTGTACCACCCACAAACGTCGCTAACTGTGGGAACGGCCTAGCGACCTTGTTTTGGAGGAAGACCGCAAATACAGGTGGCGGGGAAATTTGGGGCGGGGACAACTTCTTACTCGTGTAGCGACATTTCGGGTCGTTTTTGACACTTCAAATTGCGTAGGCGTGGTGTTCTGCGCCATACCATTCTACATTCGTAAATATCTCAATTACGTTCACGAGCGTGTATGCAGCCTTTAGAGGCACTGTTCAAGATAACAAATCATATTCTAGTCTGCTTTTTTTTTGCGTAAATTAGTCCAATACGTAGACTTAAAAAAGCAGTCCAACATCAGGGATAAAATTTGATATTGTAGTCCGCCCACCGTGTGTACAGGGATGTGCGGCGATTGCTGTTTGCCGTTTCTCGTTTGCCGGTCATTTTTGGGACTTTTTTACCGTTTGTCGTTTGCCGAAATTTTTGCAATTTTTCCGACAAAATTCGGCAAAACATTGAAAGGGAACGCCGCCTATGCTCGCGGCCATGTAGGCACTAGGAGGGGTAATCCGATTATCCGTTGTTCGCTCAAACGTTATCCGGGGTTCTGACTCATCTGGGGTTGTAGTAAATAGGTTTCAAAAACGGTTAAAGGCAGGGTTCTCGATAAAATTGGTTGTTGTCCTATCCTCATAGAATGGTAGGTCTTGCCATCCCATCAAAAAAGTAAAAATGAGTAAAAATTGGAGAAAAACGCTCAGGAACAAGTTATTGCTTGGTGGCCTCCCGCCTCCCCCAATTATCGAGATTTGAGTGAGAGCCTGCTTTCTCAACTTTTCTTTTGTTTCTCTCTAATTCTTTTTTTTTCTCTCTAATGTAATTTCTGAGCACTTCTGGAGACTACTGACTACTTTAACAGCAAAATAAAAGGCGGATAAGCAAGCATTATTAAAAATGTCCTTAATTAGGGGGCCGGCCGACACCGGTAATTAGCCGTTATACTTTGGTTTCGAGCGCTTTCCCCCGAATTTTCGGGTTTTTCACTTATTTTTACTTTTGTGATGAACAAATCTACATTTCCATGTAGAGAGCTCAGAAGTCGTTTTTATCGCGAACCCTGCCTTTAACTCGCGGCAAGTCCGCAGTAATCTGCAGCTAAACGCGAGCTTTTTATTTGACGATATTCAGGAAAGGGACCAGACATTGCTGAAACTACACACTCGCATGCCACGTTATGAGCCACTAGTTACTCATAGTGTAGACCACCTCTAAGCCATTCTGGAAGCCTCTATGAACAGCGCTTTGCCTTGATCGCCACCAACGTAACACATTACACTGCGTCGCGGCGTTTATGGTATGCTATAGAAGGAAAAGCAGTGTTTCATTATCTGGGTCTACCGTGCCTTCATGGTCGTGAGTATAGGCTTCACGGTTTCTTAGTCCCCTCCCACCGTCTATTCATTGACGCAGTGAGCTGCCATCATTTGATTTGCAAGGACTCAAAAACTGGTGAATGACCATACGAAAGGATTTACCTTGTCGGATGTAGTGCAGTATATAGTGCAATTTCGAAATGGTGCTTTAGTTTCTGGTCCAGAGTTTTGACAGATTCTAGTGTAGCTAAAAGGAGCAGGAAGCACTCATGCGACACAGAAGCATTTGTGCGACACACGTGGGCAGGGACTCTCAGTAAGCATTCCGCGGCAGTGCCAGAAAAGTACCGCCACTCTCCATTGTGCCGCTATAGTTCCACGGCAGTACCGCAGCAGCTCCGTGATGATTACTGTGCCGTGGAGATCCTGTTGCAGTGTCTTGAGGGTCGACAACGCCGCGACATTGCCGCGACAGTACCGCGGCAGTTCCGTGTTAGAACCTCCCGAAATCCGCGAGGATGCATCAGCGACCCCGCGTCGACTACGATTCACTATTTTGTGTGGTAGAACGAGATTGTTGCTGGTTCGATAGCCTAAATTTGACGTACATCCCGGATCTGCTAGGTCGCAATAGCGAGGATACCCTATGTCCCTATCAGATAGAGGACGTAAGTAACACAGGTGTGTATTTTTGTTCATGGGCCCACCCAGTTGTATAATTACTCATTTTATATGAGTTACTGGCAGTGGGCCCTATCTTTGTCAGAGCGCATCCACCGATAGCAGAGCCGCAGCGGCACCTTAGCGAAGCCGCAGCTTCACTTCCACGGAGCAACATTGGCGCTACCGCGGAGTCGCAGCAGTACTATCGCAGGGGCGGCATGACATTGCCGCTACGACTCCGCAATAGTGCCGCTTCGGTGCCTGTAGGAGCCGAAGCCGCTTCCTCGCGGAACCGCATCGGCGAGTTCTTTTCCTCGAGGTCCCACATGTCTTGTTTTTGTTCATCTGATGCCTTGAAATAGAGCTACTCCCTTGAATTGGAATGATTAGAATGTTGACTAAAGTATTGAAAAAAAGGAAAAAGTAGAGCGGCACATGTGAATAACTTTTGGGTCAATCAAAGGAATAAGGTTTTTTTGCCGGGTGCCGATTGCCGTTTGCCGTTTGCCGGCCATTTTTGGGATTTTCTTGCAGATTGCCGTTTGCCGAATTCTCAAAATCGTTTGCCGCACATTCCTGGCGAAGCGCGAGATCTCAATTCGATCAAATTCGTGGGAAACTACAGGGAAAGTTCGGCCCCGCCCCCTATACCCTGAAAACATAATCAAGCGTTTCGCCCCGAATAGAGAACCAAAATCTTTGCAAACGGAGAAATTGATTTGTGTGGCTTTGCTCAAAAGCAATATGTACAACAGCAGAGCTCTTGGTTCCCTTTCCGGTGCGGTGTGCGCAGTTAGGGTTTTGTGGTAATGTGGGCGGGCCGACATTTTCCCTGTAGTTTCACACTTATTTGAGCGAATTGAGATCTCGCACTTGGCAGGGTTGTTATACACGGTGGGCGGACTATAATTAGGATCCAGCAGGCGTGGATAGCTCGCCAACGAGTGATGGGGGGGTGGTCGTAAAAAATTTCGAGGAGAAACGACAAGTTGAAGGGGGATTGTCAAATTTTCGGAAGGGAAAAATATCAAATTCACAGAAAAAGAAACAAAAATTTTGTAGAATTTTTATAGAAGCGGTTTCTGCAAATTAAGAACGGAATTGCAACCGTTAACAGGCATGAGAAGATCCAGTTTCAAGTAATTGAAACTGTTTTCAATCTCTGTTTCAAGGTAACTTTAAAGCACCTGAAACGGGGGACGGTGGTGGGTATTAAAGTTCCGGGAGCCCTATAATTATGATGTCCTGCTCCCAACGATTTGTAGAAATGCAGTTACCGCTTCTATTCGAGAAAATCCTCATCAACTGAAGCGTGCACTATCTCTACACGAATGATGTCAATAGTCCGCCACAACCCTGCCGCTTACAAAGAGGTCCAGTACTGTGTGAAAACACTACACTTTCCTGTCCTGAGAGTTCAATTAATGATTTCTATTTCACCTTAAGATTTTTTCAAACTTCATTTCTCTCAGGACTGCTTTCACAGAAAAAATAAAAATTTGCCCATGATCTTTGAACGATTTTGTGTGGCGGGCCTTCTCAAACGCGGCAGTGCGCAGCTCCAGACCGTAATTTCACTCAGACGAGGACACTGCTTACAGTCTGATACAACGAATTTTCGGAACTCTCCACAGTTTCCCCTTCATCTTTGTGATCTTGGAACGATTCGTTCAAAACTCTTCATAACCAAAATTTAAGATCCACTTTGACGTGTGGATTACAGGTCAAGTCCGAAAAAGGCCGTTGTAGGTGAAGCTGAAAATGTGACACTATAGCTAGGGTTCCTAGCTCAACAGAAACCGCTAGTCGGTCAGTAAGGTTTTCAATTTTTAGAGTAACAAAACTGTAGTGTAGCTAGGGTTTCCTCATTACAAAAATCTAAAAAAACAACTGAGAAGAAAAGGAAGACACCGCAGGAGAACTTGCATCTAAATTTTCCTGTGTAGAGATTAGTGAAGCAGTTGGGTCCTGAGTGAACTTCCAGTACCGCGTCACACTGCACTTACTGAACGCTAGGTTTTGCTGCTTCTGCTCCCTATAATCCATCCCGGTAGAGAGTTCCAAGAAGCATTGTTATCCCCCTCACCTGCGGTTACCCAGTCACGTCTCTTACACAGTTTCTGCCACACCGTAATTCAGAACACCAAATTCATAGTTGTTTCCGCGAACCCTTAATTTGTTTTGTATATTGCTCCAGTTTTCATGATTACCGTAGAATGGATACTGCGTAAGTTACGTGATTGCGTGCACCCTGTCCCAAACGAGATGGCAAGGGTAGAGCCCAAAGAAGCAGCTCGCCGCCCTCTGAGTCTCTTACATTTTCGTATTTTTGAACGTTTTTTAACTTTCTCACTTCATTTCCTTACATACTCCATTGCTTTTTTGCGTTCTTTTCTCTCAAAATGCTCGTGATATTCACGCTCGATACATATTTTGTTCTTCACGTGGCAGGGAAAGTTTTTCAGGATATGCTCAGACGTTCGCTGTTGTTTACAGGACGTCGATCCGCCCAAAACGAGTCACCGCTGGCGAACAGGCAGCTCTACGCGGGGTCGTCCCGGTGTGCTGTTGAGCAGGGGGCGACGGGCTGTTAAACAGCCCATCGACCGGCAATCCCGCCGAGTGCCTTAAATCGACGCAGACCGAGTTGTTGTCCACAGGACGTCAATTCGGGATGTCTACGGCTGCGCAGGTCGATGGGCTGTTCTACAGAACATTCGCGGGAGGGGCGATGGCAGCGTCCATCAATCGATGTATCACGAAAATCGTGCCGTCCAAGTTCTCATTTTCGGTTATATGAGGTTTGCAATTCGTTTTATTTTTTGATGATGCTGTAGACTTCTATGATAATTCTTCTCTTTTTTGAAAATAAGAGATCTGTGATTCGTTTTTTAATAACTTCTTCCCGTGGAAGGGGCGTTGGTGGCATGCCGAGAGATGCACCTCGCGGCGTTCCCCGTGATGGACCCGGAGGTTTCCGTGGATTACGGAGCTTTCAGCAACTGCCTTCGTAGGCAGATTTTGATTTTTTTCCATCCCTTTATGTGTTTCATTTGCGTCATTTTTAGTTGTTTGTCAGGAATCTCTGATCATTCGAGGATGTTTATTTACCCTGATTCCCATCCATGTTGTCAATACTCAAGGAAAGGTAATGTAGCGAGATGAAAAATTGTAGATTTAAAAAAAATAAGCGTAGTTAGCCAATATCACCTTTTCTGGTTAACAAGGGAAGCCGTTTTAGCGTAGTCCGGAATCAGCGAAATGGAGTATCTTGCGAGCTCCAAAATGTGCGTGCCGAATGCGTGTCGAATATGTATCCAACTCGAGTGACCACTCCCATTGAAAAAGTGTATTGCAAGGACACGTGCTCCAAAAAGCACCGCGTGCTGCAAAATTTTATCGCAGGAGCACGTGTTGCAAAATTTGATCGCAGGAGGCTAGTCCAGCGTTATCGTAGCTGCACATCGGCACGCGACGCGCCCGGCACACCGACATGCAACTCGACCAGCTCGCCGAGCACTATCTGGGGCCGCGATTGGTTGGACGAGGTCTCCAGCGGCTGGGCAAGCAAAGCACCGCCAACTAGTGTAATTGAACCATCGAGGCTGCCGGCATCTGTGTTCCGCCTCAAGAGTTTTTCGCATTCTTTCCATTTTTGGGAAATCCCTTTTTCATCGAGTTGAATGTGTATCATGCACGCATTGAAAGTTTTATTTGTCGGGGCACGTGCTGTAATCTGAAATACTATAAGAGCACGTGCTCCCTAGCAGCACGTTCTCTGACTGTGCTCCAAACCGCCTTGTATTCGGGTTGAATGCATATTCGGCGCGCATTGAATACGGCGATAATCTGGGAAGAGGTTCTTGCTACTAGTAGCGGAAAATGTTAGTGACTCCGGTATAATCGTAGCCTGCCTAGACTCACTCTGAAAGAAGTTATGAGCGTTTTCATAGCTTCGCGGCAAGGTAAGGGTACCCACCATGGAATGTTTGAGGTGTTTTTGTTTTATTTTCCTCCGGATACTGCGATAAACATGTACTGCTGAACACGAATCTGGGGCTCGCTTGTCGGAATTTATAGGTTTACTGTAGGTTACGGGAGGTAACATGTTATTCAGGAGGCAGAACTCAATAGTTTGAAAACAGACAAATGGACATCGAATTCGTATTCAGCACCCCAAAAACCCCCACATAGAAACTTTGAGACAAATCTGTGACATTGATCGAACTACCGTATACTATAGCTGTACAAATTCGAAAAAAAATTCGAACGAATGCAATTTGAAAAAAATCGTTCGACGAAATTTTGAACGAACAAAATTTGAAAAAAAAATCGTTCGACAAAATTTTGAACGAACGGAATTTGAAAAAATTTCGTTCGAAGAATTTTCGAACAAACGAAAAAAATATCGAAATTTTTTCAAAAATTTCGTTCGTGTACATACAACTACACCGTATACCCAACGTAATCTATCGTAAGCTGTCAAAAATCCATTAACTGACACCAGATTCGTGTTGAGCACTTTAAATAAACCCCAAAAGAACGATTTGAGCCACATCTTTTGTCACGTTCCAGAAATCGTCGAAAGTCGATTTTGCCGTAAATTTTTTTGCCGGTGGAGAGCTTTGAACAAATTTAGTCGAACTTAGGAAAAACCACAGGTAAACCTCAGATTCGTGATCAGCACCACAAATCACCCCCAGGTTGAATTTTAAGTCAAATCTGGAAAAATTTTTTTCAACGCTTTCTGTACCCCGTAATTGGTATAATTGAGCGCTGAACCGAAAATCCATACAAGTCGAAAACGCTATCAGTCTGCACATAGCTCGGAGAATGCGCTTTCACCCAAACTTTGCCTTGGGGGCTGTTTCGGGCCCCGAACACGATTATGAGATCCGTTTCCGGATTTTCATAAAATTAATGCTCTTTTTCGAGGGTACAATAGGTACAAAAATCGAGAAAAAAAACTGCTATAACGTATTACAGGGTGACTCTAGGCAGCTGCAAAGGGCATATTTGGACTCTACGTCCAAAACTGGCTCTAGAAAAATACATTTCATTTGGAATGGTTTGTATAACTTATAGTAGTTCATTTGGAAGCAGTAGAGTGTTGTCCGCATAAGGACATCATTATTAAAATAATTTAACGTCGGTATAGATCCTAATGAGACCTTGCGTTTACTCTCGAAGGTTGGCGCAAACTCGGTGTCATATGCTATTACGTAGGTGCACCGAGTTTGCGCCAACCTTCAAAGAGGAACGAAAAGTCTCATTAGGATCCACGCCAATGTTAGTTTTTCTCTAGAAAAATTTGATTGAGAGGGTCCAATTTCTCTGTTCCGCTTAGATTAGAACTGAAATAAGGAAAATCGGGCCTCATCATCAAGTTTCGAAAGAAGCTAGAGCGCCGTTTAAAGGCAGCGTACACGCTCACAAACGTGGTCGAGATAACAGCATAAATAGGACCGCACGGCCCCTACCATGTCGTCAAATACGTTTGAAGCGCCAAAACTATCCAGGATGACAATATCCTCTGTTTCCGAGCCAGATTTACTCTGTTCTCTCGCGCGCTTGTGCGGAGCGAATGTAGAGACAGCGAGAAATGGTGGGGAGAAGGAGACGCAACGTACGCACGCGACGAACGGAAATAAATCACACTCGGAAACAGGATATACTTGTCAGTTTTTGAGCAATCTTGCCTTCCACTCCAGTGTTTTCCCACCCATTCGAGTACGAGAATGAGAAAATAAACTTGAGAAAACATGTGATAAGTTAGAGTGATAGCATTACCAAATGGGAATGCACGAGAGAAACAACTTTATTCACCTGAAAATATCATGTATAGTTCAGTTCCGCAATCGCGTTCAGTCCTCAGATTATATGTTCACCTATGTAATTCTCCATTTCAAAAAGTTAAGCGCCTTTCACAGTCTGCCGGACGACGCCGTCCGGTACGTTATAAGATAGGACTGCGGCGTCGGTGCCACCGGCACTGCGATATCGGTCGACCGACGTCGCACTGCGGTGAAATCATTGACACGACGTCGGAGCAAGTTATGACGGGTAAAAACGTGTTGGTTTCGCCTCATATTTTGTACTGGAGAGTTGGAACTGACGGTGGTTCACCGCAGCTTCCCTCGCACTACGGCACTCTAATAACGTGTCGGACGGCAATGTCCGGCAGACTGCCAAAGGCGCTTTAGCCGAGTAGAGCCGCATTCTCAAAATGGACGAGAGTTAATCGGTACGCAGACATGTTACATTCAAGCAAATCAAGCTATTTCTCTCGTGCGCTTTCATGGATAGTGCTATCACTCTATCTTATCACATGTTTTCTCAAGTTTCATTTCTAATTCTCGTACTCGAACGGGTGGGAAATACAGACGTGGAAGGCAAGATTGCTCGAACATTGTCACATATTGTCATCCTGGATGGTTTTTGGCGCTTCAAACGTCGTAGACGACATGGTAGGAGCCGTGCGGTCCTATTTATGCTGTTATCTACACCACATTTGTGAGTGTGTATGCTACCCTTAAGGGGTGACGTCAAAAAGCGATTGATGCTTCACTGGGATGGTAATATCAGGTCTACAGGATGTTGATAGGATGTGAACGCGGAATCGGGGATGGAGACCCTCCTCCGATGGGATGTCTACAGCAACAGCGTTCCCGCGGATAGGTTGTCTACGGCACCAAGGAGGGGGGTGACGGGCAGTTCTCGAGGGGCGATCCATGCCTTTTTTGGATGTCTACAGGGAGCATTGCGTGAGGTGACATCTCATTCGTGTCCTGTGGACAACAGCGAACGTCTGAGTGAATAACAGGCCGCAGCGCACAGAGTTGTCTAACCCGTCGATTTCACCGTAAACTCGATACAACCGAGTTGTTTTTACTTGTCTGAGGCCATTATTTCACTTTATTGTTTGGTTGCCGTCTCTATAGTGTCTCAGACAACTTTAAAATCGATCCAGGTGCTCCGGGCCGCTGATGATGTCAGAGACGCAGAGGGCGGCGCGCTGCTTCTTTGGACTCTAGGCTTGCCATCTCGTTTGGGACAGGGTATACCTGTAGTAGCGCGCTGGTATGTATGGTAGGGTTCAGAGCAGCTAAGAGCGGTGACTCGCCCTAATAGTTAGGTTCTTTTATTTGCGTGATGCTCCCAGAACAAGGTAAAAGGGGGGAAGCCCTGTGCAATTGGAAATGGACACAACTGTAAAACCAATTTATTATACGACTACACACAATAAAATCGCGCACGAACACAACACAATAATTGTTAGCAACAATGCAAACCTACTATGAATCAAGTGATGACAGCCCTAAAGTGAAATCCTAATCAAAACAGACTAGCGCGGAGCGGCAGCTTTCAAGGTGGACGAGCGCTGCGCTGAAGAGGAGGAGATGAGGTGGAGAAAAATATGGAAAATGGGTCCGCGGCGACCCTCAGCACCAGGCACAGGAAAACGGAATGAATCTCAACTCCCCGACGAGGCCTAAAAAACCTCTTCCCGCATATTGCGGCTATTCTGGCGTACAGTAGCCTGTAATCCCTCCATTGCGTACCACTGGGGCTACCGTACACCATAATTGGCGCAATGCGGTTTTTTTTCCTTTCAGGGAGTTTTCTTACCTATTTTTGTTGTTTCTTTTTATATTTTCTCATCTTTTAACCCTCATTCCTCACATGCCTCCTCTCCCCGCAAGATCGTTCCACTCGATCTTACCCAACACCGTACTAGCAGAATAGTAAGAACCTGAAGAAAAATTCACAGAGCTTGACGCTCACAAACGACAAACGTCGAGCCCATCGCTAAGCTCTTACAGCAAATCTTGGATGTCCGGGACCTCCTGCTCCCGTCATTACTGACATCCTGCTGGCCTTAAGTCGCGAGTATCGTGGGTGATCCCCGACGCAGCCGTCAACGTGTTCAGGGGCGACCTGTGCCACCCGTTGCCACGTGTTACAGCTTAGCATGCGCGGGCCCGTCACCAACGTTACTCCGCTACCTAACACGCTTCGTGGGGTTCTGCATCTGCAACAAGGCTCCTTTAACCTTTGCAGCTTTTCAGCTTGCGTGCCGACTTCCCGCCTTTCCATTAGAACGCGAGCAGATTTGGTGACCGTATACGCATGACGAATTCCAGGAATCGAAGGCATTGGCTGTCGTCGACATCGAAACAATCCGTGTAGACGATAGCTTTCCTTGTCCACCGCGACCTCTTGATCCGTTCTGAAACAGTTTCTATATGCTTTAGACACACCTCGTTCAGAACTTTTGATCACCGCACATTTAGCTGCTAAGGCCCTGCTTCGTTTTCTGGCACGTTTACATGTACCTACTCTGGCAAATTCGTTTTCTGGCACGTTTACATGTACCTACTCTAGCAAACGTATTCACACCCGTTACCTTGTTGTCACAGGATGCATGCATGCCATTTCGACATGCGCGTGCACTTTTCTGCACATTCCCACATAGCGTTGTCGGTGTAGATACCATGTGACCCGGTAGGCCAAAAGAACTCAACGACATCGTATCTGACGAGACGTCCGTCGATGACGTTTCCACACAGCGCTCTGTCTGCCAATTTCCACTTGACCTATCAAGATGGAGCGTTGCAGAGTGAGCACTTCCACTCTGTACAGGGACCTTTGCATAGCCGTCGTATCCACTGTTACCTACAACAGAGTACACCCCCTCGCTATCACAGCTGCGCATGCTATTTTGGTACGCTGCACATCCTTCCAGTTCCGGACATGAACCAACTTTTGGGACAACAACCGTACGCCGCACCACGCTCGCAGCCGATGTTCCCTGGTCACTTCCGTTTTCCGTGGCCGAATCCGCACCCACGGTAGGGACTCCAGACCGCACATCATGTGTTTGTTGGGGATACGTGTCCTCCTTACAGAGCTCATATCCTAGGTATGGGAGCAAGTTGGTTCCAATGATCACGTCTCCCTTCGCCTTGGTCACATGCATCTGGGCAGCAACCATAGGTGCTTGCGCCCCTGCCTCTTTTAGTGGTACCTCGACTACTGCAACAAAACGTAACAGTTTTCCTGAGACATCTTGCACAGGACGGGACCCTTCCAAGGAGTGTTCAGCAACTTCTCGATCGATATCCACCCCGTCCTTCTTCGCTTGCAGAAGCACATCCGCAGGCAAAATTGAGATTTCGGACCCAGTGTCCAGCAATGCTTCCCACTTTCTTCCGTATATCTCTAACCTGGTAGTCGATACCTTTCCAAACAATGGACATCCGATTTTTCTCGGCTTTCCGTCCCTTCCGGCTTTGGACTGTCTCTTTGAACGACAGACTGCTGCCATGAGCCGAGCCGAAAGCGATCCTGCCTGTTGAGTACTAGTGCCTTCACGTTCCGCACTCAACCTGACGCAGTCCTTTGCTCGGTGTCCAGGTTTCTGACACGCTTAACACAACTGTTCTGCTTTTCGTGGAGCTGGTATCTTGGCCCTATCGTCCGCTGCACTACTACGCAAAGGCTTGGACATTTGACTCGACCGTGGACCTTGCTCCTCAGCCTGGCTTCGCTCATCTCTCTTTGTTGAAACTCCACGAATATTCCTTAGCGTCATATCCCTACGCTCGATACGCTGGGCAGTCTCTTTCAGTTTATTGTACGCATCACGTTCACTTTCTAAGGCCTCCATCAAATAATAAGGGTTTTTCCAATGAACCAGCTGATCGTACAACAAGTGAGCTCTCTCGGTGTCTAATGCTCGCTCATCTAGGTCGGGGTAGGCTCGACGGGTCAACCTTTCCAACTCAATGCAAAAATCGGCGACGGTCTGCGTATTCGCTTTTTGCAACCGCTTGAGTTCCCCTAATGCGACTACCTTATTTGTGCGTTGCTCTGCTTTGCATAACCGCTTCACAGCACTAAGCAATACCGCATATCCGCTTTCTCTATCCCTGCGAGGTAACGCTTCATACTGGCTGTTTGCTTTCCCTACCAACTTGGAACGGAACAGCGCGCACAGTTCCGCATCAGCCCAACTACCTCGCGGATATTTCAACTCAAAGGCCTCCACAAACATACGGAACGTATAACTTTTTTCCGTTCCCGAGTATGGCTTAACCTCCGGCAGCGCGATATATTTCAGGTATGAGGCCATGTTATCCCCCTCCCTTGGGGCACCACTTACTCCACCACGGGACTCCCGTCCCGCTACCACCTCACGCTCAGGTTCGCTATCGCCACTCAATAAAGAATGACTAGACCAACCTGTTCTGCTCCTGGGCTTTCCATGACGTCGTGAGCTGGGCGTACGCCTGTGCCGGGTTGAGCCCATGTTGATCGCAGAGCCGTCGGAGCCATTCTGAAACAAAGAATTTACTCCACGGGTTGGTCTGCCTTGCAACATCCTCAAAGCCTCACGACCAGTAACTCTTACAGCACCAGACTCACCGGGGACATCGTCAACCATCACTTCCCTTTCCGTAGGGGGTTGAACCACCGGGGCCGCAGAGCCTCGCCGTTGAGCCGCTTCGTGCCGTCGCTTGAACTCTCTCAGTTCACCCAGCTCAGCTGCCTGACGATCGACCGTTTCCTGCAAAACAGTGTATTCCAGTAACACATTGGATAACTTAGCGGGGATCTCCTCTAATTGCCAGCTAAACTTCGCTGCAATATCCGTGAGTGCCTCATCCCGCTCTAGCATGTCATCCAGTTTTGCTACAAACTCATTGCGATCACCGCAACCTAGGCTGGCCAAGACTAGTTCGCACCATCTTTCTAGCTCCGCCCCTTTTTTGCCAAAAGCTCTCAAGCTTTCCAAAAATTTCTGGGCCTCCTCAGTGCCTTGCCTGCCTATCTCTTCAATGGCTTCCCGACCTGGGTCTCCAATGCGTCCCGATTTACTGACCTCCGCCCTCACTAGCGTTTCAGTATCTTTAATCGACCGCTCTAACCGATCACACACCTGCAGTGCTTCCGATCGTGATGTGTCCGACGCTTCATCACCACATAGCCGCTGGAATTCAACCTCCAGCTCCATGGTCGACGTCTCACATGGCTCCGACATTCTAGTTGGGTCCACAGCACAATCTGCAACAGAAATCATCAAATTTCCTGCCTGTGCCATGCCAACTTGTCTTCCGCCAACAATTGTGGTTGTGCTTATAGTGGGTCTTGGATTCTCTAAGTTTTTAGGACCAAAAAAATTTTGGGCAGAGGTTTCCCCCTGACGCCACTTTTGGCTAGAGAATCCAGGTACCACTATGATAGCCTGAGTGACAGAACCGATTGGCTCACCGTCACTCTCTATCAATTCCACTGCAGACCCAACCACTTACGTGTTTAGGCCACCGCAGTGTCACAATTTACCTACTACACAACCACAAAAGTTCGGCGAGAAACGAGCCGAATCTGGATAACTGACCTTACAGTTGTGTGCTAACCCTTTTTTTATTCTCGGGATCCCGGTTCGGCCCCCAAGTTAGGTTCTTTTATTTGCGTGATGCTCCCAGAACAAGGTAAAAGGGGGGAAACCCTGTGCAATTGGAAATGGACACAACTGTAAAACCAATTTATTATACGACTACACACAATAAAATCGCGCACGAACACAACACAATAATTGTTAGCAACAATGCAAACCTACTATGAATCAAGTGATGACAGCCCTAAAGTGAAATCCTAATCAAAACAGACTAGCGCGGAGCGGCAGCTTTCAAGGTGGACGAGCGCTGCGCTGAAGAGGAGGAGATGAGGTGGAGAAAAATATGGAAAATGGGTCCGCGGCGACCCTCAGCACCAGGCACAGGAAAACGGAATGAATCTCAACTCCCCGACGAGGCCTAAAAAACCTCTTCCCGCATATTGCGGCCATTCTGGCATACAGTAGCCTGTAATCCCTCCATTGCGTACCACTGGGGCTACCGTACACCATAATTGGCGCAATGCGGTTTTTTTTTCTTTTCAGGGAGTTTTCTTACCTATTTTTGTTGTTTCTTTTTATATTTTCTCATCTTTTAACCCTCATTCCTCACATAATTCTTGTTTTTTTTTCTGGAATTGCGATTCGGAAAACAGTGAGGAGGGGACTGGCCAACGAAAGAACGACGTTGATCAAAATCCAGCCCTTAAGCCGCTGCCTTGAACATAAGTGTGAGCTCACTAATCGAAAATGGCGCTATGTGCCTTGTCGCGATAGATCAGTAGCAGGGATGAGCAGGTTTCCGATTTCCGATGGTTTTTGGCCTTCAGATTTCTGAATTCCGATTTTCAAAAAGTGCCCCAAAATGTGGAAAGAATCGGAAATGATTAGAAGATTACAATTTGGGAGGTTACGCATTGTTTTCTGTAAGACAATTAGGGTGTTTTTTAAGGGATAAACCTGAACTGGAGGTTTGTTTTGATGTTAAAAAAGAGCAACGAATAAGGTTCCATATGTCAACAGGAACTATATTTTCTTGAAATGAACCAAAAAGTCACTGTGATTGGGCTCTTTTCCTCAAATTCAGATTGAACCATTCTCAAACTGAGCTCTTCTTCAGAGATATTTGGATTTGTCCATGCTTTTATTGAATCTAATAGGGTCCTGCGGTGTTTATGTTTAGGTGGAGACAGTAGGAACAGAGTGAACATATGATATCTTCTCGGAATGTGTGGTGTAAAAAATGGACGGGGCTGCGAAGGGCAGACGCGCGATCGAAATTCTGTTTGCAGGTGGTATCGCGAACTCCGCACAGCTCGCCGCAATGAGCGCGCCTAGCCCATCCGCTAGACGATGTTTAGCAAGTGGCCATTACCTAATATAGTATTTTTGTTCAAATGTACTTGTTGTGATTCTAATGGTCTATATACATAGCTCTTGTTATAGAATGGTTACACTCACTATTTAAGTTACAGTTTACAAAATGATAACTTATTGGGCGACAGTGAATTAGTGAGTGTTGTCTCGAAGTCATGATATCTAAAGTGTGCTACCTGAAAATAATTAATTGAAGCGAAATGTGAGCAGATTTGTCTGGAATCTCGGTTTTTGTCGTGTATCCGAATTTCGTGAAAAATGAGAAAGAAGATTAAGCCTCATTAAGTCTTTTTATTGGGAGGAGATTTTTTCACAGCTAGAGATTAAGATCAGTTTTGAAGGCTCATTAGATTAGAAGTAGGGTAGGTACATGCAGCCACCATGGGTGGTTGGAATCCATCCAGGTGAACTTATTTCCGATCACCCGATTTCCCGATTTCCGATGGTTTTTGGCCTTCCGATTTCCGAATTACGATTCCCGAAATTCAAATGGCCGTTACGATTTCCGAAGTTTCGAAAAGATTTCCGCTCATCCCTGATCAGTAGCCTCTCTAGGCTTTTATGCATTACCGCGCATTTTAAGTGGAACAGTAACTGAACAAAGACTATTGTTCAATGTCGTTTTGTCGTCGGTCCGCATCCCCCCCCACAACTATCAGAGCCCCATATTAAAAAAAATCAAAAGCCGTCTTTGCAGGGACTTAGAATAACTGCCACTCCTTTCAACTTACCAAAATCGCCCATGAAAACAACTTTGTTTTCGACAGTGGTAAAAGCCCATACACATGCATTGAATTCTCTTAAAATTTTGCTTTTCAGCCTTCAATGATAAGTGAATTCCTTTCATACCGGGTTTGGGGCGGGGTATAAAGTCCGGGAGGTGGTTCCAAGTCACGTCAATGATCTTGTCGTGTCACCAACGCACGAAGGTTGTGACCCCAGGTGATGCCGAGAATTGAATCTCCTCCACGTAATGAGGGTGAAGTCGTTTGGCTGGAGAAAGGAAAAGAACTCGAACTGCTCGCTGATTTCTTGGTTATTTCGATGGCAGAATGTTGAGAACCGAAAAACGTGATCCCCCAACCTTCCCCTAAATGAGTGCATAATCGTATGAGTCTAACTATACTTGGAAGGTTTTGGTGAACTGAAATGCACATACTGCTCAATACTGTTTTGGAGTGGTTAGAGATGTGACGAAATAGTGCTATAGTGATGGAGGCGCAGGTGGTCGTACTTTGTGCTCCGATTCTTTTATTATATGGAAGGACAAGCCTGATGATTTTTAAGGCCCAAAAAAAATTCTCGTTTCCTGATGCAGTAAACGACGCCAAATTGGTGTCTACTAGGTATTTGACGCGCTGATCACGAATTTGCTATCACTTTTGCATTTGAAAGTCTCGTTAATGTGTTATGGAGTGAGTTTGGGATGGGAAGGTTGTGTAGTATCAGAATTTGAAGCGTTATCCGACCGATGGTTAAAGAATGGTCCTTGATTACTTTTACAGAATCAACCCGTGAAGTTGTCGTCATTGAAGAAGGTTTTTGAGCTACACAGAAATCCTCGAATGGATCTTAAAGATGCTTGAAAAGATTTTGATAACGGTTCATGGGGTTTGGGGCGGGGTATAAAGTCCGGGAGGTGGTTCTAAGTCACGCCAATGATCTTGTCGTGTCACCAGCGCACGAAGGTCGTGACCCCAGGTGATTCCGAGAATTGAATCTCCTCCACGTAATGAGGGTGAAGTCGTTTGGCTGGAGAAAGGAAAAGAACTCGAACTGCTCGCTGTTTTCTTGGCTATTTCGATGGCAGAATGTTGAGAACCGAAAAACATAATCCCCCAACCTTCCCCTAAATGAGTGCTTAATCGTATGAGTTTAACTATACTTTGAAGGTTTTGGTGAACTGAAATGCACATACAGCTCAATACTGTTCTGGAGTGGTTAGAGATGTGACGAAAAAGTGCTATAGTGATGGAGCCTCAGGTGGTCGTACTTTGTGCTCCGATTCTTTTATTATATGGAAGGATCACCCATAGTCGTTCTCTCTCATTTTTCGCCCGAGTGAAGGCGAATCCGTATTTTTCGGATTCTTCTTGCGGGTTATTACATGGAAATGACGTCAACAATAAAGCAAAATGTCAGTATAATAATTACAACCTTGTACTATTCATAACACCCATTGCCCAAAATCCACGATAACGTCTCTCATTTTGACGAGTTATACCCCGCAGCGGTCTTGAGGGTTAGATGCGAGTCTGTACTATAAACTGGATCGGAATAATCCGACCAAACAACAACTCTGGTTTTAGCTAGAGTATGTGTTCCGCCGCGAGGCGGGTTCTCGCCGCGGCAAGATTGTTCGTGTAACCGCTGCGTCTCCAACATGATTCGGTTATAAGCGATGAAATTTGGCAAATTCTTGATGTTCTTGTAGTGGGAGCGTCTTCGGGGGGGGGGGAGGGGTGTCGCTACATATGTCGGAATTTTTAGGCACGGAGGCTGACCACCGAGGAGGGGGTCGTAAGGTTTTCGCGGCTCTCGTCAACGGGCTGCTGGACTCTTACTATAATGCCAAATTTTACCCCTGGGGTTGAACTAATGCCTTCAATAGGGTAGATTACCCACAGAGTTCTCAGATACCTGAGAAAAATTGTTTAAAAGAATCTGTGAAAGAATTAATAATGCCCTTTGGTGTATTTCGTGAGGCTGCAGACAAAAAGTGACACCTGAGAAAGGCAATTGATTCTGCGCCTCAAAATTCTTAGGTAGAAAACTTTTTTTCTGTCTCTTGTATCGGAAACTTTTTAAATATAACATTGGCCAATGCACGTGGTGGGATGCTAGAACCTTTTGCGCCGAGGAATATTAGAGAATTTGGTGCCTGTTCCTCTGATGAAACAAAGGCAGAACAACTTTTATATGACGTGGGCGGGGTAATCCAGCGGATTGACTGCTCGACGAGATTTTCACCATCTTCCTGGCCGTTTTTCGTCGTACATCCGTTCTTACTCTTCTAAGAGGCACCCAAAGCTTAAGTTTTGGTAAAAAACGAACACCTTTTTCATCGTAAACACTGCCTTTAATCATTCGCGTCGTACTTCAAATTTTCTACACCTACCTTCAATGGCCTATCTCCTGACAAGGGAAGTGTTCAGAGTGGTAAACGCATATGCCGAAACGACTAATATCTTTAGTATCTCTAGTGGCTCAATAGTGAAACTGCGCAGTATCCAGCCCCAAGCTGCAGGTTCCAAGAAGTTTCAAGCCTAAAAAGGTCGTTTTTGTGTTTCTTGTACCCTCCAGAAAGGGCATTATTCTCTTGAAAATTCGGAAACTGAATTCGTGAATGTGTTGAGCGCCCAAAGCTCCCCCTTAGCAAAATTTTGGTGAAGGCATATTTTCCATACTTTGTCCAGACTGACAGCGTTTTGGACTTTAGCCATCACAATAAGTCTAGACCAACCAATCAACTTCTGAACAATGTGTTCAGGAAATTTGTTTAACATGCGCATTCGCAACTTCCGGCGTTGAGCCGGTACGCTCAATCCTGCACTGCGCGCAGTGGATAATTGGCAGTGAATATTACGTATCGGGATCTTAAAGGCAGCATACACATTTGAAAACGTGATTGAGATAACTACGGAAATATATTTATATGGCTCAGAACACAACGCCTACGCATTTTGAAGAGTCAAAAACAATCCACAATGACGCTACACGAGTACGTAGTAGGCCCCGCCCTTGTATTCGCGTCCTCCTCACAAACTGAGGTGGTGGGCCATTTCCACTGTTGGCGAAGTTAGTGGGTGGTATAATGGGTACAATAGGTAAACCACATAAATCGACAACGGTGGGAATAGCCCTGAACCTCTGTTTTTGGAGCAGGACGCAAATACAGGGGGCGGAAAAATACCGGGGCGGAGCGATCTTCTAATTTCTGTAGCGTTATTGTGGGTCGTTTTCGACGCTTCAAAATGCGTAGGCGTTGTATTCTGAGCAATGCCATTTTATTTCTGTAATTATCTTAATTACGTTTACGAGCGTGTATGCTGCCTTTAATGCTCAGTTATTATACGTCGTGAAAGTACTGACGATGGAACACTGTAGCCATTGTATCGAAATGGGTCTTTTTACCGCTTCTCTCCATTCTCCATTTTCCATCAGGCAGATCAAGGCAGCGGTCTGAACTCAATCAAAGCAATGTCGGAAAAAGTGGAGCACATACATACAATGGATGGGCACATTTCTTCCACATTATCACTTCTCACGAGATTCATGGCAACCATTTTCCCCCTCAGGCAGCGACGCTCTGTCACCGACGAGCCTTTCTGATAGAGAGGCACTACCAAGGATAGAGTAAGTTGCCGTTATCGATAGTCCCTTGATATTATAACTTTGACCAGGCAACCAATTCGTTGACCACTGTGTCAGCCAAGAACGCTTGGGAACAGTCTTTTGCTGTATAGCTTACGCGGCTAGCACGTTAACCCATTAACCAGTCGTGCGCTACTAGTTCCCAAACGGGTACAAGTTAATTACTAGAAATGAAGAACACAGGCAGGCAGAAGAAACTGTCAGAAGTTCACCTAAAGGCATCGTACGCGCTGAAAACCACTCACCGCTTTTTGGGTTTGATTTATTGGCTGGGCCCATCTAAGCATGTAGGGAGAGTTTGTTGGGCCAACAACGCTCTATCGTGAAGATATATGATTTCAAATGCTTAAAATTCTGTCAAAAGAGGCCGGCCCTCCGTCAGTCATCTGGCACAATTTGCTGTCAGCCATCATATGAGAAACTGATCAGCAATTGATATAGTAAGAATGAGAAGAAGTTGATGGAATATATTATACGATTACGTGGAGGATGACTTCAATATATACATCGGTTCACCTTTCCTTCCCCACAAATATCCTGGAAGAAGGATGAACTTCATTTGATCGTGAGATCATGGGTCAACACAGCGATTCCTAGCGATCGACTCTTCCTTTCCCAAAAGTCGATTGAGGGAATTTCAGTCCGAAAAAGTAGTTTTCAGTGATTTTTTGCGGGTTTTTCAAGGTACCTGATATATAAGCATATAGAGCTTCCATTATATATGGAAAACTCAAAAACGAAAACCTTCGTGAACGATGCCTTTAAAGGCACAGTCCCACCTCGGAAGCGTTTTTCTGTTTCTCTGCCGTCTTAAAAACGGTCCCACGCTGATTCCAATGATGTCTCTGGCATCGTACAAAACCCCCTAGGAACGGAGTTATGGCCCTTCAAAAAGTGAGCTGAGGAAGCATGGTGGACGAGTTGTCCGCCAATTGTGACTTCCATTATCTGCAACCGATGTGTGTGAGCCGACCGGGATAAAGAGAGAGGCTGAGAATGAAGGGAAGAACGGGGCTACTGATCGGAAACCATAGCTCATCTCGCCACTATTGAGCTCGGAAGATCGTAAAAGGGGCGTGCCAAAATGGCTTTCCTCATGTGGGAGCCCCAGGGTGGCTTCCTTCTATATCTCGCTTATTCGGAGGAATTGAGAGCTCGCACTTGGCAGGTTTAATATGGGGTGGGTCTACCTCACAATTATTTTGAAATCTTAGATTTCGTCCCTGAGCTTGGACTGTGCCTTTAAAGGCTTTCATTGTTCAACTTTCCACTGGGGGTCTTAGGGCGCTGAACCCAAATTTGTGGTCTACTCCTTGCCAGACTTAGGGTTACGGTAGGTTACTGTAGGCATAATGCCTTTTAACTGACGTTACTTACCTCAAAGTTTCGAAAATCGAAAAATGGAACTCAATGCTTAATCTTATTGTTAGCGTCTCGAATAACAGCCACAGTGAAATTTAGAGTCAGATCTAAGACTCTGACCAAGTCACCGTATACCCACCTTAACATACTGTAATCTATCGAAAATCGATAAACGGGTTGCAGGTTCGTGTTAGGCAGCATTCTAGAAATCGTCAAAAGTCGCGTTTTTTCCTGCGAAATTTCCCCCATTCTGAAGCTTCGGACCAAACCAGATGGAATTTTTCAAAAATTGACTATTGGGCCTCAGATTCGTAATCAGCACTCAAAAGTCCCCCTAGGAACCATTTTCAGCCCAATCCGGGATAATTTTTTCGAACATCCTGGAAACTGCCATTCGTGTACTACTTTTACGTATCTACACAAAGCTATGAAAATGCCCACGTTTGAGAAGCTCGTTAAATCTCTTAGGCATTTAGGGGATTTGGAAAACGGATTATGAATGCTGTGTACCGTTCCTACAACTATCAACACATGGTTTTATAAAAGCCCAAGTGAAATGTAAGGTAAGCCCTAGTGAGTGTGTTAGAGTGTTAGTATTCGGGAAACTCGTTAATTCTCAAGAGAAAAATATGTTGGAATAGAAACATCATCCACAATAAAGAATGTTATATGCGAACTACAAGCACCTATGGTGACGTGAAAAGCAGTCTAACCCTACAAGCTCACTAAATATCGAAACTATATCACACCAGCATTGAACCTAGCAAAGCTCAATCTATGCCCGACCTCAGAACTAAACCTTATTTTGAATACCGTGCAATGCCAAATAAGTATTTGATAACCTAAATAATCAATAGGCGCTGCTCACCTGAGGATCGTTTGCATTGACGAAATCCTTGCCGGCTGATTTTTGCAAACATTTAGCCTAGCTGACAGTTCAAATACGCCTATACAGCGGGCGTTTTTTGTGCGTCTCGTTGGAAAAGGAATGGTGAGGAAAAAGGCGTCTGCGCCTCTCATGATTGTTCTACGGGTGCTGCATCACTGATCACCCTATATAGACTTTTCTCACCAAAGCTTTCTCTCAGAACGCTCCACGTTTCCTAGCGAAAAAGCGTTGTTGAACCAAATTGTGAGCAGATGGCTGAAGAGACCCAGTTTTTTTTCCAGTAGAACTCGGCATGCAGTCGACTTTGGTAATCGTTCCCGCATTTGAACGTGGAGAACTGCCCTAATGGAGTCATCTTAAAGCAAAGGTTGTCTGCTCGAGAACTTATTATCACTGAGGTGTTTTAACTATAGTTGTACACGAACTAAATATTCGAAACAATTTCGAAATTTTTTTCGTTCCTTTTCGTTCGTTCGAAAGTTCGTCGAACAAAATTTTTTCAGATTCCGTTCGTTCAAAATTTCGTCGAACGAAATTTTTTCAAATTTAAAAATTCGAAATTTCCGACAAATTTCGAAAAAAGTTCGAAATTTTCGACGAATTTCGAAAAAAAAACTAAATTTCGAAAAAAATCGAAATTTTGATTAGCCTCGAATTTCGTTCGTTTGGCCTCCGAAATTTGGAAAGTTTTTCGGAATTCGTTCGTTCGAAATTTTTTCGATTGAAAAATTTTCGATTTTTTCATTTTTCCTTCGTTCGAAACTTTTTCGAACGAAATTCTTTCATTTTTTAATCGTTCGAAAATGTTTCGAACGAAATAATTTCGATTATCGTTCGTACGACATTTTTTTCGAAATTGTACAACTATAGTTTGAACCCTCTTTTATAAGAACGCAATGACAATTTGATACATACAAATACAAGTTTGGGCTAGGTCAGTTATGAAGTTAACATCATCGGCGCCATTTTTTCGTTTCTCTGTCTGCGTTCATGCATAGAATTTAAGAATAACTGCCGCTGAAGATTTGCCGTTTATGTGTACGCATGCCGCCTCTTCTCGGAAATCGATTATGATGAATAACTCTGCCAACGCGTAGCTAGATGCCTCCAAGGGCGCGGCCTGAAACGCCGCCCCATTCCATTAAGCCGTAAACTACGAGTTTTGGCTACGACAGCTAAAACCCGCATATTCTTGTGTCGAGGCTACAAGGGTGCAAATTCTTTGCGTATTCTACGTAAAAACGAGGGTTAAATTCGAAACATTGATCTCTCTGACGCTAAACCGGTATATTCTCGCTATAATTTTGTAGCGAGAATCTACGGATTTAGCGACAGCCTGTGTTGAAATGCCACCTCAAACCCGCGTTGGCTACGCGGAACGCAGGAATGCGGTTCGAAAAGTGTTGGCACAGTCAACCCAAGGATAACTTGGCACTCTGTGGGTGGTCGTGGAGGGTGACCCCGTGTCGTTCTCTGGAAGACCTTGCTAGGGATAATTTTGGCCGCTGGGATGCTGCAGGCGGTGGGAAAGAAACGGCGATGCGCTCGATCGCCTTTTCAGAACGGATCAAGACTGGGTGGGTCGATCGACCGAGTGCTGCAACGAGAATAAGCGTAGAATATGCGGGTGCTGTAGCGAGAATTTATGTAGAATATGCGGGCGCTGTAGCTAAAATCTCACCAACTGAGGCTAAACTCTCCGTAACTTTCGTAAATTCTCGTGTCAAAATCAGACTAGATGCCTCCGAAACCCTGGGCATCTCTGGTTTCCGTGTGAGGCATCTAGCTACGCGTTGACGGAAAATCTTCAACCGCACCCTCCAAGGAATGCCAAAAGTAACGGAAATGTGGCTGCCTCAAAATTTACCCATCCCATATTTGGATTTTGACAATTCGCTATCGCCTTCTTTAAGTAGAGGGTTTACCGACTTTACCGATTATAGGCTACCAAGCAGTCACCCTCTGCTTCCGAACGACCCTCTTGGAACAATTCTCTACGCTCACATGCGGCAAGTACCTAGGCACGATCACCAACAGCAGGGCTGAGCAGAGTTGCGACTCGGCGCAATGGGGGGTCGTAAAAAATTGGAAACCTTCCAATGAAATATGAAATTTTTGAGGGGCTCGTAAAGTTTCCGGAGAAAAAAATTTCAAAACCAATTTGTCGGTTAAAATGATATGGTAATAGTCGCCCTCTAATAGTAAGATTGCAACGCGGGAACAGCTGTGTCAGCAAAGGCCGTCATGAGATTCTACGTTACGATGGGTATACAGTCGTCTGGGCAGAGTATCAGATTTCAGTTAACATTTCTATTCAGGGTTTTTTTCGGCGTGCTGAATACAAAACTTGATGTCCATTTCGAAGGGGGTAGTTAAAAATGTGCAAATTTTCGGTCAATAGGGGGGTGGGTTGTAGCTCCGCCAAAAATTGGCGCAACGGTCTGCTCAACCCTGACCAACAGTGAGGCTACGCGGCGGTTCGCTCGGTAAACAATTGGGGACCTTTCGAGCTACCGGTAGACAACTATTCCAAAAACGATTTCACTCATTCAATTCTCATACATTCTGAGAAAGAGGTTCTTTGAAAAGAACACACTATAGAAGGCGATAAGGTAAATACGCGCAAGACACCCTGTACGTAACGCTGACATGGATCGTGAAGAGACTTCGCGTTTACTGTTGAAGGTTGGCGCGATTTCGGGGCCACATGCGTTAACATAGGCGCACCGAGTTCCCGCGATCAGTATGGATGACTTGAAATGGACGACTTTGAGCACCCATATCTCTCCCTCTCTCAAAAAGAACAGTTGAGTCAGTTTTTGTCGTTCCCAAGTAAGAGTCAAAATTCTCCCATTGGCCTCTCTCATCTCTGACACGCTTGAACAAAAAGGCTTGGAACAGATTGGATGGATCATAAATTTGAGGAAACTGCTAGAGAACTGAAAAGGTGGCGAGACTCAAACTGGAGCGTTGCAAAAACGGCGGAACCTTTTTAAATGACCTAATAAAGCCTCACGTTACACGAACACCTGCCCGTCCTCATGCAAAATTGTTTTGACTAATAGAAGCTCTCGTGCGAGGCTAAATCTTTGTGCTCATCAAGGCTACCGGTATTCTCGAACTGTTTATTGCATGTGACTCCCACTGCCCATTCCTACAATCGACAACAATCGTTTTGAAAGTGACTTTCATCTCATGGAGAAGATTGTGAGAGCATTTTTTGGCCATGGAGACTTATACCTGCTCAGCGAAGTCGGTCAACAACTTTTTTGAACCTGTTGATGGCCTTCGAAACATTTGGGCTGACCCACTCAAAGTGTGTGTAATAGGCCTGCAAAGAAACAAATCAAAGTGGATTAGGTTATGCGGTTTGGAAGTCTTAAAGAAATCTTCTCGACGAATATCAGGTACCTCTCTCCATTTCGAACTAACTCAGATCTTCTCAAGAAAATAAGGGAAGTCTCGATAATATTTGCAAAGGCTTTCTCAGCATATCTCTTGTTCCCGTTTAGAGACAGTGTTAATGATGATTTGACGTCGTTGAGTTTTTGCCATTAATTGCCAATCTGGGTCATCGGTTTCACTATCGCAGCGAAAACCTGAAAAGTCTCATATCTTTTTGTGAAGAACTAAATTTTTCTGCATGATTATTTGAGATCTGGATAGCGTGTGAATTGTAATCATAGGCGTCTTGGTAAATGAATTTTGATCAGTTTCAAATTTCACGAAGTTCAGTGGCGATTTGTCGAACGACGGCAAAAATATGTACATATATTTTCTGTGGACTACATACATATGTACATTGATTCTGTCATTCTTGAGGAAGGCTCAGGAGCAGATAAGAACGTAAAGGCCGACCGAACATTGCTCGACACGACGCGGTCGCGTCACGGCTCTCGTAAACGAAATTGATGATAACCAATTGATAAAGGGTAGGGTACAAAAGAAATGCAGAGCAATGTGTCTACAAACACATACCGTCCTTCTCCAGGGGTCAGTAGTTGAGGATCTGCCTGGACTAGGAAATAGGGAAACAGCACCACCGGTGGTCAAGATATAACAAAATCGGAGTACAAACATAGCAAATTATAGAGACCGCGTTGCGTCGAGCAATGTTCGGTTGGCCTTTGGCCTTTACGTTCTTATCCAGTAAAAGCTTGTCTCTGATAGGATGTCGTCGATCACTGGATGGGTGGAAGCCGCGACGGGAAAAATTGCGCGAGGAAAAACAAAAAAAGGATGGCTATTGATCGAGCGATCGCGCGCCGATTTGCTGAAAGCGGCTTTCTACTTGATAGAGACTGACGGTAAATATCTTGTCTTGGAAGCTTCCAGCGACTATTTCTAGTAATCTTCGGCTTCTGATTATTTATTCTATTGCAGGCTGTCTAGCGAAACTGAGCACGTCGCGCGACCGCACGCAGCAGGTGAGACTCGAGTGCGTAGCCCACTACGGCGGTGGCATAGTTTAACACTTAAAGGCAGTGTTCACGATGATTTTCGTCCCCGAGTTTTTCACATGAAATAATGCGTTGGCCTCCAAGTGTTACCGAAATTACGAAGAAAAGGCGAGAAACGCATTAAAACGTCGTATTTCAATGACATTAATGTCTAGCCTGGACTAGTTGTCCGGTTGGATGAACATGTTCATGCTGGTTGTCACCGGTAGAAAATTGGGTCAATCAAAAATAGAAGAATATTTTATGCAAAGCAGGATTAGTTAGGGCCCTATGGAGAGAACGGAGCAATAGAGAGTAGAGCATTGCAGAGATCGGGTCCACTAAAGATTTCATTGTCACAACAAACACTTCCAGTGATACTTAAGAGGCGGGATGACACTTAAGTGTTTCGTGTACTTCTGGTGCGTTTTTCTTGATTTCTACGTCATTTTTGTTTTATCCGGGGACCATTTATTCGATATAGCGAATAATCTCAAAATTGAATATTACCGTTAACACTGCTTTTAAGAGACCGCGTGTCCACACTATACTTAGTATCCGAATCACTCCATTTCGAATATCCGACCGGATATCCGAGATTCGGATAATCCGATATCCAAAAATTTGAAAACACGCATTATCTGAATCGAACCAATATCCGGGAATTTTAAAATCGGCATTATCTGAATCGAACCATTATCCGAAGGGTCGAAAATTCGGATAAAATCGGATAAAAACGGATAAAACGGATAAAAATCGGATAAAAACCGGATAAAACGGATAAATTTTGCGTAAAATTGGATAAAACGGATAAAATTTGCGAAAAATCGGATCAAAACCGGATAAAACCGGATAAAATCGGATAAAATCAGATAAATCGGTTCACTTTAGGTTGAACGTAGTAAACTGGTCCATTTTTCATATCAACTATTTGACTCTATTTTGTTTCCTCATTCGTGTAATTTATGTATATGTCCATTTCTCGTAGCTACTATTCTACTCATTTTGTGTGTGTGTGTGTGTGTGTGTGTGTGTGTGTGTGTGTGTGTGTGTGTGTGTGTGTGTGTGTGTGTGTGTGTGTGTGTGTGTGTGTGTGTGTGTGTGTGTGTGTGTGTGTGTGTGTGTGTGTGTGTGTGTGTGTGTGTGTGTGTGTGTGTGTGTGTGTGTGTGTGTGTGTGTGTGTGTGTGTGTGTGTGTGTGTGTGTGTGTGTGTGTGTGTGTGTGTGTGTGTGTGTGTGTGTGTGTGTGTGTGTGTGTGTGTGTGTGTGTGTGTGTGTGTGTGTGTGTGTGTGTGTGTGTGTGTGTGTGTGTGTGTGTGTGTGTGTGTGTGTGTGTGTGTGTGTGTGTGTGTGTGTGTGTGTGTGTGTGTGTGTGTGTGTGTGTGTGTGTGTGTGTGTATTCCATTTATGAACGAGGGTGCCATTTCGTCCCAGCAGTTCTGGTGCTATCCTCGTCAGAATGAGGGACCAATTCACAATTCTTCCCGAGCATTGGGCTTTTAGGCTCGAGCGCCCATGAAAAATAGGATAATTTTTGCATTTCTGTGTTCTATTCTTATCCTATGGTTGTACCAAGATTTCGAAAATGGAAGGGCATCGTAACTGAGCAAGTCTGCAGAGGTGAGGGCATCAGAACGATAGATCCCTCAACCGTCTACGCATCACCACAGTGCACTACACCTGATTTGAGTTAGAAAGTGCATAACCATGCTAGAAACTTTTTTTAGAGCACTATCAATGAGAAACTCTTTGGTCTGCTTTAGTCGAAACATTATATCAATACTCTCATATGTGATCCAAATTAATTGGCTCTCGTACGCCAGTCGGCTGGAACACCTGGCAAAACGCGATTGCCGACAAGAATCAAACTTGCACCTTTTACGCGTACAGCGTTGCTCGTGCGCCGCCGCAGCTGGCAATTTTCAGCCGCCAACAGGAGTCGAACTCGCGTCTTCTGCGTGATAACGAACAACGCTAACCACGCAGACAAAACTCGGCCGTCTGCATGACTCGAACTCGCGCCCTTCGCATGATAACCGACGACACCGAACACACTGACAACTTTCCGGTCCATTAATCACTACGTGCCATTCTTCGCACACACCACACATATTTCTGTCTGCCAAGCAGTTCTACAAATGACTCTTTTGGAATACGCTGATATAATTCTCGGTAAGGGGCGAAGTGGGAGTTCCAACGCTGATATTTTCAGGGCCGTTCTTGCGCTAGACAACACTGTTTCTTACCAGCAGATACGAAGATTCTTGACCAAGTTTCACTCGAAAAGTGTGCATGGTATACTTAGTATCCGAATCACTCCATTTCGGATATCCGACCGGATATCCGAGATTCGGATAATCCGATATCCGAAAATTTGAAAACACGCATTATCTGAATCGAACCAATATCCCGGAAATTTAAAATCGGCATTATCTGAATCGAACCATTATCCGAAGGGTCGAAAATTCGGATAAAATCGGATAAAAACGGATAAAAACCGGATAAAACGGATAAATTTTGCGTAAAATTGGATAAAACGGATAAAATTTGCGAAAAATCGCATCAAAACCGGATAAAACCGGATAAAATCGGATAAAATCAGATAAATCGGTTCACTTTAGGTTGAACGTAGTAAACTGGTCCATTTTTCATATCAACTATTTGACTCTATTTTGTTATGTATATGTCCATTTCTCGTAGCTACTATTCTACTCATTTTGTGTGTGTGTGTGTGTGTGTGTGTGTGTGTGTGTGTGTGTGTGTGTGTGTGTGTGTGTGTGTGTGTGTGTGTGTGTGTGTGTGTGTGTGTGTGTGTGTGTGTGTGTGTGTGTGTGTGTGTGTGTGTGTGTGTGTGTGTGTGTGTGTGTGTGTGTGTGTGTGTGTGTGTGTGTGTGTGTGTGTGTGTGTGTGTGTGTGTGTGTGTGTGTGTTGCCTGAGACTTGTTCCGATAATCCGAAATTTACCCGAAATTATCCGACGGATATCCGTATCCGAATCATTGGAAAAATGGCATTATCTGAATCGAACCAATATCCGGTAAATTTAAAATGGCTTTATCCGAATCGATCCATTATCCGAGGAATTACCTTCGGATAACAAGTATAGTCCACACTGCGCACCCATGGCTGTTTTGCCCCTCAGACCGCGTGTCCACACTGCGCACCCACGCCATAAAACTTTTAATATTTCTTATATTTCTATGAGTGTCAAGCATTTTGAGTAATTTTACAAGCATCTCCGGAAATGGCACTTTTCGATTTTTCGAGCTTTCTTGGCAGGAAAGAAACCGTTCCAAACTTTACTAAGAAGGGTTATCAATGATGCTTATCACGGAACTGATGTTAGTTGATTGTCGAAATAGTAGTGCCACCTAGTTGAGATAACTGTAGTAGGTCATCGTTTCAAATTTCGCTGCCTTGACCTCGAGTGTCATTCGAGTTGCTGCACAAGGTTCTGGTTTCTAATTTTCAATTTCTGATGAAGTTTCCTTCGACTGTGGTATATTAGCCATGGGTCAACTTTCTTTAAAATTTTGCTAAATTTCGAGTGGAGGGTAACTTGGGGGGAAAGGGGTGAAAACCTAGAAATAGTTCACTGCTTAAGATTTTATTGAAGTTTAACTACGGGGTATATTTGGAGGCGCTAAACAATGAAGTGATGTATATTTCACAGTTTTCTGAAGCTTCGCTGGCGTCTGATGTTCGTTATCCGTTTGTAAACGTTTCAGGTTTTGGTGCGACTTCGCTCACGTGGTCATTGGGGAGGAGGGGGTGCTGGTCATGAATCTGATTCTCATTTTGAGATTTCTGATGAAGTTTCTGTCGGTCGCATCAGACAACTTGGTAGATCAAAGTATTTGAGACCGCCGAAAATTCTACAGGAGGTTTATTAGGGCATTACAAAGGAGAAAATCGTTCATTTGCCAAATTTTCAATACTCTGGTTTGGCCGAGCACGGCTCAATCCTAACCATTAGCTGTAACCAGAAGAAAATTCTAGAAGTCGACAAACAAACGCTTATTTCTTAACCAGCCCTGTGCATGTAAAGCTGAAATAACTTCCAAAATGAAAAAAGCAGGTCCGCGAGAAAGCGGTGGATCATTGCTTCACCACGGCCTCACTCCAGATCTCTGTGGAGCGACATACTCTCAGGTGGAGTGGAAACGGAATACTGGTTGTCTAAGTAAGAAAGCCTGATCCGATCAAAATGGTTCCCAGCGGACCGCGTGTCCACGCATGCCACCCACGGAAACTATTAGCCGTGGAGCGCACCGGTCGGCTGTGGAAATTCGCCGTGAAGCAGGCGGTCCCTTAAGTGTTAACAGCGTTTTCATCAGACGACAGAGTGAAAGCAGCGATGAATGACCAGGAGCGGTTCTAAAATAGTCAGAACGGAGAGTTAAGAACCGTGGTCATGTCACAATAATGAAGAAAAATCGCAGTTTGAGACATAGAGGTGCGCGTGAAGCGGGCATCAGATTTGGTTTTGAATCGGCCCCACGCGCAACCCCTTTTTCGAAATCTCAGTTCAGAGTGAATGTAGAAATTAGAGTTAAATTGCATTGGAAAGAGTGCAAAAAGATAGTTACATCACCCAACAATGGTTTGGAATAGTCCACTGGTTTTCGAGTAAAAAGTGAAAGACCGCGCGGTTTTGTTGTTAATCTCCTTTTTTCAGACGGCGTACACGATCTTGTAGGTACACTTAAAATTGAGCTAGGGAGCTCATTTTCGGATAGGATTCTGGAAATGGATGCAGGTCGCTTCTGTTTCAATTTGAACTTGATACCTCAACTTTGAAGGGTATCTCAAAATCGTGGGTTTACACACATACTAAATTAGCCGTGGAGCACGAAAACTGCTTATTTCTGCTACGGCTGTGGAGACCGGGGTGTGCGGGTGAATCTGCAGCCAATCAACATAGGTCGTCGGAGGTAAGTACTGAACTTGTCAGAATTCGTACTCATGACCCATCATCGATCGATAATCAATAAAATCGATTTTCGCGCTTCTTGTTGATAATTTCACAAGCTTCTCCGTTAAACTTAACGAAACGAAATCAAGCGCGCAACGGAAACGTTAAGCTGTTTTCGAAAGCTGTAGTAAGGGAATCAGCATAGGTCAAGCTAGGTGAACGCAACGCTCCATTCCATATCGTGCCTGATTTCTTTTTGATGAGTTAAACGGAGAAGCTTGTGAAATGATCCACCACCAAATCGTATTTTGGGTTATTTCTCTTCATATCCTAGCTTTTCTATTACTCCAAGCTATTTTACGTCAAATCTTTCTTCAAAGATATTTCAAGACATTTTTGAAACTTTTTTTGACGATTAACAAATCGTTACTTTTGCCAAGAAGCTAAACTTCCATAAATCGATGTATGAAATTGAGACTAGCTCAATGTATGTATGAATGGGACTCCCACACATTTGAATGCAAAACTAGCACACTATGGACAATGAACCCTTCAACTCCAGTGCATCAACGGCGACACACCGCCTTGAACCAAATGGTTGTGTACATTTCTCTTCAGAAACGATTCACATCAAGTGCTGTTACAAATCGTGTGCAAAGGTGGACTATTCTGACGTTCGCCGTTGTCTACAGGACACGGATGAGATGTCACTTCATGCAATGCTCCCTGTAGACATCCGAAAAGAGCAGAGATCGCCCCTCGAGAACTGCCCGTCGCCCCCTCCATGTTGCCGTAGACAACCTATCCGCGGAAACGCTTTTGCTGTAAACATCCCATCGGAGGAGGGTCTCCATCCCCGATTCCGCGTTCACATCCTATCAACATCCCGTAGACCTGATATTACCATCCCAGCGGAGCATCAGCCGCCTTATGACGTCACCAATCGAAAGGGAGTTTATCTCCTTAAGAAACTTGATAATGAGGCTCGATTTTCTTTATTTCGGTTCTGATCTAACCGGAACAGAGAAATTGGACCCTCTCAACCAATTTCTCTAGGGAAAAACTAACATCGACATGGATCCTAATGAGACTTTGCGTTCCCCTCTGGAGGTTGGCGCAAACTCGGTGCACCTACGTTATAGCATATGGCCCCGAGTTTGCGCCAACCTTCAATAATTTTTTTTCAAAAGCTTTTAGAGGTATAAATAAGAGCCCAACCGAAAGTCCGTACAAGTCTAAAATGCTATCTGTGTGTGCAAAGTTTGGAAAATGTGCCTTCACCCAAAATTTGCTCAGTGGGGTAGTTTTGGGCGCTGAACACAGGCATGAGGTCCGTTTGCGAATTTCGCAAACACTAATGCGCGTTTTTGATAGGAAAAAGGCGGGAAATACGAAATTTGACAGGCCATAACTTTTTCCGCAGATGTCCGTAGCAAAATCCGAGTTCAGATTCGAAGAGGACGTGCTAGAGTTGACTAGAAAACATTTATCAGCTTTCTGATCCGGTGGTACACCATGCGAGGTTCCCTAGTTAATCACAGTCGATGGGAAAGCAACTTGATGGGAAAGCTATTTTAGCGTAGTCCGGAATGAGCAGAATGGAGTACCTTGCGAGGATGCCCTCGCTACTATGCTTTTACATTCTCAATTTTTAGTCGGCGTGCTCGGCGAGCTGGCCGACTTGCATGTCGGTGTGCTGCTACGATAACGCTGGACTACCTAGCAGCATGTGCTCCTGCTATTAAATTTTGCAACACGTGCTCCTCCGGTAAAATTTTGCAGCACGTGGTGCTGTTTGGAGCACGTGTTCCTGCAATACACCCATTCAATGAGTGTGGTCACTCGAGTTGGATACATATTCGACCCGCATTGAATGCGGCGACTTTTTTGAGCACGCAATGATGTACTCCATTTCGCTCATTCCGGACTACGCTAAAATGGCTTGCCTTGTTGAAGGCACTGTTCGCAATGAACTTCGCCCTCGATTTTTTCATGACAAACGCTTCTCGTGGCTCTCAGAAGCAGAACAGCGTCGAAAAAAAAACGGGAAGAAAAGCTACCCAGGAGCCGCAAAACGGCTTAGAAAAGTGGGCAAACCCCGCCGCTGTGGGCAAGTCCCGCCCCTTTCCGCCCCTCGACGTGAACAAAGGAACACTCGAAATCGTGAGTTGAGCGATGGTTTCCGATCAAGAGCCCCGTTCTTCCCTTCACTCTCAACTTCTCTCATTACTCAGGTCAGCTCGCATACATTGGCTGCAAAATACGGAAGTTACAAGCCTCGGACAACTCGTCCACCACTTTCCCTAGCTCAATTTTTAAGGGACCATAACTCCATTCCCAGAAGGTCTTGTACGATTCCAGAAGCATCATTGCAATCAGAATGGGACCGGTTTCAAGATAGGCAAAAGAACAGAAAAGCGATTTCTATCGCGAACAGTGCCTTTAACCAGAAAAGGTGATATCGGCTAACTACGCTTTTTTAAATTCTACATTTTTTCTTCTAGCTAAATTTACCTCTCCTCGAGTATTGACAAAATGGATGGGAATCAGGGTAAATAAACCACCGAATGATCAGAGATTCCTCCCAAACATCTTATAACGACGCCGCAAAGGACACACATAAACGGACGAAAAAAAAAACTGAAATCTGCCAACGAAGGCGGTTGCTCCGTAAACCACGGAATCCTTCGGGTCCACCACGGGGAACTCCGCGAGGTCCACCTCTCGGCAGGACACCAACACCCCTTTCACTGATACATAGACGTTATTAAAAAACGAATCACAGATCTCACATAATCAAAAAATGAGAAGAATTACTTTTGAAGTCTACAGCATCATTAAAAAAACGAATTGCGCTTCTAACATAACCAAAAATGAGAACTCGGGCGGCACAATCTTCGTGAAACATTGATTGATGGACGCTACCAACACCCCTCCTCGCGAATGTTCTGTAGAACAGCCCATCGAATTGCACCGCCGTAGACATCCCGATTTGTCATCCTGTAGACAACTCGGTCTGCATCGATTTGTGGCACTCGGTGGGATTGCTGGTCGATGGGCTGTTTAACAGACCGTCGCCCCCTGCTCAACAGCACACCGGGACGGCCCCGCGTAGAGCTGCCCGTTCGCCAGCGGTGACTCGTTCTGGGCGGATCGACGTCCTGTAGACAACGGCGAACGTCTGAGTACGCGGCACCGAACCGCCCACGATGACGTGATCGCATTGCACCACGCATCCGTTTGATAGTGAGAGGCTCTCCTAACAAGGGAAGTGTTTAGAGTGGTAAACGCATCTGCGAAAACCACTAGTAACTTCAGTATATCTTGTGGCTCAATAGTAAGAATGCGCAGTATCCCGCACCTAGCTGCAGGTTCGAAGAAGTTAGAGGCTTAAAAAGTCATTCTTTGAACTTTTGGTACTTTCCAAAAAGCGCATTAGTCTTAGGAAAATCCGGAAACGGACCTCGTGAATGTGTTCAGCGCCCAGAACTACCCCCCTCAGCAAAGTTTGGGTGAAGGCACATTTTCCATACTTTGTCCAGACTGACAGCGTTTTGGACTTGTGGGGATTTTCGCTTGGGTGTTTATTTATACCAATTAGAGGGCTCTCGAAGCGTTTCAGAAAAATGTTCCAGATTTGACTAGAAGTCTTTCCAGGCGAGTTACTTTGGGGGCTGATTACGAATCGGGGGTTCACTTGCCGTTCCTCCGAAGTTGTCGACTTCATTCGTTCAAAGCTTCCCATCGGGCGAAAATTTGATGGCAAATCGCGACTTCTGACGATTTTCGGAACGTTACGATAGAAATGGCTTAAAATGTTTCTCTGTGGGTTATTTGGAGTGCTAAACACGAATCTGAAGTCCGTTTATCGATTTCTGGCAGATTACGGTATATTACACTGGGTTTATGGTAGTTTGGTCGGAGTCTAGGATTTTACTCAAAATTTGTATACGGGGCTTATTTGGGGTGGAGAATACGAATTTCACATCTGAATGTCGATTTTCGAAATACTTAGGTAGGTTTTGCCCGCTAAATGACATGGTACCTCCCTAACTTACAGTAAACCTCAGAATTTCGACAAACGGACTTCAGGTTCGTGTTTAACACCCCAGATCACCCCTACATAGAAATTTCGAGCGAAATCCAAGACTCTTTTTTTTTTCAAAACATCTAAAAAATGCCGTATGGGTACATTGCGTTCTCGCTAAGCTTGAACTGCTCATAACTTCTTCAAACCTGCGGCTCGGGGCGGGATACTGCGCATTTTTTCTATTGAGCCACAAGAGATACTAACGATACTCACCGTTTTTGCAGATGCGTTTACCACTCTAAACACTTCCCTTGTAAGTTCGCGAACCGTATACATACATACATTAACAGTTTAACGCTCTCTCGACGTCAATATTAGCTGTCATAATGATAACAACAGAAATGTTAGCTTTCGATGAGAGCACGATCATACTTGCCTTGTTCAATATCTGTATGTTTCCTACATCCTGAGGGTCACCTTTTCTCGTCATAGATGATTGCCGCGGTTTCGTTGATTGGTCCGCCTGAACAGATGATCGCTTTCGCTCTTATTGTTCTTTCTTTATTTAGCTCTCGTGATATGTGTTCCCGACTTTTCTTCTTTGCCCTTTCGGTTTTAGCGAGAATCGCATAATTCAAGTAAAACTGGCCAAGAAATCGGTCAGGGGAATAGCTGGATCAGAGTCCACCGGAAGCTGAAACTCAAGTTCCTACTTTTTTGGATTTTTTCAATCGTCTCTGATTTTTTTTTCATGCGTCTATGACTTCTTTAGTAGACGAAGATAGTGGGTACCAGACGCGAGACCGAATCGAGTAAGTATTCTATTCCATAATATCCGTGTTATTCGATTATTCGATTCAATCAGGAAATCATACAGCTTTATTTCCGCACTTTGACTCATTCGGCATTCCCACTTATCCGGTATTCAGAATACTGATTCCATCCATAGAGTCATACTCTATTTTCTGTTTGCAATTCTGAATTTCTGAAACTCAACTAACTTCAGAACATGGCATTCGAATGTTCGACAGAAGAGAGAAATTGCTGACTTCACCACATAGTAAATTTATTAGGAATTTTGCTAGAGTAATCTTGCGAAATTTCCAAATAATCAATGGAATCGAATGGGGGCAAGATTTCTAGCTTATTCATTCATTCGGAGAAATTTAGTACGCTTTATTTGGTAAGTCGAAAAGTCATCCGCGAATATTTGAGTCCAAACAGCGTATAGAGCCTACTACATAGGCATGCGCTTTCGACGCTAGACTTCCAAGCAATTATTGATTCAAATAACCTGACATAAGCTGATTGCCGTACATACATATTACAGCTATTAAAGATTTTTACTGTTCTAAAGCACTCTTGATTTTGCTTTCTCAAGTTCAGCGCAGAAGCTTGTGAAATCCGACCACTTTAATTCACTATCCTCTGGTCGGGGTTAAAGTTAGTGCGTGCCGTTGCGGACTCGCCCTGCAGGCGCGCGACGCATTGGTTTTGTACGAGCTTCAGCGCCCGCCTCTTATCAGCTGATCATGTGAGCTTGTCAAAATTTTCTTAGTTTTTTCTATTTCTCACGTCATTTTTCAACAGTTTTTAATTGTTCAGTTTGTTATATAACGACTGTTTGTTGAAGGCAGCAGATACGCTCAAAAATGGTATCGATTTAATGACATAAATCGAAGATTTGGAGGAGGTAGTACGGGGAACTAACGAAAAAACCAACGAAAACTGTATGCGAATAGAGGAATACCGGTTGCTTTTCTTTTCGGGTAAAAATGGACAAGTTATACAGCGCGCGGTTGAAGCAGTGATAATTAGCGACAAAACGGTTGACATGGCGAGGCCGATAGACTCTTACAGCCTGTACTAGAACGCTCACCTCGTTGGAAGCATCAAAAACCAGCCAGAGTGACCTTATTCCAAGAATCAATCTAAACGAGTTTGTTTTTGGGGGCGGGGTTGACGAAATTTCTCGACTTGCATTGCTTAAATTTAGTAGTTTCGACTAGTTTTTGAGGCTTCCAACGTCGCGAGCGCCCGACGAGGGGCCATACGACCCCAGTAGCGTAGTTATCTCAAAACCTTTTTAAAGCGTGTCTGCTGCCTTTAAAGGCAGCACCCACGCTTGTAAGCTTGGTCGAGATAACTACGGAAATAGAATGGCACTGCTCAGAACACAACGTCTACCCATTTTGAAGAGTCAAACGACCCACACTGCCGTCACGCGGGTAAGAAATTGGCCTAACCCCTGTATTTACGTCCTCCTCCAAAACTGTGGTGCTGGGCCATTCCCACCGTCGTCGATGTATGTGGTTTGCTTATTGACCTTATTCTACCACAAAAAACGTTGCCGATGGTGGGAATCGCCCAGCACCCCTGTTTTGGAGGAGGACGGCCAATACTGGGGGCGGAGAAATACAAGGCGGGCCAACTTATCACTCGTGTAGCGGCATTGTTGGTTGTTATTGACGCTTCAAAACGCGTAGGCGTTATGTTCTGAGCCATACCGTTCTATTTCCGTAGTTATCTCAATCACGTTTACGAGCGTGTATGCTGCCTTTAAAGCTTTACTTTCAAGAATAGCAGAAATTATCGGTGCCGGAATCATCAAAAAAAAAACTCGGGCACATTCAAAATGTAAGAAAAACTTTTCTGGCGAAGTAAAACCACAAAAGTACACATTATAAAAGCAGTTACGAACAAAAAATATTAAAAATAAAATAAACCCACATTGAAGAGTTTCCTTAGAGATTCGGGTCAGCCTAAAGAATGAAAAAAATTGAAAAGATTCACGATCTTTGAAAACCTCGCTAGAGAAGTCAAAGGTCTGTAACAAACGCTGAATTTAGGTTCTATATGGGTAACACCACGAAATAAGGAAATCATCGAAAATTTTCGGTTCCTGTTCGTTGCCGACGATTCCCGCTATTCCTGGAATTAAAACTTCAGCAAATGATAGTAATATAACAAACGTAGAGTATACAGACCCAAAACTGTGGAAAAAAGTGAGAATTAATGAAGTGCCATGAACAATAAAGAAAACAGCACACTATCGGCCGGTGAGAGGCGGGCGCGGAAGCTCGTACAAAACCGATGCGCCTCGTGCTTGCAGCGCGAGTCCTCAAAGACACATGCCAAATTCAACCCTGAACCAGAGAATACACGTATCCTCTGTAAAAATCGTGATTCTCATCCCTCATGAAGCGTGTGGCGCGTGCGATGCTGCTCCCTCCGTCTGTCATGCCCCCTTTCGCTGTCTGTAACCTCCGCCCCGGACGCACCAGCACGCGTAGGAGCCATGAGAATTTAGCTACTTTGCAGCCTGTAAGAACGGTGAGTTTACGCTCGACCGGCAAATCGTATTTTCAATTGCCTCATCACATTTCTCATTACTATACTCTCCATCACTCTGAGCCAAATCGAGTTCTCAAGTATTTCAAGACATTTATTGAGTTTAAACTCGACTAGGATGCTATCCTTCTTTTTTTCTCATTGAAGATACGCTAAGAACTATAGCAATGCTAAATCTATATTTTTGACAGGGAACTAATTTTTCAGGAATTTTATGCATTTTTTCCAATGGTTCCCTTTCTGACTTAATTTATGTTTACAGGTTTTCATTTTAAAAAAGCAAAAAAAAGCGACAGAAATTGCCGTCGGCGAGTTATTACAGTCGGCACAGATCACACTTATAGTACATACCTTGCTCTACCTATTGAAGGTTGGCGCAAACCCGGTGCCTTTTGTTATGACATGGGTGCAAAGAATTTGCGCCAACCTTCAATAAAGAATGCAAAGCACACTACCGCTTGTAGGATTTGTCAGAAAAAGCGCTAGGATGCGTTTCCACGTCTTTTTCGTCCTTTCTGCAACCCGCTTCAAACTCAACTATCTGTGCAATATGTGCAATACATGCCGACTGTATATCGGTACCGATGGATAATGGGGGGTGATAACATTCTCAAACCCACACCCATCACCAATCAAGACTCATTTTCGCACTTGAAGCAACAGGCGAAAAACCGATATTATCGATCGGTAATAATTTATAATGTGCGATAAGCGAAATTCTCTAACAAAGTGACCGACACCAGTCAGCAATGCAGAGCAGGGCTGTGCGGAAATCTTTTCCAAGACTTTCGAAAATGGAAACGGGAGAAGAATGGCCAAAAAGCGCCGGAAACGGAAGTTCGGAAAAGGAAGAGACCAAAAAATTATGGCTTGTCTCATTTTCACGTGTCGTCGCTGCTTATGGCTCGCAGATCTCATTCGATGACCTATAGTTTAGTCAATGAAGTGATAATTATTCAAAATATGGTTTGTATCCGGGGGTGTGTATACAAGTCTGTTGGTACCTGCTCGTTGGTGCCCCTGCTTCTACTGAACCCAGCAGACGTTTGAGTGTACACAGGGAACGTTCGAGCGATATAGCGTGCACAACTATATCGCGAAAGTATCCCGCACATTGCATAAAGGTGTCGCCGTCCGGCACACTAAGGCCTCTGGTCCATAACACCTTAGGATCCGTACCTAGGGAGTCATGGAGTCTTTGGCCACAAGCCACAAGTTCGCCACCCTGAACTGTCGATCGCTGTCGAGTGATATCCAAAAAACTGCGCTATCCAGACTTCTGAGCTATTTCCATGCACCGTTTGCTGCTTTGCGAAACCCGCCTCAAGGATAGCCCCGTCATCAGCGTCGGAGAGTACACCATCTACTGCGGTAACGCTGACGATAGGAGAGTGGGAGGCTGTGCAATAGCTGTAAGGAAGGATTTCAATGGTATGGTCAAGGAGTTCGGCTCAACGTCGTGTCGGAATGCATTCGTACGACTGCGGGATCACAGAGGATTCAATCTGTGGATAGTGAGTGCTCATGCGCCCACTGAAACCGCCGAAGACAATTCGAAGGATGCGTTTTATGAGGAACTCAATACGTTGCTGGCCAGGATACCTTGTCAACATGCTGTTGTCGTGGGGATTGACGCAAATGCGAAGATGGGACTTGATCAGGAATCCGAAGTACTCGGTAAATGGTTCTACCCAGTGGAGCAAACATCGGACAATGGCTACCGCCTTGTCGACTTTGTGAACGCAGTGGTCTGATTATTGCATCGACATTCAAGAGGAATCATCGCCGCCATCAGCTTACGTGGCAGGGACCAACCCGGCTATCTCCAGAAGAGCAGCGGAAGCGGAAGATGACAACTCTGAAACTACAGCTTGACTATGTCCTGACGAGGAATATTCCAGTATCGGACATTCGAAGATCTAGAGCTGTGTGGGATGTCGCATTCGATTCGGATCACCGTTCTGTTCTGTTGAACTTCACTGCGAGGATTCATAAGAGGAAGCGAGGGGCTCAGCCTCTCCAGAGGATTGACATGACAAGTCTCAGAGATGAAGAGTGCAGAAGGTATTTCCGACAACGCGTTTCTATTCACATCGGAGTACGGACTAAGAAGAAACTTTGCGACGCGGATTCTTTTGTCAAGTGCATCCAGGACGCTTCGAAAGAGGCACTCCCGGTTGTACAGCCTAAGAAGAAGTTCGCCTACGTCTCAGAAGAAACAACATCTACCTACAACAGAGTATGTGCTCTCCGAACTGCAGGAAACTTCGTGGAGGAGAAGCGTCTGAGGAGGAAGTTGCGTCGGCAGCTTCAAAGTGACCGCGAACGAGAGTGGACGTGTAGAGCTAAGGAGTTCGAGAAGGCTTGGGAGGAGAAGAATCCGAAGAAAGCCTACACGTTGCTGCGACAGTATAGCGGGAAGATGAAGAGATGTTCTCCTGTCTTGAACACTACCAATGGAGTTGCAGTTGGTGATGCGACGCTGCCAATATGGAAGGATTACTTCAGTTCACTACTGAATCGTCCAGCGCCATCAGTACCTGAGCTCCCGCATGTTCAGAGAGCACATTACGATGTCAGTGAGGAACCGCCGACTGAGTCTGAAGTTTTGGATTGTGTCCGGAAAATGAAGAATGGAAGGCAGGTGGAGATGACAACATCACTGCTGAAATGCTGAAAGCTCTTCCTCCGTCTGGGATTCGTGAAATGACCAACACCATCCGTGCCATATGGATGAGCGAAAGGATACCCGATTCGTGGAGACATGCGATCATCGTACCTCTTCACAAGAAGCTATCCGTCACGGATCCTAAGAACTACAGAGGAATCTCTCTACTTCGTGTCATGTACAAGGTTTTAGAACGTATCATTCTCGAGCGACTTATCAAACATCGTGAAGGAACGACCAGAGATGAGCAAGCCGGTTTTCGACCTGGAAGATCGACCATCGACCAAGTGTTCGTCGTGAGAAGAGTAATTGAATCGTGGCAGCGGTTTTCGAAGCCATTACAGCTTGCTTTTTGGACTTTGAAGCCGCGTTCGACTCTCCTCATCGTGATCGATTGCTCAATGCTCTGCGAGCAGATGGAGTCCCGGAAAAGTATGTTCGGTTAATCGAGGACATGAACAAAGGAACAACAGCAGCAGTTCGTACACCTGTCGGATTTACGTCAGCTTTCGAGGTGAAAACAGGAGTAAGGCAAGGAGCCGTTGCAGGACCTTTTCTTTTCAACTTCGCCGTTGATGATATCATGCGTAGAGTTGCAGAACAGTTTCCTGCGGATGTGATCCTAACACCATCAGGACGCTCCCTTGTCGACCTGGAGTACGCCGACGACATTGTGTTATTCGCTGAAAACAACGCAAAACTGCAAAGGATTGTGAACCTCGTTTCGAAGTATGCCGCAGCCTATGGACTTCGTCTTCGTCCCGACAAATGCAAGCAGATGTGGGTCTCTCAGAGGCCTTCAACGGGAGTTTGTGTGGACGGACAACGTATCGAACTGGTGGATGATTTCTGTTATTTGGGCTGTTTGCTGAAGAACGATGGTAGTTATGCAGCGGATATTCGACAACGATGTGCGAAAGCTACGTCTGCATTCAATTCTCTAACCAAGTGTTTGTGGTCTACCACCATCGCGAAGGAAGTCAAGTTGCGCGTCTACCTATCCGCTATTCGCCCTATCATGATGTACGGATCGGAGACGTGGGCAGCACCGAAAACGCAGGTGGAAAGGTTGGATTGCACGGAGAGGAAGCTTTTTAGGCGTTTGCTTGGATATTTCTGGCCGCGTGTATGCCATAACGAAGACCTTTACAAGGAAATCGACGCAGTACATCAACACTTGACACGAGGGAGGTGCCAGCATCTCCTAACGCCATCTCAAGCAGCAATGGAAAGTCGACTTCGACTGCTCGGGCATATACTAAGAAGAACGCCGGATCGTCTCGTACAACACGCTTTAAAAATGCTTCCAAATCCTGTCTGGAAACGGCCACCTGGGCGTAGGCGAAAGTTCTGGACGGATGTGGTTAAAGAGGATTTAAAGTCACTCGGCATCGAAAGACAGTTCAGGCGCGATGTTTCGTTTCGCAGGAAATGGAATAGTGACAGCTGGATGGAATGTGTTCAGATTGTGGCTGAAGACCGTGAAAAATGGACACGGCTGACTACTAGGACGGCACACCTCGGTGAAGATGCGGAATGACCGCGTCAGGCGAAAGCCAACCGATTAAGTCAAGTAAGTCAATGGTTTGTATCCAATCTCTAGAAAGCCGCGTTGCAACTTTTACCACGCTATATTGGAAAAGAAGTGGTTGCTTCTCCGATTCTACCATTGTGTTTTCTCAAAAACAGCCTCTCGACTTTCATTATAAAGCTATCATAGCGGTGGCGCGGTCTCCCCCCAACCAGAGATTGACGTTACATAAAATCACTATGAGGCATTCCACGATTTTGAATTCTCGCTTCTGAGAAATCCGAAAAGGCAGTTTCGAAAATTGCTCGGCAATATATACAATACCGCCGCAGTCCAAGGGAAAAAATTGGCGAAATGGGCAAAGTGGGCAACTAAAGCGTCTTTCGACCGCCACTTACCTCAAAGTGCTCCATTTTCAATTTTGAAAACGCCGAAATGTACAGCATCTAGTCGATCATGTAAAAATATTTTGCGCAATTCGAGAGCAACATTATTTTTCAAGGCGGAATACATTTCCATTTTGACCATGCTAGAGATCGCGTGCTGTTGTTTTTGACCGAATGGGCTCGTTATCTTGTGATACCAATATCAGATTATTAACTAACTTCATCTTGAAATAGCGTTTTCATAAATGATTTCCAATTTTGTCTCATATAGTTAGATAGATTGCGGTACGGTGAACATTTTGGTCCTTTCGAAATTGGAAACCGGGCATTTGAGGCGTGTTGTGGTCGAAAGACCCTTTAGTTGCCCACTTTGCCCATTTCGCCCATTTTTCCCTTAGATAGCGGCGGTATTGTAGCTGCCCTTTGAAGTAGCACTTCCGCGCCGCAACGATCCTCAAAATTTCGGGTAGGGGAGGAGAACACCTGGTCGGTAGATCTATTTCGCGGCGGGACGGAAAATGGGCGTGTCTAAGTGCAACACAATCGAGCCCCCGTCCTGCATTAGCAGCTGACCGCGATAGTGGCTGCGGGGTGTAGCTCCACCAGAGCGCAAGCTACTCCTAGATGTTGGGGGAGCAGGTTGAAAATTACGGGAGTGAGAAATTCTTGCGCGCATAAGGGAGCCTTCACTGCTTCAGAAGAAAAAGAAAATCGATCACCAATTCAGGCTGCTTAACTGTGCTATAAAGTAAGCAATGTGGACGAGTTGTCCGCCAGACGGCGAACTCGTCTCACGAACACAACAACGGATCTACTCAAGACGGGACTCTAGCGAAGCTGAGGCCTTAAGAAAGAATAGGCAAAGAGAAATGCATATTTGCGTAATAATGTAGACGTCTCTAGATTAATGCAAGGGACGAAAGCGTATGTTACCCCCTACGGAGACAAGGTGAAGGGTTAGCTTCGAGACCTCAGTACTGCGATAGCACCCTTTTTTGCACGTAGTAAACGGTGTGATAGCAGAGAAACGAAGGAATCGTGGAGAATCGTATGAATTCTGACACATATCCCACTGATTATGGGAGAATGAGAACGATGAAATCAAAGTCGAATCAGGGCACACCCTGATGCAGTTATGTACTTCGTACACCGAGGATAATGCGCAATTGTCTTGAGTTGATTCATTTCAGATTATCAAATGCCCGAACGCTATCGTATTTCACGTCTTTGTCTGCCGCGCTCCTATGCACCATCGCTCAATCGCGAATCAGAACAGAATACAAAAAGCTGGCGATTCACGCTCCAGTTTGCCGCTAATTGCAGTTCTCTGCATCACTATCATGGAAGTGGTGCGGCCGTCCCTTTCTTCTAGTAGCTGGGCCTTTCAAAAATTAGCCGCTACGTATCTACGATAGTGATAAAAGCACATCGAAGAGCGAGAAAATGAGTGCACGTGATCGTTGCCTTCAACGGATATTGTTCTGAGCGTGTTATAAACTTACAAAAGTGGACACATATAGCAAAAAAAAAGTAGATCACGATATTCCAAGTTTGGCGCCGCAAATGCGTCAATGTACACGTGCGAGTGAATCACGGGCGCACAGAGTCGATGTGAACCCAATTCTATCGGACTTTATCCTAATTTATCCGGTTTTTATGATCCGATTTTCGACCGGAATTATCCCGTTTCGATCCGATCGATTATCCATTTTACCCCTTTTATCCGATTTTCCGGTTTTCTGACCGCATCCTTTGATTTTCACTTTTCCGGATGTCGCATATTTTAGATATCGTTCTTTTTCGTCTGATCGGATTTCGGGTCAATACGAAATTTCCATTATGATGTCGAATCGGGTCTCGGATAATTATTCTATTGGGTTAACCGGACAGGATAACCGAAACCGACTTCGTCTGATGGAATGTATAGCGAGTTGGTATGAATACCAATGAGTTGCTCGGGTTTCATGCTTGGTCTGCACAACGGCCAGGAGGAGAGGGTTTTAATCGCAGAGGTTTGTCCACAAGTATGCGATGACATTCAAAAACCCAAACTTTCCAACCAAAACCGAAAAATCTCGCTGGACTTATGAAAAATCGGCAGCTTTGTTTGGTTAATGAGACTGCCTCCAGAATTTCAAGCACAGAATGTAGATTTACACATAATTTTCAAATCGAACGCGCTTCGATATCGATTCCGCGATATGGCTATTGGAGCTACAGTGTTGGCAGTTTTCTCGGATCGCTATTGCTGCTTCCAGTTGATTACCCGTCGGCTTATCCATCATTTGAACGTCTCCACCGCAGCGTGAAACAAGTGCAACGAGATCGACCGATGGTCTCGACCCGCTCCTTTTTTCTGATTTGTCTTTCGCTCGTAGCTCTACCCGCAATCCAAACGTTGGCCCTTCCGATTGACAACTCCATTAAAGGTAAGATACAACTGAAGAGAAATCACGCTGCATTATTTCATGGACATGCGTTCAGGTCAGCCCTTAATCGCCTGCGGCTCACGTGCAATAACTGTAGCTATCGAAACAGAGAAGGCATTCGTTGGAAAATTCTACGTAAAAGTGAGTTCTCGCCTTGTAGTAAACCCCTAGCAAAATAGCCGTTGTCTACTCTTAGACGTTCGTGGGAATGTTACCGAGAACTACGACAGAACTTCCCTTGAAACAACTGAGGAACTTCTCTCAAATCGGAGGGAGGCGCAAGGGACCTCCGGTCAGCATGTCTTTCCTTGCTCTCCCGAACGCCGGTCTTCCCCATGCTGTCGCAACCTAACACCCCTTGTTCATTGATTTGTCATAAATCAGCTTGCCAAAACTCTTTGTATTCATCAGTTTCCTGTGCCTGAAAACCCGGATAGGGCCAAAAATATTCACCTCTGACGGAAGTTCACAGAGAGGCCTATTACCTCCTCTGAAATCTGCATGGAAATACCTTAAACAGTCCCTGAGTGGCAAATCTGCATACTCAACTTGCGAGGTGCGAGACCACCCCGAGACTAGCCAGTTTGCATCACTTCATGCGCTGCGGCTTTGTTTTCGCGTTCATCATTCTCGGGGGGGGGGGAGGCCAAGGGAACAAGCGTGATGCGTGCTCCCTTTGCTCTCCTGCCCGCAAGCTACTGTTTCGAGCGTCATTCATTGTGCATAATTTGAGCGGAAAGAAACGAGACCTCCCTCCGGAAGGGGACTTCTCGCCTATTTCCCCTCGGCTGGATGATAACAACCAAATCGGGTCTATTGCAGGGTCAGGCGTGGCAATGGGATCGGTCGGTGGAGAGTGCGGCCCCCCTCCCGGCGGGTGGCTCGTCTCTGCGGACCCCCTCCTTCCGCGAACAAGCGGACGAAAACTCGATTTTTCCCCATTCATACTCTACATTGGTTTTTCGTTTTTTTTATATAAAAAATTCACAGATACTTTTCTTGTTTGCGCTCGTTCTCGGCTCAATCAATAGCTATGGGTCTCAAACTCGGCCTGTGAGTAGCACTTGTGGGAAGCTCCAAAACAAACCCCATATGGCAGTATTCATGGGTAAACGTTTATTCTCATACCTGACAGCTTCAAGTCCGTAAAAGATTTTTAGCGAATTTGACGCTGAAAATGACACATTGATCTGCTTTTCTCGGCTGATGTCAGGTGGCAAGCTTTCTCCATAAAAAGGTGTCCCAGAGAATGTCGCGCAGATCATTCCAGAAGGATTCACCGAAAATTTTACTCCATGGGATAGTAGCGATTTTAGGGATCCAATTCCCATTGAACGAATTTAGGTATCCCAGGGGCTCGTTCTCGGCTCAATAAAGAGCTAGGAGTCTCAAACTCGGGCTGTGAGTAGTACTAGCGAAAATCTTCGAAACAAGCCCCTTATGGGCAGGATCTACAAAAAAATTTCTTTCTCTTACTTTTACTATTGCAAGTCCGTAGAAAAAACCCGAGAAAAATTTTGTTTTCGGTACCAAAAAAGTAGGTCACAAAATGTTGCAAGTGTTCCAAAAATCATTTCTGTATTGGTGGGAAAACGAAATTTTCTTCGACCTTCACCACCTCTGAGCTCTTATTACCTGAGCAAATTTTTTTGGTACCAAAGGTGTAGGTCCAAAATGCTGCAAATGTCTCGAAAATCGTTTGTGTATAGGTAAGAATAATTTTTCCAACCTTGACCACCTCCTGCACATTTTTTAGATCTCATCCTGGGAGAATGAAGCATCTCCACACCACGCTTTGAGAAGGAGATTTTGCGAGGAGCCAGACAGTGGGATAGAAAACTGTTTCATGTTAACCGCACAAGTCACACCTCTATGTCATACTCACTTTTTTCTACCAGTGGGTTGAAAAACGTAAACTTTCACGAAGAGTCACCATATCAAATCAATTTATAACACAATTCAAGGTGTTTTTAGAGGTAAGCACATTGCCCACTTTATAAATAGCCAGTTCACAAGCAGTCACGGATCTCACTCATTAGAGTGATCCCGATAGCCGGTGTTCAGCGAGGCTAAGTAAAGCGTCCCCAGGTTGCGGATAGGGGGTTTGTCGCGGACAAATGCGGCCGGTGCTTGCCCTGAGACATAGGTGGATTCAGGGCTGGACTACCTGGTTCTGCTGACCGACTCATAACTTTTGCTACATACGTTGGCTCGCTCATACGCAGTCGTGTGTGGATGTGTTGGCGCGTGTGCAGACTGTATCCTGCACGTCGGTTTGGTCAAAAGCCTGCATTCAAGTGACAGGGAGGTAGCCGAGAGGCAGTTCGCCGTCGCCTCTAAAAACTAAGCCCCTTGTCTACTGTCCAAGTACAACCTTATGAGAGATCGGTTCCTTTCAACGTCAACTAGGCCGTATTCCTGAATATACACAAGTTACGTCTCTTGTCAATCACTACGATTCCGATGCCAGGCTATGTACACTAACTGTACTGCGACAAGCCGACTGAGAAACACCCCGTCGCACCAAACCACGATGTCGTCTAAGAGTTCCACGGCAGCTAGGGAGCCCCCCTCCCCCGAAGCGACGCGTGCCGTGGCCCGAACAGCACGGAAAGTATGCTAGGGTTACCGGCCGATTGACGGAGCCAGCTGAAGAAGTTAGTCAACAAACGCGAACATCAGCTGATTCGCCTTGCCACTCTCAATGTTGGGAGCCTGACCGCCAAAAGTCGAGAACTGGCAAGTAGTCTCAGAAGCCGTCATGTGAACATTTGCTGCATTCAGGAGAAGCGCTGAAAAGGTTGCAAGTCAAGGGACCTCGGAGACGGATACAAGCTGATTTACCATGGATCAACAGACCGAAATGGAGTCGGAGTTGTCATGAGCGATAAACTGAGGGATTGCATCACTGCTGTAGATCGGGTCTCGGGTCGTCTTATGGCTGACAAAATAGACACAGGAGCGGCTTTGATGCAAGTGGTTCCAGTTTATGCGCCGCAACCGGGATGCTCAGATGAAGCAAAGGCTGTTTTCTGGCAGGACCTTAAGCAATTGACGACCAAACGCTGTTGATTGGAGGTGACCTGAATGGACATGTGGGCTCTGAGCGAGACGGATTCGAGGAAAATCATGGAGGGCACGGATTCGGTGTCCGCAACGAAGATGGCCTGAGAATCTTGGAGTACATAGCGGCAGCAGATCTGATTACTTCAAACAAACAGTTCCGCAAATGAAGTTCACACCTCGTCACTTACTGTAGCGGTGGCTGAGAAACACAGATTGATTACTGGATGCTACGCCGGATCGATCGCAAAATTCTAATTGACTCTAAGGTCATACCCACCGATCACATTGCTACGCAGCATCACCTTCTTCATATGGACATTAAGATGAACCGGCCCAACTCAGAAAAATGAAAACAAGTTACTTGTAATATAAAAGGCCGAAAACAAGTTACTTGTAACATATCTGAGCCGATGTAAGTTACTTGCGACTTATCTCAGGTCATTTAAGTTACATGTAACATATCGGTGGGATACTGCGTGCGCTGCGCTTCCGATATGTTACATGTAACTTAAATGACGAGATAAGTCGCAAGTAACTTAAATCAGCCAAGAAGATATTCCATAGGCTGATGTACGACGCACTCGCGGGGTCAACCATACTACTGGCGTTGCTGTTGGTTCAATTACCCAAGTTTGAGGTACTTGACCCCGTACCAGCAGGGAAGGTCCTGCACAGCATTTTTTTGGCGTAGTGTGTGGCCTGTGACGCGCCCTCTGCGTCGCGTGTCGTCTGCGTCACGTGATGGTCACCCATGGTGAAAATTCAAACGTAAGTTACATGTAACATAAGTGTAACTTACATGTAATATAAATGTAAGTTGCATGTAATATAAATGTATGTTACATGTAATATAAATGTAAGTTACTTGAGACATTCAAGTAAGTTACATTTATATTACAAGTAACTTGTTTTGATTTTTCTGAGAAGAACGTCAGACGCAGAACTGACACAAATCGCATCAAGTGGTGGAAGTTGAAGAAATGCGAACGCACTCTCGTCACCCCGCTGCTGTATTGTCTGACAAGCGACGTCGGCTCGGCCATTGAAGAAGATTGGAGCCGAATGTTGGTGCCGTAAAGACCTCAGGTGTTAGCATCCTAGGGAGCACAACTCTCGGAAAGACTGAAATAAGTAGAGCTACTTGGTGGTGGTCTGAGGATGTTCAAGCGATAATCCGAGAGAAAAAATTGAAATTTAAGCTGTGGATGAGAACTCGGATGAACCAGGATCGCGCTGTCTACTTAGCAGCCAAACGAAGCGCGAAAAAAAAGCTGTTTCTCTGACAAAGTCTAATTACTACAAGGATTCCTACGACAAGCTAGACACCCAGGAGGGGGAGAAATGTATCTATCGCTTGGCGAAGGCACGCAATCGCTCGACATTAGATGTAGAGCATACTATTACCATTAAAGCAGCCAAGGGTAGCATTCTTCGACGCCCGAGTGATGTACTGGAAAAATGGCGAGAACATTCCAACGTCATCTCGAATGAAGAGTTCCCACATCCGCGGGTTCGGTCTGTGAGCAATGAGCAAGGACCTGTTTCTCGTATCACAGCAGACGAAGTTAGTAATGCAGTCACTAAGATGAAGTCGAACCAAGCCACTAGTCCGGACGATCTGCCTGCTGAGGTCTGGAAGTTGCTAGGTGATCATGGTTCTGAATGGCTTGCCAAGCAGTTTAATCGGATTGTCGCTGAGGACAGAACCTCGATTGTCTGGTAAACAAGTGTAACGGTGCCGATTTGCAAGGGTAAAGGAGATGTTGCAAAATGCTCCTCGTACAGGCCGATTTGCTTGCTATGCCACACCATGAAGGTCTTCGAGCGCATCCTGGACAACCGACTCAGGGATATCGTGACAATGACGGCAAATCAATGTGGGTTTGTCAAGGACTGTGGGACCGCCGACACCACACATGCAGTCAGGCTCTTGATAGAGGAAGGCCGGGAGAAGAACCGTAACATTCAAATCGCGATTCTCGACATCGAAAAAGCCTTTTATCGCTTATCGCGTCCCTCGCGATCTTATATACTTGTCGTTGAAGTCATATGGAGTGCCAGAAGAGTATGTGCGCTGGGTAAGGTTGCTGTACGCGAAACCGAACAGTGTTGGCAGGTGCTCAGCAGGAACTAGTAGCCCTTTTCCCATTCAAGTTTGGGTCCACCAAGGATCAGCCTTGTCGCCGCTGGTGTTCATCCTATGCATGGAAGCAATTACTCACGACGTGCAGAAACCTCCTCCATGGACTACATTGTATGCTGACGAAGTATTGCTAGCTGCCGAGTCGCGAGAGGAGTTGCACGTTCAAGTACAACTATGGAATGATCGCCTGCAGCGCTATGGGCTACGTCTTAATGTCGCCAAAACCGAGTACATGGAGTGTGGACCGAGAATCGAGGAAGGATCGATCAGCATCAATGGCACCGACCTCAAGAAGGTGGACAGTTTCAAGTACCTCGGATCAAGGATCACATCTGCCGGCGACGTGCTACTGGATGCCCATGGGCGCGTCAATGCAGCGTGGACGAAGTGGAGAGCGACAACTGGCGTAATGTGTGACAGGAAGATACCAATACGCCTCAAGTCCAAAATCTACAGGGCGGTAGTGAGGCCAGTCGCCCTTTACGCCACCGAATGCTGGCCGGCCACAAAGACTGTTGAGCAATCTCTGCATGTGATGGAGATGCGGATGCTCAGGTGGTCAATGGGAGTTACCTTGAAAGACAGGTTAACGAATGACCTGGTGCGTTCCACCTTTGGAGTGGCCCCCATTACTGCGAAGATAAAAGAATACCGCCTCAGGTGATTTGGCCATGTTCAAAGGAAGGACGAAGACTCAGTAGCTAAAACCGCATTCAAGGTGGAAGTTGCAGGGTCTAGACCTCGCGGAAGAACGAAACCCCGATGGCTAGATCGAGTGAAAACGGACATGGCTGAAGCGCTACTCACTATGAGGGACACCACTGACAGGAACAAATGGCGAGCAACGTGCAAACAAGCGGACCCCGCGAACTCATGGGACAGACGCTAGAAAGAAGAAGAAGAAGTTCATAAGCAGTATCGGCCTTCTGATTCTCACAACAATAGATGATTAGATTTTTTTTGCTTTTTGAAAAAAAAATTCGTTTGTCAAGTTTACTCACAGTAGAAACAAAATGACTACAGAAACATTGGAAAAACTCTTGTCTGAGGATACGTGATTTCTCCTGTTTGCTGTTCTTCTTGCTGTAATCTATCCGTATTGCATCACTTCAGTTTTTAGGAAATCACATGGAAAGTGCATGGCCATTTACGCTTTTCTGCAATTTTAATTAAAATTTCTATATATATTTTTTATATGTATGCTCACATTTGGGGGCCAAAAAAGAAAAAAATTCAAAAATGAGATAAAGGCGAATCCAAGATTGAAGTTCTACAAAGAAATATGTATGTGGAACAGAACATTCTTCTGAGCGGAGAAAATCATTGTTTTTACTCGCACACGACCCAATTCTGCGGCCCACCCCCTGCGCGGTCTGCCAACCTGCTCATCCCCCTCTTCCCACACTGGGTTCATCCCAGTGTACGCTTGACCCTGGTCTACTGTTCTCGGGAACTTCCCCACTAAGACTGCTGCAGAAAGCGCACGCATGGCGATCACGTAACTGTGACTCGAAGCAGGAGTATTTGGTTTGTATAATATCCCTAGAACGCCCCACGCAGCTATGTATTGTCTAGCTCTTTTGGAAGCGGAGCTGTTGTTTCTCCACTTCTAACATTACAGCGTCGCGTAATGTTACATAATGGCGATACATTCCCATTACTTGGAGTAGCAATGTGTAAAATGTTGTTGTCACGAAATGAAGTAAATCAGGGTGGTGGCCATCGTGTATTTCAACCCCTGAAGATGCGGGAGAAACGGGGGAGGAGCGTGGGAGGAACGAGGTTCCTGATTGGACACAACACGGGGCTAGCAACAAACCACTTGCTGCGTCTCTCCCGTTCCCCCCGTCTCTTTCGGGGCGGCATGCATGCACGCTGCGAAGAAGGTCAGGGAGCCGCTCCGCGTCCTCCGTGAGAAGCGGCGAGCCAGGGGTGAACCGAAAAACATGCCGTCCGCTTAACGTTGAAACGAAAACTCACTACGCACAGCAAACCCCACGCCTAACAGCTGTTTTTTTTGATTTGGTCCTTATCTAGAACGGCTTCATTTCTGCGGAACTTTAGGGCCAAACAGGAGAATTATTCAAAAAATATTTAACTATGTAGAAAAGATCAAAAAAGACCGGAGTTAAACATGATTAAAATTTAAAACAAGTGAGTTTGCGTCCCAACGTTGAGCGGACGGCATGTTTTTCGGGTCACATCTGGCTCGACGCTTCGCACGGAGGACGCGGAGCGGCTCCCTGACCTCCTTCGCAGCGTTCATGCATGCCGCCCCAGGGGTTGCAATACACGATGGCCACCACCAAGCAAATCAGGGCGAGATATTCAGAAAATTATAATTCTGTGCTTAGGGATTTTTTCACATGCCTGAATGTCGAGTAGACGGGAATTTCTCGACGACGATGACTATCGACGTTCCAATAACATCCATTTGCGGATTGCGACGACGTCGTCTGGTGGGTGTAGCAGATCTTTTACAGAGATCTTATATATCTTATCTTGTTTACTTACAACCAGGGCCTCACCTTTTTTTGACTTTCCATTATCTAATGGCACATCATCAGCGCTTTATTTTTCTTTTTTGTGTTTTGTTAGGTTACTTTTGGAGTACTGTCGTTATCAAAGCAAAGTTCCAGCCCGCGCTTGCAGACAGCCGTTGTTGCATTTAGCAAATCGATTAAAATCGTGCCTGGACCAAGGCTACTTGTGCCGTACCAAGCGGTCTCAGCACAACTATCATGGACTTGCGTGATGCAACAGCGGTTGTCCGCAACTGCAGCCCGGGATTACGGTCCGATAACGACAGTATGTGCCGTGGTGTCAATTCGTTATTGGCTTTATCCTAGTTCTCCCTCGAAAAACACTAAAAGAGTAAAGTTCGGGGCTTCATATGGAACCGCTCCATGCAGCGCGTGACAGAAACCAGTTTACCTGACGATATCACTGAGGAAGCTTCTTATAGTTGAATTGCCCTCATTCAGCCTCTTCGTGTGTTTGAACAACTAAGAAAAAACAGGGGCGGCTAGATACGACGGGAACGTAAAGTGTGTCGGAATGAGACTGGCCAACCATGCGGCCGTCGTGCGTTTCAGGAGGCCGTCGCATGCGCCGCTCTCGGACGAGTGTTCAAACGGCTGCCGCCCCCACCTTGGCCGCAGAGCTGATTGATTGACTGCTGCCAGCCGCTGCCGGCCCCACACCTAGTCAATGGCTGCGGGGGAAGGATCGCCGTCGTTTCGCATGCTCGTCCGTGAGCGGCGCACGCGATAGCCGCCTACCACTTACCCCAGCCGCATGGTTGGCCAGTCTCATTCGAACACACTTTATACTCCTAGCCCATCCGTTTCTGCAGATACTGCTCTCCACATGCTGAAGCAACTGCTGAGAACTCTCTCACGGCCTGGGATTAGACGAGTCGTTTCCGCGAAAAATCGACCTGTGAGGTTCTTATCCCGGCAACTGCCGCTAGGGTGTAGATTTACTGTGAGGAATGTTTACCGCTGCCAAGTTGCTGCGATTTTGAAACACCCTCTTTGCTCCTCCTCTGCTCCACTGCTGGAATAGTTATGATGCAGAGGCTGCTCAGTGGAAAAGAACGGTCGCAATATAACAAACGTAGCATTTAAAGACCAGAAACCTGTAAGCAAAAGACGTGAGAAAAAACAAGAAAAACGAAGGCAAACCCTACATGATCAGGCGATGAGGGACCGGAGAGGAATCTCGTACGCAGCCGAGTCCCGTCGCGTGTCCGCAGCGCGAGTCCGCAGTGGCACACATTAAATTTAACCCCGAACCAGAGGAAACGTGAGCCAGCTTTTGGAGAAATGCTAGACTTTGGAAAAGGCTAACAATAGCCATCATTGTTATAACTTGTGAGAGAGTTGACTTGCCAACAGAAGCCACATCGAAACTAGAACGGTTACAAAACGTTGAGAAAAATGTCACGTTGTTTTTCTTTCAGAAATAACATAAGAAAATAGGCCTATGGCTCGCTTACTGCGGCAATCCAAATCCAGATATTGTAAGGAAATATTGTGGTGAAAAATAGGGATACAAAAAAATCGGGGAGAGACTCAGTACAGTAGGCACGGATCGTAGTGGAACTTGCGTTGTTTATTTTGCGTTTGCGCACACTTGCTACACATATTTTATGACCTGTGAGCACCGAGTTTGCTGAGAGCGACGCACATACTACCAGTTTTGAAATTCATAGCAGTTCACTCGGTTCCATCGTACCCGTACAATTGACGAACCAGGTCAACGAGATTTTACGAGTTGTTCGTTAACACCTTAAAGGCAGTGTTGACGATAAATCTCGTTCTTGAGGTGTCAGTGCGAAACACTAAGCCTGCAGATGCTGGAGATGATAGGGTCCCTACCCGAGATTTGCGCTGGGTAGGCTTTAGCAGGTTGTTACCGTGGGTTACAAATTTCGTGAATCGCATCATTTGCGCGAATTTCGGTTGGAAGCTACCCTTACCCAGCCTACCAGCGCTAAATTTCGTTGATGAATCTGGCCCCTGGTAGCCCTGTCCAGTGGTAGCGCTACCCACAGTAGATTGCTACCATAAACGGAAGCTAACTACATGGTAGCCGTTCATTGGCTGCAGAAGCGCTATGGCAACAATGAGACCATTGGTCATCTCTATAGAAGGCTGGAGAACCTCAAGGCAGAGAGACCGTCCACTCGTCAGTAAAGGAAACTCTTGGATCAAATCACGACATCCATGGCTCAGTTGGCAACCAAAGAAGAAGACTTAAATCAGAGGCAATTGCTCACACAAATCTTCAGGAAATTCAATGAGGAAGTCCAATTAAAAATTCTAGATGTTGTGATGTAGATCACTTATCGGTTTTCACTGACGACCGATCACCAAGGGGGCGGGTTTTGATCCGCCAATCACAGGCCGCGTCGATGCACATATAAACGCGGCCGCCGCGCTGTTGGGATATTCTCGACTCGCGTCTACCTGCCTGCCTCGTCTACTTGCCAGCCGTACACGCCACCAACATCGCCTCCTCAACACCTGCCAGCCGTCGCCGTTAACGAGCAGCCACCACAACGACTACCCCGACGACGCTGAACCACACCTTATTCTATTTGCTGTATTTCTAATAAAACCATTTGTTCTGATCTGTGTCCGTCACAGACGTAACGCTATAGAAGAAACAAGAGCTTAAGAATGCCAAGGATCGGAGCTGGGACAATTTCGACTCTGAAGTGGACGACATCATCATCAAGAAAGAGATTATCTAAGAAGCTCAAGCATCATTAGGCAATACCAGTCGCAACGCGACCACTGGAAACTTAGTCTACTTGTGCTTTAGGAGCAGAGATAGGCGACAGTTTCAGCCTTCCGATGGCCTTTACTGCAAGCAGTCCTCTGACCGTTCGATTGATTGCCCAACGACACCCCTCAGTCAACGAACAGCGTTCTTCAGTCGTAACAGACTTTGCAGAAACTGCGAACGTCCGCACCACAATATTGAAGCTTGTAGCAAGCGGAGATGCATAATATGCGAACAGAAGCATCACCCTTCGTTGCACAACTGAACGTTCTCCGAGACAGAAGACATCGCGAGAAAATAACCAAAGACGGACAAGTTACTCGACACCCTGGCAACCCAGACCCACTACACAAAACTTCGTGTCACTCCTCCCTGAGAGCTACAAAGACTCATCTCCAGTAGTGAACAGTCAGGCCGTACTGCAGATCAGTTTAAAACTACGAAGACGACTAAGAGAGCAGTCCTGAGCGCATCAGCCTCAGTAAACGATCCTATGGAATGGTTCACTCCTCTCATGCTGAAGTCAAAGCAATTCTTCCGATACCTTTGGACGAAGGATTACGATTGGGACACAGTATTGAGTGAGGCAGGTGCCTCAAAGTGGAACGATATTGTATCGTAGACTGGAAAAAAAGGAAATAGATTTCCCAAGAAGGATGGCAGACAAGGCAACTAGCTACAACTTGATTTTGTTCGCAGACGCTAGTAAACCTGCTATGTGTGCCGTGGCATACCTCGTCTATGATGGGAGAGTCAAGATCCTTTTGACCAAACTAAGACTGCAGAAAAAAAAGAAAACAAGCACTATTCCGAGACTAGAGATGAACGCCCTCACCATAGCAGCAAGTCTCGCGATAAAGACTGTTGAGGAACTCCGACAGACCATCAAGATTGGCGCGAATAAATTTTTACAGATTCTCAAATAGTTCTGCAATGGTTTAGGAAAACTGCGCCAGATAAGTACGCTGAGCGCCTCGTTTCAAACAGATTGAAGAAAGTCAGAGCAATCGCCGAGGATCTTCAAGATAAGGGACTGGAGACGAAGTTTGGATACATAAACACCGCTGATAGACCGGCAGCTGTTGCAACTAGAGAAGCAATAGCAAAGGAGTTCAAACAGAGCATCTGGTGGAAGGGACCGGATCTTCTGTCCCCGCCATTTTCTCGTTGGCCAGCTGAAAATCAACCCTTGAACGTGGAAATCAACGACACAATTCACGGAAATGTCAGGGCAGTGAGCCGAGACGATACTCCATCGGTACTGTTCAACTCATCTCGATTCTCAACACTGGACAAGCGTGAAACGACAGCGGCATATGCTCCACTCTTCATGGCGAATGCATCGAGAGGACTTCCGTAACGTACAAAGCAGAGGCTGGAGAAGACGATTCCGGAAACAGTGCTCCAAAAGGGAACAGGGCAGCTGAAGTCTGGAAACATCCAACAAGCAAAGAATTTCATCTGGAAAATTCATCAACAACGATTCAAGAAAGTCATTTTGGCAGCAACGAAAAACCACCTAAATATCAAGAAGAATGATGGTGGGATCTACAGATGCTATAGACGGTTAGGCAAGAGCGATATCTCGAAGAGCGCAGAGCTGCCTGGAACACTAGCTCCAGACACAGATCTTGCGAGATAAGTGATTCGAAGAGCGCGTGACCAGTACCACTGCTCTGTTGCACATACCATGGCAAACGTTCGACAACACTTCTGGTTTCCGCGATCACGGAAATAGATGAAAATGGCAGTAAGAGGATGTAGTCCATGTCAAAAGTTCAACAACCTTCTGTTTCGCTATCCTGAAGCCAATGATCTGCCGTCTAATAGAGTAATCGAAACCAGGCTATTTCCTCACGTCGGAATGGTACCTGTTTAGTCCTTTGCATCTCAAGAAAACTAGCGAGGCTTCTGGAGACGCTTCAAAGGCGTTTAGATCAATCTTCACCTGCACTGTAACAAATAATTCACCTGGAATCGCTGCTGGACGCGAGTACATCATCGGCGATTAATGCGATCAGGAGATTTAGTACCAGAAGAGGCATTCCAGCAAGCATAACCTGCGAGAATGCTCCGTCAAGCGAGCTCGGTCATGACATACTTGCACAAGCTTACGAAGAATTGATGGAAAACAGTGAGCTACAGCGATTTGGTGTGAAACAAGGAATCGAGTGGAAGTACATCACGCCGTAAGCCCCATGGAAAGGCAGATTTTATGAAAGACTCATTCAATCCGTGAAGAACGCCATGTACAAAACCGTCGGTCGCGAGACGCTGGACTTTGAAACTACAACAACACGTCTAGCCAAAATCGAAATCTGTTTCGACAGCCGTTCCTTGACGTACGTGGAAGCGTACATGAAAGAGAATATAGGCTCTGGTTCATATCAAGTAAACTCCTGTTTTTGATTATCAAAGCGCGGTGCGGTGGTTTTTTCGAAGGAACCTCCTTATCACTAGCTATATTTCACCGATGCTCACCTCTCCGCTGCTGGCGATAATCGAACAAACAGGTCAATAGGGGTTTGCCAGAGTCTACCTACGATTCGGCCGGTAGACTTCATTCAAAGAGATATTTGTCTAATGCAATCGTTGGACCTGCAATCTGAGGCTACGCAGCAGGATCCTGACTATCGCCCTCCGGAGGATCTCGCTCTCTTACAAACGAGATACCAAACAGTGGAAGCTCTGGAGAGTTCATATCATCTAACAAGGAAGCTCTGGATATTGTGGCATTCGGAATATTTGACAGAACTGAGAGGTTGTCATCAAAACCTTCTTGAAGAAGGGAACTCAACTACGAGAAGCCCAAAGATGGGACAGGTCGTTCTTGTGTTTGATCCGAATCTACCCAGAAATGCATGGAGTGTGGAAAGAAACACAACCATCAACTCGACCAGTGAAGTTGAGCTCGGATCATCAGAGAGACGAAAAAAAGAACCGATCAGGTTTCTTGTCCCACTAGAAACGCAAAATGAATGTCAGCAGAAGGATGATCAACTAGCGTCAAACCGGAACACACTCCGCCGAAGTATAGTTTGAGAAAAAGGAGAACACCTCAATTGGAGCGGTAAGAGCAGTCTTCGCAATTGAGAAAATTCAATAGTTTCTCTGTAAATGCGGTTTCGTGTGCATGCTATCCTGATGTTGCACGTGAACCTCGGAGAGATACCCTCCATACACTGTAGACGGATAATTCAGGAATGTCGGGAGCAGCACGTCGTTACATAGAAGAAGTGTCAGCCCGTACGAAGAAGACTCTGACAGAGGATGAGGTTTAGGGATTGCTGGATTACCTCCATTAGCAGTTGGGTCGGCATATGGCGCAAGAGCCACAGAAGGAACCCCAATTTGAAGAGCTGAACGTGGATATTCTGAATGGGCCTCGAGAATCATCGTCTCGAAAGTACGCAAAGGCTACTGTATTCTTGAAGAATACGGTAATGTTCGTGGAGCGCCTGAAGTTCATCAGGACACAATCGTGAACTTTGTGGAACGTTTATGATCTACTCATGCGAATGGGCCACGCCCCGCTCGTACCATGAATTCGTTCGAAGGCAGACAGTTTAAGATCGTCCAATCTCACGCATAACGACCCACACCATGTGCACTGCACAATCTCACGCATAACGACCCACACCATGTGCACCAGCCTCTTCATCATCTGGCCCCAAGTATCGCGATTCGTGCAAAAATAGATAGGAGAAGACCTATCACGCACCGGACAAGATCGGTGGCAATGTCACACTGTATTGTTGTCTTATTTGTTAACTACAAGATCGTAGGAACCTCAATCAATCCATTTATGCAATTGTCGTAGTCAAATCTGTAGACTTTTAGTGTTTTTGTTCACGAGGATTGGGCCCTTGACTACAGTTATTAACATGCACGTGTTGAACATCGATTGCAAAGCCACGCGATGTACGGCGCGCCCCATAAGCGGAACCCGTTGATATTTGAAATGAACAGTTCAGTGCTCGCTTCTACGCGTGTATAACCGCCGCCCAAACGAGGGCTCTGGTAACTTTAACCAAATAAAGATAAAAATACTTGAAATCAAGGCGCTTGAAAACAGCTGTTCGGATGACGAACGCGTAAATTTAGCACCAGGGCGCGAAATCTCGCCGGGTAGGGCGCCGCTGGTAGGGATTCGCGCTGGATAGGCGTTGGTAGATTGCTACAGTGGGTAACAAGTTTGGTGAATCGCGTCATTCGCGCGATTGTCGGTCGGAAGCGACCCTTACACAGCCTACCACCGCTAAATTTCGTTGATGAATCCGGCCCCAGGAGCCGAATTCATCAACGCGGCAGTGCCGGTAGCCGTACCCAGTGGTAGGTCTACCCACGGTAGACTGCTACTTCAACCATCACATTGTGATTCACGAGCGCAATGCTACCGCGGGTAGCGCTATCAAGCAGTTACGCCTAAAAGCTTATGTGTGTGGCGACGCCGCCGTCTTTTACAAACGGCGGCTACTGCACATCGCTCGTAATCGCTTTCCAAAAGCTTAAACTTCTGGGACTCTTAAAATCTAAAGCATAAAAAAGCAAGAAACCATGAATAAAGTAAATCTATATTGGAATCACATGAAGAATTCAGCGGTATGGGAAACGCGGCTATGGTTTTCGGGTTTTTCGGTAGATTTTATTGATATGTCCTTTAATTTGTAACATATGCAGTTTGAATATTGAGAATGAGGATGATGTATATATTAATCGGGACATTTTTTGGGACGCTCGAATAATTACGCGTCTCATACAGTAACGCGCGAATTTTTCGAAAAAAAAGCGTTTTGCGGTGTTCTTTGAGCTAACTAAGCGCCGCATCGCCATATCCTTTTCGATATTGACGAAATGAATTTTTCAGGTAGTTTTCGTAATCCTCTCAGTGGGGGGAATGCAATGCTATGAGTAAAAAGTCTTTCCAGTATTAGTATTTTGTTGAAAAATGTGTGTATTTCCATCTGAAATTCACATCGACCACAGGTCAAAACATGGCAGATTTCTGCTGTCATGGCCATGTGATCAGTTCACAATGAGGGACTTTCTGATGCAAATATGCAGTTGTCGATAAACTTCCAAAGTTGAATCCGTTATTTCGTAGCACTATCGTATGAAACTCAATGGAAGCAATCCAGAATAAACTTCAAATTTGAAACAGGTCTACTCTAAAGCAAGTTATGGAGATGCGGCGGTTTGTGAGCGTCAAAAACGCCGCAAAACACTTTTTTGCAAAAAATTTTCTCGGTACGGTAGCTGGGTTGCGGTGTTCTTAGAAAGTACCCAAGACGATATTTCTACATAGAAAATGTCAATAACTAGAAACAAAAGAAACAAAAAATCAGTCGTATCAGAAAAGTTTGGGCATAAATGTGTAATCATTGATTTGCCGTAGTACTTACGCGAACGCATGTTACCTTATATTCACCTAGATCCCGCATAGTGTTTAAGTTAGGGAAAAAACCAGGAGTGGATCACGGCTCTTCTTTTTCGAAAATATTTTCAATCTGTATGCTTAAATGACTGGACTGATTATTTGGACTCAAAAAAGTGTTGTGATGTGGTGTATTTCGATTTTTCCAAGGCATTCGATCGTGTGGATCATTCTAAGTTACTTTATAAATTTTCGAAAATAAAATTCCATCCAAAGGTCATCAAGTGGCTAGAGAATTTTCTTTCCGGCAGAAGTTTTCTAGTGAAGATAAATTCAACGTTTTCATCTATAAAGCCTGTCAAGAGCGGGGTACCCCAAGGAGGGGTACTGTCACCAATTCTGTTCGCTATTTACACCTCGGAACTCCCGGGTCTCCTGGAGCGCTGTGATGTTGAGTGCAAACAGTTTGCTGACGACATCAAGATTTATAAGAAGGTTAAGTGCGAAGAAGATCAGAAAATGGTGGCTTGTGCATTGAAAGGGATTCTTGATTGGTCTCATAGGTGGAATCTACCGTTGGCTCCCGAAAAGACTTTGTTCATGAGGCTAGGCATGTCGGATTTGCCATGTACTTACAGTCTATATAGGCATGTGCTGAATCCCGTATCTTCTGTGAAAGACCTGGGTTTTCACTACAACAGCAAACTTGACTTCTCCGAACATTACAAGTACTTGTTCAGAAAAGTTTCTTCTAAGACTTTCCTCATTTTTAAAGCGTTGTCCATTCGAGACAGAAATGTGTTGTTGAGAGCATTCAAAACTTACGTCAGGCCAATTTTGGAAAGTGGAGCGACTGTCTTTTCACCTCATAAAAGAAAGGATGTTCTGCAGCTTGAGAAAATCCTGAACAATTTCACACGGAAAACATTTGTTCGATCTCAAGCCCTGGCCTATGCCAGAGCACCGAGTGCTGGAGTAAGGAATAGAGAGTTGGAACTTCCTACTTTAGAATCTCGCCGACGACTGAACGATGTTTGTATGGTGTTTAAGTTACTAGCTGGCATTGCGAAAACCAAGATTTCAAGATTTTATAGGCTGAATCGTTCAAGGACTAGGGAAAGAAAGATTAAGATTTCATATTTAGCGTCAAAAGGCAATCTCAGAGCCTGTTCTTTCACTTGTAGAGCCGGATCAGCTTTCATTTCTCTTAACCTCGATGTTACGCCGGTGCCTGTACCTTCTGTTTTTTGGTGCTTCAAACGCGATGCAGGGAAAAGGCTTTTGTGCTTCTAGGTCCGCGTTGGAAGAATAGTATTTGTTTTCGCTCTTACCCGGTTCAGGATCTCTGTAGGTTATCTTTATGTATGTTTATTGCGCTGACCTTATGTGGCGTACTCAATAAAAAAATCCACAAAAAAATCAACCGGTCAAGAAAAATTTTTCATCAAAACCTACAATTATTTTTTCTCCAACCAAATAATTCAAAAATGATCAAGCCTTGACGATAAATAATGAGTATTGAGAAGAGGTTGGCGGAAATTGATGATGAAAACTCTTGACCAAATAAATATAGAAATTGCCGGAAATCCGTTATACAAGGGGCTCCAAAACAGCAAAGGACGAGCGCGCAAATTCAGCATCGGAGCGCGAAATCTCGCTGGGTAAGACGCCACTGCTAGTACCCTACCCGAGATTCGCGCAGGGTAGGCTTGGTAGGCTGCTACCGTGGGTAGCGAATTTCGTGAATCGCGTCATTCGCGCGAATTTCGGTAGGAAGCTACCCCTACCCAGCCTACCAGCGCCAAATTTCGTTGATGAATCCGGCCCAGCACTGCCGCGTTGATGAATCCGGCTCTAGCAGTTCAGTCAGAGTACAATTGTGCCGAGAATCCGTTACTCGCCCTTTTCTGAGAAGATTTACCGTTGTCTGCTATCTGCGATTTTGAGAGTCAATCTGCTCTTTGAGTTGTAGTCTTCGTCCAACATTTAAATCCGAAATTTCAAACACAAACCCGATTCTGGTCAATGATAAATCGGTATTATGCGAAGAAAGGGGCGCGATCTAACCTTCCATCTTTTCGGTCCAACCACGAGGAGTTGTGCTGGACGCCACAGTCGTGATTATGTTCCATCCGATATTCATGACTCAGGTCGACAAGGCCTATCACGTTCAGTGTAATTACATGGAATCGAATAAAGAGGTCACACGGACACTGGACGTCAGGTGAGCAATTTTGGCACTTTCGCCAGTTGAATCTATCAGTGACCTTCTCTTCCACAGTATGCAGTCTCCTACAGAATTACCACAAGGTATGGCCGACATGAACGACAAGAGAGCACCAACTTGCAAGTATGAGGTAACAACGAAGATTTCCTGTAACTTTATTGAGATGTGTGCAAGAATGACTTGAACGATACCCCTATTTTTGGAGAAGTTTTCAAATCAGGTTTTTTCTCAGTAGTGGTCTTGCAATTTATTTCTTGGTGGTGGAAATCCCGCAATCTTGAAATTGAACCACTACGGTGATCTCTAATGCAAAAGAGGAGAGAGACTCCCTCTTTTCTCCCATTGCGATTCTAGGTAGAAATTAGAAACAGAGCTTTTGTCCTTTGTTTACCAGAGCATTGCCGTGATACCCAAATACGAAGAACATCTTTGTCTTCGACTGAAACCACTATTACTACGTAGTTCAGGGTTATGTCAACACATACAGTGCGCATCAGGGGTGTGCGTTAATGAAATTTATTTTTTTCGTTAACCGTTATTCGTTAGTTTTTGAAAAAAAAACCGCGTTAATCCGTTAATGCGTTAACACGTTAATTTTGCATTTCGTTAACAATTTTGAAAACATTACCTGACCACCACGAAAATCGATAAATAACCAGACGTCCCAAAAAAAAACATGAAACACGTTCCATACCAAACACCGCAGTCCGTACACTCCAAACTTGGAAATCATCTTCATGGATTATTAATACTATCAGCCAGAACAATAAACGAATACTCTTCAAGAATAGGAATCCTGACATGCAAAAAAACATAGATGGATGGAACATTAACAAAAAAAATTAACGTGATTTCGGGACTTTTTTGTTAACCGTTAATCGTTAATTTTTGAAAAAAAAACGCGTTAACCCGTTAATGCGTTAACACGTTAACGTTATTAACGCACAGCCCTGGTGCGCATCATATATAGCAATATACTCACGGCTCTGATATAAATGTTCACGCAAACTTTCATCAACCAGCACTGTCATCCTTCAACTCCGCGTACCCGAAGACCTTTGTTCACAAAATACAGAAAACCATCAAGAAATAAGATTAATTCTGAGTAAAACTCTTAAAGTTTTCTATCAAAATTATAGCAACACTTTCTATCGGAAATACTTCCTTGCTCATTTCTCAAAGCATTTTCCGTTTCGATTATGATATGGATCGAGGCATGTAATATCAACGTATTTCTATCATACCAAACGGAATCGTTCTCTCGGAGGTCGAAAATGCTCAGATTCTTGCACTGGACACGGCTAGTCTAAATATCGGGAGAATAGCGGAAAAACACCATCGTCACCTCACAGCTGCGTTCCGATTTCTTCATGATTCTGAGTCACACGGTTCAAAAAAAAAGATCATGTCTAAGCCGAACTTTCTACATCGGAATCCAAAATGACCGTATGGAGGACGATCAACCGCAATCCAATTAGAGAGCACTCTCGTATGCGTACTTTGCCGCACCTCATAGCACTGCCTAAGGCCGTACGGCTTCGGTGCGCTGAGAGGAACATGGCGACTGACTGTTCTAAGATGAGCAGAACTTGTGCTCAGGCTTTATCTGGGTTATCATTGTGTTCAGGTGGCCTTCTTGGACAAGAAAAAGTTCACGTTGATAGGACCTGACGGGTATGCACACTACTGGCGAGATCTCCGCAAGAAGCCGCGGTAATCCGCCAAGCGGAATTTCGGTAGAGGCAGTCTCACGGTATGGCGTGGCTTCGATGCTGACCCCAGATAGACTTCGATTCCTCTAGAAGGAATCCTGCGGAGTACCAGGAAGTGTTGTGAACAGGACTGCTACCGTTCCTTCTCGGTTCCAGCAAAATGAGCTCACTTTCCAGAAAGACGATGCCGACGTCCACACGAGTCGCTCAACCAGGACTTTGTTTGAGAAGCATGGACTCTCCGTTATGGCTTGGCCGACGTGCTCACCTGGGCCCGTAGCAAACCCCTCGCCGTCACCATCTAAAGTTGGCAGCCAACCTCAGCTACGTCGAGCCTAGATGCTACCAAGGGCTGCCAACGCGGAGCGACTTATTTCACAGCACGAACTCCTTTGCGAAAATCTCTATTACGACGGTGTCCAACCACAACCGGTGTGAGCGTTAGCAGCGCGCGCAGTACCTGGGCCATGCACTCCTTGTGGACGAGGGCATCATTCGCATTGATAGCGGTGCCCTGTGATGAAATGTAGTAGAACAAACAGAGGTACCATCGAAATTTGATCGTTTTAGTAGGCCTGCAGACCTCTCCATCCTTCTTAAATCTGCCACGAATCACGCGCGACTATTCTCTTCATTACACACTTTCAGCGCTTTCACAAAAGCTGAGCTTCCGAAGCCCTATACATATACTTTTATACTGTTTTTCTTGTGCATTTCAAACATTTTTCTGCGGCGTAGTGCTCGAGGTTTTTACAAACCTTTTCCATGCGTTGATTTCCGTTGGAAAAAGCCTAACTCCACGTCGCCCAATACCTGCTCAGGCAAACCATTGCTCCGAGCGGGACCGGCTAGTCCCAATTATGACGTCATCACCCGGACAGCGGTCGAGGGGCCAACTGGCACAGCGGTCCCTGTCCGGTGCCAGTTCGCCCCTCGGCCGCTGTCCGGTCGCTCTCGGGGCGACAGCAGTGCGAGCAGTGTTAGCCAGGCCGTCACTTTGTACACTGCAATCACGGACCCAGCATGGAATTCCACTGCCAATTGTAGTTCTTACGCTTTCAAAAGCTTCAGCTATCCTCCGTCCTTACCCTCCGTGACCAAATCTCCGCGTTGTAGAGAGGTAGACTTTATGGGAAACTATGGGGTTTTATGGGGAACTTGCACGGAAAACGAGTAGCCATTAATGCGGAGCGTGTGCCGCGTCAACTAAAATGGCAAACGCTCAATGAGAAGCGTGCTACATGTCATGGAAAATGAGTCGCGCTTTACGAGAAGCGTGCGCCGCGCCATGGAAAATGGGTCCCGCATTATTATAAGCGTGCTCCGTATCATGGAAACTGAGTCACGCTCCACGAAAAGCGTGCGCCGCGTCATGGAAAGGGAGTCGCCCTCCATGAGAAGCGTCCTCAGCGTCTTGGAAAATGAGTCGCGCATTATGAGAAGCGTTCTCCATGTCATGGAAAATGAGTCGCGCACTATGAGAAGCGTGCGCCGCTTGATGGGAAATCAATTGCGCATTATGAGAAGCGTGCGCCGCGTCGTAAAAAATGAGTATCGCTCCATAGGCAGCGTGATGGCCATGCTGAGCGTTCTTCACCCATCTCGATCAATCGCCTAATTTGTAAATTTCATTTACGCTCACACAAGTTTTGAGAAGGACACGTTTTGACAGAAGCCCAGCACGCACAGCATACCGAAAACCAAGTACTGCTATTTTTCCCACTTCCTACCCGCAAAGTTAGTTTTCAACATGTTCCAATCTAGCGTTAGGTAATCTTCTCATATAGGGTCGCATGGTCTAAGTATTCCGGTAGAATATTTGGAGAAATCCCAGTGTGCGTTAGGCATTAGGCTAACGATGGTATTGATAATATTTGTGACAGCCGCTACTGCTGCGCTGCCCCCCACCCGCAGTAGCGGCTGTCACTAATATTATCAATACCATCGACTCGTTTCGTCCTCGGGCACGTTGCATGCGCCGGGTCCCTGTCTACTCGTCGTGTTTTTCTATGGTTAGGTCCGTGGCCTGTTTCCTCAAGAAAAAACGTGTAAATTCAACGCGGCTGGCGTGGCGGCTTAAATCTCAATCTCTGAGAATTGAACCGTCGCGCCAGCCGCGATTTGAATTTAAACGTTTTTTATTGATGAAGCAGGCCACGGACCTAACCATATCTAATGCTACCTTTCAACTGGTCCGAAGCATGTTTTTTTGCGAAAAACGTGCTATATTCAGTTATAATCTTTAGTACTGCGTCTATGTATTTACTTTGAGGTTAACCACCCAACCTGCCATAGTTTACAGAATATCTCAGCCACCTTAGAACTAGATGATCGCTTTCGCAAAAATTTTCGACGAAGCGTAATTAATGATTTGTAGCTTCGGTGTTTTCTGGTTTATCCGAGAGCTTCAGGCCTCGAAGCTCCAAAGTTAAAGGCAGTGTCCACGATAAAAATCGTTTTCCAGTTTCCGCCAGAAAACGAAGGTTTAGATTCTGACTGTTTTATCAGTGAAGAAAGAATCATGAAAAACGCTGCGAAACATCCAAAATCAGTTCTTCTTCTTTAAAACCACATTTCAACGGTGGATGAGTTGCGCGGGCATTGGCCTGAAGTGAACAGCGTGCGCAAATGCGCCCCAATGCTAAAACTCAGCCGCGCTCGCGCTCCAATGCTAATGTAGAAGCGGACCAAACTGTTCCTCGGAAAACTCGACCGCGAGCGGAAGGGCTAGCGCGAGCGGACTTCGGAGCCGTATAAAGCTCTTTTGGGCTCGTTTTCGTTCGTTCTTTCGACCCCAGTGCTCCAATTAGACCCTGAACTTTCGATTTCCGGCCAAAAACCAAGGACGAAGTTTATCGTGGACACTGCCTTTAAGTATTACGGCCAAGTCCTCAATCAATAGTATTTTTCGGCAATTATCGATCGTTTTTTTTGAAAAGTCGATTCTTGCCTTTTTCATCGATTTTCAAAATAACGATCAGTAATCCACGAAATAAATACTATCGATTAGGAACTTAGCCGTTATAACGTCGGCATGGATCCTAGTGATACTTTGCGTTCCCTATTGAAGGTTGGCGCAAACTCGGTGCCATAAGCTATAACATAGGTGCACCAAAGTATCACTAGGATCCATGCCGACGTTATAACGGCTGAGTTCCTAATCGATAGTATTTATTTCGTCGATTACTGATCGCTATTTTGAAAATCGATGAAAAAGGCGAGAATCGAATTTTCAAAAAAACGATCGTTATTTGTCGAAAAATACTATTGATTAAGGACTTGGCCTCTCGGATAAGTCAGAGAAGACTGAAGCTGTATAATCGCGAAATCGGCTAAGAATCATTAATTTCGCTCTGTCGAAAATTTTCGCAAACGCTATCATCTAGTTCTAAGGTGGCTCAGATATTCTGTCAACTATGGCAGGTTTGGTGGTTTACCTCAAAGTAAATATTGGGTTGGGGAATAAGTTCGTTCACTTTTTTCAAAGAGCTTTATTTGAATAATTTGTTTATTATTTAGCAAAGTGTTTGCATTCATTGGAAACAGTTTTTTTTGCTCAATGAAACTGCTCTATCTGTTTTTTCGTATGGTGCTATTCTTTCCATATTTCCAGGGTTGGAATTGGAATACCCAGAAAACGAAAATCAGCATTTTCGACACCTACTTTTGGTCGCGTTTTATCGCGGTCAAAATACCTGAGGCCACTCACTTCTTTCTTTGCTCCATAATAACGTGCCAGCACCATTTCTTATCTCCAATTTCGAATCGGTACAAAAAGCGCCGTTTAAGATCGCGTGTTACTCGATGGCGCGCGAGATGTTGAGTAGCGATTTGAAGACGATTTTCTTTGTTGACTTCGATAAGCTCGTGAGGCACCCAGGCTCCGAGTTTTTCGCCAATTCCTATTAAGTGAAGATGATTGAGAATCGTCTCAAGATTGCAGCTCATTTTTTTCGGCCAATTCACGACTTGTTTGGCGACCATCTTCCTTATAAAGCGCTCATGGAATTCTGCAAGTAGACGGCTGCGGAACGTGCCTTCGAGGTCGGAGTTGCCGTTTTTGAACTCGCAGCCATTTTTGGTTTTTTTGGTCACAAACTTCACAAATCCCAGATCCTTTTGACTGCGATGAAAAAAAGAAAAGTAGGTGTTGAAAATGCTGATTTTTCCAAGCCTTGAAAATAGGAAAAAAATTATACAAAAAACAAAGCAGAAAAAACACTCTAATGATTACAAACACTTTGCTAAACAACCGACAAATAATTTGAAAAAGCTCCTTGAAAAAATCCGAACGAACTTATTCCCCAACCCAATAGAAACACTCAAAGATACACAGTACTGAAGATTAGCACTGAATTATAGCATATATTTCGCAAACAAGCAGGCTTTAGACCAAGTGGAAGGCAGGGTTAGAATGGAGAAGGGGGGGGGAATGAGGAAACAAGAGAGGAATAAAAGGAGGACTGGGAGAAGAGGGAAGAAGAGGAAAGAAGAAAGAGAGTGAAACAGAGGAGCAGAAAAGAGTAAGTAAACGAAGGGAAGCCATCGGTGAAGCTACGCTCGTTCGCCCGAAGAGCCACCGCACTGCCAGTCGGGACCGAAGATCGCTCCGAGCGGTACTGCTGTCGCCCGGAGAGCAGCTGCTGTGGCCTGAGTAGATGGCTAATTTTCGCTCGGAGCGGAGAGACAGCGCCGCTCGAGCCGCTCTCCGGGCTCGCTCGGAGCGATGGTTTGCCTGAGTGAATTCCGACTACAACTTCTTTGCTATCAAAGGTAAAACTATTTGCACTTGTCTTCTTAACCACTTTTCGGAAACTACAGAGCGCAAATTAGCCTTCCTCATCCCTAAACTCATTGAATGTTCTAGTTTCTTCAACTTTTTCCACAGATTCCACAGATTTTCCACGAACTTCTCCTTGAGTGGATTCCCGAACGAAAGAGGTATAAAGAAAACTTTCTCGCAGTTTTGCTTAAAAACGCATTTGTGTGTAACCAAACGTTTTGTTTCCTCAATATCATTCCACTCCAATAGAAGTGGTACTATATTGTCATGCAAGTTTGCACATAAGAAGGAATCTTTCACAGAAAATTGTGTTCGATGGCTTTTCTCGTTGGAAAAAAGAAGAGATGAAATTTACTTTTCATTGAAGTTTTCTTGTCTCTGATATTTTATTTTTTTAAATTGTCTTAGAAAAAGCGTGACGGGATTTTTTCCCTTCTGTTCGAGGTTTTCCTGTAGTCCTCGTTATCTTTTCATTTTCGCTAGTCTTCACAATTCCATTCATTTCTTCGTATTCCCGCTGATTTGATGTTTTCAAGTTCATTATTCACATATATTGCATGTGAGGGATTGCACGTATTCTGTAAATGAGCTCGTTCTGTTTGCATATAAAGCGGGTTCTGTGAAGGAAAAAGTTTGTGGAAAAGTTCGATTTGTACGAAAAATAGGTGTAGAAAACAGTAAACGAAAAGCGTGACTTGCTTCTTTCTCTGATATTTTTCCCCTTCAACTAGCTAAAAAACGTTAGTAATTCAGAAAAAATCTCAGTAAAGCAGAATATGTTACAAAAAAATGGCCAGCGTTCCAAGTAGAGCTCCAGAAAAACCTTCTTTTATTAAATTCGCAGATTCGAGAATGAAACCCGCTGTATATGCTCACAAAACACAGAATACAAAACACCTGACATGCATTTTCATAAAAAAACCAAATTAATAACGCAAAAATAGCAAGAATATAATGGAAGAATAGGAATAACTCAGATCGGCCGAAAATAAACAGTTGATGGGCGGCATTGATCGAGTGCCACCCACGAAGGCGGCCAACAATGTTTCCATTGACCGAATCCACATTTCACGGTTTTACAATGATGATAGGTTAGCATTGTTCCTCAGCTTCATTGTAGTCGATGAGAAGAGATAAAGAAGCTGTTGTGCGACGAGAAATATTGATTATTCTCTTTATCCGCAACGTTTCGGGTTATCAACCCTTCATCAGGCAACTATAAAAGCACCACATCAAAACACGTCAAATTGAGTAGCGTTCAAAGTGATTAAGAGAGTGAGAACGCACAAGTGGGTGGAGCTGGAAAGTGTTCTTTCTTCGGCAACCGGCTAGAGACCCACTAGGACAACCAATGACAGCAATGCGACGGAAGTGGCCTGCGATGTCAAATGAATCGTCAGCAGTTGCTTATCAAACTCTAATCACTACTCGATGTCAATAATCTCAAAGCTTCTCTCATTTCTTCTCGGTTGTTCATGGGCGGCGAGAAACGTCTCATCTCCAAAGCTTCCCTGATTTTCCTTTCTGCACTGTCTGAGATATTCTTGTGCATTATGCTCGTAGTCATGCTCGGGATGCTGTCGTGAAGATGGCGTGATGTCCTGTGCCTTGAGAACGCGCTGTTCGGGTAGGATTGAGGTGTTCTTAGCGCTCTCATGTGTTCATCAAGCCGGTAACGTAGAGGTCTCCCTGTTTCGCCGATGTAAAACTCTCCGCATGCGTCGCACTCTATCCTATATACCACGTCCCGCATTTGACAGATTTTCATATCTCCAACACAGTAACTGCAATCACGTCTCGTACATCGGTCTTCATATGGTCTCGAAGACGTCAGGAGCTGACGCAGCGTGGGAGGAGGGCGGAATATTAGGGGTAGAGGGAGGTTTGACGTGCGGACCGCCACATTGACATCTTTAGCAAACGACTCATTAACAAAAGGGAGGACTAGCGCAGTGCTAGACGGGGATGCCTATACGGTCGCCAGGTCTGAATGGTGTTTTCCGTGTAACCGTTTTCATTCAAAACTAGCGCTATTTTCTCTCCACCTCCTCCTTCTTGTGAGTTGTCAGATTTCTCGCGGTACGCACCAAGTTTCTGATCACATTATTCTTCATGAACAATGGGTGACAGCTACGCGAGTGTAGTACGATTGATTTTGACGCAGGCTTCGTATACCATGCAGTCTGAACTTGATTGTTGGTGATTCTAATTTGAGTGTTCAGAAATGGAAGGTAGTCGTCAGGGCCCGGTCCTTCGGCTGTTAGCTTGATCGCGTCGTGCTGTGAATTCAGACTTGTCAGAACTTGATGGATCGTTCCTCGTTCTTTTGCCACAATGAAGATGTCGTCAATATAACGCCCATAGAAAATCACATCCGATGTTAAGGCAATCCTTTCCAAGTTATCCATGAACAGTATCGCAAGGAGTGGAGCGAGCCTGCTCCCCATCGCCAGGCCCTTCTTCTGTCGATATACGATGTTATTGAAACAAAAGAAGTTGAAATTGACGACAGTGTTGAGGAGTCGTTCGATATCCTGTAAATGGAGATTGAAGAGGTGAATCTCATGCTGGTGTCGGCGTATCGAACTCAAACAGGCTGCTACTGCTGCAGTAGTGTCAACGTTGGTGTATAAGGACGTGACGTCGAAGCTTTGGTACTCCATATGCGATTGCGTCAAGTTGGTATTTTTGAGCTTTTCCAAGAACTGGTCAGTGTTCCCGAGATGGGATGGCACAAATTGTAGCAGTGGTGATAGCATCTGTTGAAGGAACCAACTGACTGCGTCCGTGCGTTATATTGACGACATCTTCATTGTGGCAAAAGAACGAGGAACGATCCATCAAGTTCTGACAAGTCTGAATTCACAGCACGACGCGATCAAGCTAACAGCCGAAGGACCGGGCCCTGACGACTACCTTCCATTTCTGAACACTCAAATTAGAATCACCAACAATCAAGTTCAGACTGCATGGTATACGAAGCCTGCGTCAAAATCAATCGTACTACACTCGCGTAGCTGTCACCCATTGTTCATGAAGAATAATGTGATCAGAAACTTGGTGCGTACCGCGAGAAATCTGACAACTCACAAGAAGGAGGAGGTGGAGAGAAAAATAGCGCTAGTTTTGAATGAAAACGGTTACACGGAAAACACCATTCAGACCTGGCGACCGTATAGGCATTCCCTGTCTAGCACTGCGCTAGTCCTCCCTTTTGTTAATGAGTCGTTTGCTAAAGATGTCAATGTGGCGGTCCGCACGTCAAACCTCCCTCTACGCCTAATATTGCGCCCTCCTCCCACGCTGCGTCAGCTCCTGACGTCTTCGAGACCATATGAAGACCGATGTAGGAGACGTGATTGCAGTTACTGTGTTGGAGATATGAAAATCTGTCAAATGCGGGACGTGGTATATAGGATAGAGTGCGACGCATGCGGAGAGTTTTACATCGGCGAAACAGGGAGACCTCTACGTTACCGGCTTGATGAACACATGAGAGCGCTAAGAACACCTCAATCCTACCCGAACAGCGCGTTCTCAAGGCACAGGACATCACGCCATCTTCACGACAGCATCCCGAGCATGACTACGAGCATAATGCACAAGAATATCTCAGACAGTGCAGAAAGGAAAATCAGGGAAGCTTTGGAGATAAGACGTTTCTCGCCGCCCATGAACAACCGAGAAGAAATGAGAGAAGCTTTGAGATTATTGACATCGAGTAGTGATTAGAGTTTGATAAGCAACTGCTGACGATTCATTTGACATCGCAGGCCACTTCCGTCGCATTGCTGTCATTGGTTGTCCTAGTGGGTCTCTAGCCGGTTGCCGAAGAAAGAACACTTTCCAACGCTACTCAATTTGACGTGTTTTGATGTGGTGCTTTTATAGTTGCCTGATGAAGGGTTGATAACCCGAAACGTTGCGGATAAAGAGAATAATCAATATTTCTCGTCGCACTATGATGATAGGCTTCATAGAGTTTCCCCTCTCAAGACATTTCATCATTAAGTGGAGGCTATCGTTCCATTACCCATTTCACAGCTAACTTGGCAAAATTTTGAATCAGTACTTCAATAATCAAACTTCGGCTCAATTTCAGTGCGGGTGGTCATATCCCTATGGAGACGGTCAAAAGAAAGCGTTGCCTGCCCGGTGCCGTCACCATCTCGGAGGTACTCAACCCATGACCAAGATGGCAGCGGATCACTCTCTTGATTATCAGTGCTATTTCGCTCGCCGCCTCGCACATCGCGCCGCCATCATAGCCTCACATCCATGGGTGGCTACCGTTGGCAAATGGCTGCCTCCATTGTCACTATCTATGGCGGCCCGCGTGCATGAGGATAGAAAATTAATCACATTTCACCGCCTAGATGTGAGGCACCTGTTGGCGCCGCGGAGTCAGCGCTGAGTTCCCAACAACAGGGGGGTTTGGTACGAGCCCTGACGTTAAGTTAATGGAAAACGTCCGAGGAAACCTGCATCGCCATATCTGTAGTGGAGGTAGGACGTACGACTCAATGGAACACCTCGAGGAAGCTGTAATCGTTGACTAGAGCAACTTGGAAGTGGAAGTGCTTGGCCGTCTGTTGAACTCCACACCGAAGCGAGTTTTCAAGATCATTCCTAAGGCTCCTGTCAGAGTTGATTGAGCAAACGTATCCAGCCCGGTAGATACACAAAGAAAGCATTGGAAATGAGATGCCCAAATCACCCGGTAAATCCAGCCGACACCCCCATCACCCACCAACACCCACCGACACCAGCCCGGTCGATACGCATGATCAAAATGATGGGGTGAGGCTGAGGAAATCACCCGGTGTGGCCGACGTGGTTGATATCCATGCAATACGTGGATGACGGAGGTGAGAAAATCGCCGGGTGGACGGGCCGATATTGAAACAATGCGTATCACAAAGAAGCTATCCACCCTACTACCTCCGCCGTTTTTTTTTCTTCGTGCGCCGGCCCATAAGCTAGCGTAGGCGGCAGCACTTAAACCATAGGAAATCACAAAGCGTCCCAAACCTTGCTACACCCGTTTACCTCCTTGTCTGTACAGTGACACACCGGTCGTTCTTCCGTTTTATAAGGTCCTGGAGTGGCTTTTGATTTGTTTTAATTTCTGTCATGATAAGGACAACCGCTATTTTGAATTCACTAAAGGTTTTCATGATCAACCGACACCCTGCTACTTTAATTGCCAAATGAAGTAGAATGATGTTCGTGTTTCATGGATGCAGATTTTGATTAACTCTTATTTTCATCGTATATGAATAATTTTCATCGTATACAAACCCGATATTAGAAAAGTTAGTGCATATAAATAGCTAAGCAGTTGAAATTAGTGGTGAAAGGTAACGGACCGGAAGAAAGGGGTGGTGCATGCTCTCTTTTAGACGCACATAGTGATTCTGAAGTTCTGCGCTCTCTCTCGTGAGTCTCACACGTTTTCTACGGCGTGTGGCGCTCTCCAACTTGGGTCCCGCACACTTCCTATGGCGTCCGGCGCTCTCCCACTCGGGTTCCGCACTCTTTCTACGGCTTCCGGCGCACTTCCACTTGGGTCCCGTACACTTTCTACGGCGTCCGGCGCTCTCCCACTTGAGTCCCGCACACTTTCTACGGCGTCCTTCGCCCTCCCACTTGGATCCCGCATACTTTCTATGGCGTCCGGCGCTCTCCCACTTGGGTCCCGCACTCTTTCTACGGCTACCGGCGCACTTCCACTTGGGTCCCGTACACTTTCTACGGCGTCCGGCGTTTTCCCACTTGGGTCCCACACTCTTTCTACGGCTTCCGGCGCACTTCCACTTGGGTCCCGTACACTTTCTACGGCGTCCGGCGCTCTCCCACTTGAGTCCCGCACACTTTCTACGGCGTCCTTCGCCCTCCCACTTGGATCCCGCACACTTTCTACAGCGTGCACTCCCACTTGGGTCCCGCACACTTTCTACGGAGTCCTGCGCACTCCCACTTGAATCCTGCGCATTTCCTGCGGCGTCATGCGCACTCCCACTTGGGTCCTGCACACTTTCTACGGCGTTCTGCGCACTTTCACTTTGGTCCCGCACACTTTCTACGGCGGCTGGCCCACCCGCACATGGGTCCAACACATTCTTACGGCGTCCTGCGCATTCCCACTTGGATCCCGCACACTTCCTACTGCGTTCGGCGCACTCCCACATGGGTCCCACACACTTTCTACGGCGTCCTGCGTATTCCCACTTGGATTCCGCACACTTCCTACTGTGTTCGGCGCACTCCCAGTTTGGTCCCGCACCCTTTCTATGATGTACTGCGCATCACTTCTAATATCCTGCACCCTTACCCTGACGTCCTGCCCTTTTTCGGAGCCCATCCCCGTAGGGTTGCCCGCCTTGAAAGTCAAGCCGAATAAACGGTCAAACAAACACACAGAGCAACACACACGTAGACTCTGTTTCATTCCAAGTGAACTCATGTTTTCGGTTATCACAGCGCGGAGCGGTGGCTTTCTTGTCGGAACCTCCTTATCACCGGTTATATTTCGCCGAGGCCCACCGCTCCGCTGCTGGTGATAATCGAAATCAACAGGTTACTAGTGATGTACCAGAGCTTACATACACACAGGCCCGTAGTAAAGCCTGCGAAAAATTTAGCTTAGCCTGACTGAATCCATTTCCTGAAAATAATTCCGATGAGCCGCACTTATTTCAGACGTGCGTGTTGTAGGATAGCGACCTAGGCTAAGTAGAGAAAGTCAGAAACAAACAAGATAAGCTGAATCACTTAGTCAGATCTGACTGATTAGATTCAGTCGGATCTGACTGACTTCTTGGCTATAGAAGAGAGAAACAGCGTGCCAGGTCAGGAGTGCGCTCGAGAGTCTTTTGAGGAGCAAAGGAGTAACGTTAAGGCAGCGTTCACGATGATCATCCTCGTTGAGTTTAAACAGTGAAATGATAGGCGAGAAGGATCCTAGGCTCCCAGTGTCGAAAGAACGGTAAAAAACGAGCCAGGAGCTGCAAAATAACGGCTGCAAACAAGCGCTTAGGCGTCCCAGATCCGCCCCCTTGGAATGAACAAATTGAAGACTCAGATTACAGGAATGATCAAGTCAAGGAAGTGCTGATAAGTGAGCTGATCTCTTCATTGCACTAATAGGTATTATCCTTCTAGCGGTCAATTCCTCCACGCTCAAAAATCAACGTAAACAAGAGAGGGCCTATTTTTGCTCGAAAACGCGCCTTTCGTGTTCTTTTTGAGCATTCCTTGCTATATAGAACACCAGACCTTCCGTAAGCCGTGGAGATATCGGAAGTGAAATTTATCGTGATCACTGCCTTCAAGTAATTCAGCAGAGATATCGTTTTAACAATGTACCTATATCAATATCAGCTTCCACGAAACAAGAACCATTTCATTTATTGAGGAACGGAGCATGGAGTTGGTCGATTCGTGGCCGGTTGTTCTTAACATTACAGGTATTATCGAGTCCTCATCATCATGGCTTTGCAAGACCGACCGCTTCGATGTAATCTATCGCTCGATACGATTTCGGACTCGTCTAAGCCCTGTCTGAATCGTTTCGGGGTCGTTTTTTCACCCACTCAGATGATCCTGACTGAGTGGTGGGTTTACTACGGGCCGCACACACGCAAACACAAATTTACCAAAAAAAAATTATATATATATATATATAGCCTAGGCCGCTCATGTTGAGCCGGTTGAAGCAAGGCTTATCGGGCTTATCATGTCAAAATCTCCTTATCACTGTTATATTTTGCCAACACCGACCGCTCCGCTGCTTACTCCGCCCGGACTCATCCTAGCAACCTAAGGTATTTAGTAGGATACGTGTCGACCGGGTGGGTGTTGGTGGGTGTTGGCGGGTGTTGGCGGGTGTCGGCGGGTATCGGTGGGTTACAGATGCAAATAGCACCAACTCTGGCAGGGGCCTAAACAAGGCTGACCGATAGACTATTGAAAAGTCGTTACAAATTAGTTTTCCCGAATAAGAATAGGAATGGCGATTGAATACTGAAAGTATTGCTATAATTATGATACAGGGACTTTAAAAGTTTTATACGATATAGATCTTATTACCTGATGGGCATTTCTCTTCTCTTGGGCCAAACAGAATCAGATTCTACGTAATGTCCACGTGATTGGCGTGCGTGTTCTTGTGTAGGCCGCGCACTTTGTTAAAGGCAGTGTTCACGATAAATTTCACTTCCGATATCTCCACGGCTTACGGAAGTTCTGTTGCCCTATATAGCGAGGCATGCTTAAAAAGACACGAAAGACGCGTTTTTGAGCAAAAATAGGCCCTCAAAAATCAACGTAAACAAGAGAAGTCGCAATTTCAGCGTCAATTTTTGTGCCATCGCGTCGCCCCGCGAAAACTCTAAGCGCCGCCTTAAAGGCAGCAGACACGCTCAAAAAAGTTGTTGAGATAACTACGTTTCTGAAGTCGCATGGTTCCTAGTAGACTGCTCTCGCCGTTGGAAGCTTTAAAACGAGTCAAAACTACTAGATGTCAGCAATGCAAATCGAAAACTTTCTGCAACCCAGGCCCCAAAATACAAACTCGTCTAGATTGATAGTACTAATACGGTCCCTTTGGCTGATTCCAACGAGGTGAACGGTCCAGTACAGGCTGTAAGAGTATATCGGCTTCTCTATCTCAACCGTTTTGTTGCTAATATTTGCTGTTTCAACCGCCGCCGTAAAACTCGTCCACTTTCACCTGATAACAAAATAACCGTTATTCCTCTATTCGCACACAGTTTTCGTTCGTTTTTTCGTCAGTTCCCACTACAACCAGCTCCGAACCTTTGATTTATGTCATAAAATCGATACCGAATTTGAGCGTGTCTGCTGCCCTTAAGTAGGCCGATTATAACATCGCGCCTGCCGCAAATGTACTCTGAACGCTGCCCATTGCGCAGTACCGCTACCCGTAGCCACCTCTACCTGTGTCCGCTCAGACTCTTACTGGAGGACAGGCTGTACGTGCAGAAAAACGTGTCCCGATTCTTTTTGCTGTTTCGAAGGTACAACATTGAATAAGAGGACTTTAGAGATAGACTCCACAAAAATAATTCATTCTCAAAGAAAAAGGTGTTAAAAAATCTCCCAAAAGCGGTCAGATCCCTGCCACGCCTATTTCTCAGACAAAAAGAGCTCGACACTTACTCCGATCCGCCCACTTTCCAAGAGACACGCGATAGGCATCTGCTCGCCCTTCTGACACGAGAGCGTGTCTATCGCGGGGATAAGGGCGGGGTGGTGCGTATCACGTGCGAAGCGTGCCCCCAAAAGAGTCTCGACGCATAAGACGCAAATGTCCAAGGGAGGCATGCGACCAGCTCCTGAGCCAGTACTCAGATGACTGCAATTACCCAATTTTGAGGTACTTAACCCGCCTGACCGCTGGAGGCCCCGCTCAATCGCTGGCGGCCCCAGTTCGTGCTCTGTGCACTGACCGCGCTGCGTGCTGGCGTGCCGGTCGCGTCGCGTGTCGGTGTGCCAGCTGCGTCGCGTGTCGGTATGCCAGCCGCGTCGCGCACCGTTGGGTGTATATTTTTGGGACAAAATCAAACTCAGAGGGGCTTGTCGCCCGGGCACGAAGCAGCTGCTCGCCCACTACAGTCACTACCGCGCCCGCGGAGACCACTACCGCGCACGCGGAGGGTACTACCGCGGGCCACAAAACTTCGGATTTTGGGCTCCACGGCCACTATCCCCATGGCGACGCCGGTTTTCCAGCGGGGCGTGGACAGCGTTTTTGTATGAGTTTTAGGCGTCATTCTAGAGTTGAGCAATTTCAGACAATCCCGAACTTCGTCGGGGATCTTAGCCAGGCTCGAACATTTGATTGAACACAAGAATTTGAAAGTGATTTTATGCCCCTTGTGATGCTTTCAAACACCCTCGCCTAGACCCACTACCATTACCCGTGTAGCACTTTTTTCTTCCGCTTCCGGGCTAAAAAACTCGGAAACAGAATTGGAAAGAGAAAAGTTGCGCACAGCCCTGGAATGCATTGCTTCAAACTTTGTTGGTAACATGGTAAGGGCCGCGCGGGCACATTTATGCTGTTATCTCGACTATGTTTGTGAGCGTGTATGTTACCTTTAATGAGCGCTGACATATAATTTTTCTATAGGTACTGAGCAAGGACCAGAATGGCGCACCAGTCAAGTTCGCTACAATAGGCGATATTGTGTATCACAAGTGAGTCAACAGTTACTCGTGATTTGAATTGAGATTACACTAGTCTTAAGCCTCTTTCACACTTGCCCGACCGACGTCGGACGACTCGTTATCGAATTTGATAAGTTAAGATAGATAAGATGGGTAGGGTAGGGTTTATAGATATTACACATTCGATAACGAGTCGTCCGACGTCGGTCGGGCAAGTGTGAAAGAGGCTTTACTCCTCAACTACAGCGCGGTCGTCGCGGTCGAGTATGAATGGGTTGGCAACCCGGCATGACGGCCCTATGTATTAAATGTTTCGCCGCTCAATCATCGATTCATAAGCGCCGTTTATCTTGTAACTGAATTTGATGGGCTCATTGTTTGAAACTCCCTTGGAAGGGAACCTCATCAAAGAAAAGAACTGCTTCTCAGACAGAAACATGAAGTGAGCTTGGGCAGACAGCGTGCACTGAGGAAGCGAAACAGTTTACACTATGTTTATACCGCAGTGCACAAACTCATGGTCCGCCACTGGTCCTCTTATTGATTGAAATGTGAAACCGCCATGGCAGTTTGGGCGGTGCCGCTATGGCTGTGCTTGATGGGCGGCGCGCGGGTCCCGCACGGTGAGAACTTTCATTGCCTACCGCGGTTCCCGCGCGTGCCGCACTTGGAGTAAGGCCTATGAAAGACGCCATAGGGAGCACTCATAGTCCGTGCGGACCATGATACTTATGAAATGTGCTCGGCATTTTCATGAGAGAACTGAAAAATCATTTATTTCTGCTCTTTTGTTCAGGTGGACGTGTGAATCCGATCAGAACGCTCAATATTGCATGACAGTCCACTCTTGCAGTGCAGACGACGGACAAGGCCTTGGGCAACAGCTCATAGATGATAAAGGGTATAATATTTCTGCTGTTCAACGATCAATCCAAAAAGCGGAGTAGAATACCTTGGTTACACCTCGATGTTACCGGGCAACATGAAGGACAATCGATTAAAGAGATTCGTCCACAGGGTAATCAATCGATGCAACTTTTTGCTAGTTTCAACATCGAACAATTTTAAGACTTGAAATTCCATCAGTATCCAGGTATGACAGGTAGCGTGCCGATCACGGCACGCAATTCGATCTCACCTGAGCCCTTTTCGGAGTTTTCTTTGTCAGTTTTGACCTTGGGAAACAAAAAAAAGACAAAAATCAATAAATTCCGAGTCTGTAGAGCTGGCCGGCCATCGTTTGAGGGCGATGAAGTCTGCCAAGCCTCTGTGAAGTCATTATCGGACTATATAGGAATGTCTCGTATATGGGCGCACTGCACTATTGAAAGCTCCATCTACAAGGTTTAAAATGGTTTTGAGATATATGACACACTTCTTAAAAATATTTAGTTAGTTGATTACGTTGACTTTCACTCCGGAGGTTCGCCTTATGTCAGGGAGAATTTTCTGACTAACTTCCATGTTGATATATCCAGTATACTTTGGTCCGAATAGAATAATATTTCAATAGACCAAGTACGGCTGTCACTGAATCTTGGCCTAGTTGAATGTTATTAGTGTTAGTTGTTAGTAGAGCCAGGACCAAGATGTTAATCACTTTATTCAGTTGAAGTTTCGGCCAATCGCCTTCGTCGGAACCTGGAAAGTCAGAACATAAATGATTTACTCTCCCAAACACGCTTTCAAATTACAGAGGAGAAGGACGGTCTTCTACGAGATACCTACCAAGCAAAGCAATAAACGATTACGCACTGCTCACCTTATCTGCGCCGAGCCAGAGTAGTATTGAGCGCCCTACGCTGCAGATGCAAATACGTGGTCAGATGGCGCGCGTTCTCGACAGGAAGACGTTGAGATCACAGTCTACAGAGGTCAAGAAACGGGGCGAGCTCAGCTGTTATGGCTGAACACTCATCTTTTCTATTCATTTTAGGATTTTTAGCGGTTATCCAAGACGCCTCTAAGGTTTTGCGCTCTGCGGTTTGTGGCTGCCGTGCAAGAATCCTGAAGGTAACCTCAAACTCCATGTTCTCATGACATAGTCTCCGGTGGGCCCCCAGAGGTGTGGCCAGGTTGGATTTCCTCAAACCAGCGATATGTTGCTTTACACGCGTTCTCAGCACCGCTAAAATGGTTCCATCTGAGTGCGAAGGAAAAACCAACTCATTAGAGTTGGCACGCGAAATCGCAATTTCAATGGCTATTAGCATCGGTTCAAACCCAAAACCACTGGGATGCGCGAAGTTCGAGCACCTGACGGTGCATGCAAAATCCCTTTCTGTCTGCCAATTGTTTCTGACGCTTTCAGCTCTGCGATTCGTGCGGCTCTGCGGAAATGTAGCCTTGAAGATGCTGTAAGGGTGGTCGAAATTCCTCCCCCTAACCTGAAGCGTCAGCTGATCCGCAATAGGCTGTACGATAGTTTCTGTGCCACTCGCGATTGCGTGGTATGTCCGTTCGGTCGAAAGGGGGACTGTATGACATCAGGGGTAGTATACGTCATTGTGTGTGGCCTCTGCCAGGATGAATATATCGGGGAAACTGGTCGTACTCTGAGCACGCATGTTAAGGAACATATCGCTGGTTTGGAGGAGTCCAAACCCCACACCTCTGCGGGCCCACCGGAGATTATGTCATGAGAACTTGGAGTTTGAGGTTATCTTCAGGATTCTTGCACGTGAGCCACAAACCGCAGCGCGCAGAACTTTGACCGCTAAAAACCCTAAAATGAACAGGAAAGATGAGTGTTTTGCCATAACAGCTGAGCTCGCCCCGTTTCTTGACCTCTGTAGACTGTGATCTCAACGTCTTCATGTCGAGAACGTACGCGCCATCTGACCACCCACTGCATTTGCAGCAAAGGGCGCTCAATACTACTCTGCCTCGGCGCAGATAAGGTCAGCAGGGCAGCACGAGGGGAAGAGCTGCTGCTCGAGCAGCACGTGCTGCCTTTGTGCCGCTCTTAGCAGCACGTGCTGCCCTCGTCCTCCATTTGTCGCCTCAGCTGCTGCTCTTTTTTGTGGCATTCGTAGTGTGGTAACATTGCTCGAAGTGGTCCACTTGGACATCTACGAGCATATTTACAATCAGCATGGAGAGCTCTTTGTTACAAACTTGCACATACAAACATCTGGATAGCTATATGTCGATTCATCTTTTCTCCTTTTTTGCCCAGGAAGGAGTGAATATAATTGGAGCAATCAAACGGCCTTCATCTCAGAAGATCGTGGGCTGTCATTGAACGCAAATACCTCTCACTTATACTAGCATAGCGAGAGCAGCACAAGGGGACGAGCTGCTGCTAGAGGAGCAGGTGCCGCCCTCGTCCTTCATTCGTCGCCTCAGCTGCTGCTCTGTGTTGTGGCCAGCACAGTGTGGTAACACTGCCTAAAGTGGTCCCTTAGGTAACTACGACCATACTCATAATCAACATGGAGGGTTCGTTCCTTTTAAGAACATGAACATGCCCACTCCCTGGGAAGTTGTATAGAGTTAACAATACCAATCTGCCGTCAGCCATATCACACCGAATACCTTGAAGGCAGTGTCCACGATTAAAACAGTTCGGATTATCAACGTAAATCGAAAGACCCGGGGCTCACTGCATCAATAATTCTGAAAACGGCTAAAAACGAGAACCAAATAGCCCTGTACGGCCCTAAAGTTTAATGTCCGCTCACGCCAGGCCCACTTCCTCAACGACTACCGATAAAAGTGTCTAACTGAAAACTCGACTATAAGAAGGCAGCCGATTATCAAATAGAGTAAGTTCTGTTGAGAGGAGTGTATTGTAACCTCCTGAATGTATGTTGTTACCCCTAAGGCCGGGTTTTCAGTAGTTTCGAATAGGTACCGGCTGAAAGAAGTGGGCGTGGCGTGAGCGGAACACTCAGGTTTAGGGCCGCACAGGTCTTTTTGTGCTCGTTCGTAGCCGTTTTTTCCGACATTGCGTGTTTTCAAACTTCCGGATCAGTGAGTGCATCTGAATGGTTTCTGCACCCTTTCCCCGCTGCACACTTTTTCGACAGTCCTGTTATCAGGTCGACTGTACCAATATATGTTGCTCACAAAAAAAAAACAATAGAGGGGTTGAAGTCAGAAGACTCCTATCCGTGAATTTGCAGCAAAAGATTGTCAATTTAATGTCGGTTTGTCTTCACTTTGTCTTCGAGTTAAAGACCAGGCGCCGCCCGCTCGCCAACGACCAAGACACGATGTCATCCAATCGCCAAATCGCCGCGACCTGACGCTACTAACTGCCAACTTCTCAAAGCCATTTTTAAACACATCCAGTTTATCTCCAACTGGTCGCCCTTCTATGACTCTAATGATTTATTTATCGTGTTCTTCCATATTTGCAACATTTTGCCTTTTTTTAAATCTGGAAGGTGTAAGTCGGAAATTTTAAAAAAATCCACTTCTCTCTCTGAAATGCGTTTTCATGAACTCAAACTTTACTAGCATTTTCCATAATTTGTATTTTTCAAATGCTGAGCGGCGATGGTTTGCCAAAAATTAAGCGAATGGGGAATATGTACCTTTTCTTCACAAAAAGCACAATGCTCAAAGCCGACAGTTCTCAAAAACAACTCTCCAAAGAAATTGAAAGTTAATAACTTGAACCCTTCCGAAAAATTTTCACGAAAATAATTTAGAAAGAAGAAAAATTTTCAAGGAATTCTAAAATCGTTGTTTCTTGGAAGAAAAGAAATCACCATTTTTAGGGAGATCAATAAATGATGAATACTCTGATATTTGAATTCCGTTTAACCCTGGACATTTCTCTAAACAGTGTGAATTTCAGCGACTTAAGAATATTTTGAGGAGAACTTCATTCTTGGAATATGTGGATATAACTTTTTGTACAAAGAAAGTCATAATTCCTCTTTCGAAACGAGAGAAACAGATTATCACGCCTAATTCACATCTCTACAGTCTCGAAACCGAGTGAAAATCAATTCTTGTTCAAGGTATAAGAATTTTTGTGTCAAGAAACGTTTTTGGAGACTCACATTCACTACTGACCGAGGCCTGTGTTGAACGGCCCTCGCAAACTCGTGCCAGATGCGACGCGGTCTAGGGTGGGCATGAGACAGCCCGTAGTGCCAGCATCATTTCCTTCAACTGTGGCGAAGATCAATGAATATAATCAAGGATGAATCAGCCGTTGTAGATATAATTGAACCTTAATGAGGGCTCTATTTTTCATAGGTCGACCCAGCGCTGCTGCTGAGCTCGACGTATCCCTGCGGGAGAGGGCTATGAGAAAGAAAGGAAAGATCAGAAATGAAGAGCAGCAATTGGGGAAAGAACAGCGGCATTTGGGCCACAATGAGGAGCAGCAGTTGGGGAGACGACTGGAGCAGTTGGGGCGACTGTAGCAGCACGTGGGGCCACTATACGAGCAGCAGTTGGGGCAGTGAGCGGAGCAAGAGGACACAACGTGCTGCCCTGGGCAGCAGTTGGGGGAACGAAAGGGGCTTACATCTTGACGAGTAACTGCGCTAGTAATCCCCTCGTGCTGCCTTACTAAGCCGCAAGTATCTGAGTAGTAGACCGTCCTTTTCCTCTGTAATTTGAAAGCGTGTTTGGGAGGGTAAATCACTTATGTTCTGACTTTCCAGGTTCCGACGAAGGCGATTGGCCCAAACGTCAACCGAATAAAGTGATTAACATCTAGGTCCTGGCTCTACTAACAACCAACACTACTAATATTTCAATAGATATTTGATTTTTGAATATTCGTATATTTTCCGGAAATTTTGTACATGACATGCAGTGTAATTCCCCTAAAGTTCTTGGGGTCCGCGACAGATAACTTCTTGTGTAGAAGTACGATGATCGCATGTCTCTACAAAACAGGTATTTTTTGGCTCATCCATATATGGAAGGGACGGTGTTCGTCATTTCGCGAATCCTAGGCGGAGGGAGAGCTTCCAGCATTTCAGCAGTGATGTTGTCATCTCCAAATGTTGTCATCTCTTCCGATTCTTCGATTGCCGGACACAGTTCAGAACTTCAGCCTCAGTCGGCGGTTCCTGACTGAGTTCGTGATGTGCTCTCTGAACATGCGGGAGCTCAGCTACTGATGGCGCTGGACGATTCAGTAGTGTAGTGAAGTAATCCTTCCATACTGGCAGCGTCGCATCGCCAACTGCAACTCCATTGGTAGTGTTGAAGACAGGAGAACATCTCTTCATCTTGCCGCTATACTGTCATAACAACGTGGGGGCTTTCCTTGGCTTCTTCTTCCCACGAGCCTTTTCAATTTCCTCAGCTCTACACGTCAATTCTTTCTTGCCTTGGAGCTGCCAACGCAACCTCCTTCTCGAGCGCTTCTCCTCCACGTAGTTTCCTGCAATCCAAAGAGCACATACTCTGCTGTAAGTATGTATTGTTTCTTCTAAGACGTAGACGTGCATCTTCCTGGGCTGTACAAACGAGAGTGCCTCTTTCGAAGCGTCCCGGATGCACTTGACGGAAGAATCTGCGTCGCAAAGTTTCTTGTTTGTCCGTACTCCGATGTGAATAGAAACGCGTGTTCAGAACTTCCTTCTGCATTCCTCGTCTCTGAGACTTCTTCTTCTACAGGCCCATATTCAAACGGAAATGAGCAAACGACTTTATGCCATTGTAAATACCAACCTTTTCGAGGGACCGATTGGCCCAAAAACCTCAGATGGAACCGGTGAGGGCGACTATCTGGTAAGAACCCTCGGTACCACCTACACACTGGGCCCGCCCACAGATCAACCGATCTTTCAGAATGCACATAGGTCAACGTAGGGAGCCAGCTCCTGGGTCACCGCAACACATTCGTCTTTTCTATTAATTTTTGGTGTTTTGGCGGCGATCCAAAAAGCTTCTAGAGTTCTGCGCGCTGAGATTTCACAATCACGGGCTAAGATCGTGACCTCCACCGGGAAACATATGCTTCCGTGGCTGCGCACGCGGTGGTCTCCCAATGACGTAGAAACTTTAGATTTACTTAGCCCGTCCGAATGTTCTTTGATTCTTACGCAAAGCCGCCTGCCAGTTTCTCCTATGCAGTCCTCTCCGCATTGGCGGCTATGGTAGCGATAGACAACCCCAGACATATCAATCCTTTGTAGAGGCTGAGCTCCTCGCCTCTTCTTATGAATCCTCGCAGTGAAGTTTAACACAACAGGACGGTGATCCGAATCAAATGCGACATCTCACAAAGCTGTACATCTTCGAATGTCCGCTACTGGAATATGCCTAGTTAAAAAAAGTCGAGCTGTAGTTCCAAATTTGTCATCTCCCACTTCCGCTACTCTTCTGGAGGTAGCTGGGTTGGTCCTTGCCACATATGGCGCTATTCATACTACTCAACGCCAGCACGTCACGCGCATGAGGCGCGGGCGTGGCGTTTGAATATAAATACTTTTTACCCACGTCACGCGCTTACGGATACTATGAATACGGCGACGCCATGGAGAAGCGGAATATTTTTTACGAACAAACGAGTTCTGTAAACACGTTATCCATCATGGTAGCAGAGGATAGTACTGGAATTAGTTACTATTAAACGAAACGAAGTCGGTGATGGATTAATAGAGAGAATAATGAAGCAGTCGCTTAGCAGTCGCCTCCTTGGCGTAACGGGCGTTACGCACGGGCGTCGCGTTAGGTCAGTCACGCTCTATCGCTACGCCCGAGCGTCACGCACTTGCGTTGAGGAGTATGAATAGCGCCTAAGCTGCGAAGATTCGGTTTGAATGCCGATGCAATAATCAGACCACTGCGAACTCAGAATTTCAGAAGCATATCAGGATTACTATTTCCTTCTATTGCTAGCTTTTAGGTTGCCTAGTAGAAGCCTAGCTTTCGAAACTCGTATACTTTTCTGAAATCATAGCAGCTCAGTCCACCTTGTTTTGTTTTAAGTGAGTGTTTCTGGAAAACGAGAGCGTTTCGAAAGTTTAAACTCTGATACTGTTCAATCATCGTTGCCAGCTACACTATCTCAGGCAATTAGGCGGACTCATCGCGCACAGAAAACTTGCTCAGGAACCCTTTCTACCGCGTGCCAAATTCTGAGTAGAACTGATCGCGGACAAGTTGCGGTTGCTTGCTATCTTCGCGCTGTATGTCTGACAGAAGTGCGGATTTATCGCGCGCACCTACTGGTAAGTAGAACTGACCGGGACCGTAAATCGTTTCTATCAGGTACAGCAATGTAACTAGGACTCATCGCGAATGCATAGGTAATGTAACCTTATATCAACCAGTAAGGAGCGACATTTTGGTAGACCAGCAAGTGTTTCTGCATGCGAAAGGACCTGTTCTGCATAGAGCTTAAATCTAGAACTCTCAGACTTCTAAAACATTTTTTTTGGTGGGGGGAGTCTATCTAGAAATCAGGAGTGTAGCGAGACACTCCTATTATTTATGTGTAGTCCGTGACGAATGTAACTGTCGCAGGCCCCTAATACAAGTATACGAGGTAGGGGGTGTTCGCCTGTGTTAATTTGCGCCGACTCGAGCGATTGATCATCCGATCGAACGTTTTCAATCAAATCAACACGAGGTAAGGGGTGTTCGCCTGTGTTAATTTGCGCCGACTCGAGCGATTGATCATCCGATCAAACGTTTTCAATCAAATCAACACGAGGTAAGGGGTGTTCGCCTGTGTTAATTTGCGCCGACTCGAGCGATTGATCATCCGATCAAACGTTTTCAATCAAATCAACACGAGGTAAGGGTGTTCGCCTGTGTTAATTTGCGCCGACTCGAGCGATTGATCATCCGATCAAACGTTTTCAATCAAATCAACACGAGGTAAGGGGTGTTCGCCTGTGTTAATTTGCGCCGACTCGAGCGATTGATCATCCGATCAAACGTTTTCAATCAAATCAACACGAGGTAAGGGGTGTTCGCCTGTGTTAATTTGCGCCGACTCGAGCGATTGATCATCCGATCAAACGTTTTCAATCAAATCAACACGAGGTAAGGGGTGTTCGCCTGTGTTAATTTGCGGGCAGCGTTGAGGAGCGTCGAGAGGCGCACAACAGCGGGAACGCCCGCTCTCGCCACGTACTCAGATAAAAACAGCCCACTTCCCGCCGGCCAAGTCGGGCTAGTCGACTTCGCGCGGCCCCAATTTTGTGGGCGTGGCACAGCGCCCCACTTCCCGCTGAGAGAGTGGTTTTCCCGTCTTCCCGCGGAGTGTCGGCCGGCAGTCGGCTATTCCTGGGGGTCATCGAAGACTCACTCATCGATTCCCACTTTGATATCATCATTGCACCACCCACTAGAGTGGAGCCAATGAACAATTGCTGAGCAGAGAACGCTGTGTTGAGACTCTTTGCAAAACCCGCGCTGTGTGCGACGCTGGGCTTGGGCAGGTGAACCATCGTCCGTTAATGGCATCTGCGAATGCGAAGGCTGCAAGGACCAGTGAGTGTAGGAAGCTTCCCGCATAAGCTCACCCTTACTTGTCAAGAGCAGTTCAAGATGAAGTCCCCAGAAGCGGATCTTTCAAATTTTGTTCTAACAGACCTTTACTTAAAGGGTGATTTTCAAATGTGCCGCAAACTGCTTTAAGATTGTCTTGTGTCAGTCATTAGATTAGCCGTAAGGCGGTGGCAGAAGGGCCGCAGAGTGCTTGATCACTGTGTATGGGCCGTCAACGAAACGGCTCTGCCGACTGCCCGCGACCGATCTATTGGCTTTCCGCGGGAGGGGTTACGGGACGTCGGCTAGTGGTACCGCGGGAAGTGTGATGTCTCTATCTGAGTATGGACGCTGCCTTAATGAGAGAGAGATCAACGAATGTGTTTGAGGATCACATTTCCACACAGCGGTCAAACTGTTTATCCCCAAGGGTCGGCTGTAATGAAAAAAGTCTGTTCAGTCTGTAAAAAAAGTTGATTATGCTGTTCCTTCTACCATACTCAGATGTCAAAGGGAGTGCCAGATCCTTACGTATACTTTGAAGAAGTGGGGAGCGTAATTCTTTGTGTATATTGACTTCGGATGTGATGACCAATCGGGAGACATGGCTTACGACACCAGCAGTTCCACGTAGTTTCATGGTCAAAACTCCCAGTTTGGATACCAAAACAGTCTTTTGTGCGATAGTGGGGCAAATTTACCATTGACAGCCACGAGAAAAGATTTCAACATTTGTATAACCTCAGGTGCTCACTGGATACTTTTCTGTTGGACAACTTAGACTATGGCACAGAAATGGTGGCTGGACAGGAGTCGCAAGTTTTCAAATTTGCCGACAAACCCACTATCTTCTTCTCGTGCATGATCCGGCTGGAGTTCAAAGAGGAATCGAGCAGAGAATGCATAGTAAGGATTTTCGTCATTTGTTCTTTGAAGCTAGCGTGAGTCAGTATAGTGTTTACTAAAGATCGATACTCTTATTCTAATGAATTCCATATCTCTGAATTTTCCGTTCCCTTCTAATTGAGGTAAGGGCAAGCGGGCCACAACCTCCGTCCCTTCCTATTTCTGCTGCATTCGACCCGGATCGCAGTGACGAGTGTGATTCCCTTTCATCGGAACACAATATGCGCGTTGGCGAAAATTTGCCAAGTGTTTTACGTGTAGTCTGTCCGAATGATACTGTCCGCCCTCGCTGTCGGCATGAGTGTATTATGACATCCGCCAAGGTATTTTTCAGACTTGTGGATCGAGTAGGGAGAATAGTAGCCAAATAGTTAACATTACCAAGTCAGCTGTTCGCTCTCGTGGGAGGGCTCTCCCGAGAAGCGATTTCGCAACAGCCGCTCGACACGCACGCCGACCGCGTTGGCGGACAGTTTTATTCTGACGGACTTTATGTTACGTGCCCTGAGATTGCGCCGACAGAAGGGAACCACAGCAGACACTGCGATTATTGTGACTGTATTCGTGACGCAACAGTTTAGAATCCTTCGCAATATTGTCGACGCAGAGGGCAAGAATCAATGCCGATACACACACCCGATAGAGTGAAGATCAAAATCCCAAAAGATTTCCCCAAACCCCCAGGAATCGTCTCCCACAAGGTGAGCAGAGTGCTTTTCTTATCAATACTTGTCTTCATGATAGATATTTTCCAAAAATTATGTAGTTGCGGTATGTAGTTGCGGTGCCACCCATAAAATTTTTTCTAACCTGTCCCGAAAGCAGCAATTTCCATACTTAGTCCTAGATATCACTACAAGGTTACGTTGAAACCTAAAGCAACCAGTTTTTTTGTTAATCAGGTTTTTGTGCAACCCTTTCAGCCCTCGGCTTTCCAGAAAACAGTTAGACAGTTTATTTATTGATATAATTATTTGTACCTATAATGTGTGCTCGGATACATAACGTCGGCATGGATCTTGAAGTGACTTCGCGTGCACTGTTGAAGGTTGGCGCAAACTCGGTGCCATATGCTATAACATAGGTGCACTGAGTTTTTGCCAACCTGCAACAGTGCACGCAGAGTCTTTTCACGATCCATGTCGGTGTTAGACATATTTTGTGAAATCTTTGCTAACAGATGAATTACGATATCGATAGCGATGATATGGAGGAAATGCTGTCGGCAATAACTAAGGAAGACTACTCGTAAGGCTTTTGACTGAACTCTCCACCAATTATAGATATGACGCCATCGTTCTTGTCTAGGCATTTTCGGAAGGCGCGAGAAACTCCTCATTTTTCCGTCGACATGGATGTTACTGCTCAATCAGTTGACGTTATGGAGCTTCCAGAGTCCGGTAGGTGGAGACTCTCACACATTTTTAATTTAGGTGCGTCATTGGTCTGCACCAATAAACAGCTTAAGGGTCACTGCAAGATACAAGCCAAGGATAACTTCTTAAGGGGTCTGCAGAGTGGCAGCGCGGCGAGTCTCGCTGCGGCAGGGCAATGATGGGTAATGGGGGGAAGCCACGCAGCGGGCGTGTCGTGCGGTAGCAGCGATGTGGTTACCTCGCAGTGTTTTCGCAGTCCCGGAGCGACGCCGTCAGCGAGCGGCGGCTGGAAATGATCACGACCATTCCCTGCCGCGACGAGAAACAGCGACATCAATCGATGCAGGCTCCCATCTTGATTTCTTCGTTGAATCGATCTTCTGGGAGCGTGATTTTTTAAATTTCAGCTAAACTTGAGAGAAATGGTTGGAAATTATTTGAAACGTATGCTTTTCCAGATTCATCCCGGTTTTGGTTTTTTTTGATTTCCAGATTCATTTTTCTCTTTATTTGCCTAAGCGTTGCCTAGTGGTGATACTTGCAACTAATAGTGAATACTGTACTATCTTGTTGTCTTGCAATTTCTGTGTTGGATCATAATAACTTCAGTAAACGTCGAAGATAGTTCCGCTCACTATTGTTATTTTTCAGAAATTACTCATAGGAACCTTCTGAACATCGAAAGCACAGCAAAACAATAAAATCAAAATGTAACGTCGGATGATTTAGTGCGTACGCAATTGTAGAATAGCGGCGCCGTCGGCAAACGCGCAGCAACTCTGCGAGGCCTTGGTGCCCAACGCCGCGTCATGTTTCGTCTCTGCCACAAACCTCTCGCTCGGCGACGTGCCTCCGGTCACTGCAACTCTGCAGAGCCCTTTAGTCTTCGAAATATTACTGTTGGTGCCAATTAGGCACAATATAAGGAAGTAAAGTCCACAGAAAATGAGTCCTTCACTGGTAGGTTGAGAGTATACTTCGGACCGGATTATATTATTCAAAAAATATTCGAATGATTTTTCGAATCATTCGAAACTCGAAAATTTTGGTTTTCGAATAATATTCGAAATAAGAATATTTCGCAAATGGGCTTTTGAATACTATTCGCTATTCGAATACTTCGTAAAAAGCGGTTTCGAATAATATTCGAAATTCAAATATTTCAAAAGCATATTCGAATTTTTGATACTCGAATAATCGAAATGCACAATCATCATTCCACTGGGAGTTCTTTTTTTCTGATCAACCTTTGCAAGCGTACTCTATCAAAGCACCATCTTGGCGTATTCACCCCAGACCCGATTTGGGGTTCTCACACGTTTGGATCGTGTGAAATATTGCGTCACCGTACAAGGCGCTGCATCAGTGGGATAGGCTGGCTTGAACGGCCAGGCAACGCAAACCGTTTTTCTTTCGTTTACGCATTTATTATGTAGCTGTCAGACAGATATGGACAGTACCAGGGTTTTAGCTTTCAAAACCCTCGCGTTCCAGAAAAAAAGTTACTTGAAATAACTTGTTTATACTTCCGCCGCCAAGCAGCGCGGCGAAATGCAATCCCATATTATCGATCGTGCCACGCCGCGTGATCAGTATTACAGAAATGCGCTGTGCCGCGCCGCTCGGCTGCGAGAGTATAAACGACCCCTAATATTGATCACGCGGCGCGGCACGATCGATATTGTAGGATTGCTCTTCGCCGCGCCTCTCGGCGGCGGGAGTATAAACGTCTCCTAAGGTTAATGGTATATATTTTTCGCTGCCATGAGTGACAGTTATGGCATTTAGCAGAAATGTGGGACCAGCATCGGAGCAGTGGCACTGGCCGTCGTAGGAACAGGTGCCGCGTGTCCGCCGCAGCGTCGAGTCGTGGACGGCTGACATACTGCAAATGTGCCCATGCCTGTCGTTGCCACTGTCGCTGTCACTGTGCAGTATACTTATTATCCGATGATAATTTTTCGGATATTGGATCGATTCGGATAAAGCCGATTTCAAATTTTCCGGATATTGGTTCGATTCAGATAATGCGCTTTTTCAAATTTTTGGATAGTGGATCGATTCAGATAATGCCATTTTTCCAATGATTCGGATACGGATACCCGTTCGGATAATTTCGGATAACTTCGGATATTTTCGGAACAAAGTTGAGGCAAAAGGGTGAAAAATAAACCAAGTACTCAAGGCAAGCCTTTGAAAACATCCATAATTGAACAAACAGTAGTTCTTCATTGCATTCGCAGCATGTTCACATACAAACTTCAATCTTCAATTATGCATATTAATAAAAATATGAAAACAAGTCTTCAAATACTCTATCGTCGTTGGGAGACACATTATTATCCATACGCAGGTTTTTCAGAACAACTAGCTAGTAAAAAGTATGCAAAGCAACTATACGAAAAACTTCTACACTGAATAACTAGCCTCTTGGCCATCTCACTTGACCACGCCCATTTTTCGGCGCCGCAACGACTCTTCCGATATCGGAAGGAGGAGGAAAACCCTGGGTTGATGTATTACATAGAAGGCGGTACGGAAAATGGTTGTGGTCTAGTGCCATGTTATCCGATTTCATCCAAAAATTATACGATTTTATCCGAAAACTATTCGATTTTATCCGAAATTCTACCCGAATTTCATCCGATTTTATTCGAATTTTCGACCCTTCGGATTTCGGTTCGATTGAGATAACACCGATTTCGAACTTCCCGGATATTGGTTCGATTCAGATAATGCGTTTTTTCGAATTTTCGAATATCAGATTATCCGAATCTCGAATATCCGGTTGGATATCCGAAAAGGAGTGATTCGGATACTAAGTATACTGTGCAGCGCACTGCGACAGCGACAGATTTAAAGGGCGGGAGGCGGTCGCTGTTGCTGTGCAGAGCGACGCGACGCGACCTACTGTCGCAAAACTATACCATTGGCCTAACGCCCTTTTCATACCTTTGCTGCCGCGTCAAATGCCGCTCCTCGAGAAAAATGGTGAAACGCGGCGGAGGCGGAGAAAACGTTCTCGATCATTAATACCGCTATAGCGGCGTTTGCCGCGCTTTACTGTCTCGTTGCCAGTTCTGATCGCGAATCGATTTCGCCAGCATTATCATGTTGAGAGAAGCTAGTTGCCAACTTCAAGCTAATTTTCTAGTAATCCAAAACACTGGCTTCATTGTAACTCACAAGCAGCATTTTACGCGGCGGCAAAATGGCTTAAGGGTTTCAAGCTCGAGTGTTCAGCCCTGCCCCCCACCTGAAGTCGTGCAAGCTCGTCGGCAGCAAATTTGACAAGGCCGCGCCGTGGCGTAGTTGTAGGTCTTGAGAGCGGCGCTAGGGTCTCGGTGCTCGAGTGCGAAAAGACGCTTACCCGGAAATGGACAGTGGTGGTCGTCTTGCCTGAAGCCAAGCGTCTTGTGCTAAGCGCGCGTGACACGCTTGCGGAGACTATGAATACTCCAGCGGCTACGCTATGGCGGAGCGAATTAAAATGGGTCCAAACTTTGCCGAGCAAACAAAATCTGTACACTATCACAGTAGCAGAAGATAGCACTTAAATTAATTTTTATAAAACAAAATGATATTGAAGACGGAATAGTAATGAAAATGACGAAAAAGTTGTTACGGCCGCCCCCATGGTAAAGCGGGCGTCGCCCGCATGGCGCGTGGGCAAGGCGTCAGGGGCTATTAATACATCAACGCCACGCCCACGCGTCACGCGCGTGCCGTATGACTAGCGCCTAACATTGTGGTAGACCGATGAATATTTCTACAAAGTGATAGCCACAGTAAATGACAGCTCAAAACTAATTTTTAAAATCGGACAATCATTTGTGAATTTGAGAAAATTTATCCGAAAAATAGAAAAAAATTGATCGAAAATTCGAAAATTTTGATTTTCAAATGTACTCGAAAAATTAAAATTCGAAAAATCAGGTTTTCGAATATATTCAGAAATTCGAAATTCGAAAAATACCATTTTCGAGTTTATTTGAAAATTTGAAATTCGATAAATTTGATTTTCGAATATATTCGAAAATTTGAAATTCGAAAAAAAAAAATGATTCTCGAATATACTCGAAAATTTGAAATTCGATAAATTTGATTTTCGAATATATTCGAAAATTTTCACAGTTTTGCCGAAGTATAGTTGAGAGTCCACCTGATATCAATCCGGTGGCCTCGGAAGAGAAGAAGAAAAAGGTTTCAGATCGTACTTGAAATTTGCAGTGAGGTTGTTTGAGGTGCTGATCATGATTCTGACAAGGGGAGGTTAGTTGAAGAAAGTGGCAGTTCAGCGTTTTACTCACAGGAACATCGCAGGATGTAACTTAAAGGCTGTAGGCATAATGGCATTTACTGATATAATGACGAAATTCCGGTACGCGCTTGCGGACAACCGCTGTTGCATCACGCAACACGATTTTGACTTTTCTGGGACAAAGGTGAATCGTGCCGGGACCCCGTGGTATCAGCACGACTGTCATCGTGTTGCGTCATACAGCAGCGGTTGTGCGCAGTGCGGACCGGAATCTGCTTCGACAGTAACTGCGGTTTTTCACCAATAAACGTACCTCCGTTCGGAAAAGCGGAGTTACGTTGTAAAGGTCAAATGCGAAATTCTCCTAGAAATTTGATCCTTTAAAATCGCATTTCGTTCTGAACGATTACTTTCTCCATGTGACTCTCCCCTGTGAGATCCATTTATCAACTTTTGAGATTTTTATGTACATCACGCCCCCTCAATGGCATTATGAATTTTGTTACCTAGTTACTATTATACTCACAATGTCCACATTCGGTCATGTCGAGCTACCTAAGTTGCCCCCACATAGGAGTTTAGGACAAAACCCGGAAGAATTCTCTCCAGCACTACAGATCTCGCCTGATGCATTATAACCTTTCTACCTTCCTCCGAAAATGCCTGTTACTTCGATCAGAGGCGCCCTGAATGAACATCTATTTCACACTCGGAAACCAGAAAACATTGAACATCTTTCAAATGCTGGGAACAGGCACGTGAGGTTCCGTAGTAGGAGCCTCTTCTCTTCAAGGAAAGCACGTCTCCCCAGCCTGCAGCTGTGTAATTAATGCTCCACGTAGCTCTCCAACCGGAAGACAGCTGTCATTCATAGAAAAAACACTTGGATTTGTCAGCTTTGCAGCCTTTTGTAGCATATACAATACCGCCCGTATCTTTTGGTCATTGGGCGCGCTAGAGCGCCGGAGCGCGCCGTTTGGCGTCGTTCTTGAATAACTCGCTTGAAAGTGGTCCAATCGGAAAATGGAAGCCAAATTCGGAATCAGCATCAAAAATGCGATCTACTGAATGTATAAAAATTCAAAATGGAACTCAGTGATAGATTTTGGGTTACGGTAGCCATCCAATGTCCCTCGTGTCCAAATGGGGCTGGCGTTTAAGTGTTGTTATAAGTGGATTTCTTGACGTTTTCTCGCATTTAGAACATTCGTATGCAACTTCTTATCCTCTGTGTTTCATTTTGACAGCGAAAAAATTAATAAAAAATAATAAAAAAGTCATTTTTTCTAACAACTTTTGGATTTTAATGTGGAAAAACCACGAAGTTCTTCTATATTAGTGACTTATTTTGAGACAAATTGCAAAGCTTTGAGCAGAATTCAGGTATTAAATGTTAAACGGAAATCGCGCCTTGAAATTTGGTTAATTATTTGATTCCACATTCAAAAAAGGTAGGTATCAGAGCGCGTTTTAACAACCATGTAAGGAAATCGCTCTGCAATCCTTGTTTTTTCTCCTCACACGAAGAAATCATGTTCCGAATCAGCCAGTGTACGGAAATACACCAAAAATGAACAGTTCAAAAAAAATTATTCAAAAATTAAAATTTTTATAAAGTGACCAATTTCAATTTTCATGCTGAAATACTCCTCGATTTCTATGTTCTTCGTGTATAGCGCATAAATTTGTTCAGAAATTGTTTCAAAAACATAGAATTCTTGACCTTTTCCGATTACTTTTCAAAAAATAAATAAATTATCGAAAGTGAAAATTTTCACTGAGACCACAAATTACAATTTCTTTCCAGATTTCTCGTTGAATCCCATGTATGAATTCCTTTGATTTCCTTCATTATATGAATTTATTTCGAAATTATGGGAATCGTGAAAATCTTCAATCTTTTTTTCCCGAAAAAACAAATGAAATTTGAATTTTCTCTTAATTTTCATTTTCAGTGTGAAAAGGTTCTAAGAATGTTTCACTGTTCATGTAGAGCGCATAAAATTAATCAACATTCATTTTAAAAATGCAGAATTCAAAAAAATATTCTTTCCATGAAAAAATTAAAAATTTCAAAGTTGAATTTTCATTATTAGAGCAATTTTCTTAGTTTTGATACCAGAACCTTCTTTGAATCCCATGAATCTCGTCACAAGAGATTGGTTCAAGAATTAGAGATAATCTAGGAAAGTTTCCATTTTTCTCCCAAAAAAAAAGAAATGTAAAAACTGAATTTTCAATACAATTACCAGTTTTGAATTTCGTTCTTTAACACTTCTGGATTTTCTTACTATTGGAGCTCGAGTCGCGAGAAAAGATTTTTCTAGCTTAGCTACGCAGAATCCAGTCCGCATTGTGGTAATTTTAAAAACTTTGAATTTTTCCTACAAAAAAATGAAAATTTAAAATTGAATTTCTGGTGAAAAGACCGGCTTCAGAACTCATTCCAGAACCCTTCCAAAACTCCATAATATCTCGAATTCACTAATTATGTTAAATAAATACAATTTTAGGAATTGGTGTATGAGCACCCCGTAGTTCGGCCCTCCACCCCTCGCATGCCAGGCAATTACCTACGCCAGGTCGCTCTACAAACTCACAGCCCGTCCAGGCCGATTATCGATCACATTTGTCAGGGGCTGGAGCCCTAACCAGTATGAAACCTTATAAAATTCAGTATCATATTCAGTCAGTGCATCACTTTTCGAAAACATCTGTAGAATTGTTTGGGAAACATGGAATTCATGAAAACTTTGGGTAAGTTTTCCGAAAAAAGAAAAAAATTAAAGTCGAATTTTCATTAAGACCACTAATTCTGAATTTCTTTCCAGATTTCTATTCGAGTTTAATGTATAATGTATTTTCTGCTCCACTACATAGAATTGTACCAAAGATGTGGAAATCGTATAAATTTCTGGTTTCCTCCACAAAAATGGAAATTTAAAATTGAATTTCTGGTGAAAAAAAAGAAAAAAAATAAGCTCGAATTTTTATTAAGACCACAAATGCTGAATTTCTTTCCAGATTTCAATTCGATTTTCATACATTTTGTGCTCTACTATGGAGTTCTCCCAAAAATAAGGAAATCGTAAGAATTTTTTAGTTTCCTCCACTTAAAAATGAAATCGCAAAATTGAATTTCTGGTGAAAAGACCGGCTTCAGAACTCATTCCAGAACCCTTCTAGAACTCCGTAATATCTCGATTTCACTAATTATATTGAATAAATACACGTTTAGGAATTGGTGTATGAGCACCCCGTAGTTCGGCCCTCCACCCATCGCATGCCAGGCAATTACCTACGCCAGGTCGCTCTACCAACCTACAGCCCGTCCAGGCCGATTATCGATCACATTTGTCAGGGGCTGGAGCCCTAACCAGTATGAAACCTTAAAAAATTCAGTATCATATTCAGTCAGTGCGTCACTTTTCGAAAACATCTGTAGAATTGTTTGGGAAACATGGAATTCATGAGAACTTTGAGTAAGTTTTCCGAAAAAAGAAAAAAAATTAAAGTCGAATTTTCATTAAGACCACTAATTCTGAATTTCTTTCCAGATTTCTATTCGAATTTAATGTATTTTCTGCTCCACTACACGGAATTGTCCCAAAAATGTGGAAATCGTAAGAATTTCCAGTTTTCTCCACAAAAATGAAATTTCAAAAATGAATACGTGATTAGAAGATCGGTCTCGGAACTCGTTCCAGAACCCTTCAAGAATTCCATAATATCCCAAATTCACTTTTACATTGAACAAATGCAAATTTTGGGGTTTATGCATTTTCCGAAAATTTGAAAATTAACATGACTGCGAGAAGTGCGAGAACAGCTCAACAAATCTCACTGGATAAAAACAAATGGTTGGGAACGCGTTGCAGACAAGGAATCTCTGTAATTCTGATAAGGTCATTAAGACGGGGGAGTCCACAAACACGCCTCCGAGGCCCATTCGCACCTCAAAATGACCCTGTAGGCTGTTTCTTGAGAAGCAGGCCAGTGTGAGAGCGAGTGATATGGCAGAGCGTAATTTAGTACTGGTACACCTTTGGCATGATGCATTCCTCAATGTGTTTCCGACATTATTCACCACTACTGGAAAACACCATGAATTTCTTTCTAAGATGTGAACCATTTCTCGCATTTCGGCTTCTCGGACCAAATCTACATTATAATTGGTTCTGGACCCTAATTATGCGAAGAATTTGACATGTTTCATTGCTCTGTTTTCGGAAAATAATGCTCTGACTGAATATGATACTGAATTTTATGTGGAGAAAAATGAAAATTCGACTTTAATTTTTTCTTTTTTCGGAAAACTTACCCAAAGTTCTCATGAATTCCATGTTTCCCAAACAATTCTACAGATGTTTTCGAAAAGTGATGCACTGACTGAATATGATACTGAATTTTATTTGGAGAAAAATGAAAATTCGACTTTAATTTTTTCTTTTTTCGGAAAACTTACCCAAAGTTCTCATGAATTCCATGTTTCCCAAACAATTCTACAGATGTTTTCGAAAAGTGATGCACTGACTGAATATGATACTGAATTTTATAAGGTTTCATACTGGTTAGGGCTCCAGCCCCTGACAAATGTGATCGATAATCGGCCTGGACGGGCTGTGAGTTTGTAGAGCGACCTGGCGTAGGTAATTGCTTGGCATGCGAGGGGTGGAGGGCCGAACTACGGGGTGCTCATACACCAATTCCTACAATTGTATTTATTTAATATAATTAGTGAATTCGAGATATTATGGCGTTTTAGAAGGGTTCTGGAATGAGTTCTGAAGCCGGTCTTTTCACCAGAAATTCAATTTTAAATTTTCATTTTTTGTAGGAAAAATTCAAAGTTTTTAAAATTACCACAATGCGGACTCGATTCTGCGTAGCAAAGCTAGAAAAATCTTTTCTCGCGACTGGAGCTCCAATAGTAAGAAAATCTAGAAGTGTTAAAGAACGAAATTCAAAACTGGTAATTGTATTGAAAATTCAGTTTTTACATTTCTTTTTTTTTGGGAGAAAAATGGAAACTTTCCTAGATTATCTCTAATTCTTGGAACAATCTCTTGTGACGAGATTCATGGGATTCAAAGAAGGTTCTGGTATCAAAAATAAAAAAATTGTTCTAATAATGAAAATTCAACTTCGAAATTTTTAATTTTTTTTCGCGGAAAGAATATTTTTTTGAATTCAGCATTTTTAAAATGAATGCTGAATAATATTATGCGCTCTACATGAACAGTGAAACATTCCTAGAACCTTTTCACACTGAAAATGGAAATTAAGAGAAAATTCAAATTTCAAATTTCATTTGTTTTTTTCGGGAAAAAAGATTGAAGATTTTCACGATTTCCACATTTTCGAAATAAATTCATATAATGAAGGAATTCAAAGGAAATCATACATGGGATTCAACGAGAAATCTGGAAAGAAATTCAAAATTTGTGGTCTCAGTGAAAATTTTCACTTTCGATAATTTATTTATTTTTTTGAAAAGTAATCGTAAAAGTTCAAGAATTCTATATTTTTGAAACAATTTCTGAACAAATTTATGCGCTATACACGAAGAACATAGAACGCGAGGAGTATTTCAGCATGAAAATTGAAGTTGGTCACTTTATAAAAATTTTAATTTTTGAATAATTTTTTTGAACTGTTCATTTTTGGTACATTTCCGTACACTGGCTGATTCTGGACATGATTTCTTCGTGTGAGGAGAAAAACAAAGATTGCAAAGCGAATTCCTTACATGGTTGTTGAAACGCGCTCTGATACCTACCCTTTTTGAATGTGAAATCAAATAATTAACCAAATTTCAAGGCGCGATTTCCGTTTAACTTTTAATACCTGAATTCTACTTTAAGTTTTGCAATTTATCTCAAAATAAGTCACTGATATAGAAGAACTTCGTGGTTTTTCCACATTAAAATCCAAAAATTGTTAGGAAAAATGACTTTTTTATTAGTTTGTATTAATTTTTTCGCTGTCAAAATGTTTCAGAAGAAACACAGAGGATAAGAAATTGCATACGAATGTTCTAAATGCGAGAAAACGTCAAGAAATCCACTTATAACAACACTTAAACGCCAGCCCCATTTGGACACGAGGGACATTGGATGGCTACCGTAACCCAAAATCTTCCACTGAGTTCCATTTTGGATTTTTATACATTCAGTAGATCGCATTTTTGATGCTGATTCCGAATTTGGCTTCCATTTTCCGATTGGACCACTTTCAAGCGAGTTATTCAAGAACGACGCCAAACGGCGCGCTCCGGCGCTCTAGCGCGCCCAATGACCAAAAGATAGGGGCGGTATTGTAATTGTATCATCCATGCCACTGATCTGAGAAAACGCTACGCACTCTTTTGGCGAAACAATTCGCTCAGTCCACTGTAGTCCGCTGTACTGTAATTTTATATGATATCATGTTGCCTGCGCAGCAACGTAGCGGCGTTCCAATAAATCTGCTCATCAATAAAAACCACGGAGCATCGTGGTTTATATTGAAGAGTAGATTTTAACGGTCTCAGGCTTTTTTCTTTTATCGAGTTTTGAACTCTCATTCAGATCTCTTATTTGAGGGAGATTCCTCACCTGTTGGGGGTAGGGAAGGTTTCCCTCCTACTCGGAGTAGATTCTCCGCCCACTTTCTCGCTGTTATCCAATCACATAAGCCTTAGCTGTGCCTGTGGTAGGCCGTTGACCTTCCGCAGCCACAGGCAAGGCTGCTGTGATTGGATAACGGCGAGAAAGTTGGCGGAAAATCTACTCACAGCAAACGGTCCAATTCAATGCCTGGTTTTGCACACGAGGCATCATCGCTGCCTCGTTAAAGGCGCTGTTCACTATAAACTTCGTTCTTGAGTTTTCATTGAAAAAAAATGAGGTAGCGCTCAGAAGCAGAACAGCGTAAAAGAAACGGATTTTAACGCATTTTCAAAGGCGAAAACGGTTGGGAGAATATTGCACAGGGCAGGATCGGCCACGTTGGGTTCAGTTGTATTCATCAACATCGACACGACCGGGTGGTCGTCTCGTGGCGCTAAACAGTGAGGAGGGCGGGCGGATTAGTGGGAAGGGCTAATCAGCACTATTGATAGCCGAGATGACCTCGACCATTATCGTTGACAGCCGTTCCCATTGATCCCCCCTCACTATTTGGCGCCACGAGGCGACCACCCGACACGACCTTATCACTCTCACGCCTTGATCTGCGATTATCAGCAGTGGTTTTCATTGAGTTGGGCAATGGAATAGACAGGTCCTCGCCTAAAGAAGATTTCCGGAGGTTTTCAACATTTTGTTGTCAAACCTTATGTCTATTTCCACTGCCGCTGATCACAGGTCAAAGCGTGTCAGTGATAGAGCTGTGTCGGTGTCGATGACAACAATTTAACCCAAGGAGTCCGGTCTTGCCCACTTTTAAATCTTCAGAACAGTTTTTTTTTCCTTTGGGAAGGCTTTCGAGTCCGTTTTTTTTTCAACACTGTTCTGCTTCTGAGGGCTACCACCACTGTTTCTCAAGGAAAACTCAAGGACAGAGTTTATCGTGAACAGTGCCTTTGAGGACGTCGCTTTCACGCAATGTCTGCTGCTCTTTCAGGAACGCAATCTGAAGTGGTAGATGAAGACTTGACACAAATTCTCAAAGGTCCACAGGTACTCTACTTTGTTCTTGACCTTATTATAGAATAATCTTTATGTGTTCCTGACTGTCTATTCGAAAGTTCATTCAGTAAAGCTCTGGGGTGAGACGCAGCATCCACATCTAGCACCGAGCAGCTAGCAAACAGGCTACGGTGCAAGGTATGATGCATAGCAGAGAGGGGGTTGGACGACTCGAAGTTCGGTGAGGGGGGGGTGGGGGGCAGGGAGGATCGGCCTCGGCCAAGAACCAAGTAATAAGAAGGGCTTCCATCAGGGGTGGGGGTATTGAGAGTCATGCGATTAGTATGGAGTAGTAAGTTAGCATATATTGATGATTTGTTACTGTTTTGCTTCGCAATAAAAGAGGTATGATTTGGCATTGCAAAAATCGCGAGAATCTCGTTAAAAGAAGTGAAATACTTCTTGTGTATGATTTGGCACATTTGGCACGAGGAAACGCCAAAAAGTGAGTGAAATGATGGACCACTGATTTGGCCGTGCACTTGTTTAATGAACAGCAAAAATTGAGAGTAGCATTGAAAACCAAATCACACCCGTCTTACTGAGCACCCACATATCTTTGTGTGACTGCAATTATTTTCAAATTATTAAATAATGTTTCTCATACAAATGCGGTCCATTACTTAGCCGCTAGCGAACATTTAGACATGAAGCAATCAGTAATGTTCGAAATTATGTGTTCCTGAATATTTGGTGAACGCCAAGACATGATTCTCAGCTTTGCAAAGCTAATTTGTAAATATTAGCTTGATTGGAGAAAATTCAGGTGTGATTTGTTTTTTCAATGCTACTCTCAATTTTTGCTGTTCATTGAACAAGTGCACGGCCAAATCACTAGTCCATCATTTCACTCACTTTTTGGCGTTCCCTCGTGCCAAATTTGCCAAATCATACACAAGAAGTATTTCACTTCTTTTAACGAGATTCTCGCGATTTTTGCAATGCCAAATCATAACTCTTTTATTGCGAAGCAAAACAGTTACAAATTTCATTTTATTTTACCAAAGGTTCCTTTTGAGAAAAAAAGCGAAAAGGTCGTTTATGATCTTCCGGTTGTTATCTTCCGTAATCTACTGGAAACTTGAAAAAGGACTTCATAATTGTGTTCAGCGCCCCAAATAACATTCACGGTGGGTGGACTATTAAAGCAAATTTTACCCATGAGGTTGAATTGTGCCTTTCAGATGCCACCTCCGCCATTCCAGTGGGGTCCCATGCACTTATTAAAGCGTCCTGCGCACTCCCACTTGGTTCCCGCACACTTTCTATGGCGTCCGACGCACTTCCACTTGGATCCCACACACTTTCTACGGCGTCCTGCGTACTCGTACTTGGGTCCCACACACTTTCTGCGGCATCCTGCGCACTCCCACTTGGGTCCCGCACACCTTCTGTGGCATCCGGCGCACTAACACTTGTGTCCCACACGCTCTCTAAAGAGTCCTGCGCACTCCCACTTGGGTCCCGCACAATTTCTACGGCGTCCTGCACACTCCCACTTGGGTCCCGCACACTTTCTGTGGCATCCGGCGCACTAACACTTGTGTCCCACACACTTTCTAAAGAGTCCTGCGCACTCCCACTTGGGTCCCGCACAATTTCTACGGCGTCCTCCGCACTCCCACTTGGGTCCCGCACACTTTCTGTGGCATCCGGCGCACTAACACTTGTGTCCCACACACTTTCTAAAGAGTCGTGCGCACTCCCACTTGGGTCCCGCACAATTTCTACGGCGTCCTGCGCACTTCCACTTGGGTTCCGCGCACTTTCTACAGCGTCCGGCGCACTACCATATGGGTCCCGCACACTTTCTATGGCATACGGCGCACTTCTAGATGGGTTCCGCGCACTTTCTACGGCGTCCGGCGCACTTCCATATGGGTCCCACACACTTTCCACGGTGTCCTGCGCACTCCCATATGGGTCCTATACACTTTCTACGACGTCCTACGCATTCCCACTTGGGTCCCACACACTTTCCACGGCGTCCGGCGCACCCCCATATGGGTCCCGCACACTTTCTATGGCATCCGGCGCACTTCCACTTGGGTTTCGCGCACTTTCTACGGCGTCCGGCGCACTCCCATATGGGTCCCACACAGTTTCTACGGCGTCCTGCGCACTCCCACTTGGGTCCCGCACACTTTATGCGGCGTCCGAGCCACTCCCACATGGGTCCCGCACTTTTTCTACGACGTCCGAGCCACTCCCACTTGGGTTCCACACACACTTTCTGCGGCGTCCTGCGCACTTCCACTTGGGTTCCGCGCACTTTCTACGGCGTCCGGCGCACTCCCATATGGGTTTCGCACACTTTTTATGGCATCCGGCGCACTTCCACTTGGGTTTCACGCACTTTCTACGGCGTCCAGCGCACTCCTACTTGGGTCCAACACACTTTCTACAGTGTCCTGCGCACTCCTAATTGGGTCCCACGCACTTTCTACGGCGTCCTGCGCACTTCCACTTGGGTTCCGCGCACTTTCTACGGCGTCCGGCGCACTCCCATATGGGTTTCGCACACTTTTTATGGCATCCGGCGCACTTCCACTTGGGTTTCACGCACTTTCTACGGCGTCCGGCGCACTCCTACTTGGGTCCAACACACTTTCTACAGTGTCCTGCGCACTCCTAATTGGGTCCCACAAGCTTTCTACGGCGTCCAGCCGCTCTCACCGTGTCCCCGTACGCCTTCTACGGCATCCTGCGCCCTCTGGATCCCTACTCACACCATTCAGGAGTCCGAAAAAAACTTCCAAGGTTCCATCGATTTCTTACAGCTTGAAACCAAAACCGTCTCGAACAGGGCACAATCTTGTTTCGAAGCCTATCAGTAACTGTGTAGATTTTCATTAGTTCATTTTTGAGGATAAGTGAGCGTCGGCTGGTTTGTATAAACATGTTTACTTGTTTTTGCCTATCTTCGACCTCAATTCTGGGGTTTCGCTAAAATTGAGCTTTCAACTCCAAATTTTGAAAGCAGCGACCTGCATCCATTTCCAGCCTCCTGTTCAAAATGAGCTTCCTAGCTCGATTTTAAGTGTACCAACAAGATCGTGAACGCCAACTGAATAAAAAAAGGAGATTAACACCATAACTTGGCGGGTTATTCACTTTTTCTCGAAAACAAGTGAACCATTCCAAACCATTTTTGGGTGTTTACTCTAACTTTCTATGCTCTTTTCAATGGAAAAAGAACCACTTCCCCAAGTTTTCTCAGAACGTTGATTTCGGTATCGCGGGTTTGCGCACGTGCAGTTCAAAACCAAATCAGGTGAGCGCTTCGCGCTCACCACAATTGTGGTAATGATAATTGTAAAGATGATAATAATAATAATCGCATAAATTTCCCCGAAAGGCTTTGAATGTTCGAACGCTAAGATGGGTTTTCAGAGCGATTTCGGTTTCAAAGGCTTGATACCGCCAGAAACCTAAATTTTTGCAAGGTTGGGAAACGATGGATAGTTGACTAACTAGGAAGAGCGTTGTTCACTGCGATACCTCTCAAATTTCGGTCAATGAGCGTGTTCTTCTAGGCTACTAACAAGGTGCAATCTAGCCCGAAGCTAAGTATTTTCGATGCTCTGTGGCACGCAGCTGCAGTCTAGGGTACCCAAACTACATTCAGAATATGACTGTCCGTATCTGAAAACGTGTATATGGCGTTGTTGAAAAAATGTTCAATCCCAGAGTTCGGATAAAAAGTTTACTAGTATTTTTCGAAACTAGTGACCCTTCGGGTCCCTAGCCCGGGGCAGCCACTTGACTTGGAGGCAGCAAACCCTCTGTTTCAGAGTCAAAATCACTAAGGTGTATCGCGCGCGTGTGCGCGTATGCTGCTACTCAACTATCCCACACTCACACTGTTTGTATCCCAGCTCCACATACGCACGCTAAGGAACAATAAATTTCACTCCCTAATGTACGGTACAAGCTCCTAAACATGCTTGTGAAAGCAACGTGAATAGACCAGTACGTCTACAACCATGTGGCCAGCGCCGTTCCAAAGACCGAATACCACGACGACAGTAGTATAGTTTTTGAAAATGGTCAAGCAAGTTAAACAAACATGACGTCAAAAAGCCTTTTAACTGCTCAATGTTTTCAATTCTCCAAACTCTTAGGTGGCGACACGCAAGATCGGTACGTGTCATTTGCATCCTCGCAGCGAGCAGGCTTCGCCGGCCACCCACCGTATAGTATTCGTTCAGCTTCGCCGAACGGTAGCGGCTTCGCCGGCCACCCTTTAGAAGTATTCATTCGGCTCCGCCAAACGATGAGCCGGCTTCGCCTGCTACCCTCTGTATAGTATTCGTTCGGCTTCGCCGAACGATGGGCCGGCTTCGCCCACCCACCTCCATTCACCACGCGTAGTATTCGTTTGGCTCCGCCAAACGATGGGCCGGCTTCGCCGACCCACCTCCATTGACCACGCGTAGTATTCGTTCGGCTTCGCCGAACGATGGGCCGGCTTCGCCGACCCACCTCTAATCACCACGCGTAGTATTCGTTTGGCTCCGCCAAACGATGGGCCGACTTCGCCGACCCACCTCCATTCACCACGCGTAGTATTCGTTCGGCTTCGCCGAACGATGGGCCGGCTTCGCCGACCCACCTCCATTCACCACGCGTAGTATTCGTTTGGCTCCGCCAAACGATGGGCCGACTTCGCCGACCCACCTCCATTCACCACGCGTAGTATTCATTCGGCTCCGCCGAACGAAGGGCCGGCTTCGCCGACCCACTTCCATTCACCACGCCTAGTATTCGTTTGGCTCCGCCAACGGATCGGCCGAGTTCGCCGACCCACCTCCTCTCACCACGCGTTGTATTCGGTCGGCTTGCCGAACGACAAAGCGGCTTCGCCGGCCACCCACCGTATAGTATTCGTTCGGCTTCGCCGAACGATTGGCCGGCTTTCGCCTGCTACCCTCCGTATAGTATCTGTTTGGCTTGGCCAAACGATTGGCCAACTTCGCCGGCCACCCTCTATGTAGTCATCGTTTGGCTTCTCCAAACGATGGGCCTGCTTCGCCGGCCACCCTCCACGTAGTATTCGTTTGGCTTAGCCAAACGATGGGCCAACTTCGCCGGCCACCCTCTATGTAGTATTAGTTTGGCTTCGCCACGCAAAGCGGCTTCGCCGGCCACCCTTGATGTAGTATTCGTTTGGCTTCGCCAACGACAGCGGCTTCGCCGGCCACCCTCTATGTAGTAATCGTTTGGCGAAGTTAGGCCCATCGTTTGGCTGAGCCAAACGATGGGCCAAGCGGCTTCGCCGGCCACCCTCTATGTAGTATTAGTTTGGCTTCGCCAACTACTAGCGGCTTCGCCGGCCACCCTCTATAGTAATCGTTTGGCTTCGCCAACGATGAAGTGGCTTCGCCGGCCACCCTTCATGTAGTATTCGTCTGGCTTCGCCAACGATGAAGCGGCTTCGCCGGCCACCCTCTATGTAGTGATCGTTTGGCTTCGCCAACGATGGGCCGGCTTCGCCGGCCACCCTCCCTGTAGTATTCGTTTGGCTTCACCAAACGATGGACTGGCTCCGCCGGCCACCCTCTATGTAGTATTCGTTTGGCTTCGCCAACGATGGAGCCGGCTTCGCCGGCCACCCTCCATGTAGTAGTATTCGTTCGGCTTCGCCGAACGATGGGCCGGCTTCGCCTGCTACCCTCCGTATAGTATCTTCCCGTTCGGCTTGCTGAACGATGCTCGCGGCTTCGCCGACCCACCTCCATTCACCACGCGTAGTATTCGTTCGGCTCCGCCAAACGATGGGCCGACTTCGCCGACCACTCCATTCACCACGCGTAGTATTCGTTCGGCTTCGCCTGAACGATTGCCGCGGCTTCGCCGACCCACCTCTAATCACCACGCGTAGTATTCCGTTTGGCTCCGCCAAACGATGGGCCGACTTCGCCGACCCACCTATCCATTCACCACGCGTAGTATCTCGTTCGGCTTCGCCGAACGATGGGCCGACTCGCCGACCCACCTCCATTCACCACGCGTAGTATTCGTTCGGCTTCGCTGAACGATGGGGCCGGCTTCGCCGACCCACCTCCATTCACCACGCGTAGTATCGTTTGGCTCCGCCAAATGATGGGCCGGCTTTGCCGACCCACCTCCATTCACCACGCGTTGTATTCGGTCGGCTTGGCCGAACGATGCGATAAGCGGCTTCGCCGGCCACCCATCGTATAGTATCTCGTTCGGCTTCGCCGAACGATTGGCCGGCTTCGCCTGCTACCCTCCGTATAGTATTCGTTTGGCTTTCGCCAACGATGACAAGCCGGCTTCGCCGGCCACCCTTCTATGTAGTCATCGTTTGGCTTCTCAACGATGGTGGCTTCGCCGGCCACCCTCCACGTAGTATTCGTTTGGCTTACAACGAGGGAAGCGGTCGCCGGCCACCCTGATGTAGTATTCGTTTGGCTTCGCCAACGATGCAGCGGCTTCGCCGGCCACCCTCTATGTAGTAATCGTTTGGCGAAGTTAGGCCCATCGTTTGGCTTAGCGAACGATTGCGGCTTCGCCGGCCACCCTCTATGTAGTATTAGTTTGGCTCGTCAGTTTTCCACACAGCGGCTTCGCCGGCCACCCTCGATGTAGTATCTGCTCTGGCTTCGCCAACGATGAAACGGCTTCGCCGGCCACCTCTATGTAGTAATCGTTTGGCTTCGCCCAACGATGGGCCAGCGGCTTCGCCGGCCACCCTTTATGTAGTATTCGTCTGGCTTCGCCAAACGACAAGCGGCTTCGCCGCCGGCCACCCTCTATGTAATGATCGTTTGGCTTCGCCAACGATGGGCGGCTTCGCCGGCCACCCTCCTGTAGTATTCGTTTGGCTTCACCAACGATGGACTGCCCGCCGCCACCCTCTATGTAGTATTCGTTTGGCTTCGCCAAATTGTGGCGGGCTTCGCCGGCAACCCTCGATGTAGTATTCTGTTTGGCTTCGCCAACGACAGTGGCTTCGCCGGCCACCCTCCATGTAGTAGTATTCGTTTGGCTTCGCCAACGATGGGCCGGCTTCGCCGGTCACCCTCGATGTAGTATTCGTTTGGCTTCGCCAACGATAATGGGCTTCGCCGGCCAACCTCCATGTAGTAATCGTTTGGGCTGGCCAATGATGAAGCGGCTTCGCCGGCCACCCTCCCTGTAGTATTCGTTTGGCTTCACTAACGATGGACTGGCCCGCCGGCCACCCTCTATGTAGTATTCTGCTCTGGCTCTCACAAACGAAAGACATGTAGTATCTCGTTTGGCTTCGTCCAACGATGGTTGGCTCTTCGCCGGCTACCCTCCATGTAGTATCTGCCGTTTGGCTTCGTCAACGATGGGCCGGCTTCGCCGGCCACCTCCTGTAGTATCTGCTTTGGCTTCGCCAACGATGCGCCGGCTTTGCCGGCCACCCTCCATAGTAGTATCCGTTTGGCTTCGCCAATGACGATGGGCCGGTTTCGCCGGTCACCCTCGATGTAGTATTCGTTTGGCTTCGCCAACGACAGCGGCTTCGCCGGCCACCCTCTCTGTGCTGTTTGGCTCGCCAAACGATGGGCCGGCTTGGCGGCCACCCTCCATGGTATTCGTTTGGCTCCGCCAGCATAGCGGCTTCGCCGGCCACAACCCTCTATGCAGTATTCGTTTGGCTTCGCCCAGCGATAGATATGAAGTATTCGTTTGGCTTCGCCAAACGATGGGCCGATTCTCCGGCCACCCTCCATGTAGTATTCGTTTGACTTCATTGCCAAATGATGGGCCAGCTTCGCCGGCCACCTCCATGTAGTATTCGTTTGGCTTCGCCAACGATGGACAGCGGCTTCGCCGGCCACCTCTATGTAGTATCTGTTTGGCTTCGCCAACGATGCGGCTTCGCCGGCCACCCTCCGTGTAGTATTTCGTTTGGTTTCGCCGTCACCGCGATCACGCCTTCTGATGCGCTGCTGAATTCCCACGGCACCCCATCACGTCTTCTGAAGTTCTATTAAATTCCCACGGCACACCGAACACGTCTTCTGAAGCCCTACTGAATTTCCACGTCACCCCGATTACGTCTTCTGAAGTCCTACTGAGTTCCCACGTCACCCCCGATCACGTCTTCTGAAGCCCTACCAAATTCCCACGACACCCCGATCACGTCTTCTGAAGTCTCTACTAAATTCCCACGTCACCTCCGATCACGTCTTCTGAAGTCCTACTGAATTCCACGCCACCCTGATGACGTCTTCTGGAGTCCTACCAAATTTCTACGTCATCCCGATCACGCTCTTCTGATGCGCTGCTAAATTTCACGTCACCCCGATCACGCCTTCTGAAGTCCTACTTGAATTCCCACGTCACCCCGATGACGTCTTCTGAAGCCCTACTGAATTCCCATCGTCACCCCCGATCACGTCTTCTGAAGTCCTACTGAATTTCCACGTCACCTCGATGACGTCTTCTGAAGTCCTACTGAGTTTCACAACACCCTGATCACGTCTTCTGAAGCCCTACTAAATTTCCACGTCACCCTCGATGACGTCTTCTGAAGTCCCTACTGAGTTCCCACGTCACCACGATCACGTCTTCTGAAGCCCTACTAAATTTCCACGTCACCCCGATCACGTCTTCTGAAGTCCTACTGGAATTCCACGCCACCCTGATGACGTCTTCTGAAGTCCTACTGAGTTTTCACGTCACCCCCATCACGTCTTCTGAAGTCCTACCTGAATTCCCACTGCACCCCGAACACGTCTTCTGAAGTCCTACTGAATTTCCACGTCACCCCCGATCACGTCTTCTGAAGTCCTACTGAATTCACGCCACCCTGATGACGTCTTCTGAAGTCCTACTGAATTCCCACGTTACACTGATGACGTCTTCTGAAGTCCTTCTGAGTTTCCACGTCACCCCGATCACGTCTTCTGAAGCCCTACTAAATCTCACGACACCTCGATCACGTCTTCTGAAGCCCTACTGAATTCCCACGTTACCCCGACCACGTCTTCTGAGTCCTACTGAATTCCCACGTCACCCCGGATGACGTCTTCTGAAGTCCTACTGAGCTTTCACGTCACCCCGATCACGTCTTCTGAAGCCCTACTAAATTTCCACGTCACCCCGATTTCGTCTTCTGATGCCCTACTGAATTTCTACGTCACCCCGATCACGTCTTCTGAAGCTCTACTAAATTTCCACGTCACCCCCATCACCCCTTCTGAAGTCCTACTGAATTCCCACGTCACCCCGATGACGTCTTCTGAAGCCTACTGAATTACCCCGTCACCCCGCTCACGTCTTCTGAAGTCCTACTGAATTCCCACGTCACTCCGATGACGTCTTCTGAAGTCCTACTGAGTTTTCACAACACCCCGATCACGTCTTCTGAAGCCCCACTAAATTTCCACGTCACCCCGATCACGCCTTCTGAAGTCCTAATGAGTTCCCACGGCACCCCATCACGTCTTCCGAAGTCGTACTAAATTCCCACGGCACCCCGATCACGTCTTCTGAAGCCCTACTAAATTTCCACGTCACCCCGATCACGCCTTCTGAAGTCCTACTGAGTTCCCACGGCACCCCATCACGTCTTCTGAAGCCCTACTGAATTTCACGTCATCCGTTTGCAGTATAAACAAAGCAAAAAGAAAGAAGACGAATCGGCAGAAGGCGCTGGAATAACGCGCCCCAATCGGCTCCTCTTCGAAGCTGCCCCACCACTATGCAGGGCGCTGTGCTGAACGCTCATCCTTCCTTCGTGGCACCCGCTAAGCACAGCGCCTGCTTGGTGATGGGGCAGCTTTCAGCCCCTATAGCCCCATAGTCAAGATTATTTTTCTTGCCCTAGCGATTCTTTTTATATAGGATTGTTAGTAAGGCTTTCTGCGCTGCAGCTACGTGCGAATAGCTCAATCCGGGATCCATGTAGGAGAAAAATTTTTAAAGCTCCTTCAAAACAGCATCTGGAAACTAATTTTTAGGTGTGATACAATCGATTGTACTACATCTCAAAATAGTTTCCAGAGGCCGTTTTGAACTATTTTCAAAGGTTATTTGTTAAGTATTGTAGGTTCTATTGTGCTTAATCGCCGCTATTGTAGAGCTATATGCTTCCCGTGGCCTCATTACTAGTGCTTATGTTTGTCAATATTCGTAATGTAGGCAGTTATCATCGTTACCACTCCTTTTAGATTCCTACTAGGCTATTTCCTTTCGTTCATTCGGCTAGTTATTGTTTCGTCGATCAGTCGGCGCAGAGGCAGGGACGCGAGGAAATCACTCCCGCCTCCCTCGCAACCCTATGCCTGTCGCTGTACTATCTCGTCGCAGTGCATGCTGCTATCAATTGACCCCGCCCTCTGCCTTTTTAAGGCGAGGCGTTTCGTTGTATTGGATTCATTGTCATATCGTTGTTTGGAGAGATGACTCTCCCAATAAGCATCTAAAACCACCAGTAGACGTTATTGTTCTCCTATATGGCTCCCGGACTAACTTCTCCTCGCGTTGCTGCAACGCAAAAAGCTCTATGAACAATTTCGACAAATATTTGCGAGTCTTTCTTTACAATCCTGGAGTGATGTTTTTTCGAGGACCCCAATTAGTGTTCCGCTCTTCAGCTTGCAGCTGCGTCTATCATTTGTTTTCTACTGCAATTATGGAACAATCAAAGGTATTGAATGGAGATTTGAAGACCTTCCCCCTGATTGCGGTCATTACCTCTTCACGGGGAGAGGCTGATGACATCAAGGGATTCGGGAGGGAGTCGGATCAAAGCTGACCTGTATCACACCTCGCGTTGTGGCCTTCTAGCATATTATGATGAGTTTCTGTCCAAGAGCAAGGTCCTTGTGCCCCACTTCAGCAGCATTTGCGTATTAGTAAATAAAAAAAAACTAAATAAAAAATAAAATAACTCATGAGGATAAATGCTGACTCCGCCCTTGTGCGAATGTTTCGAGAGAAGTCTTCTATTTGTTGGATTTTCGAGGAATGCAACTTCTTAGGTGAAACACATTAACGTGTTCTCTTCACATTGGAGGGCTGTCAAAGAAGAAGCTTTGCGAGGCGGATTCTTCCGTCCAGCGCTTGCAGAACGCTTCGAAAGAAGCACCTCCGGTTGAGCAACCAAGAAGAAGTTTCTCTACGTCTCAGAGGATACAACATCTACTTAAAGGCAGTGCCCACGATAAATTTCGTCCCCGGATTTTGGCCGGAAATTGAAAGTTCAGTCTCATTGGAGCACTGGGATCGAAAGAATGAACGAAAACTAGCCCGTAAGAGCTCTATACGGCTCCGAAGTCCGCTCGCGCCATCCCTTCCGCTCGCGGTCGAGTTCTCCCAGGAACAATTTGGTCCGCTTCTACATTAGAATTGGAGCGCGAGCGCGGCTGAGTTTTTGCATTGAAGCGCATTTTCGCACGCTGTCCACTTCAGGCCCATGCCCGCCCAACTCATACACCGTTGAAATGTGGCTTCTAAGAAGAAGAGCTGATTTTGGATGTTTCGCAGCGTTTTTCATGATTCTTTCTTCACTGAGGAAACAGTCAGACTCTAAACCTTCGTTTTCTTGTGGAAACTCGAAAACGATTTTTATCGTGAACACTGCCTTTAAACAAAGAAGGTGCTCTTCGGCGGAGGCGCGAGACACACGCATAGAGCACAGAAAATGCAGATTCCGAGTACCATTTAATCTTAGCTCACGGGTAAGTCGTTCATGCATACGGGCCCTGGTCAATTGAATCTAGGCTTCTTCTCCGAGGAATATTTTTTATCGATATTTGACGGGTCGCACGGGACCGACATTTAAACGCTTTCTCGAATTCTGTAAGAACATCCCAAGCGGGCCGGATATGGACGGTCTCACCGGTTGTGTTTCATACCCAAACTCCATCTGCAAACTCTGACGGGATCCTAACGAAACAGAGTTCGAGCTTAGATACCCGCGAAGTTTTAGAAAAGAATATCTTGTCTTGGGGAGGTATAAAGAATAGAGGGTATAAATGGAGGTTTGAGGGAATGCAGCCCACAACACGTGAAAACAGCGAAACAACGGCACTCTACTTGAAGACTGCACTAGAATCTGGTTTTTCGTAACTTGACATGAAATATCGAATTGGATAGTTCCTCCCAGACTGCTAAAATCCTCTTTATAGGTGTGTGTTTCACGGCTATCTCTAGGCCTAGTCCTATGCGTTTTTACCTTTCTCTCTGGAGTCTGCGTTTTCATCTACCTAGGAATTTCATCAAAGATGTTGAGAACGGGTGAGCTAGTCTTCTCCCTTTAAACTTTTTTCAAGCGTTAATTTAAGTTCCGCATGCATCCCGTTTTGAAGAGAAGTTGGTTCACAATTACAGAGACACGTCGAAGACATCAACGGCGAATCCCCATTCCATATCCATCCATCTAATGAGGGACTTCTTTGTAAAATACGATTACACTTACCAAAATGACTACTGACTGGACAGGTTTTCTGGACTTTTATTGTTGTCAAGGTGATTTATCAGCTACTCATACTGCTGTAACACTGCTCGAAGTGTTTGGAACCCATTCACATAATATTATACTGAACACGTGAAGAAGTGGCTCTCACACAAAGTGCGATTAAAAACCAGAGCAGTAAATTCCACGGCTACATTCCAAGCCCTCATTGGAAATACCCATTTCTAACAGACTGTCTTTCATGCTTGTATATATGCATAATAAATATTTACTGCCTTACGTCTTTTCGAGAGAACTTTATGACACCTCGTCTCTAAAGTTGTATTTCACCGCCTACACATGTATCACCGCCTACACGTGTATCACACGAAAGTATGTACTGCGATTCGCGGGAGCCCAGGAGGAAATTGAAACAAACGCTTCAGAGGCATCGTTCGCGCCGAGAGCCACTTTCAAATTTTCACGTTTAATGTCAAGAATGATCTCGGTAGACCACACCGCTAAGCTACGGCGCGTCAAAAACGAGGGGTTATGAGGTTGGAAGGGGTTAACGGTGAGGATCCGCCACCAGTTCTCCCCAGTCATCTACCACTTTTATGTTAGAATCTTGTTTGATGGCCGCAACAACATAGAATGTTGTTGCGATCAACAAACAACATGAAAAACAGTTACGGCTCAAACTCCACATACAGAAAACTTTGAGAATGACAGTGACGGTCTCGGAATGAAGAAATAGTTCAAGAACAATTTTGGATAACAATCGAAATTCAAATTCAAATTTACAGGGTGTTCAGACTGACGTTTCATCACAAATGAAGTTTTTCATGGGCCTTTCGACATTTTCGTTCACCAGAGGGGCCAAGCTATACAAAAACATTCAAAAATAATATACGGTATTCTGCGCGTACGATGCCTTTGGAAACGACGAGTAAGTCCAAGTTATTTTGAGTCAATAAATGCTATGGACACGGGGCTCAAAAGCACAGTACACGCTCAAGCATGAGTTTTATGATTTTTATTTGATTAAAGTAGTAGACTTCTCCTATATAGAACGTGGCAAGGGCGAGATCTCAATTCCTCCAAATAAGCGAGATATCAGCGACCACCACAGGCCCGACCTCCTTCGCTCACCACCGGGGGACACACCCCTTCCTCTACCAGATTTCCGAACTCGATAGCGGTTAGATGAATGGGTGAATTCTCAAGAAGTAGTTGTTCTTCAGTCCATCGTCAGACTGTCTGCTTATCCTGGCTCGCTCTCGCGCAACGTTTGCGATTGAAGTGAAATACAGGGCTGAGACAATCCGTCCACCATTTTTTTTACCATCAAAACACAGGCATCTTTGAAGAGCCATAACTCTGTTTATAGGGGGTCTTGGACGATTTCAGAGATACCACTGTGATCAGCGTGTGACTCTCTCCAATATCAGCATAAAAACTTCAAAATAAATTTATGGGTGTTCTATGCCTCTAAGTTTTGAGGGAAAATGATTTTGCGATCGTTTCTTTGAAATGTCGCTCGTGCGGAGTAGCAACGAAATTTATTTATTTATTTATTTATTTATTTATTTATTTATTTATTTATTTATTTATATATGCTACATAAATTAGGCATGATATACAAGGAAAAGCAAAGAGAAACACTGAAAAACAAAGTGACATTTAACCACGACAGTAGAATATTTGAAGCCTTGCGTTTAAACGATAGAAAAGATTTGGGAACAGTTTGGAGATTTAGTTTTGACCCAGCTGTACCGGTAAAGCTGTTCAACCTAAGACTAGTTTTGGGTACACTATAAGAGATTTTCTCCGAGCTACCCCGTGTTTTAGATGCCATATGCCATGAAGCCGAAAAATTTGGATTAGTCGGTTCTCACCATTCCATTCACAATTTTAATGATCACGCACACGTCATTTCGCTTGCGCCTGGACTCCAGCGAATGCAACGATAGTTCTTGATTTCGCCTAATAGGACCACGTACTCTAGTGTATGAGAATCCATTACGTCTTAAGAAAAGTTTGCGAGTAAAACTATTTTGCATTTTTTCTAAAAGTCCGATATCTTTCTTTTTGCATGGACAGAATACTGCAGTACCTGATGTCATTATAGGAAGAACATTAACTTTATATGCATGCGCCAACACGCTTTCATCACAAGTCGACAAGCCTTTAAAAATATGGAAGGTGCGTACAAACGCTTTTTAGAGATGGCTTGAAAATGGGCAGAGAAGTGAAGCTGATTGTCATACTGGAACCCGAGATTCTTAACAGTCGTGACCGTTGTTATCGAGTGACCATCGAGCATGCAGGTGGTCGGAAGACTGTTTCCTACCTCAAGTGGACGGTTTTCTCGGGAGCCAGCGGTAAACTCCAAACTTTCGACCATTCCTGTACCCTGTCAAGAGCGGCTTGTATCTTACGCACATCCCCAAGCGATTGTATTTTGCTATATATTTTTACATCATCAGCAAATTGTTTACAAACCACTCCGGTACCTTCCAGCAACAGGGGAAGCTCTGCGATATAGATAGCGAATAGAATTGGCGATAAAACACCTCCCTGAGGAACTCCACTACTAACCAAGCGGCTAGACGAAAAGCTAGAGCCCACTTTGACTTGGAAAGTACGATCACTGAGATAGTTTTTTATCCAACTACACACCAATGGATGGAACTTTAGCTTCTCAAGTTTGAGCATGAGCTTGTGGTGGTCAACCCTGTCGAAGGCTTTCGAGAAATCCAAATAAATCACATCACACGCGGTCCTAGACTCTAAGTACTCACTCCAATCATTTATACATTCCGGCAAATTTATTTCAACGGACTTCCCCGCAACAAAACCATGTTGATTATTGGGAATAATTGAGTTCATTTCCAAATGTTCTACAATGTGTTTTTTGAGGACCTTTTTGAATGTTCTGCAAAAAATCGAGGTGATACTCACTGGACTATAGTTATCCACTACTTGAGAAGGTTCTTTCTTCAACAAAGGAGTAACAAACGATTGTTTCCACTTTTGTGGAACTTCTGAATACCAAATAGATTGATTGAAAAGATAAGCCAGAGGACCAGCAATTACGTGTGCTATGTTTTTGACAAAAACCGCAGGAATGAGATCAGGAGTCATAGACATGGATACAGGCAACTTGAACAGGATGTCAAAAATTTTATCATTCTCAAAAAAAATGGGAAATTGTTCATAGGGGTCTGGGCTACGGGGCAAAAAGAAGGAGAAGAACTGCTGATTTCCCCGCGAACTTCGCAGAGTTTGTCCGCAAGCAGATTTGATTTATCAGTCTCCATAATTGCGACCGCATCAACCTTCCTCAAACATGGGATTCTGTTCGATTTATCAAGTCTTTTATTCAAAAATTTATAAAAGCCTCGCTGATTGCTACCGTTAATTGCCCTCTTCTCCAAATTTCTAATATATTTCGAAAGACGACATTCAAATCTAGAAGAGAAGCACCGAAAGTTTTCCCAATCCGAATGCGACTGAGAACTCGACGCTAGTGAAAAAAGACAGTACCTATGATCAAGCATATTTTGCAGATAAGAGGGAAGCAAAGAGCAATTCATATTTGGCATCAAAAGAGCCAGTACTCTCAGAATAGTCTCTCCATCCAACAGTAGAAAGGTAGAAGCCAAGACTGTCATAATTACATCGAGCGAATTCCCGAACCAACGTAAAGTGAGGTGACATATGTTCACATTCAAGATCGAAACTGACACTGGATTGGTCACTAGAGCCAACAGGTGGTCCAACTGCCAAGTTTCCAACCAGTGTATGGTCGTTATATAGAACAACATCGAGGCAGTTAATTCCCCTAGTTGGCTCTTTCACCAGTTGACCAAAGTCGTGAGTAGCTAGCATAGTCACAAAAACAGAAATACTCGGCGGTATAAGGTTTTCCAGGTCATTCCAGTCTATTTCCGAATAATCAATGTCACCTACAATTACTGATGGGTACTCGCAACAGACAATGTCACTGATAGTTTTGGAAAGAAGCTCGTTGAATGGAGCCGGACAAGAAGGAGCTCTGTAGACGGTTTTCACTCTAACTCTCTGGCAATCGAAAATAATATCAAAGGCTAAAATTTCGAATGCATCAGGAATGTACTCGGAGACCACCACAGCCAGGCAAAAAGTGTTCCTTAGGAGACAAATTACGCCACCCCCTTGTTTTCTCTTCCTATCGCAACGCAAAGCTTGATACTCACTAGTTAAATTGCACAGCATTGACGAAAGAGAATGATCGGATTTGAGCCATATTTCAGAGAAGACATACAAATCAAAATTGTTTCCAAATACAAAACTTATATAGCTAGAATTTTTCGGAATCGATCGCACATTTGCATAAAAACAAGTAACCCTTCTCTGAGACGGCTTAAAATCCGATCCTTCTAGTTTAAAGATAACTGACATCGAGACTGTAAAGAACTCTCCGACAAATCGGCTCTTGGACGAGGGCTACACGGCCACCCTCCACCATGTGTTCCGCGGAAAGGCGCCCCATTTTCGACTCAAGATCCAAATTCCTTTTTGTAAGAGAATCAAAGGACTGATGAGTGTTGACCAAATGAAGCAAAATCTCCTTCACATAACATGGAAGAGACTCATCCGTTCTCAGTCGATCGATCGCACCACCAATGTCCACACTTCCGGTGCCCATTCCATCGCATCTCATACACTGGAGGGGGCTAGCGCTGCTCTTCAGGGGGGCAACCCTCCAGGCACCGGCGCTTGCCCCCCCCCCGATCGGGGGGGCTACCGCTGGAGTGACAATTTGGTTTGATCGGAGCCCCCGTCACTGCCCTGAAGCCCCCCTGTCACTGCCCTGAAGCCCACTGTCACTGCCTTGAAGCCCCCCTGTCACTGCCTTGAAGCCCCCCTGTCACTGCCCTGAAGCCCCCGTGTCACTGCCCCGGAGCCATGACGTCATGGCTCCGGAGCAGTGACGTCACTACCCGGAGCAGTGACGTCGTCCTCCCCCCCCGTAAAGCGTCTCCGCCTTCCTCCAAAAATATCCCTTTCTGACAGTGACTCGAAGTCGCCGTCCAGGGCCGGCCCTGTTGGGCCGAATGCGGCTCTCCATGAGGTGAGGCGCCTTTTATTCCGGTCGAGCACGTGATAGATCACAGGAGAAATCACGTCAAATTGGGACAAAACTCGAAGTGAATGACGATGCGTGCGTTTGGCCTACTATGCCTTCTCCGGCCTCTATTGTCGCAAACTACCTTCTACGACTTCTTCCCATCTTTTCCCTCTCTTCCTCTCGGGGAGGGGCAAGCGCGGAGGAGAGCAGGGGCCTCCCCTGAAGCCCCCCTCGGGGGAGGCCTGCGCTGTCGCTCCCCCAAGCCGAAAACGGGCTCTATTGTCCGGCGCTTGCCCCCCCCCCCACGCAGAGTCTGAGATTCAGAAACGCTCTTCCTCGAACCAGCTCGAGTCGTAACCATTTCCACAGCACTAGAAAAGAATGTGAATTCCTGGAAGTTTAGGTTTCTGGCAAAAGTGAAGATTTGGCATGGACATGTTTTCAAAAAACTAGAAAGATACTCAGCGAAAAGGGGTAACTAAAAAAAAGTAAAAAAGAGTATTGAAATATTCCACAGAACGATTTGGTGCAGATTAATTTGGTTTTTGGGAAATTTAGTGAAATAGCCGAAAGTATGATTTGGCAATTGATTGCACCAACTATTGATAAGTGTTGTGCAAAACGAGAGATCGCATTGTATGAGCTTATCCGTAGAACATATCAAAGCGAAATCACGCGTGATATGGGGAGCAGTAGACTTTCGGGAGCTGTAATGTGGCAGTCACCACGTGCTAAGTGGAATACAGCCAAGTATTCGATCTATATCACGCGTGATTTTGCTTTGATATGTTCTACGGATAAGCCCATACAATGCGATCTCTCGTTTTGCACAACACTTATCAATAGTTGGTGCAAACTCAACTGCCAAATCATACTTTCAGCTATTTCACAAAATTTCCCAAAGACCAAATTATTCTACACCAAGTCGTTTTGTGGGATATTTTGAAACATTTTTTACTTTTCTTTAGTTTCCCCTTTTCGCTGATTATCTTTCTAGTTTTTTCTGAAAACATGGCCATGCCAAATCTTCACTTTTGCCAGGAACCTAAACTTTCAGGAATTCCATTTATTTCTCCTAAAGGTTTCCTTTCTAACATGATTTATGCCTTGTGGTGTTAATTCAAAGTAAACCCAACACTTTCTATGACGTCCTGAACACTCCCACTGTTGTCCTGCACACTTTCTATGAAGTCCTGCACACTCACACTAATGTCGTGCACACTTTCTATGAGGTCCTGCACACTCACACTAATGTCGTGCACACTGTCTATGACGTCCTGAACACTCCCGCTAATGTCCTGCACACTTTCTATGAGGTCCTTCACATTCTCACTGATGCCCTGCACACTTTATATGAAGTCCTGCACACTCCCACTAATGTCCTGCACACTTTCTATGAGGTCCTGAACACTCCCGCTAATGTCCTGCACACTTTCTATGAGGTCTTTCACATTCTCACTGATGCCCTGCACACTTTATATGAAGTCCTGCACACTCCCACTAATGTCCTGCACACTTTATATGAAGTCCTGCACACTCCCACTAATGTCGTGCACACTTTCTATGAGGTCCTGCACACTCCCACTGATGTCCTGCACACTTTCTAAGAGGTCCTGAACACTCCCGCTAATGTCCTGCACACTTTCTATGAGGTCCTTCACATTCTCACTGATGACCTGCACACTTTATATGAAGTCCTGCACACTCCCACTAATGTCCTGCACACTTTCTATGAGGTTCTGCACATTCTCACTGATGTCCTGCACACTTTATATGAAGTCCTGCACACTCCCACTAATGTCGTGCACACTTTCTATGAGGTCCTGCACACTCCCACTGATCTCCTGCACACTTTCTAAGAGGTCCAGCACACTCCCGCTAATGTCCTGCACACTTTCTATGAGGTCCTGCACATTCTCACTGATGTCCTGCACACTGTATATGAAATCCTGCACACTCCCACTAATATCCTGCACTCTTTCTATGAGGTCCTGCACATTCTCACTAATCTCCTGCACACTTTATATGAAGTCCTGCACACTCCCTCTAATGTCCTGCGCACTTTATATGACGCCCTGTACACTTTCTATGACGTCCTGCACACTCCCGCTGACGTCTTGCACACTCCCACTGATGTCCTGCACACTTTCTATGACGTCCTGCTTACTCCCACTGATGTCCTGCACACTTTTCATAACGTCCTGCACACTTTCTATGACGTCCTGAACACTCCCACTGATGTCCTGCACACTTTCTATGAAGTCCTGCACACTCACACTAATGTCGTTCACACTTTCTATGAGGTCCTGCACACTCCCACTGATCTCCTGCACACTTTCTAAGAGGTCCTGCACACTCCCTCTAATGTCCTGAACACTTTCTATGAGGTCCTTCACACTCCCACTAATGCCCTGCACACTTTCTAAGAGGTCCTGCACACTGTCACCGGGGTTCCTCACGCTTTCTACGGCTTTCTGCGCACTCCTGAGTCACACCGTGCGGTGTTCCGAAAAGTACTTCCACGATCCCGTCGTATTGATTGAAGCGTTGCCCCGTCAAATCCTGAGCAAAAGCCTATCAGTACCGGTGTTTATTTTCGTTGGTTCATTTTTACGAATGAGTAACTATCGGTTGGTTTATAATAATATGTTTATTATCTAACTGTTTTGCTTTGCTACGGATTAGTATGATTTGGAAATGTGACATTTGTGAGAAACTCGTTAAAAGAGGTGAAATGTCTTATGCTACTGATTTGGCGTGGGAATAAACTCGAAAGAAGCGCTAAAAACTCAGTGAAATGATTCATCGTTGATTTGTCTGTGCACTTGTTTACTAAACAACAAAAATTGAGCGTGACATTGGAAAACCAAATCACGCACTTGTTACTGAGCATTTACATATGTATTCGTGTGACAGCAGTTCTCTTAGTTGACGACATTCGCATAAACACACTACGTGATGTTATTTCCTTTTTCATTAATTGATAGTCAATCGGAAGCGAACGCGTCAAATAAGTTAGTAATGCTTGAAAATCAATATTTCTGAATGATTGAGGTGGGAGACACAACATAATTTTGCAAGGACCTGGGACTTGTTAACCTAAACTGCAAGCGTTAGGTTGATTTCAAAAGAGAAGCGCGTGATTTGGTTTTCCAATGTCACTCTCAATTTTTGTTGTTTAGTAAACAAGTGCACAGCCAAATCAACGATGAATCATTTCACTGAGTTTTTAGCGCTTCTTTCGAGTTTATTCCCACGCCAAATCAGTAGCATAAGACATTTCACCTCTTTTAACGAGTTTCTCACAAATGTCACATTTCCAAATCATACTAATCCGTAGCAAAGCAAAACAGTTAGATAATTTCACTTTATTTTAGCGAAGGTTTCCTTTTAAAGGCACATTACACCCTCAGATTTGACTTTCATATGTCCATGCAGTTGTGTAGTAGACCCCTCTTGCCTAACACTTGCCCACCCCTTCTAGCGCCACCACAGTTCACACCCTTTTTCATGGTTTCCAAACCCGATGACGACTAGATGAAACAGGATTATAATTTGCCACCGGCACAAAATTCTCACAGAAGTGAAGTAGTTTTTCTTACCAGAGTTTTCCATGAGTAGGCCCCAATATCGTGTTATCTCTATCACCGGTGAGGCTGTATCCCTAATCCCTAGTGTGTTCAGCTTCAGCCGCTCCCCTCCGGAGAAAGATGGTGTGTGAATGAAAACACACCGCTCTCAATTTTTTTATACCCTACCCTTTACCAACTGGTTATCATCAGTTTTGTTTACCGTGAAAATTTTGGGACGGTGGCAATTTATTATCGTCTCTAGATGAACGGATGAATCGCAACCGCGTTTTCGATTCTCACTCCTTTGCCGGTCCTTCCACTTGGGTCAAACACACGATCCGTAACGCTTGGCGTACTCCCAGTTAAGTCCCACCCTCTTTCCCCGGTGCTGGCGCATTTTCAGTCGAGTCCCACACACTTTCCCCGGCGCTCGGCGCACTCCCAGTTGGGTCCCTCACGCTTTCCTCGGCGTTTGGTGCACCCGAAGTAGGGTGCCGCACACGTTTCCCGGCGCTTGGCGCGTTCCCACTTGGGTCCCTCACGCTTTGCTCGGCGCTTGGCGCACCCGAAGTTGGGTTCCGCACACGTTTCCCGGCGCTTAGCGTGCTCACAGGTGGGTCCCGCACACTTTTCCCGGCGCTTGGCGCACTCCCAGTTGGGTCACGAATACGTTCCCCGGCGCATGGAGCACTTCCAGTTGGGTCCCGCACACGCTCTCCGGCGCTTGGCGGGCTCCCAGTTAGATCCCGCCCACTTTCCCCGTCCCTTGGCGCGCTCCTAGTTGGGTCCCGCACATTTTCTCCGGCGCTCGGTGCTTTTTAAATGGGGTCCCGCACACGTTCCCCGTCGCTTGGCACACTTTCAGTTGGGTCGCGAACACGTTCCCCGGCGCTTGGCACACTTCCAGTCAGATCCCACACATGTTCTGTGAGGTTTGGCACACTTCCAGTTGGGCGCCGCCCACTTTTCCCGGCCCTTGGCGCAATTTCAGTTGGGTTCCGCACACGTTCCCTGGCGCTTGGCGCACTTCCAGTCAGGTCCCACACACGTTCTGTGGCGCTTGGCACATTTCCGTTGGGGTTCCGCACACGTTCCCCGGCGCTTGGCGCACTCACAGTTGGGTCCCGCACACTTTTACGGGCGCCTAGTGCCTTTTCAGTCAAGTCCCGCACACGTTCCCAGGCGATTGGCGCACTTCCAGTCAGATCCCACACACGTCCTGTGGGGTTTGGCACACTTCCAGTTGGGCACCGCATATGTTCCCCGGCGCTTGGTGCACTTCCAGTCGAGTCCCGCACACGTTCCCCGGCGCTTGGCGCACTTCCAATCGGACCCCGCGCAATAAACGGTGTGCTTACGGTTCCTGATGGACGTAAAGGAGACCTACTCTAACGCTTGCAATCAATTCACTCTTATCACAATACCACTCCATTTCTCTCAATTGGCCAACCATGTTTCTTATCATTCAGTTTCACTGACTCACACACACACACACACACACACACACACACACACACACACACACACACACACACACACACACACACACACACACACACACACACACACACACACACACACACACACACACACACACACACACACACACACACACACACACACACACACACACACACACACACACACACACACACACACACACACACAGTATATACACACACACACACAGTATATACACACACACACACACACACACACACGTACATACACACACACACATACACACACACACACACATTTAAAAATTCACTAATTTTTCAATATCTCGAGAACCACAAAGCAGATTTTTCTGAAACTTGGGCAGTGTTGAGAACCTTTACTGCTCTACATTTTGTGAAAATGCCAAGTTTGGAACTATCTTCCAAACCGAGATTCTGTAACGAGGGGTGTGCGAAGAGGCAATCCTTTTCCAAATCAGGTGCGCGCTTCGCGCGCACCACAATTTTGTCTGTCTTGACCCTCAATTTCGAAGATCTGCAAAAATTTAGCTACCAACGTCAAAATTTGACAGGAGCTAGGTGCAAACATAACCAGCTTCCTGGCCAAAAATGAGCTTTCTAACTCAACGGTAGGTGTTCCAACAAGATCGTGAACGCCAACTGAAAAAAGAAGGAGATGAACATTTTTTCGACCAAAATTACGTGGTTTTGACAATTTTTCTCGAATCTCAGGTAACCATTCCAGACCATTTCGAGGTGATATTCACAACTTTTTAAGCTCTATTCAATGGCGAAAAAATGATTTTTCTACGATTTCTCTGAATCTCGGCTCTCGAATCACGTCGTTGCGCGATAGCGATCCAAAGCCAAATCGGTGTGCGGTTCGCGCACACCACAATTAGGCGACAAGTACGTTAGACGAGGTGAAGGCAGAAATAGTAAAGACGAGTAAGTTTGATATAACCTGTCGATAGAAATCGATGTGCAGAGCTCGGAAAACACGACCGCACAAGGCACCCACAGCAAGGGATGATGAACCATGAACTCTGCTTTCTTCATAAACGAGATGCATAGCCTAGCTCCCTCATTTTGAGCCGGTCGAAGTCAACCTTATCGGGCTTATCATGTCAAAATCTCCTTATCACTGTTATGTTTTGGGCCGATCGCTCCGCTGCTTACTCCGCCCGGTCTCATCCGAGCTAGCTAGGCTTTACGTAGGACGTTCTTCAAACGTAAGCTGGCTTATTTTTCAAATTTCTCTACTATACAATACCCGCACTAATTTACTCAAAAAAGTCGCGAATTCGCGACTTTCCGTCATAACTCGGCTCAAAGTGACCCGTTCGGACAGGTAGGGGCATATTTGGATTCAGCATCGAGAGCTCTTCATTTTGAGCACACACATTCCTTGACCGGTAAACAAGGCATATAGATTAAACAGAAGATTCGGGAGAATGAAAACACCACCGCCGTCCCGTTCTAAGTTCAAACGGGACCAATTGACCTGAGACTTGGCCTACAACTTTACTTTCTGATCCTCTTTCAAATAAGCATTGCGGCAGCCCAATCCGGAGAAGTCGATTTTTCATCCTCATCATATGTGCCAAGTCCCCTTTCGCTTCAAACGGGACCAGGTTAAGAGGTGTCTGTGCTCAAAACAAAGAGCTCCCGATGCTGATTCCAAATATGCTCCCAGCTCCCCAAACGGGTTACCTTGAGCCGTGTTGTGATGAATAGTCGCAAAAATCGCTATTTCGCAAAGTTTGCGGCCTTTTTGAAAAAAATAGTGCGGGTATTGTACGCCTTGGGAAACTTCCTGCGTTACGAAAATTCGAGACCGTAAAATTAAGTGCTTTCAGAATTCATCCTATGCAGTTCTATAGATATTCCCGATCATATTTTATTCATGGAGAAAGCATAATTAGTGGCTTAGTATTGCTTGTGTTATCCTTCGAAGTTGCGCCACAGTTCACTTGAAGTTTTGGAGAAGAAAAGTTAGCAGAAACGAATTCCCTAAAGAATAAGGATCTTCTATATGAAGCGGGACCAATACGCACATTAAAATTAAGGTCATTAGACCGTCAATACGATAATTTTGAGGAGAGCTACAATGATCAGACCTTTTCCGTCGACTTCCCTAGATAGCCCTCGTTTTGAAAATAGATACAATACCGCTCGTAGGATTTGGTGAGAAAACGAGCGAGGTCGGGTTTTCGCGTCTTTTTCGTCTTTTCTGTACAACTCGCTCCAAACTCAATTTTGAGCGAGACGAGGAAGATATTCATGATCCTGGCTCCGAGGGCTACCCATTAGTTTAACCTTTGTGGTGGTTTTATTGAGAACTAAAAAAGTTTCGCTGCGAGCCAGATTTGTGATTACGGTACCATGACGGATGGGGCGCTACCGTCTCCGTCAGCGTTTTCATATGTCTACCGTATCTAGAGAGCTGGTTGATTGCGAAATTTTCATGGTTCTTGACAGATTCCCTACTATGGCTATACATTTGGATAGCCCTCAACGCCAGGATCAGGAATATCTTCCTAGTTTCGCTCAAGGTTGTCTTTAAAGCGAGTTATACAAAAAAGACGAAAAAGACGCAAAAACCCGACCTCGCTCGCTTTCTGACACAATCCTACGAGCGGTATTATATGTAGAGCGGCATTGTATGCATGGAAAACATTCAGTACAGTGAGGATAAGGACGCGGGCTTGTCAAAACCTGGCCCAGTTGAATCATTTCCGGGACATTCTTAAAGGACTGCGAAGGACCCGCGGAAGTAATGCACAAAGATGCCAATCCGTGTACAGGTGCACAGCGCCGCCCATAGAAAGTGGAATTTGCTGCTGTGTCTGGTCAAAAACCTGCGACGTGCACAGCAACTAACCAAGTAATTTGAGAATATATAGATACATTTTTGTTTTACAAAAAAAAACAGAAGTTTTATTGTCAACTAAATGTGAACAATGGAGCTCGAGAAAGGCCAAGTCGAAGACCACAAGTCAACGACTGATCATCAGTTTTGAGTCAGTTGATGACCCCTGACACTACAAAACATCACTAGAGCAGTGCATCAGCAAAAAATCGGTCAAATTCAGACTGCTATTTTAACTTCAAAAATGGATTTTTTCGTGATCTTTTTCGTGTTGATCGTACTACCGCGAACCAAGAAATATTTAAAGGCACAGTCCAGGCTTAGGGACAAAATCTGATATTTCCACATAATTATGAAGTAGACCCACCCTATCTTACACCTGCTAAGTGCGAGCTCTCTATTCCTCTGAACAAGCGAGATCTCAGATATTCGCAGTTGTGTACAGGGCACGAATGAGATGTGACCTCAAGCAATGTCCTCTGTAGACATCCAAAATGGCGGAGATCGCCTTTCGACGACCGGCTGTCGCCCCTCTACATAGTTCCGTAGACACTCTACCCGCAGAAGCGCAGTTCCCGTAGACATTCCATCGGAGGAAGGTCTCCATTCCCGATCCCGCGATCACATTCTACCAACATTCCACAAACCTGACTTTGCCGTCCCAGTTTAGCATCAGTCCGCCTTATGACGTCATCACTCACACGCTGGAATTCTTCAGATTCATCAACACGAGACTCGATGTTTCTGAATTTTGCCCTTATTTAACCGCAATGGAGAAAATGAAGTCTCCTGACTTTAAAAAATCGGATAAAATCCCACCACTCTGTGCTATTATTGGGAAATCTTGTGTTCCTCTCATGTTACCGCTATTCGTAGCTTCAACTGTTTTTGTATATTTGCTCTTTAACCACACATATTGAACATTTCTACAGAGCCTAGTAAACCCGATTCTCGCGGCGCTCGCCTCCCCCGGCGCATCGCGGTCTGTTTGATTCAAGACTTGTCCTTAGCCCTAAGTTACCCTCAACGGAGAAGTTTGCACTAAACTGGAACGCTAACGTCAGTAGGGGATAGGGAAAAGCAACCGTTTGGATAAAGTGCCGTTTTTGTTGCGACCTCTACCCGTGCTTGAGGTTTGCGACCTCACCTAACAATGGCCGCGCTTAATCCGCGCTAGGCCCCCTCATTTCAAAGGCAGTAGACACGCTCAAAAATGATATCGATTTTATGTCATAAATCGAAGGTTTGGAGTAGGTATTTTGAGGAAGTAACCAAAAAACCAACGAAAAAAGGAACGTGATCTGGTCTGTTTATTTTGCGAAAATTAAAAAAGAACAATGTAGTATAAAGACAAGAGATTGACATTGAAGTAGATCACGGACGAGTTTTTTTTTAACTTATCCTGAACAGTGTATGCCCCAATCAGAATGGTCCACTTGGTCGCCATGACTGATGGATAGCTATTATTCTTGTTATCCGGAGATAATTCTTCAAATAATGGATCAATTCGGATAATACCGATTTTGAATTTTCCGGATATTGGTTCGATTCAGATAATGCGTTTTTTCAAATTGTCAGATAATGGATCGATTCATCTAACGCCATTTTTCCAATGATTTTGATACGGATATCCGGTCGGATAATTTCGGATAACTTCGAATATTTTCGGAATAATGTTGAGGCAAAACGGTGAAAAATAAACCCGGCACTCAAGGCGAGTCTCTGAAAGCATTCATAATTGAACAAACAGTAGTTCTTCATCGCATTCGCAGCATGTTCACATACAAACATCAATCTTCATATATGCATATTAATAAAAATATGAAAAAAAAAATCTTCAATTACTCTATTGTCGTTGGGAGGCACGGTAATAGCCATACACAGGCTTTTCAGGACAACTATAGCTAGTAAAAAATATGCAAAGCAATTATTCAAAAAACTTCTTCACTTAATAACTAGCCACTTGGTCGTCTCACTTCACCTCGCCCATGTTTTCGAGCCGCAACGACTTCCGATTTCGGAAGGGGGAGAAAAACCCTGGGTTCATGTATTGAATAGAAGGCAGTACGGAAGAATGGATGTGGTCGAGTGCAATTTTATCCGGTTTTATCCAACAATTATCCGATTTTATCCGAAATTTTAACCGAAATTTCACCCGAATTTTATCCGATTTTATCCGAATTTGTGACCCTTCAGATAATGGATCGATTCAGATAATGCTGATTTTAATTTTCCCGGATATTGGTTTGATTCAGATAACGCGTTTTTTGGAATTTTCGGATATCAGATTATCCGAATCTCGGATATCCGGTCGGTTATCCGAAAAGGAGTGAATCGGATACTACATAAGTATAATAACTATGACTCACTGAGATCTCGAAATATTTTCAGGACGCTTTTCATGCTCCTCAACGCCAGCGCGGCACGCGCGTGACGCGTGGGCGTGGAGTTAGAGTACGAATACATTCTACGCGCGTCACGCACTTGCGGAGACTATCAATACTCCAGCGGCGACGCCGTGGCGAGCGGAACAAAGGCATTAACTTTACCGAGCAAGCAAATTTTGTACACGCGTTCACCACCACGATAGGGGACAGTAATGGAATTAGTTATCATAAAACGGAATTAAACTGATGCTGCATTGGTAATAAAATTGATGAAAAATTTGTTACGGCTGGCGCCGCCATGGCGGAGCGGGCGTGGCGTCAAGACATTCATACTCCAAAGCCAGGCCAGCGCGTCACGCGCGTGTTGCGCTAGCGTTGAGGAGTATGAACAGGGCCTTGCGATTTCGAAGTCTCTGCCTGCTCTATAATTACGTACCGAATGGCCTGAATCTACGCCAATATTTCATGTCACGCGCTTTGAAGGACCTTGACAAACAATTCTAGAATACTTGTTGTTCAACTTTTTGTCTCAGTCTTTCTATGCGATTAAAATAAAAGGCATGGTGGATAAAATGGTAGATAACTGAAAGACTCAATTAAAGGCAGTGTTCACGATGAGAATCGCTTTTCTGTTTCTCCGCCTATCTTGAAAACTGTCCCATTCTGATTCCAAAGTCTCTGGTTCTCGATCGATCCCGACAGCCACTCTGAGGCGGTGAAGCTGATCGGCTGGTCGATCTCGACCTGCTTCGGTTCCTTGAGGAGCGGCTCACACAGGTTTCTATGTCTGACGAGAAACGTGGAAGTCGAGGAAGATTATTCGAGGAAGTAAAGACTCGACTGTAACAGTTAACTGTGAACAAAGGCAGGGTCCGGGCAGAGTTTTCCCGCCAAATCGGAGCGTGTGCTACAGGTAGTCACAAGGAGCGTGCAAAAACTTCAAAAAAAACATACTTTTATAGGTATTTCAGCCATTTCAGCGAACCACAGGGTCGCCAAATTGTGTCCATCGTCCATGTTTTAGCTATTGCTCACGCACTCTTCAAAACTGTGCAAGTATCGTCATTCTGGCCATGATTATCATTCTGTGAACACGGTAATCCTTGACTTTTAGGCTGTTTTCTCTAAAAGTAACGACTAATAATTTGCAAAACGTCCAGATGGTACTCAGATTAGGCCAGCCCATTCTATCTAACCCGATTTTTGGTAGTGTCAAGTTTTGACCGGGCTTTGCCTCTAAGGGATAACGCCCTGACGCTCGCGTAGAGAGGGTGCAACACAGAGTCGGAGCACTGATGAAAAAAGGCGAAAAGAGCACTCACAAAGGGTGTTTGAAATCAAGTGAGGTGGGGATCGAGACGTAGGGACGGAGCGACGCTTTCACATTCAATTTGCTGTCGATCTGCTCTACGGTTAACTGACGAATGGGGCATTCATCCGAAACGGTTGACGATTCAAAGGAGATTAAGGGCTCATGTCTGGAGGTATAACCTACCCAACAGTTGGTGGCAGTCACATTAAGCAATATACAGAAAGAGGAGAGATGTGTCAATCAAAAACAAGGAGAGACGGTTAAGAAGCTATGAATACGCTTCCAAAGGCATTAAGTAACCAAGCGACTGGCAAATTGAGAGGAATGTCCAAAGCTTCACTGGAGACATAGGCGGGATATTTGGGAAATTCACGTACAGACTTTTAAAAACTGTTAGGCTTACGATGGCGCAGTAGCTCATGCAGTGAAGGCCAGAACGTTTGCAAAGGCAAATACGATGCTGTGATTGGTCTCCGATTGTCGCCACCAGGCAATTCGCCTTTACGGAAAAGAGACTTTCTTCATTGAGTGTGTACAAACTCTAAAAATGCTCGCTCGCTGCTGAAGAATGACTTGTCGAGCATGGCAACTCATCCTCTAGTCACTGGCCGTCATTTTCGTGAGAATTCTTCATGTTTTGGGGCAAAATCCGAGCAAATGTTAGGCCTTCTGTCAAGTCATAGAAAATGGAACAGTACACTGTTGGGAAACAGCGAGCACACACAGGATACCGGTGAGTATCTCTCAACCTCCACCCGATGAGGCTTAGCTATATGATATTTTCTTGAAAACAGAGCGGGCGTTACTCGGCCCACTTCCGTGGATCCCTAAAGAACATTCTGCTGGAAGCTTAGAACGAAAAAAATGTGGTTGCATGCTTTCAGCCGATGCGGAGAATGCTGAAGCGTTTAGAGTCTCCCTTAAAGGCACAGAACACCGGTTATTGCGAAACAGACAAAAACACCCGGCGACTCACTGTAAACAGAATTGGTGATACCTGATTGATAAGGGGTAGGGTATAAAAGGATTGCAGAGCGGTGTGTCTTCATTCACACACCGTTCTTATCCAGGGATCAACAGATGAAGCTCTGATCACACTAGGAAGCGAGAAGGCAGCTCCAACGGTGGGCAAGATATGGCAAAATCGGGTCAAACTTTGGAAATTTCTATAATCCGCTTGATTCGCCAGGATTTTTTGTCTGTTTCGGATTAGCCCAGAACACCCAGAAAATTATTTTCTCAGTTTTTACGCTGATCTTGGAGAGAGCCATACGCTGATCACAGTGGTATCTCTGAAATCCTCCAAGACCCCCTGTAAACAGAGTTATGGCTCCTCAAGATTTTTTGAGGACGAAATGTTGGTGGACGAGTTGTCTCACCCCTGAATTTCTCTTGATTTGCAATCTTTGCACGAGAGCGAGCCAGGATAAGGAGATATCCCGGCAATGGAGTGAAAAACGAATACTCGTTAAGAGTTCATCCATTCATTTAGCCGCTATCGAGTTCGGGAATCTGGTAAGGGGTGTGGTCCGTGGTGGTGAGCGAAGGAGGTCGGTCCTGTGGTGGTCGCTTATATCTCGCCTGTTTGGAGAAATTGAGATCTCGCAATCGGCACGGGTTGTATAGGAGGGGTCTACTACACAATCGGAAAAAAAATCACAAAATTCATGTCTGAGGGTGTAATGTGCCTTTAATGGCATCGTTTGCGATGAATTTAGCTTCTGAGTTTTCAATATATAATGGAAGCCTTAGCCGCGTTGAGAACATCGCAAAAAAAAATCACTGAAAACTGCTTTCCCAAACCCTTTCTCTTTGTTTTCACATCCCATTTACACAATCGACGTTCAAGAAAGGAAGAGTCGATCGTTACGAATCGTTGAGTCGAGCCGTGATCTCTAGATCACATCATGTTCATTCAGCTGATTCTGAAGGTGAAAAAGGCTAACTGATATGTGCACAAAAGACATTCATCATTTATTCATATGATAGACTTCATCAACTTCCACTCATTTGTACTATATCTCTTGTGGGTCAAATACTTTCTTTTCTTTTTTGGTGAACGGACGTAACAAACGGTCGGCCCAAGGGCTAACTCCCAAACCCAGAAAGGCGTTTTTATCCGTCAAAAAAACTTCGTTTTGGTCCAATTTCGTTACTGCCAACCTTGTGAATGGCCTTTTGAAGGTTCACATGTATGATATAACACAAAAACAGGAATTTGGTTTTCAGCGCGCACGATGCCTTTGAATGCGGAAGCCAGGGCTGTGCGTTATAACGTTAACGTGTCAACGCATTAACGGGTTAACGGGACTTTTTCAGGAAAATTAACGAATAACGTTTAACGAAAAAGTCCTAAAATCACGTTAGTTTAAGTTCGTTATTTGAATGAACATATGGCACTGATTGATCTGATTCAATGGCAGATTCAAAAACTGGGGCACTGCACGTCGCGTCGACTTGTGGCGCGGTCAATTTTCGGTTGCTGTGAAATATTAGGGTGAGTCATAAGTTCTTGGAATTTTTTATTTTTATTTTTTTCCCTAAACACAAGGTAACAAATTTATTCAAAGTAAGAGCCATTACAACGAACAACTTCCTGCCAACGACGAGCGAGACTTCGAATACCGTAGTCGTAGAATGAGCGCTGCTTCGATGCAAAAAAAAGCGTCCAACTCGGTCCTCAAGTGCTCTTCGGTGCTTTCCCCTCAACCAGTGTTCGAGGCTTCTGAATAAATGGTAGTCCGATGGAGCAATATCTGGACTGTAGGCTGGATAAGGGAGAGTTTCCAACTGCAGCTCCTTCAATTTTTCTTGAGTTTTTTTCGCTATGTGTGGGCGGCAGTTGTCCCAGAGCTGTAGGATCTGGTCACGTTTTCGTCCATTTTTCTCCGCGTTGGTGACCATTTCCTCTAGTTCTTGGCAGACGTAGTCAGCATCTATAGTCTTTCCTGGCGGAAGTAATTTCCAAAACACAACTCCATCAGTGGACCAAAAAATGGTCAGTAGACTCTTTTTTCCGTGGATATCCCGACGTTTCACAGGATCTGGGGACTCGGAGGGCTTAACCCATTGCACAGACAGGTCAGGATTGTTATAGTAGCACCACTTCTCATCACATGTAATGATGCGACTAAAAAAACTTCCTTTGTGGTGCCGTTTCAGTAGTTCTTGACAAATGGCCATCCTGCGATTCCTGTCGGTGTCGGATAAAGTGTGAGGAATCACGGACGGCTTTTTCGGTCTCAGTCCCATATTGGCGAACTGCGGTCGACTGCGAACTTCCTGTAAGCTGGGCGAGACCTCTGCTGTGAAGGTGCGGGTTTTTCTCCAGCTCATTCGCCGCCAACGTGGGGTCGTGAATTCTTGGCTTTCCACATCTCGGCCTGTCCTTCAGAGAGCAGCTGCCGGAGCGAAACTTCTGATACCAGTTGTACACAGTACTGGCAGCAATTCGATACCTTCCTTCGTTGGCCCTTATCTCCTTAACAGTTTGAGCAGCTGTGAAACCTCTTTCGAAGTAGTGAAGAATCAGTACGCGAGCGTGCTCTTTTTCCGACATTTTACTGAGCCACGAATGGCGTTTCGAGGGCTGGCAGGTATTGATCAAGGAGGTTTGATCTACCTAGCAAACAACCGCGCACGAGTGGCATTTGATCTCATCGCGCGCGAATTAATATGAATTTTTGAAAAATTCCAAGAACTTATGACTCACCCTAATATATCGCTGAACTCAATGTGTCCCATTCCATTGTCTATCTACTTAAGTTATTTCCTCCCAATATCGAAGAACTGGAACACGTCTTCCAAAAAGAAAATGTGAGGCCTAATCTACATCTCTACAGCTGAGTAAGCTATCAAATGAGGGTTGGGAGCGGGGATTGAAGGCCACACACTTCCTAAAGCAACACACACTCTGTATAGAGAGCACCGCGCGGCGCACACTCCACAAGAAGCGCTACTCAGTTTCTATCACGCGTCGCACGCTCTACAATACCCACCCTGGAACTTCGCAAAAAGCGCGTTTTTTGCGCCCCTCTGGAATAACTGGCACTTTCTTCACAGAGCGCTACTGACTTTCTAGGACGCGACGCACGCTCTAATTACATTTTAGGACGCGACGCACGCCTATTTTTCACAACGTCCTGCTGGCACCATCAGAGCGCTCATCCACTTTCCACGACATTTTGACGTTGTCATCTGAAGCCCTACCTTCTTTCCATGACGTGCTGCTGACGTCATCTGAAGCCCTACCTAGTTTCCATGACATCTGAAAGCCAACCCATTTTCCACGACGTCATGATGGCGTCATATGGAGCCCCATCCACCTTTCACGATGTCCTGACGACGTCATATGGAGCCCTAGCCATTTCCCACGAGGCCGTGCCTACGGCTTCTGGAGCCCTACTGTTTTCCACGACGTCCTGCTGACCTCATTAAAAGATGTATGGTATTTTTCTTGGACCCCTTGTCATTTACAGATTTTCGTTGTGGTCGAGTAATGTTTTGAAAATATTTAACGGAGTGCGAAATTAACGTGTTAGCGCATTAGCGGGTTAACGCGGTTTTTTCTCGCAAACTAAAGATTAACCTCAACGAAAAAAAAATATTTATTATTAACGCACAACCCCGGTGAACACTGCGGTAATCTCATGTATTTATACTATCTCTGTAGAATTCCTAGTGAGCCGAAGGAGACATGTTTTCAATAAAATCTAGCGTATATGTATATCACCTTGAATATGGGACTGAATTTTTTTAATTGGGTCTCAATCAACCTGTCGCTGCTTATATTTTTTCGCTCGGTGTCTCCGCCTAAATCTTTTATTAGAGGACATGCCAAAGTAGATATCGCGTGAAACAGCTTATTGTAGCCACTATTTTTAGGGAAGACAAGCATGCCGAGAGCACATAACTGTCGTCACTTTTAGCCGAATAGTTTTATTTTCCTACGTTTCCGGGGCAGAGGATCTAGAATAGAAAGGGAATAGGAGGATCAGAAAACTTTAGAAGTACGGAAACGATACACACTCGTAAAGGACGGAAGCGAACTGGTAAGCTAAAGCATTAACTCTCTTTATTCTTCCCTTCTGATAAAGCATGGTAATCTTAAACTCAAAACCGCGCGTTGGAACGATGCCCATTTGAGTTTAGCAATGCATGTTGCCCGTGAACTAAGGTCCACTTGAGCAATTTAGGTGAATAGGATATTCTCTAACGGCTTTATTACTTTTCTCGGTTCCTGCTGTGGACACCGCTTTGATTCAACAGGAGATTTCGAAGAATAAGTTCCTAGCAAATATTGTGCCAGACACAGTTAATGAAATCTCAATCTCAAGTACTTTCTGACATCGCAGTGAAGGTCTTCAGTCTTAGCTCTTGAAATTCTTCAAGGATTACCTTGAGGGTTTTCTGCAATATCAAAATTTCAGCATTGAATAGCCAGCGAATCCAGCAGATGGCAACTCTGATTTTGGTGAGTAAAATAGACCACTTCTCCGTAACACTATACAACGAATCCAACTAGGGATGCCTTTCTGGATCCCCCATCCGTTTACAACGTATTATATTCTATTTAGGTGTATTTCTGAGAAAAATTCCGAATCTAGGTTTGTGGTTCCTATAATGACATATGTAATTTCTATGGCTAGCATTCACAAAGGAAGTTAGCTACTGGCTAGGAGCTATTGGCTATAGCTAGGAAGTTAGTTATCCTCTTGCTGGGGATACTACCCTCCACTTTGTAGCAAAGTTTACTCGATTTCATCGCGCGCGTATGCACACATAATCCTTCTCCTCCCCCGCACTCTGTCGCTGCGCACACGCACGCTACGGAACGAAGTAAACTCCGCTCCGAAATTGAAGTTACATGCAGAGTTCTGCCTTGCTTATTCAATTTTCTTTATTTTGAGTGCTTTTGCTATCCCGAATTATGAACGTACTCATTCCATCAGTTTTGGTTCCTTATTTTAAGGTAAAGTTTCCGAAAATCCCTCTCGGGCGTGCATCTGAGTCAGTAGCTGTTTCTCTAAACTCTCCTTGCTAATACGCTGTCAGCACGGACCGCACTGATACTTTGCGTCCCTTATTATGTCCTGGCACGAATATACTCCGCCAACGCGTAGCTAAGTGCCTCACACGGAAACCAGAGATGCCCAGGGTTTCGGAGGCATCCAGTCTAATTTTAACACGAGAATTTACGTAAATCACGGAAAGTTTAGCCTCAGTTGGTGAAATTTTAGCTACAGCGCCCGCATATTCTACGTAAATTCTCGCTACAGCACCCGCATAGTCTACGACTATTCTTCGTTGCAGCACACGGTCGATCGACCCACCCAGTCTTGATCTGTACTAGAAAGACGATCCCCGCTGCGATCGAGCGCATCGCCGTTTCTTTCCCACGGCCTGCAGCATACCAGCGGCCAAAATTATCCCTTGCAAGGTCTTCCAGAGAGCGACACGGGGTCACCCTCCACGACCACCCACAGAGTGTGAAGTTATCGGTTGACTGGGCCAAAACTGTTCAAACCGCATCCCTGCGTTCCGCGTAGCCAGCGCGGGTTTGAGATTGCATTTCAACACAGGTTGTCGCTAAATCCGTAGATTCTCTCTACAAAATTATAGCAAGAATATAGGGGTTTAGCGTCAGAGAGATCAATGTTTCAAATTTAGCCTTCGTTTTAACGTAGAATACGCCCAGAATTTGCACCCTTGTAGTCTCGACACAAGAATATGCGGGTTTTAGTTATCGTAGCTAAAACCCGTAGTTTACCGCTACATGAAATGGGGCGGCGTTTCAGGCCGCGCCCTCGGAGGCTTCTAGCTACGCGTTGGCAGAGTACTTGCACCGAGTTTACGCCAACGCACCGAGGGAAACACAAAGTATTCGTGCGATCCGTGTGGACGGCACATCTACTTTTCCCTCATGCTTGAAGATGACAGTATTCGGATCTTGCTTTGGTGTAACTTTCGATATTGGTGTAATAATGCCTCGATGGAACACCACATTCGCCGGTACAGTAGCCTACGAAACGAATGCTGCTGCTGTGGAGTTGGCTCGTGAAGAGTTGAATCGACGCCATGTTATTGACAGCATCCAGTTTCGGTGGGTGGATCATCAACTTGTCAAAGAAGATATTAAAATCTGTCCCAGAGTGATGTATTTAAAAATTTCCGGGGGGTTTTAGAATATTCGTGTATCAAAACACATTCCGAATTTGTGTAGCCATGTCCTGTACTGAACCCAAATGCGTGGAGATAAGCTGCCTCGCCGGGGTGAGCGCGTGCAGTGAGATGACGCTATTGACCCCACCATCGAACGGCTTTCTACCGCGAGCCTCATTGCCTGCTAGAAGTGTGAGCAGCTAGTTGATCTAGCGCACAGCCAGAGCTGCGAGATCATCAGCGCAAAAAAGCGTTGCAGGTTGGAGACGTAAGTAGCGTGGAACTGAATCTGATATTGGGGGGGGGGGGGGTTGGTAAAAGGCATCATTCTCGGATGTCTGGTAAAGTCAAGCTTTGGAGATCTGTAATATCTACGGATCCTGATGTGGCTAGGAAACTTTCTCTGATTTTCTTCAGGAGAATGAAACCCAACGCTAAACGATTTCTCCACGTGGCTGCAAAATTTTTTGACTCCAAAATCAGAAGCAGCTGCCACACCGTCGACCTCGGGTGGGACCCATAGCTTTGAGAGAACTGGCCGCACTAGTACCGCAGCCGTGCCGCAATCGTGCCTCAGCGGCCCCGGCCGAAGGCACGATTGCGGCACCTGCTGCTGGGCTTACAATTTGGTTTCCGATCTATTTCTGCTACCACCAAGGCATTGTTGGCCACATCTTGATTCTTACACTATATCTACTGAATATATATCTTCCGTGGCCCATAGGTTCAATTCAGTAGCATTATCCACACACTGGACGCCAAATAATCGGCTGCCTAAACCGCGAATACGTGCTACGTAGTTACGTCTGCACTATAGTTCGCGAGAAAGCGTAGCTACATGGTACTACATGCAGTTATTTGCCCCTACAAATATCTTCTCCAATAAACTTATTGCTATTTTGAAAGTCTACGTACTTTTGGTATGGAACGATTACACTCAATTTTTTGTCAGAGTACAATTAATATAACTTTTGTCACTTCCACAGAGTAATATAGGCGTATCCGAATGAGACTGCTCGCCCACGCGGCCGGTGGGCGTGTTGACCGGCCGCCGCGAAGGTTTTCTTGGATTCGTGAATGGATTACCACGAATATCAGACGAATTTAGGAACAGTATTCCAGTTAGCTGTATCTCAGTCGTGGGTCAGCTCTTCTGAGAAATGCCTTCGTGAGGCCTAGCGCATACTTCCCACGTCGAGCGAAGCGACATGATGCTTATCATCTATATCGGTTGAAATTCGATATTGCTGATATGCACTGTCGCGAAGTACATGCACTATGCACTAGGTTTGACGTGTGCTCGTTGCACAGGCTGAACGCGTGGGCGAAGATTCTCATTCGGGCAGGCTTTAGGTAATCAATGGGCGTCGTCTCGAAGTGAGAGAATCTTTGGTAGGAGATTGGTATCATCCTAGTGGAGTGAATATTCAACTTAATGAAGGGAACTTAGGGGAGTAGCTACCTAAGAAGGGCAAACCTTTCGTTTGCAACACCTAATTAATATACCGGATTTTCTCTTTTAAAGGTACATGCACTTCTGATTCTCAGGCCTCTATTTAAGATGTACTTCAATTAGAGGTGTACTTCAAATAGAGGGTGTACTTCTAATTCTCAGAGATCCGTCTTTTTGGTGTACTTCTATGATAGGTGTACTTTTAATAGAACTTATATTTTTGGCACAATTTTTCTGAAGTTTCAAAAATGAACTGCTTGCATTTCCGACAGATTTTTAGTATAACACCGAGAACTTGTCTGTATTCAAATCTCAGACCACAACCACGAAAACGTGGCCATTGAAGCTCAATTGAGTTGTGGCTTCCAAAATAAGGGCAAAACCAGCGCTATCGTAGCAGCACGCCGTCTCAGATTTGACTTAAAATTTGTTTGCGGGGGTTATTCGGGGTGGTGAATACAAATTCGGTGTCCACTTGCCGATTCTCGAACTATTAAGGTAGGTTTTGCCCCCTAAATGGCATATTACTTACCGTAACCTACAGTAAACCCCAGCTTTCGACAAACAGACCCCGGATTCGTTTTCAGCACCCTAGATTACCCTTGCATACAAGTTTTGGGCGAATCCTCTTTCTGTTTCAAAACATCCCAAAAAACTCCTGATGATACCCTTACTTTATCGTGAAAATTTTAGCAAAGATCATAACTCAGCGGGGTCAATTTATCTGCGCGTGGGAAAACCACCCTCACTGCCAGGTCCATGATGTCATTCAAACGGGGAAAGGCCAAAGTTTACTGGAGTCTTAGATATGTTTGTAATTCGTATTGTTTTGTGAATTTGTGCGACTTTTTTCTAGCGTCTGTCTTCTACGACGTACTCAATGAATGAATGGATGAACTTTTTGGAACCAGCGGCTTGGAGCGTGGTATTGCAAAGTTTTACTAAAGATGCACAAGAGATTCTGACAATACGATTCGTTTCCGCAGATCCGATTTACGCTTTGTACACTTCCCTTGCAAGATGGCCATACGTTTTTCAAAATTTGTTTTAAAGGCTGTGCTCACAATGAGAAAATTGCCCGTTTTTTTTTCAGGAAAGTAAACTTTGGGTCCTTCTGAGTATAGTGGGGATGGAAGTAACTCGAAAAACGGCCAGGAATCGGGTGAAAATCTCGTGAACCAGCCTCATTGGATCACCCCGCCCAAGTCATATGGCAGTTGTCCATAGTTTCTCTTACCAAAGGAACTGTTGTCGAATTTTCGAATACTCCTTATTCCGGAAAGTTGTAAGATCCAAACATGAGCATTCAACTTTCTTATTTTTTCAACAGTTTCTGGTACACGAAACAGAAAGCAAAGTCTTTTTTCTAACAATTTCAAAGCTCAAAACAACATGCGACGTTTGGTTTGACGTTTTGTCCGCAGTGCGCAATCACACCAACAGGCGCAAATAAATAACAAATGGGTTTTTTTTTCAAAAAAGTTTTTTTCTCCGGCCTTCAAAAGTTTTTTTAGAGACTTTTCATAATTATCCTTTACTTGGAGAGCTTGCCTACTGAAAAACACAAGCACGCCCATGCCGATCATTTTTTCCGCAGGGCTGCCGTAACCATTCTTGAACAAAACATGATAACGAACGATAACACACTCCCATGACATGCGGGGTATAAAAGGGCAGAGGAGCGGTATGGATTCATTCACACACCGCTCTCTTCGAGAAGCCACTGGGAAGTGGCTGAGCAGGTCGAAATTGTTCAAGCATGTTTGTTGGCTATTACAATGTGCTCATATCCAAGCTGACACTTGGAAAATTTTTAAGGGAGGGTTACGGTAGCCTTGCGAAATAAATGATCGGCATGAGCGTGTTTGTCTGAAAAACAAAGAAAACTATAATACGGCTTTCTATCGTGGACACAGCCCCAAAAAAACTTGGAAAAAATCCACTTATCCCTGGAAACACGCGAGAGAACTATGGGACCTCGGCTTGGCACAGAATGTGCATATTATAGAATTCAGCTTCATGGAATAGCAAGTGTGGTCGAATGTGAGTTTGTGCGTTCTGTGAACGCACCGACTCCAGAAGTAATGTCGCCGGTACGGAGGTGATGAATTTTTTCAGATAACTTGTTCTCAATCTTTCGGAAAAACAACAACAGAGCAACTTTCTCGCTCGTAGACAGACATGAAAATTGGCATTCTCTATTCCGCAACCAAAGCTAATCGGGTTCATCGCGTTCATGCGCGCGCGTATGCTGCGTTCATCCCCCCTCCTAACTTTCCCGCTGTCTCTAACCTCGCTCCCCACACGCGAGCGAAGGGACACAGTTGATTTCACTCCGTAATAGAGGGTAACTGCCGCGAATCGCGCACGGAGGGCGCACGCTGCCTGTCGTTCTGTGCTCTGACAGAAACACCATGATATTGAGACTAGGTACGAACAAAACAGTAAAACATCTATGTGATTTCCTCAGCCCATTTCCTCGAATCAGAAAGACCAAAAACATGGCCTTAAGCTCAAAAAATGATTCTATTTTTTCACGCAAAAAAAAATGATTCAAAACTTTGTCTACAAAAACACTTGTAAGACTGAAGAGGATGAATATGTCAGTGTTTTCCTAAGAGAGGTAATAAATTTTGAGAAAAGCAAGAGAATCGCTTTCGTTCCAACAGAACTGAAAGACGAAGACGAATGGATGAGAAGCGTGGCAAGCCGGGTTGAGTGGATCGATCAATGGCATGGCTGGTTTCAGCGGCCCTGTGAGTTTGCCGCAGTAGCTCCGCAGTAGTACCGCAATCATTGCGGTATTTGACACAAGTGCGAGCCCACTTCATCGTCATTGCGTACGATTGCGGCACTATCGAGGACAGCGACACGGCTGCGGTACTATTGCGGCTAGTTCTCTCAGAGGAGTTGACTTCCGTAGCTCAAATTTCTGTCCCGGTCGTCATAAAAAATTGTTTTTGTACGTCTGACATATCACTTTCTATTCCCTCGCTCCGCATACAAACGCGAAGAGACAAAGTGAATTTCGTTCCCGTTGGGGAGTCCAGTAAACCCATGTTCCAAAGTTCTGATAGTCTGTTAACGTTTCATAGCTGGCTGACACGGCCGAGTTCAGCTTCATTACCTCGTATAGGGAACTCGTTATACGAGAGAGAAATTGTTTCGCATTGCTTATTAACGCGCTCACAGAGCTGGCACCATTGAGCTGGTAAATCTGACGGCACTCCGCTTGTTTCATTTCCTATTCGGTTCTCGCATTTTTGTTTTTGATTTAATTTTGATTTTTGGTTGTTTTTTGCCTTTTTCGAAACCCTCAAATGCGTAGCCTTCTCAATTGATTGTTGGATTGTTGTTTTGGCGCGTTCGTACGACCGCTTGAAAGAAAATAAAGAAATAGAGGGTACAAGCGAAAATTGAACACCTTTTTCATATTTCTGAGCTCTTAGCACAAATGCAGAGCGAACGAAAGCGGAAGGAAGTGAAAGGACGCTGAAAACTAGCACAAATAGGAACGGTTCTAAAAGGTTCTAAAAGGAAAAAAATAGGCCCAAATAGAAGGGAGGAAAAATCAAGGGAATTTATCGTGATTCGCCACATTCAAAAATCGGCGGAGTGAACATCCAATAAAACTCGTTACAACTTTGAATCTAAACCTATCCAAATCTCACAAACATGGCTTGCAGCACACCGAAAAACCCCACTAAGGAAGAAACCTAAATTTTTGTTTAATTCCCTTGTTAGTAAACAGGCTGACTGCTGGCACTATTCAATTTCAATTCATCAACAGCTACATATTCGGTTCGCCTCGTAACGTTTTTTCTTCAGCTTCATATACAAAACAGGAAACTGCTCCGAGATAGTTTCTGCTGGTGTCGCAACAGAGCTCATAATGGATCTGAACGTTTCGGCTCTCATTGGACCGCCTTGTAACGAAGGTAGGCATTCTTTCTCTGATGAACGTGGTGATTAAAGGCACTGTTCGCGATAAACTTCATCCTCGATTTTTTCTTGACAAACGCTTCTCGTGGCTCTCAGAAGCAGAACAGCGTCGAGAAAACGGGAAGAAAAGCTACCCAGGAGCCGCAAAACGGCTTAGAAAAGTGGGCAAACCCCGCCATTGTGGGCAAGCCCCGCCTCTTTCCGCCCCTCGACGTGAACAAAGGAACACTCCAAATCGTGAGTTGAGCGATGGTTTCCGATAAAAAGCCCCCTTCTTCCCTTTATTCTCAACTTCTCTCTTTACTCAGGTCAGCTCGCATACATTGGCTACAAAAGACGGAAGTTACAAGCCTCGGACAACTCGTCCACCATTTTCCCTAACTAAATTTTTGAGGGACCATAACTTCATTCCCAGAAGATCTTGTACGATTCCAGAAGCATCATTGGAATCAGAATGGGACCGGTTTCAAAATAGGCAAAAAAACAGAAAAGCGATTTTCATCGCGAACAGTGCCTTTCAGGCTGTAGGAAAAAGTTGTACTTTCGTAGTTCCGAAGTTTTTGATTTTTCTGAGTTTTTTTCTCTCCAATTTTTTTCCGCCAGGGAAAGGGGAGGAAAGATAAATTCTCCTAGCATAATTGTGTCTTGCTCTCTGAGTGCTAAACGTGTGCAAAGCTGAGCTCATCAGTTTGGCTGAATAGTGGAGAAACAGCTTTCTGAAGAGTGAGTTGTGGTGGGCTCAAGGAGTAAACCTAAGTCTGTCTCCCGTTGCACGGCTCACACTGTAGAATCCCCTTGATCTAGAATTTTGCAGTTCTTGGGCTACACGCTCTCTTCAAAGCGCCACATATGTTGAGCCCCAACTGCCATTTATGGATTCTAATTTCAAAGGGCTTCGAGCGCAACAGTCTCTGAATAATGTCATGATATGTAGTGAGTGCATCATCAGACAAGGGGTTGAGCCCCATGCACTTTACAAAAAAATTCTAGCCACCTTTTTTAGAGCGCTTTCTGCTGAATGCGACGCCTTGATAAAGGAAAATCCAGCACTAACTGATTACTCCAGATTTTCCTAACTACCCCACCACTAATTGTAAGCGGCTCTTCTCCGACTTTTCGTTTCCTGTCTACGCATACGCAGCTCAGGCGAGCAGCAAAGCGGTCGATCATGTCACGACTCTCGCATATCGTTGTTATATATTCCATGAGCAAATCGCTGCGCTTCGCGTCGAGGACCAGAATACGAAAGTTTGCAGCCGTCTCTTTTCATTCCGGCCTCGCTTTCTGTCGCTCTTTTGACACCCATGGCTCCAGTTTTCCTTCACTTAGCATTTTTTTTGCAAAAATTACACCGCGAGCACGGTACTGGCACGTGAATGCTGGCTGCTCTTTTAGGCACAGCCACACCTCAAGATCACTTTTTTCCTGCTCCTTCGAAGAGGGTTTCGCGCTGATCACATCAGGTATTCCGCTGATTATATCAAACCCCATGCGAACGGAGCTATGGATCATCAAAAGCGAAACTTTGAACAGCAAACATTTTCCGAATGAGTTGTATCAGTCCTATTACTCTCGTAACTTGCGAACAGTGCACGAGAACAAATCTGAGTGAGAAAATAGGCCGAGGAGAAAGGGAAGAACGAAGGCTTCCGATTGAAATTCGTTGGGTATCTAGTCTTTGTTGAGCTCGATAGGTCGTCTTACAAGGTGTGCCAAAATGGATTCTTGTGCGGGCGTTATACAGGTGGGCTCTGCTTTATAATCATACAAATTTAACAGGATTCGTCCCTGAGGGTGTTCGTCCCCTGAAGAGCCCGAGGTTTTGAAAAATATGATTAGTGAGGCTCAAAACTTCTCCAGACAACGAAATAAGAATCAAAATTTTCAGCGTTAGGATTGATTGACGCTTTTACGAGCCGGTAAGCCATCCTCACCGTCGGAAACGAAATTCAAAGAGGAAAAGTGCGAAGTTGATGGAGTCGTAGTAATGTATTTTGGAAAACTGAATTTTCGCTCATTTCTCGTGCTGGTCCTATCCAACATGCTCAGTAAACACATGAATAAGCCTGAAATGTTTCCACCTGATAGTTAAAAAAGAGTACCCAAACTTGGAGAGCGCAAACATGAATCTAATTCATAAGAAAGGGATCAATGTGCCGCAATCGATCCATGCGTAGCATTTGGGGGCTGAATGAGTTTTGTTGTGCGTAACCTCTGGTTCCGAGCCAGATTTGCTCTGTTCCCTCGCGTGCTTGTGCGGAGCGGGGGTAGAAACAGCGAGAAAGTGTGGAAAGGAGGACTCGCAGCGTACGCGCGCAGACGCACGCGATGAACGGAAATAAATCATACTCGGGAACAGAGCATTTGTCAATGCACTCATGTGGCCCGACGCGCAACCGTAAAACCATCGTACGTTCCGGTTAAAAAACCTTTGCAAATTCGCTTTTTGACTGCGATGTTTTCCTGATGCAAAAGGCGGGATGGGGTGGAGCCCGTTTTATTCGAATCGGTCCCAAGTTTAGTACAGGGCTGTGTGCCTTTGTGTACCATGCCAAGAACAATTTTCGATTTAAAATTATATATACGCATGAAAAGCATGAAGATTCAGAAAGTTTCTGACCAAGACTTCAGAAGTTCCTTCTACTCTGAAGAGATACATGGGTTGACTTCTGTGCTGTTGGTGAGCCGTTATGGTGACCTGACGCGCCCAACTGGAGGTGCGAAGTCAGCGATTAGGAGGGCGAGGGCATAACGATGCCAGAGGAACGAATCTGGGTATGTTCAGAGGAGCCATGATATTAGCCATAACCTACATATTCATATCTATATACTACTGCAAAGGAACCTTCTCAGTATTGACGAGTTCACGCTTCTTCAGTTTTCGCTTTCAGTCTGAACGTTGGTAGTTTTCAACGCTCAGCTACCCTCCAAGAATCACCAGTCGCACAAAATTTGATATACCGTATTTCCTCTAATAGAAGTACACCTCTATTTCAAGTACACCTCTAATAGAAGAACTCCTAAAAGGGAAGGTTGAGTATTAGAAGTACACCCTCTATTTGAAGTACACCTCTATTAGAAGTACAGGTAAAATAGAGGTCTGAGTTACTTGAAGTAAACCTCCTTTAAAAGTACACCTCTTTTCGAATTCGACTTCCGGTACTCGGGCAAGTATTTGGCAATCTACAATAAATGTGGCATTGAGAGGGGCCAGTTTGCACGAGATATTTTTTTTATATTGTAAGGTCACAGGTATTGGGGTTAAGGTGTAAGGTTATATTCACAAAAAAGCTATTGGCCACCCTTTTCCCTGTCAAAGATTGCTTTTATGGGACAACTTCCTTTGAAACTTCAGCGAACTTTGAATGAACAAAAAAAACACAGAACTGAAACTTGATATTTTTGTCATTCACTGCGAATCCACGAAAATCGTTTAGGTACTTTACAAGAATGTTGATTCGATTGGGTTTGAATCATTCAAAATTGACCTGTTTTGGCGCAAGATGTTGACTTTCAGGAACCACCAATGCTACACTTTACGTACAGTGGATTGTGTGCGCAAAGAATTCGCCTCTGGACGAGCTGTTGTCAAGTCATTCAAAAACCGCGCTTATTAAATCGCTCTTAAAGGCAGTGTCCACGATGAAAAAATCTCTATTTTTTAGAGGAACGTGAGCATTGGGACCTACCGATGAAAACAGTGAAGAGAGAGTCGCCAAAACCATCGGGAAGTGGGTGAAAATCGCGTCGGCCAGTCAGCCCATTGGGCTACCCCTCCTGACAAACTAATCCTTTCTGAAGAAGCTTGAACACGTAAACAGCCTGTCGGCAAAGGTAATGGCTTTGATAAATATCGGTAGATAAAGTGGATCACGTTATCACATGGAAAGACTTCCATCCTTTGAATCGGTCAATCTTTACATTCTCAGAAATAGGACGTCACACAAAAGGTCCTGCTTAGGCGTAAAAAGTGCTTTCTCGTCACCTTCTGCAGTTCTTCCTGACCCTGCAGTCACAGTGAGCTCTTGACCTATCATAATTTGTAAGAAGCTGAACATTATCTATTTATCGTTAACACTGTCTTTAACGGCTCGAAAGGCAATCAGTCAAAATATTTTCAAGCCTAACAATTCAATTCAGATTAGTCTCTCTCTTTCCCATAAAGGACGTGTAAACAAAAGCGATACTAGAATTATATAATTTTTGGAGGAAATTGATTTGGGGACGGTGTGAATAATGATTTTGAAAAATTGATACTATCAGTGATTGTGAAAGTCTCAATTCAAGTAGGCCGAAGAGGCTGAGTTTTCGGGATTGCGGTCCGAAATTTCAACACATTAAATTCTCGGTGTTCTACTGGAAATCTCTGCCGGAGAGGTAAACAGTCCAACATTGGAAATTCAAAAAATCGACCCGAATAATTGAAGCACACTCTCTTTTAGAAGTACACCCCTAATAGAAGTACACCGAAAAATAAGGGTTGAGAATTAGAAGTGCAGCCTCTATTTGATGTACACCTCTAATAGAAGTACATATAAAATAGGGGCCCGAGTCATAGAAGTACATGTACTTCTAAAAGAGGAAATACGGTATACGTTTTTTCTATATATCTGAATGTTGTTTGGGTATTTTGTCGGCGAGCACGAATTTCGCCGATTGGACTTTACTGACAGCCATCTGTCAATAGTGGGCCCAGATCGGACCCAAAGCTCATAATTTCATCGAAGAAAAAATCGGGATTTTTCGCATCCACATTTGAGATTCTATGGTACGAATATTACAAGACTCGGCCCATTAGTATTCTGCATGAAACTTTTCCTCTTCAATATCACGATATGAAACCATTCTGATCCAGCATACTCTGAGGCAAAGAATTATGAGCGTGATGACATGGGTTTGGCTCCTGTTCTTTTCTATCTTCACCTAGTGATTCTTGTCCACAATGTGAGGTTCAATAGCAAACCTTCTTTTCTTTCGTCTGTGAGAAGAGCATTGATTAAGCTTGAACGGAAAGTCTTTGACGTTGGTGTAAATATAAAACTTTTGATACCATCATATTTTGCAAAATCAAAGTTGAATAATTTTCACTAAAATTCTTTCCATGGATTTTAGAAACTTTCACTGACACGCAGAAAAACACTGAAGTGCCACAGCCCTTCTCTTCTTATAAATACGGCCGATTATTAAAAAACGTCCCTAAAGTGAGTGCGGAGCACTCTTTGGAAAAACTTCTCACCTATTCTTCTATGAATCCGCCTCAAGCTAATTTATAGGGTAGCAATATGAGCTCTCGTTCGAGATCAGGGTTATGATCGTTGTACTGCCAGATAACGGTTTCGAATAGGTGCTGAATCCCAAAGAATAAAAACCACGAAAGACTAATTTTTCAAAAAATTTTCAAATCTTCTCATTTTCGTGTTTTTCCTATTCTGTTAGTTTTTATTGATGCCCACATATACTTTTTCATAGTCAACTTCTTCGGCAAAGCCTTTCTATAGGAGTTGTATAGTCCAGGCCCTCATAAAAACTGGTTGAGTCTCGCAGCACAATGTTTAATCAATGATAATTTGGAAATTAGAAACCAAAAATGACCAAATAACTCACCAGTGGTGTCACATACTTAGCTCTTTGAAAAAACATTCATCACAATAATGGAATAAATTTGTTGTGTTTGTTTAATGGACACTGAAATTCCAACAAATCAACAATTTTCGGAATTTTTTTTCAAAAATTCTCTATCAACCAGAAAGTTCTTCGCTAATTTCGTGTTTGCCTAATAAATTTTTTTTAATCACCATTATAACATTTCAATCAGCATAGGCCTGTCTGAGCCCAAAATTAATTTCAATCGGGCTGCACAGTGCTGAATTGTAACTTTCATTCAGTGTATTTTTGTTTTCAGCTCGGAGTTTTTTTGTGAAAACATTTTATTTTTGAGATACTGAATATTCTGCACCGCATACATTTCTCACTAACGATATAACATTGTTTTGGAATTGTTTATGAGCATCTGAAGACTCGCCACTCTCCCTGTTCAATTTTTCGAAAAATCTCAAACCATTTGAAATTCCTCCAAAATTCTTTGATGGAATCGTAGCGCTGTCTCAAGAATTTCACACGAACAGAAACAACCAGGAAGTCTTTGAAAGCGTCAAACAGTTCCTAAATTGGGTGCCGCAGAAAAACGGCGGCGACCGCCGCCCGGCGCCTCCTTTTTACCCTTGGCAGCCGATCGCACAGTAGATCTACATGGTTGAGCTTCTGGACACTGTTGCATGCAGACGATGTGATGCTTAGTAAGGGTATGAACAAGATTATCAAACACAAGTTATTGCTTGGTACGAGACGCTGGCAGAGTTCTATATCGCGACATAAATCAGCACTGCCACCGTTTTCAGCTATATTCGTTACGTTTCCCATGTTACTCAAGACTTTCGTGCAATCCTGCTTGCGATAGATTTTGTCCGTGTCATTCAATAAGGAAGCCGCGACGCTCATGAGCGGCAAGCGTAAAACGTGGGTAGGCGAGAACTCCCGATCGAATAATTTTGCGCTGGATGACAATGTTTAAGGGTCCCGATCGAATAACACGGATGATGTATTTTTATGTGCTATTCACAATATATTCTTCAGCAGCGCGAGCAGTAGCTCCACTTTCAACATTCTTCAACGTTCCGATGTTCACGTGGGGATTGGTGTCATCCAGTGAGCTGGCCTCCTTTCTACCTGTGATGACGGTCACAGTCACCGGACGACAGTTAGTTATCCTAACAGATTCTAGATTCCGCACAAAAACTTGTTTGTCTTCTTCACTATACAATACCGCTCGTAGGATTTGGTCAGAAAGCGAGTGAGGTCGGGTTTTTGCGTCTTTTTCGTCTTTTCTGTTTAACTCGCAGTGTTCACGATAATCTTCGATTTTGAGATTAATAGCTAAATCGATAGTTTGGCCCCCGGGTAGAACATAAATGACGAAGGAATCGAGAAAAACGCACCAGAAGGTCACGAAATCCTTTACTCTCACCCCACCTCTTTACTCTCACAGGAACTGTTCGTTGTGACAATGAAATGATTTGTGGGCCCGTCTCTTACAATTGTTTCCTTTCTGTTGCTCCGTTGTCTTCTTCGGACCCTACCTAGTACTATTTTGTCTGGATTATTCTTCCATTTTCGACTGGTCCCATTTTTCACCGGTGACAACCACCGTGAGCATGTTCATACAACTGGACAACTAGTCCAGGCCAGAGATTAATGTCACTGAAATATGACGTTTTAGTGCGTTTTTCGCAGTTTCTTCGTAATTTCTGCAACACTCGGTGGCCAACGCTTTGTTTTGAGAGGAAAACTCGGAAACGAAAATCATCGTGAACACTGCTCTTAAAGACAACCTTGAGCGGAACTAGGAAGATATTCATGTGCCTGGCGTTGAGGGCTATCCACAGGTGTAGGGTGGTGACCATCGTATCAACACCCCTGAAGAGGCTGCAGAAACGAGGGAGGAGCGAGATTCCTGATTGGACGCAACGCGGGGCTAGCCCGTGTTGCGTCCAATCAGTAACCTCGCTCTTCCCACGTTTTTCCCGCCTACTTGGGAGTGCTGATACACGGTGGACACCACGCAAAGGTGTAGCCATCGTCGGGAATTTATGAGGAACCATGGAAATTTCGCAATCAACTAGCTGTCTAGATACGGTAGACATATGGAAACGCAGACGGAGACGGTAGCGCACCATCCGTCATGGAATCGCAATCACAAATCTGTCTTACAGCGAATATTTTTTAGTTCTCAATAAAACCACCACAAAGGTTGAACTAATGGTTAGCCCTCTGCGCCAGGATCATGAATATCTTCCTAGTCTCGCTCAAAGTTGAGTTTGGAGCGAGTTATACAGAAAAAAAAACGAAAAAGACGCGAAAAGCCTACCTCGCTCGTTTTCTGACCAAATCCTACGAGCCCGTGGCTTGCTACTTCGAGAAGAAGTATTAAAATCTCAACCGCCGCTGGCGAGGGTGGTCACGTGCGTCGGCCCGCTGATCGATTCAGGCCGATGGAAGAGCGCAGTTGATCAGCTTACCGTACCACCACTCGCCGGTGAGATTTAAACCGCTCGCCACAGCAGCGGTGAGATTTCAATGTTTTCCCTTGAGGAAGCAAGCCACGGGCGAAACTGTACCTTGTCGTGTCTTGGATCCACCGCTCGTAGTAATGGATTGCAGGGCGCTTTTGAATTAGTGGCGCTAGAAACGGCTAACATTTCATAGGGGATGTGCGTACCCGCATTATAGTGATTGTATTAGGTCTACAAATAAGTATTGTGAGTGTTTTCGGTAAATATCAAGCTGAATTCAGAGAACATGTGATGCCTCACGCCACGTTAGCCACGCTCCTTTCCTGTCTTTTAAGCAGCATACGGATTCCGTGTTCAATGTTTTCTCTATTTTCGAACACACCCGTAAAACTTTTCAACTTTTGTCTTCTCCGTAAGAATTGAAATCCTGCTCGGCTTCGATTTTTTTAACAAGAAAATTTCAAAATTTTGAAAAAAAAAGGATTTAAAGCGTGTTCACTGTAGGAACATGTACATCTCTGGTATCTCAGCATTACAATCAATGCCCATTAGCTGTTCTCCTCCCCTATGTGAGGAAAGAAGCAGCAATTTCAGCCAAATGTGTTTTTCAATGCCGAGGTGGACATGGTTTGAGTAAAAAGAAGTATGTATATCATTCACACTTCAGCGAGATCTCAAAAACTAGTTTCGAAGAGTTCTAGTGGAGCTTCAACATTCTTCAGCAGTAAACATATGTATACTACCCAAGTGAACAACATAGCTGCGACATACTTTTTAAAGGCACAGGACACCCAAAAAATTAAGTCCCAGATTTCATGCTTATCTTGGAGAGAGTCACACGCTGATCACAGTAGAATCTTTGAAATCGTACAAGACCCCCTTTGAACAGAGTTATGGCTCATCAAAGATGCCTAGATTTTGAGGGTGGAAAATTGGTGGACGAGTTGTCTCAGGCCTGTATTTATCTTCATTCGCAATCGTTGCGTGAGAGAAAGCCAGGATTAGGAGACAGTCCGGTAATGGACTGAAGAACGAAGATTTGTTGAAATTCATCCATCCATCGAGCCGCTATCGAGTTCGACAATATGCTAGGGGGTCGGGCCTGTGGTGGTGAGCGAAGGGGGTCGGGCCTGTGGTGGTCGCTTATATCTCGCTTATTTGGAGGAAATGAGATCTGGCTTTCGGCACGTGTTATACAGGAGGGGTCCCCTACACAATTACATGAAAATCTCAAAATTCATATCTGAGGGTGTACTGTGCCTTTAAGTCTCTCAGAACTTATATTTAGACCTCATAGTTTCTCGTGTTCGTTTATGCTATCCAATGCGAGCCATTATCGCATTGGATAACATAAAAAACATATTGCCATTATCGCAATGCACAAGTTCAAGAACACAACAAGACACTTCGCGGAATCGCTCTTCACAACAATGTTCAAAGTGCAATCAGTCGCTTTGTACGGCTGGGGCGGCATTAAGAAACCCGTTAGCGCGCGGCCAAGCGCGCGTTTTGCCTTGGTGCAATCCTCAACGTTTTGCCATAGGAAATGTTTGCTTACATTTGAACTGTGTTATTAACAACAAAATTCTAAAAGAGGACTGTTTTCAATTGTTCACGAAAGTTCAATCAACCACGAGCACACTGACGAAAAAAGGATTAGCAACACGTTTGCGGACTATTTCTTGCTTATAACTCCCTTCAGATTTCTGCAAAATCATCTTAGGAGTGTTGTAGGAGTGTGACAGTACATGAATAGTCTGCTCTTCTTCTTCTTCAGCGTTTGTTCCGCTCAAATGCGAGGTCCGCTTTTCTTATGCGCTGGCGCCATTTTCCCTGTCATGAGCCTGATCAGGGTGCACGCCGGCTATTCTCAAATCGGTGTGCAGCGTGTCAAGCCACCGCTGCCTTGGCCGTCCTTTGGATCTCCTTCCAGGCACTTCAAGGTTAAGCCCAGTCTTGCATACGGTAACACCTCCAGCGCGAAGAACGTGCCCATACCATAGCAGTCGAGATTCACGCAGCTTCTCGGCAATCGGAGCAACACCAAAACGCTTCCTGACGTCGTCGCTCGTGACACGGTCCAAGCGGGTAACACCCGCTGTCCAACGTAGCATTTTCGTCTCCATTACACCGAGCCTTCGCTCTGCTTCCTTGGTAGCAGGCCAGCACTCTGCTGCATACAGCGCAACAGGCCGGACCACAGTTCGGTAAATCTTCGACTTTAGACGATCGGGCATCTTCCTGTCGCATGGCACTCCTGTCGCTGACCGCCATTTCAGCCACGCAGCGCTAACCCTAGTGTTGACCTCACTATCTAGACTGCAGTCAGGGGTGGTAGTAATCTTGTCTTTTAACGCGGGTCAACCATGCGCTTTTGACCATTGGTTGACCACGAATCAGCCACAGGTTGGCCGCGAACTAACCACCTCTGTAGCAAAGATAAGCTTTATAATTCAATGTGAAGTATATTTTGCTTGGAACAACACAGCCATTACACAGTACTTCATGTAAAGCGACGGATGCACCCGTAGTCTCTTTAAAACCTTGAATTCGTAGCAGTTTGTTGACGTTTTCCGAGACCACAGCGAACGATTTGATCCCCTGGATCATTATAATCGCAAGGCAACATATGGAGAATTCAAAACCGGAGAAGGCAATGAAATTTTGTTCATTTCGAGGCTATTAAACGGGAAAAAAGAACATCAAATTGTACATTCTCTCGCAGCTGCTTATTTGTACCATATTATCAGTATAGGACATGATAAATAAACACCAAAGAAGGAACATCTTCTCATCTGTTGAAGAAACATCTTTTTACTTATTCTTAAGTTTTAAACAACAAATTGGTAATGCTGCTGCCACTGTACTAAGTGACAAGGTGGGACTGGCGCTTTCAAAACTTCGTGTTCATAATTACTAAGTCATGTATGTAAGTCGGCATAGTCGAGAATGCGTTCGCCATCGGTGTACGTTGGGCCGAAACCCAGCCCTCTGTGGCAACTATAGCCTTGACTCGTTTCTCCGACGTGGCCGTTCATATCACCCGCAACAACAACGATATCTTCTGGTGGCACCTCGGCGGTATTTTCATCAAGCATCATCCAGAAATCATTTTTCACTTGCTCTGAACAACCCCTCAGCGGGGCATACACCGAGAAGAAATAGACTCGTTGATCCTCACTGACGATGGCTATCTTCATCAAACGATCGTCAAAACTATGCACTTCGGCAATCGCGTCAGGGAAGCGTTCAGACACGACAACGCCAAAGCCGTTCGTGGTCCTAGGGCTGCCATGATAGAGGACCTTAAAGCCTCTGCCAATGTTCTTGGGCTTACTACCCGACCATCTCGTCTCTTCCACCGCACAGAGATAAATATGTCTACGCTTCAAAGAGACAGCCAGTTTCGTCGAGCGGCCTGACAACGTGCCGACATTCAGCGTTGCAACGCGAGTCTTGGCATCGCCAAAGGACTTACGGACTAGCCTGGTTACCCTCCGATGCCGTCCTTGCACCGAGGATCCTAGCATACTTTCACCACTCACCGGGCTCCGTGTGTGGGCGTCGGTTACCGCGGACGCCGTAGCCTTTACAGAAACTTTAAGCACCATTGCATTTGGCGTGACAAGGATAACCATCGGCCGACCTGTCACACGGACGAAACGCCTTGGTCTGTCGCCGGAACACGAGTGTCCGCATTCAGCTCACCTCGACAGAATCGAGGAGTTTCCAGTGGCACCAACGTGGAGGAGCGGACTGCGTCGCCGGACAGTACATGGATAGTCCATGCTCATATTTTTCTGAGTGCCTCATGGGATTCTAAAAAAAGCGTTTTCATAGCTTCAAGCACATGTGAATCTTTTTTTTCGAGGTGTTTTCGAAATTCATCAGGGAATTTTCGAGGTATTCAGAAAATTTTTCTGAATTCCGCTCAACAGTGCCAATTGGGGTTATCTAGGGGGCTGATCCCGAATCGGGGATCCTTGTGTTTCTAGTCTGGAGGTTACAGTAGGTGGCGGTAGGCATAATCCCTACTAAGTTGAGCAACCTATCTTACTATTAGTATTTCGAGAATTGACAAGTTATCCTCAAATCTGTGCTTGGCGTCCCACTTCTACAAAGAAATTTTGAGCCTAATCTGAGACTTCGACCAAGCTTCCGTATACCCACCGTTAAGCCAAGAAAAATCGATAAACGAACTGATTTGTGATAAGTAGCCCTGAAAAGCTCTAACGACAGGTTTGAGGCAATTTTATCGTAGCATCGCTAGAAGTCGTGTTAGGCTACCGAAGTTTCCCTCACAAGGGAACTACTTTTAGTCAGCCTGGCCATTCCGGATAAAATGTGCTTTTCTTGAACAGTTCTTGGCGTAGAGTCCAATTATGGTCTTCGCAGCTGCCTAAAAACACAAAAAATATACGCGTTTTTCAAAGTCCGGCGGCAAGGCAGTGGCTTCACCCCCCAATGACAAGTTAAGGGTGTTTAAAAAAAAACTCGGAATCGGCTCAGAACTTGTATGTAGCGGTAATCTTGGGTGCTGAACACGAATCTCGTGTCGGTTTGTCGCCATTCTGAGGTTTACTGCAGGATACGGTAGGTACCATGCCTTTTAGTTGCAAAACCTACCTCAATAATTCGAAAATCGATAAATGGACGTTAAATTCATATTCATCATGCCTAATAACCCCCGCGTACAAATTTTGAGACATATCTGAGACTTTGATCAAACTACCGTATACCCACCGTAATTTACCGTAAGCTATCAAAAGTCGATAAACTGTCATCAGATTCATGTTGAGCTTTCCAAATAACCCACCTGTTAAGATTTTAGGTAAATCTGGAAATTAAAAAAAACGCTTCAGGAGTCCTCTAATTGGTATAAATAAACGCCCAACCGCCCCCCAAATTCAAAAAGGTATCAGTCTGCGCAAAGTTTGAAGAATGCGCCTTCACCCAAAATTTTCTCAGGGAGTAGTTTCGGGCATTGAACACAATTGTGAGATACCTTCCGGATTGCAAAGCTCGTTTCGGAAGGTACAATAGGTACTTGACTCTGGCAAAAAACGCTCACAACATTTATCAGAGAGGCTTTAGGCAGCTGCGTAGACTGAAGTCGTATGCGCCGAAAACGGTTCTTGAATCGTATATTTCATTCGGGATGGCGGGGCTGACTAAAAGTAGTTCCCTTGTCAGAGTAAAGCATCGTACCAGCACCTAAAACAATCTCTAGAAATAGGTTTCAAGCCAAATCTGGAAACCAATGTTTTGGAACACCCTGAAAGTTGCCTTCTGCTGACAGATTTTTTTTTCTATCAAAAGCTGAGGAAAAGCACGTTTTTGGAATCCTCCGAAGCATACGGAAGTTTTGAGCGTGGATTTTCATGTACTGTTGCACACCTGCAACTGACAAAGCACTGCTTTTTTAAACGAGCAGGATATCTGGTGAGGCACACTCAAATTCCGCCATCGTTTCGCTATTCTTTTCACTCTTCGGATTCATAAGTTTCTTAATCACTGTTTGAAACGAGCCATTGAAGCGGAATAATTGAAAGAAATCTCAGCAGAGGACATAAGAGAAGAATATCGCTCTCTTCTCACACAAACGAAAGCGTTTGAAAGATTGGAAAAGATGCATAGAATGGAAAACGATGTGAAGTCGTTCGCGCGCCACTGGTAGCGCGCTTCGTGTAGAACGCTAGAGTAGAGCGCGCGGTTTCGGTGGGTCTGTCGCGCTTCCCGTAGCGCGCCTTGCAAGTATTTGATATCAAACAGTGCTACGACCTCCACGATAGCGTGTTTGGGCCATGCCAAGCGCGTTTAGGCTATGCCAAGCGCGATTGGGCTATGCCAAGCGCGATTGGGCTAAGACAAACGCGCGCCTTCATAGTTTTTGATTGCAGATTGCGCTATGCCGTCCCAATAGCGCGTTTGCGCTAGTTCAGACGCGCGCTACCTCGGCTCGTAATGCCGCCCCTGGACGAAAGCCCCAACGAGGTCTGTAGAGGCAGAAAAGCCGGAGTTTGTATCTCTGATGTTGTCAAGAGGGTCCGAGTCAAAATCTACAACTCTCGATGAGGAGAATGGCTAATGATATAAATTTATCGACGACAAGGGAAGTCCAATGTTTTCACTGTGGCTTCATATGAGGAGATATGGGCTTTTGTTTCTCATCGTCTCTGACGTTAGGGTTGCAGTAAGGCGACCTAAAGGCAGTGTTCACGATGTTTTTCGAACCCGAGTTTTTCACATAAAACAATGCGTTGATCTCGAAGTGTTCCCAAAAATCCGAAGAAACGGCGAGAAACGCATTAAAACGTCGTATTTAGTGACATTATTCTATAACATGGACTAGTTGTCCGGTTGGATAAACATGTTCAAGGTGGTTGCCACCGGTGGAAAATTGGGTCATTCGAAATTAGAAGAATATTTTATGCACAGCACGATTAGTTAGGGCCCTAAGGAGAGAACGGAGCAATAGAGAGTAGAGAATTGCAAAGGACGGGTCCACAAAAGATTTCATTGTCACAACAAAAACTTCGTGTAATACTTAAGAAGCGAGGTGATATTTAAGGATTTCGCGTACTTCTGGTGCGTTTTTCTCGATTTCTACGTAATTTTAGCACTTTCCGGGGGCCACTTAATCAATACAGCGAATAACCTCAAAATTGAAGATTATCGTGAACACTGCCTTTAAGTAGTCGATCATGTAAAAAAAAAGTGAACCTAAGGTTTTTCTCGCACTGCCAAAGTGAGCAGCTTTTCAAGAACATTAAGCTGAAGTCGATCAACTTGGTATGTGCAGTGTTATAATTCAGTTATGCCGTCGCAATTCTTGAAGCTGTCAACCACTTTGGCTGGAAAGACATTGCATACTTGTATTGCGGTGATAAATGTCGTGGCATCTACAATGAGTTGACCGTAAGTTTCTTAGTTTCAGTCATTTGACTGTTCATGCTGATCCTGTGCTGAAGTGTGGTAGTATTCAGAACCTCGCATTCGGTCAAACCGACTTTTATGTCTCGAGGTCAGTCGCACTCCAAGATGAACAGGCGGAGACAATAGGATTGACTCTTAGGCGAACATCAAGATTTGCAAGAAGTTAGTACATAGTGTGCTACGAGTTGCGAGTTTCTGGTAATCCGTTATGTTCGCCTGATGATGTTTATCCACCATGTTCAGTTATCGCGCTGTGCCTAACAAGTGCTGAAGCCGTTCGCAGGGCCATGTTAACGGCATACGACAATGGCATGATCAACGACGAGTATCTCTACATCATAGTGGATTCGCAAGCTGGCGGTTATCGTACGTTCCATTCATAGCACTTATAAGTTTTTCGTTTCAGAGAAACAGCATCAGCATCTCACAGATTCAAGCAATATCCTTTTGTTCATCGCATTTTATCAGACATGGGTTGCGAAACTTTAACAACCGGTCTCCGCAGAGACGTGCGAGCTTTTCTGACTACTAATACCCCATCCTGTAGAGACCTTAAAGGTATTGATGAATAACGACAATGGTAACTGAAGTTGGAAATATCTTTTCGAAAGCAAGTAACCCAAAATATTATTGCTATGCAACATCGAATCAGAAATCAGAAGAATTATTGCAATGTGTTGATGGGGATTGCCAACATTTGGAGCAGTGGAATGCTTGCTGCTAGTTTTGATTGTTTTATTATGAGCTTCTCAGCGCGCTTAAGTAAAAGAATAGATTACCAAAAAATCATCTCAGAGTCTAACAAAGATGATATGAGATCTGGGGCCAACTCAAAGGCAGTGTTCACAATAAAAAAACCGTTTTTTTGCAGAAACGTAAGTTTTGGATCCCTCTAAGAAGAGTAGGGACGGAAGTACACTGAAAAACGGCCAGGAAGCAGGTGAAAAACCCGCGGTCCAGCTAACCCTTCGGGTCACCCCACCCACGTCATATAACAGTTGTCCTGCGCTCGTCTCGCCAGAGGAACGGTAACACAATTTTGAGTACCCTTCATCCCTATAAATTCTATTATCAAAGCATGTGCATCAGACGATATTATTTTTAAAGAGTTCGCAGGGTACACGAAACAGTAAATAATGTCATTTTCCAAAGAATTCCAAAGCGCAAAAGAATTTCCGACGTATGGATCGAAGTTTTGTGCGCAGTGAGCAAGGCAAGCGAGCAGGCCTTATTAAATATTCAGGAGGTTTTTCAACATTTTTTTTCAGTATTTGAGAGGCTAATGAGGGACTTTCCCTAATATACTCTACTTTGTAAAATTGCCTTCTCGAGAACATCGAAAACCAGGACGACGGATTTTATCGTTAACACTGGGGTGGTAGTAATTGGGGTCTTAAACGTGAGTTAGCAGGCGTTAAATTCGCGTTAAACGCGAGTTTAACCACACCAGTTTCTAAGGAGGACTCCTGATAGTTAAGAGAGATTTCGCTCTAGTTTCACCCTAACATCCCTCAGTGGTAAGAATTCGATACACTGCGTTCGAAAACGCCTCGAAAAAGCGACAATTGTAACCTTTGTTAATAAAAATAGCGATTTCGAAAAGTTTTCAGGGCTGTTTTTCTCAAAAGATCCGACATGTGGCTTCCTCGCGGTAAGTTCGCGTTTAACATCCTCGCGCAGAGAGCGCGGAAATAGTGCTGAAGTGCGAGAGGAACTGGCGGCTAACGAAAAACTCCTTCCGAGGGGTTTTTGGATGCGGTTAGCAGGACACGATCGAAACAGTCTTGACCATCTATGCTGAGGGGCAAGTGAAGGTTCAATTAATGCAGTGGGTGAAGTAAACATGATAACAGAGTCATCCATTTTGACTCTAGAATGACAGGAAATCTCTAAAACTGAAGGTGATAGAAGGAATAATTTTGTAACGTCTACCTCCAACCGGCGATTGTGTATCAAAAACGAAGCGGAGATCATTGCTGAAACACGTTGGCCGTCCTCTAGGGTAGCACTAATCAATCCATCCCGATCAGCTGTTTATTTTTCGGCGAACGCTAACACTTCTTCCTTTTTTGCTTATTCCCTTCCGAAATTCTTCCGCTCCCCTGTCATCGGGTTAGTTTCCTTTTCATAATTCATTGCTCAGCACAGGCTATGACGAGTTTGTGGGAAATTATTTGCTTGTTCGCGTTTTGAAGGAATTATCCACAATTTTTTAGCGCTAGGAAGTGAAAAATCTCAGAGCGACTGATTTTCCAGTGATTCGATGTTTAGTCATATTTATTCTGTACTAATCGGGGCGTATCGGACGAGTTTGTTGGCAAAGGAATGCGAACTTTTCTCAAAGCCAGCTATCTTCGTTCTTTTTTTCTGTAAAATTCGAAAACTCACCATTCATTGCTAGATCAGTGCCATCGTTGGCCCCTTTTTCTTGAGGGTCCGCGACGCACTTGCTTTGGGGCATTGGTGGAGTCACTCGGAGTGTTTTGATTCTCACCCTGCCTTGAATTCTTTTTCAAGAACGAAAATAGACTATCTACTTTATCATCATTCTTATAGAGTTTTAACTATCCATTTCAGTTGAATGCAGGACACCCTTTGAATTTATGCATTACTCGACGAGTTTCGGAAGGTCTTTTTTTGCACCTAGCGTTACTTTCCTAAAAACGCTTTTTGATTAATTCATCCAGGAATTTTCAATTTTCATTTTTGTTTGAAAAAAAAATTTGAAAAAAAAATTTGATAAAGTTACTACGAAGGCTAAATTTTGTAAGATCACACAAATTTGGTGATTGAGGCTAATGATTAACCTAGCATAAGTTTATGAGAGTGGTTCTGAAAACTCACGGAGCTCATAAGAAATTACGAGAATTAGGATTTCGAAGGAAAATTAAAAAAAATGCGTTCTGATCGTGTTTCGTGCAAGCGAAATTTTATAAAGCTCCCTTTGAATGCTCTTTATAAGGAATAAAATAAATAGGATTACTTGTATAATCTTTCTGATCCCCCGTCTTTCCACCGTAAACGTCCTTCGTGTTCAAGTGTAGAAAATACTGATGCGGACGACGGTCACGCATAAAGTATGTATGTGTAAGAAAAAATGGATGAATCGTTTGTGGGCGCATTGATGATTTCTACCAGATCCTCTGCTTGAGAAAATTTTCACTTGTCATAGATGTTGAAGAGAAATCTTTCGCGCCGAGTAGCCGCGCAACTGGCGCAGTGGTTGGGTGCGTCGTCGACGCTACCAACACCGTAGTTCGAATCCGGTATGCCTCTGTGTTTTGCCACCGAGTTTGCTTTGGAAGATGGGTCTTACAAGTTTTGGCCTTAGCTGGCAACGGGGCACGATGTGCATCAGCTTGGTTGCCATCCTTATGTGGTGACGGCGGGTGTTTGCTATGTGCCCAGCGGCAGAAGTCGACGACAGCTGGCAAACTGTGCCATACTGGCCGAGTACATGGGAAATGGTGTACTGTGCTTTTCGAGAGTGAAAAAAGTAGTTGGCACGCCCACTTCAATAATCTTGCAAATCGCTTGTCTTACGGAATTTCGGGATGAGGAATACTGCCGAAATGTAATTTTCCACCGTTTTCGATATGCGGTGCAATCTATTTGAACGATATTAGGCTACCATAATAACTGAAAAAGAGTTTCAGTGATGAACCTCCGGTTTCGTAGCTTTTCAACTTAGTAACTGCTCTATCCCTTGCTACCCTTTAAATCTGGAAATTACTGTATTTTTATCATTCAGGATGGGTTCAGTTCAGCTTCTCACTTGGGCAGCTCTCTTTAAACCGGCAACGCACCGTGGCATCTATGCCGCGGTTCGTTGCCGGCCAGGAGGTGGCGGTTTGTTCGCGTCTAACACCCAATTTACTACTACCCCTGCCTTTGAAGAACTCTATTTCGCTCATCGACATCAGCGCGCGGTGGTATTTATTAAAACCTTCTTAGCATTAGTTATGTTTCACCATGGCTTCCCGCCTCGCTGCTCGTGATAATCGGAATCGGGAGCTTTTTAAGAATGCTCTAGAGCTTATTTTCTGCTTGAGAACTTCTAGTCTAGAGAATGTCCTAAATGCAAACATAAACTTCTCTAGTGACACTTGAGCGATTTCAAGACGATGAATGAGATGAAACGTGTGTAAATAGTTTGAAGGCAGCATACTGTGCTTATCTGGGAAAAAATCCGGTCCGCAATTGCGTCTCGACACGCTTTGCGGCCGCACGCTTCCGAGTCGGAAGAGCTTCCAGCGCCGCAGTCGCCGCTCTGCTGACTCTATGTCGGTTATGGAAACTGGAAACTAAGGAAAAATCTGAGAAAATTGTATAAAAAAGCCACATCGATTCGGCTTTGGCGCTGGAAACCCGACTGACTCGAGCGCGTGCGGCCGCAAAGCGTGTCGAGACGCAAGTGTGGACCGGAATTTGGCCAGAGAAGCGCAGTACACGCTCACAAAAATGGTTGAGGTAACAGCATAAATAGAACCGCACACCTCTACCGTGTCTTCAACGGCGGTTGATGCGCTGAAAACCATCCAGGATGATAGTATTCTCTGACATTCGCTTGGGAGTTGCCTCGTAGGGCGGGACCGGTTTCGCTCATTTTTTTCGGCTGCTCTACATTTTTCTCACGTCGCGCCGAAGGCATGACCGAAAAAAGTGGCGAAAAAGTGGTGAAAATGTGAGGCGAATTCTACGAAAAAGTTTCCCCAGCTCGCGCCTCTTTTTCCAACGCCACTCTCGATCAAAAACATTCGATACGGCGCCAATTTTCCTATGGAAGTCTTCCAGTAATTCTACTTTCACAGCTCTAGGTTTCCGTTATCACCTTTCCCTTATCTTTTTTTTTATCTTATATTCAAGTGATCCATTTCGTATAGTTGTTCGTGTTGTAATTTCGCATCCTCAACGAAACAAGTCTACCACATTCCTGAAAATTTGAAAGCTTCTTCACATATCTTTCTGGCGGAACCTCTCCCATATTTATTCGTAATTCTTATGTATTCTGTCGGTTTACTCCCGTAATTTGTTAGAGTTTTCCGTATTGTGCAAGATTTTTTTGTAAGCGTGGGGCTTGTGGCGGTAAATCACTGTCAAATTTCTGGCAAAGTTAGAAATCTTCAGAGATTAGTGATATCTCAGTGGAGAAAATCGGCCTGAGTGCTGAGTCTATCGGGATTTAATTACTTAATCTTCCGATTTGTTAGATAGTCTTTTTCCTCAAAAAAATGTTTATAATTTGGTAAGATCTCTTTCTCAGCTATCATAGCTGGTTCGTTCACAATTCTCTTTTTTCCCCTCACTGACTGTTCGCGTAGCGACCCTTGCAGCTCATTTTTTTCTTCATCGTATCTTTTCTGTATAACTTATTTTTCCTTTCTAGCATTATGTATTACTTTGGCAAAAGGATCAAATAAACAAGGCTATCAGCTTTACATAGGCTGAGGTTCGCCAGTGGGAGACGCTGGAGGGGCTTCTGACTCAGCGCAGGTATGAATTGCACACTTCTCAAAAACTCAGAAATTGAAAAATCTCAACTTGCGTGCCATTTCAGGAGCGAAATTATATTTGAATGGAGACCGACAACACCAACGCGGAAGGCGCCACGGACACGATCAATGGCACTCTCTCGTAGAAGACCTCTGCCAGTGTCCCAGCGGTTACAACAGGGCTGTAGTGACGATTCTTGTTTTTTTACTGAATTTTAACTCCATCTTCCCTTCGACTTCCCGGCGGGTTGATGGCGAATACGGCCACTGATGTGGAACATGGTCATTTGTGCTCCTAACGCAATGGAAGGATGTCGTTATCTCCTACCGCTTTGCTGAAGATGTTATAGTTTTTGAAGTTGTTCTGATGTCACTTGTTGCTATCGTAGTCACTTTTCCGCTGCTGTATCAATTGAAGTTATGGTTTAGGTTTTAGTTATGGTCTTGCTTTAGGTTTTTTTCAATAAATAATTATCTACAATGACTATTTTTCTTGGTGAGTTACAGTTTCTGTGATACTTGGCATGGATGGTCGTTAGTATGTATGAGATGTTAGTAGAGCCAAATCCAAGATGTTAGTAGATTTATTCGTTCGACGTTTCGGCTAAATCGCCTTCGTCGGAGCCTGGAAGAACCAAGAACAGATGCGACATATCCCCCCAAGCAACCTTTCAAATTACAAGAAAAAGTCCCTAAAAAACTACAAGATCTTAACCAAACGTAGCGAAAACACCATCACAGAATGCTCACCTTACTCGCGCCGAGCCAAGTTAGTAGTGGGCACCCTCAATGGCAGATGCAGTGGGTGCTCAGAAGGCGCACGTTCTCGACATGAAGACGTTGAAGTCAAAATCTACAGAGGTCAAGAAACGGAGCGAGCTCAGCTGTTAAGACAAGACATTCTTCTTTCCTAATCATTTTAGGATTTCTGGCGGTTATCCAAAACGCTTCGAGAGTCTTGCGTCCCGCAGTTTGTGGCTCCCGCGCTAGAATTTCCACAGTAATCTCAAACTCCAGAAGTAAAGATCTTGTAGTTTTTCGGGTCTTTTTCTTGTAATTTAAAAGGTTGCTTGGGGGGATATGTCGCATCTGTTCTTGATTCTTCCAGGTTCCGACAAAGGCGATTTAGCCGAAACGTCAACCCAATAAATCTGCTAACATCTTGGATTTGGCTCTACTAACATCTCACGCATATCTACAATGAATTTTCTACTGCGAGAGGAATTCGAAGCGATGTGTGCATAGACATGAGAAAATCCACAATTCCACGGCAAAATTCTAAGTGCGAGAAGAATGACAGGCCACATTTTCATTACAAATTTAGTGGTGTGAGAAGAATGTGAGGCAAAAATTTCACCACCGTGTTCATAGTGTGAGAAGAATGCGAGGCGAAAGTGAGACTAGAGTGAAGCGAGACGGCATCTCATCGGGCAGTCACTAGAGTCGCCTCACTTTTTTCCCAGCTGGGACAATTTCACCGTAATGAGGCTACGCCGAAGCCGATTTGACGGGAGTTGCCTCGATGTCACGAGGCGACTCTTACTTTTCATCGAGGCAACACCCAAGCGAATGTCAGAGTTCGAGGATTTCCGCCTCGCAAGCCTGTCTTTTCTAACCCTTTTCAGTAACAGAATGAGAATTGATACTTGAGAAAACATGTGATAATTGGGAATGATAGCACTCTCAAACGTGAGTGCACGAGAGAAATAGCTTGGTTTACATACTTGAATTTACATATACTACCAGGTTGTCCAATAATTCTTGTCCGAAAATTTCACCATTTTTAATTTTTTTCAACTTCATTGAAAAACAAGTCTAATCAACAATATAATCACCACAGTTATCCACAACAGTGGCCCATCGATTGGGCAGGTCGCCGATGCCCTTCGCCTAGAACCCCGGGGGCTGCAACTCCAAGAAGTCCGCGATGTCGGATTTGAGGTTGTCGTAGTTGGTGAATTTTCTTCCGGCCAAATGGTGCTTCAGCGGGCGGAACAAGTGGTAGTCGGAGGGGGCGAGGTCCGGGGAATACGGCGGATGGGCAACCGTCTCCCAGCCGAGCGTCGCCAACTTCTGCTGGGTCTCCTTCGCTACGTGGAGCCCCCGCGTTGTCGTGCAGCAGGTGGACCGAGGCCAGTCGGGGACGCTTTTCTCAGATGGCGGCGGCTAGTTTCTCGAGCTGATCGGTGTAGTTGGAGGCGGTGACCGTCCTGCCTTGCGGGAGCCGCTCGAAGTACAGCATGCCCTTGGTGTCCCACCAGCAGCAGAGCATGATCTTCAGCGGGTACAGGTCGGCTTTCGGCGTCGTCGGTGGCTCTTCTCCGCGCGAGATCCAGACTGCACGGCGGGCGACGTTGTCGTAGAGGACCCAGCTCTCATCCCCAGTGACCAGGTCCTCAAGAAACTCCTTGCGATGCGGACGAAAGAGGAGGGACTGGCAGACGGCCACGCGGCTCTGCTTGTTGGCGTCCGTCAGACGGTGGGGGATCCAACGGGCCAGAACTTTGTGGTAGCCGAGTAAGTTGAGTCGATTGTGGATGGTGGACTTGCTGCAGCCGAGCGTCGTCGCCAGTTCACGGGTGGTGGCTTCCGGCTTCTCCTTGATACAGCGACGAACTTCGTCATCATCCACCGTGGAAGGCCTCCCGCTGTGCTCCCTGTCCTCGAGGCTCGTGTCGCCGCTCTCGAAACGATTGAACCAGCGGCTGACTGTGCGTTGGGACACTGCATCCTCCTTGCACGCTCTGCAGATGTTGGCGACCTCGGTACCCGTGTCGTTGCCCAGCAGCCACTCGTAGTACACGAACGTACGAATTCGACCTTGGTCCATTTTAGCTTGTACTGGTAGCTAGACGCGGCGACTGCGCCTTATATACCCCTAGCGTAGAACTTTGGAGCACCTCCTAGAAGGTTCTCACACTTGCCTGATATTATAACACTTCTAACGAAAATTATAGAATTTTGAAAATTTTCGAACAGGAATTATTGGACGACCTGGTACATATAACATGTCTATCTATCGATCAACTCTCGTCCACTTTCGAAATTGCCGCTCTACTCCTGCTGACTTTTCAAATGTAGGGTTGCATCGGTGCACAATCTTGGTATATCCAGGTAATTTTTTTTCTGTTTTTCTCGTGCACTCCTTTTTCATAGTGCTATCACTCTCTTTATCAGGCTTTCTCAAGTTTAACATTTCTTTCTGTTATTCGAAGGGGTGGCGAAATACGGGCGTGCGAGACAGGATTGCTCAAATATTGTCAAATATTGTCATCCTGGATGGCTCTCAGCGCTTCAGACTTCGTTCTCGACATGGTAAGGGCCGCGCGGACCTATTTATGATGTTATCTTGACCATGTTTGCGAACGTGTATGCTGACTTTGATAACAAAAAATGATTAATGAAGCTTATGCTTGATTGGTTTCAACGAAATGTTCCACATAGAGCGGCTTGCAGCGTCTCTGGCTGGTTCTCAGAAGGCGTGCGCCGCACCGTGAAACGTGAACGGGCGCCATTGCGAGCGTGAGCCACTTTGCGAAGAGTACGTGGCGCTTTTTAGGCAGCGTAAGCAGCGGCATGAAAATTGAGTAGAGCGTCTTAGGTAACGAGCGTCGCATCATAGATAGTGAGAAGACTCACGGAAATCGTAGAAGTTGAGCTGTGCATCGCGTGGAGCGCATGCGTCGTCGTGGAAAGCGAGTAGCGCCTCAGAGGAAGCGTGGGCATAGAATGTGAGTAACACTAAACGAAGAGCGTACGCCGAGTCACCTTTCTTTTACAGCTATATGTAAAGTCGTAGCGCGGTATTAGCAATCTGCGGTCTGGCAGGAGAACACCACCGCCGTGTGAATTCTGAATTCCCATAGCGATCTTACATATGCTGTTGCTTTGCGCCTTCGAATAATTCGAATGTTCGCTTCCGGTGATCGCGATTTATGATTTTTCCCAATATTCGACCCATTCGAGATGTGATTTTTCTCGGAAATTCTATTCATTCGGAAATTCAAATCATTCGGTTTAATCAGAAAACTGGATTATTCGATTTTTAGAATACTCGGTCAACTTCAATTCACCTTACTCGGTTGTTCAGCCAGTGAAATTTCTTTCAAAAATATACATGGATTATTTGGGAATAATTTGAGTTCTTATTTGAAGATTCGGATACATTTTCCGACTTTAAACTCGAATCGAATCGAAGACAATTTTTAGAGTTCACTCGTTCTTTTAAAATTTTAAGAACGCGTTGTTCAAATGTTCATTTACTCAAAATTCAAAAAGTGCCTAATTCTAACTCATTCATTCATTCGATTAATTTGACGGGGCTATGTTCGGGAAGACCAGGTTGTTCAATAAGTTTTATCGTTCGATAGGAGAGGACGTTGGTACAAACCCAATTTTTTTTTGTTTTGTTGGTACCCTCTTCATATGAACGTATGTGAAGTTTTATTTCAATCTGTCAATCATTCTTTGGTTACAAGCCACTTACAAGGGACCACTTTGAACGAAAAATGGAATTTTGAAAAACGGTCTTTTGAGGGTTGTAGAAGAGTTAGGAAGAAACAATTTGGGATTCTAAAATTTCACTCAGTTCTCATGGGTAGATCAAAAACTATCAAAAAAAAAAGAAAAAAAACCAGAACGTCGGATTGGGAGGACGCAGCACAAATGTGACCTACACAGAGGCCTTGAAATCATCTGAAAAGGTTCTCCTAAACGTTTGAAGATGAAATCTAGCTAGGTTCTCAAGTTATGAGTTGTTCATTGATCTCCTGAGCGATGCTCGTTTCATTCCAACCACCGATCACTGCAATGAGATAGTCGGGATGGGCTGGCATCACACCATGGATCAGTCGGTTAGGCGTTGGATTACGAAGCAGTTGAAAGATTGTTCGAATACTGTGGGATCATTACTGCATTGCGGCTGATAGTAATGACATTTCTATGTATGTGTTGGCCTTACTTGTTTTGAGTTTTAACAGTGTCTCTTTTTTCATACCTCTTTAACGAGGTAACGTGATATAAATGGAGAACGGTTCACGGTTCAATGTTAGAAACTATGGGAATTCCGGGATTTCGACAATTGCTAGAATATCAAGAATATCCTTACCCTTTTTCCCACATATGCCACAGGAAAATCGTCCTTAATTCGGAGAAACACTCTAGAGGACTTATTTTGATATATGACGCTGGAAAAAAAGTTCGGACAAACTGAAACGTCGTAGACTTGTTCCTTGATCAATGACCAATCTTTTTTTCCAACAGAAATAATTGTTATAAACAGAAGTGGATTTACCTAAACTATAAAATTCATTAGAGCAACCTAATACTCTAGCGCATGGCTCGATGACTCAAGACAAGTGCTTCGTTATCAATTACAAAATTTTGAGTAGAACAGAACCACTCTTTTAAAGACGCACTTTACAAGAAAACTACTTCTAGTCAGCCTGGCCATTCTGGATTGAATGTAGTTTTCTGGAACCATTTTGGACGTAGAATTCGAGTATGCTCCTCGCAGCTGCTCTGAGAAAAAAAAATAAACTTTTCTGAAAAAAAGTTACAGGCGTTTTTCCAAGCCTCACGGCAAGGCGAGGGTACCCATCAGGGAATTTTTAGAGTGGTTTGGAAAAAAATTTTGGATTCGGCTCAAAACCTGTGTGTGGGGGTAATCTAGGGTGCTGAACACGAATATAGAGATCGTTTGTCCTAATTCTGAGGTTTACTGTAGATTACGGTAGTTTTCATGAAATAGAGAGCCTGAAACTACCTTGATAATTTAAAAATTTACAAGTGAACATCAAATTCGTATTCAGCGCTCCGAATAACGCCCGTTCAGAAATTTTGTGTCAAATCTGAGACTTTGACCCAACTACCGTATACCCACCGTAATCTACCGTAATGTGTCGAAAAACGATAAACTGAATTCAGATTCGTTATGAACACTCTAAATAACTTCCTAGGGCGAAGTTTGGGCCTTAAATTTTTTTCGACCTTTGGAGCCGCATGAGGCTTATCTCAATGCAATTTTTGGGCGTTCAGAGGTCGAAATTTTTTTCGCCCAAACTCCGCCGTAGGTGGTAATTTGGGGCGCTGAACACGAATCTGAGGTCCGTTTCCTGTTTTTTTAGCGGATTTCTTCAGGTTAGGGTGCATTGAATGGCATTTTACCTACCGCAACCCATTGTTTTGGTGGTTTTTGATCTACCCGTGAAGACTGAGTGAAATTTTAAAATCTTAAATTGTTTCTTTTTACGCCCTCTACAAATCTCAAGAGACCGTTTTTCAAAACTCCATTTTTTGTTCAAAGTGGTCCCTTGTTAGTGTCGCCGTGTCATAGCAATTGAAAAAATTGAACATCGTGCAGTGATAAAATTCGTTTTTTTCTCGAAAGGTGTAGCACCGAAAGAAATTCACGAACGAATGTCAAAAGTGTATAATGATTGTTCACCTACAATTTGAACAGTAGAAAGATGGATTGCTAAATTTAAACGTGGTCGTGCAAGCCTTGAAGACGATCCACGTGAAGGACGTCCAAAAAGCGCATCAACACCAGAAATCATAGCCAAAATACAGGAATGGTTTTGGAAGATCGTCGATTGACTGAGAGAGATTTAGTAGAGTCTACACATCTCATTAGGCAGTGTGAGCCTTATTTCAAGTCAAGTTATGGTTTTTTTTCAAGTTTTTTTCTCACTTTCTTCAAGATAGGCGAAGAAGCAGAAAAACGATTCTTCTCGTCCACACTGCCTTTAAGCAAAATTTTGGGTTTTAGAAAGCTGTTTGCACAATGGGTGCCACATTCGCTAACAATGGAACAATACACATTCAAATACGACTTTCTCAGCAACACTTGGAGCGTTTTAAAAAGGATAACGTGGGTTTCGTGCCTCGACTCATCACTATGGATGAGGCTTGGGTCTATCACCATGATCCTGAATCAAAACAAGAGGCTAAAGAGTGGTGTGAACCTGGTTGTTCGGCTTCGAAACGAGTTCCAAGAAGGTTATGGCATCAGTTTTTTAGGATGCAAAAGAAATTTTGTTTGTGTATTCCTTGCAAACTGGTAACACAATTAACTCTAAATTTTATTGCAATCTTTTGAACCAGTTGAAGGAAAAAATTCAAGAAAAAAGACCCGGTTTGCAGAACAATATATCTTTTTTCATCAGGACAATGCACCGTGTAACAAGAGCATTTTGACAATGGCTAAAATCCATGAATTAAAGTTCGAACTGTTGGAGCATCCACCGTATTCACCAGACTTAGGTCCCCAGCGACTTCCATTTGTTTCCAGAACTCAAGAAATTTATGCGTAGCAAACGTTTTTCATCAAATGAAGAGGTCATAATGTGTCGCGGACAGCGGGCCTGCAGGATTCCTAGCTCGGCCTTGTCGCGGCTACATCGGTGGTGATGTGTGTCTCTCGGCCAACAATGCCCTCCGGTATGGTCCCCTTTTGCGGAAGGTACCTTCCATGTGGGGATCACCTGACCCTCAAACGCGGGGGTAAATATGGGGACTGCCCCAGGCCGCGTATTAGCGTATTACGAATAACAACACAACACGCGTTTTATTATATAACCCTTTTATCCTTATGGCACTAATACCTAAGGTATCTACTGGGTTAGCCTTTACCATATACTTGAGGTTCCAGTTGGCTCAGCTCCCACAGCGCGTAGTATATAGCGTAGTCTACCACTGCGTAACACATGTAGCGTAGTATGTGGTGGCGTATTATCGCACCTCTCCCACTAGTCAACCGCACATCCCTGCGGTGACTAATACCAGAAGCCGTTGAGCCTCCGCCAACCTCCAGGCCGCTCGGTCTACTCAGAAAATCGCCGCATTCAATGCGTGTCGAATATGCATTCAACTCGAGTGACCACACCCATCGAAAGGTTCTATCTTAGGGACACATGCTCCAAACAGCAGCACGTGCTACAAAATTTTATCGCAGGAGCACGTGCTGCAAAATTTGACTGCGGGAGCACGTGCTGCAATGTAATCCAGCGCTGTCGTAGTAGCACACCGACACGCGGCGCGGCCGGCACACCAACATGCGACTCTGCCAACTCGCCGAGCACCATCAGGGACCGCCAGTGGTTCGACGAAGTCACCAGCGGCCGGGCGAGCCAAGTACCGCAAACTTGGGCATTCGAACCGGCGACGCTGCCAACATCTGAGTCCGGCCTCAAGAGTGCGTCGTATGCTTTCCTTCTTAAGAAAATCGTTCCGTCGTCGAGTTGAATGTGAGTCATGCACGCATTGAACGTTATACTTGTTGGCGCACGTGCTGTATTTTGAAGCACAGTAGAAGCACGTGCTCCGGTTGCAGTACGTACCCTGACTGTGCTCGAGATAGCCTTGTATTCGAGTTGAATGCATATTCGACACGCATTGAATGTGTCGATTGTCTGAGTAGGCCGAGCTGACGCCTAGTTGCTGGCTTACGGAGCCCACGGTTCCGGGGTCACCCGGTAGGCCATCGCTGCCAGAGCAGCGCAGTACCAATGGGTACTGAAGGCCAACGCCATCCGGCGCCGGGCAGACCACTGAACCGAGGACTGCCGCCTTTTATAGGCAGCGCGGAGGAAGGGGGCGGGGCACCGCAGCTGGCGCGGGCATGCCCCGCCTCCAAGCGGCTGGCGTTGTGGAAACAGGCCGGGGCCTCACGGTGCGCCCCCAGCCACCGTTGCATCCGCGACACTCCCGAAAACAAAAGAATTGCTGCCAGGGGGCCGCGGAAAACTGTGACAACAGGGGCAGGCCACCGAGAGATCCCAATTAAGCGAATTATAAATTTTACAGAAAGGAGGCAGCAAAAATTATGCTGTGGGGATGAGCCAGCGTATTATGAACCCTCTCACATACATTCTACCCTACCTAACGAGGCGGACCCTCTCACTCATAACAAGGGCGAAATACGATGCAAAAATATATATGGTTTCCGTTTTCGTTCTAGTCCGACGCATGGATCAGGCGGCTGGCCGTGCGGGGTTGGCGGCCTCACTGGAGAATGGGATATCGATTCGCGCGGGTTGACCTACCGTCGCAGCCCCGTCCACTATTAAGACTAAAATGATTGTGCGAACTCTACTCGGTCCCTCGTCAGAAACGGGCTTGACGGGCATAAAAAAGAACCGGAACATGAAAATATATGCATACAAGCCCTCAGCAGAAACGGGCTAGAGGGGCTTAAGGCCTGACCTCAAAAACATTATGAACACTATATACAAGCCCTCATCAAAAACGGGCTAGAGGGGCTTAAGACCTCACCTCAAAGAAAAAGGCGTAATACATGCATGCCCTCGACAGAAACGGGCGAAGCGGGCTTAATGCCACACCTTAAAAACCGAGGGGCTCAAGGCCTTTCTCAAAAAACCGGTAGATCAAAAAATAAAACTAAGACGAAACTACCTACCTCCCTCGCTTGGAATGGGCGAAGAGGGGCCTATGGCCTCACCTCTAAAAGCTCCCACAAAAAAAACAAGAGCTACAACACAAAAACAGCGAAATAAAATGTGAAAAAATATGAGACCAAAAACTAGACAAAAACTACACTAAATAGATCAGAAATATGTACAAGCCTTCTTGCGATGCCATCAGGCATACCATAGTCGATCCATCCGTCGTATAGGAATATATATCCATCTAGTCGACCATATAGCATGCCATCCATCTGAGCGCCACAGATCCATCAAAATACCATGACACATCCAACCAGGCATCTCGAAGGCGCGTCCTAAGCGTATTACGCGGCAAACGATCTGGAATCAATCAGATAGAAAACCAGATCAAAATTTGTACAAATTCGAAGGCCAGGCCAGAGCGAAATAAGTCTGACGTGAGTAGATCAGACCTGCGTAGTAGAGTCTGCCTTAGTGGTCTAGACTGTAAAAACGTATTAGTTAGTCAGCCACTAGGGACAAGACTAAGCGTATTAACTAGCGTTATTCAGCACAACACGAGGGGGTCGTACTGAGCGTATTGTGGTTATTAGTGACCCGCGTAATAACAAGATTTGACCATGCGTATTTGAATGGCGTATTACAGGATACCACGAGAAGGGCTATACCAAGGGGTCGGTTGAACGACTAACGACTAACGAATTACAAAATTTCTATTACGCACATCCCTGGTATGGACGCTGCCTAAGTTTTTCAGTGGTCTGATTATTGCATCGACATTCAAGAGGAATCATCGCCGCCATCAGCTTACGTGGCAGGGACCAACCCAGCTATCTCCAGAAGAGCAGCGGAAGCGGAAGATTACAACTTTGAAACTACAGCTTGATTATGTCCTGACGAGGAATATTCCAGTATCGGACATTCGAAGATCTAGAGCTGTGTGGGATGTCGCATTCGATTCGGATCACCGTCCAGTTCTGTTGAACTTCACCGCGAGGATTCATAAGAGGAAGCGAGGGGCTAAGCCTCTCCAGAGGGTTGATACGACAAGTCTCAGGGATGAAGAATGCAGAAAGAAATTCCGACAACGCGTTTCTGTTCATATCGGAGTACGGACTAAGAAGAAACTTTGCGACGCGGACTCTTTCGTCAAGTGCATCCAGGACGCTTCGAAAGAGGCACTCCCGGTTGTACAGCCCAGGAAGAAGCTCGCCTACGTCTCAGAGGGAACAACATCTACTTACAACAGAGTATGTGCTCTCCGAAGTGCAGGAAACTTCGTGGAGGAGAAGCGTCTCAGGAGGATGTTGCGTCGGCAGCTTCAAAATGACCGCGAACGAGAATGGACGTGTAGAGCTAAGGATTTTGAGAAGGCTTGGGAGGAGAAGAATCCGAGGAAAGCCTACACGTTGTTACGACAGTATAGCGGCAAGATGAAGAGATGTTCTGCTGTCCCCAACACTACCAATGGAGTTGCAGTTGGTGATGCGATGCTGCCATTATAGAAGGATTACTCCAGTTCACTACTGAATCGTCCAGCGCCGTTAGTACCAGAGCTGCCGCATGTTCAGAGAGCACATTACGATGTCAGTGAGGAACCGCCGACTGAGGCTGAAGTTTCGAATTGTGTCCGGAAAATGAAGAATGGAAAGGCAGGTGGAGATGACAACATCACTGCTGAAATGCTAAAAGCTCTTCCTCCGTCTGAGATTCGTGAAATGACCAACACCATCCGTGCCATATGGATGAGCGAAAGGATACCCGATTCGTGGAGACATGCGATCATCGTACCTCTTCACAAGAAGCTATCCGTCACGGATCCTAAGAACCACGGAGTAATTTCTCTACTTCGTGTCAGGCACAGGGTTTTAGAACGTATCATTCTCGAGCGACTCATCAAACATCGTGAGGAAACGACCAGAGAGGAGCAAGCCGGTTTTCGACCTGGAAGATCGACCATCGACCAAGTGTTCGTTGTGAGAAGAGTAATCGAATCGTGGCAGCGGTATTCGAAGCCATTACAGCTTGCTTTTTTGGACTTTGAAGCCGCATTCGACTCTCCTCATCGTGATCGATTGCTCAACGCTCTGCGAGCCGATGGAGCCCCGGAAAAGTATGTTCGACTAATCGAGGACATGAACAAAGGAACAGCAGCAGCAGTTCGTACGCCTGTCGGATTTACGTCAGCTTTCGAGGTGAGAACAGGAGTAAGGCAAGGAGCTGTAGCAGGACCTTTTCTATTCAACTTTGCCGTTGACGACATCATGCGTAGAGTTGCAGAACAGTTTCCTGCGGACGTGATCCTAACACCATCAGGACGCTCCCTTGTCGACCTGGAGTACGCCGATGACATTGTGTTATTCGCTGAAAACAACGCAAAACTGCAAAGGATTGTGAACCTCGTTTCGAAGTATGCCGCAGCCTATGGACTTCGTCTTCGTCCGGACAAATACAAGCAGATGTGGGTCTCTCAGAGGCCTTCTACGGGAGTTTGTGTGGACGGACAACGTATCGAACTGGTGGACGATTTCTGTTATTTGGGCTGTTTGTTGAAGAACGATGGTAGTTATGCAGCGGATATTCAACCACGATGTGCGAAAGCTACGTCTGCATTCAATTCTCTAACCAAGTGTTTGTGGTCTACCCCCATCACGAAGGAAGTCAAGTTGCGCGTCTACTTATCCGCTATTCGCCCTATCATGATGTACAGATCGGAGACGTGGGCAGCACCGAAGACGCAGATGGAAATGTTGGATTGCACGGAGAGGAAGCTGTTTAGACGTTTGCTCGGATATTTCTGGCCGCGTGTCTGCCATAACGAAGATCTTTACAAGGAAATTGACGCGGCGAAAGTTTCGGACGAATGTGGTGAAGGAGGATTTGAAATCACTCGGCATTGAAAGGCAATTCTGGCGCGATGTTTTACTTCGCAGGGAGTGGAATAGTAATCAATGGATGGATTGTGTTCAAATTGTGGCTGAGGACCGTGACAAATGGACACGGCTGACTACTAGGACGGCACACCTCGGTGAAGATGCGGAATGACCGCGTCAGGCGAAATCCAACCGATTAAGTCAAGTAAGTAAGTCAACCAGCGTATCGTGGTTAAGAAAATAATAACCAGCGTAATAAACTGTATAAACCACGTGTAATCAAATGGCGTATTACGTATTGCGTACTAAACAATACTTGCTCGAATGGCATATTAACAAATGCTGGACCTTTGTCCATCCTTCCGACTTAGAGAGAAAATGAGACCGCGGTTTTTTTGAGCAAGAATTGATGTAAGCGTATTATTTCGTTTCACGTTGAAGCGAGTGCGGAATACGAAACCTTATAACCTTGCGTAATAGAACTTGCGCATTGAACTTGCGTATTTAGGCCGAACGTAGTCGCCGCCATATTCGCGATCGGCGATGTCCGAATCGCTTTCGTGCGTATTACTGCTCGCTTCCGAGAAGCGTCTGCAGAGCGTAATATGGTGTGTTCCTCCACAATGGGAGCACTCTGAGGCTGCGTATTCGGTTACGGAATGAGATTTAGCAAAACACTTCAGACAGTGTTTGTTTGCGTGAGCTATGTGTTCTCGATCCGTGCGCGTATTACTATAGTGGCATTTTGCTGACTCGTGCTCTTGCCGAAGGCTAAGAGTACACCGAGAGGAAGAGGATGTCTGCTGCGTATCATCCTTGTGCGCATTATCTTGAAGCATAATAGGACGATATTTTTGTCTACGTATAGGGCTTCTAGAAGACTTTGTAGAAGATTTTCTAGGCGAATTATCATGCGAATTAGTATGCGAATTTCTAGGCGTATTATCACGCGAATTAGATCTGAGCGAAGTATTAGGCGTATTTTCTCGAGAGGATGATCCGAGCGAAGTAGTCGTCAGAGTTCGAGAATTTAGGGCAGTTTCCGAGGTGTCGGCAATTGTTTCGAAGGCTCGCACAATGCGATCTATTCTTTCTAGCAACTGCGGGACGTTAAATGGATTTTGCGCCGAGTTCTCGAGCATTCCGACTTGTTCCATCGTTTTCAACGGAAATTTGCTGCGTATTATTTGCAAGACAAAGATTTTGCTGTCGTGCTCTCCATACCGTTTTAGCTGTGGCCAAACGGATTTGAGCTGCGCGAGCAGTATTATTTGCAAGACAAAGATTTTGCTGTCGTGCTCTCCATACCGTTTTAGCTGTGGCCAAACGGATTTGAGCTGCGCGAGCAGTACACTTTGTTGCAGTACGAATTTCCAAGCTGGTTCGAAAGCTTGAAGCTTACGACTGAGCTGAGTGCGAATAAATTGTGGACGAAAATACGTCTCACAAAGCGTATTAATAGCTTGTTCGTTATTTGCCGCGGAGATCTCAAAACCGGATACCATCGACAAGGCGTCTCCCTGCAGTGAGCTTCGGAGATGATGAAATTTGACTATGGGTGGTACCGAGCAGCTCGAATGAACTGCCGAGTCAAATACATCCCACAACTCGGGAAAACGTTCCAAGTCTCCGGTAAAGGTAGGGAGATCAAACTTTGGCAAACGAATGGGCGTAGTAGACAACGAAGTCACATTGGACGAATTAAATACAGGCGTATTCACAAAGGGCGAAGTCAAAATCGGCGGAATAAAATCTTGCGGATTACGATTATTTTGCTGATCAGCAGCAATAGGCGTACTTATCAGCGCTCATTGCTGATCCCGACAGTGGAGAACTGGGGGATATATTCTCAGCATTTTGAGCGGTGACGAGCAAGTTATTAAGCGGAATAAGAGGCATTGTAGACCTGATGCGAGTGAGCATGACCTCAAGCGTAGTAAGAAGGGAACGAGCGTCAGCCTCTACTTTTTCTCCACCATTGGTTGCCCAGTGGTTGGAAAAATCTTCGTAGGTGGGCTGTTGCTGATCCAGCTCCTTTAGCGAAGTAATTTAGTCCAAGCAATTGGACCACACATTGCGTAATACTTCCAGATCTCTGACTATAGAAGCATGAAAAATCATTAAAAATTTCTCTCGCTCGCTTCTATAGCGGTCGAGACGTTGAGGCGTATTATTCCGGCTTATGTCTTCCAGCAGACTTGCGTCTACTGATTGACCGGTATCTTTGAGGCGATTAATGCAGGTGAAGATTTGTGCCTTAAAGGCACAGGACAACCAAAAAATTAATTCTCATATTCCATACTTATCTTGGAGAGAGTCACACGCTGATCACAGTGATATCTCTAAAATCGTCTAGGAACCCCTTTGAACAGAGTTATGGCTCTTCAAAGATGCCTAGATTTTGAGGTTGAAAAATTGGTGGACGAGTTGCCTCAGGCCTGTATTTCACGTCATTCGCAATCGTTGCGCGAGAGCGAGCCAGGATAAGGAGATAGCCCAGCACTGGACAGAAGATCGACGACTTATTGGAATTCATCCATCCATCCAGCCGCTATCGAGTCCGAAAATCTGTTAGGGGGTCGGGCCTGTGGTGGTGAGCGAAGGGGGTCGGGCCTGTGGTGGTCGCTTCTATCTCACTTATTTGGAGGAATTGAGATCTCGCATTTGGCAAGTGTTATACAGGAGGGGTCTTCTACACAATTACATGAAAATCTCAAAATTTATATCTGAGGGTGTACTGTGCCTTTAAGGACGATAATCTCCATAGCTACTAGCAGACGAACATCTGGATGCGAATTCAAACGGCGAATAGGCGTGCAAAATGCAAGTGCAAAGTGCAACGTGCGAAGGGCAATCGATGAAATTGTTTACGACTTTGCGTGACGTTTTGGCGCCGGCGGAGTATGGGAAAGTGCAGTGCCGTCTGGCACTCTCTCACGCGAAAGAGGGTCTATCGCGTGGGAGAACGCGCTAGCATCTGCCCTCTCCGAGCGAAATAGCGTGGGAACGGCCAGCCACGACAACTTACAGCGAGATCGATCGCTGATGCGTATTGAGGCGTAAATATGAGGACGCCCTGCGAAATTGGATGCGAAATAAAGGAACAACTAAGGTGAAAGGGGGGTTTGGGGGTAATTGGGGACGGAGAACAAGAAAATGAGCACGAGAAGACAGGAGAATAAGGTTTAGGGGTAGTTTTTGCAGAAATTTAGGTCAAAATGGCCAAAACATGGCCAAATTGAGCGTATTAAAGGCAGTGTCCACGATGAAAAAAGTTTTCAAAATTCCACTAGGATTGGGTAGTGGAGGGACACTCTGTAAGGTTAACGTCGAAAAAACGCATGAAAACGAGCCAGGAAGAGCCCCAAAAGAGCCCGAAGTTGCAACTTCGAGCGCATTGAAAACCCTAAAAGCGCATCACACGCCCACCGACGTGAACAAATGAATGCTCGAGATCGTGAGATGAGCAATGATTTTCAATCATTATCCCCGTTCTTCCCTTCATTCTCAGCTTCTCTCTTTACTCAGGTCAGCTCGCACAGATCGGCTGCAAAAGACGGAAGTTACAAGCTTCGGACAACTCGTCCACCATGTTTCCATAGCTCAATCTTTGAAGGACCATACCTGCGTTCACAGAAGGTCTTGTATGATTTCAGAGACACCATTGGAATCAGCATGGGGCCGTTTTCAAGATAGGCGGAAAAACAGAAAAACGATTTTCATCGTGAACACTGCCTTTAAGAGAAAAAAGATAGAAAGATCGAGGAAGAGGAAAATAACGGATTTTCCACAAAAACTGAGGTTTTTGAGAAAAATCGTTACAGAAGCAATAAATGACGAAATCAGCGTGTTAGAGGTAAAATTTTGAGGAGAAAACGGTGCTTACTAGGAGAAAATAAGGTGCAAAGGTTGAAATAGTAGAAATAGCCTTGGTTGCGCAATAACATCCTGCGTAATAAGCCAGAGATGGAACCTGTCGGAGATGCCTTGTAGAGGTGTTTAGGGCAAAAAGGAAAAAGAATTAGCGTAATACAAAGGCGTGCGCTTCCGATTTTGGCTAATCGGGCGCGGAACCAAACCCAACCCCGAAAATGGTGTATTAGAGGGTGTAGAAAGGCTACTGGGAGGGGAATGGTAGGTAAGGGGGAACCTTGAAGATAACCCGAATTAGGCTGACTGGCGGTCAAATTTGCTTGTCATGCAAAGGACGCAACTGAGGCGAACGGCAAGCGAGCAACTACCTCCGCTCGAGACCAGTAGGTAGTCCCTTCTGCAAACTATGCAAAAGGTACCGCGGCTTCCCGATCTACGAGAAGTGGTGCAGGATCTGCCTAGCTGGCACTCCACGCTGCACCAACGGCAGCTCTCCCAGTGCTCCAAAGTGAGGCAAACCGCCTTCCGGGCATCACGTTCCTTCCAGTGCTGGCCATGAGTGCAAAGTCTGACGGGGCTGCCACCACCCGTCTAACCTCAACCCTCACACTTTCCGGAACGCTTAGCATCCCGGTCTGTCAGACCTTTGGCCTTGGGTTGAGAAAGGGGTAAAATCATTTACCCGAGGTCCTACCTGGCCCATTCCCAGATTTTATAGGTGACCCGAGAGACACGTGGAGCGCCCATTTTCCTCACTACCCCGTGGGGATAGGAGTACTTGGGATCGAATCACACGGACCGCATGCACCATGTCGCGGACAGCGGGCCTGCCGGGTGATGTGTGTCTCTCGGCTAACAATGCCCTCCGGTATGGTCCCCTCTCGGGGAAGGTACCTTCCATGTGAGGATCACCTGATCCTCAGACGCGGGGGTGAATATGTGGACTGTCCCAGGCCGCGTATTAGCGTATTACGAATAACAACACAACACGCGTTTTATTATATAACCCTTTTATCCTTATGGCACTAATACCTAAGGTATCTACTGGGTTAGCCTTTACCATACACTTGAGGTTCCAGTTGGCTCAGCTCCCACAGCGCGTAGTATATAGCGTAGTCTACCACTGCGTAACACATGTAGCGTAGTATGTGGTGGCGTATTATCGCACCTCTCCCACTAGTCAACCGCACATCCCTGCGGTGACTAATACCAGGAGCCGTTGAGCCTCCGCCAACCTCCAGGCCGCTCGGTCTACTCAGAAAATCGCCGCATTCAATGCGTGTCGAATATGCATTCAACTCGAGTGACCACACCCATCGAAAGGTTCTATCTCAGGAACACATGCTCCAAACAGCAGCACGTGCTACAAAATTTTACCGCAGGAGCACGTGCTGCAAAATTTGACTGCGGGAGCACGTGCTGCAATGTAATCCAGCGCTGTCGTAGCAGCACACCGACACGCGGCGCGGCCGGCACACCAACATGCGACTCTGCCAGCTCGCCGAGCACCATCAGGGACCGCCAGTGGTTCGACGAAGTCACCAGCGGCCGGGCGAGCCAAGTACCGCAAACTTGGGCATTCGAACCGGCGACGCTGCCAACATCTGAGTCCGGCCTCAAGAGTGCGTCGTATGCTTTCCTTCTTAAGAAAATCGTTCCGTCGTCGAGTTGAATGTGAGTCATGCACGCATTGAACGTTATACTTGTTGGCGCACGTGCTGTATTTTGAAGCACAGTAGAAGCACCTGCTCCGGTTGCAGTATGTACCCTGACTGAGCTCGAGATAGCCTTGCATTGGAGTTGAATGCATAGTCGACACGCATTGAATGTGTCGATTGTCTGAGTAGGCCGAGCTGACGCCTAGTTGCTGGCTTACGGAGCCCACGGTTCCGGGGTCACCCGGTAGACCATCGCTGCCAGAGCAGCGCAGTACCAATGGGTACTAAAGGCCAACGCCATCCGGCGCCGGGCAGACCACTGAACCGAGGACTGCCGCCTTTTATAGGCAGCGCGGAGGAAGGGGGCGGGGCACCGCAGCTGGCGCGGCCATGCCCCGCCTCCAAGCGGTTGGAGTGGTGGAAACAGGCCGGGGCCTCACGGTGCGCCCCCAGCCACCGTTGCATCCGCGACATAATGGCTGTTGAAGCGTATTTTGCAGATCGATTCTCACATCAGGGATGGGATCCACAGATTGGAGGATCGTTGGGGCAAGTGTATTAATGTTCAAGGAGATTATACTGAATAATAAAGTGTATTATGAACCATAAAATTGTGTTTTTCTTATCGAACGACAAAACTTAATGAATAACCTGGTATGTTCAACACGAGGTTTTGGTGAGAGTGGTTATACGATTACTTCATTCTTTCGAGGTGCTCTATTAATTCATTATTCTGTTTGTTCTTTCACGCGAAACCTAGCGTGGAATTCCCAAGTTTAGTTAAAAGGCAGTGTCCACGATAAAAACCATGTCTGTTTTTTGGTAGAGATCGGCAGCTGCGGGGCCTAACGCAACCCTAACGTTAAAAAAACTAAGAAAAATGAGCTCGTAACGGTTCCCTACGGGCCCAAAGTTGGACACCCGTCAGCTCGTCACCCCCAGATGCACTTTCCACGCCCACCGACGTGAACAAATGAATGCTCGAGATTGTGAGATGAGCGATCGTTTCCGATCAATAGCCCCGTTCTTCCCTCCATTCTCAACTTCTCTCTCTACTCAGGTCAGCTCGCATACATCGGCTGCAAAACACGGAAATTACAAGCCTCGCACAACTCGTCCACCATGTTTCCTTAGCTCAATTTTTGAGGGACCATAACTCCGTTCCTAGAAGGTCTTGTACGATTCCAGAAGCATCATTCGAATCAGCATGGGACCGTCTCCAAGATAGGCAAAAAAAAACAGAAAAACGGTTCCTATCGTGAACACTGCCTTTAAGCTCCCACGCCAGTGTTTTGCAGTGTCACCGTGCACTGGTAACAACTAGCTTCTATAGTGAGGACTTTTTAAATAAAGACCGAAAACGAATTTCGAATTAATTCGTTCATTTTTCATTCCGAACGGAAGAATTTCGGATAAATTTGTTTATTTTTTATTCCGAACGAACGGTTTTCGAATAAATTCGTTCATTTTTTATTCCGAACAAACGAATTTCGAATTAATTCGTTCATTTTTGATTCCAAACGAACGAATTTCGAATAAATTCGTTCATTTGAACGAATTTCGAATAAATTCGTTCATTTTTTATTCCGAACGAACGAATTTCGAATAAATTCGTTCATTTTTTATTCAGAACGGACGAATTTCGAATAAATTCGTTCATTTTTTATTCTGAACGAACGAATTTCGAATAAATTCGTTCATTTTTTATTTCGAACGAAAGAATTTCGAATAAATTCGTTCATTTGAACGAATTTTGAATAAATTCGTTCATTTTTTATTTCGAACGAACGAATTTCGAATAAATTCGTTCATTTGAACGAATTTCGAATAAATTCGTTCATTTTTTATTTCGAACGAACGAATTTCGAATAAATTCGTTCATTTGAACGAATTTCGAATAAATTCGTTCATTTTTTATTCCGAACGAACGAATTTCGAATAAATTCGTTCATTTTTTATTCAGAACGGACGAATTTCGAATAAATTCGTTCATTTTTTATTCCGAACGAACGAATTTCGAATAAATTCGTTCATTTTTTATTCCGAACGAACGAATTTCGAATAAATTCGTTCATTTTTTATTTCGAACGAACGAATTTCGAATAAATTCGTTCATTTTTTATTTCGAACGAACGAATTTCGAATAAATTCGTTGAGTTTTTATTTCGAACGAACGAATTTCGAATAAATTCGTTTATTTTTTATTTCGAACGAACGAATTTCGAATAAATTCGTTCAGTTTTTATTTCGAACGAACGAATTTCGAATAAAGTCGTTCAGTTTTTATTTCGAACGAACGAATTTCGAATATATTCGTTCATTTTTTATTTCGAACGAACGAATTTCGAATAAATTCGTTCATTTTTTATTTCGAACGAACGAATTTCGAATAAATTCGTTCAATTTTTATTTCGAACGAACGAATTTCGAATATATTCGTTCATTTTTTATTTCGAACGAACGAATTTCGAATAAATTCGTTCATTTTTTATTTCGTACGAACGAATTTCGAATAAATTCGTTCAGTTTTTATTTCGAACGAACGAATTTCGAACAAATTCGTTCATTTTTTATTTCGAACGAACGAATTTCGAATAAATTCGTTCAGTTTCTATTTCAAACGAACGAATTTTGAATAAATTCGTTCATTTTTTATTTCGAACGAACAAATTTCGAATAAATTCGTTCAGTTTTTATTTCGAACGAACGAATTTCGAATAAATTCGTTCAGTTTTTATTTCGAACGAACGAATTTCGAATAAATTCGTTCATTTTTTATTTCGAACGAACGAATTTCAAATAAATTCGTTCATTTGAACAAATTTCGAATAAATTCGTTCATTTTTTATTCCGAACGAACGAATTTCGAATAAATTCGTTCAGTTTTTATTCCGAACGAACGAATTTCGAATAAATTCGTTCAGTTTTTATTCCGAACGAACGAATTTCGAATAAATTCGTTCAGTTTTTATTCCGAACGAACGAATTTCGAATAAATTCGTTCATTTTTTATTCCGAACGAACGAATTTCGAATAAATTCGTTCATTTTTTATTTCGAACGAACGAATTTCGAATAAATTCGTTCAGTTTTTATTTCGAACGAACGAATTTCGAATAAATTCGTTCATTTTTTATTTCGAACGAACGAATTTCAAATAAATTCGTTCATTTGAACAAATTTCGAATAAATTCGTTCATTTTTTATTCCGAACGAACGAATTTCGAATAAATTCGTTCAGTTTTTATTCCGAACGAACGAATTTCGAATAATTTCGTTCAGTTTTTATTTCGAACGACCGAATTTCGAATAAATTCGTTCCGTTTTTATTCCGAAAGAACGAATTTCGAATAAATTCGTTCATTTTTTATTCCGAACGAACGAATTTCGAATAAATTCGTTCAGTTTTTATTCCGAACGAACGAATTTCGAATAAATTTGTTCAGTTTTTATTCCGAACGAACGAATTTCGAATAAATTCGTTCAGTTTTTATTCCGAACGAACGAATTTCGAATAAATTCGTTCATTTTTTATTTCGAACGAACGAATTTCGAATAAATTCGTTCAGTTTTTATTTCGAACGAACGAATTTCGAATATATTCGTTCATTTTTTATTTCGAACGAACGAATTTCGAATAAATTCGTTCATTTGAACGAATTTCGAATAAATTTGTTCAGTTTTTATTCCGAACGAACGAATTTCGAATAAATTTGTTCATTTTTTATTTCGAACGAACGAATTTCGAATAAATTCGTTCAGTTTTTATTTCGAACGAACGAATTTCGAATAAATTCGTTCATTTGAACGAATTTCGAATAAATTCGTTCATTTTTCATTTCGAACGAACGAGTTTCGAATAAATTCGTTCATTTTTTTTTCGAACGAACGAATTTCGAATAAATTCGTTAAGTTCTTATTCCGAACGAACGAATTTCGAATAAATTCGTTCATTTGAACGAATTTCGAATAAATTCGTTCATTTGAACGAATTTCGAATAAATTCGTTCATTTTTTATCTCGAACGAACGAATTTCGAATAAATTTGTTCAGTTTTTATTCCGAACGAACGAATTTCGAATAAATTCGTTCAGTTTTTATTTCGAGCGAACGAATTTCGAATGAATTCGTTCATTTTTTTTTTGAACGAACGAGTTTCGAATAAATTCGTTCATTTTTTTTTCGAACGAACGAATTTCGAATAAATTCGTTCAGTTTTTATTCCGAACGAACGAATTTCAAATAAATCCGTTCATTTGAACGAATTTCGAATAAATTCGTTCATTTTTTATCTCGAACGAACGAATTTCGAATAAATTTCGTTCAGTTTATTTGAACGAACGAATTTCGAATAAATTCGTTCAGTTTTTTATTCTCGAACGAACGAATTTCGAATAAATTCGTTCAGTTTTTATTTCGAACGAACGAATTTCGAATAAATTCGTTCAGTTTTATTTTAACGAACGAATTTCGAATAAATTCGTTCAGTTTTTTTATTCGAACGAACGAATTTCGAATAAATTCAGTTCATTTTATTTCGAACGAACGAATTTCGGAATAAATTCGTTCAGTTTTTTATTCGAACGAACGAATTTCGAATAAAATTTCCGAATTTCGTTCAGTTTTTATTTCGAACGAACGAATTTCGAATAAATTCGGTTCAGTTTTTTATTCGAACGAACGAATTTCGAATAAATTCGTTCATTTTTTCGAACGAATTTCGAATAAATTCGTTCATTTTTTATTTCGAATAAATTTTCATTCGAACGAACGAATTTCGAATAAATTCGTTCAGTTTTTCCGAACGAACGAATTTCGAATAAATTCGTTCATTTTTTATCTCGAACGAACGAATTTCGAATAAATTTGTTCAGTTTTTATTCCGAACGAACGAATTTCGAATAAATTCGGTCAGTTTTTATTTCGAACGCACGAATTTCGAATAAATTCGTTCATTTTTTATCTCGAACGAACGAATTTCGAATAAATTTGTTCAGTTTTTATTCCGAACGAACGAATTTCGAATAAATTCGGTCAGTTTTTATTTCGAACGAACGAATTTCGAATATATTCGTTCATTTTTTATTTCGAACGAACGAATTTCGAATAAATTCGTTCATTTTTTATCTCGAACGAACGAATTTCGAATAAATTTGTTCAGTTTTTATTCCGAACGAACGAATTTCGAATAAATTCGGTCAGTTTTTATTCCGAACGAACGAATTTCGAATAAATTCGTTCAGTTTTTATTTCGAACGAACGAATTTCAAATAAATTCGTTCAGTTTTTATTCCGAACGAACGAATTTCGAATAAATTCGTTCATTTGAACGAATTTCGAATAAATTCGTTCATTTTTTATCTCGAACGAACGAATTTCGAATAAATTTGTTCAGTTTTTATTCCGAACGAACGAATTTCGAATAAATTCGGTCAGTTTTCATTTCGAACGCACGAATTTCGAATAAATTCGTTCAGTTTTTATTCCGAACGAACGAATTTCGAATAAATTCGGTCAGTTTTTATTTCGAGCGAACGAATTTCGAATAAATTCGTTGATTTTTTTTTTCGAACGAACGAGTTTCGAATAAATTCGTTCATTTGAACGAATTTCGAATAAAATAAATTTTCATTTGAACGAATTTCGAATAAATTCGTTCAGTTTTTATTCCGAACGAACGAATTTCGAATAAATTCGTTCGTTTGAACGAATTTCGAATAAGTTCGTTCATTTTTTATCTCGAACGAACGAATTTCGAATAAATTTGTTCAGTTTTTATTCCGAACGAACGAATTTCGAATAAATTCGGTCAGTTTTTATTTCGAACGCACGAATTTCGAATAAATTCGTTCATTTTTTATCTCGAACGAACGAATTTCGAATAAATTCGTTCATTTTTTATCTCGAACGAACGAATTTCGAATAAATTTGTTCAGTTTTTATTCCGAACGAACGAATTTCGAATAAATTCGGTCAGTTTTTATTCCGAACGAACGAATTTCGAATAAATTCGTTCAGTTTTTATTTCGAACGAACGAATTTCAAATAAATTCGTTCAGTTTTTATTTCGAACGAACGAATTTCGAATAAATTCGTACATTTGAACGAATTTTGAATAAATTCGTTCATTTTTTATTTCGAACGAACGAATTTCGAATAAGTTCGTTCATTTGAACGAATTTCGAATAAATTCGTTCAGTTTTTATTTCGAACGAACGAATTTCGAATAAATTCGTTCAGTTTTTATTTCGAACGAACGAATTTTGAATAAATTCGTTCAGTTTTTATTTCGAACGAACGAATTTCGAATAAATTCGTTCAGTTTTTATTCCGAACGAACGAATTTCGAATAAATTCGTTCATTTGAACGAATTTCGAATAAATTCGTTCAGTTTTTATTTCGAACGAACGAATTTCGAATATATTCGTTCATTTTTTATTTCGAACGAACGAATTTCGAATAAATTCGTTCATTTGAACAATTTCGAATAAATTCTACGTTCGAATTTCGAACGAACGAATTTCGAATAAATTCGTTCAGTTTTTATTTCGAACGAACGAATTTCGAATGAATTCGTTCATTTTTTATTTCGAACGAACGAATTTCGAATAAATTCGTTCAGTTTTTATTTCGAACGAACGAATTTCGAATAAATTCGTTCATTTTTTATTTCGAACGAACGAATTTCGAATAAATTCGTTCAGTTTTTATTTCGAACGAACGAATTTCGAATATATTCGTTCATTTGAACGAATTCTTCAATATATTCGTTCATTTTTTATTTCGAACGAACGAATTTCGAATAAATTCGTTCATTTGAACGAATTTCGAATAAATTCGTTCATTTGAACGAATTTCGAATAAATTCGTTCAGTTTTTATTTCGAACGAACGAATTTCGAATAAATTCGTTCATTTTTTATTCCGAACGAACGAATTTCGAATAAATTCGTTCATTTGAACGAATTTCGAATAAATTCGTTCAGTTTTTATTTCGAACGAACGAATTTCGAATAAATTCGTTCATTTGAACGAATTTCGAATAAATTCGTTCAGTTTTTATTTCGAACGAACGAATTTCGAATATATTCGTTCATTTTTTATTTCGAACGAACGAATTTCGAATAAATTCGTTCATTTGAACGAATTTCGAATAAATTCGTTCATTTGAACGAATTTCGAATAAATTCGTTCATTTGAACGAATTTCGAATAAATTCGTTCAGTTTTTATTCCGAACGAACGAATTTCGAATAAATTCGTTCATTTGAACGAATTTCGAATAAATTCGTTCATTTGAACGAATTTCGAATAAATTCGTTCATTTGAACGAATTTCGAATAAATTCGTTCAGTTTTTATTCCGAACGAACGAATTTCGAATAAATTCGTTCATTTTTTATTTCGAACGAACGAATTTCGAATAAATTCGTTCAGTTTTTATTTCGAACGAACGAATTTCGAATGAATTCGTTCATTTTTTATTTCGAACGAACGAATTTCGAAAAAATTCGTTCAGTTTTTATTTCGAACGAACGAATTTCGAATAAATTCGTTCATTTGAACGAATTTTCAATAAATTCGTTCATTTTTTATTTCGAACGAACGAATTTCGAATAAGTTCGTTCATTTGAACGAATTTCGAATAAATTCGTTCATTTTTTATTTCGAACGAACGAATTTCGAATAAATTCGTTCAGTTTTTATTCCGAACGAACGAATTTCGAATAAATTCGGTCAGTTTTTATTCCGAACGAACGAATTTCGAATAAATTCGTTCAGTTTTTATTTCGAACGAACGAATTTCAAATAAATTCGTTCAGTTTTTATTTCGAACGAACGAATTTCGAATAAATTCGTTCATTTTTTATTTCGAACGAACGAATTTCGAATAAATTCGTTCATTTGAACGAATTTCGAATAAATTCGTTCAGTTTTTATTTCGAACGAACGAATTTCGAATATATTCGTTCATTTTTTATTTCGAACGAACGAATTTCGAATAAATTCGTTCATTTGAACGAATTTCGAATAAATTCGTTCATTTGAACGAATTTCGAATAAATTCGTTCATTTGAACGAATTTCGAATAAATTCGTTCAGTTTTTATTCCGAACGAACGAATTTCGAATAAATTCGTTCATTTGAACGAATTTCGAATAAATTCGTTCATTTGAACGAATTTCGAATAAATTCGTTCATTTGAACGAATTTCGAATAAATTCGTTCAGTTTTTATTCCGAACGAACGAATTTCGAATAAATTCGTTCATTTTTTATTTCGAACGAACGAATTTCGAATAAATTCGTTCAGTTTTTATTTCGAACGAACGAATTTCGAATGAATTCGTTCATTTTTTATTTCGAACGAACGAATTTCGAAAAAATTCGTTCAGTTTTTATTTCGAACGAACGAATTTCGAATAAATTCGTTCATTTGGACGAATTTTCAATAAATTCGTTCATTTTTATTTCGAGCGAAGGAATTTCGAATAAGTTCGTTCATTTGAACGAATTTCGAATAAATTCGTTCATTTTTTATTTCGAACGAACGAATTTCGAATAAATTCGTTCAGTTTTTATTCCGAACGAACGAATTTCGAATAAATTCGGTCAGTTTTTATTCCGAACGAACGAATTTCGAATAAATTCGTTCAGTTTTTATTTCGAACGAACGAATTTCAAATAAATTCGTTCAGTTTTTATTTCGAACGAACGAATTTCGAATAAATTCGTTCATTTGAACGAATTTCGAATAAATTCGTTCATTTGAACGAATTTCGAATAAATTCGTTCAGTTTTTATTCCGAACGAACGAATTTCGAATAAATTCGTTCATTTTTTATTTCGAACGAACGAATTTCGAATGAATTCGTTCAGTTTTATTTCGAACGAACGAATTTCGAATAAATTCGTTCATTTGAACGAATTTCGAATAAATTTCGAATAAATTCGTTCATTTGAACGAATTTCGAATAAATTCGTTCAGTTTTTATTTCGAACGAACGAATTTCGAATAAATTCGTTCATTTGAAACGAACGAATTTCGAATAAATTCGTTCATTTCGAACGAACGAATTTCGAATAAATTCGTTCATTTTATTCGAACGAACGAATTTCGAATAAATTCGTTCAGTTTTATTCGAACGAACGAATTTCGAATAAATTCGTTCAGTTTTATTTCGAACGAACGAATTTCGAATAAATCTGTCTCATTTTATCTCGAACGAATGAATTTCGAATAAATTCGTTCAGTTTTTATTTCGAACGAACGAATTTCGAATAAATTCGTTCAGTTTTTATTTCGAACGAACGAATTTCGAATAAATTCGTTCAGTTTTTATTTCGAACGAACGAATTTCGAATAAATTCGTTCATTTGAACGAATTTTCAATAAATTCGTTCATTTTTTATTTCGAACGAACGAATTTCGAATAAGTTCGTTCATTTGAACGAATTTCGAATAAATTCGTTCATTTTTTATTTCGAACGAACGAATTTCGAATAAATTCGTTCATTTTTTATTTCGAACGAACGAATTTCGAATAAATTCGTTCAGTTTTTATTTCGAACGAACGAATTTCGAATGAATTCGTTCATTTTTTATTTCGAACGAACGAATTTCGAATAAATTCGTTCAGTTTTTATTTCGAACGAACGAATTTCGAATAAATTCGTTCATTTTTTATTTCGAACGAACGAATTTCGAATAAATTCGTTCAGTTTTTATTTCGAACGAACGAATTTCGAATATATTCGTTTATTTTTATTTCGAACGAACGAATTTCGAATAAATTCGTTCATTTTTTGAACGAACGAATTTCGAATAAATTGTTCGTTCATTTGAACGAATTTCGAATATATTCGTTCATTTTTTATTTCGAGCGAACGAATTTCGAATAAATTCGTTCATTTGAACGAATTTCGAATAAATTCGTTCATTTGAACGAATTTCGAATAAATTCGTTCATTTGAACGAATTTCGAATAAATTCGTTCAGTTTTTATTTCGAACGAACGAATTTCGAATAAATTCGTTCATTTGAACGAATTTCGAATAAATTCGTCCATTTGAACGAATTTCGAATAAATTCGTTCATTTTTTATTTCGAACGAACGAATTTCGAATAAATTCGTTCAGTTTTTATTTCGAACGAACGAATTTCGAATGAATTCGTTCATTTTTTATTTCGAACGAACGAATTTCGAATAAATTCGTTCATTTTTTATTTCGAACGAACGAATTTCGAATAAATTCGTTCATTTTTTACTTCGAACGAACGAATTTCGAATAAATTCGTTCATTTTTTATTTCGAACGAACGAATTTCGAATAAATTCGTTCTTTTTTTATTTCGAACGAACGAATTTCGAAAAAATTCGTTCAGTTTTTATTTCGAACGAACGAATTTCGAATAAATTCGTTCATTTTTTATTTCAAACGAACAAATTTCGAATAAATTCGTTCATTTTTTATTTCGAACGAACGAATTTCGAATGAATTCGTTCAGTTTTTATTTCGAACGAACGAATTTCGAATGAATTCGTTCATTTTTCATTTCGAACGAACGAATTTCGAATAAATTCGTTCAGTTTTTATCTTCGAACGAACGAATTTCGAATAAATTCGTTCTTTTTTTATTTCTAACGAACGAATTTCGAATAAATTCGTTCAGTTTTTATTTCGAACGAACGAATTTCGAATATATTCGTTCATTTTTTATTTCGAGCGAACGAATTTCGAATAAATTCGTTCATTTGAACGAATTTCGAATAAATTCGTTCATTTGAACGAATTTCGAATAAATTCGCTCATTTGAACGAATTTCGAAGAAATTCGTTCAGTTTTTATTTCGAACGAACGAATTTCGAATAATTCGTTCAGTTTTATTTCGAACGAACGAATTTCGAATAAATTCGTTCAGTTTTTATTCCGAACGAACGAATTTCGAATAAATTCGTTCAGTTTTTATTTCGAACGAACGAATTTCGAATGAATTCGTTCATTTTTTATTTCGAACGAACGAATTTCGAATAAATTCGTTCAGTTTTTATTTTCTCGAACGAACGAATTTCGAATAAATTCGTTCAGTTTTATTTCGAACGAACGAATTTCGAATAAATTCGTTCATTTTTTATTTCGAACGAACGAATTTCGAATAAGTTCGTTCATTTTTTATTTCGAACGAACGAATTTCGAATAAATTCGTTCATTTTTTATTTCGAACGAACGAATTTCGAATAAATTCGTTCATTTTTTATTTCGAACGAACGAATTTCGAATAAATTCGTTCAGTTTTTATTTCGAACGAACGAATTTCGAATGAATTCGTTCATTTTTTATTTCGAACGAACGAATTTCGAATAAATTCGTTCAGTTTTTATTTCGAACGAACGAATTTCGAATAAATTCGTTCATTTTTTATTTCGAACGAACGAATTTCGAATATATTTCGTTCATTTTTTAGTTTCGAACGAACGAATTTCGAATAAATTCGTTCATTTTTATTTCGAACGAACGAATTTCGAATAACTTCGTTCATTTTTTATCTCGAACGAACGAATTTCGAATAAATTCGTTCAGTTTTTATTTCGAACGAACGAATTTCGAATATATTCGTTCATTTTTTATTTCGAACGAACGAATTTCGAATAAATTCGTTCATTTTTTATTTCGAACGAACGAATTTCGAATAAATTCGTTCAGTTTTTATTTCGAACGAACGAATTTCGAATATATTCGTTCATTTTTTATTTCGAACGAACGAATTTCGAATAAATTCGTTCATTTGAACAAATTTCGAATAAATTTGTTCAGTTTTTATTCCGAACGAACGAATTTCGAATAAATTCGTTCAGTTTTTATTCCGAACAAACGAATTTCGAATAAATTCGTTCATTTTTATTTCGAACGAACGAATTTCGAATAAATTCGTTCAGTTTTTATTCCGAACGAACGAATTTCGAATAAATTCGTTCGGTTTTTATTTCGAACGAACGAATTTCGAATAAATTCGTTCATTTGAACAAATTTCGAATAAATTTGTTCAGTTTTTATTCCGAACGAACGAATTTCGAATAAATTCGTTCAGTTTTTATTCCGAACAAACGAATTTCGAATAAATTCGTTTATTTTTTATTTCGAACGAACGAATTCCGAATAAATTCGTTCAGTTTTTATTTCGAACGAACGAATTTCGAATATATTCGTTCATTTTTTATTTCGAACGAACGAATTTCGAATAAATTCGTTCATTTGAACTAATTTCGAATAAAGTTGTTCAGTTTTTAATCCGAACGAACGAATTTCGAATAAATTCGTTCAGTTTTTATTTCAAACGAACGAGTTTCGAATAAATTCGTTCATTTTTTTTCGAACGAACGAATTTCGAATAAATTCGTTCAGTTTTTATTCCGAACGAACGAATTTCGAATAAATTCGTTCATTTGAACGAATTTCGAATAAATTCGTTCATTTTTTATCTCGAACGAACGAATTTCGAATAAATTTGTTCAGTTTTTATTCCGAACGAACGAATTTCGAATAAATTCGTTCAGTTTTTATTTCGAACGAACGAATATCGAATAAATTCGGTCAGTTTTTATTCCGAACGAACAAATTTCGAATAAATTCGTTCATTTTTTATTCCGAACGAACGAATCTCGCATTAATTTGTTCTTTTTTATTTCGAACGAACGAATTTTTTTTTATTTCAACGAATATTCGAAATTCGAATATTAGAATCACGAATAAACTTAGCATTCATAGCAATATCACGCGAATACGTAATGAGCGGCAATAAAAATTCAAATTCTTCTTCTAAAGCTTCATTACCACCAGCAAATGAACCTAATAAGGCCCGACTCATCCCTGAATCTGGGGCCATATGCATGAACGTCTAAAATGGGGCTAGGTCAGCTTATCAGTTGTTATCATCACAAAAAGCACTCTTTCCAATGAACTTTTAGGATGATAACGACTGATAAGCTAGCCTGACCCCATCTGCAATGTTCATGCATACGAGCCCTGGATGGCCTTCAACTCAAAGATTGCTACAAAATCAACGTTTTCGCTCTAACTTAGCCTAAGGGGGTTAGTCGAGGTGCTGCACACGAGCAAGAGGTGCACTTACGGTGCTTAGAATAATCACGGTAAGCATAGGGTATTTATGTCGTCAACGTCTCAGATATGTACGACTGAAATTTCGCCTAGATGTTCTTTGGTATGCATATCACAAACCCGCTGTCCACTTTCCGAAAAATTAAAGTGGGTTATAGTGGGCGAATGGCAAAGAACCTACCCTTATTCCTCATTAATCCTTCGAAAATCGCAAAAAGGATAAGAGATTCTTAAAACACAGCTAAGAAAGCCTCTTGGCGAAGTTTCAGCCAAATCGGTGCTATCATCAGAACGGGGTGTCGATTGCCATTCCACTACGGCACGCCCATTTTTCCGTGCCGCCGCGCCATTATAACATCACTCCGGGGTTTCAACCCCCTCCAAAATCGTAGCAGCGCGGAGAAATTGGCGTGGCCATATGCAATGGCCAAGTGGCCCGACTGCCGAGATAGCACGACCAAATCTAAAACGTCGACGAACCACCGCACTGTGCCGCAACCTTCCGTAACACTGGAAACGGATGTCAAATCTATGTTTAGCACCCTTGAGGTTGCTATCGCGGCCACTTGGCCACCCTATTTTTCCGCTCCGCAGCGATTTCGGAAGGAAAGGAAGACCCCGGGTATGTGTTATCATTGCTCGGCGGCATGGAAAAATGAGCTTGGTGCCATTGCCATCTGGCTCCCCTGTTACAATAGCCTTAGTAGCCTCCTCGGACGGAGTGTGGGCAAAAAATTTCAGCTCTTTAGAAAAGTGGAACAGTGGAGTAGTGATGAAAATGAATTCAGTCTTGGAAAGTATGTCGATTCCTTCATATATTAGAGCTAATTTTAATAATTTTTGTTGAACCAGCTCGAGTCTTCGAATCCGAATAATGTTCGAATATTCACCTTTTGCGAATAATCGAATTCGAATAATGTTCGAATATTCACAGTTTTCGGCTATTCGGATGTTCGAATAAAAATTCGTTCGAAAAATTTGAATATTTATCCGAACTCGAATATTCGGTCCTCACTATACAAGCTACCAGCTTCCGGGACGACTGCCATTGGCCCTAGACCCTCTAATATCGGTATCAGCAAAATATTGAAATTGAATGAAGACCTGGCGTCTTCATTCTCTCAAAGGCTGTCCCGCACCCGCACATTCGACTTCGTAAGCACGGACTCTTCACTGTGTTTCGAGCCTACACAATGACTGGCGGGGGACAGCAATAAATGCTCTCATCTTCCCAGATATACATACTATCGTTCTCTGGGTCAAATTCCGGTCCGCATTTGCGGACTACTCAATTCATCGTGCGACACAAGTTAGTCGTGGTGGGGCTACTTGGTCCCGGCACGATTCACCCTTCTCCCAGCTCGATTATAACGTGTCGCATGATGCAACAGCCATAGTCCGCAATTGCGGACCGGAATTTGGCTCGGAGAACGCTTGTATCTGGTCAGAATTTACCGGCATTAAGGCAAAACGGAGAAAACTCGATGCAAATAGGAAAATCATTGGCAGTTTCTGTTGTAGACAGAAAGAGGACAAGCTACACCGCAGCAGGCCGTCTTGGTTAAATTAGCGGAGTCAGCGGTAAAGTGAGAATGACAACGAAGGACATGACGGCTTGCACTATGTAGAACGTTTACGTCGATGGAAGATTAGAGTCAGGCGGGTGTTGTCCGGCCGGACAACGGGGGTGCGTAAAAATTTCAAAATTTTGAATTTTTTTGGGCGGACGTAAAAATTTTGGGCCGAAAGTCAAAAAATCGGGGGCATTTTTATTGGAGAAAAAGCTGCTGACAAGGTTAAATAACGAAAATACTTGCGAAAATAAGGTATACTAATTGCAGTAGAAAGAAAAAGGTGTAAGGGAACAATACCAGTTCTATTACAGTATAAGTGAAGAACGTCTTTATACATAACGATGTCTTTAAGATTGTTGCCAAAGTTTAAGCGCATAAGACGTATTTTAAGACGAGTTACATGCACTAATGGAGCCCTTTAATCCTTCTCTTCGTAGACGGGCCAACGTACGTACCCCATAAAAATTTAAATTTACATAATTCTAAAGAAAAAAATTGGAATCTCCGTAAAATTCTCTACAAACTGATACCTAACAGCCCTACCATAACCTCAAAGATTCGGTGAAAATCGCCTAAAACCCGTTCTTTATTGTCCAATAGCGTTTTCCGGAAACGCGCCTTTCGACGAAACGGGACAACGCAGCTTTTTTCTTTTAAACAGAAAACCCTGAGGTCCCTTAGGTTCTATTTTCATCATAGGCCTACCCGTTACAAAATACGGTAAGATCATTTTGATAAGCGGCAGCTAAAGGTACTCTAGAGTATTAATCCAAATCGCAATGCGGCATCGAAAATCCCGCACTCCAAAGCCAGATGAAGCTACGTCGGTTTGGCTTCAGAGGGCGGACACCGCAGAAACTTCAGAGAGAGCAAGTCAAAACTGCACTCCTCGAAGCGCATCGGTAGGGTAGGAAGCGCAGTAATTATTGAATAAAGAATTAAACTCAGAAAACTTTTCACTGCGAAGCTAACAATTTTTTTCCGGTTTCGGAGGGACGTAAAAGTTTTGGACACTTTCAAAAATTGTGAATTCCGGGGGGGGGGGCGTAGCTTAGTCGGGGTCCTGGACAACGGTCTGCCTGACACTCAAGAAGTGGGCGGAGGCTGCATGTGTTGTAGTTTCGATATAGCTCAAATGCTGTAATTCTGATTCGTTTTGACGCTGACGACGGCTCGAGCGTTCTAGTAGGAGCCGAGCACGAGAAGTCGGATCTAATTTTCAGCATCTCTCGATACCTTCAAAAATCCTTTCCTAGACCCACTAGCATAAATCGTGTAGCACTATTTTATTCCGTTTTCGAGTCATAAATCTCGGAAACGGAAACGGAATGGGACAGCCCAAAAAACGCTGGAAATTCGGAGTAGGAAACGGAACAGTTCCGCACAGCCCTGGTTAAGGGGACTATAGAGTTCAAGTCGCGGCGAACACTGCTGTGTGATGCAATATTGATTACCATGAGTGACTGTGGCGATCGACGTGAAAGGCGACGAGAGGTGACCGCAAAGTGCTTCGGCGCCGCGACGACCGTGCGTAACTGCGAGCGAGCGTCAACCGACGCCGCGACGTCGGTCGCTGCAACCCTGCACACCCCTTAGGACATGGCGTGCATCTCTGCCTGCAACACCTCTTCAATATTCGTCGACGTGGGTGCATTGTTACGCTACTTACAAGGTACGATATCGCAGAGATTGAATACTTCCGATGCTCTGAGAGCACACAGGTGCAGTTTAGGGTAAGAAATCTCCATCAATAGTATGACAGGCCGTATCTAAAAACGTACCCAGAACTCAAGCTGAGAAGCACTTCACCAATTAAGCGCGCCTTTTTTAGCCCCTGAGAATACACACATGCAGTTTCGGGTACGAAAATTACATTCAGTAGATGACTTACGTATATCAGTACGTGCCCAGAATTTTATTGGCCCACCTGGAAGGTAAAGGGCGCTACACTACATAGGTGGGGTCCTTGAGAAGAAGTTCGAGATCCTGACAAAAAGTACGTTGTTTATTTCGTTCAAAACAGCCTTTGCGAACTAATTCTTGGGTGTGATAAACTCGAATGTATAACGTTTGCCAAAAGAAAATTTAGACGCAAACCTTGCAACCTACTTAGCTTTGGATTATTCACATGTGTATTCGGACATACTGAAATTGCAATAAAGATTCGCAGGTACACCTATTTATTCCACTGCGAATGTTTTCAAAAGCCTCGCTTTGAGTACCTGGTTCACTTTTCACCAATTTCTCACAGCGTTTTTCCAGAAATTATCCGAGGGTATCCGAATTTATCCGACCGGTTATCCGTACCGGAATAAACGGAAAATGGCATTGTCCGAATCGATCCGTTATCCGAAAAATTACCTTCGGATAGCAAGTATAACGTAGATAGAGTTTGGGCAATACTCGTCGCTCTCCTTGCACACTGTCGGCATTGGTAGCCGGGCAAAGTCAAACTAGATTTCTACCCATGCGGAGTGATTGAGGAATCATAATTGTTCTTCGTGAAGACCGTAGGTGCGGATTCAGAGAATCGGATCTAAGCTGTAACGAACAGCTTCTTACAATTTGAGATAACCATTCAGGCAGAATCGGATCGTCCGGTGATGTGGTGCCACTTTGGCAGAGCACAGATGGCAGGAATGGCGAGGCTAAAGCTGCGTTTGAGAAGACAATGGTTGTAAGTTAGGCTATTCTTTCGTACGTGCAATACCCGCGCTAAATGTTGGAAAAACGGGGAGCATTTGGCAAGCTTGACAAAAATGTCCGATGCTTGTAGGCTTTTGAACAAAAAATTTTTGGATTCTGAAAACACTACAATAATACTCAGAGCTCAAACTCCTAACTAATTATTTGATCTGTGTACAGATGTCCTCTAAAATCGCCTTGTTTCTGAACGAAAATGTTTTTGCGCTCGTTTTTGAATAAAGTCGCGCGCGGCAAAGTGCGGCTAAACTTTGAATAGTAATTGTACAATTAATAGAAGATGATTCTCTACGTTTTCTTTATGAGTGCCATGCAGGTGGGAAAATCTAGAGATTCGTGCAGAAAGAATTTCGGGAATCCTCCAATAAAGACGCTTGGGAACTTCCTGAAAAGTCGGACTTGTGCTGCGAAAACCCCAAGACTTAAATGAAAGAGTTCAAAAAATTAACCTGGACAAGTTTCGAGATTGTCCCACCAGCATCTATTTTATGTAGGAAACGTAGAGATTGCTCTTCTGTTACTTGTATAACTACTACTCAAAGTTTCGCCGCACAACGCCGCGCGCGAGGTTTTTGAAAGATGACCGCGAAAAAAAATTCATTCGAAAACAAAGCGATTTTAGGGTACTTCAATCCACAAAGCACATTATTGAGCAGAAATCTGAGTTGTGAATGTGAATTCTCAGAATTCAAAAAAGGTTACAGACTTTAAAACGGCGAAATTCACATGGTTTCTACGCGTGCTCGTGAGGAGCGGAGGTTAGAGACAGTGGGAGAGCGGAGGGCAGACGGAGGCCGAGGCGTCGCGAGCGCCTCTCGCGCCTCGAATGATGTGAATCACGACGTTTCATAGAGGGTACAAGCATCGAACATTTTTTGCCAAGTTTCTCGAATGCTCCCCGTTTTTACAAAATTAAGCGCGGGTATTATATCACTCAATGAACCTTCCGTAGAATTTCCTTCAGCAACTAGTAAGAAGCATGTAGGCTACTGTTAGAATGTATGCTACATGCTGTCATACCTAGGATGTTCTCTATCTGCTGGACATGAACAATACCCCGCGTGTACGCAATATTATTTCGGAGCGATAGATCTACGAATTACCATCATGAAGGAAGCTCGTCACAGACTGTTGTGATATGTTCAACGAAGTGATACTACGAAGTGAAGTGTTTACGTATAGATGGCGGATATTTTGTCACGAGGTAGACCGAGGACGCTCTGGTTCGGTCGCACGAAAACCGACATGTCAGAGGTCTAGTGCATACTTCCCGCGACGCGCGACAGAGACCGTACATAATATCTATATCGGTTTCCGGTCGATATGGCTGATTAACACTACGTCACGTCGCTCGTCGCGGGAATTATGCACTAGTGCGGAAGCACGATTTACTCTGAGAGATAGAAACAAGTGGGGAACCAAAGTTGGAGAAGCGGGCCCTAGAGAACTAATGTCGTTCTCTATGCCAAATTCGGAGCCAATAATCGTGCCGGGAGAAAGGTTAATCGTGCTGGAACCACTTGATCCAGGCACGCGGGAAATAGGCTCCGAGAACGACAGTATGTTGGGCTGATGCTAATGAAAGACGATTGCTTAAAGGTTGTGGCCACGATGAAAAACGTTATTGAAAAAAACTGCAAAAATCAGCTCAGATCAAAAACAGCTGAGAACCTAGGAAGGTAGCGCGGTGAAAAACGGTCTAGAATTAGACTTTCTAGAGTCCAAAGATGTCGGTTCGTGCACACGTGGACAGCTCCGCAAAAAAGGATCCCAGCCTCATGCCGAGCAGTCAAAAATCATCGACATTCAGAGGAAGAATTAAATGCAAATTAGTACCTAATAAAAACAGTTGAGCAATAAAAGCAAGCCTTTCAGTCAATGTTTTTTGACTACATGAGTCAATGTTCAATGATTAAAATTTCATTTTAAGCCAGCTAATGTTCCTTATATTAGCGATCATCGATGCCGGTGATGTAGAGTGGGCTCGTTCTTAAAGGCACTGTTCGCGAATAAACTTCATCCTCGAATTTTTCTTGACAAACGCTTCTCGTGGCTCTCAGAAGCAGAACAGGGCCGAAAAAGCGGGACGAAAAGGTACCCAGGAGCCTCAAAACGGCTTCGAAAAGTGGGCAAGTCCCGCCGCTGCGGGCAAGTCCCGCCTCTTTCCGCCCCTCGACGTGAACAAAGGAACACTCGAAATTGTGAGTTGAGCGATGGTTTCCGATCAAAAGCCCCGTTCTTCCCTTCATTCTTAACCTCTCTCTTCACTTAGGTCAGCTCGCATACATTGGCTGCAAAAGACGGAAGTTACAAGCCTCGGACAACTCGCCCACTATGCTTCCCTAGCTCAATTTTTGAGGGAGCATAACTCCATTCCCAGAAGGACTTGTACGATTTCAGAAGCATCATTGGAATCAGAATGGGACCGGTTTCAAAATAGGCAAAAAAACACAAAAGCGATTTTTATCGCGAACAGTGCCTTTAATCAAAAGGCAAGAAAGTTTAGGCATCAAATTTGGCCCAAAACAGCGGTTTTTTCGCGATTTTTTCCTGTAGGTCCTACTACTCGAAACCCAGTAAAGGGTTATGGAGGAAAAGAAGACAAGCACATTTATTGCGACCAGTGCCTTTAAACCCGTACTACCGCAGTCTTTTTTTAAACGGTATGAGCACAGCCTAGCTGCTCGGAAGAATTTCAATTTCAAAGCATAGATTGCGGAGTGCTCTATAGAGTTAAGGTTGTGGCGTTCATCAGGTCTTCTACCAGAGATTTTCGCTCATTAACACGGGAAAATAAAACGGTCAACGATCCTGTGAGGGACTGTGCGGATCGTTATCAGCGATGTAATTTGAAAGTTGTGGTCGAGAAATGGCCACGAAATGCCTGCTTTCCGCGTTGTAGCCAAGAAAAAGCCGGGAAATAGCTGGTTACCGCCAAGCAGACGAGAAATAGTCATATCCGCCAAATATTGCTAGCCGCGAAATAGCCGAGAGGTAGCCGAGATATGTATAATGCTCTCCAAGGAAGCACACGACGCATCTCGAGGCATGATTCGGACATCAACGCCTTCGCCGGTTCAATTAACCAAGTTTGAGCTACTTGCACCCCACTCTGCCCCTGGAGGCCCGCCCAACCTCTGGCGGCACTGGACGGCGGCCCAGCGAGCCGGCGTCGGCCGCGTAGTGGGTCGACGTGGCGGCCGCGTTTCGGCAATTTTCGGTTATTTCTCGTTATTTCTCGGTTACTGCTAGGCTATTTCTCCGCTATTTTGCGAAAAAAAAACAAGGTATAGCCGAAAGATAAACGAGAAATAACCCATCAGGAGCCGCTGTGGAGCCTTGTGGGTTATTTCTCAGCTAAAACTCACAGAGTAATCTGTGTGATCACAGGGATTTGCGAAATTGAAACGTTGGTTTCTCTTTCACGTCATAGTTATTTTCATTCATGGCATTTCTAAGCATACAATAAATTCGCCTGTATTCAACCTAAAGTTTCCAGTCACTAGAGTTACATAATTCGCTTGGAATTCTTCATTCTTTGAGAATTGTAAATTTGATGGTGTTGAACTCGACATTTTCAGATCGCCACTAGGTCATCCCAAAGTCCTGTCACTGGAGAATTTAAGAAGACTGTTGCGAAACGAATGCGGGAGCCACCATTTAATTGCACAGAGGAATGTTCAAACCCAGCATACAGTGTAGTGAGTAGGGTTTTCGTAATATCTGTCAGCGTAGTTCGTCCCAACTGTCAAAAGGGAACGAAAAGTATGAGTGCGATAGGGGGCGGCTGTATATTGAAATGAATGCAGAGGTTGATTGCTAAAAGTTTAGGTTCCTGGCAAAAGTATAGATTTGGCATGACCATATTTTCGAAAAACTAGAAATATGCTCGGCGCTAAGGGGAATTTCAGAAAAACAAAAAAAGTTTTGAAATATTTCAGAGTACGATTTGGCGTAGAATTATTGGATTTCTGGGAAATGTAGTAAAAAAGTTGAAAGTATGATTTGGCAGTCGAGTTTGCACCAACTATTGATAAAAGTTGTGGAAAACGAGAGATCGCATTGTATGAGCTTATATGTACGTAGAACATATCAAAGTGAAATCACGCGTGATATGGATAAAACAGTTGACTTTGCTTCACTCAAAGGCACAGTCCAAGCACAGGGACCAAATATGAGATTCCCACATAATTGTGAAGTAGACCCACCCTATATATACTGCCTTTATTCGGGAGTGCACAAGCCCCCTTTGCACCCGCACGTGCTGCTACAGTAATGCATCACTGCGGCGCGGTCTGTGACGAGCCCGTTCTCTCTCACCCCATGTAGCAGGCATCGACTTTCGCATGAAAACCGTTCATTCGTCGGCATGACCGGCGATCATGCTCAGAGAAGGTGAGGTTTTGAATTTTTTTCGCTGTCTGTTCTTTCGATGATAATTTAAATGTCGTAATGACCGATGGATTTAAAACAGTAGATAAATGTTCAAATAGAAAGATGTTTTTTTCGGTAAAAAACACAGAACAGATGTTTTCTCACTTTCTCGGTAGCGCGAAGGATTGTGTAAAGCTTCATGAACACCCTAACCTTTAGCCAATACGATGACATTTGAATTATCACCGAAACAACTTGAAACGGGTGCCTTGTACGATAACGGAGACATCTTTGGAATCAGCGTGGGACCGTTTTCAAGATGGGCAGAAAAACTGAAGAACCATTCTGAGGTTGTACTGTGCCTTTAACACGTGAGGACAGCCGCACTACAGCTCCCCAAAAAAGTTTTAATGCTTCCCATATCACGTGTGATTTCGCTTTGATATCTTCTACGGATAAGCTCGTACAATGCGATCTCGTGTTTTGCATAACACTTATCAATAATTCGCGCAAACTTGACTGCCAAATCATACTTTCATCCATTTCACTAAATTTCGCAAAAATCAACTTATTCTACGCCAAATAATTCTCTAGAATATTTCAAAACTTTGTTATTTTTCTTTAATTTCCTCTTTTCACTGAGTATATTTCTAGTTTTTCGAAAATATGGCTATGCCATATCTAAACTTTTGCCAGGAACCTAAACTTTTAGGAATTTCATTTATTTTTCCTTAAAGGCATCGTTCACGATGAAATTCGTTTCTGAGTTTTCAATATATAATTGAGGCTCTAGTACCCTACGCAACAGCCACGTTGAAAGCACCGCTAAAAAGTCTTTGAAAACTCCTTTTCCGGACCTCATTTTCATCGTTTTCAGACCCCATTCAACCAATCGGCGCATGAGAAAGGAAGAATCGATCGCTACGAATCGCTGGGTTGACCCATGATCTCCCGATCTAATCCCGTTCATCTTTCTTCCAGCTGATTTTTAAGGGAGAAGAGGTTGAACGATATGTGCAGAAAAGACATTCATCGCGTAATCATATGAAATATTTCATCAACTTTCACTCATTTCTACTATATCACTCGTTGATCAATTACTTTCTTTTCTCATTTGATGAAAGGACGTAACAGATGATCGACCCAAAGGCCAACCCCCGAACCCAGAAAGACGTTTTCAACTGGAAAAATCTCCATTTAATTTTAATTTTAGAACCGCAAACTTTGTGAATGGCTTCATTGAGGTCCACTTGAATGATATAACACAAAAACAGGAATTTGGTTTTCATCTTGTACGATGCCTTTAAGGTTCCCTTTCTAACATGATTTATGCCTGGTTGTTTTTATTCAAGGTAAACCCACTGCTGCCCTGCACACTTTCTATGAGGTCCTGCACACTGCCACTAATGCCCTGCACACTTTCTATGACGCCCTGCACACTCCCACTAATGTCCTGCACACTTTATATAACGTCCTGCACACTCCCACCAATGTCCTGCACACTTTCTATGGCGTCCTGGACACTCCCGCTGATGTCCTGCACATTTTCTGTGACGTCTTGCACACCTCCTATGACGCCCTGCACACTCCCACTAATGTCCTGCGCACTTTATATAACGTCCTGCAGACTCCCACTAATGTCCTGCACACCTTCTATGACGTCCTGCACACTACCACTTATGTCCTGCACACTTTCTATGAGGTCCTGCACACTCCCACTAAGGTCCTGCACACTTTCTAAGAGATCCTGCTTACTCCCACTAAGGTCCTGCACACTTTCTATGAGATCCTGCTTACTCCCACTAGGGTCCTGCACACTCCCACTAAGGTCCTGCACCAGGGATGAGCGGAATAAAAATTTTGAATTTCGGAAATCGGAACAAAATTAAAATTTCGGAAATCGAAAATCGGAATTCGGAACAAGTTTCAGAATTTCGGAAATCGGAATTCCGAGGCCCAAAATCTGCGGATATTGGAAATCGGAAAACGGAACAAAGTGTACTCCCTGCTGGCATCGAAAAATATGTCCTTGAAGCTCGGCTGTAAAAGAGTCGCCATCATCGTGTCATTATTCCCAAGGTACTTATCCATCCTTGGGGCTAAACCATTATGCATCAGACTTCTGACCTCATGGGGATCCCATCAGGGATATTCATAATTATGACTAACGATTAACGACTTTAACAACTAACGGGATTTTTTGGTGTTACATCGAACTGCCAACGACTGAAGAATTGTTGAAAGTTCACGTAAGTTATCCAGGACTTTGTTAGAAAATCAATATTAGCTATAGGCACCATGCCAGTACAAAGAGTTGCGTTGCAGCAATCACGGACCAGTCGCCAGCCCTATTCTCAGACAGACAGGAGCTCGACGCTCACGCCGACCTACTTTCCTTGAATCACGCCATAAGCACGTGATGGCTCTCCTAACACGAGAGCGTGCATATCGCGAGGAGAAGTGCGAGATAGTGTCTAACGCGTGCAAAGTGTGCATTCAAAATGAGGCTCAACGCCAACCACGCCCGTTTGCGAAAAAAACACATCTCAAATATGACTCAGAAGTCGGCAATGTCGTTGGTATAATTACCCGAGTTTGGTGTACTTGGCCCGCCCAGCAGTTGGAGGCCCCGATGGTGCTTGGCGCACTGGCAGCACGGTGCGTCGGCGTGCCGGCCGCGTCTTTTGTCCATGTGCGGAGAGTTTCGGCTTCGCGCCCAGTAAAGTAAATACATAGCAGCTCATCGTCTGAATTTTTTTCAGATTCGGCGGCTTCTTGAGAGCGGCTTGAAGGCTGTAAAGTAGCTGCTCGACCACGGCAGTCACTACTGCGGGCTACAAAACTTCAAATTTTGGATCCCACGGCCACTATCCCGCTCACAACCCCAGATTTCTAGCTGGGCGTTGAGCGGCGTTTCTTCTGAGACAGTCTAGGACGGATCGAAGTGCCTACAGGGCGCCTGCAGCGCATCCACATCCGATGAAGCGAAGCATACACTACATAAGACGTTTTGTGAAGTCCGCAATGAACTCTATTGTAGAGCTTTGCCTGCAGGTCACAATCATCGCTCGGTTGATCGCACGTTTTCTGAAGCGGGAAAAATCGATATATCCTCAATTTTTTCGATTTTTCTCGATAATGACTACCTTCACCACAGGGACCAAAACTGAAAAACGCACACCCATGGCTCTCATTGAGGCCGTGAATTATGTGTGAATGTAAGGTTTTAACTTTGTTCTCTCTCGAATACGTTTATGATATTTCAGTAAGACATGCCTTCTTTCTTTCTCACTCTTGATTGTTTTCGGCCTTAGCAGTGTCTATTGTCAAAGTCTGGATTTCTAAGGACTAAAGATTAACAAGGGTTTTGGCTCGTTGAATGACTAACGAATTACGAAGTTACAATTACGCATATCCCTGCCTCTCATAAAAATTGAGTTGCCTTATCAGGTCTTGACAAAAGTTGGCGAGTCTTAACTCGTCAGATTCTGTCAGTGGATGCAGGCTAAGGCATCTTTCATAGTCCTCACCGCAAGCGCGGCACGCGAGTGTCGCGCGGGACGAGCGGTGGACTATGAAACTTTTCACCGCGCGGCACGCGCGGGACGAGCGGTAAGCCCCTATGAAATCTCCAGCGGCACCGCCATGGCGGTGCGGGTAAAAGTCGGGCCTCAACTAGGACTTGAACAGAAATTCCTCGCTTGCATTTGCGTATGCGGTGGCGCAGGATAGTCCCAGAATTATTTATGTTGGAGTGGACTCAAATCGAGAAGCAGTTATTGATTGAAACTGTAAAACCGCCATGGCGGTTTGGGCGGCGCAGCTATGGCGGTGCTGATGGACTATGAAAGTTCTTACCGCGCGTCACGCGCGTGCCGCGCGGTAAGAACTTTCATAGTGCACCGCCCTTCCCGCGTGTCACGCGCGTGCTGCGCTTGCGGTGATGACTATGAAAAATGCCTAAGAGTATTTCCGCATTTTGTTCCGATTTCCGCATCCATTTTTCGGAAATCGGAAAGCGGAATTCCGAGGACTAAAAACCTGCGGAAATCGGAATTCGGAAAACGGAATTCCGCTCATCCCTGTCCTGCACACTCCCAGTGGGGTCCCATGCGTTTTTTGCGGCGTCTCGCGCCCACCAACTGGGGTCTCACACAATTTCTACGGCGTTCTGCGCACTCGTGAGTCACGCCGTGCAGCGTTCCGAAAAATACTTCCAAGATCCCGTCGTATCGATTGAAGCATTGCCTCGTCTCACTCCGAGAGAATCTTTCGCGCTAGTATCGTGTTGCTCCCGCCATCCGCGATGGTCGTCTTCCCCTAGTCCCGCGATCCGCGTCCGTGCCGCGATAGTTACTCAATTGACTCATCCGTTGACATTCTCGTTCTCGTACCGTGATGGTACTGCGATCGTTAATAAGTTTACCGCGCTAGTACCGTGGTGCACTCGCGATCCGCGATGGTATCGTGATCGTTACTCCCCGGTCCCGCGTTCTCATGATGTGCAGATTTGTAAAGCAGCGCGAAATACGGCACCGGCAATACTTTATAGCTTCGTGTTGATCTGACAGACAAAATCCTTTCGGGTGAAACACCGAGAGGGGACATGGATGATAGGACACGGTATGATCAGGAGTGGAGGCTGTCAGGATTCGCGATCGTCCCGCGATAGTTCCGGGTTACGGTTGATCGCGGTTTCGCGATAGAACACTCCGATTACACCAATGTATATAGACGCGATACTCCCTTAGGCTGGAACTGGTAGATCCTCGCGATCATTCCGCGACAGTCCCGAGCTCGATTCCTCGCGGTTCCGCGATGGAGCACGGCAGGAGCATCGATGAACAAACGCGGTACCCCCTCGGTTTGAGACTGGCAGAATCTCACGATAGATCCCCGATAGCCCCATGCTAGTGGAGGACACAAGTCCCGAGCGGAAGTCTATCAGTAACGGTGTTTATTTTCATCAGTTCATTTTTAACGAATGAGTAAATGTCGGATGGTTTATGGACATGTTGAACATGTTTACGGGTTTTTGTCTTTCTTGACCCTCAATTTTGCGGTTCCGCAAAAATTGGGCTACCAACTCCAAAATATGACGGGAGCTAGGTGCAATCATAACAGGTTTCTGGCCGGAAATGAGCTTTCTAGCTTGACTATAAGTGTTCCAACAAGATCATGAACCCCAACTGGAAAAAAGGGTATGATCACTTTTTCCGACCAAAATCACGTGGTTTTGACTATTTTTTTCGAATCTCAGAAAACCATTTCGGACCATTTCGCGGTGTTATATTCAACATTTTAAGCTCTATCCAATGCAGTAAAAATGATTTTCTACGGTTCCTCTAAAACTCGTTTCTAGAATCTCGTCGTTGCGCGATAGCGATTCAGAGCCAACCCGGTGTGCGCTCCGCGCACACCAAAATTATGAGGTATAGCCGAGCTCCTTCTTTTCGAGCCAGTCGAAGTAAGGCTTATCGGGCTTATCATGCGAAAATCTCTTTATCACAATTATTTTTGCCATGACCGACCGCTCCGCTGCTTATTCCGCCTGGACTCATCCGAGCAAGCTAAGCTTTATGTAGAAAGCGGTCACCGAGGAGTTGATGGACGTCGAATCGTTGAGTCACCTTCACCGAAGTCTTCGCTCTAAAGAGCTCTTGAACAAATTGCCAGCGACTCTAAAGGCAGCGTCCGCGCAAAAAACCGCCTTTGGTTTTTTTCCCTCAATCCAATGTTTCAACCGAGTGGTGGTATCGAGATAGATGGAAAGGATTGAGACCTCAATTCTGCGTATTCATAGTACTGTAGTCTCTTGGAAACCGCTCCGTGGTCTGAAAAGGGATTTCCCCATCGATCATCTAGCCCGAGGAGCAGAAGCGCAGCCAACAGGCTATGCCAGACTGGTAAAATTCAAAATTCCATGTTCTTCACTTCAAGAGATCCTCGCGTTCAAACGTGTGTAATGAGAGCTTCTTGTTTTCAGAGAATTTTCGATAATGGAAAGGCCAAAAGAAATAATCAACCTAAGAAGTTACAGGGGCTAAACATTTTCAAAAGACCAGCATTTCCGACATTTGTGTATTAAACAAGACACACCGGACAGACGTGTAAAAATGAAGCTAAATGGTGCGGGGTTTTCAAACGAGTTTTCTGTTTTGTGTGGCCTTTATGAGGGAACATCGGAGATGCCAATTCAAAACCAACGAGCATCCCTATTTTTTGTCCACGTAAAGGCTCTCGACAAAGTGTCCTCCCACGTGAGGGTGGCGCATCACAGTGACCGTCTCCGTATCTCGCTTATTCGGAGGAGATAAAGGTTAGACCTTGGCAGATGTTGGCAGATGTCATTCAGGCAGCATCTACTAGACGAAAACTTTAGGATTCATGTTTAATGATATACGGAGCCTCTGAAGTAGATTGGTATGACCACTAGGTCGAGCTTGATAGCATGCTTGTTCTCTTTTCTACAGCTGGTACTCTATCTACTCGACTAACTGTTTCCAAAGTGTGGTTTGCAATGCTGTTTTTACCACAGTATTTTTCTAGTTAATACTGATGAACAGCTTCACTTACACAACAACCGCGCTTCGCAATAAACAAGCAGGTTTGAATAGAAATGCGGAACCGAATTTCGTTATTCTGCTTTATTTTAGGGATCTGACTACTGTCCGCAGTTATACTCAACTGTCCTTCTATATGGAACAGGTTTAAATATAACATTAGAACAGGATCCTTCCCAGATACACAATGGATCTAGAATAATCGAAAATAGCGCTGTGACAATATTCGGTGAGTGCTTAGTTCACCAATGTGCTCAATACACATACTTGTTTTACTTTTAGCGCTCTCGAGCAACTTGACAATGAGTAAGCGTGGCGAACTTATCCCAGTGTTGATTGTGTCTAACCTCAACAGCACTTTCTCCTCACAGACCATGCTCTCATTGCGGATCGACGAAACAGCCGTGAGTAATCGAAAGCTCGATATTTATATTGAGAAGGCAACAATAGTCTCGTTCCCACAATTTAAGGACATTGCACTGGGAATCAATTCACGATTTCTTCATCATTTTTGTGATTCGTCGAGCACAATAGAAAGGGCAAGCCATCGCCTATGCTCCGACAATATGGAGCAAGACAATAATTGCCGGAAAGATGAGCCAATCTTCATGAAAAAGTTACCGAGTAATGTTTAAGCCCATGAGCCTATATTGAAAGAGAATGTTGAGTCGAGATACAGTGCGTCGCATAAGTATACGAACACCCTCAAATTTCATAGTTGGGCAATTCGAACGAAGTTTCAAGCATCGGCACCGGTCTATATGTTTTTCGCTATGCAGAAAACGGTAGGTCACATTGTAGGAAGGCAAATCGTACAGTTTTTCCTTTTTCACATACAGAAATCCATTGCCGTCGCATAAGTATACGAACACTTCAGAGAAGCGAAATTTTTGTACAAGAGACATACGAAAAAATCCTGCTTCAAGCGGGATAGTTAAGAATGTAGTTGTATGCGTAAATTATCATCATGCCACGCGGTTCACATCTCTCTTCCGAAGAACAGGCCCAGGCCCGAACTCTCTACGCCGCCGGTCATGGAGTCCAACAAATCTCTCGGCAAATTGGACGTTCACCAAGCTGCATCTCTTCGTTTCTACGAAATCCGGATTCTTACGGAATGCGTGTTCGCTCTGGGAGGCCTCGTAAGCTCACTGGACACGACGAACAACGCATCGCCAGAAGAGTCTCCAACACAATGGTGTCTAGCGCGACCGTCCGCTCCGAAATCTCGCTGAATGTGTCAAAGGATACCATCCTCCGTTCGATCCATCGCAACGAAAACATCGAAAGAGCCGTAATGAAAAAGGCTCCGCGCTTGGAAGAACGCCACAAGTCGGCCAGGCTTCAGTTCGCCCGTTCAAACTTGGGATCCAATTTCATGGAAAATTTTTGAACTCGTTGCTTCAGGTTGTCTTCTTGGACGAGAAAAAGTTTAATTTGGATTGTCCGGATGGTTCGAGGCACTACTGGCGGGATCTTCGGAAGGAGCCGGCTTTCTTCAGCCGCAGGAACTTTGGCGGAGGAAACGTGATGGTTTGGGCAGCCTTCACAGCAACTGGGAAGGTCGGAATCGCATTTGTATCAAATCGTATGAATTCACTTGAGTACCAGGAAGTATTGGCTTCGCATCTTCTTCCGTAGTTTCGTCGTCGGAGACGTCAGGGCTTCCGTTATGTCCAAAATAATGCCACTATACACGTCAGCCGACTCTGGAGTGGCTCCGGTGCAACAACGTCGATGCTCTGCCTTGGCCAGCGATCATCCCGGATCTGAGTCCTATCGAGAACCTTTGGGGAATCATTGTTGGCAAGATCTACAAGGATGGGAGACAATAGGGAACTGTGGAATCACTCAAGAAGGCCATCCTGGACTCATGGAACGAAATTGACCAAGGGACCCTCCAGAACCTCAGTGATAACATGACAGATAGACTGCTTGAACTTATTTCGCGTAACGGTGGTGTGACATCATACTAAAAACTTTTTCCACATGTATTGTTTAAAATTATTCGATAAATTTATGAATTTTCCAAGTGTTCGTATACTTATGCGACGGTTAAAAAATGAATTTCTGTATGTAAAAAAGGAAAAAGTGTACGATTTGCCCTCCTACAATGTGACCTACCGTTTTCGGCATAGCGGAAAACATAGAAACCGGTGCCGATGCTTGAAACGTCGCTCGAATGGTCTAACCATGAAATTTCAGGGTGTTCGTATACTTGCGAGGCACTGTAGAATAAGTCTTCCGACTCCTATGGAATACAGTCATGAGCTTCAGCGGGATGCGTACCGACGAGAGATAAGCGATTTTCCGATTCCCGCAAAATTGATGAGTTGAGACTCTTCAACTTCTGTCAAGAGATGATAACCCACCTTATGACCCACCGGCTGCCACTTGCGACCGTATGACCACCTTTGGGTCATACTTTTCAGAATTGAAATTCCTCTCCACTAGCTCAGTGCTGATAAAATCATTCGATTTTTTCTAAAGCGCACTAGCGCCGCGATTTATTGATACTGCTTCCTCTCACGCACCGCCGCGATGGAAGAATGATCCCGGCCTAAGCACAGGCTGGCGGGAAAAGCCGCACCGCAATGATGGGGAATAAAGGGCAGTCGCGAAGAAGCGTAGCCGTCCTCTATTCTTCATCGTGGCTGCGCGACTCTTGACGCTCAGGCAGAGGCGCAAGTTTTTATTGAGGCGTTTGTAGGCTGTTTTTTTTTACTTTTGCATTTTTCTAAGTCCCTAAAGCCCTTGCTTCTTTATGTGCAAATTTTAAAGCAGTTGAATTAGCTCTGCGCAAATCATTTCTTAGACGGGTGCGTGCTGTTACACATCTACAATACCCGCACCAATTTACTCAAAAGAGCCGCGAAAGTTGCGAAATCGCGACTTTTGCAACCTTCCGTTATAACTTGGCTCAAAGTGCTCTAATTGAGCTCTTTCTTTCGAGCGCACACATGTCTTACGGGCAAATAAGACTTACAGGGTTCACACAATCAATCGAGTTGGCGAAAGGAAAAGTCAAGTAATTTGTGGTTTTCCGACGTAATGTCACGTCCACCCCAACAGTGTAAACGATATAGACAGCAGGTGAGTAAGCTGTCTACGACTGACCGATCTTTTCTACAAATTTTCAGATTTTCGCATTTTCACACCCGAATATTTCTGCCATTTTCTGAGTCACAAACTTCCTCTCGCTCAGGTTTTCAGGCATTAGCAAAGTTTTTCTTCAACTGTGTCAGAATCCCTCTACGGTGGAAAACTCAGAGGCGAAAAGTTGTTTGCAGCAATGTCCAATGAGTGATCTTTGCCTGCAGCCCTTTCCAAGAGGCGCGTACTCGCTTTCAGGGCCTGGTAGCTTTGGCAGCTCTTCGCAGCAAATGATATATAGTTCGAAAAACCATTTCCGATGTTTTGCGATTTATTCTTTCCGAACTCACAACCGTATCGTAATTATCAACAGCTTTTATTTGATTTCCCATGCCCGGCGACCCACTATCAGCCGGCGCCAGAAATTTAGAATCTTGGTGATAAGTGCTTCCCAATGGTATGTGCTAACTATGAGTATCAAATTCGAATTGAAATGTTCTGTGTCTCTCGACTTCAGGCAGCAGTTTGATGTTGGTCCCTCGCTTTGCGTCTCTGCTTCTCTGTCTCTCCGCGCCCTGCACACCGCCGCTTTCGAAGGGGTCGAAAGCGCATTGTCTTGCCTGTCTCGCTCAATAAGCGGAGTCCACGCGAAATGGATCGATTTCCATGGGCATAGACTCACTTGGGAAACGATAGGTGCGTGGGTTGAAACTGTAAGAACGAGGGCAGGAAGAACATGAAGAGAATTATGATGGGAAGGCTTCCTCTGGTTCCGAGCCTGATTTACTCTGTTCCCTCGCGCGCTTGTGCGGAGCGAGGGTAGAGACAGCGAGAAATTGTGGGGAGACGGAGACGCAGCGTACGCACGCACAACGCGACGAACGGAAATAAATCACACTCGGAAACAGAGGATAATCGCATGGGTGGTATCCGGGCCAGGAACAGCTAGGGATAGGTTAGAAATGGATTTTAGAGATAGGTGGTCTCTAGCTCAGTAACGATTCCAGACGGGTTTGAGGGAAAGCAACTCCATGGGTGGTCTACTTTTTAAATATCATGTCTCGAATTTACTGTAGAGAATTGAGCTCTATGGGTGGTCTTCAGATCACCTGACCATTACGACCGCCGCGGTGATTCTCAACGCAGCGCGGCCGACGCCACGGAATGTCACGCCAAGCGGTACAATACCGCTCGTAGGATTTGGTCAGAAGGCGCGCGAGGTCGGGTTTTAGCGTCTTTTTCGTCTTTTTCTTATAACTCACTTCAAAATCAACTCTGAGCAAAACTATGGTGATATTCGTGATCCTGGTGTCAAGGGCTACCAAACGGTATAGCCCTTGTTGGGGTTTCGTTTTGAACTAACGGAGTTTGACAGGCAGGGTATACTGTATATTACCATTTGATGGAAGAGGGGGCTCGGCGTCCTGTGTCTGCGTCCTCGTGGCTCCTACCACACCGTCTGCAACGCGCTGGCCGTCTGTGGCCTCGCCGACTCGCGTGCTGCCTCTCGGCGTCGAGATTTTCGGCGGTTCCCCCACCATCATTCCATTTGATGTGAACCGTTGGGAAATCTCGAGGGTAAGCGGCGGGGATGGTGCCGCGCGCGGCGAAGGAGCAGTTCGACGTTCCCTCCTCACAAAATTATCAGCTGTGATCGTGGTAACAATATGATACATAGCATTGCGCCAAATTGGTCAAGTTCCCACGCAAATCCTTCAGCATCACCCACCCCTATTCTCCAAAAATGTGAGGAAAAGACTCGTTTTCTGTTGAAACTGATGTTATATTTTGACTGGTTAATCATCTGATATTCCATCTATTTATGCTTCGATAAATAGAATTATTTCTTGTAAGTTTATAACAGTTTTATGTCGCTCGAGCATTTTTGTTTTTATTTGGAGATTCTGTGCTTAATTATAGATTTTTATTGAGGAAAACCTCATTTCAATTTTCTTCGGATTCATTCTCTCGAACTGGTCCTCTATGAGACCATGAATGCGCTCTTCAGTTTAAATGTTCTCACAGGGCGAAAAGCAGCTGACTGCAGTTGTTAAACTTGCTGTATTCATCTTCTTTCTGCATTATAAAGCAGTAGAAGGAAAAATGCCTAAGCGACATCGAATTGTTATAAACCCATAAAAGCAACAATACCGCCGCTATACAAGGGAAAAATGGGCAAAGTGGGCAACTAAAGCGTCTTTCGACCACAACACGCCTCAAAGTGCTCCGTTTTCAATTTCGAAAGGACCAAAATGTTCACCGTGCCACAATCAATCTAACTATGTGAGACAAAATTGGCATTCACTAATGAAAACGCTTTTTTTTAAGATGGAGTTAGCTATGGATTTGATAATGTTATCACAAGATAACGAGCGCATTCAAAATGATTTTGAGGTGGTTGGGCTGTGCCTTGAAGGTATCGTAGAATGTGTGTATTGTTTACACACATTCTACGATATTGTTTTTTCCCAATATGTATTCAACCCTATAAGGACAATATGTAGATTTAAAGACGTGGAAGCCGAAAAGAAGTGGGTCCTGCACGAATTTTACAGCTCCTGCTCAAAGTTTCTAGCTCGCACGATACAGTTACTGCCCGACTGACTCTCTGCCGGGTTTCTCAGTAATTGTGAACTCAGGTTAGTATTTTTCGCGAGAATCGCGTTTTTGAGCGACGTATCCTCCATACTGTAGTTATCAATAGTTATCAACGCTGTACAGAGGCCTTTGTACTCCTCACATACACTAAAGATCGCAGGTCACCTAACTTGAATAGTGTATGGGTGTGGCACTGCACTGCGTTGTGAGAAAAAGCGCTCCAATGCGAAGCCGCGACGCGGAGGCGCGCGCCACCGACGGAGGCGAGGTATGTTTACGTAACATACGTCGATTAGTGCCGGGCGCATTGGGTAGTGAACGCACCCACGCCGATTGAGTTGCTGGTTGAGGGACCGGCGAAAATCAGCGCTGCTGACCTTGGTGGGAGAGAAAGCATGAATAGGGGAGTGTGCAAGGCCGAACGTGTGCAGGGGAAAGGCAGCACGCGAGTCGGCGAGGCCACAGACGGCCAGCGCGTTGCGGACGGTGTGGTGGGAGCCACGAGGACGCAGACACAGCACGCCGAGCCCCCCTCTTCCATCAAATGGTAATATACAGTATACCCTGCCTGTCAAACTTCGTTAGTTCAAAACGAAACCCCAACAAGGGCTATACCATTTGCTAGCCCTTGACACCAGGATCACGAATATCGCTCCAGCCGCGAAGCGGCTGGAGAGGTTTCACCATAGTTTCGCTCAGACATGATTTTGAAGTGAGTTATAAGGAAAAGACGAAAAAGACGCTAAAACTCGACCTCGCGCGCCTTCTGACCAAATCCTACGAGCGGTATTGTAAGTCATTCATAGGCATTCATGAGCCACGTAGTTGAAATTGGCCATGCTTGATAGAATTATCTTCAAAGTTCTTTTGATGCATGAAGACAAATGACATACATTACTGAAACATCGTACAAAGTCCATTCAAAACAAAGTATGACTGAGAAAAGTATCCGTGCGGAGCGTTGTTGCACAAACTCGACCGCGCCGCGTCGCGCTGCAGCGCGTAGGTCTGAATGCGCAGTAAATCGAGGTTTAAAGACAGAAAAAAATGGAAAAAAGTTTCATCCTGGACCCAGAAGTCCGCCAACTTCACGCGAGCAGTCGCGTCGCGTGCGCGATAAGCCGCGTAAGGCGCAGTCTCGATAATAATATATGCGTGAGAGATTCAATTCACGAAACCTAGAAATACCAATTCACTGAAGATTGGCAAGAATGAAAAACATGACATGAACGCAGAAGTTTCAGCAAGCCGCGAGCGGTCACTTCGCATTGCTACTCGTAGCTACGCGCGCCTCAGCTTATATTTTGCAACGGCCTTTATACGATGTTTCAGTAATTTACGTCATTTGACTCCATGTATCAAAAGAACTTTGAAGATATTTCTATCAAAGTATGGCGAATTTCAACTAAGTTGCTGGTGAATGCTATGAATAACTTACCGCGTGGTGTGACAATGCATGGCGTCGACCGCGCCGCGTTGTGAATCACCACGGCGGTCGGAATGGTCAGGTGATCTAAAGACCACCCGTAGAGCTCAATTCTCTACATTGAATTCTAGACGTGGTATTTAAAAAGTAGACCACCTATAGAGTTGCTGCCCCTTCAACCTGTCTGCAATCGTTGCTGAGCTAGAGATCACCTATCTCTATATTCCACTTCTAGCCAATCCCCACCTGTTCATGGGCCAGATACCACCAGGGTCAAGCGGGCTGTGAAATTCTCAACGGGGGGCGGAGGGGTGGCAAAAATTTCGAACTAAAATAAAAAATTTCTGAAGGTGAGAAAGATAGAAAGCACTTTCCACTACGCAAAACTTTCAATTTTTTTCCAAAAAAAATGTTCCCAAAAATTTATACCTCGGGGGATCGCGAAAATTTAGGATTTCTGGAAAAAAATTGTCTGCCGGGAAGAGTCGCACCGATTTTGGAAAATTACACAAAGCCCCGCTTGACCCTGGATACCACCCGAGCGATTACCTTCCCATCATGTTTCCCTTCATGTTCTCCCTGCCCTCGTTCTTACAGTTTCAACCCACGCACCTATCGTTTCCCAAGTCGAGTCTATGCCCATGGAAGTCGATGCGTTTCGCGTAGACTCCGCTTATTGAGCGAGACAGGCGAGACAATGCGCTTTCAACACCTTCAGAAGCGGCGGTGTGCAAGGCGCGGAGAGGCAGAGAAGCAGAGACGCAAAGCGAGGGACCAACAGTAAACTGCTGCCTTAAACAGGGCACATGACATTTTAGTTCGAATTTGATACTAAGCAAACATTATACCGTCGGGAATCCCTTATCACCGGGATTCTGAATTTCTGGCGCCGGCTGATAGTGGGTCGCCGGGCATATAAATCGCAAAACGTCGGCAGTGGTTTTTCGAACTATATATCATTTGCTGCGAAGAGCTGCCAAAGCTACCAGGCCCTGAAAGCGAGTACGCGCCTCTTCGAAAGGGCTGCAGGCAAAGATCACTCATTGGACATTGCTGCAAACAACTTTTCGCCTCTGGGTTTTCCCCCGTAGAGGGATTCTGACACATTTGATGCATTGCTACTGCCTGTAAACCTAAGCGAGGGGAGGCTTGTCATTCAGAAAATGGCAAAAATATTCGGGTTTGAAAATGCGAAAATCTGAAAATTTATAGAAAAGATCGGTCAGCCACAGACAGCTTACTCACCTGCTGTCTATATCGTTTACACTGTTGGGGTGGACGTGACATTACGTCGAAACACCACAAATCACTTGATTTTTCCTTCCGCCAACTCGATTGATTGTGTGAACCCTATAAGTCTTGTTTGCCCGTAAGACATGTGTGTGCTCAAAAGAAAAAACCCTCGATTGTGATTCGAAATATGTTCTCCCAAGCTCAATTGGAGCACTTTGAGCCAAGTTATGACAAAAAGTCGCGAAACTTTTTTTCAGTAGATTAGTGCGGGAATTATAGCGCAATTTTTTAACTCTTTTCGCGAACAACATAAGCTTGGAAATTATGATTATCATGGAAAAGCTATGAAACGTAACACAAAAGACTGTACTGCATTTAAAAATTTCAGCACTGTTTTTTCTTTGTTGAGGGGTAGTCACCAGTTGTGTGCGGAAATTTCTGTTTCTGATTTCTGTTTTCTGGCAGTTTCGGCCATTCTGTTCCTGTTCTCTGTTTTCTAAATAATTAGCGAAGACCAGAAAAAAAATAGAAAAATTCAACTGAAACCAGCTCTGTGGTGCAGTGCTGCTTATTTAGTAGTTAAAGGCAGTGTCCACGATGAAATCAGTCTCCAAGTTTTCACCGGAAATCAAGAGGTTCGTGCCCTATTTAACTAGAAATGCTGGAAAAAAGGCTGAGAACGAGCACGAACGAGCCCTATACGGCCCTAATTTGGGTGTTCCGCTCACGCAACGCACACTCTCTCAACGGCTACCGATAAAGTTGTCCAACTCAAAATTCCAGTTTGAGAAGATAATCGATCATCAAATGGGGTAAGTTTAGTTAAGTGGTGTGAACTATAGCCCCCTGAATGTATGGCGTTTCCTCAAAATGGGTTTTCCAGTCATTTATGGATCAGAGGCGGTTGAAAGGAGTGGGCATGTGCGTGAGCGGAACACTCAAGTTTAGGGCCGTATAGGGCTCTTCTGTGCTTCTTCCAAGCCGATTATTCAACATTACTGGTAAAGTTGGACTCGGACCTCTCGATTTCCGATTAAAAAACTCGGAGAGTGTTTTTATCGTGGACACTGCCTTTAAAGGCAGTGGTGGTGATCAAATATGCTGGTCGTCTTTTTCTCTGTAAACCCTTTTCTGGGTCTCGAGTAGGAGGACCTATAAGGAAAAATCGCGAAAAAACCATGCCGATCGCCATGCTATAGTTGTTGGGACTTAGTAGAACAGAAAAATAACGAAGCTTTGAATTTATTCCCAAAATAACTCTGAAAGTTGGGCAGGTTCTAAAAAAAAATGAACATTTGATAATAACTTCAGTTATCCTCTGTTTCCGAGTGGAATTTATTCCCGTTCATCGCGTGCGTCTGCGCTCGTAGGCTGCGTCTCCTTCTCCCTACACTTTCTCGCTCTCTCTCTGCCCTCGCTCCGCACAAGCGCGCGAGGGAACAGAGTAAATCATCGTAACAGGCTATCTTGTACCGCTGGGTGCGTTGCAATGTAGCAGGTGCGTCCAAGCGAGGATGATAGTTCAGAAAGTAGTCAGGAATGAGTTTTTCTGCTCTTCCGCTACCTTTTAGTCACTTTAGAATGCCACTCTCCATCTAATAGGTATTTACTTCTGTCCTCATTCCGCTCCGTTCGAATTAAGAATTGAGACGTCGCCAGCGAGAAACGAAGTCCTTAAACAGGGCTGGGATTCATAAACACATTGGGTCGCGGCAGGGTTAGGTTTGTTTAGCTGCCTCAGTTGGGACCAAAGCAAATCAAACCAAACCACCACCTCAGAGGTGAGGTTACATGGGAACCAGGCGTAGCCCAGTCCTGACCAAACCTAGCGATGATGAACCGCTGGTTTGCGAACGTTTCCAAAGAGACCCTGCTGAGGCCCCCGGTTTAGCGTTCGTGAATACCAGCCCAGGCTCTCTTCGTTTTGGACAGCTTCAGAAACAGAGGCCAAATTATGAAGTGTAGCGTTCACATGTTGCAGTACGATAAATTTTCGAGCATCTGTCATCACCCAAAGTGTTTTTTGCATTTTCGTAGTGGCATCAAAATTCAAATGAAGTCTTCTCAGATTTTCAAGCAGTACAGGATAGTTGCTGAAAATATTCTGTAAAGATGGCTGCAAACTGGCAGCCCAGAGTACACGGTGCAGCATCGTCATTTGGAGGATTCGAAAACTCATTTCCTTCGCAACAGATCGGTAGGTGGATCTTCCACAACTTCTCATTGGAGAGCCGAATAAGCAGTGCATTTCTATCACCAAAGCGCACTTCTATCACCAAAGCTTAAAGGCAGTGTTCACGATAAAAATCGTTTTTCTGCTTTTCCGCCTATCTTGAAGACGGCCCCATGCTGACTTCAATGATGTTTTTGGAATCGTACAAGACCTTCTAGGAACGGGTCTATGGTCCCCTCAAAAGTTGAGCATTGTAAGCATGGTGGACGAGCTGTCCGAGGCTTGTAACTTCCGTCTTTTGCAGCCGGTGTATGCGAGCTGACCTAAGTAAAAAGAAATTGGGAATAAACAGAAGAACGGGGCTATTGGTCGGAAACCATCGCTCATCTCACAATCTCGAGCATTCATTTGTTCACGTCGATGGGCGTGGAAAGTGCATCTGGGGCGTGAAGAGCTGACGGGTGTCCACTTTTGGGGCCGTAGGGGACCGTTCCGAGCCCAATTTTCTTAGTTTCTTCAACGTTAAGGTTGCTCTAGGCCCCGCAGCTGCCGATGTCCACAAAAAAATCAAGCGACTCATAAAGAAACTCCATGAGGTCATAGAGAGACCAAGCTGCTGTGTCCAGGGGATCAATCCAATAAAATGCCCTCTTAAGGCATGCAATATGTCTTTTCCAGATTCACTTTCGACTTCTACGAGGGCGAGATGAAGTCCCTGAGCACCCGTCTTCAAGCGGTCCTGTCCTGCGCATCACCACCGAAGAAGTGAAGATGGCGTTGGGACGTATGAGGCCGGGAAAGGTGACGGGGCCAGATGATCTGGCGGCAGATATGTGGAAATCACGATGCTAGGACTCCACTGAATGGGTTGCACAGTTCTTCAACCCGGTCGTTGCAGAAAAGAAAGCGCCGAAAGACTGGTAACGGAGCACGACCATTCCGATTCGGAAGAAGAAAGGCAATCCAGCGGATCGTGCGAATTACCGTCCAATTCAGTTACTGTCTCACACAATGAAAGTGTTTGAGCGCATTATCGATTGTCGAATCCGTGAAATCGTCGAGATCGCGAGCAATCAGTGTGGCTTTGTTACCAACTGCGGCACGACGGACGCCATCCACTCTGCATGACTACTGGTTGAGAAACACCGCGAGAAACAGAAGCCGCTCCATCTGGCTTTTCTCGATCTAGAGAAGGCGTTTGACCGAGTTCCGCATGAAGTAATCTGGTTTGCATTACGGCGGCACGGTGTCCCAGAGGAGCTCATAGACTTGGTCAAGGTTCTCTACACTGATCCAAAAAGTCGGGTACAAACTGCTGCTGGAGCTTCGGCCGAATTTTCCATCTCCGTTGGCGTGCTCCAGAGATCTACTTTGTCTCCCGTTCTATTCATCATCGTGATGGATACTATCACAAGAGACCTGCAGAGACCAGCGCCATGGACGCTTTTGTATGCGGATGATGTGATGCTCGCAGCTGAAGATGAATTGAATCTCGAGCGACAGGTGCAAAACTGGAGAGACCGATTGGCTCGATTCGGGCTTCGCCTCAATGTAAGGAAGACTGAGTATCTGACTACGGATAGAAGTGAGCGTGCCTTCATCAATATTAATGGTATCGACCTCCCTCGCACTGACGTCTTCAAGTACCTTGGTTCGATGATTACATCTGACTGCAGTCTAGATAGTGAGCTCAACAATAGGGTCGGCGCTGCGTGGTTTAAATGGCGGTTAGCGACTGGAGTTCTATGCTCCAGGAAGACGCCCGATCACCTAAAGTCAAAGATTTACCGAACTGTGGCTCGGCCTGTTGCGCTGTATTAAGCAGAGTGCTGGCCTGCTACCGAGGAAGCAGAGCGAAGGCTCGGTGCAATGGAGACGAAAATGCTACGTTGGACAGCGGGTGTCACCCGTTTCGACCACGTCACAAACGACGACATCAGAAAGCGTTTCGGTGTTTCTCCGGCTGCCGAGAAGCTGCGTGAATCTTGATTGCGATGGTACGGGCACGTTCTCCGCTCTGGAAGTGATACCGTATGCCAGACTCGCCGACTTTTTGCGGCCGAACCAAGGGCGATGAGGTGACTAGGCGAGTTTTCCGGCTTTGACTGGTGCAGCGCCTATTTGGAAGAGAATCACAAAAAAAGTCACTGCCCGAGTCCCAGGTCGATTGGTCCTATTAGAGCCGAGATCAGCCGAGTAACCGTGGCATACCTGGTGCCGCTGCTAGCGATTAATCGATATTACTTGGAAAAAGATCACAACAAAAAGTTACTGCCTGAGGGCCAGGTCGATTGGTCCCGTTTAAGTTTAGAACGGGACTTCGTAAGTTCCATGAGCAAAGGTTATGTATCGATCGTGGTATGCATGGTGGCGCAAAGCGTCAAATAATGAAGAAAAACGTCTTTGATAAATTGAGGGGGGGAGGGACAAAAAATTTTCCAACTTGGGTAGGGGGCCGCACCTCAAAAGGACCGGTAACCAGGGCATGTCTCACCCTGCATAAAAGGGCGACCACTTGGATGTGAACTGGATGTGTTGAGAAATGGCTTCGAGCAGTTGGCAGTTAGTAGCGTCAGGTCGCGGCGATTGGATGGCAGCGTGTCTTGGTAGACGGCGAGCGTGTGGCGCCTGGTCTCTAACTCGAAGACAAACTGAAGACAAACTGGCATTAATTCGCGAACTTTTGCTGCAGATTCACGGGTAGGAATCGTTTGACTTCAACCCCCTCTATTGTTTTTTGCGAGCAACAGATATTGGTACAGCCGACCTGATAACAGGACTGTCGAAAAAGTGTACGGCGGGGAAAGTGTGCAGAAACCATTCAGATGCACTCACTGATCCGGAAATTTGAAAACACACAAAGTCGGAAAAAACGACTACGAACGAGCACAAAGAGACCTGTGCGGCCCTTAAAGGCAGTGGTCGCGATCAAATATGCTTGTGGTCTTTTTTTCTCTAAACCCTTTTGTGGGTCTCGAGTAGTAGGACCTATAAGAAAAAATCGCGAAAAAACCACTGTTTTGGGCCAAATTTGAAGCCTGAACTTTCTTGTCTTTTGATGGTGGACGAGCCCACTCCACATCATCGGCATCGGTGACCTCTTTTATCAAGAACATCAGCTGGCTTGAAATTGAATTTCAATCAATGAACCTACGGATTTATGTACAGATCTAGTCAAAATCATTGACTGAAGTGATGCTTTCATTGTTCAACTGTTTTTATTCGTTAAATTTGCATTTATTTCGTCCTCTGAATGTCGATGATTTTTGACTGCTCGGCATGAGACGGCGATCTTTTTCGTCATCGCTGTGCACGTGTGCACGAAACAGCTTCTTTGGGCCCTAGAAACTCTAATTCTAGCCCGTTTTTCACCGCTCTACCTTCATAGTTTTTGAGCTGTTTTTGATCTAAGCTGATTTTTGTAGTTTTTTCTATAACGTTTTTCATCGTGACCACAGCCTTTAAAGGCAGTGGTCGCGATCAAATAGGCTTGTCGTCTTTTTCTCTCCAAATCCTTTCCTGGGTCTCGAGTAGTAGGACCTATGAGAAAAAATCGCGAAAAAACCACTGCTTAGGGCCGAATTTGAAACCTGAACTTTCTTGTCTTTTGATGGTGGACGAGCCCTCTCCACATCATCGGCATCGATGACCTCTTATATCAAGAACATCAGCTAGCTTGAAATTGAATGTCAATCAATGAACCTTCGAATTTATGTACACATCTAGTCAAAAACATTGACTGAAGTGATGCTTTCATTAATCAACTGTTTTTATTCGTTAAATTTGCATTTATTTCGTCCTCTGAATGTCGATGATTTTTGACTGCTCGGCATGAGACTGCGATCTGTTTCGTCATCGCTGTGCACGTGTGCACGAACAAGCTTCTTTGGGCCCTAGAAACTCTATTTCTAGCCCGTTTTTCACCGCGCTACCTTCATAGTTTTTCAGCTGTTTTTGATCTAAGCTGATTTTTGTAGTTTTTTCGATAACGTTTTTCATCGTGACCACTGCCTTTAACCTGCGTGTTCCGCTCACGCCACGCCCACTCCTTTCAACCGGTACCTATCCGTCAGCGTCTGAAAACCCGGCCTTAGGGGTAACAACATACAACCAGGAAGTTACAGTCCACTCCGCTTAACAAAACTTACCCTATTTGATAATCTGTTGCCTTCCTATAGTCGGGTTTTCAGTTAGGCACTTTTATCGGTAGCCGTTAAGGAAGTGGGCGTGGCGTGAGCGGACGTTAAAGCTTAGGACCGTACAGGGCTGTTTTCTGCTCGTTCTTAGCCTTTTCTTCAGCATTATTGATGCCGTGAGCCCCGGGTCTTTCGATTTACGTTGATAATCCGAACTGTTTAGACACTGCCTTCAAGGTATTCCGAGTGATATGGCTGACGATCGATTGGTTGTATTAACTATAAACAACTTCTCAGGGAGTGGGCATAATCGTGTTCTAAAAATGAAAAAGAGCTCTCTATGCTGATTGTAAATATGCTCGTAGCTGTCCAAATGGACCACTTCGAGCAATGTTACCACACTCTGATTACCACAAAAAAAGAGCAGCAGCTGAGGCGACGAATAGAGGGCGAGGGCGGCACTTGCTGCTAAGAGCGGCATAAAGGCAGTACGTGCTGCTCGAGCAACTTCCCCTCGTACTGCCCTCGCTATGCTCGTCGAGGTGAAAGTCTATTGTGCCCCATTACGACCCCGCGATCCTCTGGGCTGGTAGTAAACCCCCATTGTCATGACGACAATTGTCATGACATGTCACGACATTTCGCGACCAAAAGGCGCGAGCTATGGGTTTGTATCGTATCCTACAACACATGGCTCGTGACCGTCACGAGCTTGTTGTCACGACAATGGTTGTCACGAGCTGTCACAAGTGTCGCGTGGTCATAACAACACGACAACGCGACAGACAGCGTGACACAAAATAGTGCGCGGTAGAGGGAGTGCGCGAGCAGGGTGTGCGGCGCCTACCAAGACATTGCAAATCACGCACCATTGGCCATGGTTTTTTATCCTGTGTGTGACAATGATAACAATGCCTTGATCGGTATCGATCGAAAACCAACAGAAAACACATGGCATCCCTCAGCCTTCCGCTGACAACTTTAAGGTGAGAGGCCTCTTTATTTCGATTTTCTCTTCTATATTTGTATAGGTAAATATTCTAACGTCTATGTTCATAAATATTTTAATCATTGCGGTTTTTTACGTGTGTTTAGGACACTTTGATGTCGATTGAACTTTTTTGGCGTTGATTTCGAATTCCGTTCTACCATATTACTTTTCATTGGAGAACTTTTGTTTTTTAGTTTGTTTTGAACTTAATTGATTTTTTTCAAGACTTTGTGGACGTTTTTCCAGTTTCACAGTTTAGAATGGCGGAAAACAGCTGACTGCTGCTATATTCCTGAGCTGTATCCATCTATCGTAACTTTTTGAAATAACTAATGAGGGTGTTTTTTTCAATGAAAAAAAATGTTTTGAATACTCATTTGTAAATTTGGCAAACGTGTATGACGTTCTGTCCATTTTGAAAGTGAGACGTTTTGTTGATTCATTTTTTGTTTGCATAATTTTGCTCTTCTGGTTTTATCATCTCGTAAATTTACCCATCCGGCAGTTAACAAACCAAGAAACTTCGAAACGTTAATGAAAGAGAAAAAAGCTTTTCCAAAACGGGTGTAACCCTATCCATAGCTACCATCTCTCACAAGTGATTATTTGAAAATTTTTTTCTTGAAAAGAGAAATATTTTCCCAAGCGAAAAAGATATTATAGATGAATGTAGCGAATAAATACAGCTAGAGTCAGCGGTTTCCTTTCACCGAAACTATCAAATTGAAAAGCGCTTTCAAAGCTCTGTGAAAAAATCAATCCCAGATATCATAATCAAACTGAAAAAAATGAATGAATTTTAAAAAAATGCATATTGAGAACACAATTTCGAAACTAGAAGTCAAACTCTCACGCGACATCAAAATGTTACTAATCCACATGAGTTTACTTAAAAGATTGAAATCAAAATAAGTGATGGCATTAGAATATTCACCAATGTGAGTATAGAAGAGACAATCAAAATAAACAAGCCACTCGGAGAAGTAGAAGAGCGATTCGATAGAGATAAAAAGGCTGCAGAAATGCGTTCATGCCACTCTGAGAGTTTTAGCATAGAAATATCCGGGAAATAAAGTAGTCCACCTGGAGCCGCTGCGGGGTCTGGCGGGCTATTTCGCGGCAGCTTTTCGGCCAAATCTCTCACAGTAAAGTACAAAACCACCGAAATCTTGAGTGGTAGAGTAACAGGAAATTTCTCAAAACGGTGCACCGAAAAGGTAGTACTGGGAAGTGCTCCAAATGTTGATTCCACCTCTTTATGAACCGATCAGTGGTCTCCAATCATTGCGATTAGTGGTTGTACAACGCAGTGATCAGTATGGCGAACCATCATATCACTCGAATATGTGAGGGACACAACGAACGATTGGGGCAGTTGGTGTGAGCGCCGCTACTGGGCGTGCGTCCCGGGTTCAGTTCTCGCGTATGTATGTGGCTTTTGCATTCATCTGCGCGTGTTTCATCACTTCGTAGGGCTTAGTGCTGACGCTGACACTTACAAAATAGAGCAGTTGGCGTGCGCTCCCTGATGAGATGAACGTTACAGGTTCATTTCCCATTTAGCACTGTGGTTTTTGCGTTGGAGTGTGTGTTCCCTCGTGACAAACTCATAACAAACATATGACATTAGCATTCGTTGTCATGTCTTGTTACGAAAAGTTTCTTGTGTTGTTGTGACAACACGAGGGGGTTTACTACCAGCTCTGAGATACTTCTAGGCTATTTCGTAAACAACATGATCTCAGCCGAGGTATATCCGAGAAGCAATCGAGAAATATCGGAGAAATAGCACATCAGGAACCTCCTTGGAGCCTGATGCGCTATTTCTAGGTTAAAGCTCTCAGAGTGAGTGTCTTTATTGATGATCAACCCGTCATTGACGTATCATTGCTACTATCAATGTCTTATTGATCATTTGTGCAGTCTCGTAGATATTGTATTACTGGTATAATAAGGGCGTTCAGAATTACACACTCTTTTCATCAGAAAATAAAAGCTCAAACGCAATCAATAATTTTTTCTGAAAATCTGTTTTCTGACAAACTCGATTTCCTGTTTTTTGAAATTTTTTAAAAAAATTTCCGCGCACACCTAGTACTCACAAGAAAGCGGGCATCATTGAGCGAGCTCATTCAGAGCCAGTTCCAGCATTAGGAGTGCAGATGCGGGTGTGCGGAAATGAAAGTGCGCAAAAGCGCATGAAAGTTCTAATGCGTAGAACAAACCCAGGTTACATATCGTCTCTATGCTTTTGTCGTCTTCTTCACAGAATTATTGTAGAATGTGACGGTCGATCCGCTCGATCCTTCAAAGATATGGTGGAGTTATGGAGGGATTCAGCCACTTTCGGTTCCCAAATGTGGCTTTTTAGGTATCGATTCCTCATTTAGCAGCTTCACGAACAAGAATTTTTAGTTTCTGTTCAGCTCATAGGGTTCCAAAGTATACGTTTTTTTACAACTGCACAAAAACGTTGAGATGAAATGCCTCGACCAAGGACACGATGGCACACACAGAGCTCACACGATAGCAGACCCTGAGCGGAGCCGGCTTCGCCCAGTTCCGCCTGCTGCAATTGATTGTTAGCACCTTTGAAATTCGAACATGGGGATAATCGCGACGTGTTATGACTGTAGGGAGCGTCCAATGCTGGCGAGGAGCGACGGTCATCGCTTGCTGCAGCGTAGCTAGACATGAATTATTGTTTGAAGCCAGGAGCGACGAGTGTCGCCTGACTGCCTACCTAGTTCAAATTGTGGCTCAAAACTGTGACAAATGGACACGGCTAACTACGGCTAGGACGGCGTACGAGGCGGATTGACTGCGTCAGGCGGAAGCAAGCGGGCTAAGTATAAGTCCAAGTAAACCAACGGGAGAGAATTTCGCAACTCAGGTTTTTCTCATGCATGCGAAAAAAAGCGCAACGGACACATTGACTTTGTCATCGTGGGGGGAATACAAGCAACGCAGTAGGTGATGGGTTAAAGGATAAAAAACCCGTTTTCTGAAAAAAGGACGGGTGAAATCCAAAGTTAAATCGGCATATGGTTTAATGAAATATATCCGGTATATCCAGTAACTCTGTAGACAGTAAGCGCGCACACCTCAGTGAAGCATTGATTTTAGCGACTGCGAGCTAAAATCGATTCGCCAGCAGCTCACAGCATTTCCTGTGCCGAATGACGTAATATGTACATACTACGTTATCTGCTGAAGAGAACTGCGCTCAGAGAAAATCGAAACCGTTAGTAGCACTTAGAGATTCATGTCTACGGCGCCTATGAGAACATACTGCCCGTATCGCAGCGAATGTCCGGCCCGCTGTTGCAGACAACCGCAGTTGCAGCTCGCGACACGATGATAACCGTGACGGGATCACATCGTCTCGGCGGGTCTAACCTTTGTCCCTGCACGATTATTACCTTGCTGGGCGCTGCAACAACGGCCGCCCGCTATTCCGGACCAAAACTTCATCCCGATAAGGACAGTACGTTGCCCGACATTTACAAGATCTGTTATTCGAAGCGCACTGTCGACGCGGCTCCGGTTGGTTCCAAGATGTGCTTAGGGGCTGTTATCTCAGGCGAACCATCGCTCCGAGCGGGACCGGAGAGCGACTCGAACGACGCTGTCTCTCTGCTCCGATCGAAAATTAGCCATCTACTCGGGCCACAGCAGCCGCTCTCCGGGCGACAGCAGTCCCGCTCGGAGCGATCTTCGGTCCTAACTGGCACTGCGGTTGCTCTTCGGGCGAATGAGCGTAGCCTCACCGATGGCTTACCTTCGTTTATTTACTTGTTTTTGCTTCTCTATATCGCTCTCTTTATTCTTCCGCCTTCTCCCAATCCTCCTTTTCTTCCTCTCCTGTTTACTCATTTCCCCTCATCTTCCTTTAGTCTCGAGTAACGAATTCTTTTCTGTCTAATGCTGCCTTCCACATTGTTCAAAACCTGTTTTTTTGCAAAACATATGCTATACTTCAGTGGTAGTCTTCAGTACAGTGTATCTTTGAGTGTTTCTATTTACTTTGAGGTAAACCAACAAACCTGCCATAGTTGACAGATTATCTGAGCCACCTTAGAACTCGATGATAGCGTTTGCGAAATTTTTCGACAGCGTATTCAATGGTTTTAGCTGATTTTGCCATTTTGCAGCTTCGGTCTTTTCTGACTCATCCGAGAAGTTCAGGCCTCGAAGCTCCAGAGTTATATATAATGGCTAGGTCCTTAACCAATAGTAATTTTCGACAATTATCGATCGTTTTTTTTGGAAATTCGATTCTCGCTTTTTCATCGATTTTCAAAATAACGATCAATAATTGACGAAAAAGTACAAATGATACTCCGCGTTCTCCATTGAAGGTTGGCGCAAACTCGGTGAACCTATGTTATAGCTTGTGGCACCGAGTTTGCGTCAATCTTCGATAGGGAACGCAAAGTATAACTAGGATCCATGCCAACGTTATAACGGCTAAGTTCTTAATCGATAGTATTTTTTCGTCAATTATTGATCGTTATTTCGAAAAGCGATGAGAAGGCGAGAATCGAATTTTCAAAAAAATTGATAATAGTTGAAAAATACTATTGGTTAAGGACTTAGCCATTATACGTAACTTTGGAGCTTCGGGGTTGAAACTTCTCGGATAAGTCAGAAGAGACCGGGCTGCAAAATCACAAAATTAGCTAAAAATCATTAAGGTACGCCCTGTTTCGCAGATGCTATCATCTAGTTCTAAGATGGCACAGATATTCTGTCAACTATGGCAGGTTTGGTGGTTTACCTGAAAGTAAATAGAAGCACCCAAAGATACACAGTACTGAAGATGGTGCGAAATTAGTCGAAGGGGGCCGCCACTCAGAATTCAAATGAGGAATGAATCATACGGTTTTAAGAAATCGATTTAGTTCCATGAAATTTTCAGGAAATAACGAGTGATAACGTTATCACATACAGTTCAACTCCGCATTGCCGTTCAGTTCGCAAAGTGCACGCCAATTGCGAAAGCGTGCTGCGGTGCGATTGTGGGTATCCTCAGACAGAAATGTGGGATCACCCGGGCGGAGGGACCTCCGGGCACCAAGGGCAAAAACCGCCCGGGTGATCCCACATCCCTGTCTGAGGATACTCGCAACCGCGCCGCAGCACCCTTTCGCAATAAGCGTGCACTTTGCGGACTGAACGGCAATGCGGAGTTGAACTGTATCTGATAATCGAACAAATTTCCATTTTCATGGATGAATCTTCTAATTTCTATGGTTTATTCTTGAGTGCCCCCCCCCCAACTAGTTTTGCACCCTTAAAATTACCACTTGATTACTGCATATAATTAACGATTGAGAAGTCTTTAGCTCAAGTGAGAGGAAGCGTTAAACGGAAATACTGCACGAGACAGGAATCCGGCGAATGCAATGGACCCGAGGACGGGACGGGTCGATGGTATTGATAATATTAGTGACAGCTGGTACTGCCGGTAGAAGGCAGCGCGGCAGAAGCGACTGTCACTAATATTATGAATGCCATCGTTAGCCTAATGCCTAACGCACACTGGGATTCCTTCGAAGATTCGATCAGAGATCATGCGACACTAGATATTCGACTAGAGATCATAAGACCCTATGCGACAACGCAAGATTGGAACATGTTGAGAACTAACATTGCGAGTAGGAAGTGGGCAAAATGCAGTACATGGGCTCCGGTGTGCTGTGCGTGCCGGGCTTCTATGAAAACGTGTCTTTCTCAAAACTTATGTGAGCGTGAATAAAACTTAAAAATTAGGCGATTGAACGAGTTGGGCAAAGAACGCTCCGCATCGCCATCACGCTGCCTATAAAGCGCTACTCATTTTCCTTGACGCGGCGCACGCTTCTCATGGTGTGCGACTCATTCTCCATGACGCTGCGCACGCTTTTTATAATGCGAAACTCATTTTCCATGACGTGGCGCACGCTTCTCATGGTGCGCGATTCAATTTCCATGACGTGGAGCACACTTCTCATGGTGCGCAACTCATTTTCCAAAACGCGGAACACGCTTTCCATGGAGCGTGACTCAGTTTCCATGATACGGAACACGCTTCTAATAATGCAGGACCCACTTTCATGACGCGACGTACGCTTCTCGTAGAGCGCGACTCATGTTCAACTAAGTATAGCACGCTTCTCATGAAGCGTCAGCCACTTTCAATGACGTGGCACACGCTCCGCATAGATGGCTACTCGTTTTCCGTGACGCGACGCAAGTTTCTTATAAATGCTCTCTAGCTCTCCACAGTGCTCCACGCGCCACTAACCCGCCCACATTTTGCAACGCAGAGAGTCGACCACAGGGGATAAGTACGGAGGATCGCTGAGGCTCTGAAAAGCGTAAATACTACAGTTGGCAGTGGAATTCCACGCTGGGTCCGTGATTGCAGTGTTCAAAGTAACGGTCTGGCTAACACTGCTCGCACTGCTGTGGCCCCGAGAGCGACCGGACAGCGGCCTAGGGGCGAACTGGCACCAGACAGGGACCGCGGTGCCATTTGGCCCCTCGGCCGCTGTCCGGGCGATGGCGTTATAACTGGGATGAGCCGGTCCCGCTCGGAGCAATGGTTTGCCTGAGATCGTGTGAAGCAAGTGATATGTTGCCAGATTGGCGCACAAAATCTCAAATAACAGTTCTGCCACTTGAGAGCTTTCGATATTGCAGGAGAGAACTGCACATCGTTTCTTGCCGACAACCTTTCCCTTGTTATAGCAGCTGCTTGCGTTGTCTTCGTTATCATCCTGTTGTTAACTGCATTCGGTTTTTATTGTTGGAGGTGAGCTACCGTTTTCTCTTCCACTCCAGGAGCCGTATGCAAGAACGCGACGGTTGGGGCAGGGGCAGTGCAGTCGACGCCTTTGAAGATCACCGTTGTTCATAAGACAGGACACGTCTATAGCGGTTGGCCGCAAGTCAAGACGCGTATGTCGTGCCCCATAGCTGTGCCCTAGCCGCCCCAGCTAGGGGACTGGAGCGGCTGGGGGCAGCGAGAAAGACTGTTGGGGCACGACATTCGACGTGTTTTGACTTGTGACCAACCACGATAGACGTGTACTGTCTTGTGAGCAACGACCATCTTCAAAGGCGCCGACTGCACTGCCTCTGCCCCATCCGGCGCGTTCTTGCATACGGCCCCAGTGTCGCGCTTAGAATGTCTCGAAATTCTTTTTACTTCATTTGCTTTGATTATTCGTCCCATTCTCACGCCGACAAATGAAGAAATTTCCTGAGCGAACAGGTTTAACGTGCATCGACTTGAAAAGGGGGGCTTGTTTACTCTCATAAACTCGGGGGGTCAATAGCAGGTGGGCGAGGCCTGTTTTGACACTTTTTCAGTCGGGGGAGCACTTTCCACCTTAGGGAGTAACCGCCGTGCGCGGCGAAACACATGATTTTTGTGAGGGTATTGGGTAGTAAATTTCACTCCCTTGGGGAACCCTTGGGGAGTGACACTGGTCACGTGCCAAATCACCTGTAATAACATGTTTCTCCACTTTCCAAAGCGACGTATCACCTTACTCCCTAAAGCTTCCCTAAGGTAGTAAAACGCTGCGTCGTCATCATTTTCGAATCACTTCCAGCGATCGATCAATCCGTTTCATATGTTTAATGTGTTCTATTCTTTTGCCTTTTTTCTTGTTCTCATCTTTTATTTTATGACTTACTTTTTCCTTCCTGATTCTCTTCAATTCTTATCCATGGCTCCCATTTAAAAAGAATGTTAGTGTCATGATTGAATGACTGCTGATTTTGAGGCATCCACTAGCATTTTACCCGATCTGTTTTTTTTTCACAAAACAGCCACCACACTTGCATGGTAGTGGTTCGATGGCAATCCAAAACACAGGATTGAATGAAATACTGATCGTAGAATTTAATCAGAATCTCTTTTAAGATATCCATTGAAATCACCTTTTTTTGGCTTTTTTCTATTTGAAAAAAATATTCAAGTTCCTCGTGAGGAGAGCTATCTAAATTCATAACGATTGCTAGGATTTAGTCCAAACGATGAAAGTTTTGAGTGAAATTTTTAGTGTTCTGTACAGTGTGCAAGTATAGGATGCGACTGCAGAGCGCTTTTTTGTGTTTAACCCATTCACGACCAACCCTTATTCTGGGTGGCTGCACGTTCGGACCGCGTGCAATATTGCGTCACCGTATACAATGTCCCACGGTGGGCCACTTCTGCTCGAATGGCACGCCACTAAAAATCGATTTTCGTTGATCGTACGACTGTCGACGTCAAAATCAGTTTCAGCTTCCATAAATCTTTCCTTCCAGCGAAAAGGCCTCCTAAATTTCAACTGTGTAGATAAGACCATCCATAAAATTACGTGAGTTCGTTGAATTCTATCGCTTCGAAACATTAATTATCGTAGATTACCAACATAGACATTCTTCTGTTCTTTAATTAACAGAAAATGCTTAGTGAAATTTAAATTTTTTTCAGAATTGCACTAATTTTTGAGTTAGCTACTCCCTCGCTCTTGCGGTCTATCGTCTATCCGACGCGAGTTTTTTGGTAGTAAATATTTTAAGCATTCTTTTTAACATTTAGACGTAGAAAATACTCCTCAAATTTCAGATTGACTGGGAATGCTCATGGGGGAATGGTGCACGGGAAAGGTGCGCAGTATCAGTAATCATATTTCTGTGATATATTAAATAGTGCTATACGATCTAATCACACTTAGAAGTAGGAATTGTTTATCGAGTATTGGGAAAAAGAAAAAAATTCGCCAATAATTACTTGTAAAAATGCGATCTGTACTCATGTTTGTGGTTTTCGACCTGGCTTAATTCGAAGGGTCAGATATATTGTGGTGGTGAAGCCGCCAGCGGACCACGAAGTTCATAGTCGAGTTCAGAATAGGTGAATACATTGACCATAAATAAGTTTAGAATTTCCTTCATGCGGTGGAGAAATCGATTTTTGAAAAGAGTGTCCCACCGATGGGACACACGGTCTGAAGTGTAGTCAACGCGTGTCCCACAGGTGGGACACGCGGTCGTGAATGGGTTAACTATCTGTAAGTCACATTCCTAACTTTTGTGTTTGAATACATACAAATCCTAGTGAGTCCTAGAATCCTTAGCACCAGATGTCCTAATAACTTTACTGATCTGAAAAGGCCGATTTCGAAGAAAGCTGTTGGAAAAGGACGAGAAGTACTCAGAAACGCCTCCCTGCGCGCCCTCTGACCATAACCTACACACATACTAGCGGCAGTGTGAATAATTCCCACCCTCTTTTTTGTCGTTACCGTATATCTCCTTCTCGTCACTTGGGAATATCCTTTCAAAACTGATTTGTCCGGATTCAGGATCGGAAATGAACAAGTGCAACATGGTTTTGGATAGGCCTCCAAACTGGTTCGTTAATATCATATTATAGGTACGCTTTTTGAAAAATACATATTATACCAATAAAATATTGATCTCCCAGTTTTATTTTTTTCAGAAAAGTGAAGCCGAGCTCTATGGCACGTTCTGACGAAAAAAGAGGATGGACGTAGAAATACTGGCGAAACACGCTAAACATATGAGGCCCTCCGGCTAGGAATTGAGAAGGTTTGGAACACATAATTTTTTTTCGTGGTTTTTTCCGTAATGGGTCGATGCTGTGTGCAAAAAATGTGAGTCCTCCTCTCAAGAAATTTTAAAAAAGCCAAGATTATAAAAATTATGAGCCCTCGAACATGAACTATTCCCGGAAATTTCTCGTCGTGTAGATCTTTAACGTGAACGGGTTTTCCTGACATCGAAATGCCATTAGAGCTTGTAAGCTACATATAAGGAGTCGAGTATATTTGTTGAATTTGTCAACTTTTCGTCAGTCCCGTCAAATTTTATATATTTTTTTTAATTTTGGAGAATAATTTCTTCAGATTAGGACCATGCTCGACGATGCGCCGTATCTGTTTTAGTCTGACAAAAATAGCAGATCTAAAGAAGACAGGCCAAATCACTCCTTTTTTCGAGTGAAAGTGATGCAATAGAAATAACCGTTCTCCAAGAGACAGGTCACATATTTTCTCTTGCACTGAGTGATCCTGAAATCAATCGAAATGTCGGACATGTTGAGGTTCGCAAAAAAAATGTCTACACATTTTTTCCGTGATAAAGTAGTTCTTTCGCACAATATCCGAAAGCCAACAGCTGGCCAGAAAAAGGAATGTAGACTTCCGAAAGTGGCGGATTATAGCTAAAAATTTCCGTCTTGACTCCCTTTTCCTGAGAAAATAACACTCGATTACTTGATCAGAAGCTTGATATGTGAGAAGAATACATAGATTTAGTCGGAGCAGACTTGCCCTCCACTATGTAGTGTACATATTTTGACAATAATTTCGAGATGAATGCTGGGTTGAGCACTGTACTACTCGTCAACGCCCTAGTAGAACGCGCGTAGCGCGCGGGTTCGCTGTGTGAGTATAAATGACCTAACGCGCCGCTCGCTCAATCACGACGGGTTCGCTCGTAACTATGCCGATTTCAACAACTACATCACCGCTCCATCACCATTTTCATTGCACTTCATCTTATTCAAATCTTGTATCTTGGTGCGCTGGAATGAGATGGCACAGAGCAAAGCTTTACCCCTAAGCGAAAGGGGTGGAACAGGAGAATTCTCAGTTTCTCCCGCCTGTAGAAAGTATTCACAATCGAACGCCGCGCGAGCGCGGGTATGAATAGCGGACATTAGGAAGTGTTAAAAGCTCATCATTGTTATTTTTGGATAAAATTGGAGTTCTCGCCTTATTACTGTATGGCATACCTTCTGAGCGTATCATGAACAGTCAACATCTAGGTAAGGGTAGCCCTATAAGATAAAGATGAAGGCTGGCCTTTCTGAATTTATACTATGATACGCAGCGCAATCGACGTCTATTTCATAGAGGCGTGTACGATTTTCAGGCTCATACGTGGCATGCGGGAGTCAGCCGATTTCCCACTCGTATCCTTCATCTCCCTATATGAATCCAGTACCGATTTGGAGACTCATTAGGGATAGAATATCTGGTTGACCCTATGCGGGGATCAAGCCCTGCCGTGTCGAGCGAACAGCAGCGCCTCCTACCACTACACCACACCAGCGCGGGTAACCACCAGAGCGAGATAGACGAGTTTACCTTAAGGCAAGGTTCTCGATGAAATCGGTTGGTATGCTATCCCCATGGCCATCAAAAAAGTTAAAATAAGTAAAAAGTTTGAGAAAAATCGTTTAGGAATAAGTTATTGCTTGGTGTCCTCCCGCCTCCAATTATCGAGATTCGTGTGAAAGCTATTTCGTCAACTTTTATTTTTCTTCCAAAGTGATTCCTAAGCACATCTGGAGACTTCTGAGTACTTTAACAGCAAAATAAACAGCGGATAAACAAGCATGAATGGAAACCGCGTTAATTAGGGGGGCGGCCGACACCTGTATTTAGCAGTTATACCTTGTTTTTGACCGTTTTTTTTTCGGCAAACCGTTTTTTTTCACTTATTTCAATTTTGTGATGACCAAATCTACATTCTCATAAAGAAAGCTCAGAAATCGTTTTTTTTATGGCAAACCCTACCTTTAAGAAATTGCAGAGAGTGCGTGTAAGGTTCTCTAAATCTGTGGGCTCCCAGTCAATGAGTTCGGGCACTAGTCTCTGATGTAAATTTGGCTCAAGTTGAGGTTCACGATTTTTTCTGTTCTCTGCCAGATTTTGCCTATTTTCACAGAAAACAGAGAAAAATATCCAAAAATAGGCAGAAAACAGTTAAGAGAAAATTCTGCAAACCCCTGGTTCTTGGCTCTTTTTTGTTCTTCTTTCGCGATTGGGAGCCTCCTCGCTTATCATTTCATTGTAGAAAGTCACAGAGAGGGATAGTTGTGAACGGTGACTTTAAAGATCTACACGAAAGTATCAGTCAAAAAATATTGGAGTTTGAAAGCTCATAATTTCCATTTAGGAGCTTTTTTTGAAGTCTAGAAAACGGGACCTTAATTTTTAGGCACCTTCTAACGATTTATAACGAAAAAAAGCCCTAAAAAGTGTTGTGTTCCAAACTGTTTCGATTTTTGAGCAAACCGTGTCGTATGCAGTGGGATGCTCTGAAGGCCGGTAACTAATTGTTTCTTCTATATACAAAGAATTTTTTATCAAAATTTTGGATGGTTCGAAGTTTTTGTGTTTCGGAGAATGCTATAAGTCTTCCTTAGAGGAAGCTATGAGCGATGGTAATGTTTTCTGTGCTTATTGAGCTTTAATCGTGAGTACTGTTTACCATGGTTGTCAAATTGTTTCTCTTATGGTGTTATCCATCATAACGTGTGCCGTAAATCACTGTAATGCTGCGCAGCTGTTGATTTCATAGTGTTTGCCACTACATATGAATGAAATTATTCCATTAAAACGGAGTTCATGTATTTATGAAACAATAAATGAAGTGGAATCTGAACTGTTTTAATAGTGATGGTGCTTTACTTCTCTCATAAACTCGGGGGGTGAATAACAGGTGGGCGTGGCCTGTTTTGACACTTTTTCAGTCGGGGGACCACTTTCCACCTTAGGGAGTGGACGCCGCGCGCGGCGAAACGCATGATTTTTGTGAGGGCATTGGGTAGTAAATTTCACTCCCTTAGGGAGTACTTGGGGAGTGACACTGGTCACGTGCCACATCACCTGTGATAACGTGTTCTTTCACTCCCCAACGTGACGTATAACTTTACTCCCCAAAGTTTCCCTAAGGTAGTAGGATGACGCGTCATCATCATTTTCAAATCATTTTCATCGATCGCTCAACCTTCGTCAAGGGTTTAATCAATTCTTTTCCTCTGCCACCTTTCTTCTTTTCATGTGATTGCTCTGACTTTTATTCCTAACTTGCACTCATTCATGGCTCCCATTCCGGAGAAAAGTTCTGTATTATTATCATCGGAATGTTGTTGTTCCTAGATACTCAGATGCATTTTATTCGGTCCTTTTATTGACAAAAACAGCCAACCCACTTGTACGATAGTGGTTTCTGAAACAGAATGACACATTGCTCGTAGGCTTTGATCAGAATCGCGCCTGTAGCATCATCTTTCAAAAAATTCCCTCAAATCACTATTTTTCATTCGAAAACTTTTTAATTAAAAAATACACAAAATCCTGGTGATAAGAGCTACTTAAGTTCATAATGATTCCTAGGAATCCGTTAAAAAGAGACAAAGCTATCCGTTAAAAAGAGACAAAGCTTTTGGGTAGAATTTTTAGTGTTCCGTACAGTGTACAAGTACTGAGCTCTATGTGCAGTGTACAACGATCTGGAATTCACATTCCGATTTTTTTTTGGTTTAAATACATAGAAATCTCGGTGAGTAGCCTTAATAGCGTTATTGACCCGAAAAGGCTGATTCTCGAGAAATTTATTGAAAATGGACCATAAATACTCGAAAACACTTCCCTGCGTTTCACGTAACCATAATCTATGTATGAACGGTAGTGTGAATAAAACTCCCCCTTTTTTCTTTGTCGTTTATTGTAACTCTTCCTCGTTACCTGGAAATCTTCTTTGAATACCGCTTTGTTAAATTTCGTTATATTTTAGGATTTAAAATTTACAAATGCATCATGGCTTTGGATAGGCATCCAGAGCTCGTTGGTTGATATTATAGGTATGCTTTTCAGAAAGGACAGACCCATGAAAGGTTGATTTCTCAGTCCTTTTTTCTTTAGGAAGCCCAAGCCGAGCTTTGTGGCACATTCTAACGAAAAAAGATGGTGGACGTCCAAATACTGGCGAAACACACTACATAGGAGGCACTTCGCCTAGGAATCTAGAAGGTTTGGAACACATCTTTTTTTTCGTGGTTTTTCCAAATTGGATCGATGCAGGGTGCAAAAGATTTAGGCTCTCTTTTCAATAAATTTTGAAAAAAGCCAAGACTATGAAAATCATGAGCCCTTAAAAATTCGCAGTTTTTAACGATTTCTTTCCGTAGAGATCATTAACGTGAACGGGTTTTCCTGTTATCGAAATGCCATTAAAGGTCATGAGCTATAAGGAAACGATTAGGGTTATTGGATTTGTAAACGTTACGTCCCGTAAAATTAATGATTTTTAACTTTTGGAGAATAATTTCTACAGATTTTGACCATGCTCGACGATGAGCCGTATCAGTTTTGGTCCGATAAAAATAACAAATTTAAAAAAATCGGACCGTATCACTATCACTTTTTTCGATTGAAAGTGATTCAATGTAAAGAAACGTTGTGCGAGCAACAGATCACTCATTTTTCTAACCATCATGAAATGAAATGAAATGGTGGGCATGATAAGGTTCACAAAAGCCTGGAGCCCATTTTCTTTTCAATGCCTTTCTACATATTACCTACCGGAATCGCATCTGGATCACCACTTCGGAGTTAAATGAAACGAAGTGACAAATGGGAAAACCTTTTTGTGCATAACTAAATATAAGAGTTGCCTCTTGCACACGTGCGTTTGCGAGTGGGCTTTAACTGAAAAAAGCATTCATTTAAAAAAAAATCAGAGTGATTGGGTCAAACTACCTGAAATTCTCATTTTTCTGATGCTAAAAGACTACTGCGCATCTTTAGTGCATGGCCGTAACCTGCAAGATTCATATTTTGAAAAAAAATACCCACTCCAAAATATGAAAGGGCTCGATTTTTACAAACCTTGTACTGCCGATAAATTTTCACCTATAACGGTAGAAACATTCCTTTCAGTTAAAATCAACGTACACGCTCAAAAACGAAATCAATGTATCAAGGCCTTGAATCTCATAGTATAGAGAAACGCGGAAAGTATACGAAAAAAAAACGTCTGAAATGATGACATATCGATTTTTTCTGTTCTGGTTCTCAAGTGGACGAGTTGCACAACCCCGCCATACTTAGCGTAGTCAGCGACAAAGTGGTTGAGATAACGGTGCTAATAGACTTGTACGGCCTTTACTGAGAAGATTACGACGCTGGATGCGTCGAAAACGAGCCAAGAGAACCGAATTCGAGCATCTATTCCAAGGGGTTGGTATTCAGGGACTGAACGGTTATTGAAAGTGGGCGGCGAACGGATGATTTAGTGACTCGATATGGCTCGAATCATGTTTAGCAGGCATTTGCGCCAAGTTTCGGCTAAGCTGCGACCCCACCTGACTTAATTCTTGAAAAAATGTGGAATATTTCTTTGATCATCCTGCGAAAAATAGACATTAAATTTGTATTCAGTCCACCGAATAACTCAGGGCGACTATTACTACTCATAAAAGCCCTGCATTCAATGCGTGTCGAATATGCATACAACTCCAGTAACCACTCCCAACACAACGCTCAATCGCAAGGGCGCGTGCTTTAAACAACAGCACGTATTGCGAAATTTCATCGCAGTAGCTTATGCTGTAAGGCGGTCCAGCGCTATCGTAGCAGTGCACTGTCACGCGACGCGGCCGGTACACCGACATGTGACGCGGCCCGTTCGCCGAGCACGATTCTATGGCATTCGTCCCCGATCGGTACGGGACGGGTTAGAGACTATGGGGGTACGAGATAAAGCGCTATTCATACCAGTCAACGCCAGCGCTTCACGCGCGGGCATGGCGTTGGAAAGTGAACGGCTTGACGCCTCGCCCGCGCGTGACGCTCACCTTGCCATGGCGGCGACGTCCGTAACAACTTTTTCTCATTTTCATTGTTAATCATTCTCCAATTTTATTCCGTTCCCTTCTGCTTCCATGATAGTAAAAGCTTGAACAAATTCTGCTTGCTCGGCAAAGTTAAGGCCCCTTCTAATCTGCTCCGCCATAGCGTCGCCGCTGAGGTATTCATAGTCTTCGCATGCTGCACGACGCACGTAGAAAGTATTCACACTCCAACGACTCGCCCGGGCGTGACACGTGCGCCGCGCTGACGGAAGGAGTATGAATAGCGCCCAAGAGTGGTTGTGCCCATAGGTTCGTTGGGGTGGAGACAGCGGTCCGAGAGGTGAAGGTTACTGAGAATACCTGAGTGGGAAATGGTGAAGGTTCCTTATAGACTTGCACGGAAAATTTTTCCAGGCGATTTTTGGAAAAGTACCTGTTCTTCGCTTATAACATTTTTGATCTTTACGATGAATCTTTGAGCGGAGCTGTTTCAAAAATCTTCATGAAATTTCGTGTTGAATAATGTTTCATTTTGAGAAAAATACTTTTCCAATCTCTCAGCCAATTTCAATTTATCGAATAAGGTTTCTCTCACCAACAGCAATTAGTTTTTCGTCTAGAACTTTTTTATCCTAGAAGATAGCCTTCTGGTAAAGGTTATTCTCGGAATCCCTATAACATTTTGCATCGAATAGCGATTTCGGTTACAAACAATACGTTTCCGCTCTCTCAGCCGATTTCTGTTTATAAAGTGCGTTTTTCGCCTGAAATTGTCGGTTTTCCGTCCACAACTTTTTTGCGCTTGGAGATAGGCCTTTGGTGAAGGTAGTTTTCGGAATCTCGATGGAATTCTGCGTGGATTGCTCCCTCTATCTTCAGAGGTTAAAAAGTTATAGGCGAAAAACCGGCGTTTCGTGAAATGAATCAGGTTGAAGGATCGAGAAAATATTTTTCCAAACTGGAAACACCAGTCGACGCAGAATTCCATCGACATTCCGAAAACAACCTTCACCAGAGGCCTATCTCCAAGCGTAGAAAAGTTGTGGACGGAAAACCGATAATTTCAGGCGAAGAACGCTTTTTATAAACAAAATTCGGTTGGAAGAAGGGGAACGTATTCCTTGAAACTGAAAACGCTTTCCGATGTAGAATTTTACGGGGATTCCGAAAACAACCTTTGCCCACAGGTGAAGGTTGGTGGAGTACCTGGCTCCACCCAACGAAGCTATGGTTGTGCCTGGGTCTCTGCCGCCCTCGTATATATCGTGTCTGCAGGCACGAAGGAGAAGCGGATTGAAAGAGGCATTGGACGTGAATTTCAAGTGAATGAATTAGATTGATCGACGAATTCTTCAGTTTCGCCTCTCTGGAATACTAAGAATGGATGGACTATTTGATTAAGCCCTTTCATAAATTTCCGAATGAATAATTTTTTTGGACTCGGCCTTTCTAAAAGTTGTGGAATGAATGGATCAATGCAGATACGACTTTTTCTAGAACTTCCCAATGGGCAATATATTCCGAGCTTGCCAACCTGTAATATTTCAATGAATGAAAAATTTGAGAGCATGTCCTCTATTCATTTCAAAGGAATCTTCGTAAGTTTATTCCAGTATTCGAATGATTAATTTTTTGAGTAGTTCTTGATTCATACAGAGAAATAAATCAACAGCTGCTTTGGCATCTGACTATGTGAAAGTCATAAACGGAATTCGTTCAAACATTAGGAAACTCCCAAACTTCGACCTCCCGAAAAGAGCGAATATCAGAAAGAGCGACAATTTCATTCTTCGAATGAATCGAATACGCGAATGACCCAGAAAAAGATATTAGAATTGAATAGATTCCTAAAACAATTTTAAAACTAGAAAAACAAAAGTACTTGCGACTTATCTCAGGTTATTTGAGTTAAATGCAACATCTCGACGGGATACCGCGTGAAGTGCTCTCCGATACTTTGCATCTAACTCTAACGTCGCTAGATAAGTCGCAAGTAACTTAAAGGCACAGTACAACCTCAGAATCGTTTTCCTGGTTTTCTCACTATCTTCAAAAAGGTCCCATGCTGATTCCAATGATGTCTCTGGCAACGTACAAGACCCCCTAGGAACGGAGTTATGGCCCCTTAAAAACTGAGCTGCGAAAGCATGGTGGACGAGTTTTCCGAGGCTTGTAACTTCCGTCATTTGCAACCAATGAATGCGAGTCAGCCTGAGTAAAGAGAGAGGTCGAGAATGAAGGGAAGAAAGGGGCTACTGACCGAAAATCGTCCCTCATCTTGCCACTATTGAACTCGAAAGATCGTAAAAGGGGCGTGCCAAAGAGGCTTCCGGATGTGGGCACCCCAGGGCTTCCTCCTGAATCTCGCTTATTCCGAGGAACTGAGAGCTGGCACTTGGCAGGTGCTATGAGCCTAGTTTTGGCTGCAGGTGGTCGCTGCGGCCATGCGAGGGACAACTGTTCCTTTTTCATCGCGCGTAATGGAAAGCCGTTCCTATTGTGATCGCTTCGTGGCAAACGTCCTACATCGCTGGGTCGCGGCGACGAAATCCTATGTTTTACTGCATCGCTGCTTGAAGAGCGATTCTCAATCGTCGCTGACCATCGCTCCATCGCTGCCATCATGGCAGCGATGGAGCGATTGCCAGCGAATGACACGTTTTGTCTAATGAACGTTGGCCCTTTCACATGACAAGATCAGTGTTTTCGAGTCGAAACGCGTTATTGATGAATACCAGCCATTAATGTCACTAATTAATTGAATTTCTTCTATCATCCGTGGGCCTATGCACTATGAACAGAATCGCTGCCGCTGCTACATCGCTGCGATGAAAAACAGCAGCGATGCAGACAAAACTAGGCTATATACGTTGGGTCTACTGTATATGGAAATCTCAGATTTCGAACACTTGAAAATCAATCAACTTCTTTAATCGAATATCACGCAAAGTGTTAATGAGTACTATAAGTATTCCTCTCAGAACTATCGCTTTGCGTTGACCCATGACCTTGCCAGACTCGAGCTGGAGAGAGAGGGGAAGCACAAAGGGAGAGCTTGCCAGAAACAGAAGCGCGCCACATACTCAACAGTCAGGCGGCGGCTGATATTGTAAGAGTCCATCCTGGTAGGGAGGAGACGAGACGCCCGGCAACCGCGCCGACCACCATCTGGGGCCGCCAGTGGCTGTTCAAGGTCTCCAGCGGCTGGGTGGGCCAAGTACCGCAAACCTGGGTAATTGAACGGCAGAGGCTGCCGACATATGAGCCCGGCCTCAAAAGTGCGTGGTGTGCTTTCTTTTTTTGTTCTACATTAAGTTGAATGTGTAACATTCACGCTTTGAGCGTTTTTTTAATGGGGCACGTGCTGTAACTTGAAACACAATGGGAGCACGTGCTACACTAGCTAGCAGCGCGTTCCCATATGTGGTCGAAGCCGCCTCGTCTTCGAAGTGAACGCATACTCGGCACGCATTAAATGCGGCGATTTTCTGAGTAACTCATTTGAGCTTACCAAGTAGTTTGAAGAAAAATCCTTTTTTCTCTGGAAAATTCACGAGCCCCCCTCCCTAGTTTTCATTTTTAAAGTATGTTCCGCAATTTTTACGACCACGTCTCCTACCAAGGCTTCTTCAAAAGTTTTAGAGAGGAGGGTCTGAATTTTTCGCACCCTCTATCGATCTATAACGAAAAACCTGCAATACGGTTTTTTTGTCTCAAATCGTCTCGGTTCTTAGGTGAACGGCCTCATATATGAATATGTAGTAGGATGTTCTGAATGCCGGTGACCTTTAATGTTTGTTCTATATACAGCGCATTTTTTAATTGTTAGTGGTTCAAAAATTTTGCGGAATTTTCATCTAGGAAAGCGTAATTTTAAAGTTCTTGGGTAGGGCTGTGAAAGCTGTTAGTTCCATTTTGTGGAAGCTGTGTGCGTTGAACATCTTTTATGTGTTTATTTGAGCGTTTCTCATGAGTGCTACTCCACGTCAATGTCCAGATTCATTTTGTTCACGAAGTTATGACCTTTGACCAGTGCCATTAACTTCTGTAATTTTTCGTTGCAGTTGATTCCAGTGTTTGCTATTATATATGAATAGAGTTAATTCACTAGAACCGGTTTTTGTATTGATGAAGCAGTATATAAAGTTGAATATGAAGTGTTCTGTCCGTCTTCGCACCTTGCTTGCGATTTAAGCAAGGTGCTTTAGCAGTCATAGAAGATCAGCGGTCAAGGGGTACTGTAGAAGCATGGGTAGAAAGTGGTACCCGTGACCGACAACAGCATTGCAGTGGTCGCATTTGCACTGATTTTACTCCCCAGTACCCCCACAATAGGAACCCTCCCATTCCCCAAGTACTATTCAAAATCAACCCACGCCCTCACAACAGGCACCTTAGGAGGGTACGACTCCGCCCATTTTGGGGGATGGATAGCAGCTGTCGGTGCTATCCAAAGATGTTTGGGAGCCTATTCACCCCCCGAGTTTATGAGAGTTATGATTCAAGTTTAGTTACGACGTGATGTGACCATATGATGAGTGGTTAAGCAGTCATAGAGCATTCAGCGGTTAAAAGGTACTGTAGGAGCATGGGTAGAATCCGATACCCGCAACCGAGAACAGCACATCGGTGGTCGGAATGGCACTGGTTTTACTCCCCAATACCCCCACGATAGGCACCCTCTGATTCCCCAAGTACTGTTCAAAATCAACCCACGCCCTCACGACAGGCATCTTAGGAGGGTGCGACTCCGCCCTTTTTGGGGGGATGGATAGCAGCTGTCGGTGCTATCCAAAGATGTTTGGGAGCCTATTCACCCCCCGAGTTTATCAGAGTAAAGGCAGTGTTCACGATAACCTTCAATTTTGAGATTATTCCCTATATCTCTGATAAACTCGGGGGGTGAATAGGCTCCCAAACATCTTTGGATAGCACCGACAGCTGCTATCCATCCCCCAAAGTGGGCGGAGTCGTACCCTCCTAAGGTGCCTGTTGTGAGGGCGTGGGTTGATTTTGAATAGTACTTGGGGAATCAGAGGGTGCCTATCGTGGGGGTATTGGGGGGGTAAAATCAGTGCCCCTCAGACCACTGCGGTGCTGTTCTCGGTTATGGATACCGCTTTCTACCCTTCTACAGTACCCCTACAGTACCTCAGTGAATCCGTATGACTGTTAGTGATCGTTTATAGTTCCGCCGCCAAGCGGCCCGGCGAAATACAATCCTATAATATTGATCGTGCGGCGTCGGGTGATCAATGTCGTGAGATAGCATTCGCCGCGCCGCTCAGCGGCGGTACTATAAACGACCCCCTAAACCTCGTACCTCTGATTGCTCGAATCATATATATGGGAAAGAACGCACAAAGAAAAACTTGAGATTCAACTTTATTGGTCTCGAATTCGAACTCCAATTCTCTTTAATGCTCCAATTTAATGAAATACTCGTAATTTCAATCATTGAACTCAACAGTAACGAAATATTACAGATTCATGGCACACAGATCCTAGATTCATACATAACACATATTCTACATGGCACAGATCCTAGATTTATAACACAGATCCTAACATGCGTTTACACATTCCTCGGCAGTTCATGGTAATCTTTAAATAGAACTATACTTTTGAAATATAGCTATTAATATGACAAATCCGTAGCACATATCCCTCATTAGCTCTTCTGAATCGTTGTATGAACTTGTGAGAAAATAATCTCTAGTAGAGTTTTTCTAAAGATCGGAGATTAATCGGATTGGAGCATATTTTTGAGTTTTCGCCCAGAAGAATTATATGCCACAGAAGCAATGTCGCTCTTTTTCGTTATCGTCGAAGAACGTCGAAGAGAGGTACATAGTACATAATAGATGTAAAATTGTATGATTTCATTTTGAAACCATTTCTAGAAAAATTCTGCTAGAGATCATTTTCTCACAAGTTCAGACAACGATTCAGAAGAGCTAATGAGGAATATGTGCTACGGATTTGTCATATTAATAGCTATATTTCAAAGGTATAGTTCTATTTAAAAATTACCATGAACTAAAAGAATCCATATTCAAAAACTGCACATGTAAAACTTGTGCAAACTGTGAAACAGCTTGTGCATGTGTAAAACGCTGCGCTAAGCCTAGGCCGAGGAAAGTGTGAAAGCAGTATCCGCAAATATGCAATGTCTGTCGATTTGTCACCGCTACTCTACTGCATATATCAGGCTTCAATGGCGGATTCGGTGTCCATAGACTTTCGCTTCTGAAACGCATCGTTTTAAGCAACGCTTTTTCGATAGAAAACCTTGAAGGCGTCGCGCGCGCAGAAAACCGTATAGTATTGTGGTGCGCGCGAAGCGCGTGCCAGATTTGGTTTTGAATTGGCCCCGCGCGCAACCCTTTTTTCGAAATCTCAGTTCAGAGCGAGCGTAGAAATTAGAGTTAAATTGCATTGAAAAGAGCGCAAAAAGTTGGGTATACCACCCAAAAATGGTTTGGATGTGGTTCACTGATTTTCGAGTAAAAATTCTGTAAAAAAGGGGTCTCCGAAGCAAAAGTGGTTTGGTTAGCGTTACAAATGTTTCAACAAAAAGGGAACAATAGGAAAGCAGAATGAGGAGAGTCTACAAAAAATGAACAATATCCTCCAAGAACTCTTTTCTTTTTCGAAACTTCCAAACAGCGGAAACAAACCGTTGTGGTATTTTACGAGGAAGAATTGACTGGTTCCCTAAAACAATTTGATATCATCTCCTCTTTTAATGATAGCTATTAGGTACACATGCATGTATTTTATCGGCACTCACATAATCAAAGTCCTTCATGGAGCCAAAAGCGCTTCCCCATAAAGAACCGCAACGGTTTGTTTCCGCTGTTTGGAAGTTTCGAAAAAGAAAAGAGTTCTTGGAGAGAGTTTAGCTATGCAATCATGAAATCAATGTCCAATAGCTGCGCAAAATCAATAGCTTATTTGTGGTGCTGTGATGCCGCATTTTCAGAACGTGCGATTGAATACTCTTTGCGATTCAAAACTCCTCGATTACGGAAAGTTGTCCATGAGATCTTAAAGCCAATTGCAGAGGGTTTTGATGGCTGAGGAAAAAAAGGATCTTATCTAGCCTAGAAATAAAGCGTGATATCAACCTTCAGACATTTGTCAACCGCGAAAGGTTTAAGAAATTTGGAGTCATGCCGGATGTTCAAATAACGGCGCACTAGAAATTTTTGGATAGCTACTACAGGCTATAAAACAGCAAAATTCAAATGGTCCCTACGCGTGCTAGTGTGGAGCGGAGGCTAGAGACAGTGAAGAGAGCGGAGGGCAGACGGAGGGCCAGGCGTCGCGAGCGCCGCTCGCGCCTCGAGTGATGTGGCCCAGGCGTCGCGCGCGCCGCTCGCGCCTCGAGTGATGTGAGTTACGCCGTTTTATAAAGGGTGTGCCCCGGGAAAAAGCAGCCCTCATTTTGGAGTAGAAAAAAAAAGAATGGACAACTCAAAAAACATCGGGAACAAGAGGAAAATCAAAAAGGTCCGTTGTCGGCTCTTAGAAGTGGAAATTCTCGCGATCCTCAACCGATGTAGTCAATTTTGAGCCGTAATTCTGGAAGCCCTCTCACCACTCGTTGAGAAGTAAGGCAAAAGAATAAGCTTTCGGGCCTAAGACGTCTTCCCACACTTTCATTTGCCCATCATCAACGACATTTAGGGAGTTGACGCATACGGAATGATGTAAATTCATTTGACTATCTGTTATTGTTGACTGTTGACCAATGATAACATTGATAACTTTCCACCGCGGCGTCAATTGAGCTTATCCGCATTCAAAAATGATGCAAGTTAGAAGCTTCAAGTTTGAGCAAAACGAAAACTGGCTTGATTCCTGCAAACGCTCTTTGAACTCCCTCCAAAATGAGATTTTGTTCAACTTCAGTGCAATTTTTGGTCTGCTACAGGGGAAAACCACTGAAAATGAAAATCAAAAGAAACAGAAACAAAAGGAACAGGAACAGTAAAGGAAGAGAAACATTAACTGCACTGAATCGATAATGGTTTTCGACGGCCGGCGTCTTGCGTTAGGGGCGGCGCGGCTGCGCCGCACCCTCCCCATAGAGCGCGCTTTCTCGTCCGTCAGGCAGTGTAGGTTCATATTTACGGCAAATATTCATTCAGATATTAATGAATTACACCATTTAAGTAAATTTGGAGATTATTTCCTATTGAAGGGAATCGTTACCAAAGCTTCTATGTGGTATCTCGAAGACTCGCGACAAAACATATGCTTTTTTGTGTTTCTGACCTGAAAAACACAGTTTATGGCCTTTTGTTCGGGAGGCTAGCCTCAGTTTTGTGGGAGAGGTAGACAGACAAAAAAATTAAACGCGTTCAAAAACATTTTGAAAAGTTGAATTCGGTGTATCCAGTGCAATAAGCTCCACATGCAGGAACAATTCAAAATTGACGGTTATCAGGTCCTCAAACTCAGAGAAGCTTCAAACCCGACCGTGGCGCAAACTTCAAATTCACATTTATAGTGCATTCCAACTCGTCTTTCTATACAAATGGAGGTTTTTCAGGGGCCCTTTCGGCATTTTCGTTCACTAGAAAGGCAAACCTGCACAAAAACATGGAACAATAATAAATTTTGTCTTAAACGCGCACTATTTACAACTGCGAATATTCATTCAAATAATCATTTATTACACCATTCATGTAATTACATTTAGCGAGTATGTCTACTCGGAGCGTTTTATCTCTAAACCTGCTGTGTGGCTATCATGAAGGCTCGTGAAAAAACATCTGGTTTTTCGTGTTTCCGACAGGAATAAAACAGTTTTTCAGGAAGCTAGCCTCAGTTGCGTGACGCTAGATAGACGCTTCAACTGCTAAATAGATTAACAAAATTATATTTTCAGACTCAATCTACATTTCATTCGCCAATAAAAATTATTTAAAAAAAAACAGTCGACGCAGAAGTGTTAGTCGCATCGGTGTTTTACTGAGCAGTCCGCGCCTATCCTTGCCTACAGCTTGAAAATCTTGAAGGATACTCGAACGGGAGAAAAAAAAATCGAAAATGCGCATTCCTTTCCAGTAAAGCGCGATTTTCAAATTACTCCCCAACATTCCCTAAAGGAGTAACCCTTTTTTCACTCCCCAAGTATTCCCTAAGGGAGTACAGTTTACTACCCAATACCCTCACAAAAATCATGCGTTTCGCCGCGCGCGGCGTTTACTCCCTAAGGTGGAAAGTGGTCCCCCGACAGAAAAAGTGCCAAAACAGGCCACGCCCACCTGTTATTCAACCCCCGAGTTTATGAGAGATTGATTAAGTGGCCCCTGGGTAGAACTAAAATGACGTAGAAATTGAGAAAAACGCACCAGAATTACGCGAAATCCTTAAGTATCAACCCGCCTCATAAGTACCACTGGAAGTATTTGTTGTGACAACGAAATCTTTTGTGGACCCATCCTTTGCAATTCTCTGCCCTCTATTGCTCCTTTCTTTCCTTAGGGCCCTAACTAATCCTGCTTTGAATAAAATATTCTTCTATTTTCGATTGAACCAATTTTAAACCGGTGACAACCACCATGAACATGTTCATCCAGCCGGACAACTAGTCCATGTTATAGAATAATGTCACTGAAATGCGACGTTTTAATGCGTTTCTCGCCGTTTCCTCGTAATTTTGGTATTACTTGGAGACCAACGCATTGTTTCATGTGAAAAACTCGGTGACAAAAATCATCGTGAACACTGCCTTTAAAATGGTTGTTGCCATGAATACTTTACCAATCAAAAGGTTATATAACATATTTCCCTCTTCGAAATACATACATTTACGCTGTTTGGAGTTAAGAAGGAAACTACTCTTAGTCAGCCTGGCAATTCCAAATAAGATATTCTTTTCTAGAACCATTTTTCGACGGACGTAGAGTCGGGATATGCCCTTATCAGCTCCCTAAAGGCGCTCCGAAAAAAAAAATTATAGACGTTCATTTCCTGATTTTCGTACCAAATGCACCTTCTAAAACGCGCGGTCATCATTTGGAAAACTAGAAACGGACCTCATTCTCGTGTAATGCTTCCGAAATGACCCCCACCTGGACTAAGTTCGAGTGAACGGTAATTCTTCGAACAATGTAGAAATTAATAGGATTCTGGACTCGTATGGGTTGTTGATTGAGCAATTACTTATATCAATTACATTGGTCTGGAAGAGGTTGTGAAGAATGTTTGAGTTTTGAATAGAAACTTTTTCACGGAGGTCCTCTGGATAGCTGGTTACGAATCTGAATTTGATTTGTCAGTTTTTTAACGCCTGACGTGGTCATTCCGCATCTTCACCGAGGTGTGCCGTCCTAGTAGTCAGCCGTGTCCGTTTGTCACGGTCCTCAGCCACAATTTGAACACAATCCATCCATTGATCACTATTCCACTTCCTGCGCAGTGAAACATCGCGCCTGAATTTCCTTTCAATGCCGAGTGATTTGAAATCCTCCTTCACCACATCCGTCCAAAACTTTCGCCTACGTCCAGGCGGCCGTTTCCAGACAGGACTTGGGAGCATCCTTGGAGCGTACTGAACAACACGATCTGGCGGTCTCCTTAAAATATGCGCCAACAGACGAAGACTACCTTCCGTTACCGCTTGAGATGGCATTGGGAGATGTTGGCACCTCCCTCGTGTCAAACGTAGATGTAAGGCGTCAATCTCGTTGTAGAGATCTTCGTTGTGGCATATCCGCAGCCAGAAATATCCGAGCAAGCGTCTAAACAGCTTCCTCTCCGTGCAACCCAACCTTTCCATCTGCGTCTTCGGTGGTGCCCACGTCTCCGATCCGTACATCATGATAGGGCGAATAGCGGATAAGTAGACGCGCAACTTGACTTCCTTCGTGATGGGGGTAGACCACAAACACTTGGTTAGAGAATTGAATGCAGACGTAGCTTTCGCACATCGTTGTTGAATATCCGCTGCATAACTACCATCGTTCTTCAACAAACAGCCCAAATAACAGAAATCGTCCACCAGTTCGATACGTTGTCCGTCCACACAAACTCCCGTAGAAGGCCTCTGAGAGACCCACATCTGCTTGCATTTGTCCGGACGAAGACGAGGTCCATAGGCTGCGGCATACCTCGAAACGAGGTTCACAATCCTTTGCAGTTTTGCGTTGTTTTCAGCGAATAACACAGTGTCATCGGCGTACTCCAGGTCGACAAGGGAGCGTCCTGATGGTGTTAGGATCACGTCCGCAGGAAACTGTTCTGCAACTCTACGCATGATGTCGTTAACGGCAAAGTTGAATAGAAAAGGTCCTGCTACAGCTCCTTGCCTTACTCCTGTTCTCACCTCGAAAGCTGACGTAAATCCGGCAGGCGTACGAACTGCTGCTGTTGTTCCTTTGTTCATGTCCTCGATTAGTCGAACATACTTTTCCGGGACCCCATCGGCTCGCAGAGCGTTGAGCAATCGATCACGATGAGGAGAGTCGAATGCGGCTCCAAAGTCCAAAAAAGCAGGCTGTAATGGCTTCGAATACCGCTGCCACGATTCAATTACTCTTCTCACAACGAACACTTGGTCGATGGTCGATCTTCCAGATCGAAAACCGGCTTGCTCCTCTCTGGTCGTTTCCTCACGATGTTTGATGAGTCGCTCGAGAATGGTACGTTCTAAAACCTTGTACATGACACGAAGTAGAGAAATTCCTCTGTAGTTCTTAGGATCCGTGACGGATAGCTTTTTGTGAAGAAGTACGATGATCGCATGTCTCCGCGAATCGGGTATCCTTTGGCTCATCCATATCGCACGGATGGTGTTGGTCATTTCACGAATCCCAGACGCAGGAAGAGCCTTCAGCATTTCAGCAGTGATTTTGTCATCTCCACCTGCCTTTCCATTCTTCATTTTCCGGACACAATTCGACACTTCAGCCTCATTCGGCGGTTCCTCACTGACATCGTAATGTGCTCTCTGAACATGCGGCAGCTCTGGTACTGACGGCGCTGGACGATTCAGTAGTGAACTGAAGTAATCCTTCCATAATGGCAGCGTCGCATCACCAACTGCAACTCCATTGTTAGTGTTGAGGACAGCAGAACATCTCTTCATCTTGCCGCTATACTGTCGTAACAACGTGTAGGCTTTCCTCGGATTCTTCTCCTCCCAAGCCTTCTCGAACTTCTTAGCTCTACACGTCCATTCTCGTTCGCGGTCATTTTCAAGCTGCCGACGCAACTTCCTCCTGAGGCGCTTCTCCTCCACGAAGTTTCCTGCAGTTCGGAGAGCACATACTCTGTTGTAAGTAGATGTTGTTTCCTCTGAGACGTAGGCGAGCTTCTTCCTGGGCTGTACAACCGAGAGTGCTTCTTTCGAAGCGTCCTGGATGCACTTGACGAAAAAGTCCGCGTCGCAAAGTTTCTTCTTAGTCCGTACTCCAATATGAACAGAAATGCGTTGTCGGAGTTTCATCCCTGAGACTTGTCATGTCAATCCTCTGGAGAGGCTTAGCCCCTCGCTTCCTCTTATGAATCCTCGCAGTGAAGTTCAACAGAACTGGACGGTGATCCGAATCAAATGCGACATCCCACACAGCTCTAGCTCTTCGAATGTCCGATACTGGAATATTCCTCGTCAGGACATAATCAAGCTGTAGTTTAAAAGTTGTAATCTTCCGCTTCCGCTGCTCTTCTGGAGATAGCTGGGTTGGTCCCTGCCACGTAAGCTGATGGCGGCGATGATTCCTCTTGAATGTCGATGCAATAATCAGACCTTTGCGTTCACAAAAGTCGACAAGGCGGTAGCCATTGTCCGATGTTTGCTCCACTGGGAAGAATCATTAACCGAGTACTTCGGATTCCTGATCAAGTCCCATCTTCGCGTTTGCGTCGATTCCCACCACAACAGCATGTTGACAAGGTATCCTGGCTAGCAACGTATTGAGTCCCTCGTAGAAGGCATCCTTGGAATTGTCTTCGGCGGTTTCGTTGGGCGCATGAGCACTCACTATCCACAGATTGAAACCTCTGTGATCCCGCAGTCGCATAAATGCATTCCTACACGACGCTGAGCCGAATTCCTCGATCATACCATTGTAGTCCTTCCTTACAGCTATCGCACAGCCTCCCACTCTCCTATCATCAGCGTCACCACAGTAGATGACGTACTCTCCGACGTTGATGACTGGTCTATCCTTGAGGCGAGTTTCCTGCAAAGCAGCAAACGGTGCATGGAAGTAGCTCAGAAGATTGGACAACGCAGATTGTTGGATATCACTCGACAATGACCGGCAATTCAGGGTGGCGAAATTGTGGCTTGTGGCCAAAGACTCCATGAACTCCCTAGGTACGGATCCTAAGGTGTTATGGACCAGAAGCCTTAGTGTGCAGGACGGCAACACCTTTATGCAATGTGCGGGATACTTTCGCGATATAGTTGTGCACGCTATATCGCTCGAACGTTCCCTGTGTACACTCAAACGTCTGCTGGGTTCAGTAGAAGCAGGGGCAACAACGAGCAGGTACCAACAGACTTGTATACACACCCCCTTGTATTTCTAACTCAGTCAAACGCGTCACAAGCAAAGTCATCAAATGCAACACAAGAATTGTAGAAAGAAAAGAGGAAAAAGCAAAGAATTAGCAAAGAAGAGAAGGAACCATAGAAAAAAAAGAAAGGTTGTCCACACAAAACGTAATCACCATTTTCTTCAACGCCTGCTCAGATATGTGCCGAACCGAAGCGCATGGTAAGGAGTTGGCAACCTGGTGCTGTATTGATTGCCGGTTTCGACCCTTTAGCAAGGTTTATACACGGTTAAGAATGAAATCTTTATTAAAAAAATTACAAACAAAACTACCCTGGAAGAAACGGTGGGCCCAACAGGAAACTCGTGGGGACACCCGCTCCGGCAGTTGCGTTCTGGATCTCCTCGTGCTCGGCTCGTCGACGGCGGCGGACTAGGACATATGAACGCAGAGGACGCGCAGACTTCCGGCAACAAGGGCCTACTCCGGAAATCGCAGGCTAAGCGGAAGTAAAGGAGAAATGTGATTAACACTGGCCGCACCGCCTTTAATAGGCATGAGTTTCGCGGGTCGGATTTGGCTTCCGTTGAGTATTCGACCACATCATATATATGACGCAATAATGCACCACCAACATCATAACTGACGACCAGTAGCAATAAATTCAAAATTGTTCTTTTTTTTACATTCACATTCATTCATTTAATTCTTATTACAACTTTAATTATCTTAAAAGAAATGTTCTTGGGATTACAATTTATATTACAAAGATCTATTATTTTATAATCATGTTGAAACGGTGTGAGCAACGAATAGGCAATTATGCTTATTACAACATGCCCCCCGTGAAACGAGATATGTCCCCAGATCGTGCCCTGAAGATAAGAACCTAAAAAAAGCTAGTCACACATGTCTTAGTCCATGCTGAGATTCTCGAAGTGTTTCTGCGTTGAGCGTTAATCGGACCGGTCACGCCTTTTTTCCATCCTCTTCAAGTGGCGCTTGTTCACTCGCCCATCTCGAACGACCGGAACACCTGACTGCGAGGGTAGACGTACGCCCGACGGCTCTCCTGTCGGCAACATTGATGTCTATATCTTCACCGCTGCAAGCGCTACCAAGTCCTTGACTTGTGGAGGGAGAAAATCCTAGTATTCAACTGCTCTAGACACCGACCACCACTTTCCAGGGTCTTGGACCACGCCAACTTTCAAACACGCAATGTCCGATTTTCATACATTGGGCGCTGGTGGAAAAAGGTTCACACTCTGGTTTGCAAAACCAGAGAACGCGTTCAGGTGTCCATGAATGTGGTTCCTTGCCTTCTCGTTCATGCGATCCCAGCTGTTTTCTTCGCTCGATCTTGGCCCGTTTACAATAATGACTTTCGCGCCGCAGATTAGCCGGAGATTCAATGCCTCGACAAACTGGATCCAATCGCACGGGTTCTCTGATTCCATCGGGTCTAGCACCAAAACAACCGCACCGATACCGTCTGCGAATAGCTACCACTATTTCGGCTTGATGTCGCGAAACGACTCAGACAATGGGGTAGACCGACCGCGGGCGAAAAATCACGTTTCGTACCGACCGCGTGTCACTATCGTATTGACCGCGGGCGAAAAATGCATTTCGTGCTAAACGCGCGCATTTACGTACTGATCGCGCAAACGAAATAGTGCACGCGGTCGATGCGCCTGAGCTCCGTACCAACCGCTCGCAGGATAACATAGAGGCGTACTGACCACGCGCATTCATCTTTGCGCGCGGTTAGTACACAAAATGACTTCTCGCTGCGGTCCGCACGTGAGCGCACGCAGTTAGTACGCAAGTGCTAGCGTTTGGTACGCAACCACCCGCGTTCGGCAAGCAAGAAAAGTGGTCGGTGAGGTCGTTCTGTCAGTTTGCGCGGTCGGTACGCAATTTCTCGCGCCCAGTACGCAATCGTCCGCGTTCATTACGCAAGCAAACTGCTCGTTGAGACCGGTTTGTCGGTCTGCGTGACCGGTACTCAAGTGTGCGCGTTCAGTACGCAGTCGCCCGCGTTCTGTACGCAAGTGATCTATTGAAAGTGGTACATACGAAAGTGTACGTGCTTGATAAACAACGAAATCTCGAGCTTTTGGGCATTAAGTCTACTGCTCCATCAGAGGCAGGACTTTCTCTGGAAAGTTTGACTTTTTTTTGTTCTGGTAGAGAGTCTGATGGGTTGGTCTTCTTGTCAGCTGCGTCTTCAGAACGGGGAATCCGACGAGAACCATCAAAATGAGACGATTTCTTTCTCTATAACAGTTGTCTAATTCACAACTTTGTTAACACACGTCTGGCTTCACGTGCCCCAAGCCTAAAACTCGTTTTCTTTGAAATAGTCCGTGCTCGTTAAAAAGCTTCGTTACTCGAGAAAGGAACAACAACATCAACTGGCGTAGTGATCCTACTGATGGTCGGTTTTTAGTGTATTTTTAAGTTTGTCTCCTAAGCTCTTGCTGACTTTTGTCATAATGTTGATCAAACCTACACACACGTGTCTAATATGCATTCAACTCGAGTGACCACACCCATTGAAACACTCTACCGCAGGTGCACGTGCTCGAAAAAGCAGCACGTGCAGCAAAATTTGGTAGCAGGAACACGTGCTGCAAAACCTAAAGGCAGTATTTACGATAAAAATCGTTCTTTCTGTTATTCTGCTTATCTTGAAAGCGGTCCCATGCTGATTCAAATGATGTCTCTGGAATCGTACAAGACCTTCTGGGAACGGAGTTATGGCCCCTCAAAGATTGAGCTAAGGAAACATGGTGGACGAGTTGTCCGAGGCTTGTAACTTCCGTCTTTTGCAGCCGATCTATGCGAGCTGACCTGAGTAAAGAGAGAAGCTGAGAATGAAGGGAAGAACGGGGCTAATGATTGGAAATCATCGCTCATCTCACGATCTCGAGCCATCATTCATTCACGTCGGTGGGCGTGTGTTGCGCTTTTGGGGTTTGCCTTGCGCTCGAAGTGGCAACTTCGGGCTCTTTTGGAGCGTTTCCTGGCTCGTTTTTATGCGTTCTTTCGACGTCAACGTTGCAGTGTGCCCCTCCACTACCCACTCCTAGTGGAAACTGAAACACATTTTTTTTATCGTGAACGCTGCCTTTAATCACAGGAGCATGTGCAGCAGGATACAGCGGCGCTGTCGTAGCAGCACTCTGACACGCTACGCGGCCGGCACACCGACTGCAACTCGGCCAGCTCGCCGAGCACCATATGGGCTACCAGCGGTTGAACGAGGTCTCCACCGGCTGAGCGAGCCACGTACCGCAAACTTAGGTAATCTAACCGAGGACGCTATCGACTTTTGAGTCTCGCCTCAAGAGTGCATCTCAGCTTCTCATTTTTGGAAAAAAATTGGTCATCGAGTTGAACGCATATCATGAACGAATTGAACAATTACTTGTTAGGGCACATGCTGAAATTTGGGAAAGAATAGGAGCACGTGCTCCCTTAGCAGCACGTTCCTTGACTGTGCTTGAAGCCGCCTTGTCTTCGAGTTGCATGCATATTCGACATGCATTGAATGCGGCGATTGTCTGAGTTGATGCTTTGATAAATCAAACTGCCTTTGAATAGTGTTGGGGCGAGAAAACACAACAACGTGTCATTACTTTGGTAGTTGCCTGGTTTTCATAGAGACCCTATCGGTTCTTGTAGGGTCATATGTAGCCATGAAAAACTTCTGCATATCGTTACAACTATAATTCCTCCATACTGCATACAGTCATATGTAGCATTGAATCGCACGGTCAATTTATATAATCAGTGCCAATTTTGAGTTATCTGTGCATCACAAGATTTTGGGCTATGAGGAAACTCTTCTTCAGAATTTCATTTGCTGATATGCTAGAGAGTGGATATCTACTAATAGGAAGTTGGGCGAAATCATAAAGTGGTACGCACAGATTCAGGTTCTTCGTCACCCAAAACTTCTATGACCTCCTTGATCATCTCATCATCGGCCACGCTAATGACCACCCCATAGAATCCCCCCCCCCCGACTCCACCAGCGTTCCCCAGGAAGTCATCTCGAAACTGGCGATCTTGTTTAAATTGCCGGGGCATTTCTCAACATATTGTTTTCTCTATTTCCGTTATCTTTCCTTTTCTTCCCCATTCTCTTTTCTCTCTTTACAACTCTACCAATTTTTCTTTCTCCTCTTCTTCATCTTTCTGTTGTTGTAATACTTTCCTTCGTTTTAACTTTCTATTTGTTTATTTAATTACTTACTTATTCACTTATTAGGTTATCTTTTTTTTGATTTATTCATATAGCTGTCAAGACTTCCGCCCGTTGAGCCTATTCAGACGCTGAATCGGGCTAGAACTGCAGTTCCGACCTTGGATGTGCGTGAGTCATTATTTGGGAACAGAAAATAGGGAATTCAGTATTACAGAAAACGGAAAACAGAAAAAAATCTTCAAAATTGGGCAGAAAACAGAGAATTTTCTGAGAGTTAACAAGTAGTGCTGACCTTCCAGTATTTCAGATTTTCGACAGCTTTGAAGTTTTTACACATTTTTTTCGTGATAAATGGTTTGTTTGCATAATATCCGAAGCCAACAGTTGCCAGATAAAGAAATGTAGACTTCCGAGAGAGGCAGATTATAAATGCAAAATGTCCCTCTGATCTCCCTTTTCCCGAGACATTATTACTTGATTACTTGATTAGAAGCTCAATATGTGCAGAAAGAACATAGAATAATTGTTGGTCGAAGCAGACTTGCCCTCCCCTAGCGTACATATTTTGACAATAATTTCGATATAATTGCCAGGTTGAACACTACACTACTCCTGAACGCCCTAGAGTCACGAGCGTACCACGCGAGTGTGCCGTGTGAGTATAATTGTCCTAAAGCGCCCTTCGTTCCATGATGACGGTTCGCTCATGAATCTATTACAGTTTCAACAACTACATCACCGCCCCATCATCAGTTTCATTTCGCTTCATCTTATTCAAATTCTGGATCATCCTAGGCTTCAATTAGGTAAAGCACGAACTTAGAATATGCGTGAATGGCACAGTTGGGGCAAAGTCTTGCCCCGCTCCACCGGAGCGATCACGCTGAAGTATCCGCAGTTTCTGCCCAAGTTTGGAAAGTGTTCATACTCGAGCACCGGGCCAGTGCGGGTTCGAATAGCGGGTGCTGAGTAATATTAAAGCTCACTATTGTCGTTATTCAATAAAATTGAGGTTTTCGTGTCAGTTGAACTTTGACATGTTCCTTTAGGGGGGTTCGTCAATGGTACCCCTCTGGATAACGGTAATCACTATACGATAAAGGTGAAGGCTCGGCTTCCTCAATCTCTATTTGGATACGCATTCTCTATTGGGATACGCATAGACGTATTCTACGTTTATCTCTTAGGGGATCGAATGTTTTTAGACCTATACAGTTGCATGCGGGGGTCAGTCGACATCTAAGTCAGACCCATCTTCTTCTCACATGAATTAAGTACCAATTCGAAGACTCCGTAGGGAAAGCAGATCTGGTTGACCATGGGTGAAGATTGAAACCTGCCGTGTCGAGCGAACAGTAGCGCCTCGGCTTGGGTAACCACCATTGCGAGATAGACGGGCTTACCATAGGGAACAACAGAGAATGCGGATGAGGTTTTCTAAATCTATGAGTTTACCGTCTATCAGTCCGGCCACTTGTCTGTGGAGTAATTTTGCCACAAACCGCGATTCACGGTTTTCTTTCTGGTTTCTGTCAGAGTTTGCCTATTCTTACAGAGAACAGAAAACAGAAAACAATTTTCAAAATGGGCAAAAAAGTAGGAAACAAAAAGTTACGAGACCCTTGGTCCCGACAGTACAGTACCGAGCAAATTTTTTGCAAAGAAAGCGTTTTTTGCGCTCACAAAGCGCCGCAACGCCATAACTTGCTTCAAAGTGGGTAAATTTCAATTCTGAAGTCATCTCTGGATTGAGGCGGTCATGATAGCAGAAATCTGTCATGTTTTGACCTGTGATCGATGTGAATTTTAGAAGGAAATGCACATTTTCTAAAACAAAATACCGAGTTTAAAAGGGCTTTTTACGCGTACTATTACATTCGCCTCACTGAGAGGAACACGAAAACTATCTGATGAACTGATTTCGTCAACTTTGAAATGAGTTATGGCGAGAAGGGTCTTTGTGCGCGCAGAAAAAATCGCAAAACGCCTTTTTGGCAAACAAATATGTTCGGTGCTGTGGTTGAAATGGGCAAGACCGACTCTCGTTTTAACGGTTATCGCACATATTCGGTGTAATGTGTCCTACCAAGCTTAGAGAACGCCCACGAGGAAGAAAGTCAACTGCGGGATGTGGGTGGTTCTAGGCGAGTTAGATTCTCTTGTTGATTCTCTTTCTTTGCTTCTTTTTTGATCTCCTTGCTTTACTAAAGGTTATTACTATTTCTCTCGATCTCTATCGTTTTGCTCTCCTCAATATTACCATTATTCATCATCTTATTCTCCTTGGCCTAGTCGTTTTTCTAGGTACTTTAGTAATAATATTCGACTCTTGGTGTTCTCGGGTTTTTCAAATATAATGTAAACGAGTGTTAACGTGTACACGAGGAAAGTTTTTCTTTGCAAACAGAGCTTATCTTTCGTGGGAAAAATCTGAATATGTTTGCAACAAAGCAGACACTGGAAAACTTTGTTTCAGCAGATTTAATAGCTGACGTATTGCATTGAAAAAAAAGTTGTAGAATGACAACCAACCAGGACTTTCGATTTCACGAGGATTTGAAGAATAAAACACATAAGTAGTCACCTCACAACACGATGAATACATTGAATCCCGAATAGAGGAACTAGGAAGAAGGCAAAGGAAGGAAATGCAAGAGCAGATGTCGATGGTGGTAAAATACAAGGAATGCCATCACAAACTGAGAAAATATAGTAAAATACCTCTCAATACGATTTTTTTTGAGATCTGACAGCGGTTGGTACGCACACACGAGCGGCAAGTATACACTGGTTCCATTAAAAAGCCACGTATTAATGCTCATTGTCAGAAGAGTCCGTGATTCAAAGATTTCTCAGATTTTATCATGAAGATGTATATTTGGCCAACACCGGAGTCAAAATGAGTTCAGTGAAAAGCAAGAAAACGATTTAATGCGGCAGGCCTCCAACCTCCAAATATAGTTGTTCTTATGAACATTGATTCGATTTTGAGATAAACACGCGATAGGCTAAAAACAGCTAGCTTAGCTACGAGCCACTGTCTGGATCAGCTATCCAAATAAAAATTATTTCTCTTGTCCACCCTCAGTTAGCATTGAGTCTCTTTGACAGTAGACTTTACTTATTGAATTTTCGATTCTGAAGCCAGCTGTGTTGGGCCGCTTCAACTTGTTTTTGCATTACCCCAAACCCCATTTCGACCCCAACCTCCAAATTTCGCTGCCAATTTTAAGGGGCCATATGTTCTTTTCATGAAAAAACCTTTTTTTTCGCGAACCCTGCATCTGAGTAATGGCGTTCCGAAAGTGTGTCATTTAATTGGAAGCATTATATGTCTGCCGCGCGTGCATGCGTGCTGACAGCAGTCAGGTCTTTGGAAAAAGTTTCGTGTTGACCGAGCTATAAAATCGGTCCTATCACGTGTGAATGCGTGCTCACCGGGGCCGATCCTATTCGCGACATCTGTGCCGACCACGTGCTGATGCCAGCCCTACCGCGGGGCAGTGCGTTACGAGCGCGTGTGGATGCGTACCGACGGCCTTCAGAATATGGAAAGCGTCCGTACAGACGGCGTAGCAGTAAGTATTGACCGCGAAGCTATGCGTACTAATCGCGTGTCATTGCGTACCGACCGAGTGGCAGTGTGTATCGACCGCGCGGAAATGCGTTTCCACCGCTGTTAGTATCCGGTAAGTGTTCGTACCGACCGCGTGACAATGCCTACCAACCTCGTGGCAATGCGTACTGATAGCGTGGCGGTGCGTACCGACCGCGCGACAATGCGTACCGACCGCGTCCCAAGACGTACCGACCGTGCGGCGATACGTATTAACCGCGTGGCATTCCGTAGTGGCCGCGTGGCAGTGCTTATCGACCGCAGTACTTTGCGTGCCGACCGCGCTAATCTGCGTGCCGACCGCGTGCAAATTGCGATCCAAACGTCGTCCATCCCGCTTTCGATACGCAACTTGTACGCCGTCGGTCCACCCCATTGTCTGAGGACTTCTAGTAGTAGAAGCACATGTTTGGCGACTTGCGGCAGTGTCTCAGTCTGCGTAGCACTTCAGGAATCACCACGACGACACGAGCGTGTTCATCCACAGCCTTCACCAACGATTTGACCTTCTCCCACTCTAGGTCACGTCCGATCTTCCATTCATATTCGATGAGTGTCGTTGCGTCCCAAGGCCAATCCTTGATCTGAGAGTGACGCAATATTGCCTGCGGCGGCACCCAGTCCAGCCATCGTTAACACGTGCGTGCAATGGTGCCGGTAGAACGAGTGCGCACATCAGATGGCATAAGGGTTGAGAGCAAGATATGCCTTGTCCTTTATTCGATTTGCTTTCAGCCTAATTGAATCTTCACCCCACCGAATCGCAAGGACTCTAGCTGCATCAAGAACACATTCAAGCCGTTCGTCATATGCTGGCGAAGACACAAAAGGATGCATATAACAGTAATAGAACGGCTACATCTACACGATTCGAGAGCAGAACTGGCTTTCTCGCCGATCTTTGGGAACGGTTGACCATCGCATCGAATTGTACGTGAAGGAAGTGCATAGTATCAGCGACATCATACTCGTCCTCGGCTCTGAAACAAGGATTGACTTCAACCACAAGTTGATTACTGCTGACGTCACCTCTCTCTCCACGCTTCCTTCCTCAATTTCTTTTCGTCTTGACCCTCACGGGTTCATCATTAATCTCGTTAGGACGCCGAAGCGAAAGGTCGGTTTGAACACGTAACGGATCTTCATTCACATAAATTTTAGTCGCTAGCGCCGTGTTGTCGCTAGTCTCTATGATCCGGTACAGCCCATCCCATTCGCACACTGTTTTTGGGTGCTTCGCCTGCCCTCTTTCTCGTGGCATTTTCAGAAGCACTCTGTCCGACCATTGGCACATGGTGTTCATCGACTTTGTTCTTGAAGTCATAGTAGTTTTTCATTCTATCCCTATACTTCTCTGTCTAGAGATTAACTTCATCCCTTATCAACCTCATACCCCGTACGAGTTCAGACTTGTAATCATCCAAGTCCAGCTGACTTTCTGCTTTCAGGGATGGAATTTAACGGAATCTTCGGATCGACTCCATGAATCAGGAAAAACGGACTTTCGCCTGTCGCAGTATGAGGTGTAACGTTGTACGCGTATACAACGTGCGGCAGCATTACATCCCAATAATCTGGGAAATCGATTTTCTTCTTCAGCATTCGCTGAACCGTCTCAAAGGCCCTCTCAGCTGCTCCGTTTTCTCGGAAATTTTAATCTTTTGTGACAGTGTGGGTTATCCCCTATATCCTTGCCAGTTCATATATCATTCCATTTACAAATCCAGTTCCTTAATCCGTGTGTAATTGCTTGGGCCAGCCCCCACCTTCACAAATCCATCTTTGAAAAATGGTCTACTACGACCAGTATGTAATTCTTGTCGCTTTCGCTCATGCCCATCTCCAGCAGATCAGTACATACGCATTCGAATGGCTTCGACGTGGCAAACGGTTTGAGTGGTGGCACCATGACTTTTCTGGGGTTTGTCAACAGGCATTTGCGGCAGCTGCGCACCCACTTGGTTATGTCGCGCTCCACGGATTCCCAGAATACTTTCTTCCGCAGCATTCTGAACATTTTCTTAGCCCAGAAATGCCCCGCAAAGCATCCCTCGTGCACGTCGCAGATATGGCCTTTCTCTTCGACCTGGGAACGACTAAAACCATAATACCATCCTCTCTCAGCAGCTTTAGTTCTCCGTCTTTCATACAGAAATCGGCAATCTTCAGCTTCTTGCTTACCCCCCCCCCTCATTTCGGCGCCGAGATTTCCATCGCGTAACTTTTCCAGTACGCTGGCAGAGTCGACATCATCTTTCAGCTCCCTCAACCATTCCGAATCCTGTCCCTCAGTCACTACACAGACTACCTTGTCTTCACCTGGATTTGGTACTACATCCACTGTCCCATCCGTCGGAATTCCCCGCGACAACGCATCCGCGACCGCGTTTACTTTGCCCTTCACATACTCGATACTCAGCTTGTACTGCTGGACCTCCAGCGCCCACCTTAGTACCCTTGGCGACACATTTTGTCGCTTGAAGATGGCTGTGATGGGATGATTGTTCGTTCGTATTATAACCTGCATGCCGTATACGAAGTAATGAAACTTCCGCAAAGACACCACAATACCTAGCGCCTCCAGATCGGTGACGTGGTAATTCTGTTCGGCTTTGGAGAGTTTCTTGGACGTGAAATAAATGGGATGCAAAAACGCATCCTGCCCTTGTTGTGACAGGACTGCCCCTACTCCAACTCCTGACGCATCCATGTAGATGATAAACGGGCGCTGTCCACTCTGAGCCGACTCGATGTCCCGCTGAGGCAATACCGGCGTCTTTACCATGCGTGACTTGAGTTTACGGAATGCGTCCTCATGACGGGTTTCCCATTTCCATGACGCCTTCACGCTTGTCAGATCAAACAGCGGCTGAGCCACTTTTGAAAAACCCAACACAAATTTACGATCATACCCACATAGGTCAAGAAATGTTCGCATTTCAGCCAAACACGTCGGTCGCGGATAATTCTGGATTTTTTCAATCTCAGCTGGGTCAGCGTGAACACCAGCCTCCGTCAATTCATGACCTAGGAACGCTACTTTCTCCGTGAAGAGCACGCACTTCTGCGGCATTAATTTTAAGTTCGCTTTCTCCATTGCATCGAACACCGCCAGCAGCACCTTAAAGTGCCGCTCCTTCTCTGCCGTTGCCACCAGTATGTCATCTATCTAGGCGATCACTTCCGTTTCGCGCAACTTTCCCAAGACGGTGTCCATCAATTTCTGGAATCACGCTGGGGACTTACAGAGACCGAATGGTAGAACCTTGAATTGAAAGAGTCCTTCCGAAGTTGTGAAGGCGCTCTTGATCTTCGCATCGTCCGACATGGGAATTCGCCAATACCCTGATGCCACATCTAGGGTGCTGAAAAATCTCTTGCCTTTCAGACTTTGCAAAATCACATCAATCTGTGGCAGGGCGTGAGCATCTTGTTTCGTATGCTTGTTTAACTCCCTGTAATCTATGCAAAGCCTGAGTGTGCCGTCCTTCTTTTTGACGAATTCGACTGGTGAAGCCCAATCCTATGACGAATCCTCGATAATCCCCTTATCAAGAAGCTCCTTTATCATCTTTTGAACTCTGACAGAGCCCCCAGGGGGACTGGCCTTGTTCTTTGTTTTATTGATGCCGTTCTACCGTTGTCTACATCATGGACTACCAGGTTTGTCTGTGTCAACTTTTTATCTTCCACAGCAATCACCGTCTGGTATTCCTGCACAAGAGTCCACAATTTAGGCTTATTTTCTAAAGAACCCTTCCGGTTCTGGGTCAGTAAATCGTTGAGCACTCTCTCCCTTTCAGGTTCCTCCAGTGTCGGTATACCCAGGGTTAGCATGTGCGTCGACAGGTTGCTTTCACGCACTCTGGAATACTCGACGTCTTCCTCCCACTCACCAACCTCCTGCCCCTCCTTTAGTACCAACATCTCAGCGGCTTTGTTCCATACAGGAACCTCCGCAACACCGCTCTTGCTAACGAAGCACAAACCTGACTGCAAGCACTCAACACCAGAACGCAGTACCATGTCGCTTCTGCTCATTGGGTTTCCTTTGATCATGATCCACTGCATCGCCCCGCGCGCCAAGTGAGCTCGCTTACACACCTTTACCTTGAACGAGGAATCTACTGTTATTTCTTCCTCTTCCTTGGAAACACTCTCGTTCGCTGTTACCATACCTTCCTACCTCGATAGCTGTCGAACTAATGCAAAGCCCAACTCTCTCAGCGCATTAGTACCGTTTGTACCGAATAACAGCGCCTGTTCGCGACGTGCATTTTAATGGTCACGGCACTTTCACTGACTCCATTCAATGGCACTTCGGCCAGACGCCCTAATTCCAAACGGATTCCTGAAGCGTCGAGAATGCGTACGCCCTCACCCACCTTATGCTCTTGATTGTTGCGCCCCTCATTTTCCAGGCGATTGGACACGGCTGTCGGCAATATAGAGATTTTGGACCCAGTATCCAGCAATGCAGAGAACCCTGTTTCAAAAACCTCCTCCTGGGTCAGACATTTTCCGCCATACGACGCAGGTACCCTTAACTTGCATCAGTGTCCCCTGCACGCCCCTCAGGCACTTCAGGCCCCGCTGCGATAGCGTTGCTCTGTGGCTCCCTACTACCCTTGCAGTCTCTTGCCTTGTGTCACTTGCCGCTGCACTCGAAGCAGCGCATCTGACTTTCTGCAGACACACCGTTCTGTTTTCCGAGATCCCTGCAGCCTTATGATCCGTGGGTTTCTCGGCTTCAGCACTCGCCGTTGTACAATTCAAACCCTTGCATGACCCCTCTCCACGTGGATGTGGCTTCTGGTATCTACCCGTCGTGTGCCTCGATCTAGGACTCCGCTCTCGCTGCCCCTTCGCATTCTCCAGGGTCAGCTGCCTCCTTTCTATCCGCATCGCGGCTTCTTTCAGGTTAGCGTACGCATCTTTCCCGCTCTTTTCCATGGCTTCCAAAAAGTAAAACGATTCAGGCCAATGGACAACCTGCTCATACCAATGTTGGGCTCTTGTTGTCGCCAAAGCACTCGCCTCGGCTAGGGCTGCGATCACCCCCTCCGACGGCCCATGCCTAATTTCTCGGGGTAGCGCCTCAAACTGCGCCTTAGCCTTTCCGCTTAGCTTGGACTTCAACAGTTTTTCGCTCTTGATCAGGTCAACTCTACTTCGCATACTTCAGAGCAGACGCTTTCATGAAAATTTTCCATGAATAATACTTATCCCTTCCCGTATAAACACGTACATCAGGTAATTCCACGTATCTCAGGTAAGAACCCAACTCATGTGCGAATGGTGGGTCAGGTCTACAACTATGACCACTCAACCTTGTACAGAGGGAGCCCTCATCACCACTCAACTCACTATCCGTAGAGAAAACTCCTGACCCACCTCGCGTTCTCGTCTCCATCCTTACTGAACGCCGCGAGCTTTCCAACATCAACGCATTCGAGTTCGGCTGCCTTCTTGATCCATTCTGAAACATGTCATCATTTACACTCAAACCTTGTTTCAGCTTTCTCAATGCTTCCAAGCGCATCGAACTATCTTGCCTACTCGTACCTGGTAGTCCATCGCGATCGGCTTTCTTGTCGGTTGCGCTCGGTCTTGACTTCTGCGCCCTGACCGCATCCAGTTCACGTTGAGCAGCTTCCAGCTGCCTCTGCAATGATAACAATTCATCCTCTTTTTTTACCAAACGTATCCTCGTTCTTTTCCGTTCTTTACAATTCTGGAATATATCTGTCTAGTCCCACCCAGTACACTTCTGAACTTCTTCGACTACCGATGCCCTTTCTACCGAATTCTCAACAGCCTGTACCAGTTCATACTGAGTCTCACACCCCAGAGACAACGTCAGCCCCCTAAAGGCCCTCTTGGTTATTTCCTCTGAAGTGGTTAGCTATTTCTAACTCATCCTCCTCTACGGCTGAATTCGCAACCTCTTCAAAGGTGTCCCGCCTCTTATCACCTAGTCGCCAGTCCTTAGCTACTTCTGCCCTTAAAGGCATAGTCCAACCTCAGGGGTAATTTTTGATATTATATTCCGGCCGCCATGTATAGTAACCCTGCCAAGCGCGAAATCTCAATTCGTTCAAATAAGCAAGGAAAAGCTAGGAGAAAGTCGGCCACGCCCCTTTTAAAGAAAAAAATGGGTACCGCCCACTGGCAGGTTTGAGACCTCAGTAGGAAGAGACGCACGAATGATTTTATTCAAAATCTATGTTCTTCCATTTGCTTTTGGCTTGGCTTCATATTGTGGCCTGCTTCAGAACGATGGCTGCGAATAACGAGAAAAAACAGGTTCGAGACAACTCGTCCGCGAACTTCTCACCTTTGAAAATCAAAACTTTTGAGAGGCTATAACTCCGTTCGTAGTGAGTGCTGAGCGACTCTGGACACACCATTGTGATCAGCGTGAGATTTTCTCTAAGTTAGGCAGGAAAATGAAAATTCGATTCTGGGGTTGGTCTGTGTCTTTAACACTACAGGCACTTGTCTTAACTTTCTACGCAAAGTGTCACATACCTCGAGCAGCTTCTCACGGTCGCTTCTCGGCCTCGATACTATTGACATCGCCTCCACCTGCACTTCGACGTCTTCCATCATAACGTTCAGGTGCACGGAGGGCTGGCTTCCTGCAATAGCAGCAGAATCAATAACGGTTCTATTGTCGTATTATGACGACGACACCGACTCAGCCATACGCGAGGAGGCCAGTTCATTGCACATTCAATCAACCAACTAATAGATCACTCGATCGACTCGTCAATGCCTGTCACAAAAATGCGGTGCCGATCAGGGATGTGCGGCAAACGATTTTGAGATTTCGGCTAAAGGCAATCGGCAAGAAAATCCCAAAAACGGCCGGCAAAAGGGGAATGGAAATTGTCAGACGGCAAAAAAACCTCCTCCCTTAGATTGATCCGAAAGTTATTCACATATGCCGCTCTACTTTTTTTTTCCTTTCTTCCAATAGTTATATCAACATTCTAATAATTCCAATTCTAGGGAGTAGTTCCATTTCAAAGCATCGAATGAACAAAAACAAGACATCTGGGACCTCATGGAGCTGTGCCTCCGCGGTGGTGCCGCTGCTGCTCCGCGGTTGTGCCGCTGCGGCTCCGCGGTGGTGCCGCTGCGGCTCCGCGGTGGTGCCGCTACGGCTCCGCGGTGGTGCCGCTGCGGCTCCGCGGTGGTGCCGCTGCGGCTCCGCGGTGGCGCCGCTGCGGCTCCGCGGTGGTGCCGCTGCTGCTCCGCGGTGGTACCGCTGCGGCTCCGCGTTGGTGCCGCTGCGGCTCCGCGGTGGTGCCGCTGCGGCTCCGCGGTGGTGCCGCTGCGGCTCTGGGGTAGTGCCGCTGCGGCTCCCCGATTGGTGGCTGCGCTCTGACAAAAATAGGACCGATTGCAAGCAACTCATATGAATTGAGTCATAATACAACTGGGTGGACCTACGAACATAAAACACACCTGCGGTGCTTGCGTCCTCTGTCTGATAGGGACATAGTGTATCCCCGTTATTGTAACCCAGGAGATACGGGATGTGCGTCAAACTAGGGCTGTTGAACCAGCAACGACCTCGTTTTAAAACACACAACAGTGAATCGTAGTCGACGCTCGTTCGTTGATCCATCCTCGCGGAGTTCGTGCGGTTCCGACGCGGAGCTGCAGCGGTACTGCCGCGGCATTGTCGACCCCCAAGACACTGCAACGGAATCTCCTCGGCACACTAATCATCACGGAGCTGCTGCGGTACTACCGTGGAACTATCGCAGCATGTCGAAGGTCGCGGCACTTTCTGACACTGCCGCGGTACTTTCCTTACACTGTCGCGGTATTTTCCTGACAATGCCGCGGCATACTTTCTCAGAGTCCCTGCCCACGTGTGTTGCACCTGCTTTTGTCTCGTACAAATGCTTCCTGCTTCTTCTAGCTACAGGAGAATCTGCCGAAACTCTGGAACAGAAACTAAAGCACCACATTGGAGTTGGACTATTACTGTCAACTTAACGCGATCTGACAGTAGAATTGGAAATAGTATGCGAATAAAAAAAAAGATGGATAGCTCTCTGAAACGTTCTCTGTAGGACTTCTTCAAAACCAATCTATCTTTTTCCTCATTCACACACTAGTTCCTATTTCTTTGTCAGCTCGCATTATGTTACATCTCTGCGCAAACTTACCGCGAGCTGAAAAAAGTACGAAAAAGCTTCAGAATTTTTTTTAAGACCAATATTCTTCCAAGAAAGACAGAATGAACCATTTTCAGAATTTTTTTCACACTATGGTGGCTCATAACGTGGCGTGCGACTGCGTAGTTTCAGTAATGTCTGGTCCCTTTCCTGAAAATCGTCAAATATAAAGCTCGCGTTTAGCTGTAGTTCACACCAACTTACCGCGAGTTCCCTCGCGTTTTCAAACCCAATAACTACCACCCCAGATAAGTCAAGTCTGAGAGGGTTGGTCTGAGAGGAAACCCGTGGGGACACCCGCTCCGGCAGTTGCATGCTGGATCTCCTCATGCACGGGTCGACGACGGCTGCGGGCTAATACGAATGAACGCAGAGGACGCGCAGATTTCCGGCAACAAGGGCCTTCTCCGGAAATCTCAGGCAAAGCGGAAGAAAAAGAGAAACGTGATTAACACTGGCCGCACCGCCTTTAATAGGCATGAGTTGCGCGAAAGTAGGATTTGGCTTCCGCTGAGTATTCGACCATATCACATATATGACGCAATACTGCACCACCAACATCATAACTGACGACCAGTAGCAATAAGTTGAAAATTATTCATTTTTTACAATCACATTAATTCATTTAACTCTTGCTACAATTTTAATCATCTTGAGAGGAATGCTCCTGAGAATAACAATTTCTACAAAGACCTAAAATGTTATCAATCATATTAAAACGTTGTGAGCAATAAATAGGCAGTTATATTTATTACAACAGAGGACTCAAGCAAAAGTATTTTTAAAGCAATCATACTCCGTTGATGATTCGGGAGTTCGCATAACATCCAGGTTAAACTAAAGGTAAGTGGGACCATTGTGGTATGGACGCAAGGCGGTTTGAGGTGGCCCTATCCACATGGGCTCCTATAACCGCAAGTAGACTTCTCAGTTCTCCCACCACCGATATCTATCCTGTGTTTCCGAGAGTGATTTATTTCCGTTCGTCGCGTGCGTATGCGTGCGTACGCTGCGTCTCCTTCTCCCCACAATTCCTCGCTGTCTCTACCCTCGCTCCGCACAAGCGCGCGAGGGAACGGAGTAAATCAGGCTCGGAACCAGAGAATACATATAGCCTCTTTCGCTCATTTGAGTCGGGACGGAGCAAGCAGTGGAGCTGTCGGTCATCGCAAATTACAGTGGTAATAAGGAGACTGATAAGCCCATGGTAAGCCCGATAAATCTTACTCCGATCTGGTCAAAATCATGGAGTACGGCTAAATGTAAATTCTCTGTTCTCAAAGAAAATACAGTTAGCCACACACTCAAAACACTCAACACGAACATGCTTATGTAGTAAACTTCTGGAGCGCGGAAATAAGCTCGCTCCACTGTCTGAGCAGAAGTAAGGAGCATATGACCCTATCGGTTCAGCATCGCACAGCTTGCGAATGGTTGGGCTAGTCGCTCACAGAGAGGGAGTGAACAGAAGGATCACCCAACAACCCACGAGGGTAGGGATATCGTCTCCTAAGTGAAATCGCCCGCAACCGGGCAACTGGCAATAGTGTTGTAGACAGGCAGATTGGGAGCGATCTTTGGCAGAAATCAACGTTCCACCATGGTATGCTTAGTTTTCTCCGCATTTTCCCTCTTTTTTTCGTAGTCTTCTTCTGCTCTCTCACTATCCCTTTAAAATCGGCTCGAGATGGAATTTGAGAAAAAAATTGTGAAACCCCCTCAAGAATCATGGCCTTCGCAGCTGATGATAAGGTACATATTAGTGCCCGATTAGCATTGTTTGAAATTTTCGATAATATCTTCGAAGTACTTCTTTCAAGACAAGCGTGCACTCCCGCGCCAGAGTTCTACAGAAAGAACACAATGCATGAATGAGATTCTGCAAGCACCCCTTTCACGTGAAAGAACCATTTTCTACGTTTCAGGCAGAAGGTTATAGAGGAAGAGCGGGTGAACATGAGATGGGTAATACCGTACTCTTCCCTGATGTATATCGCCAAGAATGTATGTGGGCAGCGATCACCATCTTTCGGTTGTGCTTGAAGACAATTGAACCATTCACAAGTCGCTTTCCAGAAGACAACGAATTCGCAGGGCTCGCTGAATAGCGAGAGAAGCTCGAAGACGGACGTTCCCGTGCTGTCATCGGCGGTGTTCAACGACCGGTTCGAGATTTACTTGTATATGAATGAAGCTGTAATCGCCTTCACGCATGTGATGCCTCCGCGTGTGAACAAAAGCACTATCCAGCACTTCGTAAAGGTTGGTTTTCTTCAACTTTATCAGGCTCAGGATTTACTGACGACAGACTCATTGTCAGTGAAACAAATGGGAAATCGGGGGTTGATAAAAACTGCCCATGTTTTTTTCATGTTTTACAGATGTGTGAAATGGAGCATGAAAACGTCAATCGCTTCATTGGAATTTCATCGGATGGTCCTCAGTGCCTTTCCTTATGGAAACTCTGCAGCAGGGGAAGCCTCAAGGTCGTTTCTGCATACGCAAATATGGATTCAATGACATCTCACATCGACCAAGGGTTGCACTAGCGGTTCGGCACGAGAAAAATTAAAGATGAGGAACTCGAAATAATAGGGACTATGCATTAGTTTTTGATAGTCATCTGCATTGTCTGCAGCCAAGTAGAGCTCAGACACACCAGGTCGGAATACAAAACTATTTTGGTTCCATCTCAATAATGGAATTCGATGCCCGATTTTCAGATATTAGCCCTCTTGAGGTTTGTGTTGAGTTTACACGACAGCTCTGCAGTAGTATTGAGCAGGCTTAGAAATTTCGCAAAAAGCAGAAGCATGAACTAAATTTGAAAAATAAAAAGCTTAGTTACAGTACACTATATATCCTCTTCGAATTTTCGCGTACCACACTATGTTTCGTAAATGATTCTCAAAGACAGCAACCGCGCAGAAAACCACATCTGTGTTTTTCTTCTCAATCCAATGTATGAACCAAGTGGAGATAGTTGGCGAAGCTTGAGATCTCAACGTTGCGGGGTATTGAGAGCCTCCTATTTTTAGATGATCATTAACAGCAGAAAAGCGAAAAGAATTGCGGAACCCAGAAAGTTAAGGGGGCTAAACCAACACCGGACAGACGTGAGAAAAAGGAAGCTGAATGCTGCTAGATTTCCAAACGAGTTTTTCTCTGAAACTTGAGTGTTTTGGGTGGTCTCTTCATGATATATGACAACCTGGTGAGTCTACCTGCGCAAAATTGTGAAAAAACAAACACGGTTTTGTGCGTGTACGCTGCCTTTAAAGGCAGCAGGCACACCCAAAAATTTTATCGATTTTATGGCGTACATAAATCTCAAGTTTAGAGGTGTGAGTAGGGTTTAGGTAGAGGTAGTTTAGGAAGTATGTGTAACCGATGAAAAAATTTAAAAAAAAACTGGATGCAAATAAAGGAACGCTTGTTTTTGTTACGATTTGAAAGCGGACGAGCTTGTCGGGGTGATCGAAACAGCAAATATTACCAAGAAAACCAAAATAAGCGAAGCCGAAAGACTCCTACAGCCTGTACTAGAACGCGCACCTCATAGGAAGACTCAGAAGCCAGTCATAGTGATCGTATTCGAACGATTACCCCGAACATGGCATCCCTATTAGGGGCTGAGCAGAGTGCCACCGCGGCGCGGCGCGGCCTGATGATTGAGAGCCGTATCGATAGATCGCGGCGATTTATCAATGCGGCTCTCCATCATCAGACCGCGCCGCGCCGCGGTGGCACTCTGCTCAGCCCCTTAGAGTTTGGCGCGAACTCGGTGCCAAATGTTATAACACATGTACGTGCACCGAGTTTGCGCCGACCTTCAATAGGGAACGCAGAGTATCAGTATAAGAGATCGGTGCCGACTATGAACTCTTCTATCAAGGAGCATACGTTTTTGATGCCGTACACTTACTCAGACAACGTGATAGGGTATGTAGTGTGCTATATGATATGCGGTCGTAAGTTTACACCACCGCCGGCATGGATCCTAGTGATAATTTGCGTTATCCATTGAGGGCTAGCGCAAACTCTTTGCACCTATGCTATAGCATATGACACTGAGCTTGCGCAAACCTTTAGTAGGAAACGCAGAGTGTCACTAGGATCCATGCCGACTGGACATGCCCCAGAGGGAGACGATCAAGTCTCTGAACTGTTGCTTTCCAGAGTAAGCAAAGAATTCCATGCCCACTCATTCTACTCTGAAGAAACATGCTTGGTTCATGCATCATCTCTGTAGCATCATGCATAGGATTTCCCAGAAACCGATGAACTCCAACTCCTTATTTGTGTTCGCCGCTCAATACGGCAGAACCGTGGTCATTTTAACTCGTTTGCAACGGCGTGAGGTAGGAGCCTTACGACCCCCTAATGTGGCAATGTCGATCACTTTTGCGGAAGAATGGTCTATTGACTGCTGAAATTGACTACAACTGTCTTCCGACTATTTTATAGAACGATATATTAACAAATATTTCCTCTTACAATTTTGGACGTGTATTCCTGTAAAATTTTATTATTCTTGTAAAATAGCACAGATTTCTCACAAACCGAGAAGAACAGAATTAGACCAGTTTCTGGAACTGTCTCAAACATTTAGCCGATTCTGTGCACGGAATATGGTTACCTCATCATGAAACTCCATTGTACGATCCTTCCATGTTGAGAAGAGTCTATTGTTATGACAATCTAAACTTTTGTCAACCCTTCCTACAAAATTCTCAGCTCTCTGTTTCTCACCATTCGACGCAAAGTGTTTTGCATCGGATAAGCTTCCCCTCTCGACCGACCCAATAATTTACGGTGGACAACCACCTGGAACTCGTTTATCCCACCGAGCCACTAGTCCAAGCCAAAACTATCATTTGCTGAAATAAGGCGTTCTAGAGCGTCTTCCGGCATTTCTTTGTAATTTTAGGAAAACGTGGCGCCCAACGCATTGTTTCAAATGGGGAACTTGAGGACGAAAATCCTCGTGAACTGCCCTTAAGGCACAATTACACTCATCTGACCGTGATAACGGGCGGGCAACTTCCTTAAAAAGTTCTACAAGTTTGCCATCTAGTAACGCCAGCTAAGCGCGCTTAGGAACCGCAAGTGTTTCGCGTGTTCCATTTTCTTAACAGTACCATTTGTAAGCATCTTGAAATGTCACACGTATATTTTAGCCCGTTAAAGAGCAAGAACTCCTACAAGAACTCAAGATTTTTTAATAAAAGTTCTATAGGATGTTATCGCTAAACGCTCGTTGACAATGGATGGTTTCTTCATTTACTGCCTCATCAAGGACGTGGCTAAGGTGGTATTTCTCCAAATTACTTTTACTTGAGATCAAATGGATATTTGTTTCTTCGTCTATAGGGACTTGCCTTCATTCATAACTCGTTCATGAAAAAGCACGGCAGCCTGACGTCTTCTTGTTGTCTTGTAAGCGATCGCTGGGAGGTGAAAATCTCCGAATACGGACTCTCTTCAATGCGAAACGAGAAAGAGATGCCTGAAAACTGTGAGTTTATATGGCAAAGAATTGTCGTTCGTAGAGATTTCGCATATTTTCAGATCTGCTCTACCGTTCACCTGAGCTTCTACGTGATCATCAACACGATGGATCCAGAGAAGGCGACATCTTCAGTTTTGGCATTCTCTGCTCAGAAATAATTGGGCAGACTGAAGTGTGGAATCTCGACAATCGTAATGAAGACGCAGACGGTGCGGCTCATTTTATTCTATTCCGTAGAGTGCGGCCTTAATACCTGCAGAGCATTTTCATCCTTATAATGCAGAACACTCGAAATTTCGGGGTAATATTTCTTCAAAACTCCCTTCGTCAACAGTATACCGAACACGAGGCACAGGAATTGCGGTGTAATGAGAATTCAAGTAAGTTTGAAGTTAGATAACTAAGGTGTATCGAACAGGAAGAACTCATGATCATACTTTTCTGAATACATCTAGCAAGGAGGAAACCTTCTAGAACGTCACTATTATTAGAGAGAAGATCCCCGCTTCACGATAAGGTACAACTTTGTTTTTCAGACTCTCAAAAAACAATAGCTGACTTTTTCCGGTGTTAATCGCAAAAAACAATATGATTGTACGGAAAATTAGGCTAAAAAATGGAAGTACACCACCTTCTTGAGTATGTGTACCTCTACTAGATGTACACCTGAAAAAGAGGCCAGAAAAATAAGAGTACATGCACTTCTAAAAGAGAAAACACGGTGTGTAGGATATTGTGTTCGCAAACTTTGCTTTGAACGCAAATAGATTCTTGCAAAAGCCTTTTCTTGTGTGGGAGAAAATTCGACGTAAATGTTATGCTCTACGTGAGCAAACACCTGCTTTTACTACAACGTGAGAAACTAGGGCTTTCTTCCCTTGCTTGATAAGATATTCCCGTTTAGAAGCTAGGAGCGGTAACATACGCTGACTTGCCGGCGGGGTAGGCAACCTTTGACGTAAAATCGAAACGGAAATACCAGGCTGCCTTGATGTTCTATAGATGATTTCGAAAGTTTGAGTATGCCGAAGCAGATAAATCTGTAGACAGAACAGAAGCCCTAGTTACCTATACAGATATGTAACTATTCTGCCATAGAAGACAGTTGCAAATCTGTAACTAATTAAGATCTGCTACAATTAACGCCGCACATTGTATGGTCTCTTTGTAAAGTTTAGTCTAGTGAATGGACTTCGCATGATCACTATGTACGTTTAGGCAGTACAGGGTTGTTGATCGAAATCACAGCGCAGATGGGGCGAAGGAGCACTTAGGCTGGCAAACGCTACGAGCGCTATGGAAAACCGTTGCGTTCTCGTCGTCGTTGGAGTGTGTTAAAGGGAGTGTTCACGATGAAAAAGTTGCCAGTTGCGTGGCAAAAACGTAAGCTTTGGGTACTTCTAAAAGGAGTAAGAACGGAAACGCGACAGAAAGTGGGTGAAAATCCCGTGGGCCGGCCAACTCATTGGGCCACCTCGCCCACGTCCTATTAAAGTTTTCCTGCGTTCGTTTTACCGTAGGAACAGGCACCGAATTTTCAAATATTCTTCGTCGCGAATGGTTCTAACATCCCAGCATGTACACTGATCTTTCCTTTTTTTTTAAAGAATTTGGTACAGGAAACAGTAAGCAAAGTCAATTACTACCTATGGATTTCGAAGCGCGAAACAATTTCCTCAACGTCAAGTTCGATGCGTGTTGTACGCAGTCTTCCGAAACACAGACAGGCGTAATTAATTTTCAGGGATTTCCTTGAACAGTTTTTCTTCGGTATTTGAGTGTTCTGTGGGGACTTTTCCATATTAATCTCTTCTTAGTGGACGTATATACCCAAAAACATTGAAAACCATAATAAGGTTTTTTATCGTGAACACTGCCTTTGAGTGAGCGTCAGTTAGTTTTCTTAGAGGCCCACGGTTAACGTGCTCAAACGACTATGAGAATGCAGCATTTTTCCGTCACGCGCGTCACGTGCGCTGGCGGACTGTCCGCCGACCCGCGCTGTGAATTCGGGATAAGGGCTCTCTACACACCGAGGGAGCAGCTGTCTCACTTTCTGGGGGTCTAATTCCACTCGGAACCTCTTCACATGAATTGAGTAACATGGAGCGTCGAACTGCAGAAACGGGACAAGTCCTCCCTCTGCGTGTAGAGAGCCCCTAACCCGTGAATTCGATCAGCATTCGGGCAGTGCGACTTACGTCACAACCGAGCAGCCGGTTTTCAATCTTGTGCGACAATCCACCTCTTCGGTTCCGCCCGTCTAGTACATTAAGCTCTACGAAGGGACTTTATAGACAACACAGTCAGTCCGATGGAAACGCTTTGCAGAAATCTTGTATATGGTCAAAAGAGGAGGATCGAGGCTTATACGACCTACATTGAGTCCAGATCCATCGGTTGAAGTGAACGCTGCACTGGTAAAGTTTGCATTTTACAATAGTATGGTGTTCTGGGTCAGACTGTTTTTCCGGAAAACTAGTGATAGGCTCTTTCCATGTTATTTTTCCTTTACGATCACCTTGTGATTTTTTACTCGATTTCAAACGGCCTACCTTTCCACATTCGATCCCCCCACTGCGATTTCAGGCCAAGAAAAAGAGTAGGGCTGAACACTTGAGTGGCACAGCCTGTATCATGAGATAATATGTACTTTGAGGGCTGGCTCAGCTTTTGTGCTCGAAATTGTCCATTTTATGTGGCGCTATCAATGAGCTCAGGCAAACTGTAGATCCGCGCTTCGTCCGACAGTCGACGGAGGCGTCGTTCCGCGTGGCTTGAATTCCCAAAAGAGGCTGATCCACAGCACATGAAACGGGCTTCGGTGCCCCTGCAACGCTCCGCGTCCTTCATGGACAAGGGGAGACCCGCTCATCATTCCTTGTTGAAGAATGAATAGAGAACTGATCTTCACCGACAAGACCAAGTTCAGATTTCGATAGCATGATGATCATCATCGATCGTGATCGCGTCGCGTGTCGATTCCCATTTAGAGCACGCTATCGCATCGCCCGCCGATGATAGTCTTAAGAAAATTTAAGCCACCTTCCATCAGTGGGCAAATCCCCTGAGAAGCCAAAAATATCGTCTAAAAGTATTGAAGGATCCTCCGCAAAATAGTTCGATTCCATGACAGTCGCGAACAACTTGCTGCAGAATACAAGAAGGCCCAGAAGCATAGAGTTTTCGAGCTTGCGACATGTCATGACCATCGTCGTAATGACAATAATGGGTTATTAACAACCCATTATCATACATGGAATCACGCGTCTGAATGAGTGCATGGCTCGCATCTTGTCTGGTGGCTAGACGTAAAAATTCCAAAAACGGAAATCTTGTAAAAACATTAGTTATGGAGCAGTATGTGAAAATGGTTTCCTTCAGCTCCATCTAGTTCGCGAGTGTTGGGAGGAAGACCCGAAAGACAGGCCATCCATTGAAACTGTTGTGAATGCTCTGAACAAGATGGGTGGTGGCAGGTTTGATCAAAATATTATCTGGAATTGAGGATTCAGGTCAACGAAACGCTGATGCTACCTCTTACAGAAACACGAATCTCATGGATCATGTGTTCAAAATTATGGAAGGTTATGCGAGTTCACTTGAGAGCGAAGTCGAATCCAGAATGCAGGAATTGGTTGATGAGAGGAAAAGAAGCGATCTTCTATTGTATCGCTTGCTCCCCAAGTATGATTCATTCTTTTATTTGAATTTACTGGCCCCGACTGTATCATGCAGGATGAAGTTCTCATGGAGTTCTATTGAACGCAAAAAAAAAACCGAGTGTTGACTTTCACCATCTTGAGATCATTTCGTGCATGGTGCCTAATCTTAGTGAGGTTATAGCCAAGTTAAGTCTACCAAATTCTAAACGCACTGTCTAGTGACGCTCAGCAACTCGCGGAGAGCTACGTGACCTCCCTCTAGGAAGGCTGAGCCATAAATCGACGCCAACATGGTTTATGGACATCTGTGGACTGTAAAATACCTCTCACAATGCGACGATACGTTCACTTAGACGCAGCATACACGCTCGTGAACATGGTCGAGATTTCAGCATAAATAGGCTCGTACGGCCTCTACCAGGTCGTAAACGAAGTTTGAAGAGCTGAAAACCATCCAGGATGGCAGTGTTTCAGCATCCCTGTCTCGCACGCCCGTTTTTCCCACCCCTTCGAGAAACAGAATGGAAAGTTGAACTTGAGAAAACATGTGATAACTAAAAGCAATAGCGCTGTCAAATGCGAGTCTACGAGAGAAACCTTTCGATTCACCTGAATATAGCATCTTAAATGACCGGTGAAGTCGTCCATTCTCAAAAGCCGGACGGAGTAGAGCGGCTTTCTCGAAAATGGTAGAGAATTCATCGGCGTTTTGACAGCTTATGTTAAGGATAAACGAGCTGTTTCTTTCGTGCACTCCAATTTGATATTGCTATCACTCTAACCTCAAACATTGTGATTGGCGGGCCGCCGGCATTTGCTTGGCGAGCAATAACCATTCCCGGTGTCGGACAGCCATTAGCCGACGGTCCGTCGAAACCCTGCCAGCGGTCCGCCAGGACGTTGGCCGACCGCTGGCAGTCTCTTGGCTTTTACCTGGCAGCGCGCTGTTGAGCAATCATTTGCCAGCGGTCCGCCAGTCTCTTGCCGTAATTGCCAATTGCCAGCTGAATGCCTGTTATCACCCAGCTGTTAGGCAACTGGCACATATTCGCCAGCCGTCCGTCGCTGGCATTAAATGATGTGCCGAGTATATGCCAACTGTTGGTCTGGTGATTACCATTGGCCAGCTAAATGCCAGCTATCCTCTAGCTGTTAAGCAACTGGCCAATTTCCGCCGGCGGTCCGCTGATCCCAATGTCTAGGACTCCTCACACGTTTTTTTTTTCAAGTTAACTGTTCATTTTGTTACTCAAAGGGGGTGAGAAAGCCTGGATGGTTCTCACCGCTTCAAACGTCGTTGAAGACATTCCTATTTATGTGCGGGCCTATTTATGTTGTAATCTCGATCATGTTTGCAAGAGTGTATGCTGCCTCCGAACACCTTACGGTTGAACAAGGGAACTACGCGGGTCGGGATCGTTCAGATATGCATGCAGTGTAAGGGATGGCCGCTCGATACAATCGGCGAAATGAATGCTTTTGTCTGTCCGGTGAAAGGCGCTAAGCTAAGGACCAACTAACGTCGCATTTTCCAAAATAAACAATGGACCTCGATGCAGGATTGAATGCGAAAAAGTAGAGACGGCAGAAGGTAGACTCTATTTCATTTCGAGTGAACTCCTGTTTTCGATTATCACAGCGCGGAGCGGTAGCTTTTTTCGTCGGAAACTCCTTATCACTAAATATATTTCACCGAGGCCCACCGCTCCGCTGCTGGTGATAATCGAAATCTACAGGTCACTAGGGATGTACCAGAGCTTAGATATATAAGTTTACTGAAATTGTTCATGGGTACCCTATGGTTATGAAACGGCATGTTGATCTATAAAATGTTACTATCGAATACGAAATCAGGGTATCAATTGTCAAGCATGTACCGCAACCTTATTCCGCTGGGGGAGATATTGACACGACTGCATTAGAATTCTATGTAGATCATTCCAGTATTGCTATTTACAAAAGTGGTCCCATGGTCATGAAACTCGCTGTAGCTTATTCCAAGCTTTGCTCGAATAGAAACATTTGATCAACATGTACTTATGTAGCTGCGGCTGTGAAGTTGTTAATGCAGGCTCGCCAGCGATGATGCCCTCGGCGGAAAGTTTTGAGATATACCGGGATATGAAAAGCAGAGTCTTACTTAGATCTCTTGCGTGCGGATAGATGAGGGACACGGCGAGAGAGTAGGACGGAGAAGGTTACAGCAGCGATGTCGCGCAAATGCAAGCAATGAAACCAAGTGAAGCTCCTTCGTAGAAAGAGTGTTATTGCAGAACGATCGCGGAAAAGCTGCGTCAAGGCCAGGAAATAGCTCCGGAGTCATTCGAAAGTGCTACCATATTCTTCTCAGACATGGTCTCGTTCACAGTGCTTTCTTCAAAATGCACGCCAATGCAGGTGCGTTCGTATCGGTGCTTCGAGTGTGCGGCCTAATGAATAATGCTCGCCATCATGTGGTTCTCAATTGGTTGTGGACCTAGATATTCGACTAGTCAGAACCGTGGTTCGTCGATAATTGGTAGTCGTTATATGAGCCGTACACGCCGGAAACCCTCTCCTGTCCTTCCATTTTCTGCGTTCTGCGTGGGCGACCTCTACAGAATAGGGAAAAGACAGAAGAGCATAAAAAAAACCTCATTTTCAGAGGAAATTATTTTCCAATTTCCTGAAAAGGACATTTGATGTCTGTTCCACTTTCGCTCTGAAAATTTGAAGTGCTATATCCAAACCTATGAAATCCTGCTGTGTTGTGCGTCTGACCAATTATCTGGCCAATTATCTAATCTGTGCGACGTACGACCGGGGCTGGGATTCATGAACGCAAACCGTGGACTACAGTTGGGCTTGTCTCCAAAGACTGCGTGCTATTTCCGCGGCAAACCCAACTGTAGCCCTCAGTTTGCCGTTCATGAATCCCAGCCCGGGTCTTTGGGGTGGTGGCCATCGTGTATTTTGACGACTGAAGAGGCGAGAGAGACGGAGAGGAGCGTGGGAGGAGCGAGGTTCTTGATTGGACGTACATAAGCGGGACTATCGACAGCCCACGGGCTGCGACTCTCCGGTTTCTCCCGCCTCTTCAGGGTATGGATACACGATGGTCACCCCCCGGTATTTGAGTTTGCCACGATTTTCGATGTCATCAATTAGAGCACGTGATTGTCCTAACGACGTGGAAATAACGTAGGGGTCTAGGAGGAGCGCGCACAGTGTTAAGAAGTGGGAGTAGGGCTTTACGAGGAGGGCGCATAGGGTCGTGGAAAGCCAGTAGGGTTTGAGCAGGAATGCACACAGTGTATTCCATACTGAGTTCTCTAAATTTTTGTTGACTCGGATCGTGTTGGGGCCACCGCAGCTGTTGCATACTAAAGGCATCGTCCGCGCAGAAAATCATATATTATTTTTTCATGTTTTTGCATAGCTTCGCCTCCTTAGTGAACAAAAATGTCGAAAGAGCCGCTGAAAAACCTTCACTTGTGAAGAAAAAGCAGTCCTAATACACCGCCAATTTTAATTGGAATTTCGCGCCAGAATCGTTTCGTATTTTTTCTGGATTTGAAGGCCTTGTCACTGATATTTTTAAAGTTTTCCTACATGAGGAGTTTGCGCCATAAATGTTTTCCATGTTCTTTAAAGGTTTGTAAAGTTACTAGATGATCTACCCAGAAGTGCTAGATGATCGACCCCACAGCAGTTTCTAGGTGGCCATTTCTTTAAGCGCTCTATTCATGCTACCCAACGCCCACGCGGCACGCACGTGCGCGCGGCACGCGCGTGACGCCCGCTCCGCCATGTCGGCGAAGGCCGTGAAGGCTTTTTAATCACTTTCATTATTAATCTCTCACCAATTTCATTCCGCTCCATGTTAATCATTTGCATTACTACATATCTTCTCCTATCGCAACGGTGATCGCGTGTACTGAATTTGCTTGTCGGGAAAACCTGAGGCCCTTTTTTTGCGCTCCACCATGCCTTCGCCGCTGGAGTATTTATAGTCTCCGCGAGCGCAGCACGAGCGCCACGAGCTTGGAAAGTATTCATACGTCGAAAGATCCCCTGAAAAACCTTCACTTGTGAAGAAAGGCCAGTGTTAATAAACCGCCAATTTTGATTTGAATTTTGCGCCAGAATCGTTTCGTAATTTTTCTGGATTTGAAGGCGTGGTTACTGATATTTTTGAAGTTTTCTACATGAGGAGTTTGCGCCATAAATGTTTTCCATGTTGTTTAAAGGTTTGTAAAATTACTAGATGATCGACCCAGAAGTGCTAGATGATCGACCCCACAGCAGTTTCTAGGTGGCCATTACTTTTAGGGCTCTATTCATACTACTCAACGCTCACGGCGCACGCACGTGCGCGCGGCTCGCGCGTGACGCCCGCTGCGCTATGTCGGCGACGGCCGCAAAGGCTTTTTAATCACTTTCATCATTCCCTTCCATGATAATCCATTCCAGTACTGTCTTCTCCTATCGCGACGGTGATCGCGCGTACAAAATTTGCTTGTCTGGAAAACCTGAGGCCCTTTCTTGCGCTCCGCCATGCCTTCGCCGCTGGAGTATTCATAGTTTCCGCAAGCGCGGCACGAGCGTCACGAGCGTGGAAAGTATTCATACTCTAACGCCACGCCCGCGCGTCACGCGCGTGCCGCGCTGGCATTGAGTAGTATAAATAGCGCATAAGGTGCGCATTTCAGGAGCCGGAAGTTTCTTGGGTTACGTCATCTAGCCCAAATGATTTGATTGTTCACAAAAAATCGGTAATGATTTCCAACGCGCACGATGCCTTTAGAAGTTCTTTGAACTTTTGTTGCACGGATAATGGTGGGACCCACGTAGTCGTTGCATATTGAGTCCTTCAAGATTTCATCATGCATATCGTGTCAAAAGAAGTTCAGACGACTCTACACCGTATTGCTATGAAAAAACCCACCACGGATTGTAGTGGGACCTTTATAGCATTCGGCGTAGAGTCGTCTGAACTTATTTTGACACGATAAAAATATACATTGGAACTTCAACAGAAGAGCACACAAGAGTCCATTTGAGCACAATTGGACCGTACGCCGGCGAGTTGGCTACGGAGTGCTTGTGGATGCAACATCGAAACGGCTTGAAAAACGTTTATTGATTCAGTAGGCATTGAGCTAATGAGCTTTCTCTAAAATGTTGCTGACCCTAACATTGAACACACCTTCTGCCCTTTAAAATTGCTCTATTATTTTTGCAGAAGGGTTTTTTCTGTGATTCTCCCGGAGATTCCGTTTACTTGGTAGGCTCAACCACACAGAGACAAGGAGAAAATTTACATCCAATTCCACGAGATGAGTTACCCCAGCCGTACTCTAGTTGTAGGGCTGCGAACAACACATCAGTCCCTGTTTCCTGCGAACAGGAAGCCATTTCAAATCCAGACATTTATAAGAAGAACAGACGCCAAGAAAAAGAACCGTCTATGATTGAATATGGCGGAAGCCTGCGAATTTTTCTTATGCAATCCGACTGTCTATTGCCTTTCCTTTGAGCACCCAAATGCAGTGCTTCAATTATCTCTGAAAAGATTAGGCGGTAGTTTGGATGAGCTTACACATCTGGCACACAAGTTGGAGATTGCGAATCCCTTCCGCGGCTTTGGTAAGCAAGATTACTGGAAAGATAGTGTTAGAAACGTTGGAAAACGATACTTTTGGTCACTGTTGATTTTGGACAAGTTCACAAACGATTTACCGTTGTATGAAATTAGACTCCACCTCACGAGAACTTGTTGTGTGCTACGTGCATCAGTGGTCCAGTCCTATGCCTGTAAAACTAAAAGATGGCAAAGCCGGAAAACAGACACCTATGTACTTGTTGTAGATGGACTGAAGTTTCTCCCTGTTTCTGAACGCTGAGTATACGGCTCCATCGCTTTTACTTATCAATGTATGTTGTAGGTGGTCAACTTCTTGAATGACTTCTACACAATATTCGATAAGGAAATCGAAGAACGAGATGTTTTCAAGGTGAGGAGAGGGACGTTTAACAGATTTTCATCCAAATACTAAACCAGTTAGTAATTAGTTGCATGTTCAGGTGGAAACAATAGGAGATGCCTACTTATGTGTCTCCGGTATACCACATCGAAATGGCACACTGCATATAAAAGAGATTTGCAGCATGTCAATATCGTTATTAAAAAGTCTTAAAAACTTTAAAATCGCTCACCTTCCGAAGGAAACGGTGAACATTCGGATAGGAGTTCACACAGGTATCATACTTGATAACATATTCGTCCTGGATTGTACCACAGTTGGCGTCATTTCACTTACAGATGAATATCGCCGAGTGACTGTTATACATCTGACACATGTGACTGGTTTATTTCAGGCCCGTGCGTTGCTGGTGTCGTAGGTCTGACAATGCCCAAATATTGTCTATTCGGCGAAGCTGTGAATACCGCAAGCCGTATGGAAAGCAGCGGCAAAGGTGTGCATCTGACAGTACCTCGATAAGGCTCCCCATCTAGACGGTCTTTTGTCCACCGCTAGACTGTTGGCGTCTCCTTACATCGTCGCGTGTATACGGAAATCACCGCCAGAGCAACTTTCGTCCAGATTGCGGTGGAGGAACGAATGTATATCAGATGAGAAGAATGGTGTACAGGGTTGATTGTCTCGTCTGAAAAGGGTCTTACATTGGCAAGACATCTAGACCACCCATTTGACGGAAGGACGAACACAGAAAAGCCCCCACAGAGACAGTCCATTTTTGGAGTATCAAGGTCTAGTGCACACGCTGGAACAACCACCTGAACTTCAAGTTACCATCCTTCGCAGAAATGTCGTGGATACGGTAGAGAGAAAGATAAGTGAGGCACTGGAAATAAGGAGGCGGAGACCGCCAAAGATTAGGAAAGAGGAAATGAAGTTTGCGATGAGGCTAATCTTTTTATAACAGTGGTTTGCAGGTGGATAATCAACGATTTATCCGAACCCCTCCATCAATACCATGCACTGTTATTTTGGGGGCACCGTCCCTTCATTTTCTGTCTATGTCTTAAACGCATGAAAAAACGGTGTCTTACGTTTCTATGTTTTTGGCTAGTTAGGCTTTTGTTGCCGGCGACAATAGCGGAGAAACCCCCCCCCCCAAAAACCAGCTTCCGGTTTGAAAACCTTTTGAAAAAATAATTTTTCGCCCTCTCCGTCGAATTCGGTGTGACCAGTGCAATACGTCCGAAGTTTTTCTAAACGTCCGAAGTGGTTTTACGCTTTGAACTTTTCAGGTAAGAAGATTCCTTTTGCCTTTCTTCTACCAAAATCACCTAAAAACAAAAAGCTTCCACTGTACAAGTTGGGATGATACGATTTTCCTGGTGGCGGATTCTCATCTTTAACCCCTTCCAACCTCATAACCCTACGCTTTTGACGGGCCAAAGTTTACCGGTGTGATCTATGGAGCTCATTCATAAAATTGAGCCTAAAATATAGAAAGTAGTTTCCAGCGCGAACGATGCCTTTAAGGGGCTATTCATACTATTAACAATGAGTGACTGAGTAGAGTTACATCGCGGCGCGGGGCGACATTATGATGGCCCGGTGTATTACTAGATCACCGTGATCAATCAATACAGCGGTCTATAGTTAGGGCACGTCGCGACGCGACGCAACTCTGCTCAGCCCCTAACCTCTCCTCTCAGCCAGGGGTGCGTTCCGCTAAGGTTTCCATGGTAGGAAAAATGGGTCTGATAAGGTATAACGAAGCTGGAGATTTGTTTATTCCGTGCAGTCTCATAAACCACCATTGGCCGGTATCACTATCAATTACGATTTTCTCCCGTGAAAATCTCATTGGTGTGTTCCCCTGAGAGGTTCGCTCGGTTGGAGAGGTGAGTATGAATAGATTTTAACTCCTCCCGCGCCTCCTGCTCCTTAAAAAAACTATGGATGGTCCAGCGGCACTGAAATGGCAAAGTGGGAGGTACGGTGCTGGTCACCTGAAGTAAAAGTCTAGAATGAATGAAACCGCTCTGACAGATGGAAGTTTTCTGTGAAGTTCCCATGAAAACAATAAGTGATTATGCTATAAGGCACCTGGGCCCGTAGCAAAACCGCGCCGTCGCCTCATAAAGATGGCAACAAACCTGAGGTACATCGTGCCCCGATGTCAGCTAGGGTCACCAACTTGGAACGACGCACTACATATTGTCGGAGATAAACTCGGTAGCAAAACCCGGAGGCATATCGGACGTAAACCATAGCGATAACCACATAGACAGCCAACCTTTCGCTATTAGATCGGATAGCCACTGCCGAACATTGCCCTCTGACATGTATGACGTACGAACAATTTTCGCAAGCATAGGATCTGGTGAATTCCATTGATACATTTAAATGCGAGGGATACGTTTTTTCTTACGAGTATGTACATTATACGTGACTGTCTTCCGCATAAGCATTTTCTACATTTCAACGCGAACAATGCTCACAAATCTACATTGGAAGGATTGCAGATATGTAATACTGCTCTAGTATGCTTCTTATCATCACACACACTCAATTGAAAGAGCATCTACAGCGAACTCCTTGGTCGAAAAAGGAATTTTCCGATTTCCCTCCTTTTGGAGCCCTACATTTTTGGAACTTTCCCCGAAGATTCATCTGAAATTCATACCCTTTCTTGATGGCGCTTGCAAGTTAATTACTTGTCTCAGTAAGTAGATCTGTTAGTAGAGTAGTAGTTTTTTTTGTGCATACATATGTACACATAGTATATGGATCATGCAAGGGATGAATTTCATGCAATTAAAATACTCATTCAAACATTTCGAATGCTTCCAACAATGCACCAAAGCAAGTGCCGACGCGGACCCTCAACAAAAATGATAGGCAGTCGATTGCACTGCTCTGGCAGTAAACGGGCAACATTCAAGTCATGCAAGAAAGAAAGGAAATGTTAAAGGGCTTTGAAACAGCTTCAAAGTTTCTAGCTAAAAACATGACCAATTGTTCCTGCCAAAACAGAAAGAAGAAATGTGGAAGCAACTAAAAAGAATTGTTCCAAAGTTCTACATTTTCTTTCAAAAGTAAGTGAAAAATTTTTCAAAGCATGTGCGAGCATTCAAATTCCTACACACCCAAGTTTGTCCTCTGAATGCAACGATTTATGAAAAAAAAAACAAACCTGCCAACACAGAAACAGAGATAAATGAGAGAATACAGCAGGAGCAATGACAGTGCTCGCCAGAAAATGAACGGGTTATTGCGAGCAATTGATTTGTGCCTTCTTAAAGGCAGCGTTCACGATAAATCCTGGATGATCAGCTTCTCACAATTTATTGTAGGTGAAGAGCTTAATGTGACATCAGTGTCAGGAAGAACTGCAAAAATCGACGAGAAAGCTTTTTTTCGCCTAAGCAGGACCTCCTGTGTGACGTCATGTTTTTGAGAATGTAAGGATTGACAGGTCTGAAGGATTCAAGTCTTACCATGTGATAACGTGATTAGCGTGATCCACTGCTTCTTATCGAAGCCATTACCTTTGCTGACCGGCTGTCTACGTGTCAAGGCTTCTTCAGAAAGGATTACTTGGAAGGCGAGGTGGCCCAAAGGGTTGACTGGCCCACGCGATTTTCACCCACTCTCCGATGGTCTTTCGTGATTCTCTCTTCAGAGTTTTCATCGATAGGTCCCAAAGCTCACGTTTCTATAAAAAAAATCCAGAGATTTTCTCATCTGTTTTCTGTTTTCTGTTTTCCCGTCCATCTTGAAAACGGCCCGTGCTGATTCCAATGATGTCTCTGAAATCGTGCAAGACCTTCTGGGAACGGAGTTATGGTCCCTCAAAAATTGAGCTAAGGAAACATGGTGGACGAGTTGTCCGAGGCTTGTAACTTCCGTCTTTTGCAGCCGATGTATGCGAGCTGGCCTGAGTAAAGAGAGAAGCTGAGAACGAACGGAAGAACGGGGCTAATGAATGGAAATCATCGCTCATTTTACGATCTCGAGCGTTCATCTGTTCACGTCGGTGGGCGTGTATTGTGCTTTTGGGGTTTGCCTTGCGCTCGAAGTGGCAACTTCGGGTTCCTTTGGGGCTCTCCCTGGCTCGTTTTCACGCGTTCGTTCGACGTCAACGTTACAGTGTGCCCCTCCACTACCCATTCCTAGTGAAAGCTGAAACACATTTTTTATTGTGAACACTGCCTTTAAAGGCAAGGTCCGGTCAAATTTTGACACTACAGAAATTTGGATTGAAGAGATTGGGCTGGCCTAGCTGAACATCGTCTGAACGTTCCACGAACTCTGAGTCCTTAGTTCTGGAGAAAACAGCCTCAAAGTCAGGGATCACGGTATTCACAGCATCATAATCATGGCTGGAATGACCGATAATTACACAGCACTTTTGAAGAATGCGTGGACAACCGCTAAAATATGGACGATGGCCACACTTTTCTGACTTTTCTGGATCATCGGCTAACGGAAGTGGCTGGAATAACTTGAAGAAGACCGGTTTTTACGCAGTTTTCGCATGTTCCTTGGGACCACCTGATGCAAGAGCACCGTTTTAGTGGGAAATCCCAAAATTGAAATTCTGCCCGGACCCTGCCTTTAAGAGACGGCCAGCGTGCTGCAGCTATGTTCTCTATCTCATTATCACCCGCTTTCCTAGCGGTAGCCTTTACAAGATTCTCCCTTTGATGACATTTTAGTTTTTGAGAAAGGCAGCCGTTCCTGAAGCAGATACGCTGAACCCATAATGAAGTTTCTTTTGACCACTTCAAAATTAGGCTTGCACCTGGACTTTATTAGAGGTGACCACAACTGCTTACAAGGGAAGTGGTTAGAGTGGTAAACGCATCTGCCAAAACGACTAGTATGGTTAGTATCTCTAGTGGCTTAATAGTAAAACTGTGCAGCATCCAAACCCGAGCTGCAGGTTCCAAGAAGTTACAAGCTTAAAAAGGTCGTTTTTTGTGCTTTTTTTACCCTCCAAAAAGGGCATTAATCTTTCGAAATTTTGGAAACGGACCCCACAAATGTGTTCAGCGACAAAAACTACCCCCTTGGCAAAATTTGGGTGAAGGCGCATTTTCCATACTTTGTCCAGACTGACAGCATTTTGGACTTGTACGGATTTTCGGTTGGGCGAATATTTATACCGATTAGAGGGCTCTGAAAGCGTTTCAGAAAAATGTTCCAAATTTGACTCGAAATTCTCCCAGGGGGATTTTTCGGGGTGCTGATTACGGATCTGAGGTTTATTAGTCGACTGTACAAAGTTTTCGGCTAATTTTGTTCAAAGCTTCCCAACCGGGGAAAATTTCGAGGGAAAAACGCCACTTTCGAGATTTTCGGAGTGCTACGGTAGATATTACTCAAATTGTGCCTCTGGGAGCTATTTGGAGAGCTGAACACGAATCCGGAGTCTTTCTATTGTTTTTTTGCTAATTACGGTAGATTACGGTGGGTATACGGTAGTTTGGTCAAAATCTAAGATTTTACTCAAAAGTTGTATACGGGGTTATTCGGGGTGGAGAATACGAATTTAACGTCCGTTTGTCGATTTTCGAAATACTAAGGTGGCTTTTGCCCCTCAAATGACATGTTACCTACCGTAACCTACAGTAAACCTCGAAACTTCGACAAATGGACTCCAGATTCGTGTTCACCGCCCTAGATTATCCCTACATACAAGTTTTGGGCTAGGTCCGAGAATTTTTTTTGAAACTCGCAAGAAAATGCCTGATGGGTACCCTTCCTTGTCTTTTCGCGAGGCTTAAAAATGCTCATAACTTGTTCGAACCTGCAGCTCGGGGCGGGATACTGCGCATTTTTATTATTGAGCCAGAGAGATACAAACGATACTGGTCGTTTTCGCAGATGCGTTTACCACTCTAAACACTTCCCTTGTTAGTGTTTTCCATTAGAGAGTGCTATCTTCCCCCGCCGTCACCACCTCGGACGTGCCCAACCCATGACCGAGATCGTAACCGATGCCTCTGTTGGCTGCGCGCACTATTTCGTTCACTGTATCGCACTTTGAGCCGCCACCATCGACTTCAGCGCCTACCCTTCATTTCCGAGCTACTCGCAGTCGTATTATCAGTATCGTAGGTGCGAAACGGTTGTTTTTCGAAAAATTCAACCGTGAGGATGAAGAAATCATTCTCAAAACCGCACCGCTTCTATGATAGTGATACAGAAAAGTGCGAGTAGCGGGGAAATGAAGGCTACCTCACGTCCATGGGTGGCTCATATACCGTAGACAAATGGCTGCCCCCGCTGTCACTATCTATGGCGCCCCGCATGCATTAAGATTGGGGGGCGCTCAAGTTTCGCTGCCTGGATGTGAGCCACATGCTGATGGCGCGGAGGCAGCGCTGAGTTCGCAGCATCAGGGGGGTTTGCTACGGACCCTGATGTCAACACAAATTTTCATTTTCATGAATGAATCATTTCGTTTTCTCGAATGCCCCCCTCCTAACTAGTTTTGCACCCAAATATGGATAGGCCAAATTACATTGTCCTGAAACTTATTACACCTTGACGACTCCAGCTCGAGCGATGACATACGTCTGGCATTGAACTCCCACTTTGTCTACTGGTGCGTTGCTTGTGGTGAACTAGAATATACCTTTCAAGACACCCTACCAATGAAAGGCCCAAAAAGATGGTGTGAAGTTCAACGTTGGTTTGAAGAGCGGAAGTTTCCATACTTTTTATCAGTTTCGACCCATACTATTTTTCTGTTAAGCCGCGTGCGTACATTTATCAGAAGATGCAGCAAAATTCCTCGGTGAGACTTATCCGCAGTACAAGACAGAACCTAGAGGAGAGGTCCTCATAAAGGTAGACGTCAATAGTTTTCTTCGCTACCGCTCACGTTACACGACAATCTCATTTCCAGGGCAAAGGAGTGATGAACACGTTCTGGTTGGTTGTTGATGACCGCCACTGCTAGTCTCATCCTGAAATACAGAAACGCTTATTGGTCTAGCAGTTCTACACTCGTGCTGAAAATAGCACGCCATCTCAAAATACAATGTGTTCAGGATGATGTTTCGAATGATGCCACGTGGAAATAAATGATACTTTTTCTTAAAGCCTCAATCAGCGACTTATTTTTCCAAATGACAAGTATTGCCTCTGTAGACTGCTAGACGGAATCATGGCTCCCTGCTCGAAGGCCGGGATCACACTTCCTGCGACTAGCGATAGTGAGAGTGCATATGATCCAAACCGATTTTCGGTCGATTTTGATGGTAGGCATTGCGTCAAGGGATGTGAGAAAATTTTTGAAGAAAAATTTAGAAAACAGAAAATTGATTCTTTACTGCTATGCCAAACGAGGTTTTTAGGTGGAACTTTTTAAACGGCCTGACGTTTCGACTTTACGTCTTCTTCAGAGGCCTAAAAAGTGGTCCGATATTTATTTATTCGTAAATCTGTCCTACCAAGCGCCTCCTCCCCCTGACAGTTCTGACGTACTGTAGGGAGCATTGCAGAGGACACGGAAAGATAGGAAAGCTCACCCCGTAAGTCCACCTTTTGAGCGGAAGATGTCCGCTGCCACCGTGTTAGTATACTAGTAGACGCCACTGAGAGTTACCGCGCTTCCTCTGCATAATGATGAAACAGCAAGGAAAACATCATAACTCACAATGTTGTACAAAAGGCAAGAGGTCACTGGTTATCATGGGGCGTTCGACTCTGCTGTTCATTAGTGGGTTCTTTACGTGGATCCAAAACGCCTCCAACGTTTTCCTGGCCGATATTTCGCTTTCGCAAGCTAAGATCGTACACCTTATATCATAGTCATCCCCGCTGTGATTGTCCGTTCTATGTCTTCCAAGCGGTGTTCTTGGGTCATTACGCCTTTTTCCGGCTAAATGTTCTTTCAGGCGTATCGCCAGCACTCTTCCGCTTTCCCCTATACATGTTGCGTTGCATGTCTGACACTCGAGCTGGTAAATAGTGCCGACCTGATAGCAATCACCTAGTCTTGCATAGGGGCAAACGATACAGCCATCTGTAGTGCAGCACCTGTCGTAAATTCTGTTCCTTACCAGTTGACGTTTAATGCTGTCGTTGGGGATGTTCACTAGAGCAACTTCGTCATTTAACTGGGCTCGTACGATACACTGCTGTATAGCATCAGACACTCTATCGGAGAAGAATGGTATGCACAGCGGAATTTTGTTTCGACGTTCAGTATTCCGGCTTACATCATGAGCCCTACGTCCGTACTCTGGTGTTACGTAGCCATTCATCGCTGCTATTTCGACCGCCATGCTACGTGATTCTTGCCGCACTGCTTCGCCAGTGCACACACCTGTAGCCGTATGGAACATATTCTTAACCACGGCACGCTTAGCAGCTCTCGGATGAGAAGATGTTGCATGGAGCAAGATATTCTTTGAACTGGGCTTACGATACCATTTTACGCTAAAATCGCCGTTGCACACTTTCACCTGAGTGTTAAGGAAAGGTAGCCAGCCTTCTTGTGGTACCTGTCGGGTGAGCCTGATAGTCTGCGACTGTGCATTCAATATACGGAAACATTCATCCATTTCGGACTGCGTAGACGTCATTATGAAGCAATCGTCGATGTACCTACAGTACAATAATGGGCGATGTTCCAATATTGGCTGTTCTATTCTGCTCATAAAGCAGATTGCTAGCACAGGTGCTAGTCGCTGGCCCATCGCCAACCCTCTTATTTGTGAAAAATAAGTTCCTGCCCACTTGAAAATGTTGCAACTCAAGCATTCTTTTACTAGAGTCATGATGACTCTCTTACATAGTCCAAAGGTAACTACGTCTCCAACGTACCTGTCCAGAAGTTCTGATGAGGCTTGAAGCGCTTCGTCGTTTTGAACATTTGTATAGAGTGATGTAACGTCGAATGACTCTGTGACGCAGTTGTCATCGGGATTTGAGTTGCGCAAGATTTCAAGAAATCTGTTGGTACTGGGGAGGTGGGATGGGATGAAGGTCAGTAATTGGTTCATGATAGTGTTAAGGAACCATGATATTCGGTCGGTTGGACCACCGACGCAACTGATTATTGGTCTTATCTTGTAGGTGTCCGCCAACATGGACGACATTTCTTGAGATGTGATTTTATGCGTCTTAATCAGGCTATAAAACACTGGACAGCTCGCATTGTCAGACCTAAGCCTGCCTAGGAATCTGGCATTTAGGCCAGCAGACTTTCCGATGGTCATCCAGACATGATTGAGTCGTCTTCATTGGGCCGCGAATTCGGTAGCGGAGGATAACTGACAAGTGGAAGTATCCCGCAGGTGCAATTCAGTTATTTCGCGATCCAATCAATGACTGTGGGATTACCACAAATTCTCCGCCCTTGTCACTGACAGATATGCGTAATGTTCCGTTTGATCGCAGCTCACGCACCTCGTCAAAGCCTTGCCATTGCTCGTGGGTCAGGTTGGTACTTCGGAACCCACGGAATCTGTTAAGCACGCCCAGTACACCTGTTGATAAAATTCTGAACTTGGCGTCGCTTTTTCCCGGGAACTGGGTTGGGCTCTCTATAAAAGAGCTTGGAAACGGTACGATTGGAAATTGCCTATCAGTAGAGTTGCCTGCCGATGCCAAGTTGTTGTTATTAGCTCTTATGCGCAGCATGTCTTTGACTTTTTGCAGCCCGCCTACGACTTTGCGAAATGTAAAGGCGTTAATGTTTTGTGTTGGGGCGAAGGATGGGCCCAGACTAAGAAAATTTACAGCATTTTCTGAGATTTCACCGCTTGGAAGACATAGAACGGACAATCACAGCGGGGATGACTATGATATAAGGTGTACGATCTTAGCTTGCGAAAGCGAAATATCGGCCAGGAAAACGTTGGAGGCGTTTTGGATCCACGTAAAGAACCCACTAATGAACAGCAGAGTCGAACGCCGTATGATAACCAGTGACCTCTTGCCTTTTGTACAACATTGTGAGTTATGATGTTTTCCTTGCTGTTTAATCATTATGCAGAGGAAGCGCGGTAACTCTCAGTGGCGTCTACTAGTATACTAACACGGTGGCAGCGGACATCTTCCGCTCAAAAGGTGGACTTACGGGGTGAGCTTTCCTATCTTTCCGTGTCCTCTGCGATGCCCCCTACAGTACGTCAGAACTGTCAGGGAGAGGAGGCGCTTGGTAGGACAGATTTACGAATAAATAAATCTCGGACCACTTTTTAGGCCTCTGAAAAAGACGCAAAGTCGAAACGTCAGGCCGTTAACAAAGTCCCACCTAAAAACCTCGTTTGGCATAGCAGTAAAGAATCTAAGATACGATGCCGAGTTTCGAAGAACGGAGAACATGGAGAATACTAAACGAAATACCGCCGCAGTTGTTCTCCTTGGTGCACGAAGCGCTATCGCTCCGACAAAAAGTGGTGGTCACTCGACGGTCCCTGAAGTTCCTCCTGCGATGCAAAGCGACCGACCTGCTTCCGCAATTCATCACAAATAAGAGGATTGGTGCATGCTGCCGTTTACCAGAAGATCACTCGATGATTGTGAACATATATCGCTCGATATTACGTGTCGTGATCAGAGAGAATCAGCGTGTTCTGTATTCTTGCATTTTGAGATGTACTTCTAAAGAGCAAGCATGCCGACGTCTTTTGCCTGAACAGACTTGGAGGAGGTTAGAGGGTGAGTCGAGAACGATTTGTGATTCTGTTCGATCTAGGGCTAAGTCCCGACTTTGTGCAAAGACTTTGACCTGCAAGACTTTGTGCAGGCGGGCTGCAAAAAGTCAAAGACATGCTGCGCATAAGAGCTAATAACAACAACTTGGCATCGGCAGGCAACTCTACTGATAGGCAATTTCCAATCGTACCGTTTCCAAGCTCTTTTTATAGAGAGCCCAACCCAGTTCCCGAAAGCGACGCCAAGTTCAGAATTTTATCAACAGGTGTACTGGGCGTGCTTAACAGATTCCGTGGGTTCCGAAGTACCACCCTGACCCACGAGCAATGGCAAGGCTTTGACGAGGTGCGTGAGCTGCGATCAAACGGAACATTACGCATATCTGTCAGTGACAAGGGCGGAGAATTTGTGGTAATCCCACAGTCATTGATTGGATCGCGAAATAACTGAATTGCACCTGCGGGATACTTCCACTTGTCAGTTATCCTCCGCTACCGAATTCGCGGCCCAATGAAGACGACTCAATCATGTCTGGATGACCATCGGAAAGTCTGCTGGCCTAAATGCCAGATTCCTAGGCAGGCTTAGGTCTGACAATGCGAGCTGTCCAGTGTTTTATAGCCTGATTAAGACGCATAAAATCACATCTCAAGAAATGTCGTCCATGTTGGCGGAGACCTACAAGATAAGACCAATAATCAGTTGCGTCGGTGGTCCAACCGACCGAATATCATGGTTCCTTAACACTATCATGAACCAATTACTGACCTTCATCCCATCCCACCTCCCCAGTACCAACAGATTTCTTGAAATCTTGCGCAACTCAAATCCCGATGACAACTGCGTCACAGAGTCATTCGACGTTACATCACTCTATACAAATGTTCAAAACGACGAAGCGCTTCAAGCCTCATCAGAACTTCTGGACAGGTACGTTGGAGACGTAGTTACCTTTGGACTATGTAAGAGAGTCATCATGACTCTAGTAAAAGAATGCTTGAGTTGCAACATTTTCAAGTGGGCAGGAACTTATTTTTCACAAATAAGAGGGTTGGCGATGGGCCAGCGACTAGCACCTGTGCTAGCAATCTGCTTTATGAGCAGAATAGAACAGCCAATATTGGAACATCGCCCATTATTGTACTGTAGGTACATCGACGATTGCTTCATAATGACGTCTACGCAGTCCGAAATGGATGAATGTTTCCGTATATTGAATGCACAGTCGCAGACTATCAGGCTCACCCGACAGGTACCACAAGAAGGCTGGCTACCTTTCCTTAACACTCAGGTGAAAGTGTGCAACGGCGATTTTAGCGTAAAATGGTATCGTAAGCCCAGTTCAAAGAATATCTTGCTCCATGCAACATCTTCTCATCCGAGAGCTGCTAAGCGTGCCGTGGTTAAGAATATGTTCCATACGGCTACAGGTGTGTGCACTGGCGAAGCAGTGCGGCAAGAATCACGTAGCATGGCGGTCGAAATAGCAGCGATGAATGGCTACGTAACACCAGAGTACGGACGTAGGGCTCATGATGTAAGCCGGAATACTGAACGTCGAAACAAAATTCCGCTGTGCATACCATTCTTCTCCGATAGAGTGTCTGATGCTATACAGCAGTGTATCGTACGAGCCCAGTTAAATGACGAAGTTGCTCTAGTGAACATCCCCAACGACAGCATTAAACGTCAACTGGTAAGGAACAGAATTTACGACAGGTGCTGCACTACAGATGGCTGTATCGTTTGCCCCTATGCAAGACTAGGTGATTGCTATCAGGTCGGCACTATTTACCAGCTCGAGTGTCAGACATGCAACGCAACATGTATAGGGGAAAGCGGAAGAGTGCTGGCGATACGCCTGAAAGAACATTTAGCCGGAAAAAGGCGTAATGACCCAAGAACACCGCTTGGAAGACATAGAACGGACAATCACAGCGGGGATGACTATGATATAAGGTGTACGATCTTAGCTTGCGAAAGCGAAATATCGGCCAGGAAAACGTTGGAGGCGTTTTGGATCCACGTAAAGAACCCACTAATGAACAGCAGAGTCGAACGCCCCATGATAACCAGTGACCTCTTGCCTTTTGTACAACATTGTGAGTTATGATGTTTTCCTTGCTGTTTCATCATTATGCAGAGGAAGCGCGGTAACTCTCAGTGGCGTCTACTAGTATACTAACACGGTGGCAGCGGACATCTTCCGCTCAAAAGGTGGACTTACGGGGTGAGCTTTCCTATCTTTCCGTGTCCTCTGCAATGCTCCCTACAGTACGTCAGAACTGTCAGGGGGAGGAGGCGCTTGGTAGGACAGATTTACGAATAAATAAATATCGGACCACTTTTTAGGCCTCTGAAGAAGACGTAAAGTCGAAACGTCAGGCCGTTTAAAAAGTTCCACCTAAAAACCTCGTTTGGCATAGCAGTAAAGAATCTAAGATACGATGCCGAGGTTCGAAGAACGGAGAACATGGAGAATACAGAAAATTGAGTTTGTCAGAAAGCAGAATTCAGAAATAGAAAGGACGAAACGGCCAGAAAACAGGAAGCAGAAACAGATTTTTTCAGGAAAACATACTCATGGCATTAAAACTTTTCTTCCAGTGAAGAGGGAGTGTATTAACATTGAACACCTTTATCACACCTGTAATTTATGATAATATCTACGGAACTGCGAAAATGATCTATGGCATCTTTCACAGTCATCACCGCAAGAGCGGCACGAGCGTGACGCCCATCCACCACCGCCATAGCGGCACCGCCCAAACCGCCATGGCGGTTTCACCTTTTGAAGAAATACTTGCTTCTCACTCAGACAAACCATCGCCTAGAGCGGGACCGGCTCCTCCCAACTATGTCGTCATCGCCCTGACAGCGGCCGAGGGTTGAAAAGCCAACGCGGTCCTCGTCTGGTTGTAATGGCAGCCTTGTCCGCTCTCCGGTCGCTCACAGATTCAGTCCATAGCAAACGACCTAGCGCCAAGTGACGCTGGGGGTTTGCGTCTTTAACATTCGTCACTGATCTGACTCCTGAGTGACTCCCCAGCGACCACTGCAGCCGCCCTGTCGCTGACGGTGGAGGTATAGCGGCAGTAGCGGCTGTCTCTACCGTTATCAATACCATTGTTAACCACGTGCCGTCCTCGGACACGTTACATGCACCAGCCGTCGAGCGTCATGCGCCAGCCTTTCAGTGCTGGCGCATGATGCTCCGACGCCTTGACGTTTTGCCGCTGGTTATCTGCTATGGCCGGAGCTTCAGGGCAACAGCGCTGCCATCGCCAGAGATAAAGAGAAACATTGGTGGTTCTTTGAGTGATAACGTAAGGGCCACGTCACTCTCAAGAGGACAGTTTTCGGTGGTCGAAGGGATTTCCCATGGCCCGCGGTGGAAGAGGCTTCCTCATCGTGGACCATGCTGGGATGTTATCCTTGTTGCGGCCTGTTGCAGAATTAGCCACCTTGCTCATAGGTTGTAACAAGTACCATGTTCTCTTAAAGGCATCGTACACGATGAAAACCATATTTGGGTTTTTGATGTTTTCGTGTTGTACTATCCCTATAGTGACTAACGGTAGCAAAACGCCCCCTCAAAAACGTCGACTTTTTGAGAAAAACCCATTTTTAGAAATTTCATAGCAAATTTGAATTTCGCGCCAGCATCAACTTGGGATAGTTGCGCAGAGAATGCAAGGAACAGTTTTACGCTTCGTTCCTTGGCGCAGCGTTGGAAGCAATTCACCGAGGATGCCGCTCAACTACGACTTCAGCTGAATTAAAATGGGCTACCCACCTGCTGCGTCCAGTGCTGCCGGCTGCTTTCGATCGATGCCGAATTCGAAATTGACTGGCGTGTGTATTGCGCCCTACGACGCGTCAAGGCACGCCCGCCGTCAGCAACCCAGGAGCTTTGTTCCTTGTAACAACGGATCGACCCCAAGGCCGGCCCCCCAAACCCAGGAAGCCAATTTGAGGTAAGCGAATCTTCAATCAGAGACGGTTTTGTAACTCCAAACTTTCTGAGTGACAATGTCATGGCCCACTAGTCCGAATGAACGCATAAACCCAAATTCGGTTTTCATCGTGGACGATGCCTTTAAAGGCAGTGTTCACGATGAAAATCGTTTTTCTGTTTTTCCGCCTATCTTGAAAACGGCTCCATGCTGATTCCAATGGTGTCTCTGAAATCATACAAGACCTTCAGGGAACGGAGTTATGGTCCTTCAAAAATTGAGCTGGGAAAGCATGGTCGACGAGTTGTCCGAGGCTTGTAACTTCCGTCTTTTGCAGCCGATCTATGCGAGCTGACCTGAGTAAAGAGAGAAGCTGAGAATGAAGGGAAGAACGGGGCTAATGATTGAAAATCATCGCTCATCTCACGATCTCGAGCATTCATTTGTTCACGTCGGTGGGCGTGTGATGCGCTTTTGGGGTTTTCAATGCGCTCGAAGTTGCAACTTCGGGCTCTTTTGGGGCTCTTCCTGGCTCGTTTTCATGCGTTCTTTCGACGTTAACGTTACAGAGTGTCCCTCCACTACCCAATCCTAGTGGAATTTCGAAAACTTTTTTCATCGTGAACACTGCCTTTAAAGGCAGCAGACACGCTCAAAAAAGTTGTTGAGATAACTACATTAGTGGGATCTTGAGGGCCCTAGAAGAGCCCTCACGAAGTTGGAAGAGTTGAAAACGAGTTAAAATGACTGTATTTGAGCCGCATTGAGTCACAAAATTATCCTTTCTCCGCCCACCAATACGGGCTCCGCCCTTCAATACAAATGTTCAAGGCTCGATTACGGTCATTTCGGCTCATTTTTTACGCTTCTAAGGTCGTAAGAGTTCCAGACAGGGCCGTAAGAGTACATTAGCGTCGTTATCCCAACAAATTTGTCGCTAGCTCCGCTATTTCAGTCAATGCGGTTAAACTCGTCCACATCTGGGCCAATATAGAACGAACCGTTATATCTTCATTTCAGTCGATTTTCTTCCGGTTTTTTCGTTATCTCTGAAGATTAGCGGCTTCAGACCTTCGATTCATTCCATAAAATTGATATCATTTTTGAGCGTGTATGCTGTCTTTAAAGGCAGTGGTCACGAGCAAATATGCTTGTCCTCTCTAAACCCTTTTCTAGATTTCGAGTAGTAGGATCTATGAGTAGGAGTTGTACAGGGATCTACCTCCTCGTTGGTGTACGGTGGAAGCGTTCACAGACCCTGTAGGGTTGCCTGGCAAGCCTTGGTGTGAACGACGAACAGATCCAAACTGTCTCCCCCCTAGAATGTCAGCGTCAAGCCAGCGCTGAAGCGTTCATGGGGCTCATCCCACGCCCTTGCCCGGCTAAGGATGAGATCTAGGAGACGAATGCCTTTACGCATCGACATCCAACCAGCTGCCCCAGTCCTCCGCACACCGCGCCCAGCCGTCTACGACGTCGAAAGGTATGGCAACCGGTGAGGGGCGATCAAATCTCGGAGTACGCAGGACGTTTTATGGAAACGGACAAACTGGACCGGACAAACACAGGCATCACGACTGTGTACGATTTTGCTCCTTCAACGCCCGAACTCTTTCAACTGAAGCGGATCAGGACGTCTTTCTGAGAGCTGCGGATCGAATACTTTACGATGTTATAGCAGTACAGGAGACAAAGACGAACAAAGATTCCGTGCAGAAATTGAAAGATGGAAGATTGTTGATTCTCGGAAAAAGTGGAGGGACGGAATGTTGGCGGTGTTGGCTTCTTACTCAACAGCACCATGGCACATACTATGGATTCGCACTTCATCTACTCCCCGCGCCTGGCCGTTTTACGACTCAAGCCCAAAGGACACCCAGCAATCTCTATCATCAACGCATATGCACCAACATCAGCTGCTGCGGATGATGAGCTCGATGAGTTCTACGGACAACTCGAGGATGTAGTAGCTAAAGAAAGAGGCTTTTACAAGATTTGTCTGGGCGACTTCAATGCTGTCCTCGGAAGAGCAGTAGATGGAGAAGGAAGAATCGGATCGTATGGAGGCAACATCAGAAACGATAACGGTTCTCGCCTGGCAGACTTTTTGTGTAGCGCACGTATGTTCCACGGTAATTCGTTTTACAAGAAGCCCGAAAGTCGAAGATGGACCTGGAAGTCACCGAACGGAACGACGACCAATGAGATTGATCATATTCTCGTTAATCGGCGATGGGCCCTCCTAGACGTCGGCACTGTTCCATCATTCGTGACAGGCTCTGACCACAGAATGCTTCGTGCAAAGCTTCGACTTCACAACAACTTTACGAGGAAACATCTTAGTCAGAGATTTTGCAGCAAAATCCGAACCGTGGATTCAGAAGTGATGCAGCGCAGTGTAGCCGATACGCAATGGAATGTTTTTGATGATCCCACAGACGATTACGAGGACCTGTGTCGCAAGATAAAGGACGCCGAAAAAATTCATTGGTTGGAGCAGTGGAACCAATTGATAGGCTGCGCAAGGAGACTAAACTGTTGCTGGAAAAACGCCGCCTGGTACATCTCGATCCGAACACCAGTCACTTGGAACGTGTTACGATCAGCAAAGTTTGCAGAGCTGAGGTATCGAGCGATTTGAAGCAATATCGAGCGCGGAAGTTGTTGGACACCGTGAACCAGAGGAAAAGCATCAGGTTTTGTCGGAGAGAGCTGTCAGATCGCAGAGAACAAGTGTCAGCACTTCGGGATCCCTCGGGTTGCATTTGCACGTCCCGCGCTGGTATGGAAAAAATTGTGGTGGATTTCTACAGCACTCTCTTCAACTCAACACTGTCCGTGCCGCGTAGCCCACTACCTGCAATAGCAGATGACCCGCCTCCAATCCTTGAGAGTGAAGTTGCTTTTGCTGTCAAAGGGATGAAGGAAAACACAGCTACTGGACCAGATGGCATTACAACCGAGTCCCTCAGAGCGGGTGGTTCACCTTTATGGAAAGTTCTTGCGGAACACTTCTCCAGATACCTCGCGCAAGGATTGGTTCCCGCGCAGTGGAAATCGTCAAGAACGATTCTCCTATTCAAAAAGGGTGATCGGGATGACATCAACAACTACAGGCCAATCGCTCTACTCTCAGTGCCGTACAAGGTCTTTACGAAGATTCTGCTGAACAGGATAGAGAAGGCTCTGGACGACTTCCAGCCCAGAGAACAGGCAGGCTTCCGTAAGGGTTACTGCTGTCTTGATCACATTCAGGCGCTATCGCAAGTCATTGAACGGACAAGGGAGTACCATCTACCTCTAGCGCTCGTCTTCGTGGACTATACCAAGGCATTCGATTCGGTTGAAGTCCCGGCTGTTCTTAACGCTCTCATCCACGCTGGTGTTGACGCTCAGTACATCAGAATATTGGAAGAGTGCAACAACGGAAGCAACACCATTATTCAACTATTCGAGAGGAAACTGAAGGTGTCGATTGGAAAGGGTGTCAGACAGGGAGATACCATCTCGCCGAAGCTGTTCACGACCGCGTTACAAGACGTGATGCGCCACATCGACTGGGAGGGCAAAGGTATCCTCATAGACGGGTGCAGACTATCCAACTTGCGCTTCGCTGACGACATTGTGCTGCTGGGTTCGTCTTCCGCAGAAGTCGAAGGAATGCTTAACGAACTGGACGCTGCAGGAAAAGCGATTGGCCTTACAATGAATCTAAGGAAAACCCAAGTGATGCGCAACCAGTGGTGTGACGACAGCCCCATTCGTCTCTCTGGCACTCCCCTACCCACTACGAACAGCTACGTCTACCTCGGAAGAGAGGTGAACATGCAAAACGACTTGTCTACGGAGATCGGACGGAGACGACGAGCGGCCTGGTCTTCACTTGGATCGATAGTGGAGGTGACAGACAAAGTGCGGGATGTGAAGACACGAGCACGTTTGTTCGACACCACGGTGCTACCTGCGCTGTGCTATGGAACCGAGACATGGGCGGAAACGAAGGCGACCACACAGGCTATAAGGACAGCTCACAGGGCCTTGGAACGCAGACTACTGAAGACTAATCGCCGTGCCCAGCGAGCTGGTGGCCTACGCAGTGCCGATCTTCGAAAGCAGTCGCAGTTAATGAACCCTCTTATGTTCATGGCCCAGTCTAAACACCGATGGGCAGGACACGTGTTGCGCCGCATGGATGACCGATGGAGCCTCCGTACAACAGTCTGGTTACCACGTGATTGCCACCGGCCTCTAGGCCGTCCTCCCACAAGATGGAACTCTGTATTTTCAGGCAGAGTCAAGACGTTCTGCACCGAGCGAGGTCTTCCTGAAAATCACCATCACTGGATGTCCCTTGCTCGGGATCGGTCGAGCTGGTTGAGATGTGGTCCACACGGCGGCGACGCGCAGTGAAGATGGATCATCAAGGTATCAAGGTATCAAGGTAAGGATCTATGAGAAAAAATCGTGGAAATGCCGTTGTTTCAGGCTAACTTTGAAGCCTGAACTTTCCTGTCTTTTGATGGTGGACGAGCCCACTCCACATCATCGGCATCGATGATCTCTAATATCAAGAACATCCGCTGGCTTGAAATTGAATTTCAGTAAATTTGCAGTTACTTCTTTGTATGAATGTAGATGATTTTTGACTGCTCGTCTGGAGACTGCGATCTTTTTGGGCGCGCCGTGCACGTGTGCGCGAACTGACACCTTAAAGGCAGTGTTCACGATAAACAATGTGTTTCAGTTTCCACTAGGAATCGGTAGTGGAGGGGCACACTGTAACGTTGGCGTCGAAAGAACGCATGAAAACGAGCCAGGAAACGCTCCAGAAGAGCCCAAAGTTGGACACCCGTCAGCTCGTCACCCCCAGATGCACTTTCCACGCCCACCGACGTGAACAAATGAATGGTCGAGATCGTGAGATGAGCGATGTTTTCCAACCATTAGCCCCGTTCTTTCCTTCATACTCAGCTTCTCTCTTCACTCAGGTCAGCTCGCATAGATCGGCTGCAAAAGACGGAAGTTACAAGTCTCGGACAACTCGTCCACCATGTTTCCTTAGCTCAATCTTTGAGGGACCATAACTCGGTTCCCAGAAGGTCTTGTACGATTTCAGAGACATCATTGGAATCAGCATGGGGCCGTTTTCAAGATAGGCGGAGAAACAGAAAACCGATTCTCATCGTGATCACTGCCTTTAAGGCCCTAAAAGCTCCAATTCTAGCCGTTTTTCACTGCGCTACCTTCATAGTTTTTCAGCTGTTTTCGACCTAAGCAATTTTTGGCAGTTTTTTCGATAGAGTTTTTCGTCGTGACCACTGCCTTCAAGAGACCTCATACTCTCGAGAAGAGGCGCAAATGAGGAAAAATCAGCAGTTGGGAAAACTTCGAAAATCGCCCGGACAGCGACGCCAGTGCCAAATTAGACTGATTGGGGCTCCGAGCGGGACTGCGGTCGCCCGGAGAGCGATTCCTGTCGCCCGAGTATGCAGCTGGCTAACTTTTGCCCGCAAAGGAGAGACACCCGAGTCGATGGGTCCCGCTCCGAGCGATGGTTTGTTTGAACAGCTGAAGTCCACTCCAACATAAATAATTCTGTAACTACACCAGACTACCATATGGGCCAAAAAAAAGCAATTTCTCGAATATTTCATGATTATTTCTTCGCTACTACGCGGCTGTGACCATGTTGGGCGCGGAATAGTCGAGAAAAAAGCAAACGAATATGGGTAGCTCAACCGTCGGCGGTGTTGACAGCAGAATTTGCCTCAAGAATGCGTCATATAATTCCCTTGGAGAGCATTCATTCGACGGCTAGTTCGCGGCAACCAGCTATTTAGCGACAAATGCTAAGCTGTTGAGCAAAGTGCAGACATTTTGCGGCTATTTGTCGGCAGTTGAGTTCTCTTTGGCAGAATGTAGATTGGGTCATCACTGAAGTGAAAATAAGTTCATAAAAGTGAAAAGTTTTCGGGAAAACGCTCGAAAACAAGGTGGGACGACTATTTGTAGCTGTGCTAATGCCCCTCAAATAGCGAGATTCTCATGAATCCTTATAAGTCTTTTCTTTGTTCTTAAAGGCAGTGTTCGCGCAGATTTGGGGTTGCCGAGTTTTTGCCATTGAACACTCAGTTGGATGCTTACTGTTGCTGCCACCACCAAGAAATAGCGGAAAACTTCCTACGTTTCCCTGTAATATGCAACAAAATTTGATGGTTTTCTTGGGGTGGACGAGCGTGCCCCATCTTTTCGCTTTTCGTGGACGAGTGCATCCCCCATATCGCAAGGAACTGATTGCTCAATCAATGCCATCAGCTGGGTGGCGTTGGGATGACAACCATCGCAAGCAATTTTACTCGTCTTTGGAATTCCTAACTGCCTTATTGGTCAGCGTATCATTGAACTCTTACCTGGCACATTATGAACTGGCTATCTATTTCTTTAAGTATTTTCATTCTAATAATTTTCCTAATTTGGAGATTTGCACTCATCATTTTTACCGACCCAACTGAAAATTTCGACGCTTTCTTGTGTAGTCCATGCGATTCCGGGAAAATGTACTGAGTGCAACCGTACTAGCTTCACCTATTGCCCTCGATCAAATTGCAAGGGAAGAAACTCATAAGATCTTTGGAAAGATACTTTTCGGCATTCTGTGTAAGCTAAGTAATCCTCACTAGGTAAATTATCGATACGTGCTCATTAAACGTTGCCTCAAATGCTTTCAACAACATTTCAGGATTTTTAGCTTTCATTTTTTTTATTTCTTGAGATTTTTACTTTTCCGTGGTTTCGCTCCTAAGAAATAGATAGCTGATCCTCGATTGAATAGCCTGAAATGTCACAGAAGTAGCACTATTGGAGAATACAAATTAAAGGGGTTAGATAAAAGCGAAGTTTGCAGGGCTTCCTAACAACGCCGCTTCCAGCTTGATCACATAGCGATCTACGCATTTCCTTCGTGACTTTCAAGTCGAAAAAAAAAAACTGTAAAGGCCGATTAGAACAGTTAAGAAGGGCTAGTGAATTTATGCTTGAGTAATCGAGTTGAGAACGTCCTCACAGGTTAACTCACTTATTTATCCCAAGCTTGTCATTCGTCTTGACCTAGAAAACGTTCTGCCGGAAGTCTCCTCACATTGAGGCCGAAGTCAACACGAGGCAATGCCCCGTCAACATCGGATAGCCCTTCCTGGCCTCCTCCTCAATGTTTTTCCACAAAATTAGCCGCAGATTCACACCTAACGATCAAAAGGGGTTACACCCCTTTTGATCGTGAGCTGTTTCGAAACCACGAGCTAGTATACAGAGTTGGCCTTTGTACCGTGTTGCCATGGAATTCGGTGCGACGTGGAAGGACGAGCAGAGTATATCTGCAAAAAAAACATCCCGCTCATAAGCAGAATAGGCAGAAGTTACGCAATCTGTAGTGGGGGATTTAAGCCTTTTTCACAACCCTATGGCATATCGAATTAGTCTTCCACTGAGCGAAGATTGGGAGGGGGTGAGATTTTAATCTCTACAATGATTGTGTAAGACTATGTAGACGCCTTTTAGTTCATAAATCGAAGAGAATGAGAGCAATAGCAGCGGTGCCACTGAGAACAACAGAGTAAACTTGAAATAACGAGCTGTGCGTCATTGCCATAGGGCACGAAATGATGATATCAGTTGCCTTTCTAGATAGTTGACCACTAGGATGTGCAGAGCCACAGACTCCAATTCTCAGACAAGGGCTAGAAATAATTTTTTGGATCTTGTGGCAAAGTTCACCGCCCGGTATTTCTCGTCTAGCGAGCAAAAAACAGAGAACTTGTCAACTGCCCCTTCGAAATGAAGCTCCCACCAACAACGGTCACCGTGGCAACTTCAAGACTTGACTCTAGTGAGTTCCATTTGCTCTGTTATTTTCGAAACAAAATTTCGGTCCGTAATTAAAGACAACCGCTGTTGCTGCACGCAGCTCGAAAGCCATAGTGTTGGAACAAACTAATCGTGTCGGTGCCACTTGGACCCAGCCCGATTATCTTCGAGCTATGGTTTGTAACCTCTAGGAAGTGCATCCGCGGGCGCGGAGTCATTTTGTTGTCTCGAAAACAACCGCTCCACTTTTATGATAAAACCACCAGAAATTGACGATACGTAGTGCAGCAGCTGTTGTCCGCATTTGCAGACCGGGATTTCGCATTGAGAACATACAGTCACTTTTATCTTTGATTTTTCAAATAAGTAACTATCTGGAACTGTCACTTCTCATGTGCCGGGCTCGTAGTTCCCGGCTCACCCCTCCCCTATATAGCTATGACCGCTTCATCAGGAACACATATTGCATTGAAAAGAAATTTATGTTGTCCATATATAAAACAGATATCTGTACACAGAAAATAGAGACGATCGCCGCTTTTGCTTCTCTTGCGGTAGAACTCCGGTCGCTGTAGGTACGCGGAAACGCTCGAGACCTGAAAAGATACTGATTGGTCAAAAAAATTCAGAAAATGTTGAGTATGGTTAGGTTCGTGGCTTGTTTCCTCGAGAAATAAACATTTAAATTTAAACTGCGGCTGCCGCTGCATTTTAAATCTCACCTGCGGCTGATTGGTAATTAAAAGCCAGCCGCTAGTGAATTTCAAACTGATGCGCCAGCCGCGGTTTAAATTAAAATGTTTCTTCCTGAGAAAACAAGCCACGGACCTAACTATACCATCTCAGCTGGATCCTTATCTGAGGATACGTTAAGCAGTATGGTATATGCATGAGAGTTGGGGGAAATGACATATCAATTCGTGGAGGCGCAGCACAGCTAGCGTCTTGAAGTTAGTCCAACCCGCTGCGGTCTTGAAACTAGTAAGGGTTGCTTACACGCACGACAAATTCCTTACATCAAAACTCTTGAAACTAATCCGCAGCATTTCGCCCCAGCTTTTCTCAGCAAGATAGTTTCCCAGCTCCTCTACCCATAGGTCGCAAATAAACTGATTCTCGCAGTTCCTCTGCATGCGTATGCGGAGGCTAGAGACATCGAGAGAGGTGATGGCAGATGGAGGGAGTAGTATCGCGCACGCACAACGACAGACAATGGGAAATTCGGTTTCGTTTACAGATATATTCGACGAGAGAAAAGTTGAACGTTGGTATTGGGACGTTTTGCTGTTGGATGTCACCCCGTTTCGCACATTTGCCTATGGCAGCGGCATGCCTAAGCTCCATGCTGAACACCAAGACATGGATCACTTTTTTGTTGTGAAGAGTCTCCGTACCTATCAAAGAGGCGGGGCTCAAAACGTCTCGACCGCTCTGAGGCGTGCGATCTAGTGCAATATCAGCATGAAGTGCTGCGATATCGATGAGGCCTCTTAGAACCACGTTGTCTCGCGGACTCCGCCACGTGCTCGGAGCAGCCGTGCCCCTGATAAGGAGAATTCTCTTCGATTACGAATTAGATTCGAAATCGTACGGTGACCGGATTATACCCCAGTGCGCGAGCAAAGACTCGTAATGTCGGCCCTCGGCAGAGCTACAACTCCTTTGGTGACGACCATTCTCAAAAGTTCACCCCCGTGAACGTTATGGGGAAGGGGGTTGGGGGATGGTGTCAGGATTCATTTTTTAGTTCGAAATTGTCGCAGCCCGTCGCATCACGTCGTGTGTTGAGTGTTGCGACACAACTTGGCTACACGCTACCTTGCAGATAACAAATTATCCTCCATTTGTATTGGTGAACCACACAAACCCATTCAATTCAGAATTTCACGCCATACCTTACGGAAAACTAGCGCACACGAGCTAAAAACCACCGTACCCTCAGATCTTTTTCTGCCTCCTAAGTCTGGCAGTGCTGTCCATGTATGTAGTCAACATGCGAACATCGATTTTTGAACCAGCTGTTCTTTAACTGACGCCAAGTCAGCTCCACGGGCGAAGCAGCAATATCCATCTAAACCGAACAAGATATAAAAATATGGCGATGTCACGAAAGAAATCTGCACTGTTCTCTGTGCAACTAAGTAGTCCCAAAATTCAAATTCGGGTTGAGCGTATCGTTAGTTCAGCGTTAGTTCAGCGAACTATTCACTTAATTTAAATCTAACGTCGAACGGCCGTGTTTATGCGGTGGGTAGTGTTTGACGCAAACACGCAGATCCTAGCAGCGGGCAGAATGCGTTAATCCTTCGGGGCGCGACAACTCGCCATAAATTACACCTCGTTCGCGCTCAGGCTACTGTGCTTCTCTGGGCCGAATTCCGGTCCGCAACTGCGTCTCGACACGCTTTGCGGGCGCACGCGCTCGAGTTTACAGCGCCAAGGCCGAGTCGATGGGGCTTTTTGTTAGTTTTTTCCAATTTTTTTCAAGTTTCCAGTTTTCAAAACCCACCTAGAGTCAACAGATCGGCGGCTGCCGCGCTGGAAGCTCTCCCGACACGGGTGCGTGCGGCCGCAAAGCGTGTAGAGACGCAATTGCGAACCGGAATTCGGCCCAGAGAAGCACAGTACGCTTATTGGGACAGGACATCCCATTGCAGTATAGTGGCACAGTAGTTGTGTCACAGTCTCGATCACATATCAGGGGAAAGAAACAATGTCGACGTTACTGATTAGGAATGAAAACATACCAGCATGACCATTAGTAGTTCAGTCTTCTTGTGTGTCAGACAGGCATCATAACAGTGCCAAAGACGATGTTATGGCAACGGTGTTGGGATGGTGTCAGCCCGCAGGGGGGAAGCGATCTGAAGTGCATAAAATAAAATTACAAAGCTTAATGAACCCAATTCGTCAGCATTCTCACAGCTTTCTGTTACAACTGATTATGTGCGTTTCAAGTGGAATTCGCGCAAGCCAAAACACCAATCGAACAATTTTAATGTTGTTCCAAACGAGACTGGACGCAACCGAGACAAAACCGGATAATATTCAGACTTAAGACTCCTTCACACTTGCCCGACCGACGTCGGACGACTCGCTATCAAATGTGCAATATCTATCTACACTATCCACCTTATCTATCTTATCAAGTTTGATAACGAGTCGTCCGACGTCGGCCGGCAAACTATGAAAGGGGCCTTGGGTAAACGATTTCGCTCAAACGTTTTCCTACACTGGATTTGGAATCCTGCATCTTACAACGAAACAACCTTTCAAAAAATTTTCGGAAAAAATTTGATTTGACATGTTCCGGGCCAAATCAGACTTCGTAACCCAGACATTCTTTGCATTCTCAGCCAGTCGAAGTACGGCATATCGGACTCATTATATGATAACCTCCTTGGTTGCGTTCCAAGAATGTTCCCACGATTCCGTGGGAGGACAAATAGCTTTTCTACGGACAAATTTGCTTCCCATGGCTACGAATCATACTTCCACGAGGCCGTGGTTACGTTTCCATGGAAGCCTTTCGCCATGGGAACATTCTAGGAACGCACCCTTATCGCTGCTATATTTTCCCATGACCGACCGCTCCGCCGGTTCTCTGCCAGGACTCATCTGAGCAAGCTTGAGGCCTCAGTCATAAGCCTAGTTTTGACTGCAGGTGGTCGCTGCGGCCATGCGAGGGGCAACTGTTCCTTTCTCATCGCGCGTAATAGAAAGCCGCTCCAATTGCGATCGCTTCGTGCCAAACGTCCTACATCGCTGGGTCGCGGCGACGAAATCCTATGTTTGACTGCATCGCTGCTTGAAGAGCGATTCTCAATGGTCGCTGACCATCGCTCCATCGCGGCCAAAATGGCAGCGATGGAGCGATTGCCATCGAATGACACGTTTCGTCTAGTAAACGTTGACTCTTTCACATGACAAGATCAGTGTTTTCGAGTCGAAACGCGTTATTGATGAATACCAGACATTAATTCCACTAATTGATTGAATTTCTTCTATCATCCGTGGGCCTAATCACTATGAACAGAATCGCTGCCGCTGCTACATCGCTGCAGCAGCGGGTGCAAAATCGCTGCGATGATCAACAGCAGCGATGCAGTCAAAACTAGGCTATAGTTGGCCGATCGGTGTAGCCAGCCCGGTCGATAATCACGAATGACATGAGTGACTATGCCAATTTGACACTTGATGCTTCTTGGAAAGCGGCCTTTGTCATGCTCTGTTATCATTAGGCATCAAATTCACCTTTAGCGCCATCACGGAACTCAGGCCCTCGAGGGGGGGCGAGCCTCGTTCGTTCTCGCTCAGGGGGGGCAGCCTTGAACCGTAATTGTGGGCGGAGCCATGAGAGGGACGGCGCTCCGACCACCGTTGAGCCAGCCCTCAGCGCCGCGTCGCGTGTTTTGCTACTGGGGCAGTTTTCCGCCGTGGAGCGCACAATCTCAATGGCGCTGTGGATTCAAAGTTTTCAAACATTAATATCATATCTCAGGTACTCAGGGCGACGGCCGGCGAACCTCTATGCCAAAAACGACGGCCGGCGCCCCACATTTCGAGGGTGCCGGCCAGCGGCGAACCATGCTGCATGCGACGCACATGCAGCGCGGATATTGGCTCGCCCGCGAACCACAAAACACGCCACGCCATCTTCAATTCCGCCGGTTGGGAGGACAATTGGCAATGATCACGACTGATCACGGCGTAACGTGTTTATCACGTGCACAGCCGGTATAAAAGGCGCCTCATCTCACTCAAGTCTTCATTCGGCATTCTAATGCCGGCCCTGGAAGGTGACTTTCAGTCACTCTCCGAAGGCCAGCAAATTTTTGATCGCCGAGGGGATAGGGGTATCTCCACGGCTGGGGGGCGGGGCGGTTTTCGCCGTGATCCGCGGGGAGGGTGGCTCCTCACCGCAGACCCCGGCAAAGGCTACGCCGTTGTCCGGACCGAGGCGGGGTGGCCCGCTCAGGGTTGGTCCCGTAGCGAAAGAAAGTGCGAGGCGCCAGCCTCATTCTCCAGAAAAATTACATGTGGGGTGACCCGCGTTGTCACTGCGGGGTGACCCGCTCAGTAATGGTCCTGCAGCGAAGAGAGGCAAGGGGCGCCGGCCCTGTCCCACCAGGATGCCAGCCCTGACAAGGAAGGAAGGCTGGCGTACTGGTGGAAGTGGGGCTCGCCCTCCTCGAGTATCTGAGAAGGTTATCCACGCAAAGGATGAAATTGCTGAGCGGTTGGATATCAGTCAGCGGAAAAAGTGAAAATACCGCCAGCGCTAACATGTTAATGCATATCAGTTATTGAGCCGCTGGATATCACTCAGCGCAAAAGGTGAAATTACCGTCAGTGCTGCCTTCTCAGAAGTTTCTAAACAAGTGAAAACATCTCGTTAAAAACAGGATAAAACGATTGATAACGTCTCAATGTGTTTACCACGAGCACAGCCGGTATAAATGCCGCCTCATCTCACTCGAGTCCTCATTCGGCATTCTGATGCCGGCCCTGGAAGGTGACTACGGGTCACTCTCCGGAGGCCAGCATAATTTTGGCTGCTGGGAGGATACAGTGGGTATCCTCACCGCGGGGGGGACGAGTTACGCCACGGTCCGCAGAGGGTGGCTCCTCACCGCAGACCTCGGTGAAGATTACGCCCATGTTGCGGACAAGACGGGGCTTTCTGTGCTGTGGACCTTTAAATTCGTGAAACTTTCGAGGTAAACTCACCGATTTTTAGAGGTAAATTCACATAATTTTCGCAGTAAATTTAACCCTTTCTCGCTGCAAGCTCACCCCATTTTCACGGGATATTCACCCTATTCTCACCTATCCTAGCGGCAAATTCACCCTTACAATGAATTCAACGCGGCAAATCAACACTTCACGCCGTCTTGTACATGAGCATCAAGTCTCTTTTGCTAAGCATCAAGTCTCGAATTGGCAGAGGTGGGGGTGGAAAAAACACCCGACGTGGATGACCCGACCGATGTTCACATGGTATAAGGTAATTATGTGGAACGATATCCATGATATCGTTGCACATAATTCATACATATTGACCGCGTCAGCTACAGCTGGCCACACGAGGTGTTTTTTGCAACCTCCATCGTCCAGGTTTTTCATACGTATCTACAGGGCTGGCAGCGGCGTTTTTTTAACCAATTCTTACAGGGGCCTGACTTTAAATTCAATCAGCTGGATCGACCGAGCATATATTTTTGCAATACTCCACTTTTTAGTGGTAGAATGTTTTTCGCCGAAACTACAGATAGGAAGATTATTTGAATGCTATCGCAGAATGGGGTGTGGTGTCACACTTGGCTACGCCCAAACTTCAAAGCCACCGTACAATTTGGAATCGCACAAAAAGCAACCCGGATTACCCCCCCCCATTGAAACCAGGAGAGTCGTTGCGGCGCGTGAGTCGCGAGGCAACGTGTGATACTAGAAAAACCACCATTATTTGAAGTGCTGAACACGAATATGAAGTTTTTAAAAACTTGTTCTCGTTATACTGCGGTGGTTTACGCTGCTCAAACCGTAAAGGGTCGATGTTCCAGACTTAGCAAATACTCTTGCAGAGGGATTTTCTAATGGCGCAGTCTAACCTCCGAATCATTTTCGATGATATCGCAACGAGGTGGGCCACTATGATGTGCTGCAGTTGCCTACGCCCATTTTACCGTGCCGCAGCGCAATTTGAGCAACTACCCGGGGTCACCCTCACCTTTCAAAGCCAGGAGTCGTTGCTGCACGAAAAAATGGGCGTGGCCAAGTGCGATACCACGATGCAGCCCCCCCCTCGCTGCGATAGCACCTCATTTTCTAGTTCCACTGCTCGCCTTATTGAGAATTTGGCACTGATCTCAATTGGGTCTTCATAATTGCCTATAACACACCAAAACGGGTATGACCCTCTAAAACAGCCTAAAATTGAGTGGCGCAAGTATGATGCACAAGTTGTGCAAGGCCTGTATTTCAGGACGTACGCCACGGATTTGCGGGGCAAACCAAAATGAAGAGAGAAGCTCAGGGTTGAGGGAGAAGCGAGGTTGTTGATCAAAAACCAACGCGCTCTTTCCTCTTCTTTGCAGCCGCAGAAGGGTTTTTGACATAGGTTCAAGAAACGGGCGACCGAAGTTGGATTCAACCACAAATCTATTGTCGTCATTGAGGTGGGCCTCTTCGGACAGTCGAATAGATGAGCTGTAGTGTGGTCAGGGTTACCACAATCCGGACACTCGTCAGGCTTACTGCTGTCGATCCTATGCAAGTATGACATCAGCAGAGGGGAATGCCCACAGCGCAACGAGGCGAGGGAACATCTAGCCCGCCTACCGAGTTCCATCTCGGTGTTGCTGACTTCAGGTGGTGCGATCCCCAATATGGGGTTCACAGCCACCCTACCTACTCAAGTGATCCCTGACGAAACGGGTGTGCTCCGCACGTAAAAGACGAAGACGATCTAATTGGGAGTCCGTCCATCTTTGTATATTGACTTTCTCGGGAGCATCCGCAAAAGGCCTTCTGATATCTCTCTCTCTCACAGCATTCATAATCCTTCTTAATGGGTGATCAGGCTGCTTGACGATATTAATAACCAGTTGCTGCGCATGGAGTTGACAGTGATTTTTAACAGGCAGAATATGGGCTTCAGCATGAAGATGCTCCATTGGAGTGCTCTTTTCACACCCAGTGGCAATCCGAAGAGCACCATTTTGAACTCGCTGCATCTTTGTCCACGATGAATCCGATACTATGTGTTGCCATACCGGTGCTGCATACTCCAACGCTGGCTGCAAAATTGCCTTGTACGTGATCAGGATCGTCTCCTTACTGCTTCCCCACGACGTACCTCCCAGAGCTCGTAAGACGTTGAGCTTAGCTCTCATTGTAGCCTGTTTCTGCTCAGGGTTTTATGGAACCTCAGCGAAGGATCCAATACTAGACCAAGCAGCTTCGGGAAACGTGCGGCAGGCAGACGAGCGTCTTCCCAGTTCACAACGGGGTGAGCACAGTGTTCCTTAGGGTCAGTGGAGAAAACAGACACAGATGATTTAGCGGCAGAGACAGTGAGCATCATATCATCGAGAAAGCTCTTCAGGACGACGAGGTAGCTATTGATCTTGCGTGCAGCTACATTAATGTCTCTGTCCCGGCACAAGATGGTGATGTCATCCGCGTACGCAACGACTTTAATGTCACTTGGGGGGACGGGCAAATCTTCAAGGTAAAGACTGAACAGAGCAGGCGATATGACTCCTACTTGAGGGACACCGGCAGCGATCGGGACGCTATTAGAGATATGTACCTGGAACAGCACTTTTGCTCGGCGCCCTTTGATGAGTGCGGTTATCCATCGTTTCTGCCAAGGCGGGATGGTGGACCTCGAAAGCTTCTCAGAAAGTATGCCCAAGTTGACAGAATCAAAAGCTTTCGTGAGGTCCAGGGCTACACCAACACTGCGTTGAGGTTTATAGGCGTTGAAGCCATCCAAAACATAGCTCACAATCTCCAGCAGCGCCGTGGTGGTAGAATGTAAATCCAACGCGCTCCCAGACACTATTGAGCTCCAAAGGTCGTCGAAGAATATGTGTCGAAACGACTTTTTGCAGTGGGCGTGACACATTGGCTTCTTTCTATACATCGCTACTTCGGAGGAATTGAGAACCCGCTGTTAACAGGAGTCATCCAGATAGGGCCTACTTCATAATTTGATGGAGAATTTGAGTAATGCTCCGATAAAATTGGAGACTTTCACAAGACTACTGTATGCCTATCGTGATCTTCCATCAAGCCGGAAATGAGCCTCATTTTCGTATTCAGCACCACAAATAACCCCCCTGCGCGAAGTTTGGCCCAATATAAATTGCGACATGCGAAGTCCCTATAGTGGTATAGTGCCTGAAATTTTGATCTGAATAAGAAGTAATTCACACACCATTTCCACTGTGAATGCGACGTCTTCTTGACTATGCCCATCAAAATCGTCCTTTCGGTCCTTCGCATGGCTGCGGTGCGTGCAAATCTTCCGCGTGGGTAAGCGGTGCCGCAACCTCAACACAACGCACAACCTGAAATGATTTATCTAATAATAATTTTGAAAAAATTGAAGATAGTCTGCCACAAGCAAAAGTTGAAACAAATGAAAAATTAACGAATAGTACATCGACATACGTTGTTCAAGATAAACTGAATAAGTCATAAGCACAAGGAGTTCAACACGTTTGACATGAAACTGTGAACCTGTCGAAATATCTAATTCAATTTTTTCTGCAAAAACCATCAAAGCATTTATTCCGCCAGTTTTCGTCTCAACCCCCCAGTTTACAGAAATGACCTATTTGGTTGAACAAGAGTTCGGACTGCTCGCAAAAGTTTACGAATGGAATATACATAAATGTTTTCAATTCAAATAGAATCAGTAACAACATATGAAGAACGAAAACACGATAAAACGGAGCAGAATGCACAAAAATGACAGAAAAAAACAGCTGGCAAAAATAACTCTGTACGTGCCACCAGAAGACAAATACGCCGCGCTTAGCGCGGCTTCGTAAGCAGGTATTATCGTAGGATTTTATTATGTGGACAAGTCTTCCTGAGAGTGGGCTGAGCGCAGCACTGGGTCGACTGCAGCACTCAAATTTCACCTATTTCCAGCCACTTTTTCGCAGCCGTTTCTTCACTACTGTGAATGAATGGACCCAAAGCACAGGATTATGCTGAAAGCCCGAAAATTTTATGATCGCGAACACTGCCTTTAAAGGCATCGTACACGATGAAAACCGAATTCCAGCTTTTGCGTTCAGTCGGACTAGTGGGTCATAATAATGTCACTCAGAAAGTTTGGGGTTTCAAAATCGCCTCTGAATGGAGAATCGCTTACCTCAAAAGGGCTTCCTGGGTTTTGGGGGCCGGCCTTGGGGTCGATTCGTTGTTACAAGGAACAAAACTCCGTGGTCGCTGCCAGCGATCGTGCGTTGACGCGTCGTAGGGCGCAATTCAAACGCCACTCAATTTCACGTTCGGCTTCGGTCGAAAGCAGCTGACAGCAATGGATGCAGCAGGCTAGTAACCCTTTTTAGTTTCGTCTAAGGAAAAATGATCGCTCGTCTGAATGGCGTCCTCGGTGAATTGCTTCCAACGCTGCTCCAAGGAACGAATCGTAAAAGTGTTCCTTGCGTTCTTCGCGCAACTATCCCAAGTTGATGTCGGCGGAAACTTCAAATTTGTATTAAGCTTTTTTAAAATGGGTTTTTCTTGAAAAGTTGACGTTTTTGAAGGGGCTTTTTGCAATCTTCAGTCACTATAGGGATATAACAACACGAAAAAGTCAGGAACTTAAGTATGGTTTTCATCGTGTACGATGCCTTTAAAGGCACAGTCCGAACTCACGGGCGAAATCTGAGAAAACCACATAATTGTGAAGTAGACCCACCCTTTATAACATCTCCCAAGTGCTAGCTCTCGATTCCCCAGAATAAGCGAGATATAGGGGAAGCCACCCTGGGGCGCCCACATCCAGAAGCTACTTTGGCGCGTCCCTTTTACAATGTTTCGAGCTCAATAGTGGAGAAATGAGCGATGGGTTTTGATTAATATCCCCGTTCTTCCCTTCATTTTTAGCTTCTCTATAAATTCACGTCCGCTCGAATACATCGGTTGCAAATGACGGAAGTTACAAGCCTCGGACAACTCGTCCACCATGCTTCCGAAGCTCAAATTTTGAGAGGCCATAACTCCGTTTCCATGGAGTCTTGTACGATACAGGCGACGTCGTTGGAATCAGCGTCGGACCGTTCTCATGATAGGCAGAAAAACAGAAAAACGAATCTGAGGTGTCAATAGAAATCGTGATTCTGTCTTTCTGCACATCTTGAAAACGGTCCCATGCTGATTCCAATGATGTCTCTGGAATCGTACAAGACCTTCTGGGAACGGAGTTATCGTTCCTCAAATGTTGAGCTAAGCGATCGTGGTGGACGGGTTGTCCGAGGCTTGTAAGTTCCGTCTTTTGCAGCCGATATATGCGATCTGACCTGAGTAGGGAAGAGAATGAAGGGAAGAACGGGGCTATTGATAAAAAAACCATCGCTCCTCTCACGATCTTGGGTTTTCATTTGTTCACGTCGGAGCGCGGGCATTGCGATATTGGGGTTTTTTCCTTGCGCTCAAAGTGGCAACCATGGTTCGGCGCCGGGTGTGGATATCAGGGATGTGCGGCAAACGATTTTGAAAAATCGGAGAACGGAAATCGGCAAAATTTGGCCAAAAAGAACCGGCAAACGACAAACGGCAATCGGCAAACGGCAAAAGTAAAAAAAAATCACCTTAAGACGACATAACTGCTCAGAAAGAGAGACAGAAATAGTGTTCACTTCAGTACACTTCCTTTCACTTTTTTTTTATTTAAGCATCGAACGGATTTTGAAGCATCAAATTATTTGAAAAACTGGCGAGCAGAAGTCTGAGGGGCCCTGAACTTTCACTGAAAAAAAATCGATTCGCCATTTTACCGCTTTCAGAAACCGTTTGTCATTCCTGCATGTGAACTTACGGTACAGTGCAGAAACGGTCATTTTATAGTTACAGCAGAGGTTGGCTGCTCGAAAACGTACACGCCCGCAAAAGTGGTTGAGATACCGAGCTGATAGAACCGTACTGCCCGTATAACAACCCTTACGCCATTTGGGACGTCAAAGGCGAGCTAAAATAACCGTACTCGAGTATTCATGGGCTTCCAAAGCGTGGTACCCCGCCCGCTTTGCTATGAAGTAGCGACGTCGTCTTCAGGAATTTCAAACATTTCTTTTACCGCACGAATGTGACCTTCTGACAACGTGTTGAAGGCAGTGTTCACGATTAAAACTTTCTCTGAGTTCCAGCCGGGAAAGGACCGGGACTCAGTGCAACAAGCAGGTCCGAAAACGGCCTTAAAGGCACCGGACACCCAAAAAATTAATTTTCAGATTTTATCCTCATCTTGGAGAGAGTCACACGCTGATCACAGTGGTATCTCTGAAATCTTCCAAGACCTTCCTTGAGCAGAGTTAGGGCCCTTCAAAGATGCCTAGATTCTGAGGGTGAAAATTTGGTGGACGAGTTGTCTCAGGCCTGTATTTCTCTTCATTCGCAATCGTTGCGTGAGAGAAAGCCAGGATAAGGAGACAGTCCGGTAATGGACTGAAGAACGACGACTTATTGGAATTCGCCCATCTATCGACCCGCTATCGAGTTCGAAAATCTATTAGGGGGTCGGGCCTGTGGTGGTGAGCGAAGGGGGTCGGGTCTGTGGTGGTCGCTTATATCTCGCTTATTTGGAGGAAATGAGATCTGGGATTTAGCACGTGTTATACAGGAGGAGTCTTCCACACAATTACATGAAAATCTCAAAATTCATATCTGGGGGTGTACTGTGCCTTTAAGCGAGCCCCAATCGACCCAATACGGCTCTGAAGTTGACAGTGCAAGCGCACGAAGCCCAGCTCACTCGACCATGATCTCATGCCATCATTAGGATGACGGTCGTAGTATATCTCAGCCGCAAGAGAGGCGGGGGAAACTCCGTGTTCCTTCCAATACCACGCTTCGTTCCTCCCCCGTTCGTCCAATCACGAGGGGCGCTCATCCCCAGTGTCCACGTTCTGGAATACACTACGACCATCACCCCCATCGTTGAAGTAAACATGTTGGATTTGCCTTATTGTAGCTTTTTGATACCTTATCCTTCCTCCTCACATGTTCTTGGATGGGTGTTCACTAAACTGGGCCTCGTTCGCTCGTGCAGTCAACTTTAGGACCCTATCGTCTGAGTCCCACCCGGTCGATACGCACCGAGATAAAGACAGACGGGTGCGAAAATTCACCGAATGAGACCGTCTGCGACCGTCTGCTTGCGCCCGCAACCCATCCAGCCGATTCTTGGGCTCTACACCCCACACGGGTAGGGCCAATGCACCAGAGGTTGGTTTTTCCGACCTGGACTCTGTCGGTTTTTTAACCGAGTCTGACGGGGGCCTCAGGCTCCTGCCTAGTCTTCGATTTGGAAACAATTTCATGATCCAAAAATTGATTTGTTATGAGAGAAAGATGCGAATAAAAGAGAAAACCTTAGAAAGGGTGTAAAGCCAGAGTTCACGATGATTTTCATTCCCGAGTTTTTCAAATAAAACAAAGCGTTGGCCTCCAAATGTTATCAGAATCACGACGAAACGGCGAGAAACGCATTGAAACACCGTATTTCAGTAACACATTTCTCTGGCCTGAACTAGTTGTCCGATTAGGTGAACATGCTCACGGTGGTTCTGACTGGTGAAAAATGGGGTCAGTCGAAAATGGAAAAAAAATTCATACAAAACAGCATTAGTTAGGGTCCAAAGGAAGGGAAGGAGCAACAGAAAGCAGAAAATGGCGAAGGACGGGTCCACAAAATATTTCATCGTCACAACGAACAGCTCCTGTGAGAGTAAAGTGGCGGGATGAGAGTAGAAAATTTCGTGCCCCTCTGGTCCGTTTTCTCAGCATCTCAGTCATTTTAGTTCTAATCGGCGGTCAATTAATCGATTCTGCGAATAATCTCAAAATTGAAGATTATCGTGAACACTGCCTTAAAGGCAGTGTTCGCGATGATTTTGGGTTGCTAAGTTTTTGTCATCAAATCCCCAGCTGGATGCCCAACGTTGCATCTACAGTGAAGAAACGACGGAAAACCTCCTACTTTTGCCAGAAAATACTAGTTTAAATCGGTGCCTCTCTGGGGGTGGACGAGTGTACTCCCATCGTTCTGCGGGCCGTGGACGAGTGCACCAGATTGCCGAAGTCGAATCGAAGATAGTGTTTAATCAATGCCAACCGCGGCCAGCTGTGTAATAGTGGTGAATGACAACGATCCCAAGGATTTTCCCTCAGTTTTTGTATCACAACTCCCTTCTTGAACAATAGATGATCGAAACCCATGAGTGACGCTCTGTGAACTAATTATCTATTTATTTATGCGCTATTTGTTTGGCGTTACAACTTCTTTGGCTCAGTAGCGGTTTTTTATCCTTTATTTTATTCAATTCATTTGTAGAGTTTTGAGGTACTCTTTTGTGGTGAATGTGATCACGAAAAAAAAAGCGGTGATGTGATAAAAAGTGGTAACGCCGTTTTATATCGATCTTCGTCGAGTAGCGAAAAAGTTACGAAAAAACTCATGATTTTGTAAATTTGACACCTGTAACCAATTAATTGTTTTTAGAATGGTTTCGAATGCTGTAAATGACTCTCAATTCGAATCGGTCTCAATAACTACTTTGCCTACCCGAGCAGTTGTTGCTGGTTTTCGTATCAGCCAGCGGTTTTTCGCTGATTTTCGAATGAATGCTCAGATTTCCTATGAAAGTAGTAGTATCGAAGATGCAGGTTGAGTGAAGCTCACATTGAGGCTAGGCAAAAATTTCAGCACGTTAACCTTGGAATGCGTCGAGGAGTCCAATTTTCCAGAGATTCACGGTTTAGGATGGTACTTTCCCGCTAAAACCGCAGTGTACACGAAGAAAGAGGCTACCAGTCTGGTCACACATTGAGGGTACAAAATTGAGCTGGCTTCGTGGCTCCTACCATCGAAAAAAGTTAAGGCTGATAACAACAGATTATTATTCGGTTTCAGTAACGGAGGCCTTACCTCCACCAAGGCGTGGTCTGCCTCATCCAGAATCGGCTTATCAATAGCCTCTTTCGAATTAGTGATTGAGTTTCGATGAAAACGCCCTTGCCTTAGAGAGGAAGGACAACTTTAGCTAATGTTGCGGTCGAGTGCGGTCCGCAGTTGCGGACAATGGCTGTTGCATCACGCAACAAGATGATAATCGTGCACGCGTTCTGGGAACACGTTTTCCGACACGGCTATTATTTCTCTAGCACAATTATCATCGTGTTTCCGGTCAGCAAATGCGGACTGGAATTCGGCTCCGAAGACGACAGTAATCCGTCGATATGGACGGCCTGTTCCAAGCATTTTGATGCAATTAATTCTTTTCCGCTACCAGAAGCGTCACATCTACTAATTCGGTCAGGAAACTACGCAACTATTTATATCGTGAGCTCTATTTTGAGACCAAGAACTGATAAAGGTATAGGACTTGGGCCAGCATGAACTGCTATTTCGTCGGATTGGCTTCTCTGCTGAAGGCATAAAGGCTGCGTCCCACATACATACCGTCGAGCCTGCGATTGTAAGCCGGGCGGCACTAAATTGAAGCGGGGGCGGCACGGCCGCGCAGGACGTATCAGATTGCCCCGTCACTGTTATTCAAGCGACTTCGCCAGCCTTCCACCCGTACTCGTGTGAATTCGAGGATGAAAAAGTCGAAATGTCGGGAATTCGGGCAACAGGCTCGAAGAAACACCTGAATATCATTGGCGGGGCAATCTCATACAAGCTGCACCCTGGTTGCTTGAAACTCGCTGTCCTCGGAAGAGGCAAAATGGTATGATGGAAATGCGACGAAGTAATGGAGACAGCATATGTCCGTTTGGGGAAAACTCAAGAAAAATTGCAGGGGGAGAAGTTCAGGTTGCAGTTTCAGTACACGATAGAGCAGGAGATATCCCGTGTTTCGCAGTCCGAATTCCTCTCGGCACCACTTCGCCCTTCCGAGTATTGGGTGAGCTATGTACCGTCAAGGCTGCGATGACTTAGCCGGGCGGCGCTGAGAGAAAGCGGGCGCGGCGCGGCCGCGCAGCGTGTACCACATTCCCCGTCACTGTTATTCAAATGTTTTCGCCAGCCTACTGCCCATATTCCTGTAAATTTAAGATTGAAGAAGTCGAAATATGCTAGAAACGTGGGCAGAAGGCTAGCAGAATCACCTCTTGCGGGGGCAACCTGATACAAGTCGCGCTGCACGGCCGCACCGCACCCGCTTCAACTCAGCGCCGCCCGGCTTAATCATCGCAGCCTTGACGGCATGAGAACAAGCATATTAGAACCAAGACCCGAATATTGAAATAGTCTTCCAATTAGTAGAGGGAGAACAATCTCTTTTTGATATAACAGATGTGCAGCTGCGAACAGCGCTAGCGGTCGTGTCGCAGCTTTCACCGCCCAATATCTGAAGCTTGGATCATACTTCCCGCGCAGCAAGACGGAGGCAGCGTATATTACATATGATTTTCGATCGATATGTGTACCCACTTTCAACGCAGGAAGCCCGGAACTTCCAGCCAAATCCAACCGGGTGTGCGGAGACACAAGTACTCGAATTTCTTTTCAACACATGTAGTTAGGAGAAAACCCTTACATATAGCAGTGAGCAGGTGACTACGAGCGCCAGAGTGATGTACTTACCGCGCCCGACGTGGCCTACTGGTTTAGTCGTTTTTTTTTGCCTGCAGCTTCACTGGATGGTTGTTCCCAACTACTATAACGTACATAAATGCTTTGCCAATTATGACGCCCTACCGTCTCCAAGTGTACGTACTTAGATAGATCACTTTCAATTGGGATAGTTCCACTTTCTCAATCGCTCCTCTTCATAGCATCACCAATGAACAACACACGTCGTATATAAAGTTTATGTTACTCATCAATAATAATATACATTTTATCACTGAAAACGAGGAAGTTGGCGTCTCCGTAGCCTTAGCAATAGGACTGCTCGTGGTAGAGAGCGCGAACTCTGTAAAAAACACTTTTAGACGTGAAAAAATTTACGATAACTCTTGGGACTTTCCACGATGAATAGGTTCGGCAAATATACAAGGATCTCTCGATTATTTACGGCGATGAAATGTGTTAATAGGGACGGCTAAGTCGAAAATGCACACTGAAATGTTACTCCAAATACGAACTACGACCCCCCCTCCCTAAGATGTGCTCCGCATCCATGTGTGAGTACTACCTCCACTTCTCTACGACTAAAATAGAGCTTGTCAGTGAGTTTTGGAGCATATCTCCCTCTACTAATTGGAAGACTATTTCAATATTCGGGTCTTGGTTCTAATATGCTTGTTCTCATGCCGTCAAGGCTGCGATGATTAAGCCGGGCGGCGCTGAGTTGAAGCGGGTGCGGTGCGGCCGTGCAGCGCGACTTGTATCAGGTTGCCCCCGCAAGAGGTGATTCTGCTAGCCTTCTGCCCACGTTTCTAGCATACTTCGACTTCTTCAATCTTAAATTTACAGGAATATGGGCAGTAGGCTGGCGAAAACATTTGAATAACAGTGACGGGGAATTATACGATCAGTAGTCGGGCTCAGACGTCTAGAACTTGAGCAACGCTACGATCTTTCCACTTGGTGACCGAAATATTGAGAATTTTTGAAATATTTTCACCAAATTTTCACTTTTGGTCCGAAATTTTGGGGGCCCCTCCCCACTTCCCGTTTTGAAATTTTGCAGTCCCCCTTGACCCTGGGTTGCAGTTGAGCTTTGGTCACACACAACGGCCCGACGAAATCTGTCGAATGTTTCATACCACTACTCAGATACTCGCGGCTTAGTAAGGCAGCACGAGGGGATTACTAACGCATTTACTCGTCGAGGTGTAAGCCCCTTTTGTTCCCCCAACTGCTGCTCAGGGCAGCACGTTGTGTCCTCTTGCTCCGCTCACTGCCCCAACTGCTGCTCGTACAGTTGCCCCACCTGCTGCTACAGTCGCCCCAACTGCTCCATTCGTCGCCCCAACTGCTGCTCTTCATTGTGGCCCCAACTGCTGCTCCTCATTGTGGCCCCAACTGCTGCTCTTCTCTCCCCAACTGCTGCTCTTTATTCTCGCCCCAACTGCTGCTCCTCATTTTTGATCTTTTCTTTTTCTTATAATCTTTCTCTCGGGAGGGATGTCTCGAGTGCAGCAGCAGCGCTGCAGTGACTTATCAAAAATAAAGACCCCGTTGAAGCTCATTGATATCCTTAACGGGTTTTCCATCCTTGCTTCTATCCATTGATCTTCGCCACCGATCGAGGAAATGATGCTCGCATTGCCGACTGTCTCATGCCCACCAAAGACTGCCTCGTATCTGGCACGAGTTTACGAGGGCCGTTCAACACAGGCCTCGGTCTGTAGTGAATGTGAGTGTCCCAAAAACATCCCTCAACAGAGAATTTCTCTATTCCCTAAACAAGAATCTATTTTCACTCGGTTTTGTGACTGTAGAGATAAGAATTGAGCGCGATAATCTATTTTTCTCGATTTTAAAGACGAAATATGGCTTTATTTGGTAAAAATTATATCTACATATTCCAAGGATGAATATTCCCTGAAATTGTTCTTCAATCGCCGAAATTTGCACTGTTTAGATGAATGTCCAGGGTTAAACGGAAGTGAAATATCAGATTTTTCATCATTTATTGATCTCCCTGCAAATGGTGATTTCTTCTCTTCCAAAAAAAGACAATTTTCGAATTTCTTGAACATTTTTTCTTATTTCTAAATTATTGTCGTGAACATTTTTTGGAAGTGTTCAAATTATTAGTTTCATTGGAAAGTTGTTTTTGAGAACTGTCGGCTTTGAATTCTGTGAGCATTGTGCTTTTCGTGAGAAAATGTATTCTCCATTTTGCTCAATTTTGGCAATCCATCGCCACTCAGCACTTAAAAAATACAATTCTTCAAACCAAAACAATTGGTTTTTCTGTGGAAAATGCGAGTAAAGTTTGAGTTCAAGGAAACGCATTTTAGAGTGAGGTGATTTTTTGAAATTTCAGACTTACACCTTCCTGATTAAAAAAGGCAAATTGTTGCAAATATGGAAAAACACGCTAAGCAAATTACTTTAGAAGAGCCGACCGCCTCTTGAATTCTCGGTCGGTTTCACACATTCACCATCCGATGAGAATGACGAATTATTCCTTTTTCCAGAACAATTCATTAGTTTTTTAGCCGAGCTGAACCGTTCAAATTGCTCTCAACTAACTACTTTTCTCGAGGCTGTCATTTTTACATGACATTTTCTTCAGAGTAAAACGACGTTTGATTTGATAATCAATAAAATACCAAAAGTTTTTTTTGAAGACTCCATGCAACGAAAATGCGAATCCTGCATAAAAGTACCACGTTTGAGAGGTGAGCTCTCCGCGCGATTCATTGGCCGTCACCGCGCGTTTAACCTGAGATTGAGTCATAGAAAGGCGACCAGTCGGAGATGAAATTAAAGTTTCGAAAAATGGCTTCGAGCAGTTGGCAGTTAGTAGCGTCAGGTCGCGGTGATTTGGCGATGGGATGGCAGCGTGTCTTGGTCGACGGCGAGCGGGCGGCGCCTGGTCTTTGACTCGAAGACAAACTGAAGACCAACTGGCATTAAATTGACAAACTTTTGCTTCAGAATCATGAGTAGGGATCGTCTGACTTCAACTCCCTCTATTGTTTTTTGCGAGCAATAGATATTAGTACAGTCCACATGATGACAGGACTGTCGAAAAAGCGTACACCCGGGAAGGTGTGCAAAAATCGTTCAGATGCACACACTGAACCAGAAATTCGAAAACATCAGCAATGTCGGAGAAAATGGCTACGAACGAGCACAAAAAGACCTGTGCGGCACTAAACCTGAGTGTTCCGCTCACGCCCACTCCTTTCAACCGGTACCGATCCGTAAAACTACTGAAAACCCGGCCTTAGGGGTAACAACATACCCCCAAGAGGTGCAATCCGCTCGGCTCAACAAAACTTACCCCATTTGATAATCGGTTGCCTTCTTATAGCCGAATTTTCAGTCAGACATTTTTATCGGTAGCCGTTGAGGAAGTGGGCGTGGCGTGAGCGGGCATTCAAGTTTAGGGTCGTATAGGGCTATTTAGTGATAGTTTTAGCCGTTTTTCAGCATTATTGATGCAGTGAGCCCTGGTTCTTCCGGTTTACGCTAGAAATCCGAACTGTTTTGATCGTGGGCACTGCCTTCAAGGTATTCCGTGTGATATTTTCTGGAGATCGATTGGTTGTGTTAACTCTATACAACTTCCCAGGGAGTGGGCGTGTTCATTTTCTTTCAAAGGAAAGAACTCTCTAAGTTGATTATGAGTAAGGTCGTAATTACTTAAGGGACCACTTTGAGCAGTGTTACCACACTGTGCTGGCCACAACACAGAGCAGTAGCTGAGGCGACGAATGGAGAACGAGGGCAGCACGTGCTCCTCGAGCAGCAGCTCGTCCTCTTGTGCTGCTCTCGCTATTCCAGTAAACATGAGAGCTAGTTGTGCTCCTTGACAGCTTACTATCGTCTGAGATGATAATAAATCGATTGCTTCAATTCCATACACCTTGTTTGGGGGAGAAAAGAGAAATGGTGAATTGACATATAACTAATCAGATGTCTATATGTGCATGCTCAAAACAAAAAAGCTCCCCATTCTGACTGTAAATATGCTCGTAGCTGTCCAAATGGACCACTTTGAGCAATGTTACCACACTACGATTGCCACAAAAAAGAGCAGCAGCTGAGGCGACAAATGGAGGACGAGGGCAGCACGTGCTGCTAAGAGCGGCACAAAGGCAGCACGTGCTGCTCGAGCAGCAGCTCTTCCCCTCGTACTGCTCTCGCTATCCTCGTCGAGGTGAAAGCCTATTGTGCTCCATTACGACCCCGCGATCCCCTGAGTAATTGATTCCGTTTAATTAATTCTAGTTAAATCTTTGCCATAAGGCTCGGCGCGAGAAAACGGCACAACGAGGAGAGGAAGTCCGATAGAATCGCTAAAAATCCGACTGAATCACTTCCCACACCTCACGCAATACCCTGCATGCTGACATGAATTCGTAGTTCGTTTTCCGGTTTCACAACGGTTACGGTAGATAACGGTAACCAAACAACAGTAAACATACCGTAACCCTTTACGCAGTGTACTGCTCGAGGTGTGGAGAAGGCCTGTTTTAATCAGTCCCCCGTGATTAGGTAAAATTTTCTGACGATTTTCTCAGACCCCCCAGGAACGGTGTCCTTAGGAGGACCATAACTAAAACTGAAATCTTTACTACAGCTCAGATGAGACAAGATTTCATGTAAATTGAAAAGCATGTTCGACTTCTTCGTACCCCATTCAAGAATGATCCATCTGGTCTGCTGGCGGAGCTCACCGCCTCCCCACAAGTCCACAGCTCAGTTGACTCAATTATCACTCAATGATCTTTAGCACCTAAAATTTCCACTAACTTCTAGCATATAAAATGAATTCTAGCATTTTCCAATTGGAACATATTATCAAAAAAAAAATTCTTTCTTTAGAACGGTATATCACACTTGCTAAAAAACTGAACTTGTAGGTTTCAAAAATTAACAAAGTCAGATGGCTGGAAACTTCCGACAACCTAACAAAAACGGTGCATTTCCTTTTTTCTTCTCAAACACAAATGCATTTGAGCTTCCGAAAAAAAAAAACAGGATTTTGAGAATAATTCGGATGCACCAACGAATCACAAGCGGTTTCCGGGCTTGCTATGAGTCAAGAATGAGAGTTGAGTTCTTTAGTTCTTTGAGTAGGACAATGGCGAAGCTACGCCTCCTTCCCCTTGGTGGCCGGAATTTCACTAAATTCCTGCAATCCCCTTCGCAAAATTCCGTTACTGAGCCAACATTTCAACGTTTTTTTTTCATTTCAGACGATGATCTTTACGACCCCCCCCTTACCACCCGCTGAAAAATTACGTATGTATGATCTAGTTCCGCAATCGCGTTCAGTCTGCAAAATCTCATTATCACAATCGTAGAAGCGAAGCGGTTGTTTTGAGAATGATTCTAGATAGTTGATTCTTTCAAAAACAACCGCTTCGCTTCTACGATAGTGATAATGAGGACTGAACGCGATTGCGGAGCTGAACTATATACGCGCTTCACACTGACACCAGGTACCCTCTATAAAACGTCGTAATTCACATCATTCGAGGCGCGAGCGGAGCGTGCGACGCCTGGGCCTCCGTCTGCCCTCCGCCCTCTCACTGTCTCTAGCCTCCGCTCCGCACCAGCAAGCGTAGGAACCATGTGAATTTCCCCGTTTTATAGCCTGTACGCGGAATCACAGTAAAATGTGATCTTTAGACGAAAGAAGCTGGGTATCTCAAACAAGGAAGCCTCAACCTCAGTGGACAGATCTCAGACTGGCAGTTTAAAACTTTGTGAGCCCTCACAGGGGAGCATGAAAAATGAATATGGGAATCTAGACCAATGAACCACCACTGACCTAAATTTTTTTAAAAAATGTAGAAACAAACAAAAGAATAAGCAGACAAGTACCTGGAAGGGCTGAACTCTCCAAACCCAGTCGGAGCATCCTATAGACGTCGGTTAAAAAATTCTGTATCGTCGGCAGAAGACCGGAATGTTCACCAGCAGCGTACTGAATTCTGATCGACAATTAAATTAGAAAAGTCAGCGTATCAAGGAAATAACTCACTTCGACAGCGCTAGGCCAAGGAGCAACTCGCAGTTTTCTATTTGTATGTAGACATGCTCCAACTTCTGTGTGGACACGGTTCGGAATGGGGATTCCGGCTTTTCAGCTTGCTCCTGAGCACTGACAAAGTTGTCATTCACATTCACCACCGCTTCCGCTAATCCTGTGATTTCTGTCTGAAATTAGCAGTAAATATTTCTGATGAAGATGTACAAGATCTGCTAATGAACGAGATTTGGGATCAGGCCCAGCGCTTACTGTCTCAAGGGTCCAAGCGGAACGTAATGTCTGTGAGCCAGCGCATCTGAATCTCCTGGTGGTCTGAGAAATCGCCAAAATTTTTACCAAAGCACGCTCTTGAGGGGTCTGAGAATATCACCAAAGATTGGACCAAATCAGGGGAGGGGTCTGACTGATATTGACCTGGTGCACTCTTCGTGCAGTAGTCTGGTTCGCAATTATTTGATTCAGCCTAGCTGTAATATTAATTGAAAGCTTATAGTCTACAGCACTCAGGCATTCGTGGAGGGCGACCTCAGGTAATTTGGGGCGCTGAGGCTGACCCGAGGATATACTGTGCTCCTCTGGGCCAAATTGCGGTCCGCAATTGCGTCTCGACACGCTTTGCGGCCGCACGCGCTCGAGTCAGTCGAGTTTCCAGCGCCAAAGCCGTCTCGATGTGGCTTTTTTTATACCGCTTTCTCTAATTTTGTTTTGTTTTCTGTTTCTGAAACCCACGTTGAGTCAAAAGATCGGCGGCTGCGGCGCTGGAAACTCTACCGACTCAAAAGCGGGCGGCTGCAAAGCGTCTCGAGACGCAATCGCGGACCGAAATTTGGCCCAGATGGGCCCAGATAAGCACAGTAAATTAAATGCGTGGACTTGATTGGAGCGGGGCGAGGAGGAATGAGACTTGCCCGCGCGAATTTCACGTTATGCGCGATTGCGTGCAACGTGGATTCGATGTCAGGATCATCAACATGTTTGAAAAAAGGTACTAACAATGGTACTGGTATAAAAGGCTCTTCATCCTACCGTGTGCCTCAGTCGGCTCTTCGGAGCCGGACTTGGAAGGCGGCCTCGAGCAACATGCTAGAAGATACACCGGATGCCGGAGGATAATGTTGTCGTCGAAGGGATCTCCCCACGACTGGGGGAGGGGGGTCGGTACCCAACTGCCGGTCCATCTCCCCACGGTTCGCAGTGGCGTGCACCACACTGCGGATCGTGGGGACAACAACAGGGATGATTCGTTTGGGATGTTCCCGGGGTCCCCTGTGCGAACCCAGAAACGCCAAAAGTGCCTTGAATAGAAGTTATGAAAACCCTCGGCTTACTTCAAAATTCCCACGGCTGGCCTTACATTGGCACTGAAGGGTGAGGCAAGGTGAATTCGGCGCCGCCTGAGTATGTATCTTGGGCTGGCCCTGTATTCGCCACTGGTCGCCCTCTACGAATACCTGAGCAATGGAAAAATGTAGTGGTGCGGTTACGGACTCTTCGTAACATATCGCTCAGACATCCGTAGAGGGCGAACCGAGCGGCGAATACAGGGCAGTCGAGCATACATTCTCAGGCGGCACCAAAATTGCCTCGGCTCGCCCTACAAAGCCATTATACGGCCAGCCGAGGTAATTTTGGTTTGAGCCGAGGAACGTTGTTTTTTTTCTGAAGACATTTTTGCGTTTCTGGGTTCGCTCCGGGGACATCAAACAACGATCATACCGGTTTGGGAGGGGTGACTCCACCCACAAGGGGAGGGGTGACTCCTTCCCCACGGCTCGCGATTGGGTGCACCCCACTGCGAACCGTGGGAAGATGGACCCACAGTTGGATACAATATTTAGAAATATCGCAGATTGGCCGGTGAGGTTTTATTTCCACACATAGGCCGGGATCATACTCCTCGCGATCAGCGACTCAGACAGTCGGTGGTATTCGGACGCCGACTTCTAGGTGTCGTGTCCGGCGAACGCACCTTGGAGTGAGCGGGGTGAGAGAAGCAGACCGGTCGCTCCCCTAGCGAGATGGCCATGTCGATTTCCCCAGAGGCAGACCAACAACCGTCACACGAACAACATGAGAGTACTTGTTGAATGAATAGTGCAAACCCGCGCTGCATACGAGACGCGTGGGGGTTACGTGGTCAACCGATTTGTGGTCATCACAGAACAAAGCTATTTGTTGGCTAGTCCCGACGGCCAAAAAGGGAAGGAAGGAGCGGGGTACCTAAATCCCCAGACAAATTTGGTCTAGGAAACAGGCCTTTCGGCTTCTTTCCTAACTAGTTTTGTGCTTCGTCATGAAGCATTACGGAAAAAAAGACGGCCTACAACAGCGTAAAGTTACGCTCGCAGCCAAAAATTAGCAGAGGTCGGCGTCCGAGAAGGCTCTAGGGCCGGCGAGCGCATGTCCTCCAGTCCGGACGTGGCTGAGAGAGCGACCGAGCTCCGCGTCGGCGGCTTCCCTTTAAATCCGACTGTCTGAGGACAGTGCGTATCAAGCATATTGACTTTCGGTCGACTCGGATGGTAAACATTGCGTCGCGTCGCTCGTCGCTAAAAGTACTATCCCGGCCATACTTCGAATCAACGAGATGAACCGGGTGTATTCCTCCAGGAAGATAGCATCTTCAAGAAGATGCAAACTCAGGAGCTCTCCCTTTGGAACCAACTTCCCAGGCTCGCTTCGTTCACTATTTAACCAGTTTCAAAAAAAATAAAGAAAAATGAAAACAAAACGGATTTCAGCAGACGGGATCCTGTGCTACCGTAACCCTAGCGTTCGCCGTGGAGCGTGTTATCGCAGCATCGAGCGCCAGCACCGCAGCCAAGAGGGATTTGAATCCGAGATCAGCACTGGGAGTGTTTCTGTCCGAAACAGTGTCTATTTATCATACACATTGTATGCTTACGAATATATAAAACATCTCAGGTCTTTTCTGTCTTGTTTCTCATCACTTAGTACGTCTGTTTTTCTGGATTGTGGCATATGCCTTTACCTTATCATGTCTATTTCAGTCGTTTCATTTTTCAACTCCGCGGTTGAACACCACAATTTTCGTATCAGACAAGGTTTTTATTAGTCGCTTAGAGTGTGGGGAAGTGTATCGAAACCTTTCTCCGTCGGTAAAATATTCGATAACTTTCAGCCCTTCGTAACTAAAAAAGCTTTGAACAATGACAGAGAAGCCGTACGTCTACTATGATCAACCCGTTCACGACCGCGGATGTCATCACGCTTACGTCGGAACTTATCCGAGGCCGCACCACGCCCATTTTTTCGTGCTGCAACGACTCTCCCGATTTCGGCAGGGGAGGGAAACCCAGGGTAGGTGCTCAAATTTAGTGCAGCACGGTAAAACGAGCGTGGCCAAGCACACCGTGCCATAGTGCCCCCCCCGCTAAGATAGCACCTGACTTTCTGCGTAGGATACCCTTAGCTCTCCTGATTTTGGAAGGGGATGGAAACCCCAGGTTGGTGCAAAGTTTGATAGGTGAGAAAATGCGGCGCAGACGAGTTGTTCATTAAAAATCATACTTTTGAAAATTTAGCATAACTCTGAGTTTCACGCAAAATAATATATCCAGACCTGAATGCTAATGAAAAAAGTGCTATCTTAACGGGGGGCACTATGACACGATGCCTAGGTCACGTCCAATTTACCGTGCTACATTGAATTTGATTACCCATCAGGGGTTTCCCTCCCCTGCCAATATCAGCAGATTCGTTGCGGCAACGAAAAATGGGCGAGGTCAAGTGCTATACAACAGTACCCCCCCCCCCTCCGCTACGATAGCACCAGAAAAAATACTCCCAGTGGCTAATCTCAGAGCATCAGATCTCACATAAGTGCAATGCTGGCGCTCGATGATACGATAACACGCTCCACGGCAAAAAAAGTTGAAATTTTAGAAAAAACATTATAGCCATCTAGTAATTTAGGTATAACATAAAAAAAACGAGCTCACCTTCTGAAAATGCTGATTACGTAGACATAGAATCGATACCGTTTGAAATCATCCATGCGGAAACGTATCCAGTCACTGAAAGTTGGTAGATTTGAAAGTTCTACTGAACCAAATCAGTTCATTTCTCGAAAGTCAACGAGGAGATAACAGATCGACCTCAACACAAGATGATTGATATGTGTGCAAAAAGCACACACTTCAGAACAAACTGAACCTTTATCGGCAAAATCGGGATCCTAATAAATCGTTCCCAATCGCGTCTATATATGCAGCCTAACACATTTTATACAATTTTACTACAAAATAACCTGATTCGATCACCCAAAAATTGAAATGATAGGAATTCGAAAAGATTCTAAAAAATTATCAAAGGAAGTTAGGTTGAAATACTCCGCAAAAAGTTCAGCACTGTTTGACACGTATTTATCTTGACTTGACAATGGAAGACAACAGATTCGAAGAAGTTGAAATGATTCAACCAGGCAAAACAATTGAGAAAAAGCGAAATAGGAAGCAAGAAACAGCTGAGCATACAAGCTGTCAAAAGACAAACGCGCAATATTAGGCGTCAGCGTGGAAAGTCGTCGAATTTATTCTCCATGGACAACTATTCCTCTCTGCAGCGACAGTTGTTCCTTAAGTGGGCTGAACGCAGCACTGGGTCGACTGCAGCACGCGAATTTGACGTACTTCCTGCCCCTTTTTCGCAGTTCTTTCTTCATTGATGTGATTGGTCGGGCCCAAAGCTTAGGATTATGCAAAAAACCCGAAATCGTTCTGATCGCGAACACTGCCTTTAAAGAACGCGCACATGTCGGAGCTTTTAGACTAGAATTCTTGCCACCGTGATTGGAATGCACGCCGTGTCTGTGTGAAGGCACGTTTCTGAAGGTCGCAAGAGGAGTGAATGAAATATGTGTTGAACATGAAAAATACGAAAGTCGGTCAGGACTGCTGAGACGCCAGAAGACAATCGAACTCTTAATCATTGGCCTGAACTCTCGTTAGCTAATAATCTCTCCATAATGTTGATCGATGGCCATACTTGAAATCTTTCCACATGTGTCACTATCCTGCATGGAGTCAACGTGTTCAGTTTAGTCTCGTAAATGAGCGGGGCTGCGACGTTAGATCGCCGCGCGCGATCGAAACCCCGTTGGCCGATAAAGCCGCCAACGCCGCACGGCCAGACGCAATGATCGCACCTTGTCCACTCACTAGACTAAATGTGATACGGATACCATAGCCGCACCGTGGTTTCCGATTTGAATGATTCGAACTATACAGCATTACGTCCCAAATCACAAACAAATGCACATCGAAGTTCGTATACTGTACCATTTTTGCCGAATTTTACTGGAAAATCAAGCAAAAATCTGGCAAACGTTAATCGGCAAAATTTGTCCAAAAACAGCCGGCAAACGACAAACGGCAATCGGCAAACGACAATTGCCGCACACCCCTGGTGGATATCCACACCGGGGGGTCTGAGCTGCGTAATGGTGGAGGGAGGTAGGTCTGAGCTCCACCGGGAGACTACGTGAATTATTCTGACCGGGGGTAGTAGGTACACTGTTTAAAAAATATTTTTTGCGAATAATTCGGCGATCCCGTCCAATTAACATGAGATCTTGTTGTAATTACATTTACGTAAATGTTCCAATTAAAGTAAAGGTTCTTCTACGGTTGAATATAAGGCACATAGGTTCTGGGCGTGTATCCTGGATAGTTGTGTACTGAAGTGCAAATAAGAACAGATTGGAAGCTACGGAATGGGGCGAAAGAAAAGAGTGGATGCAATGAATGAAGTTATTGGCAAAGGCGAAGACGAAGAGGTGTACTAAAGAGGTGTACAAATGTGTTTTGAGAGAAGAACAGGTCACTTTAAATGTATGCAAAACACGCTTTAATAAGTGGTTAGATACGAGAATAGGTGCTTCAACATTAGCCAGACCAGACATGGCAAAAACACTTACTAGTTGGAAAGAGCGTCATCTAATCTGTTAACGTATCAGATTTCATTCTCCGAACGCCACTCATACACGAAACACACTACGCAGATTCGATCTCGCAAGGTGCTTAATTTTCGGAAAACAATAAAAATCACATTCGGAAAACAATAAAAATCACATTTTTGCAAAGTAAGGGTCACGAAAATAAGGTATTCGAGTCGAGAGTGGTAAATTTACCCTATATACAAAATTTCAGCCTCTAAGATGGACGCTGGAAGGCACTTCTCTGTGTGACCCGCACCTGTTGCAGGTGCGCTCGCCTCAGACGATAGCAGGCCCTGAGCCCACCCCGAGTCCACCCGGCGCCGCGTCCATGTTGCGCTCAAGGTGACAATTTTGGCAATTTCCGGGCCACATATGTTGCGATCCAGGCCGCATACGTTGCGCTCCGGGTGCTACCGACGAGATTGAATCACGCAGCGCCATGAGCGCAACTATCGGCACAGTTGCAAAAATCGATACCTCGACGTGGTTCAGACGCTTCGCTGATCGATTATCGCACCCATTTGAGCTAATCGAGTTTTCAAGGTAGAATACAACGATTTCCACACATTCACCGAATTCCCCACCCTACTGAATTTCCTTGAATTTATGTGACCCTTAATTGTCCCTTTTCTAAGCTAGTGCTGATTATAAAATACCTTTCAGCCTAATACACTTTCCCCTGCTTAGAATTTTGATTCCGTCACAACTTCACTCACAACTTCACCATTAATCTTCTGATTTCACCTGATTCTCTCCAACTATTAGGTATATTTCCCTAGATTTATTAGGCATTCATAACAACCGCCCTTTCTCAGAGTCCTTCTAATGATCTCGTTGAACGATTCAAAGCTAATAATGGAAAGTATGCATGGCACATTTTTTTCAAACATCAAAGTTTAAGTATAAATTTAAATATACATTAAAATAAATCTGAATATCCGAGCGATTCGTTTATCTCATTTTTTCGAAATGATTAAATAAATCCGAAATATTCCCTCCATGAATATCTACAAAATGCGCTCGGAAAGACATGTTAACGTTTCATTTTTTGAATACAGTCTAACTATTGCACAAATATGAAGCATATAGGGAATTCTAGGATGGTCGAATATTGAGCGCAAGTGGAGCAGAGGAAATCAATTACAAGCCCTACAAGAGAAACAGTGAGAATCCCGCTTTAAAATCGCAGGAAGCCCAGATGCTCTTCCTTGTTTCAATTGATTCATCCAATTTCAAAATGCGCGCGTCAGTCAACGCATGTGGCCCGGAGAGCAACCTGAACGCACTGAACGTTGCAATCACAACCGAAACGCACCGCAAGTTCGAATGTCAACTGCTCTGCGTTTCGGTCGCAGTGGACGGGGAGGGGCGGAATCGGTTGCGCTCCGGGCCTGCTACTGCCTGAGGCGCTGGAAGTCTACATTTTTGCAAGGTACAGTGCGACGCATAAGTATAGCAACACCTGCGAATTAGGCGTATCATATGTTGGATCGAGGTTTTTCATTTTGGGGAGAGTTTCTCTGTTTTCTACCACGACAAAGACGACGGTTCACTTGGTAGGGCTCCTAATTCCCCATGTTGCCTTTAGTTCTAGGAAAAAGCTTGTATTTCTTACGACGCATAAGTATAGCAACACTTGAGAAACATGGAAACGCCTCGTGACTACCGCCATATTGTACCTAGTTTCGTGTGTGTTTATGCAATATTGGTTTAGGTTGATGCTATTTGTCCACTTTTCCGGCGAACTTCACCTGCCTTCTGACGAGAAATTTCGGGTTACCTCTATGGACTTGAATTTCGATAGAATTTCAGCTAGCTAGAACGACAAACTGAATGTAGTTCCGAGTTCATACTGGATTCTGAATCGCTCAACGCCTGTGGTTGCCCACACTTCTCACGGAACCTGGGAAGCAGTCCCAGTTAGACATTTCTCAACGAGTTGCCATCGACATGGTGCTGGTCGCGCCGACTCATTACTATTCGTTGCCGAGTTTCTCGGCAAGTACGAATCCATACTTCATCAACCACTACGACAACATTGTGCACCCTGAAATTAAGCAACCTCATTGCTCAGAACATTTTCATAAGCCAGCTAGACTCGAGCGCGCGCGATCAAACATGAGAATATTCTCTGCCTACAACTCAGACAGACGAGGTGCGAGAACTTGTCAATAAGAGCTCTCCAATGACGTCCTGTGCCATCAGAATTATTTGAAACAATCTTGTTATCGTCGAATAAGATGACATTACACACGAATTGTCAAACGGTGCCTTACTGCGTAGAGAACTCACGTTCCCCTAGTTCGTGCTCATGCTTGATCGAGCTGGCTCGAGTCTAGCAGGCTTGTGTAAATGTGATGAGCAATGAGGTTGCTTTATTTCGATGACCAACACCATTTCGGTGGCGACTCGTTGAGTAATGTCTCACTGGAACTGTAACCCAAGCTCTATGAGACTTGTGGGCAAACACAGGCGTTGAATGATGCAGGACCCAGCATGCACTCGGAACTGCATTCAGCTTGTCGTTCTAGCTAGCTGAAATTCCATCAAAATTCAAGTCCATAGAGGTAACCTGGACTCTCTCGTCAGAAGACAGGTGAAGTTCGCCGGAAAAGTGGACAAATAGCTTCACTCTGAACCACTATTCTTTAAATACACATGAAAGAGGGGGCAAAGTGGCGGTAGTCGCGAGGAATTTTCATGTTTCTCAAGTGTTGCTATACTTATGCGTCGCAAGAAATGCAAACTTTTTCTATAACTAAAGACGAACTGGGGAATTTAGAGTGCTACCAAGTGAACCGTCGTTTCCGTCTAAATAAGAAACATGAAAACTCTCCCCAATATTCAAAACCTCGATCCAACATATGGTACGCCTAATTCACAGGTGTTGCTATACTTATGCGTAGCAGTGTATGAGTTAGGAGAATACGATGATCGCGTCCAGAGTGGTCGATTTACCCTATATACTCACTTTCACCGTTCAACATAGATGCTGAACACCGCTACAGAAAAAAAGCCTTACACTTTTCTCGGGTGGTCATCTCATGGCGCCAAACAGCGAGGAGGGCGGGCACATCAGTGGGAAGGCTGTCATCGTTATTGGTCGAGGCCACTTTGGCGATCAAGGAAGCTGATTATCCCTTCCCAGTAAAATTTAGCCTTGTCCACACTATACATTGAATCCGAGTCGAAAAAAATCGGATACTCGGATTTCGGATAACTCAATAATCAAAGGTCGCGGATATCCGGCCCGAACGGATAGATTCATAATAGCAATTTCGAATAATCCGAGTCATTAGGATAGGGAGGCTAGACGGATAGTCGGATCTCGTATCAATCCGAAAATCACGTATTTCCGGTGATTCGGAATTTGGATCACTCGGATTTCGACCTTTTTCGGTGAGTCGGAATCCGGATATCCGAGTCGGATATCCGGTCGGATAAAAGATGGTATAATTCTAAAAGTCTATCGAAAATCGACAGTCTGTCGAGAATCCTCGAAAAAAAAAGATTTTTCTGCCTTACCATGATAAAAGAACTATTGATTGATAACCATCTTTATCTCGGAATATTTGCAAACCAGAGAGATGTGATCACTTTTCCCAATCTCTTCAAAGTGAGTGTAATCTTAAAGCATTAGTATAGATGAGTACCATGAGTATCAGTCCTTCCCATCGATTTCGTAAACACCCGTGAGTTCCTGTCTAATCCACCTAAAACAGGATTCCCCGTTCGATCAATTCACATGGCTTTTGGTAGCCAATCATACCCTTAATGCGCTATAAGGGGTATGGTATACTTTTGCGACACACTGTCGCGTCGCTCTGCACAGCGATACCGACCGCCTGTCGCGGAGCTCCCACCCTTTAGGCCTAGTGCATACTTCCCGTGAAGAGCGACGCGACATTATGCTTGTCATCTAAATCGACCGGAAATCGATATTGCTAATATGCACAGTCGCGGTCGCGGAAGGTATGCACTAGACCTTGAACCTGTCGCTGTCGCAGTGTGCTGCAAGCTTCGGCCCGCGACAGCGGCAGCGATAGGCTTCGGCCCATTCGCAGTATGTCAGCCCTCCGCGTCGCTTCACTGTGACATAAGCGCGATAACTGTGCCTACGACGACTGATGCCGTAGTTACGATGCAGGTCCCGCAGCGATTTGTGCTAGATTGCATGCCTGTCGGTCATGACAGCGGCAAAGCATACCATACCCCTAAGAGCCTTTCAGAGTGGCGTCGCAGCAAAACTCTCTGTCGCGAAGACGGTGTGAGTGATGGGGAGGGGGGGGGGGTGCTACGCAGCGCAAACTGTGCCGTGCGACGGGGGCGACCACCGCGCTTTAAGAGTGCGCGAGCTAGCAGCGACGGCAGAAACGTCGCGCGATGAAAATGATTTCGAGCATTTTTGCCGCTGTCGCTGCCGTCCCGCCGTGGTTTCTTTCTATTTGTTGAAGATCCTTTGTTAGTACCTGTCCATTAACTCCCTATAAAATATTTTTTTTCTTATTTCACTGTTTTTTTTCAATCTAACAAACGGCGGAGAAGCGGTAAGAGACGCAGAGCCAGAAATATGATTCGGCGAAAAGTCATGGTCACGCCCAATTTCTCTCGCTCTGCAGAGCGACGCCAAGAATTTTGCAGCGACGCTTTTCTGAAAGGCCCTGTACTCGCACAAACAACCCAAACGAAGAGGATTAATGCCAATTATGCGCAAAATCTGCGCTGATGATGAGCAACAAAAAGCGGCGTAAATTTCACGATGCGCTCCAATTTGACGTCTGCAATGTAACTACGCACTTGTTGGGCACTGTGGAATGGAATGTCGAGTCGTGACATAGGATACGCTTGTTTGAGTAACAGGACATGCCGAATCTACGAATATTCGACCCGTTATCCGATCCGAATCATGAAATTTTTCGGATATTCGGTATCCGGATCATTTTCCGACTCATGGCACATTGCGGTGATTCAGATTTCGGATCAAACGGATTTCGGCGTTTTTTTTCGGTGAATCGGATTTTGGATCAATCAGATTTTGTCGTTTTTTCGGTGAATCGGATTTTGGATCAATCGGATTTTGACGTTTTTTCGGTGAATCGGATTTTGAATCATGAAAATTTCGGTTCATTCGGATGGATATCCGAAAATGAGTGAGTCAGACCCAATGTATAGTCCACACCTCGTGCCGAACCCTGGTGGCAACTTCGGGCTATTTTAGGGCTCTTCCTGTCTAGCCTTCACGGGTTCCTTCAACGTTAAAGGCAGCATACACGCTCGTAAACGTGGTTGGGATAACAATGTGAATCGAACCGTATGGCTTACAACAAAACGCCTACGTATTTTGAAGCGTCAAAAACACCCCACAGTGCCGTTACAGGAGCAGCAAGTTTGGCCCCGCCCGTATTTTCACGCCCCCTGTATTTGCCCTTTTCCTCCAATGCAGGGTTGCTGGGTCATCTTCGCCGTCACTGACGAATGTGGTTCACTTGCTAGGCAATCTACCAACAGTACCAACGGTGAAGATGACTTAGCAACCTTATAGGCACAGTCCAAGCTCAAGGGCAAAATCCGAGATTCCTACATAATTTTTAAGTGGACCCACCCTATATAACACCTGCCAAGTGCGAACTCTCATTTCCTCCAGATAAGCGAGATATAGGAGGAAGCCACCCTGATGCGCCCACATCGGGAAGCCACTTTGGCACGCCCCTTTACGATCTTTCGAGCTCAACAGCGGCGAGATGAGCGATGGTTTCCGATCATTCGCCCCGTTCTTCCCTTCATTTTCAACTTCTCTCTTCATTCAAATCGGCTCGCATACATCGGTTGCAAATGAAGGAAGTTACAAGCCTCGGACAACTCGGTCACCATGCTTTCATAGCTCCTTTTTTGAGGAGCCGTGACTCCGTTCCTACGGGGTCTCGTAAAATTCTAGAGGCATCATTGGAATCAGCGTGGGACTGTTTTTAAGATAGGCAGAAAAACAGAAAAACGATTCTGAGGTTGCACTGTGCCTTTATGTTGCAGGGAAAGCACAAATACAGGGGGCGTGGAAATACGGGCGGGGCCAAACTTGCTACTCCTGTAACGGCATTGTGGGTCGTATTTACGCTTCAGAATGCGTAGGCGTTATGTTGTAAGCCGTACGGTTCGATTAACATTGTTATCCCAACCACGTTTACGAGCGTATATGCTGCCTTTGACGTTATAGTGCGCCCTCCACTACCCATTCCAATTAAAAACTGAAAAACATTTTTTTTTATCGCGAACACTGTCTTTAAAGTAGTCAGCAGCCTATAGAAGTGCTCAGAAACAAATTTAGAAGCAAAATAAAAGATGAAAAAACAGGCACCTATGAAAATCCCACTAATTGGGGGCGGGCGGACACGAAGCAATAACATATCGCGGACCCTACCTTTAACAGTAATCGCACCATTAGGCACAAATCATACCTTGTAAAGAACTAAATAAGCTGCGCTGTTCCACGGAGCTGAATTTCGTCGATTTTTTTCCGATTTTTAGAAAACAGAAAACAGAAGGGCGAAAACGGCCAGAGAACAGAAATTTCCGTCAACCCCTGATTGTGTCGCTTCGCTTGTTGCCGAAAGTATGAACCCGGTCTTAGTCAGCGTTAAAGACCAGTGGCAAAAATGAGGCACTGAGCTCATGAGGTGGGGTCAGCACGAGAACTCCTTTCTCAGACAACGACAAAATTGATCACGGTAATGCCTTTCGTATCGCAGCCTACAGCAGTGGCCTAAAAAATAGAGAAGACCGAACATCACGTTTGCGTTCAGCACCTGAAAGCACCCCATGCACGAATTTCAAGCTAAGGGACATCTTATAACTTTGGGATCCACCTCCCATCGCTCAACACCCTAAATATCTATATATCGTCCATCTCTGGAGGGGGGATGCCACGACTCTGCTATAATGGCTTCATCATAGAAGTCGCGCAGTTGCTTTTGAGAAAACACTATGGTAGAAATGAAGAAATAGCAGCTTCGCTTTCAGGGTATCGAGGTAATATGTAGCTGCAACGCGGCTTCTTAGAGATTAGATAAAAATCATACCTATAGCATTGGCATGCTTGAAAGGTACTTCATTCCTGAGATGGTCTTAGGTCGGCGTATCACTCTTTCTTATCACAAATGCTCTCGCTGTAACCAGGCTTGGTGATAATAACAAATGATAGGATAGCCAAACCCTTTTCGAAAACGTTCATGCATACAACTCAAGAATTACGATCAGTGTTCCCTTTCAACGGCATGGTGGAATCATGTGCGTTTGTCGATGACCTTGAAATTTTGAGTTGGTAGAGGTACTGTCAACCGAGAATCTTGTTGAGAATGGTGGGTGAAGTTTGAAATTGTCGATGGTATGGTGCGTGCCACTATGACCATTCATACAATATCACGGGGTATTTTGTGTGAAATAGGGCATCCACATGAATTTCGAGATAACCAGTCCTTTGCGGCACTGGCTACTCGAAAAAAAAACTTCTGTCAACGGGGATTTTTTCCTGATGTCTTCTCAGACAAGTTTGAGAGCACACAACACTTACACCCGAAGCTTTAGATGGCCTCCACATAGTCCTCAGAGCCCGTAGTAAGCCCTCTTTCCGCACTGAGATGACAAGACGGGTGCGCGCTGAGGTGCCTTATCGGCCCCGTGCAGTCGGCTGATACAGTGATCAGCTATCAATGGCAGATGAGAGGTGGGTAAAGCCACTTTTCACAAAGAGTGAACATGAGAGCAGTGCTTGCGCAACGCATGGCGTAGTGGTTACCGACGAGGGATTGGGCGCGCGTAGTTTAGGTTCGATTCCCGTCAAGTCGGAATTTTTTGCAAATGAACTGTGATGCAAGCCTTTCACGAAGGAGTGTACGACTGTGCAATATATGGGTTATGTGGAGCGGAGGACAGAGAACGACAGGTGGAAATTTATACCTTCGCCACGGGAATATTTTCGCATAATTTAAGATGCTAATAGTTTAGTTTACTACCGAGTGCGAAACGGTGCAGGTATAGTGTGACTTATTTAAGTTTTGTCCAATCACGTAATTTGGGCAGTTTAGATTACGAAGAGCATATCATTACCTGGGAAAAATAAGTTTTGCCAACCAGTGGAATATTAAGACCCCATATGGCGAGCAAGCCGCGACAACAGCCCTGCTGAGCAAAATACAACAGTTACAAGACAATAAGCCATAAATACATACTATTAATTTTTGACATTCAATTGCATATCTGACAAAGGATGGCGTATGAACTTAGACTGGGTCTTCAAAAATCAATTCTATGCACGTTGAGTATTGCCGTTTTATCTCTTGCGTCGTCTTCCTGCAGTATCAAGAGAAGTTCTTTGCACGAGAAGTTCTTTCGATAATTATTTGAAAGGTTTCGGTAGCCATGGTTGCGTTGTTTCTGGGATAGTGGGATGAACTCTGGGTAAATTGATTCGCTCTGAACTTTCAATTTGTGTGTTAGACCTTTTCTGTTCAAAAAACCGAATCATGGTAGTATGAAGACCCTTGTTCAGAAATAAGGTTCAGGCTAGACCTAATTTCGTAACATCCTAAATTTCTTCTTGAAAATGTCCAACGATCGCACATTTTTGAACTGTGGCGGAAATCATAGTGAGTGAAAGCATCTTTGGTTTCAGACTTAGAGGCAAAGTTCTCCATAAAAACCGTATTCTAGTTATCGAATTTTTCAATAAATTCTGAATAAATCATGAGTACTGTTGGATGATATCATTGTTGGCTAAATATTCAAATGTCGTGCTTCAAAATTGGTCAAAAATTTGAAAAGCAGAATATTTCGACGCCCTCACAGCACCACAAATAGTTTTGCTTCAGTAAATGGAGTTAACGGTAAAAATTCCACGACTTCCATCTCACAAAACAAAAACAACCCAACTGTTTACCGTAAAAACAATAAGAATAAAAAAACAAAAGAATTCTCCGCAAATCAAGTACAATCCCACACATGGCTACAAAAAAAACTGGGAATAATTATAAGAACAACTTCTTATGCTATAAACCTCACCTTAGTACTAAGGGAAAGAATTATTAGACGGATACTGAGGAAAATCCGGCTGCCATCAGCTGTTTTGCTCCCTCAGAACATCCACCCACTCAGCATGAATTGATTTCGGCCTACTGTTCCATGATGTGGAGCGCGAAGTTGCGGACTGTGACGGCCGTCATGCGAGGACGCTGCGAGCACGTAGCTATATGCTTGTACGTGTCGCAACTCGCAGCTCGCAGAACTCTAGAACCTTACTGTACGAATATGTGGAACGCAAACCTGCGGAGTGCGATGACCGTCATGCGAGAATCGTAAGTTGCAGGGGAGGGGGCAGCTTACGATGTTCAAATGACTGCTGCGCTGCGTCGTCGCGGAACATGTGCTATTTCTTCTTGCCCCAATGGCTGCCACCAGGCGCGGAGGTGATCCTCTTCGCACCCCAATAACGTCGAACCAGCGGGGGTGGCCACCATTTCCGCCCGCAGGGAAGACCTGCCTTCGCTAACCATGCGAGGGTGTAATTGCCCCGTCCATGCCTCCCTGCGTAAGTTGGTCGCGTGCAGGCAGCTCACCTCAGCGCACTGGGGGTTTACTACGGGCCCAGACTTCAGATTCGCTGGACGTCGCGTAATTACTCACCTAACCTTTTATTGGAATGTTTATAGCATATCTCCCTCATTTAGAGCCGTTCGAAGTAGGAATTATCAGGCTTTCCAAGTCAAAATCCCTTTATCCCTTTTCTGTTTGCCATAACCGATCACTTCGCAGCTTGCTCCGCCCGGACTCATATTGGCGAGAGCGGCTTTATGTATCTGTAAAATCGTCCTAAATGTCGAAACGAGATACAATGCGCCCAACAGTTGATCAATGCCACATGCAAAAAAAAAGATATTGAATGCTTCCAACATCACATTTGTACATGTGTTTTTCGGAATTGACTTTCTGCGCATCTTACCACCATTCAGTTGTTTGATGGTTTAAAACTGTTGGGATTCGTGTTTTACGCAGAACATGATACTGAAGCCTTAAATTCAATCCCAGAGAGATTTTGTCGGAATTCCTTGTTGTTGATTCACCACCGGCTTCGTTGAAGATCGTTTGCATCAGGTTGCAAAATTTCAGTCTCTTTCGGTAGTTATCTACTGTTTACTGTTCAAAACGAACAGGAACTAGAAATTCAGTTTAATACCATGCTTATCATTGTTTACTCATGACTCTGGTAGTATAAAAAACGCTTATACATAATTCGCGAAACTTTCACCTTAAAGGCAGTGTTAACGATGGAAATCCCTTCTCTTTTTTTTGCCTATCTTGAAAACGGTCCCATCCCGATTTCAATGATGTATTGAATCGCAGAAAACCTTCTGGGAACGAAGATACGGTCCCTCAAAAATTGAGATAGGGAAGCATGGTGGACGAGTTGTCCGAGGCTTGTAACTTCCGTTTTTCGCAGCCAATGTATGCGAGCCGACCTGTGTAAAGAGAGAGGTTGAGAATGAAGGGAAGAACGGGGCTTCTGGTCGGAAACCATCGCTCATCTCACGATCTCGAGTGTTCTATTGCGCACGTCGAGGGGCGGAAAGGGGCTGGACTTGCGCAAAACGGCGGGGTTTGCTCACGTTTCTAACCGTTTTGCGGCTCTTGGGTAGCTTTTCGTCCCGTTTCTTCAACGCTGTTCTGTTTCTGAGAGCCACGAGAAGCGTTTGTCATGGAGAATTCGAGATTGAAGTTTATCATGAACAGTGAAATTAACTAAGATGGGAGTGCACCAAAAGGGCCTTCCAGAGTGGCGTCGCAGAAAAATTCGCTGTCGCGGCGACGTGGAGAGAGATGGGGGGTGCTGCGCAGCGCAAACCGTGCCGCGCGACGGGACTTAACGTTGCGCTTTCAGAGTGGGAGTGACGACGCGAGCTGGGAGCGACGTTCTGCGACGTTTTGCGACGTTTTGCGAGGGAAATGGTCTCGACCATTTTTGTCGTTGTCGTTATTTGTCGCTGTAGTTTCTTCATATTAGCCAGTGTTCCTTCGTTACTATCTCGTATTAGTTAGTGTCCCTTCGTTACTATCTGCCCATTAACTCTCTGTAGAATCATTTTTTTGCCTATTTCACTAGATGTTTGCCATCCAGGATAAATTTCGTCATGGTATTTAATTATTTATCCACGATTTATCTCGTCATGCCACTTGATTTGTCATCCAAGATTTATTTCGTCATAGTATTCGATTGGTCATCCAGGATTTATCTCGCCATGGCGTTTAATAATTTTTTGTTGTCCACGCTATTATTGTCATGCAAATCTTTTCAGTTGAAGGTGATTCTACTGGTGGTACTCTCCTGGTATATTATTCGAAATCACTCGTTTTTGTTGATCAATTCCGGAATTTCTGAGATTGCAGAGCGCGCGAGGGATGGCACGTCAATATTTTTATTCCCTCTAATCGAACTTAAAGGGCAGCGAAGAAATATAAGACGTTGAGAAAGAAATATGACGCGGCGGCAGTCGATAGGCCACCCCTTTTTTCACTCCCTCTGAGGAGCGATGCCGCGAATTTCGCAGCGACGCCACTCTGAAAGGCCCTATAAAAGTCACATATCAATGCCATGTTTCCAGCATGCAATTTCGCGCGTGCGATTTGGCCAGAAAGCGAGCGAGGTAAGGTTTTCGTGACTTCTTCGTCTTGTTTGTATAACTCGCTTCAAACTCAACCTCGAGTGAAACTATGGAGATATTCATGTTTCTGGCGTTGAGGGCAGCTTAATGGTTTAGCCTTTGTTGCGATTACGTTGACATTATAAAAGCCTCGAAGTCAGCCAAGTTGTAGTTGCGGTAAAGTGGCGGATGGGGCGTTATAACTGACATTCGCTTGGGAGTTGCCTCGATGAAAAGTAAGATTTGCCTCCTGACATCGAGGCAACTCCCGTCAAATCAGCTTCGGCCTAGCCTCACTTCGGTGAAATTGTACCCCCAGCTGGGAAAAAAAGTGAGGCGACTCTAGAGACTGCCCGATGAAATGCCGTCTCGCCTCATTCTAGCCTCACTTTGGCCTCACATTCTTCTCACACTACGGACTCGGTGGTGAAATTGTCGCCTCACATTCTTCTCACACCACGGATTTTGCAGTGAAATTGTCACCCCACATTGTTTCACACTGCGAACTTTGTCGTGGAATCGTGGATTTTCCTATACCTATGCACATATCGCTTCGCATTCCTCCCACAGGAGAAAATTCGCTGTAGATCATTGTTAATTGATCGAAACCATTACCTCAAATAATAAACAGCGGGAAAGAGACTACGAAAACATCAAAGGACATCAGAAAAACTTCGAAACTATAATAATCGTTCGTCTTCAACTAAGCGGTGAGAGAATACCACATCCTTCCTTGGTATTTGGAGCACAAATGACCACACTCAACATCAGAATAAGGAAAAGTCACTCAGCAATGGTTTGCAGGATCATGGCAGCGCTAAAACAGTTCGCTAAAATGAAGAGAGATAACAATTCCTCGAAAAACCATGATCTTCTCAGAAAAGGAGTTATCGTCCATCACTGGATGAGGGATCGCCGCGACGCTGCTTGGCGGGAAAAATTGCGCGCGGGAAAACGGAGAGAGAGTGGCTATTGATCGCCCAATTTTTCCCGCCTAGCAGCGTCGCGGCGATCCCTCATCCAGTGATGGACGATATACGCAAAGACGTTCACACCACCAGTATGAAGGATTTAAAGTCAAAAAACCGGTGTCGAGAAAACCGTATGAAAATATGCAGCTATAGCAAGGAAGAATAACAACTGGAACCGGAAATCCTGATTGCAACCTAGTACGTGCTGGTGGACAAGCAGGTGGAAAAATACTGAGAGTTCTGCGGGATTTTTCGGGAGAAACACGGTTTTTCTCAACTCTCGACAACCTCTCCAAAAACTTCAGAAAAACTTTTCGATTTTCAACCTATTCTCGACAAGATAGTCTGGCTACTCTCGAGATAGTGTGGCTACTAGTTTTACCTGAGAACATGATTACTTCTTGTGATAGTGAGTTGGTTTGCAGAAGTGAGTTTCTCAATCTGGGGCAGATTTTACAAAAAAAAGCGGAGCAACATTATTAGGTGCGCTATTTGGAGTTTTTCTGGTGATTTTCTTAGAGTATCTTTTCACCTAAGCATGAATCATTTATAATAATCCTAGATTTTCCATAGAAAAGTTTAAAGGCCACGCTATCGGACGCTGCTCTCAACAGAGATAACATAGGAACTGACAAGGGAAGGTCTTCAAGAAAGTGGCCATTCAGAACGAAATGCAACTTTTTAGGATCACATTTTGAAGAAAAACCACAAATAAATGAATCACACGCCGCGATGCGCCTGTGAGTCAAACGCTAAAAACGTTTATAACTCCGTTTAGAGAAACGGAGCGCAGCTACAAGAGAAGGTCAAGATCAATTTTTCTGCAAAAATTACTCTTAAGAGTTGCATTTTATTCGGAAAAGTCACACTCCAAATGACCTTCCCTCGCGAGATGCATAAACACAAAAAGCAAACAAATTGCCGTGCAGTCCAAACAAAAAACGAGAGTTGCCATTCAAAAAAAGAGCTCGTCATCTCTCCTTCGTTGAGTCGTCCCCAACTTCTTCTGAATTGGTGGTCTCACTGCATGTAGATCATCTTCCTCTTCTGAAATGGCATATGCGTCGAGAATTTGCAAAAGTGTTGGCCTATAAGAAGTGTGCGATTAATACCTTGCGCACAGTGTGACGCTCTTCCGACGACTGCCACTGACGGAATTCAGGTCTAAAAATTTTTAACGATTGTGAAAACTGGTACTTTGCAGAAATCCTAACTCTCAGTGCCCGGAATCCATACCTCCATACCGGCCTCCATTCCTTCAGCCGCATGAGCTCGAGTGTTCTCGCAATATACTCCTGCGCGAAGCTACCAAAACCTAAAAAATGTATTTGAGTTCAAACTCATATTAATCACGCCAATCACGAAAATTATCAGACGAATCGAAGACGAGAAAGGAGAATGGGAAGAAGGGAACAAGAAAACAGGGCTGAGAAAGTGCAATTGGTAAAAGGCTGAGGGTGGAAAAATTAGCGATGAGCCATATCGATCGTTTTTCATTGAGAGCGGCGTTCGAAGAGAGGTCGCGAGCTGAGGGAACTTTTTTCTGGTAGTCGCCCCATTTTTTCACCATATTTTCCCCACTTTTTTCGCCCATGGCTTCGGCGCGACGTGAGAATAAAGTAGAGCAGCCGAAAAAAGTGAGCGAAATCGGCCCCGCCCTACCAGGCGACTCCCAAGCGAATGTCAGAGTACCGTCTCTTTCTGCGTTTCCCTGTGTCTACCGTATAAAGACAGCTGGTTAATTGCGAAACTTCCATGGCTCCCAACGAAGCCCCGACAATTGCTAACCACGGAATAGCCCTGAACGACTGGATCATGAATATTCCCCTACCTCCGCTCAAAGTTGACTTTGAAGGGAGTTATTCGAAAAAGACAAGGAAGACACAAAAACCCGACCCCGCTCGCTTTCTGACCGAATCCCGCGAGCGCTAGTGTACATAGTTCATAGTTCAGTACTCCCCCCATGATGCAGGTCTTAACGCTTCGATGAAAACATACTTTTCCCTTCAAGCCTTAATAGAATCAGATGAAGAGTAATAACAGGTAGAGCACTATGTAGGCAACGATGATTGGAAATGCTGATGATGGTAGGAAATGCCGCAATATTCTTGCACCTACCACTATGATTAACACCTTTTCGAAGGTTCATTTCAGTCTTTTTGACACTGAAAGGAGTGTTGTTGCGGAAGATCCCTTGTAAGTTCTGTTATTCTGCGAAGTCTAACAAGCGACTATGTTATCCATAGTGTGGGCCACAAAAACGATATCCCCACTCTTGTCTCTTTTGCTCTGCCGTGTTTGCCATTCTTTAAAGGCAGTGTTCACGATAAAAAATGTGTTTCAGTTTCCACTAGGAGTGGGTAGTGAAGGGGCACACTGTAACGATGACGTCGAAAGAACGCATGAAAACGAGCCAGGAAAAGCTCCAAAAGAGCCCGAAGCTGCCAATTCGAGCGCAAGGCAAACCCCAAAAGCGCAGCACACGCCCACCGACGTGAACAAATGAATGCTCGAGATCGTGAGATGAGCGATGATTTCCACTCATTAGTTCCGTTCTTCCCTTCATTCTCAACTTCTCTCTTTACTCAGGTCAGCTCGCTGACATCGGATGCAAAAGACGGCAGTTACAAGCCTCGGACAACTCGTCCACCATGTTTCCTTAGCTCAGTTTTTGAGGGACCATAACTCCGTCCTTAGAAGGTCTTTTACTATTTAAGAGACATCATTGGAATCAGCACGGAGCCGTTTTCAAAATAGGCGGAAAAACAGAAAAACGATTTTCATCGTGAACACTGCCTTTAAAGGCAGCAGACACGCTCAAAAAAGTTGTTGAGATAACTACGCTATTTGGGTCGTATGGCCCCTACTAGAACGCACACGCCGTTGGAAGCGTCAAAAACGAGGCAAAACTACTAAATTTGAACAATGCAAATCGAAAAATTTCTGCAACCCCGCCCCTGAACTTCTGCAACCCCGCCTCAAAATACAAACTCGTCCAGATTGAATGTACTAATACTACCACTTCGGGTGGTTTTTGATGCTTCCAACGAGGTGAACGTTCCAGTACAGGCTGTAGGAGTATATCGGCTTCTCTATCTCAACCGTTTTGTTGCTGATATTCGCTGTTTCAACCGCGCGCCGTAAAACTCGTCCACTTTCACCTGATAACAAAATAACCGTTATTCCTCTATTTGTACACAGTTTTCGTTCGTTTTTTCGTCAGTTCCTAATACAACCAGCTCCAAACCTTCAATTTATGCCATAATATCTATACTATTTTTGAGCATGTCTGCTGCCTTTAAAGGCAGGGTTCGCGATAAAAACAACTTTTGAGCTTTCTTCATAACAGTGTAGATTTGGCCATCACAAATGTAAAAATGAGTGAAAAAACCCGGAAATTCGCGGGAAAAACGCTCAAAAACAAAGTATAACGGCTAATTACCGGTGTCGGCCGGCCCCCTAATTAACGCGATTTTCAATAATGCTTGCTTATCCGGCATTTATTCTGCTGTTCAAGTAATCAGTAGCATCCAGAAATGTTCAGAAATCACTTTAGAAGCAAAATCAAAGTTGACAAAACAGGCTTTTACCCGAATCTCGATAAATGGGGGCGGGAGGACACCAAGCCATAACTTGCTCCTGAGCGTTTTTTCTCCAATTTTTTACTTATTTTCACTTTTGTGATGGCCAGATCTACCATTCTATGGGGATATCACAACAACCAATCTTATCTAGAACCCTGCCTTTAATACAAATTTGTTGTTTTTCCCTCTTCAGCCAAGCCGAATACAAATGGAGTCAGTCCAGGATTTGTGCATATTTCCTTTAGATTCAATTGTAAAGTGGTCAACATCGGTTCAAAGCCGACGAAAGGACTTGAACGGTGGAGTTGAAGGCCATTGTTATATCAAAACTTAAAGGCAGTGTTCACGATAAAAAATGGGTTTCAGTTTCCACTAGGAATGGGTAGTGGACGATCACACTGTAATGTTGACGTCGAAAGAATGCATGGAGACGAGCCAATGAAAGCTCCGAAAGAGCCCAAAGTTGCCACTTCGAGCGCAGGGCAAACCCCAAAAGCGCAACACACGCCCACCGACGTGAACAAATGAATGCTCGAGATCGTGAAATGAGCGATGATTTCCAATAATTAGCCCCGTTCTCCCCCTTAATCTCAACTTCTCTCGTTACTCAGGTCAGCTCGCATGCATCTGCTGCAAAAGGCGGAAGTTACAAGCCTCGGACAACTCGTCCACCATGTTTCCTTAGCTCAAACTTTGAAGGACCGTAACTGTGATCCCAGAAGGTCTTGTACGATTTCAGAGACATCATTGGAATCAGCATGGGGCCCTTTTCAAGATAGGCGAGAAAACAGAAAAAACGATTTCTATCGTGAACACTGCCTTTAACGACCACGACAAGTGCGGTCAGCTGTTACGAATCGCGCCGGGACCAGGCCCACACAATAGAAGAATGCTGTCGAAGAAACCGTTAGCAGCACCTGTCGCGGTCGCTGGCTCGAATGGGAATGTTATGTCTGAAACGTGGAAACCATGCAGAAATTGGTCGCTGTCGCGGCTCTCCGTCGCAGTGCAGTGCGCTACGACGATTGCCAGCGACAGCGACTCAGCCAAATCTAGTATCGTGCCTGGTGTTTCTTGGCCCTGAGCGACAGCGACGGTTGGCCTTCAGCGACAGCGACGTCGCAGGGTTGTGCGACCCCGACAAGCCTGTCGTGGGGTAAAATAGTCACCTTAGGCTTATTGTTGGGAAGTGGGGCGGTGGACAGAATTGGCGACATTCTCTCAATGAGTGGAGACCAACTGTTTTCGCGCCATTCAGTCTGATTAGCGAATTCGTGGAATCCGACCCTAAACAAGACCAATGTCTTTCCTGTGACTGGTACTGCAACAACAAATGAGTGTCTCAGGTTCAAGGCATTTATCATATCACTGACAGTAAAGATATGACTCGCGATTAAAACGGTTGTGCTATCCTCATCAGGAAGTAGATCTGGCCATCACAAATAGCAAATACAGTATTTTTCTATTAAAAGTACACCGTCATTCAGAGGACAACTCTATTATGTAGAAATCCACCAAAAAAGAGATAGCCAAAAACTAGAAGTACATTCTCTTTCTGAAGTACACCTCAAAGAAAAGTACATTTCAAAATAGGATAGTAAATAAGAATTCAGATTCTAAAAGAATTCCATCGTTCAGGAAAGGGCGATAATATGAACCAGTTTGAAAGCGATAACTCAGGCGGTCTTGAATAGCTGACTTTTCATGGTTTTTGATCGAGAATTGAATAGTTTTGTGACACAAAAATCTACCATGAATTTTCCAAAAATAAACAAAGCTAAAAAATAGAAATGCACTCCCATTCGAAGGCCCGAACAAAAGAAGTACATTTACTTCTAAAAAAAAAAGGCAAACTACTGGAGGCAACGTTTATGTTTAACATATTACAGTTCAATAAACATTTTTGCATCCAACATCATGGGCTTGCAATGAGACTGAGGATTGCGCCACTATTCGCTATTGTTCATCTCGATCACATAGAACGAAGGCTACAGAAATTTCTCTTCATTAACGGAACATCAAAGGAGTGTTCCCAACTACATATTTGCTCATCCGTCAGTTTCGATCAAACTTTGCTGAGTCCGAACTCGCAGAATCTCGATATAAGGCCAAATGTAAAGGGATCGGATGGCTCAAGGCCCCGGAGCGTTTCTTATTGTTAGCACAAAAGTGCGAATCAGCGGGAAGACCAAAGGAAAAAGCGGGGTACAAAAAACCTGCGTTTGGGAACGTATTGTTGCATTTAAGAAGTGGCCACCTAGTATATGTGCGTACCGTACTTTCTTATATGCTTTTCTAACTCTAAGGCCTCTATTTCAGATGTATTTCAATGGGAGGTGTAGTTCAAGTAGAGGAGATATGTACTTCCAATTTTGGGATACCCTTTTTGTTGCACTTCTATCAGAGATGTTCTCCTAATTGAGGGCGTACTACAATTTTTCCACATAATTCATTGCATTTCCAGTGATGAACTGCTTGCATTTCTGGCAGGGATTTTTAGTATAACATAAAAATTATGTATGTATTCGTACCTCACGAGGGACCACCCTGAACGCAAACTGTGCTTTTGTAAAACAGTCTTTTAAGGGTTGTAGAGGAGTAAAAAGAAACAATTTAAGGTTTTGTAATTCCACTCAGTCCTCACGGTTAGATCAAAAACGACCCAAACACTCGGTTACGGAAGGTAAAATGCCATTCAGTGCACCCGAACCTAACAAAACCCACTAAAAGAATGGAAATCGACGTCAGATTCGTGTTCAGCTCCTAAAATTACCGTTTGGGCGGAGTTTAAGCGAATTTTTTTTTCAAATCTCTGAACTTCCAAAAATGGTATTGAGCGAGCGCTTATGGGACTGCGAGTGTCGAAAAAAATACAAGGCCTGAAATCCGCTCTCGGGGATTATTTGAAATGCTCTTCACGAATCTGAGGTCATTTTATCGAATTTCGACTATTACGGTATGTAGTTTTCGGTGAGTACACGGTAGTTCGGTAAAAGTCTCAGATTGGACTCGAAATTTCTAAACGGGGGTTATTCGTGGTGCTGAATACGAATTTTATGTTAGTTTGTTCATTCTGAAATTATGAAATTATAAGGGTTATTATTTTGAAACTAATTGGTTAAGCCCGTTGAAGGCACAGTCCAACTTTAGAATAGGTTTTTTTATAGCTTAGATACGGTCCCATGCTGATTCGAATGATGTCGCTGGAATCTAACAAGGCCCCCTGAGAACAAGGGTATTGCCCCCCAAAGAAGGTGGACGAGCGGTTCGTGGCGTGTAACTTCCGTCATTTGCAACCGATGTATGGGAACCGACCTGAATAAAGAGACTGGGAATGAAGGGAAGAACGGGACTACTGGTCGGAAACCATAGCTCATCTCTCCGTTGTTGAGCTCGAAAGATCGTAAAAGAGGCGTGCCAAAGTGGCTTCCTGGTATGGGCGCCCCAGGGTGGCTTCCCCCTAAATCTCGCTTATTCGGAGGAATTGAGAGCTCGCACTTGGCAGGTGCTATATAGTGTGGGTCTACTTAAAGGCATCGTTCGCGCTGAAAATCAATTTTCATTTTTCCAGGCTCAATTTTATGATTGAGCCCGGTAGACCACACTGGTAAACCTTGGCGCGTCAAAAACGTTTGGCAATGAGGTTGGAAGGCGTCAGAGATGAAGATCCGCCACCAAATCTCACCAATCATCTAGCACTTTTTCCTAGAATGTTGGTGCGACCGTAAGACAACATGAAAAATAGTTACGGCACGAACTCCACATGCAGGAAAACTCCGAATATGACAGTGACGAGGCCTCCAAAAGCAAAAAAACTTCAAAAAGGATTTTGGCGCGAAATTCAAATTCGTATTTACAATGTGTTCCAATTGGCTTTTCTTTACAAATGAAGGTTTTTCATGGGCCCCTCCGACATTTTCGTTCATTAGAGAGGCCAAGCTACACAAAGACATGAAAACATATATACGGTTTTCTGAGCGTACGATGCCTTTAACAATCATGTGGAAACCTCAGATTTCGTCAATGAGCTTGGACTGTGCCTTTGATGGCATGGCACCCACTTTAACCCTCAGTAAGTAAACCTCAGAATTTTTACAGACGATCTCTAGATTCGTGTCAGCACCCTAGATTACCTGTACATACAAGTTTTGAGCCGAATCCGATTTCTCTCAAACCACCCTAAATACTTCCTAATTGGTGGTACCCCTCCTTGTCGCGAGGCTTTGAAAAACGCCTATAACTAATTATAACTTTTTTTGCGGACAGATTCTAGGCAGCTGCGAAAGGCGTATCCGCACTCTACGTTTAGAATTTTTCCAAGAAAAGTACGTTTCATATGGAATGGTTCGTATAGCTAACAGTAGTACCCTTGCAAGATTCGTTTCCAGAAACAGTGATTCTTTTCTACTCAATATTTTGAAGTTGATAATGAAACACTTCTTGAGTATTCAAGCCATGCGCTGATGTTTATGGTCGCTTCATTGAAGTTTGTAGTTCTTGTAAATCCACTCTTGTTTAAAATATTTATTTCTGACGGAAAAAGTTTTGATCAATGACCAAGGAACAAGTTCAGGAGGTTTGGTGTTGTCCGAACCTTTTTCACAGCGTCATATATCGAAAAGAATTTTCTAAAGTGTTCCACCGAATTAAAGGCAGGGTTCACGATAAAATCGGTCGTTGTGTCATCCTTATGAAAAGGTAGTTCTGGCCATCAGAAAAGTGAAAATGAGTGAAAAATTGGAGAAAACATGCTCAGAAACAAGTTATCACCTGGTGTCCTCCCGCCCCCCAATTATCTAGATTTCTATGAATGCCTAGTTTGCCAAGTTTTATTTTGCTTCTAAAGTGAATTCTCAGTGTTCCTGGAGACTACTGACTACATTAGCAGCAAAATGAAAGGCGGATAAGCTAGCATTAATGAGAATCGCGTTAATTGGGGGGCCGGCTGACACCGGTAACTAGCCGTTATACCTTGTTTTTGAGCATTTTCCCCGCAAATTTCCGGGTTTCCTCAATTGTACTTACTTTTGTAATGATAAAATCCACATTCTCATGAAGAGAGCTCAAATATCGTTTCTATCGCGAACCCTGGCTTTAAAGGCACAGATCAACCCCAGAATCGGTTTGCATTTTTTCTATATATCCTAAAAACGGTCTCACGCTGATTCCAATGATGTCTCTGGAATCGTTCAAGACCCCCTGGGAACGGAGTTATGGCTTTTCAAAAATTGAGCTGCGGAGGCATGGTGGACGAGTTGTCCGAGGCTTGTAACTCCCGTCTTTTGCAGTTGCTGGGTGCGAGCTGACCCGAATGATGAGAGAGGCTGAGAATGAAGGGAAGAACGGGACTACTGATTGGAAAGCATCGCTCATCTCGCCACTGTTGAGCTCGAAAGATCGTAAAAGGGACGTGCCAAAGTGGCTTCCCAAGGAGGGCGATCCAGGGTGGCTTCCTCCTACATCTCGCTTATCTGAGAGCTGGCACTTGGCAGGTGTTATATGGGGTGAGTCTACTTCACAATTATGTGGAAATCTTAGATTCCGCCCCTAAGCTTGGACTGTGCCTTTAAAGGCATAGTCCAAGCTCAAGGACGAAATCTGAGTTTTCCACATAATTGCGAAGTAGGCCCACCTTATATAACACTTGCCAAGTGCCAGCTATCAATTCCTCCGATTAAGCGAGATATAGGAGGAAGTCACCCTGGGACGCCCTCATCGGGAAGCCACTTTGGCACGCCCCTTTTACGATCTTTCGAGCTCAACAGTGGTGAGATGAGCGATGGTTCCAAATCGTAAACCCTGTTCTTCCCTTGATTCTCAGCCCCTCTCGTTATTCAGGTCAGCTAGCCTATGTCGGTTGCAAATGGCAGAAGTTATACTCGGACAACTCGTCCACCATGCTTTCATAGCTCCTTTTTTGAGGAGCCGTGACTCCGTTCCTACGGGGTCTTGTAAAATTCTAGAGGCATCGTTGGAATCAGCGTGGGACCGTTTTCAAGATAGGCAGAAAAGGAGAAAAGCGATTCTGAGGTTGGACTGTGCCTTTAAGGGCGGTTTTTCCGTAACATACTAGGGGTGGTAGCAAATGGGGTGTTAAACGCGAATAAACCGCCACCTCCAAGCCGCCAACATACCGCGACATAAATGCAGTAGAGCCGCCAAATTAACGCGAACAAACCGCCACCTCCTGGCCGGCTACGAACCGCGACAAAGGTGCCACGGTTTGTTGCCGCTTTAACGAAAGCTGCCCTCTGCTTACACATACATTATGCGTGACCTTCGTCCGCATAATTATTTTCTACACTTGGACACGAACGACATTCACGGTGGAAAGATGAGGGATCGGAAAGATTATACAAGTAATGCTATTTATTTTATTCATTAAGAAGAGCATTCAAAGGGAACTTCGTGATATTTCGCTTGTTCGAAACACGATCAGAACACAATTTTTTAAATTTTCCTTGAAAATCCTAATTCACGAAATTTTTTATGAGCTCTTCGAGTTTTCAGGACCACTCTCAAAAAGACAAGTTAGGTTAATCTTTAGCCTCAATCAATCAGATGCGTGTGATCTGACAAAAGTTTTTCAAACAAAAGTTTTCTTTGAAAAACAAAAAATTTTTCCAAAGAAAATTTCGAGCGATTGAAAATTTGAAAATTTCTGGATGAATTATTTACAAGGTGTTCTTGGGAAGGTAACGCTAGGTGCGAAAAAGACATTCCGAAACTCGTCGAGTAATACATAAATTCAAAGAATGTCCTGTATTCAACTGAAATGGATAGTTAAAACTTATAAGAATGATGATAAACTAGATAGTCTATTTTCGTTCTTGAAAAAGAATTCAAGTGTTTTTTTTTGGAAGCGTGCAATTGAAGTCTGGCGTGCGAGATTGAGGTAATGGTGTGGTTTCGGTAATTGATGCAGTTGAATTTGTGAAGTGTTTGCCGTCTTTTCAAAACGAAACTAATCCCGCATTTAGTGCTGAAAATATATAGAAACACTGTTACACACTCGTATGCGCATCATGCAAAGAAAAGATTTTGTGCACATATTTCAAGGTAAGAATTTGAAACACTTCGAGTGGCTCTACCAATGCACCAAAGCAAGTGCGTCGCGGACCCTCAAGAAAAAAGAGGCCAACGATGGCACTTATCTGGCAATGAAAGAGGAGTATTCGAATCTTGCAGAAAAAGGAGAACAAATACAGTTGGTTTAAGAAACAAGTTCGCATTTCTTTACCGCAAAACTCGCCCGATACGCCCAGACTAATGCTGATTAAACACTACTAAAGCATCAAATCACTTGGAAATCAGTCGCTTGGAAAATTTTCACATTTTTGCACTAAAAAAGTTGTGGAAACCTGTTCGAAACTCGAGCAAGCAAATAATTTACTACATACTCCTCATAGCCTGTTCTATGCAATGAATTATGAAAATGAAACTAACCTGATAATAGCAAAGCGGAAGAATTTCACAAGGCAAGTAGGAAAAAGGATAGAAGTGTCGGCGCTCGTCGAAAAATTAACAGCTGATTGGGAGGGATTGATTAGTGCCACCAAAGAAGACGGCCAACGTGTTTCAGCAATGATCCTTGCTTTGTTTTTGATCCCTCATCGCCCGTTTCCCTGGCGGAAGCCGTTAAAAGACTCTCCCTTGAAACACCTTTCAGTTTTAAAGATAGGCTGACGTCCTGAATCAAAATGGCTAACAGTGCTATCAAACTTCCTTAACCCTCTGCATTAATTAAACTCCTACTTGCCCTCAGTATAGATGGTTAAAACTGTTCGTACTGTATCTTGCTAACCGCATCCAAAAACTCCTCAAGAGGAGTTTTTCGTTAACCGGCAGTTCCTCTCGCATTTCAGCACTATTTCCTTGCTGTGTGCGAGAGTATGTTAAACGCGAACTTACCGCGAGGATGCCACATGGGGGAATTTTAGAGAAAAACAGCCTTGAAAACGTTTTGAAACCGCTATTTTTCGTAACAAAGGTTACAATTGTCGCTTTTTCGAGGCGTTTTCATCGAAAGTGTAACAAATGCCCACCACTGAGGGACATTAGGGTGAAACTAGAGCGAATTCTCTCCCAACTATTAGGAGTCCTGCTCAGATTCTGTAGTGGTTAAACTCGCGTTTACCGCGAACTTAACGCCTGTTAATTCGCGTTTAACACCCCCAATTACTACCACCCCAGGTTGTTCAAAAATTTTGTCGTTCGATAAGAGACGGCGTTGCTACTAGCCCAAATTTTTTTGTTTTGTTGGTACGCTCTTCAAATGAAAGTGTGAGAAGTTTCATTTCAATCTGTTGAATCATTCTTCGTTTACAAGCCATTTAGTGTCGCCGTGTCACAGCAACGGAAAAAATTGAATATCGTGCAGGGATAAAATTCTTTTTTTTTTTGAAAATGTAGCACAAAAAAAAATTCACGTACGAATGTTAAAAGTGTATGATGATTGTTCACTCACAATTAGAACAATAGAAAGATGGATTGCTGAGTTTAAACGTGGTCGTACAAGCCTTGAAGACGATCCACGTGAAGGACGTCCAAAAAGCGCATCAACACCAGAAATCATAGCCAAAATACAGGATATGATTTTGGAAGATCGTCGATTGACTGAGATTCAGTAGAGGCTCTACACGTCTGATTAGGCAGTGTGAGTCATATTTTGAGTGAAATTTTGGGTTTTAGAAAGCTCTGTGCACCATGGGTGCCGCATTCGCTAACAATCGAACAAAAACACTCTCGAATGCGACTTCCTCAGCAACATTTGGAGCGTTTCAAAAAGGAAAAGTGGATTTTGTGCGTCGATTCATCACTATGGAAGAGACATGGGTCTATCACCATGATCCTGAATCAAAACAAGAGGCTAAAGAGTGGTGTGAACCTGGTTGCTCGGCTTCGAAACGAGTTCGTGTCGGGAAATCGGCCAAGAAGGTTAGGGCATCAGTTTTTTGGGATGCGAAAGAAGCTGGTAATACAATTAATTCTGAATATTATTGCAATCTTTCGGAGCAGTTGAAGGAAAAAAATTGGTGAAAAAAGACTCGGTTTGCAGAATAAAAATCCTTTTTTAACAGGACAATGCACCGTGTCACAAGAGCATTTTGACAATGGCTTAAATCCATGAATTAAAGTTCGAATTGCTGGAGCATCCACCGTATTTACCAGATTTGGCCCCCAGCGACTTCCATTTGTTTACAGAACTCAGTAAATTCATGCGTGGCTAGCGTTTTTTATCAAATGAAGAAGTCATACGGCTGTTGAAGAGTATTTTGCAGACCTTCCGTATTCTCACTTCAGGGATGGGATCAGGGGTGTGCGGAATATTCTGTTTTTCGTTTTCTGTTTTCTGTCCATTTTTGGCCATTTTTTCAGTTTTCTGTTTTCTGTAAAAATATGCGAAAATTGGACAGAAAACAGAAAAACGTGAATTGCGATTTTTAAAAGGATTGCCCTGGAAAAAAGTCGCCGAATTTATCGAAGCTAAGCCAACAAGTTGAGGGTACAGTTCATCTAGGGTCTCTGCAGTTCCCACATGCTAGACACTTTTATCTTGCTGTTGTGGTTATACATTAGGGCGCATGTGGCGTGGTGGGAGGAAGCGCTGCTGTTCGCTGTACACGGTCGGGTTCGGTCCTCGCTAAGGTGAGTCAACATAGCTATCCCTCCGGGACCCTTTAATTAGTAACAGATTCATTTAGGGAGATGAAGGCACTCACTGTGAAGTCGACTGGCCCCCTAAAAGCCACTAATTAGACGCGAGAATCATTCAAGCCTCTAAGAGTACGACGTCGAATGCGCTGCGCAACCCAATAGAGATTCAGGAAGCCGATTCCTTGTCTTCATCTTTTCGTGGATGTCCTTTCCCAAAGGTTTACCGTTGACGGATCTCTTAGAAAATACGCGATGCAGTAAAATGAAGGGAAAACTGCAAAGTTACTGTAAACTAACAATAATAAGCCATTAATACTACTTAACGCCACTGTTCATATCCGCACTGGCGCCTCGCTTGAGTATGAATAATTTCTACACGTTGGCAGAGAATAAGAATTCTCCAGCGCACCCGATTCGGTGGAGCGGGGTAATGCTAGCCAACTGTGTCCTGAGCGCAAACTCTAAACACGTTTTTTAGAGGCAGCCTTCACGCTAATCTTCAATTTTGAGATTATTCGTTATACTGATTAAGTGGCCCCCGGGTAGAACAAAAATGACGTAGAAATTGAGAAAACGCACCAGAAGGACACGAAATCCTCAAGTATCACCCCGCCTCAGTGTACACGATAAAAATCGTTTTCGAGGTTCCACCAGAAAACGAAGGTTTAGAGTCTAACTGTTTTATAAAAGAAGAAGGAATCATGACAAACGCTGTAAAACATCCAATATTAGTTCCTCTTCTTGAAAGCCACATTTCAACAGTGGATGATTTGCGCGGGCATGGGCCTGAAGCAGACAGCGTGCGCCAATGCGGCCCAATGCTAAAAATCAGCCGCGCTCGCGCTCCACGGCTAATATAGAAGCGGAACAAACTGTTCCTCGGGAAACTCGGCCGGGGCTAGCGCGAGCGGACTTCGGAGCCGTATGGAGCCCTTTCGGGCTCGTTTTCGTTCGTTCTCTCGACCCCAGTGCTCCAATGAGACTCTCAACTTTCAAATTCCGGCCAAAAACCGAGGACGAAATTCATCATGGACACTGCCTTTAAAGGCAGGGTTCGCGATAAAACAACTTTTGAGCTCTCTTCATAAGAATGTAGATTTGGCCATCACAAAAGTAAAAATAAGTGAAAAAACCCAGAAATTATTGGGAAAAACGCTCAAAAACAAAGAATTACAATACCGCTCATAGGATTTGGTCAGAAATCGAGCGAGGTCGGGTTTTCGCGTCTTTTTCGTCTTTTTTGTATAACTCGCTTCAAAGTCAAACTTGAGCGAAACTAGGGACATATTTATAATCCAGGCGTGGAGGGCTATCCAATGGTGTAGCTATTGTAAGGATTTCGTTGAGAACCATGGAAATTTCGCAATCAACCAGCTCTCTATATACGGTAGACACAGGGAAACGCAGGCGGAGACGGTAGCGCACTATCCATCACGGTACCGTAATCACAAACCTGGGTGATTGCGAAACTTCTGTAGTTCTCAACGTAATCACCACAAAGGCTAAACCATTGGGTAGCCCTCAACGAAGGATCTGAATATCTCCTAGTTTCGCTCAAATTTGACTTTGAAGCGAGTTATACAAAAAAGACGAAAAAGACGCGAAAACCCGACCTCGCTCGCTTTCTGACCAAATCCTACGAGCGGTATTGTACGGCTAATTACCGGTGTCGGCCGGCCCCCTAATTAACGCGATTTTCATTAATACTTGCTTACACGGCATTCATTTTGCTGTTAAAATAATCAGTAGTCTCCAGAAATGTTCAGAAACTACTTTAGAAACAAAATAAAAGTTGACAAAGCAAGCTTTTACCCAAATCTCGATAATTGGGGGCGGGAGGACACCAAGCCATAAGTTGCTCCTAAGCGTTTTTTCTCCAATTTTTTACTTATTTTCATTTTTTTGATGGCCAGATCTACCATTCGATGGGTACAGCACAACAACCGATTTTATCGAGAACCCTGCCTTTAAGTATCACACGAAGTGTTTGTTGTGACTATGAAATTTTTTGTGGACCCGTCCTTTCCAATTCTCTACTCTCTATTGCTCCGTTATTTCCTTGAGGCTCTAACTAATCCTACTTTGCATGAAATATTCTTCTATTTTCGATTGACCCAATGTCCCACCGGCGACAACCATGAACATGTTCATCCAACCAGACAACTAGTCCATGTTATAGAATGATGCCACTGAAATACGGCGTTTTAATGCGTTTCTCGCCGTTTCTTCGTAATTTTGGTATCACTTGGAGGCCAACGCATTGTTTTATGTGAAAAACTCGGGGACGAAAATCATCGTGAACACTGCCTTTAACTCAGTGCAACGCAGGCTGGTACAGAATTCAGTCAAGATGAAGCGCCAAGAAATTGGTGGTGAGGACATGAGGCAGATGATAAATTTGCCACAGGGAGGTACGAGAAGCTCTAAATGAAGGAGCAAATGGCGCGTCAGGTCATTTATACTCTAACGGCACAGCGGCCTGGTACGCGCGTGTTTTTCGGCTGTAAGGAACTGTACAGTGTTCAAACCAGCAGTTATCCCACAATCAGTGTCAAAATATTAAATAAAATACTCGAAAACTGGCTATGCGATGCGCAGGGCTGGGTTATGAGTTTATACCAAATGGTTTCCTAAGACGCCAGTTTTACGGCTTGCCTGGTTTGTTGAATAGACGGAAGAAAAACGACCTCGTCATGGCTTTTCAAATTATCACGGCAAAAGCCTCCCTCCCTGGTGGAGCTTTTTTCCTTTTTGCTAATTCCAGGGGCAGGAGCAACAGGATTAAATTCAAGGTTCCGTTATGAAAAATAAAAATTAGGACAAACTATTTTTCTATTAGGATTTTCTCTATGCTTAACAAGACATTTGCTGAAGATTGGCCACAATTGTCACTTAATTCCTTTAAAATCAAGGCTTAAAAATTGGTGGCAACAGGGGCTTCCTGATGATGCGACTGTGAGTTTTTTTTTTTCATTGCTTGAAGGTTCCTTTTTTTTCAATGCCTATTGATCGAATGAGTACTGCCTACTAATAATATGTGCTGTTTTTTTACACGTAGGTTATCCTACGTCCTTGAATAAATAAATAAATAAGTATGTACACTAGGGAAAGGCTGGAAGGGCCCAAAGTTTGTTAAGACTGCATCTACGTATCCCTTGCACAGACATATTGAGCTTCTGATAGAGTAATGGAGACTTCAGTGCCTGGTGAAAGGAAGGTTAGTGGGACGTTTTTCATTTCTTCGCACTCAAAATAAGTCTTTCTTGAGCGTTTATACTTCTTGTTGTGACCGTAAAAGTTTGAAAATTTAACGAAAGAAGAATAGGTCACCTAAAATATCATTAAAAAGTTCAAAGCTGCGAAAATTTTCGTACAGTGCACGCTGAACACTTTATTGATTTTTGAAAATTTTCTGTTTTCTGTTTTCTGCCCATTTTTGGAGATTTTTTCTTTGTTTTCTGTTTCCAAAAATATTTTTCTCGCACATCCCTGGATGGGATCCACAGATTGGAGGATCGTTGGAGCAAGTGTGATAATGTTTGGGGAGATTATACTGAATAATGAAGGGTATTTTGAACCATAAAATTGTGTTTTTCTTATCGAACGACAAAACTTATTGAACAACCTGCTATGTAGAGAGAACGGTAACGGCACTCATTTGATATCCGAGCAAATGTTGAAACCTGGGTGTTTCCATAGTTCCTGATATAGATATGAAAGGTTTTACATTTATATCCCGTTACCTCTGCTATATAAGAAAAAAGGATATAAAAACAAGCAAAGCTGTCAAAACTCAAAATAAGGAAGGTAGGTGAACGCATACAAATTTCATTATATTGTCAGCAATAATGAAGGAATGATCTTACAGTATTCGAATCACTAAGGCGCTATTCATACTACTCAACACTAGCGCGGCACACGCGTGCCGCGCTTGTGGAGACTATGAATACTCCAGCGGCGACGTCATGGCGGAGCGGTGAAGCTGGAATGAATGAGACGATCGATAAATAATATCAGTTCCGGGGCGTAAAACGCCAAGGCGTTCCGGGTGGCAGTATGAATACTGCAGCTGCGACGCCATGGCGGAAATGGCAGAGCGTGACGCGCGCGCCGCGCTGGCGTTGAGTAGTATGAATAGCGCCTAACCCTAGCTATTTCATTGCTTCGTAGACCAACGCCTAACCGGCTGGGCCATTGTCTATTGATATTACGCCCCGACTATCTCATTGCAATGATCGGTGGTTTGCATGCAACGAGCATTGTTCATGGGATCAATTAACAAGTAAAACTTCAAACCCTAATTAGATTTCGTCTTCAGTGTTTTCGGAGACCTTTTCCAGATTATTTCAAGGCCACCGTTCAGGTCACCTTCTCAGAAAAATGAAAACAAGTTACATGTAATATAAATGTAACTTACATGAATGTCTCAAGTAATTAACATTTTACAATTTCATTTATTGCAAGTTACTCAAATTTATATTACATGTGGGTTACACTTATGTTACATGTAACTTACATTTGTATATTCATCATGGGTGGCCATTAAGCGACGCAGAGAACGCGTCCGCACGCGTAGCACTTTACACGTTAAGTGGAAAACGCTGTGCGGGGCCTTTATTATCAGTGTGGGGTCATTTACCTCAAACTTGGGTAACTAAACCAACAGCAACGCCTGTCCTAGGCCTGACCCCGGGTGTGCGTCGCTTACTCTCCTTGTAAACACCTTCTTGGCCGATTTACGTCAATTGTAATTATTATCTCGGGCAAGTAAGTTGCACGCAACATATCGGAGATGCAGTGCACGCGGTTCCCCGTCTTTAAGTTGCATCTAACTTAAATGACCTGAGATAAGACACAAGTAACTTGGCTTAAATATGTTGCAAGTAACTTGTTTTCGGTCTTTTATGTTATAAGTAACTTGTTTTCATTTTCCTGAGTTTATGCTATATCATCGCAATCCAGCGTTCCGGTTTTGTTTGCTTCTTTGGTCGTTTATGATCTACCCGTGAGGACTGAGGGAAATTTTGAAATTTTAAACTTCTTCTCTCTATCCACTCTACAACCCCCAAAAACCGTTTTTCCAAACTCCATTTTGTGTTCGGGGTGGTCTCTTGTCAGGTCGCAATCGTGAAAACGTAGACGTTCTAGCTCTTTCGAATCGTCGCTCCCACAACCCCTGGTACTATCCTCATTTTCGAAACCGCTATTCACGTCCATTGTCACATAAATAACTTCCAAGTACTGAACATATTAGTAGGGCATCGCCTTCGTCGACGCGCGCTTGACGAAGAAGAGAAAGATTAGTAAGGATAGACTTGTGATGCATAAAGAAATGGAACTGATTGTTTTTCGAGCCATCCAGGGCAACTGAGAATGCATGATTCTTTAACTGCTTCACAGCAGCTCTTCAAGGGGAGAGTCTCTTGCGTGCGCAATCCACTGTACGTGAGCATCTATCATTGGTGAAGTCGGATTCTCCCATCGTGTAAATGACTTCTGTACATGAATCGTCCAATCTTCATAAAGCTGGCGAATCCTGGCTTGGGAAGGATCGTTACCTTCAACGTCTTGGACCGGAAAAAAAGCTCATCTTTGAATGGATATCACCTTATCAAATCAAAATTTCTGTAAGGCACTAAAGTGGATTCGCGCATTGGTCATAAGTAGCCGCTGTATCAATTTTCAGCTCTGAGTTTTCTTTTGGTCCGCTCGCTGAAGTGGCATCGAAAGCTATGAAGTCGAATAAAAGCAATCTTAAAGCAACAGTCCTGCTCAAAATCGATTTTTCGATTCTCTGCTTTTCTTGGAGAGAATTTCACGCTGATCACAATGGTGTCTCCAGAATCGCTCAGAACTCACTGCGAACTGAGTTACGGCTCCTCAAAAATTTTGAATTTGAACTGGTGGAAGTTCGTGGACGAGTTGTCTCGAGCCTGTATTTTCTCGTTATTGGCAGCCATCATTCTGAAGCAGGTCACAATATATATCCAGACCGAAAATAAAAGGAAGAACATAGATTTCGAATAAAAACATTCGCACGTCTCTTCCCTATTGAGGTCGGAAACCTGCCAGTGGGCGTTGCTCATTTTTTCTTTTGAGGGGGCGGTGTCGACTTTTTCCTAGCTTTTTCTCGCTTATTTGAGCGAATTGAGATTTTGCGCTTGGCAGGGTTGCTACAGACGGCGACCGGACCAAAATTTCAAAACTTACCTCTGAGGTTGGACTGTGCCTTTAAGGGCACAGTCCAACGCCGGAATCGTTTTTCTGTTCACCCCTAAATTGAGAACGGTCCCAAGCTGATTTGAATTATGTCTCTGGAATCGTTCCGGACCCCTTGTGAACGGAGTTATGGGCCCTCGAAAATTGAGCTGCAGAAGCATGGCGGGCGAGTTCCGAGGCTTGTAACTTCCGTCACTTGCAACTGATGTATGCGAGCTGACTTGAATAAAGAGAGAGAGAGAGAGACTGAAAATGAAGGGAAAAACGGGGCTATTGATAAGAAACCATTGCTCATCTCGGCACCGTTGAGCTCGAAAGATCGGAAAAGGAGCTTGCCAAGGTTGCTTCCCGATATGGGCGCCCTAGTGTGGCCTCCTCCTATATCTCGCTTATTCGGAGGAACTGAGAGCTGGCACTTGGCAGGTGTTATATGGGGTTGCTCTACTTTACAATTAGGTGAAAATCTCAGATTTTGTCCCTGAGCTTGGACTGTGCTTTTAAAGACAGTGTTCGCGATAAAAACTATTTCATAGGTCTCATCATGATAATGTAGATTTGTTCATCACAAAAGTAAAAATAAGTGGAAAAAACCCAAAAATTGGCAGGAAAACGCTCAAAAACAAGGTATAACGGCAAATTACGGAGGTCAACCGGCCCCCAACTAACGAGATTTTTATTATTGCTTGTATATCTGCCTTTCATTTTGGGGCAACAGTCCAACCTGAGAATTGTTCCTCAGTTCAAAGGCACAGTCCAACCTGAGAGTCATCTCTCAGTTTCTTCGCACAACTTGGAGAGAATTTCACGCTGATCACAACGGTGTATCCAGAGTCGCTCAGAATCCACTGAGAACGGAGTTATGGCCCTTCAAACCATGTGAAAATGAACGAGTTGTAGCGTGCCTGTTTTCTCTCGTTATTCCTTCCGCCATCGTTCCGGAGTAGATCACAATATGAGGCTAGACCAATAACAAACGAAAGAACATAGATTTTCTTCACAATCTATCTCGCATCTTGTCCCTATTGAAAGCAAAAACTTGTCGATTGGCGTAACCATTCTTTCTTTCCGGGGGCGTGGTCAACTTTTTCTCGCTTAAAGGTAGTGTTCACGATGAATATCGCGCTCGAGTTCGACCCAGAAAATGGATTGTTTGGTCGTGAGGTAACTAATAGTGAAGAAACAGGGAAGAAAAACGTCCAGAATAAGTCAAAATAACGGTTTCTAAATTCAGGGCGTGGACGAGAACCATGGGCCCTGCTGATTTCGGCAAGCGCGCGCTAATCGCGAAATCTGCGCGAATCGATAATGCTAACTGCGGCAGAGTTTTTTGGCGATTTGCCATCGAAACGTGTGCGGCGCCACAAGCTCGTCCGATTGGGGGGCGGACCGGGATAGGTAGGCGCTTCGGGAGAGCTTTCAAAGCCGTTTGTATTTATTTCTGGCCAGTTTTCGTTGCTTTCTTCGACCCTATCCTCTTCAGCACCTGCCAACTTAGTGTTTCACACCGAGACCTCGAGAACGAGATTTATCGTGAACACTGCCTTTAAGTCCTTGCTATACACCGGCGGGACGCTGCGAAAATAGCAAGACAACTATCACTTATGTGCGCCCTTACTGTGCTCAGGACTCCCAAAAGGAACAGTGATCGCACAAAAACGCGTAGGAGGGCCGCACCGAGCAGTAATACACTCCGCGGCACTGTATACTGTATCCTTGCGGGACCTGCCCTGGAGGAAATTCGCCAATTTCCACCAGCTGGTTATTTTTCAGATTTAAAATTACTGAAACATTGCCAAAATGACATAACGAGCGCTGCGAAAATAGCAAGACAACTATCACTTATATGCGCCCTTACTGTGCTCAGGACTCCCAAAAGGAACAGTGATCGCACGAAAACGCGCAGGAGGGCCGCACCGAGCAGTAATACACTCCGCGGCACTGTATACTGTATCCTTGCGGGACCTGCCCTGGAGGAAATTCGCCAATTTCCACCAGCTGGTTATTTTTCAGATTTAAAATGGTTGAAACATTGCCAAAATGACATAACGAGCGCTGCGAAAATAGCAAGACAACTATCACTTATATGCGCCCTTACTGTGCTCAGGACTCCCAAAAGGAACAGTGATCGCACAAAAACGCGCAGGAGGGCCGCACCGAGCAGTAATACACTCCGCGGCACTGTATACTGCATCCTTGCGGGACCTGCCCTGGAGGAAATTCGCCAATTTCCTCCAGCTGGTTATTTTTCAGATTTAAAATTGTTGAAACATTGCCAAAATGACATAACGAGCACTGTTATAACAAGAGGAATCGTTTATCAGTGATATTCTGCAATTAAAAAGTGGTTGAAGCGAAAAAAACCGATAAAATACCATTAAAAGTCTACAGTATTTCTTTAAAGACGCCAAAGACGCAACAATGCAGACGAGTCCCTGATTCACGCAGCAAGCGGCTGCAATGTCATCGCGAGACGTTTTCATTCCGATGGTGTATTACTAGGGCCTTATTAAAACAAACTGAGACTTCGCGCCTGGCAGGGTTTCTAGCGGCCCGAGTATAATATCATAAATTACCACTGAGGTTGGACTGTGCCTTTAAAGACAGCGTACGCGCAAAGAAAACCGTGTTCAATTTTATGACTATTTTGCGCAGGTAGGCCTGCCAGAGCTAGGGAGTTGCGGTACAGCCCGGGATCGCGGTGGAGTCGCGGGGCAGTAGCGGAAGAGTCGCGGCAATATTTCTCAGAAAAAGCACCACATCGCCATATCTCGCTTCGAAATCGGGGAAATGAATTTTGAAGGTAGTTTTCGTGTTCCTCTCAGTTAGGCAAATGTAGAAAGTCATTGCAACTCCGGTATCCTGTTGGAAAATGTGTATTTCCTTCTAAAATTCATGTCGAACACAGATCAGAACATGAAAGATTTCTGCTATCGTGATCGTCTGACCAGTTTATAGTGAGGGATTATGTGGTGCAAATACAGCATTTCTCTATGCATTTCTTGAGTTCAACATATTAATTTTTAACACTATCCTATAAAACTCAATGAAAGCAATTCAGAAATTACTTCAAAAATGAAATCGGACCACTTTGAAGCAAGTTATGGAAATGCAGCGCTTTGTTAGCGCGAAAAACGCCGCAAATGATTTTTCTGCAACAAATTGTGCGGTAGTGTACGGGCTCAAAGGCATCGTTTGCGCCGGAAACCACTTTCCATTTTTTTGGCTCAATATCATGAATGAGCCTGAAAGACCACACCGGTAAACTTTGACGCGTCAAAATCGTGGGGTTATGAGGTTGGAAGGGGTGAAAGATGAGGATCCGCCACCAGTTCTTTCCAGCCGTCTAGCAAAAGCATCAAAAGCGCCATGTCAGGCGCAAGAGATACTCTATTGCAAACTCTTAGCTTGGGAAATCTCATCATCCAAATTTGCACTGTGGAAGCTTTTTTTAGGTGATTTTGGTAGAAGAAAGGCAAAAGAAACTCCCCACCTATAAAGTTCAAATCGTAAAACCACTTCCGACGTTCAGAAAAACGTATTGCACTGGACACACCAAATTCGACGGAGGGGGCGAAAAATCAACTATTCAGAAGGTTTTTAAACGCGTTTATTGACCCAAATCAGGAGTTTTTTGGGGTTTCTTCGCTATTCTCGCTTACCTCAAGAGCTTGCCTACTCGAAAACACTGTTAGATAGGTATACCTCCAGACATGAGCCCTTAAAGGCAGTGTTCACGATGAGAATCGTTTTTCTGCTCTTCCCCTATCTTGAAGACGGTCCCATGCTGATTCCAATGATGTTTTTGGAATCGTACAAGACCTTCTGGAAATGGAGTTATGGTCTCTCAAAAATTTAGCTCGGGAAACACGGTGGACGACTTGTTCGAGGCTTGTAACGTCCGTCTTTTGCAGCCGATATATGCGAGCTGACCTGAGTAAAGGGAGAAGTTGAGAATGGAGGGAAGAACGGGGCTTTTGATCGGAAACCATCGCTCATCTCACAATCTCGAGCATTCATTTGTTCACGTCGGTGGGCGTGGAAAGCGCATCTGGGTGTGACGAGCTGACGGGTGTCCAACTTTGGAGCCGTAGGGGACCCTTCCAAGCTCAATTTTCTTAGTTTTTTCAACGTTGGGGTTGCGCTAGGCCCTGCAGCTGCCGATCTCGACCAAAAAATCAGACATGGCTTTTATCGTGGACACTACTTTTAAAGGCACAGAACACCCAGAAAATTATTTTTCAGATTTCATGCTTATCTTGGAGAGAGTCACACGCTGATCACGGTGGTATCTCTGTAATCGTCCAAGACCCCCTCCAAACAGAGTTATGGCTTCTCAAATATGCCTAGATTTTGCGGGTGAAAAATTGGTGGACGAGTTGTCTCAGACCTGTATTCGTCCTCATTCGCTACCGTTGCGTGAGAGGAAGCCAGGATAAGGAGACAGTCCGGTAATGGGCTGAAGAACGACGACTTGTTGGAATTCATCCATCCATCGAGCCGCCATCGAGTCCGAAAATCTGCTAGGGGGTCGGGCCTGTGGTGGTGAGCGGAGGGGGGCGGGCCTTTGGTAGTCACATATATCTCTCTTATTTGGAGGAATTGAGATCTCGCATTTGGCACGTGTTATTCAGGAGGGGTCTTCTCCACAATTACATGAAAATCTCAAAATTCATATCTGAGGGTGTACTGTGCCTTTAAGGCAGTGTTCACGATGATTCTCGTTTCCAAGTTTTCCACTCAAAACAATGCGTTGGCTCACCAAAATCACGAAGAAACGGCGAGAAACGCCCTAATTCGCCTTATTTCAGTGACATTATTCTATGGCCTGGACTAGTTGTCTGGTTGGATGAACATGTTCACGGTGGTTGTCACCGGTGAAAAATGGGACTAATCGAAAATGGAAGAATATTTTGGGCAAAACAGTAATAGTTAGGGCCCGAAGGAAAGGACGGAGCAACACAGAATGGAGAATTGCAAAAGACGGGTCCACAAAAGATTTCATTGTCACAACGAACTGTTCCATTGATACATAAGAGGCGGGCTGATACCTGAGGATTTCGTGCCCTTCTGTTGCGTTCTTCTCGGTTTCTTCGTCATTTCAGTTGTACTCGGGGCTAAATAATCGATTTAGCGATTAATCTCAAAATCTAAGATTATCGTAAACACTGCCTTTGAGGCTGTTAAGCACAGCGAGGAACTGCTCTGCAATCCAAATAATCCATAGATCCTAAAGCAGGCCCACAAGTGCGTCGCGAAGCGACGTGGGTGTGCACCTTGTTATGAATACGCAATGCTGGGGCCTTAAGCTTTGCCATCTATTTCCACAAGGTTCAAACATTGGATTGAGAAAAAACCAGATGCGATTTTCTTGCGCAAACGCTGCCTTTAAGGAGTGCCCAATATTATTTTCGAGAACATTCAACTCTCGTGAATATCTAAGAAAAACGTTCCTTAGGCAGCATGAGGAGACCAACAACGTGATTGCAACCTCAGACAAACTGGGGCGTCGACAGCAGGTTGATAAGTTGTCATCTTACGAGCCACTTCTTGTTGACAACTTAAATCACGCGCATTGTCAGCCTGAGACCCGCTCGTTGACTTGCGACCCCCTCCCTTGTCGGGCTGTTGACATTTCGATGCGTCTCGTGTAGCGGCCTATTTAGCAGCAGTTCACATACTGCAGAACTGTTTCATCTAGATTAGGAACTATTTCACACCGACTCGCGTCGCAGTCGGCCTACCGACATAGGTCGCGGTCGGCACACTGACACGCGTCGCGGCTGGATTTCCCAGCATCCACTAGGGCCGCCACAGGATGAGCGCGGCCACTAGATGCTGGGCGAGGCTAATGTACCGCAAACTTGCGTGACAGAACCGGCCGCACTCTTGTCATATGAAGCATGCCTGAACAATTCGTAGTGCACTTCCCTTTTATCCAGAGCGCGAAAAAGCTAGCTGTGCAATGGCTCGGCATCGACCAGATTATGTTTCGCGACCAAGGCACCGCCGAATACCAGCACGGTGGCCAGCGGTGATTCATGGTGGGCGAATAAACCTGTTGTCGATGCCTCAGTTTGCCTGAGGCGGATCTATGTGGCCTATTTTGCGTCGCGTGGCCAATGTTGCGTGGCCCTTCCTCCCTCGTTTCTTCGCATGCTAGGTCCACAGGCCCTGGTACGTTAGCCCATATGACGGGAGACACCTACTCTTCCTGTCTGCATCGTCGCCCCCCCCCATGACGTGGAATGCCCAACGGCATTCCTCTTCTGATGCGTTCTCCACTGAGTCAATAACACGGTATGAACCGCGGAGTCCGGTTTGTTGATGAGAGATCCGATCGGAATTCCAACCGCCACAAGATTGCATTGGTCTCGATGCAGACGCTCGGCTGTCTTCTGAATACCGTAGGGAAATCGGCTTCATATTCAAGCATCTTTTTGATGAATATGGTTCAAGAGGAACATAGTGATTACGGAGTTATATTTACGCTTCAAAAAAAATTATGTCTTACTCATGAAGTGCAAACGTACTCTCACGATTACAAGGACAAGTGTTTGCTACTGGCAATTAATCATTTATTAGATCACGTTCGGGTGTCGAACAAGAATCCTGTCAAGGGCAATAATGAGCTGATGATGAACCTGGGATTCCATCGTCATTATTTTTACGCGACTTGAAGACAGTGGCTGCAATGATCGCAGTGCCCTTGCTCTCAGTGGTAAGTGAATTTTGGTGAATATTGCCTGAATAATGTAGACTGTATAATTATTAGTGGACATTCCAGATTGTTTACAGTACTTCTGCAAGAACACTCAATATTGGCCTTATGTTTGTGAAGGACATTCCGCAAATGGATGTCACAGTCGGATACCAGCAAGTTTCATTTTTTTCTCTTTGGGAACCCGAGCACTTCGTTCAGTGTATTCGCTCTTGGATCGGCAACTAAGGAATCTGATAACTCTAATCATGGCCCGTTTCTTGCCCCGTACGCTTTCTGGTTTATAGGCTGTTTGCAAAGCAAGCTAATTTTTAAGGTTTTCTCAGCAACTTTTCTCATCGCGCACACTGTATTTAACTATTCCAGAAGTCCATAATGGCTCTAGTTCTATTCAGAGATATGTTCAGATCCTAAGGAGAAAACCTTTGAACCCACGGTCGAAAATGGTCTAAAAACATATCTAATTTCAAAAAGCCACTTTGTCCAATTAACCTCCTCTTCTTAATAGGGTGTTTCATAAGCATCTGTACCAAAAAATATTTCCAAAAAAAAATTTCGAATTTCTTCTGTTCGTGGATAGTTTGACTGTAGCAGGCACGAGGTGGTATGGTTTTATTGTAGGCTAACGTTTCGGCGGTTTCGCCCTCTTCGAAGTCTGAAAAAGGTCGAGTCTATGTGTGAAATTACTCGGCCAAACGTAGTTTTTATCCTACAAAAATTCAAGACAAAGTTTTCCAAACAAATGGCTGGGATGCTTGAAGCTGAGTGACATACCTTTTCAAAGTCAGTGGAACATCAGGTATTCGGTAGATAGAAGACGGGGTACCGAGATATCAGAAGGCAGTACCCCAAATCAGAAGGCTAATCTGATGTAGGGCTGTAGTTCCCGCGTTATATTTATACCCTCGTCCTTCCGGTTGACCTTGCGGTCCCTCGCATTGATCCAGAATGCCTCAAGCGCTTTTCGCGCACTTGTTTTGACCTCCCGCGCTACTATCTCCACTCTCACCTCAAAATCTCCCCCGTCATGGCAATTAATTCTGTGGCAACCCAGCGCAGTACTAATTCGCGCTTTTTTCTTCCCATACAAGTGCTCTTTGATACGCACATGCAGAGGGCGGGCTGTTTCACCGATATACCTGGCCACAGCTCTGACACATGATCTGATAAATAACCCCAGAAGCAATACAGTGACCATCTCTGCCCGATGGGCAAATGACGCACTGTGGCGTGACACATGCGCGATCATATTGATGATTCCGCACTAATTGCCGTTTTAAATTATTGGGCGGGATGGCCACCAGAGATACAGTATTTTCCAATCCCGCTCCTCGAAGGCATTTTCTGACAGCGCGGCTCACATCGTCGGATATGAATGGCATTATGAAAGGAACTTTGTCGCCTCGTGGTCTATTATGACTTCGCTGACATTCGTAGGCATTCCGCGACCTGCGCGCGTGTGGTCCTTACAGCGGTGCGAAACATGTTTCTGACAACCGCAAGTTTTGTCTGAATGGGATGCGCGGACCGCCAGTGAACCAGAATATTCTTGTTTGAAGGTTTGCGGTGTCATTCTGTGATTTTCCTGCCTTCCGCTAGTTGAATCTGAACATTCAGAAAGGGCAACCAGCTTTCCGACGGCTTTTCCCGGGTAGGTTTCTATGTGAGAGGACTGACTGTTCATGAGAGTGAAACATATGTCCATGTCTTCTTGCGTAGAGCAAATTATGAGACAGTCGTCAATGTAGCGCCTGTAAAACAAGGGCAAGAATTCGAGCACAGGTGCTTCGATTTTAGACACGAAGGCGATGGCAAGCGTTGGTGCCAGCCTCTGCCCCATCGCCAGCCCCCTCAGCTGAGCAAAGTATTTGCCTGCCCATTTGAAAACATTACAACCGAGACACTCCTTCAAAAGAACCATTAGGCTGCGTACCGAGAACGTTTCTTCTGTTCGTTTTTCTGTTCAAGAACGTTTCTTCTGTTCGTTTTTCTTTACCGAAGACTTTGGGTAGGCAAAACTTGACGTGTCTTTTTTTTTCTACCCCCCGCCCTCCATTATGTGAAACTAAGCCAAATATAGAAGATGGGGTGTCACTGATTGGGAACCGAGCCGACTTACTCATTAAAAGTAGGTGCTTCTATGGCTCAGACAATAGCACGCCCTGAGCCCACTTCGAATGCAATCGGAGCCGCGTCCATGTTGCGCTTCGATTGACAAATTTGCTAATTTTCGGGCCACATACATATGTTGCGATACAGGCCACATAAGTTGGGCTCCGGATGCTACCGACGAAATTGATTCACGCAGCGCCCTGAGCGCAACTGTCTGCTTATGACGAAATAGCACGTCATCTATCGTACACAGTTGCGCCCCGGGCGCTTTCTATAAACCGATTTCAGCAACACCGTCGCAAAAATCGATACCTCGACGTATTTAAGATTCTTCGATAATCGCTTTTCGGAAGCATTTCAGCAAATCGACAACTTTTCGAAAAAGAATCTCGCGATTTCCTTGCATTCACCCTATTAGCCCACCCTACCGAATTTCCTTAAATTGATTTCATCCTTGATTGTTCCTTTTCTAAGCCAGTCCTGATTATGTACATAATACCTAAGCTTAGTACATTTTCCTCTACTCTTCATTTTGATTCCGTCACTTTTACCCTCAACATTTCAATCGTTGATCTTCTGACTTAACCAGATTTTCCTCAACTATTGAGTATATTTTCCTGAATTATTAGGTACTCACAGCAACCCCCACTCCTAAACACCAGCCCCTAATAAGAACAATTCAAGATAATGAATGACTGAGCCGAATATAGTATTTTTTGAACACATAAACTGTGTAAATAAATTCAAAAAAACTCTCTTAGAAATTCCCGAATCAATTATTTCTTCCAATTAAGGGCTTCCTAGTTGTTCAGAGTGAACAATTGAGTTTATATAAAGTTTTCAGGAAACTCCCGAATGGCTGGTTCCAAGAAATTTTTTTTTCGATGTTTTTGAAATAATCCATCAAAATTCGAGAGCTTGTCGAGAATTCGAGAACGATTGTTTAAGTAGGAGATTATGTTGGCAAATTGTTGTTTTCTCACCTTCTTTCTCACATGTGACTACATGTCCAACAATAACTAAATAAATAAAAATTAAATAATTAAACAAACAAATAAATAAATAAATAAATAAACAAATAAATAAATAAATAAATAAATAAATAAAATAAAAATAAATAAATGAATAAATAAATAAATAAACAAATAAATAAACAAATAAGTGAATAAATAAATAAATGAATAAATATTCTCCATGTTCTTCTTCCTTCAAACCTCGGCATCGTTTAATGAGTCTGATATTTCTATGCCAACGAGGCTGATAGGTGGAAATTTTATTCTCAACCTGACGTTTTGACCTTCACGTCTTCATCAGAGGCCTAAAAAGTGGATCGAGATCAACCGAATTTGCAAGTCTACGCTACCAAGCGCCTCCACTCACTCCGGCAGTTCTGAAGCACAGTGGGGAGCAGTGCAGAGACACCCGAAAAGGGGGGGATTGGTAACCCACGCCACGAATCCATCTTTAAGCCTGTCATCTATCAACCTCGTTGGCATAGAAATATCAGACTTAATTAATAAATAAATGAATAAATAAATAAATAAATAAATAAATGATACTTTCCTCCTGTGATTTTTGCGAAATGCATCCGAGAAGTCGTTTAAATGCTCTAACTGTTGGATATTGTCTAAGTATTGCACAAATACAGTGTATGGCAATGTAAAAAGGCGTACTTGTACTGTAGCCATGACTGGCTCGGTTTCAGGAATCGAGAATGAACAGCTGATAATTTTTTTATTCGTGATTGTTTCTGTTTCTTGCATTTTTTCGTTTAATTCTCGCATGTACCAGAAGTAAATATACAGTGCGTATCAAAATTGTAGCAACACATTCGAAACTCTGATATCAATGTCCACGCAAACTTTGATCAACCGGCACTGACACCATTCTACTCCGCGTATCTAAAAACCTCTGTTCACAAAATTTTACCGAAAGAAGTAAGATCTATTTTGTAAAAAAAATTAAAGTCCTTGTACCTTATAGCAACACTTTCAGTATTTGTTCGCTATTCTTCTTCTTATTCGGAAAAACTAACTTGTAACGATTCTCAATCGTCTATCGGTTCACCTTGTTTTAAAATGATCCTGAAAATTCGATTTGGACGGAGTTCAACACTCAGCTAAGCACTTCCACATCCAAGTTGCTCCAGACTACAATTACAGCTCCCTTGAGATGTTCCAGTGAGCCGTACGTCCTACCTCCACGATAGATGTGACGAATCACAATTCCTCGGACATTTTCCATTGAGTTCAAGTCAGGTGAGCACGTCGGTCAAGCCATAACGGGTACTCCATGCTGCTCAAACCAAGTCCTAGTTGAGCGACTCGTTTGGATGTCGGCATCCTCATACTGGAAGGTGAGCTCATTTCGCTGGAAACGAGCAAATAACCTCATACAGTAGGCGCGAGCGAACCGCTGGCTTTTGGCGGGTGGATCGACTTCCACCCCCCGCCATCCGCCCGCCAGTAGCCAACGATCCGTCCTCTAAGCCACATGTGGGCTATTCCGATGGTTCCAACAACGGTCTCCTTGTGCGGGACCACCCCCACCCCTAAGCGTGGGTACCATCCCCTCAGCTGCCTAAAATTATTCTCCGGCTTCTGCTCAGACATTGGAATTGGCGGACCACCGGCATTCGCTTGGCGAGCGAAAGCCATTCCCGGTGTCGGACAGTAATTAGCCGACGATCCGCCAAAACACTGACAGCGGTCCACCAGAACGTTGGCCGACTGCTGGCAGTCTCTCGGCTAATATCTGGTAGCCCGTTGTTGAGCAATCATTTGCCAGCGGTCCGCCAGTCACTTGGCAGACCGGTGAGTCGAGGTGGGTCCCTCACCGCAAATCGTTGCGTAGGAGATTGCCTACGCAACGGCCTGAGGTGGGGGACCAACTCCAATTCCCCTCCCCCCTAGCCGTGGGGATTTTCCCCTCAGCTGCCAAAAATATGCTGGCCTCTGTAGAGTGACTTCAGGTCACCTTCCAGGGCCGGCATCAAAGTGCCGGGTGAACACTCACTGAACTTAATCGCCTTATATACCGGCTCGGCTTATCAATGAAATCAGAGATCAAACTATAACATGTTAAAACGTGAGTAGTCGTCAACTCTCTCGAGTGCCAGCCATGTGACGACTCAGTGCCAAGCGAAGGCCACTGGGCGGTTATGCTTCAGCCGAGTGCCGATTGTTGGATAACTGCGTTTTTATGCGCACGGTAATTTCGAGGTTTGATTGTCCTTGCCAGCTGTGGCCGTATTCATCAAACTGCAGGCGCAGGAAAGAGGCGTAACCTTCCCGTACCCGCCGTATGGCCACCAGTTCTGTGGCTCCTCTGTCGACATTTAGCGGCGGCCTCCTCTTCGCCACCTGCCAGAACAGAGACAGGCATGGGTAGCCACCTGCAGAGGCGAAGAGGAAACCGCAGGGTAGAAAACTGCTGCGTTTCAACCACGCTATCAATGCATTTCGGTGGGCACAGCATGCCCGAACTCGACTGTGCGGGTGAACGGGCAGAGCGCGCGCCGCCTGCCAGTAACATATTGATCACGTTCTGAAACGCAAGATCGACGTAGCAGGCAGCCACCATTCTCTCCGTCCACCCGCTAGGTGGCTAGTATACATTGGATCCGACTCACTCATTTTCGGATATTCATCCGAATGAACCGAAATTTTCATGATTTAAAATCCGATTCACCGAAAAAACGTCAAAATCCGAATGATCCAGAATCCGAATCATCAAAAAACGTCAAAATCCGATTGATCCAAAATTCGATTCACCGAAAAAACGTCAAAATCCGATTGATCCGATCTCCGATCCACCGGAAAAACGCCAAAATCCGTTTGATTCCAAATCTGAATCACCGAAATGTGCCATGAGTCGGATAATGATTCGGATACCGAATATCCGGAAAATGTCATGATTCGGATCGGATTACGAGTTGGATATTGGTAGATTCGGCATGCACCGTTACTCAAACCAGCGTATCTGATGTCACGACTCGACATTTCATTCTACAGTAGCCATACAGTGCAGACATTCAATTGGAGCGCATCGTGAAATTTACGCCGCTTTTTGTTGCTCATCATCAGCGCAGATTTTGCGCATAATTGGCATTAATCCTCTTCGTTTGGGTTGTTTGTGCGAGTACAGGGCCTTTCAGAAAAGCGTCGCTGCAAAATTCTTGGCGTCGCTCTGCAGAGCGAGAGAAATTGGGCGTGACCATGACTTTTCGCCGAATCATATTTCTGGCTCTGCGTCTCTTACCGCTTCTCCGCCGTTTGTTAGATTGAAAAAAAAAAACAGTGAAATAAGAAAAAAAATATTTTATAGGGAGTTAATGGACAGGTACTAACAAAGGATCTTCAACAAATAGAAAGAAACCACGGCGGGACGGCAGCGACAGCGGCAAAAATGCTCGAAATCATTTTCATCGCGCGACGTTTCTGCCGTCGCTGCTAGCTCGCGCACTCTGAAAGCGCGGTGGTCGCCCCCGCCGCACGGCACCGTTTGCGCTGCGTAGCACCCCCCCCCTCCCCATCACTCACACCGTCTTCGCGACAGAGAGTTTTGCTGCGACGCCACTCTGAAAGGCTCTTAGGGGTATGGTATGCTTTGCCGCTGTCATGACCGACAGGCATGCAATCTAGCACAAATCGCTGCGGGACCTGCATCGTAACTACGGCATCAGTCGTCGTAGGCACAGTTATCGCGCTTATGTCACAGTGAAGCGGCGCGGAGGGCTGACATACTGCGAATGGGCCGAAGCCTGTCGCTGCCGCTGTCGCGGGCCGAAGCTTGCAGCACACTGCGACAGCGACAGGTTCAAGGTCTAGTGCATACCTTCCGCGACCGCGACTGTGCATATTAGCAATATCGATTTCCGGTCGATTTAGATGACAAGCATAATGTCGCGTCGCTCTTCACGGGAAGTATGCACTAGGCCTAAAGGGTGGGAGCTCCGCGACAGGCGGTCGGTATCGCTGTGCAGAGCGACGCGACAGTGTGTCGCAAAAGTATACCATACCCCTTATAGCGCATTAAGGGTATGATTGGCAACCAAAAGCCAGGTGAATTGATCGAACGGGAAATCCTGTTTTAGGTGCATTAGACAGGAACTCACGGGTATTTGTGAAATTGATGGGAAGGACTGATACTCATGGTACTAATCAGGGCTGTGCGTTATAACGTTAACGTGTTAACGCATTAACGGGTTAACGCGGTTTATTTCAGAAAATTAACGATTAACGCTTAACGAGAAAGTTCTAAAATCACGTTAATTTGGGTTCGTTAATTTCTGTGGAATTATGGCACTGATTGATCTGCTCCAATGGCAGATTTGAATACTGGGGCCGTGCACGTCGCGTCGGCTTGCGGCGCGATCAGTTTTCGGTTGCTGTGAAGTATATCGCTGACCTCAATGTGTCCCATTCCATTGTCTATTTATTTTAGTTATTTCTTTGCAATATCGAAGAATTCGATTTCGTGTTTCAAAAGGGAAATTTGAGGCCTCATCTACCTCTCTACGGTTGAGTAAGCTATTGAATGAGGATGGGAGCGGGGATTGAAGGCCACACACTTTCTAACAAGCGGCACACGCTCTTTATGGAGTGCACCACGCGGCGCACACTCCACAAGAAGCGCTAATCAGTTTCTACCGCGCGTCGCACGTTCTACGTAAAGTGCTACTGACTTTCTAGGACGCGACGCACGCCTGTTTTTCACAACGTCCTGCTGACGCCATCTGAGCGCTCATCCACTTTCCATGACTTCCCGAAGTCGTCATTTGAAGCCCTGCCTTCTTTCCATGACGTGCTGCTGACGTCATCCAAAGCCCTACCCATTTTCCATGATGTCCTGACCGCATCATCTGAAGCCCCACACATTTTCCACGACGTCATGATGACGTCATATGGACCCCCACCCACCTCTCATGGCGTCCTGACGACGTCATCTGGAGCCCTAGCTATTTCCAACGAGGCCGTGCCTACGGCTTCTGGAGCGCTACTGCTTTCCACGACGTCCTGCTGACGTCATTAGAAAGTGTATATTCTTTTTCTGATCCTCTAGTGATTGATTTTCTTGGTGGTCAAGTGATATTTTGAAAGTTTTTAACGAAAAGCAAAATTAACGTGTTAACGCATTAACGGGTTAACGCGGTTTTTTTTTCTCAAAATCAACGCTTAACGAAAACAATTATTTTCATTAACGCACACCCCTGGTACTCATCTATAGTAATGCTTTAACATTACACTCACTTTGAAGAGATTGCTAAAAGTGATCACATCTGTTTGGTTTGCAAGTGTTCCGAGATAAAGATGATTATCAATGAATTCTTTTATAAGAGGTAGAAAAATGTTTTTTTTCGAGGATTTTCGCCAGACTATCGATTTTCGATAGACTTTTAGAATTATACCATCTTTTATCCGACCGGATATCCGACTCGGATATTCGGTTTCCCACTCAACGAAAATGGTCGAAATGCGAGTGATCCAAATTCCAAATCACCGAAAAAGCGTAATTTCCGGATTGATCCTAAATCAGACAATCCGTCTAGCCTCCCTATCCAAATGACTCGGATTATCCGAAATTGCTATTTTTAATCTACCCGTTCGAGTCGGATATTCGCGACCTTTAAATTCTGAGTTATCCGAAATCCGACTATCCGAAATTTTTGGTTCGGATCCAATGTATAGTGGCTAGGAACTTTCCTGTCTACCCGCCAAGTAGCAGCTAGCCTTCCTGTCTGCCTGCCGGGTACCTAGATCGTAAATTCGTCCAACAGCGGGTCGACTCCGGGCCTTCCTGGGAGGCTCCCAGTGTCCGTCGCTGGCATTAAATGACGTGCCGAGTGTATGCCAACTTTTGGCCTCGTGATTGCCATTGGACAGCTAGATGCCAGCTATCCCCCAGCTGTTCAGCAACTGGCGAATGCGGTCCGCTGCTCCCAATGTCTGAGTGAGTGATCCTTCAATAGGTGACTTGAAGTCACCTTCCAGGATCGGCCTCGAAATGCCGAGTGAGCATTCAGTGCGATAGAGCGCCTTCTATACCCTTCGCTTGTTTACTCTGAGCATAGTAATGATACCAGAAAAGATCTTATCAAAGATTGACAAGTTTCACCGTGTAAAAATTGAGAGAGCGCATCGCTGTATCTCATAGCCCAGCGGGCGAAAAGCTGGCTATCAGAGCCCTTGCGGGTGCGGGCAGATCGCCGCTTTAGACCTTGCCGGCGATCCGCCCGCTAGCGTGATCAACTTTCCCAGGTGCCGCTCTCCGCCCGGCAAAACGCAGCCATCCGCCCGAGAGGCAACAATCCGTTCGGCGGGGCCACGATGGGCAGCGATCCGCCCGCAACTTGCTGACGTACCGCCCACAGAGGCCTTGATTGCCAGCGGTCAGTCCGCACCTATTCTCTGAGACGGTAGCTGTCCTGTTCACAACACTTCCTGGTGCTCCGCAGAATTTCTTCTAGAGGAATCGGAGGGTATCTGGAGCACACCGTCTGCATCGAAGCCACGCCATACCGTGAGACTGTCTCTACCCAAAATCCGTTCGGCGATTTACTGCGGCTCCTTGCGGAGATCTCGTCAGTAGTGTGCGTGCCCGTCAGGCCCACCCATTTTGAGTTTTTTTTCTCCGAGACGGTCCCCTAAACACAATTTTTACCCAGATGAAGCCTAAGAACAAGTTCTGTTAATCTTAAACCAGTAAGTCGCCATGTTCCTCTCAGCGCACTGAGGCCGTGCGGCCTTAGGCAGTACTGTGAGGTGCGATACTGGACGCATACGAGAATGCTCTATAATTGGGTAGCGGTTGATCGCCGTCCATACGGTCACTCTGGATACTGACGTAGAAAGTTCGGTTCGGACCTGATTGACCGAAATGGTCGAGTCGACGTTCTTCAGAGGCAGACAGCTTTCTGGGCCTGCCATTGCCTTTCTTTTAAACATGTGGCTCAGGATCATGCAGAAATCGGTAGACAGCTGTGAAGTGACGATGGTGTTGCTCCGCTATTCTCCTGATATACTAGCCTTGTCCAGGGCAAGAATCTAAGCATTTTCGACCTCAGAGAGAACGGATCCGTTTGGCATGATATCAATTCGTTTTCCTCGATCCATATCATATTCGGCACGGAAAATGTTTTGAGAAATGAGCAAGGGAGCATTTCCAATAGAAAGTGTTGCTATAATTATGATACTAAGACTTTAAAAGTCATGTACAAGATAGATCTTATTTCTTGACGGTTTTCGGTAAAACTTTGTGAACAAGGGTTTCTTGGTACGCGGAGTTGAATGGTAACAGTGCCTGTTGATGAAAGTTTGCGTGGACATTGATATCAGAGCTTTGATTGTGCTACTATAATTATGATACGCATACGCACTGTATTGGGTGTATTGATATTGAGTATGTTGGGAGAAAACTTACCATTTTAAACGTTAACGGTGTTTTTTTTTTCTAAGGAATTACGACACAAATTGGAAATTTGCTATCGATTATGGAGTGACGTACGCAGAGGTGTAGAGAACCCTAGTGGTCGGCAAGATTAACTTTTTTACTCAGCTTTAAAGGAAAAAACACTGTAAACGTTAAGAAAGGCAGGTTTTGCCCTAGCGTACACTATACCAATACACTTGAATTATTTACTATAGTTACGTGCAACAATAAGACGAAAATTGAGAGAAACAGAAAAAAAACTATGGCGAAAAAAATGATCAGCCAAAAATCGGACCTCAAAAATTCGATTCACTATCGATTCTTGGAACCGAGCCAGCTATGGCTCATAGTTGTGTCATTCGAATAGATTCAGATCGATGCATTCGAATAATTGTCATTCGAAAACGTATTCATTATCGGAATTTCTGAAACCGCACTATTCGAATACTATTCAAAAATCGGACCTCAAAAAGAGGGGGAGGGGTATTCGAATCTACTCACTTATCGGACCTCTAAAAAAAGGGGCTATTCGAATCTACTCAATAATCGAAGCCTACTTTTCGAATACTCATTCGAATAGTTATAATTTCGAATGGTTCCAAATGAATTTGCCCTGTCTTCGCTATTCATGGTGTACGGTAGATAACCGTGTATTCCATTGGCAGGCATGACCACTTCATAGGACTTCAAAATCACTTGCCACGTCGCTGCGTGTGCCGCAATTCAAAATTGGCGTCCTCATCGTAACGTGACGGGACGATTTCGAAACATTTCAGCGCCTATTTCAGCGGCGAGCGGTGGGTTCCTTCCAGAGATTTTTTTTAAGATCTCGCCTTCTGGAAATAGAGAAGGAACTAGGCACCAGTAGCATTTTGCTAAAGCACAGGTATTCCAATCCCCCTCGAATTGTGAAAACTTGCGCCTTATCCGAGTGTGAGGCCAGGGGAAGCTGAGTTTGAACTTGTCTGGGGTTGGAACGTCCGAAGGTGAAGAATTCAGATAGTTCAAGTCCCACTAAAACGTTCAACATCTTAAAATCAAAAATAAATCATTTCTTCTCTTACGAAGAGCAAATGTGTCCAGCTGTAGTCTTTAATTTCTGAGATAACTCCTAGGAATGTTGGCATACGTGGATATAAGTGCCCGAATAAAAACTTTCCTCGTGAAACCATTTTGCACCCTCTCCAAAATATCTTTAATCTGCCGTTTGCAGGGCGCGAAAACGCAGGTGCAATACCCCAACATTGGGCGAACGTAAATTTCATAGGCCTTGATCAGCAACTGTGGATCTTTTGATCTTGAAGGCAGAGCTCGGGCAGAATATTGGTTTCGAGGTTTCACGCTGAATCGTAGCGTATGTTACAAGCTGTCCCAAGGGATGTGCGAAAACTGCGTAAAAAACGATATTGTGTAAATTATTCCACCCATTTCTGTCAACCACTGTGTCAGAAAAGTGTGCCCATCGCCCATGCTTAAAGGCACAGTCAAACCCCAGGGGAAAATTCGATATAATACTCCGCCCATCGTGAAAAGCAACCTTGCCGAGCGCGAGATCTCAATTCGCTCAAATAAGCAAGAAACTACAAGGAAAATGTCGCCCCCGTCCACAATACCCCAAAAGCCTAACCGCGCACACCGCACTGGAAAGGGGACCAAGAGCTCTGCTATTGTACATTTTTCAAAGCAATTTTTCCGATTGCAAAGATTTTGGTTACCTATTCGGGGCAAAACGCTAGAATCGGGGCCGACTTTTTCCCAGTAGTTTCTCACTTATTTGATCGATTTGAGATCTCACGCTTGGCAGGGTAGCTATACACGGTGGGCGGACTATAACATCAAATTTTACCCCTGAGGTTGGACTGTGCCTTTAGGCCTTCGTCTACGCATTCTTCAGAACCGCTGTGTAAATGTCGGTCATTCTGGCCGTGCTTATCTTGTTGTGAATACCGTGAGGTGCAAAACTAATTGGGGGAGCACTGAATTTTTACCTTTTTTTAAATGAAAATATTCATTCTTGAAAATGAAAATTTCTTTCGTTATCAGATATGTGATAACTTTATCACTCGTAAATTCCTTGGAATTCCATGGAATTAGATCAATTTCTGAAAGGCACCTACCGTAATCCCTAACTTCAGGGCTGTTATCTCCAGAAGTAAGGACTTATAGTTAATGAAACGTCGAGACGGTGTGCAGCTGGGCCAGTCCACTCTATCCAACCCAAATTTCGGCTGTGTCAAAGTTTGACCGGACCTCGCTTCTAAGGATCTGAATAATGAAAGTAGCCTCTGCTGTACTTTAGTAACAATGAGCCTGCAATGCTCATCGAACGAGAATTTGTTATCTTCTACGAACCCGAGGTCTTTTATTTTATCAATTGCTTCAATCGGCACACCGGTAATTACATAGGTGGAATGGTGGATTTTGGCCGAATTTCTACCGAAATTTTCATTTTTAAGGACGATGCTTTCAAGGATTATGAGTATGGTCTGGGACTTACTTGGAAAGCGTCAGGACTCCGATCTGTTGTAGATTTTGACCCGATTGTTGTCGCTCGGGTTTTCTCTTATGGTTGTCCTCTGTTTCGGAGGCAAATCAAGTTCTCTCCTTCGTGTGTTTGTGCGGAGCGAGGATAGAGCCAGTGGGAAAGTGTGAGGGAAGGGGACGTAGCATACACGCACACACACACACACACACGATTAGTGGCAGTAAGTTTCACTTCGAACTAGAGGATGCACTGACAGCTAATCTGGCCTGTTTTCAGTCTTTCGCTTTGAAATTATTCGAAAAATTATTCGAATATTTTCGAAGTCATTCGAATCTATTAAAAAATCGGACGTCAAAAAAGGGGGTCATTCGAATCTACTCGATATTCGATTTTTTCGTCCAGGGCGCAAATATACTATGGCTACAGTATAGGAACGCAGCCGCACCACCGCCTTCTTCCATTGCCGTGGAGTTCATTAAAAACCGAGTAAACTATCGGATGATCGAATTTTTCTGGGCCTTGATTGAATCCTTGCAAAAAGCCGTTGGACATTAGTCCCGCTCCCGTTATCGAACTTTAATAATACGAGGGTGCAGTGTAAGGGATGTAATGTGTGCCCGAATGAGAATGGCGGCTCATGCGGCCGGCGTGCTTGACAGGCGGCCGTCGCATGTGCCGCCCTCGGACGAGTGTTGGATTTCAACGACGGCCGTCCCTTCTCCCACCGTCTGCAGAGCTGATTGATCGGCGCAGTGCTTGCTGCCACCAGGCGTCGGCTCCGTTTGTATGTAGTCGATGGCTGTAGGGACTTTTAGCATGCTCGTCCGAGAGCGGCGAACGCGACGGCCGCCTGCCAAGCACGCAGGCCGCGTGAGCCGCCATTCTCATTCGGACGCACTTTATTACAGCTATGAAATTAAATTTACATCATAACTTCGTAGGGAAATGGAGCCTGGAGTTTGAAGCTCCGAATGTTGTTAAAGATGCTGAAAGGCTAGAAATGTAAAGGCCTTTGTTGCGAGGTCCATGTTCCCTTTTCAGATTCTCGGACTGAAACTTGGTAGAATACATGTCTCCACCCAAAAAACCTATGGTCTACACATGTGCTCCGAGAAAATCGTGGTGTAGTACGTTGGCACAATATAGGGGTCGCATCCCAGTGCAAACATCGTATGCAACCACCTGTTGTGAGCAGCAGCTGCTGTTAACAGTAGTATATACTGCCAACGCATGCTGGTGTTCAACCCATCGTTATCGGCACCCTGTTCTGCGAACGAAGAGAGAATATTGATAAATTGAAATTTTAAAAAATTCGAATGTGTTGACGCTAAAGTGTTTGAATTTCGAACACTATTCGGAGGTCTGCTTTCGGAATATTCGAATTTCGAATAATATTTAGAGACCTATTCTTGATCAATTCCAATATCGTTTACTATTCGAAACCGCTGTTTTCAAAGCACTCGAATTTCGAATATTAATCCAAAGCAAAGTTTTGAAGATTCGTATCATTCGAAATCAGAAAAATTACTCGAATAATTTTGTAATAATATAATTCAGTCTGAGATATACAGCCTTTACTAAGCATACACGCAGAAAGATTACGGAAAAAATCAAAAAATCGGTAAGATTAAAGGCAGTGCTCACAATGAAAAAAGTGTTTAAAATTCCACTAGGAATGGGTAGTGGAGGGACACTCTGTAACGCTAACGTCGAAAAAAACGCATGAAAACGTGCCAGGTAGAGCCCCAGAAGAGCCCGAAGTTGCCACATTGAGCGCAAGGCAAACCCCAAAAGCGCATTGCCCGCCCACCGACGTGAACGAATGAAAGCTTGAAATCGTGAGATGAGCGATGGTTTCCGATTATTGGCCCCGTTCTTCCCTTCATTCTTGACTTATCTCTTTACTCAGGTGAGCTCGCATACATCGGCGGAAAAAGACGGAAGTTACAAGCCTTGGAAAACTCGTCCACCATGCTTCTCTACCTCAATTTTTGAGGGACCATAACTCCGTTCCCAGAAGGTCGTATACGATTTCAGAGACAACGTTGGAATCGGCATGGGACCGTTTTCAAGATAGGCTAAAAAACAAAAAAACGATATTATCATGGACACTGCCTTTAAGCAAACGAAAACTCATCAGTCAAACCATGGAAATGATCCAAGAAAGAGCCACTCAAAAGGAAATGGGGTAGATGTGTCGACATCGGTCAAGGTCCAAAATGCTGGAGTTTGAAGACTAGGCTTCGTCTTTGAGTTTGGAAATGCGCGCGTCACTCAACGCATGTGGCCCTGAGAGCAACCTGAAGGCACTGCACGTTGCCATCACAACCGAAACGCACCGCAATCTCGAGTACCAACTGCTCTGCGTTTCGGTTGCAGTGGGCAGGGAGGCGGATCCGGTTGCGCTCTGGGCCTGCTATTGTCTGGGAACGACATTTCTAGGTCACAACCAGCATGTTTGGGTTCTTGCGGAAGCAGAGACAAGTTTTACTCAAATTTGAGATCTATGTAGCACATTAGGCCAGATTACTACCACCACTGCCTTTGTTCTGAAATACATCAATGCAGACAAAGTTTTTGTCTTTGAACAAAAAAATGAATATCTTCTTTGTTTCTTATTAAATTTTTCAATTAATTAGTTTATTTATTTATTTTCGTATAGCCCCATTCCCAGTTTTTGTCTGCCATCCGAGTTCGGACGATGCAAGTTACGAGGAATCTCGCCGCGCATTTAGCCTCTCATAGAGAAATTGTAAATTTCGTTCACGACACCTCCGCTCCACTTTGCAAATTATCCAACGAGTGGTTTTCACCGACGATCGCGTACGGTCCCGCAGTCCTACTTGCCCGGCAAACTATTAAAAGGGCTTATGGTTCTCCACCGACTTCTTGACCGATTTCGGAATAGATGAAAAAGGATGGTTAGCATATCCTTACCTGACACTTTACTAACGGCCTGAAACTCCGTTGTCTACATCCCTTCAGTCCTCACCCTTGCTATCATGTCTCCTGACCGTTGTGCAACAAAGACCCGCGTTTCAGAACATCGGCAGCAGCAGTGCTTATCGCGAAGGACAGGATTGTTAAGGAAGGAATTCTGACAGGATACGACTTCAAGTAAGTGAAAAACGAAAAGCTTTCCGTGAAAACTTCCATACATGCTAATGGCGTATTGGACGATGGGAAACATGAGATGAGATGCATGTTACAATCTTTAGCTTCACCGTCAGATTCGACCAGTGTAAAGAAAGGTTGGCTGCTGGAATCACAGTGGAGATGATTCGCGATCTAAATGTGGACGCAATCATTGGACCAACCTGTAGTTACCGTAAGCCACATTTACGAAATTACTGTGATAAAAGTAAAAGATTAATGGAAACCTCGCTTGGCGTGGTTCAGACGTTTGAATTTCCGACGTTTGTGTACTACACATAATATGTGCACTAAGAAAGGCGTGAAAAAAAGAACCTGAGATGCTCCTGGATTTCTGGAAGGGTTTTCCTCCAAAATTTCAGTGTTTTGTGTGGCCTGTTTGCCTCGTAGTCCTACAGTACCGCGCATGTTTTTTTTGTAAAAACGGCGTAATGCGGCGTTTTTTTGTGCTCACAAAGCGCCGCACCACCATAACTCACTTGAAATTTGACGAAATTAGATTTTCAGGGATTTTTCGTTTTCCCCTCAGTCAGGCAAATGCAGCGATGTGTGTAGAAAGTCTTTTGGACTCCGGTATTTTGTTGCAAAATGCGTTTTTCCTTCTAAAATTCACATTGACCACAGGTCAAAACATCACAGATGTCTGCAATCATGACCGCCTGATCAGTTCATAGTGAGATATTTTGTAGTGCAATTATGCAATTTTCTATGAACTTCTGGAGTTGAATCTAACATTTTGTAACACTATCGTGTAGCACTCAATGGCAGCAATTCGGAAATGACTTCCAATTTGAAATCGGACCACTTTGAATGTAGTTATGGCTATGTGGCGCTTTGTGAGCGCAAAAAATGCCGCAAAACGCTTTTTTTGCAAAAAAAATGTGCGCGGTATTGTACCTTCGCAAAATTAGCAAAACATCGTCTTAAGAGACCGCGCGCCCACGGCTAATCTGCGCAAACCGTCGCTCCACAGCCAATCAATTCAGTGGGTTTCAAAATTTTATACTTTTAAACAAGAATTTTAGGGTGTCTCGTGGCTGCCCGTCAGTAATGTAAGTTCTTCTGACTAGAGACCGCTTTTCCCTCACCCCGACGATTCGAAAAAACATGTTTGCGTTGTTGTATGTAGGTTTGTGACAGTACATAACTTATCTGTGCTCCAAATTCTTCATATGCCTCCGGGGATTCTAAAAGAGTATTTTGATTGCTTCGCGAAATCGTGAGAGTACCCACCAGGGAATTTTTTTCAGCTCTCAGAATTTTTTTCGTCTTCGGTTAGGAAGTATGTATCAAATAAGCTCTACTGGGATCTGCTTCTTGCAGACGATTATAAATAGCCAACGGCACAAAATTCTCACGGTAAACAAAGTTGATGATAAACATTTGATAAAGGATAAGGTATAAAAATATTAAGAGCGATGTGTTACATTAACACACCGTCTTTATCCAGAGGTAAGCGACTGAAGCTTCAAACACACTAAGGAGTAGGGAAGCAGCCTAACCGGTGATAAAGATATCACGATATCGGGCCCTGAACATGGAAACCTCTGGAAAGAAAAACTTCAAAAGTTCCGTGAGAATTTTGTGCCGTTGGCAAATTATAAACTTGCTTGTTGCTAGGCTTTGAAGACATCGTACTCGCTGAAAAATATTTACTTTTTTTCAAGTTTGATTAGCTGACTGGACCCATCTGAGAACATAGGGGGAATTTGATAGGTCATCAACGGTTCGTTGTTAAGATATATGAGGTCGAATGTCTTAAATTCAGAAGAGGCCGGCCCTCCGTCAGTCATCTGGCACAATTTGCTGTCAGCCGTCGTATAGGCAACTGATCGACAACTGATGAAGTACAAAGGAAGGGAGTTCGATCAAATGCATTATACGATTACATGAAGAATATATTTTCTACACATATCGGTTAACCTTTCCTTTCCCACAAATCACCTGAAAGAAAGACGAACTTCATTGGGTCGAGAGACCATGGGTCAACACCAGGGGTGTGCGGCAAAAGAATTTGAAATTTCGGCAAACGGCAACGGCAAACCCCAAAAATGGCCGGCAAACGGCAAAACGGCAAAAGCTGTTCTGTGCTACAATTCACCCACATTTGATTAGTCGTGTGATGAACCATGCAATATTTGCCGGTTACTATGTGTCTGGCGTTTAACCTGCCTTTACAGGATGGGGAAATCCCATATATCAAAAGCCACTTGAGAGTCTCAGGTGATCACAGAATTACGGTAGCGCTGTTTTGTGTGTGATAGTATAAGGAGCCTCCATAAAGTTCAACAAAGCCGTTTGACTGCGCGACCCAGCGTAGTCGATCCGGGCACATGCAGCAAAGCGTAAGCAAGCTTGGGTGCGGCGGGAGAGTGCGCCGATTCAAAGACTGTGGCCGATAACGGTACCACAATCAGGTGGGAATAGATGGATGAATACGCGTTGATTGGTCGACATTTTCGGAGGAAGACAATCCATCTCGCGATCAGCAGCGCGCGGTTTAGGTTATGACCAGAGTCACAATTTTTACTGGCAGTAGCCAGTAGTAGGCTCAGGGTTCCTTATTTCGCTCATCTAAAATTACGCTCAAATTGTTTCCCTTTTGAAGCTACATAAGTGAGACTAGTCTAAATGAATGCAGTGCACGCGATAAAAGCAATCTTCGAATTTTCACCGGAAATCAAGAGCTCTGAATGACATTTTGATCGTATGCACGGAATGAGAGGCACCTAGTGACAATCCGACTGGTGCATGCGACGCGCGCGACAGAAGGACGGTGCGCCCTCGTCGTCGCTGGAGCGCCGCGCACGGTGCGTTTAGCCAGCCGACTGCTCTTGGGTGTTTCCCATTCTATGTAATCAGCTAACAAGCCGGCACGAGGCCTAATACAACAACAATCTCGGCTAGAAAACAAACAATAAATCACTCTATACGGCCCCAAAACATGAATGCGGTGCGCCCGCCACACCCACTTCCGTCCGCTGTGGCTACCGAGGAAGTGGGTGGGGCGAGCACACCACATTCAAGTTTCTTGGCCGCATATTGCTAATGTTTGCTCGTTTTGAGCAGGTTTTCGACACTATTGTTGAAATGGGTCTCGGACATTTTGATTTCAGGTAAAAATTTTGAAGGCGGTTTCAATCGTTGTCTCCGAAAATTGTTCGTTTTTTTTTTCAACTCTACACCGTTTCCTAACAAACTCAGCTCTGCCAAGGAATCAACCCGGTGCTATCGCAGCGAGGAGGGGGCACTTAAAGGCAGGATTCGCAACAAAAAACGACTTTTGAGCTCTCTTGATGAGAATGTAGATTTGGTCATCACAAAAGTAAAAGCAAGTGAAAAAACCGGGAATTTTCGGGAAAAAAGCTCAGAAACAAGTATAACGGCTAATTACCGGTGTCAGCCAGCCCCCTAATTAACGAGATTTTCATTAATGCTTGCTTATCCGCCCATTATTTTGCTGCTAAAGTAGCCAGTAGTGTACAGAAATGCTCAGAAATTATTTTAGAAGCAAAATAAAAGTTGACATAACAGGCTTTTACACAATTGTCGATAATTGGGGGCGGGAGGACACCAAGCCATAACTTGTTCCTGAACGTTTTTTCTCCAATTTTTTACTTATTTTCACTTTAGTGATGGTCAGATCCACCATTCCATGGGGATAGCACAACAATCGATTTTATCGAGAGCCCTGCCTTTAACATCGGCATGGATCCTGAAGAGACTTTGTGTTCCCCATTGGAAGTTGGCGCAAACTCGGTGCACCTATGTTATAGCATATGGCACCGCGTTTGCGCCAACCTTCAACAGTGAACGCGAAGTCTCTACAGGATCCATGCCGACGTTAGCCATCCCACTTGACCATGCCCATTTTTTCGCGCCGCCGCGCACTTTGATACCCAACCCAGGGTTTTCCTCCCATTCCAAAATTAGTAGAAAAGAAACGGAGCAGAAAAATGGGTGTGGCCATGTGCCTCCCCCCTCACTACGATAGCACCGTCAACCCTTCGTTTCAGCTAATGATCTCGACATCGAAAATATTATTAAACACTGCCCTTAATGACAGCTGCGAACGTTGTTCAATTTTTAAAAAGCCGAAAAAAGTACATATTTGCAGAATTGATAATTTTCCTGTCCCATTTATTACCATCAGCCAACCAACCGACGATAAGCGGGCCTATTTACACGAATTCTCAAGTGGTTCATATGTCTAAAAAAAGATACTTTCACGCCAAAACTTTTGTACCATTTGTTTCTGCAATTTCGGAACTTGCAGGAATCGGTATGCTCCTGTAAAAGCTTTTTTGCGATTTCGGCATTTCTAAGCGGATAAACATTTCATGATTGAAAAGAGACATTTGAAGGCTCCCAACTTAGAACCTAAACAAACTCCTCTGATAACCTAGTCACAATATCTTCATTAGTTACAAGATCATTGGGTACAATTACCCATTACATGAGCTGGAACTAGTAGCTGGAACTAGCCAAAATGATTACTTGTTGCAGCTCCGTATCGCTGACCAATACAGAAACTGAGGTGAGGGCACACACCAGGCCCCGTTCTTTTAACGCATTTTTGCCAAAAATTTGCCGTTTTAAGCGAAAATTTCGGCAAATGGAAACGGCAACGGCAAACCCCAAAAATTGCTGGCAAACGGCAAACGGCAATCGGCAAACGGCAATTGCCGCTCACCCCTGGTCAGCACGGCGGTTCCTAGCGATCGACTCTTCCTCTCTAAAAAGTCGGTTGAGAGAATTTAGGTCCAAAAAAGTATTCTCCAGTGATTTTTTGCAGGTTTCTCTAGGTAGCTGTTACATATGTACGGCACTAGAGCTCCCGTTATACATACATGGGAAACCCGAAAACGGAATCCATCGTGATGCCTTTGAAGGCAGTGGTCGCGATCAAACCTGCTTGTCATCTTTTTCTCTCTAAACCCTTTTCTGGGTCTCGAGTAGTAGGACCTATAAGAAAAAATAGCGAAAAAACCGCTGTTACCGGCCAAATTTCAAGCGTGAACTTTCTTGTCTTTCGATGGTGGACGAGCCCACTCTACATCAACTTCATCAATGATCTCTAATATCAAGAATACCAGCTGGCTTGAAATTGAATTTCAATATATTTATGTACTCATCAAAATGGACTTCAGTTTCGTGGTCGGCGTCCCGAATAGCCCCCACAGAGAAATTTTGAGTCAAACCTGAGACTTCGACCAAGCTACCGTACACCCACCTTTACCCACTACTATACACCGTAATCCAAGGAAAATCAATCAACTGACTACATATTTGTGTTAGGCAGCCTAACTAACCCCTATGGAGAAGTTTTGGGGCAACTTCGAGCATGTGGACCACCTTCACTGAATGTTTCTTGACAACCTGAAATTCTAAGAAATAAACAATTATTCTGGCAGTCTTCCGAAAAGCACTCGCATTTGTGAATTGGAGTAGATCGAGGTTTTTTCGATGTGCGGGTCTCAAAGGTAACGGACAATGGTGTGTCGCTCGCTGCACGGTCAACGAAACCTCTGAAGTTTATTAAATCTCTAGCTATGTAATACAGAAGGCGGAGTTCCTAATAATGTCTAGGTTCCGGAAAATCTCGATCGTCTGGAAATTTTCAATGTGAAGATGAACGCTAGAATGGAAGACGGCGTATGTACTGCTCAGCCATTTAAAAAATTGAATCGTTTCCATAAGAACTATAAGAAAGTATTGCTAGCTAAATAAAAGAAACAGGAAGTACGGAAAAGGGGGTGTTTTCAGGGGGTCAGGATTAGGCCCCGGTCATAGTTGGATGAGCCGACGCCTCCAGCCCGGTCGATACACACAGAATGCATTGGAAATGGGATGCAAAAATCACTCGGTGTGTCCCCCCGCACCCCCAACACCCCCGCACCCCCAACACCCCCGGTCGATACGTATGAACAACATGGTGAGGTGAAGCTGAAAAAATCACTCGGTGTATCCCCCGCTCCCCCAACACCCCCGCACCCCCAACACCCGCCCCGGTCGATACGTATGTTTAAAATGATGGAGTGAAGTTGAGAAAATCACTCGGTGTATCCGACGCGGTCGATATCCATGCAATACGTGGATGACGGCGGATGAGAAAATCACCGGGTGGGCGGGCCTATGATAAAACATTGCGTATCACTAGAAAGCTACCCTTATTGCTCCCTCCGTTACTTCACCATACTCTCTTTCACTATTTCTCTGAACAGGTGCAATCCTGTTGGCCACGTAATCATCGTCATATCTAGTTGGATGCACCGAGTGATTTTCTCAAACTCACTTTCATTTGAAACATACGTATCGACCGGGTGGGTGTTGGGGGGTGTTGAGGGGTGCGGGGGTGTTGGGGGTGGGGGATACAGATGCAAATAGCACCAACTATGACCGGGGCCTTACTTCGCACACATCATGTTACCGTATTTTGATCCACTCTGTATAGCAAGTCTTGAGATAGTGAAGCAGAAGTAGCCTTGAATTCTGTCCCAACAAATACATAGTTTGGATTTCTCTATAAAGTTGAATTTTGGATGCGACAGTGACATGTATATTTATGTAACTTGATGTCCAGAGCGAAATTCTGATTTCAGGGAATCAGAGAACCTAAATCACTTATCAAAATCACAAATACGCTATGGAATACTTCCCATTCCGCGAACTATAATTTTCCCGAATTGCAAAGTCTCCCTTGAATCGAACTTATTTTTCAGCTGCCACTTCCTCTTCGATCAATGCGGCATATTACAACATTCCGATTTTTACTTGGGGTTTGAGCACATCATCTTCACTTGACGATCTTGGTCGATTTCCAACCACGGGCGTGATGTCCGTGAATTCCTTCAGGTAATGAACGAATCACTTTATTGTATGATACATCGGTTCTTCAGCTTTCTTCAGAGTACAACGTGTGAGAGGTCAACCAAACGTTAGTGGCGCATTGCCTTCAGGTCATTGTTGCATGTACTCCATGGCTGACCTGTAGCTGTCGCAAAACGCTCGCAAAGCGTCGCTGTCGCTGAGGCTCAGCCGTCGCTCTTGCACAGGGCCGAGTAAAAACTGGCACGAGGCTGAAGTGGACACTCTTCCGTTGTCGCTGACACTCGTCGCAGCACACTGCTTTACGACGGACAGCCGGGATAATGACCGATTACCGATTTTCACCTTTGATAACTTACAGGTTGTTCCAAAATTATTGGCGCGCGAATTAGCTTCTAATTCGTGGGGTGTTTTTGGTGCTAACATTTTCGCTAATCTGCGTTTTTGGGTCCTTTTGAGTCTAAGCGAAGTATGTTTATTACGACTCCTTTGATATTGATTCAAAAGATGGTATGTTCAAGGCTAGCTGGAAGAGCGGCGCCATGATCGCAACGCAAAATTTTGAGCGCACGACGAAACGCACCTCAAAACTCGCTCAGAACTATCCGGAAAACAGTCAGTCGTTTTTTTCCCGCTCTGTGCAATCTATCACAGGGCCGCTGAAGGCAGAAAGATCAGTGTTCGCGCTTCCAAGGTCATCAGGAGGGTCCGATGCCGAGTCAACCTCTGAAGTGATTCTTGGGCTGCCACGCAGGTCTTGGTGTGTCTGTGGACACGTTGAGGCAAAAATGACTTTATTTTGTATGCCAGATCGCTCAAATACGATCTGGAAAAAACAACATTCTATATCATGTAATCACTGTAGTGGCAATTCACTACATTCCCCCCCTCCAGGGGGTGGTGTCGATATTCTTTAATTCTCTATCTTGACAATAGACGGAAGAGAGTCGTGCGCTGTGTTGTGCTGTAATGAATCGTTGATCAGGACGCAGCCGTCCTCTTCTTTCTTGCGTACTTTCGAGCGTCTGTGCAGCATTGTAGGCGCAGGCGGTGCTGCTGCACTCGTCGTCTTGCTGATAGCCGTCTCAGTCGGCAAGGTTGAATTGGATGTGATCGACGCTGTGGGATTTTCCTTCGCTTCGGTGGTTCGTGTTGCGGTCGCTGTGGTAGAATTGATTGTTGTAGTTGTTGTGGTGGGGGTGGTTGACGGGGTTTCTGTTGTGGCTGTGGATGGAGTAGTAGTGATAGTTCGTTGGTGTTTGCCGTTCGGTTCGGTGGCTTTTTTGGTGGGGCTCCTGTTCAATGGAGTCGTAGAGATTGGGCAGTTGGAAATTGGGGTCGTGGTGGTGGATGTTGTTTGATTGTAGTCGTTGTGTCGCAGGCCGTGGAGGTAAGAGGTGTGTTGGATTTCGTGGTGGCTCTTATTAAGAGAATGGTGTCGTTCGTAGTTGTATAGATGGTGCTCGTGGTGGCTGGAGTCGTGCTGATGATGGGTGTTGTTGGTGCGATTGCTCTGGTTGTAGAAGGAATCATCGTAATCGTGTTTGGAATAGGTTTGGTGGTGGTTAGAGGTATGGGAGTAGTCATTGAGGTACGAATCGCTTGAGTGATGCTGGTGGAAGTCCCGTTGAATAACGTCGCTCTTGCAAAGGTCGAGGACGTAGGTCCCGTGTTACATGGAGTTGACGTAGATGGTGTAGTTCTTCTGGTTATAGTTTTGGGTGGAATCGTCGTGAATGCTCGCGATACGGTTCATGAACCACTGAGAAGTCGGGGAGACTTGTTCACAGCCGGCCTTCCTGATATTTGTAAGATATGTTTATGCTCAGCTTCCTTTTGTGTTTTCATTTCATTCACTGCGAGGAGTGGGGGTGGTGATATTAACGGAGGTGTTCTCACTACTGTGGGGGTATATCCGGCAGAGTGAAGTGTGGTGTCTTCTACCACATTCCCTGCATCCTGCACTGCGACACGTCGCTGTTGTGTGATTTTGTCGCCCGCAGTTTAAACATAATTTGTTGTTGAGGAAAAACTGCATACTGTCATTAGCCGGCACCTCAATACAATGAGACGCTCTGTGGTCTGTCCTGCTGCAGTAAACACAAGGGGTGGTGTCGATATTCTTCGATTCTCTATCTTGACAACAGACGGAAGAGAGTCGTGTGCTGCCTTGTGTTGTAGTGAATCGTATCGCTGTGGTGGCAATCCACTACAACCTCAATAGTAAGCTGTCGTTGAGCAGGACGGCTAAAGAAATGAATATGGGGTTGAGACCCTTCTGGAGAATCGCCAAAAAGATGCTAGACCTTTGGTCACACCATCTAGAGCTGGCCTATTTACTGTTCTCCGACAACACGCCGAAGTGAGACTAGAAGTGCTGAAAACTCCTGCGCCGCCGTTGTACTGGAGTCACGCATCGCGCCATCGTGTTTTCATATGCAAAAAATTTACTGTGAAATCGAGAATGAAATGCAAAAACGACAGGATTGTAGCCAGAAGTATAATGGAGACACTAATGCAGAAAAAAATTATTGAACGAGCTCTTTATACGACTTCTGTGACGGTTTCTGGAGGAATCCTTACCGAGTGAAGAACTCCGCAGCCTTTCGTGGATTCTGGCGTTGAAATCAACAAGAAAGTGTACGACGAAGCAATACTGGAGACTGCATTAGATTGCTATTTACCCTTTCAATTCGCCATCAGACCCTGGTGCTCTGCATCAGACCGTGCGTCAGCATACAGGGCGAAGCTCGTTTAAAGGCAGCAGACACGCTCAAAAATGGTATCAATTTTATGACATAAATCAAAGGTTTGGAGCTGGTTGTATTCAGAACTGACGAAAAATTTAACGGAAACTGTGTGCGAATAGAGGAATAACGGTTATTTTGTTATCAGGTGAAAGTGGACGAGTTTTACGGCGCGCGGGTAAAAGAGCGAATATTAGCAAGAAAACGGTTGAGATAGAGAAGCCGATATACTCTAACAGCCTGTACTGGAACGTTAACCTCGTTGGAGGCATCAAAAACCAGCCACAGTGACCGTATTAGTATTATCAATCTGGACGAGTTTGTATTTTGGGGCGGGGTTGCAGAAGCTCAGGGGCGGGGTTGCAGAAATTTTTCGATTTTCATTGCTGTCATTTAGTAGTTTTGACTCGTTTTTGACGCTTCCAACGGCGTGAGCAGTCTACTAGGAGCCATGCGACTTCAGAAACGTAGTTATCTCAACAACTTTTTCGAGCGTGTCTGCTGCCTTTAAAGGCAGTGTTCACGAAAGGAATCGTTTCTCTGTTTTTTTGCCTATCTTGAAGGCGGTCCCATGCTGATTCCAATGATGTCTCTGAAGTCGTACAAGACCTTCTAGGAACGGAGTTAAGGTCCCTCAAAAATTGAGCTAGAGAAGCATGGTGGACGAGTTTTCCGAGGCTTGTAACTTCCGTCTTTTGCCGCCGATGTATGCGAGCTGACCTGAGTAAATAGAGAAGTTCGGAATAAAGGGAAGAACGGGAATATTGATCGGAAACCATCGCTCATCTCACAATCTTGAGCATTCATTTGTTCACGTCGGTGGGCGTGGAAAGTGCATCTGGGGTGTGACGAGCTGACGGGTGTCCAACTTTGGGGCCGTAGGGGGCCGTTCCGAGCTCATTTTTCTTAGTTTTTTAAACGTTAGGGTTGCTCTAGGCCCCGCAGCTGCCGATCTCCACCAAAAAATCAGGCATGGTTTTTTTCCGTGGACACGGCCTTTAAGAGTGGTGTCAACGCGTCCTACTCGCCGGACCTTCATGCCGTCCGCGATTCTTCGGAATGGTCCGTGATCGAGCCTGTAGCCTAAGAATCTCGACATACAATTTCGGCCCACTGAAAAGCTGTTTCCAAGAAAGCCTTGGCTGAAATGGATGACGATTACGTACGTGACTGCTGCGACGTCTCCATATAAAAGCTTTGAGTCGGAATTTTTTTTTGACGTACTCTAGTTTGCTTTCAAAGTAGTTAGTAGTCTCTCAAAATAGTCAGCAATTACTTTAAGAGCAGAATAAAAAACGGCAAGACAGGCTTTCAAAGAGATCTCACTTATTGGGGGCGAGCCAGCTCTAACTTATTACTGAGCATTTTTTTCTCCCATTTTCACTTTTTCACCTTTTGGCGGCCCGGATATACATGAGGATAGCACAACAACTATTCTTTTTTATCGCGAACCCTGCCTCTAAATGTGGTGTTCCAGCTATGTGTGCAGAACTTTCACCGGTGTTCTCCTAGCAGAATGAGCGTTATTACCACTCTGTAATATTTTAAGCCCAATCTGATATAACTGCACACATATTCTTCCACGTCAATTAGAATGTCGGATCCGCGTTTCACGTTTTGTCGGCTTTCGCCATCTACATTGCTTTATTAGAAACCTGAACGAGCACGCTAGGGGTCATTTGGTGCCGGTAAGTATAGTGCCTCAACCGCACTATCAACAGCGAAAGGAAGAAGTGATCCAGATCAGAGTATAATGATAAAGGACAAAGTCGAGTATAAATAAGACTGTCTGTTAGAAATGAACCTTACTTGATCAATGGTGTCCGCAGCAGCACCCAGCTACTACACTGGTGCATCGGCGGTTTCAAAGAAGAATCAAGACCCGCCTGGCAGAAGATCTACCCGGCAGTTTCGACAACAGCTGAAGAAGCCCGACCACGATCAAGTGTGGGCAACTATCTACGGCAGATATCAACTATCTCCGACGGTCCAGCTCTCAACGACGACTATATAGTGGTTCTGTATATAGCTACGTATACGACGACTCATACTACTTATATACGACGACTATACTTTATGGCTCGTAGTAAAGCCGGCGAAAATTTCAGTTCAGCCTATCTGAATTCATGTTCTGAGAAGAATTCAGATGAGCCGCACACATTTCAGACGTATGTGTTGTAGGATAGCGCCCTAGGCTAAACAGAGAAAGTCAGCAACAAACAAGTTTAGCTTAATCACTCAGTCAGATCTGACTGAATCGATTCAGGCAGATCTGACTGACTTCTTGGCTAGAGAAGAGTGAAACAGCGTGCCAGTTAAGGAGTGCGCTCGAGACTGTTTTAAGGAGCAAAGGAGTAACTTAAATAATTCAGCTGAGATTTCGGCTTATCAATGTATCATTATCAATATCAGCTTCCACGAAACAAGCAGCATTTCATTTATTGAGAAACGAAGCATGAAGTTGGTCGATTCGTGAACGACCACGTAGAGAACAATGGCCGATTGTTCTTGTATTCACAGGTATCATCATGCCCACATCATCATGGCTTTGCAAGACTGACCGCTTGAATGCAATCAATCGCTCGGTACGATTTCGGACTCGTCTGAACCCTGTCTGAATCGTTTCGGGCTCGCCTTATCACCCATTCAGATGATCCTGAATGAGTGGTGGGTTTACTACGGGCCTATATCTTGACGTCAACACTCAAGATCCCCAAGAATCGTCTGCGTAAGTCACAGATTTAACCAAAATCTTGATTTCGCTCAAAATGTCATCGTTTCTAAGTATGCGCCAAGAAAATTTTAACCAAAGCGAGGAACCGTCTCTCGTCAGCATTGGAGGAAGAATCTTCACTTCTTAATTTCCAAGCAGTCCCACGCGAAGGAGCGGAGACAGCAGACCTTCGCAAGCGGCTCAGGAAAGCGAAGATCGCCCTCCAAAACGACGCAGAGAAGCTCGAGGAATCCATGGTGAAATACAGTAAGGCTACCGACAAACTGTAAAAGGATACACCAGGTCGAGATGAGATTCTGTCGCAAGTGGAATCTACCTTGGAAATGGCACAAGGAGTCCTGGATGAAGCTCAGAAAGCACTGTCGGCATTGATGAAAATTAGTGAAGAAAACGATTATGTAGGGAACAGTGGTAGCTGTCTTGGTTCGGCACCCATGATAGCGAAACTGGCACCAATCCCAATTCCCAAGTTCACTGGTAAATTAGCGGAATGGGAAGCGTTTTGGACAGCCTTCGATCATACTGTCCAATCAAAAACCATCGAAAATATCTACAAGCTCAACTATCTTCTTGACTCTCTTCAGGGAGAAGCAAAGGAATCAGTGAAACAATTCGAAATATCGGGACACACGTATGATCTAGTAATCGCCCATCTAAAGGAGAAATACGGAAACAAGCAGGCATTACTGGATCGTCTTCTTAGCAAACTTCACATGATACGGGCACGCAGCAGTCACTTGGAAGATCAAGAAACTCTCGGTGAACAACTTTGCTCCATCGTATCGCAATTGAAGCTCAAGGGAGAACATGTTGACAATGCGTTTCTTCAAAGACAGCTTTTGAGCAAGTTTGCAGTGGACGTTCAAAGACATATTCTACGGCAGAAGGCAAGACTTGAAGAAGAAAACAACTGGAACACTTTAACATTGCTATCAGCAGCAAAGGAGTGCGTGAAATCCGAACTAAGGATAACCCACCAGCTAGAACAATACCCAACCAGCAATATTCGAAGGCAAGAACAAATGAAACCTCCGGAAAACAATGACTTTAGAAAAGCACAAACAGTTCATCGACCATGCTTCTACTGCGAGAGACAAGGGCATCAACCGAAGGATTGCAGAGCAGTATCCACACTCGAACAACGAATCAACACTATGAAACGCAAGAAACTATGTCAAAATTGTGGAAACAGCGACCACATTTCAATGCAGTGTTCCAAAGGAGCTTGTCGAATTCGCAAACAAGTTGGCCATCACACTTCGATTTGCAAAAAACTTTTCGACTCAGGAAATACACCAGAACTGCCAACTCAAGCAACGGCAGCGAATAAGGACACAAAAACTACGCAGCCAACACCAACAAAGTCTGTGAAGATAAACACTTCTTCCTCGAACAGAAATTGCAATGAAGCAGACAGTGAAACAATCTTGCAGTCCGTCAGCAACACCAACGTTTTCATCGTAGCAGGGCAAGCCCAAGTGCTTAACCCAAAGTCCCAAATATTGGAGCCAGTCTACGTGATGCTCGACACAGGAGCTGACCGTTCGTTCATCTGCAACGATTTAGCTGAGAGACTACAGCTAGAGGACATCGAATCCAGTCACCTAACAATCACCACATTCGGCTCGCACACGCCAATGGTGAAGAAATGTGGAATAACTTCCCTTCAAATGTGGGATGCCAACGGTGCACCTCACCATTTCACAGTGACAAGAATTGACAAACTCACGGAATCACTGGAGCGCAGCAGCCTATGCATCGAGGACAAACGCTTTATCTGTGACAATGACATTCAACTGTCTATAAAACCCACATCAAAGGATATTCGTCCCCAAATTCTTCTAGGATGTACCGATTTGTTCTCCCTGCTAAATTGCGGACTCGCACCTCAACACACACTTCCATCAGGATTAAAACTCATTGCTTCAAAACTAGGATACTTGTTTGCAGGGCTCAACACAAATCACGTAAACAATAGCAACCAAAACAACAAACCTCAAATCTCAAACGTACTGTCACATTCAGAAGAGAACCCACAGACATGGGAAGACTTCTGCAGGTTCGAAATATCCGGAGTTGAAGAATTTGCAGGTCCAATAGCCGAAGAACGTCGTTTAGTCGATATCGCAGTTTGGAAATCGTTCGAACAAACGGTCGAGAGGAAAGCTGACGGTTATCACGTGCGGCTACCATGGAAAAGGGAATGCGAGAAATTACCGGATATCAAAGGACTTGCCGTACGTTGTCTGAAGGCAACGCTTACAAAGCTGAGAAATAATCCAGCAGTGCTCCAGCAGTACATGGAAACGATACAGAATCAACGTGATCAAGGTGTCATAGAAGAAGTAGACGAAACCAAGGCCCCGGATGGCGATGTCGTCCACTACCTATTACACCACGCCGTTTTAACGCCACACAATCACACGACCAAACTAAGAATCGTATTGGACGCGTCAGCCCATCTGAAGAATTTACCGTCGCTCAACGAAGTGCTATACCGGGGACCAGCCATGATTCCCAATTTCTGCGACATCCTACTTCGATTCAGAATTGGCAATGTTGCCATAACTAGCGATGTGGAAAAAGCCTTCTTGCAAGTCAGACTTCACCAGAAGGACAGAGACGCAACTCGCTTTCTATGGTTACGAGATCCTGAACAACCAGTTGTGCCCAACAACATGGTGGTCCACCGCTTCAACAGAGTAACATTTGGTCTCATCTGCTCGCCATTCCTACTGGCAGGAACGATCATGTACCACGTACAACACCGCTTTTCTAATCCACGAATTGCTCACAAAATCGACAGCAATACATATGTGGACAATTTAGCGATAACCTCCGAATCAACGAAAGAAGCAATTCAACTGTATGAGGAATCGAAGGCAATTTTTGAGAACATGAATGTGAATCTAAGAAAATTTCTCACCAACGACAAACATCTACAAGCACAAATAGCTGAAAAGGATTTGAGCAAAAACCCCACTCAGATTTTCCTAGGGATTACGTGGGATTCCAATGAAGACAAGTTCTTCTTGGCATGCAATTATCCATTCAAGGAGGAAATCACCAAGCGTTCTGTTTCCGAACAAGTGGCGGCCATTTACGATCCACTGAGATGGCTCACTCCAATCACGCTGATAGGGAAACAATTACTACAACAGTTGTGGAAGTACAAGTACGACTGGGACATGAAGCTATCACAAGAACACGAAACACAATTGAGAAATATCATAGAAAGAGCTGACGAGTTCAAATGTCAGATATCCAGAAAAATCACACAGATTAACACCTCCACACGACTCGTGCTATTCTCCGATGCCAGCCAAAACGCAATGGCAGCCTGTGCTTATATGGTTTCCGAACACGGATCACACTTGATAATCGGAAAATCCAAGTTACCGTCGATAGAGCAAAACCCAACAGTACCCAAACTCGAACTAAACGCATTCACCATAGCAATGCGATTAGCATATTCGATGTACAAAGCAGTACAGGATCAAGCAAAGCTGGAAGAAATTATCGTTCTTTCGGATTCCGAAATTACACTAAAATGGATATCGACCAATTCCGTGGACAGGACTGTCGGAATCCTAGTGAAGAACCGAGCTCGAGAAATAAGGAAGCTTGTAGATGAAATCGAAGCACCCGTTCTATTTGGTTATGTCAACACCACCGATAATCCCGCGGACTGTGCCACAAGGGGATTAAACAAAGTGGACTTCAAAAACCACTTCTGGTGGACCGGACCGTCTTTCATACAAGGAGCTAAAGAAAATTGGCCAAAGGAATGTCGACTGTGCGCCCTTCCGCCAGAATGTAGTGAACAAGCATACATCCTAACAACTACATCGAAGAGCATCCCGTCGGAGCTACTCGACTGGAACGGTCAAAACGACCTAATACTTTGCCAAAAGGTTGTGGCATATGTTCTACGCTTTATCAAACAGCTAACTCTACGAACGAGAAAAGAAATTCAAGAACGCGTCGAAGAAGGCATTCCCGAACTACACTCTATGGAACTTCTTTCATACGTAACGGCAACAGAACTTGAAATGGCTTTGCATGTAATAGCTCGAAATCACCAGAAGATCTACCTTTCAACAGCAAGACAGACTTCACTCAAGCAACTGAAGCTCAAGGAAGATAAAAAAGGACTTCTTCGGTGTCAAGGCCGTCTGGGAAATGCCAGTCTTCCAACCAATGCTAAGCATCCATTCCTGATCGCATCCAAGTCACACCTGGCACAGATGGTTGTGAAATACGCACATTCTGCATTGCACTGCGGAACTAGGCAAACAATGTCACGTGTAAGAGAACGGTTTTGGATCCCAAAATTAAGACAGATGGTTCGTAACCTCATCGCACGATGCGTGCCGTGCCAAAGAATGAACAATCTTCCTTACAAATACCCAGAAATGGACGACCTTCCAAGTCGACGAGTGCAAAGATCGAATCCATTTGAACATGTCGAGATAGACTACTTCGGACCTCTATCAGCAAAACGAAATGAGGAAACAACGAAGGTCTACGGCATCATCATCACCTGCGCAACAACAAGACTCACTCACATAGAACTGGTCCAGGACATGACGACGTATCATCTTCTACTCGCACTTCGTCGATTTTTTGCTAGAAGAGGGATACCATCCAGCATAACGTCAGATAATGCACCGAACTTCATGTTAGGAGACCAAATCCTTCAAGACGCAGTTTCTCATGTGATTCACGACATTTCGCTAAAGCAAGCAATGGCCACAAAAGGCATTACTTGGAAAACAATCACGCCCTACGCTCCGTGGCAGGGAGCTCTTTATGAGAGACTGATCAAGTCAATCAAACACAGCCTTTACAAGACCATACCGCGCACCGTGCCGACACAAGAAGCTTTGGGAATACTCTTGGTGGAAATTGAGGGAAGTCTCAACAGCAGGCCGCTCACGTATCAGGAAGAAAAAGGGGAAGACACGCCTGTTCTACGCCCAATAGACTTCATGCAACGCGACATAATCATCACGTATCCATTCGAGAATATCGGTTCCGATGAAGCTGAACGTGACTCAGATTACTACCCCCCAAACGATGTTGCTGTTATAAGAAATCGAAAACAAGCAGAAGACGCTCTCAAGACAAGTCATCAACTCACGGAACGCTTCTGGAATATTTGGCACAAAGACTGTTTGACCTGTCTAAGAGAGAAGCACAAACTTGATGCTAACAATAAACGCGGTACCAACAAATTTCCTACTGAAGGTACAGTAGTGCTAGTATCCGAAGCAGTGAAGCCCCGCAATTCCTGGAAATTAGGAAGGATCACCAAAGTATTTCATTCACACAATGGAATGATACGCGAAGTAGAACTGAAAATACCCAGTGGTCGCACGATCCGCCGTCCAGTGAATCTACTAATTCCGTTGGAACTAGGAGACTTGAACACGGATACCACCGAAAGAAACTTTCCAAAAGAAGCTTGCAATAACGAAAATAAAGAAGGACCACAGGAGGCACGTTATAACCTGCGCCCTCGCTTGAACAAAAATTGAAATCTTAATTGTGGAAATAAGACAGTCAACAGTCGTTCAAAGTCAACAGTGATTCAGCCTCGTCTTCAACTGGACACAGTCCACGGTCATGAACAGATTCAACGCAAAACAAGTTCTGAGGAGGTCGGAGCCCCAACAGCGTTGGACATCTTACGTCTATTCACCTCCCCTGCACCTCACCCACCTCCAACAGCGAGCGAACCCCAACTCGCACGTTCCTCCCCAATCGAAACACCCTTCGCTACTTCCAACGACAAGCGAACTCCAGCTCAAACACTCCTCTCCCACCCAAACCCTTTCCCTACCTCCAACGGCGAGCAAAACCCAACTCGCATGTTCCTCACCCATTCAAGCCTTACGTCCACCTCCACCGGCGAGGAAATCCAAACTCACACGTTTCCTTCGTGTTGAAAAGTTTCCACATCAGAAAACGACCCAACTCAAACTCACGCGGATATCCACCATATCAACACGGTTTCCACTGCTCTCGCACTATCGATCAAGAAAACATCACACGTCATCGAACAAGAAGACAAGACGTTGAAGAAGAAGAAGAAGAAGAAGAAGAAGAAGAAGAAGAAGAAGAAGAAGAAGAAGAAGAAGAAGAAGAAGAAGAAGAAGAAGAAGAAGAAGAAGAAGAAGAAGAAGAAGAAGAAGAAGAAGAAGAAGAAGAAGAAGAAGAAGAAGAAGAAGAAGAAGAAGAAGAAGAAGAAGAAGAAGAAGAAGAAGGTCAACCTGCTCGGCCCGGAGTATAGGGCCTCAACTGCACTATCAACAGCGAAAGGAAGAAGTGATCCAGATCAGAGTATAATGATAAAGGATAAAGTCGAGTATAAATAAGACTGTCTGTTAGAAATGAACCTTACTTGATCAATCGTGTCCGCAGCACCCAGCTACTACAGTAAGGAAGATTTGAATGAGGAACGAAGGAGGATGGGAAAGGCCTCGTGTTGTGCTCAGATATGTATCAGATCCCATCCAAACGATCGCTACTGTTATACAGGCTATAAAACGGCAAAATTCACCTGGTTCTTACGCGTGCTGGTGCGGAGCGGAGTTTAGAGACAGTGAGAGAGCGTAGGGAAGACGGAGACCGAGGCGACACACGCGCCGCTGGCTCCTCGAATGATGTGAATTACGACGTTTTATAGAGGCTAGTTATTGTCTCATTGCTTTACACCACACATTTCATCTAGCCCACAATTTCTCCTCCACTGCAATCTGGCCAATTGTTACGTTCGCACTGATTCTCATAAAAGCGTGAGGATGTTAGAAGACGTCGTAGGTTGAGAGGGGTCGGAATACTAGGCTAATCGGTAGCCTTGATCCTTTCTCTACTCTATTTACGTCCACCTCAAAAGACTCTGAGACAAATTGGAGGGCAAGGGATGTTCCATTCGGTACCCGGTGAAGTTTCTACTACAAAGAATTTGCTGTTGCGTAATCGTTTTGCCGCAAAATTTTATTTGAACCATGGTCTCCAATTCGTACGTGGTCGGGAGGTCAATTCCTTTGGAATGGTAATCATATGATGGGCTACGTTTTTCTTCATATACAGTACCGAGCAAATTTTTTGTAAAGAAAGCGTTTTGCGGCGTTTTTTGCTCTCACAAAGCGCCGTAACGCCATAACTCGCTTCAAAGTGGTCCAACTTCAATTCTGAAGGCATTTCTGGATTGCTTTCATTTAGTCCTATACGAAAGTGTTCCAAAAAGATAGATTCAACTCCGAAAGTTTATCGAAATTTGCATATTTGCACCTCCAAATCACTCATCATAAACTGATCAGACGGTCATGATAGCAGAACTCTGTCATGTTTTGACCTGTGTTCGATGTGAATTTTAGAAGGAAATACACATTTTCAACGAAATTCCGGAGTTTGAAGGGCTTTCTACGCATACCATTACGTTCGCCTTACTGAGAGGAACACCAAAACTACCTGAAAAAACTCATTTCGTCAACTTTGAAGTAAGTTATGGCGATGCGGCGCTTTGTGAGCGAAAAAAACGCCGCAAAACGCTTTTTTTTGCAAAAAATATGCGCGGTACTGTAGGATGGATGATAACTCCGACCGTGGAAGATAATATAATGAGAAGTCTTGTTCCTGTACCACATGTTGCTGATTTGACCATCTGAGATTCTAATTTTCGTGTCCAAAGATGGGAGGTGCACATCTGATGCAGGTAATTCACTGGTCAGCCTGTTTGATGGGCATGCAGAATTCAATGTTGCAGAACTTCGTTGCAGCTCGGCTCGAGACTTTGTGATAATATAGATCGTCAATGTATCTGCAGAAGATCAATACTTTTCGCGATTCCAGGCTATCCATGAATAGGATTGCGAGCAATGGCGCTAATCTACTTCCCATTGCTAAATGTTTTGTTTGTAGAATACGTTCCTGAAGCGGAAAATGTTCACTTTCAACACGCTCTGGAGCAGTTGCTCAATATCTCCCACGCCGAGACTAAAATGATGAAGACTTTGGTTGTTTTGCCGTAGCAGGCGTGAGCATGCCTCAGGCTCCGTCCATACGTGGCGAGAGCGTGCGATTACGCGAAATCGATCGTCATCGTGGGCGCACGATTCGCTACTCAGAACTTTTGAAACAAGGTTTTAACACGCAATCCGCTAGTAACGAATTGTCCCCGTACCGAACGCAAAGCAAGCAGAAGCTAACACGCGAAGCAAGCAGAAGCTAACGCCAAGCAAGCAGAACCTTACGTTAGGTAGGGGAACGAGTGGAACCATGCACCAAAGCGAGCGGAAGCAAACGCGAAGCAAGTAGAAGCTAACGCTGAGCAAGCAGAAGCTAACGCCAAGCAAGCAGAACCTTACGTTAGGTAGGGGAACGAGTGGAACCATGCACCAAAGCGAGCGGAAGCAAACGCGAAGCAAGTAGAAACTAACACTGAGCGAGCGGAAGTTAACGGGAAGCAAGCAGAAGCTAACGCTAAACAAGCGGAGGTTAACACCAAGCAAGCGGAACCTTACGATAGGCGGAAGGGGTTGAATGAGAACCATGCGCCAAAGCATGCGGAATCATGAGCGAAGAGAGCGGAATCTCACCTTATGCAGATGTAGCGAGGGAAACCTCATGGTACGTCCATCGAAAAGAGGATAGTTGAAATACCTTGTGCTAGCAGCGCATAAAAAATACGATGACTAGTATTTCGACTACCAATGCATTCCGAATTCGAATACCACGGAACCGCTACCTTATACTGTCTATGAGTCAAATTCAATGTACCTTGATCATAACCGCAGATACATGAATATGAATGAAGTTCGCCTTTTACCCACTCTATGAATCATGTAACAACATTGATTTCCCATATGTTTATCTCAAAAAACTCGCAATAACAGCTGTCTTACCGGGAGGAGAATTAATTAAGGAGATATCAAAGACAGTGTTTACGATAAGAATCGTTTTTCTGCTTTTTCGCCTATCTTGAAGACAGTCCCATGCTGATTCCAATGATGTCTTTGGAATCGCACAAAACCTTCTAGGAACGGAGTTATGATCCCTCAAGAATTGAGCTAGGGAAAATGGTGGACGAGTTGTCCGAGGCTTGTAACTTCCGTCCTTCGCAGCCGATGTATGCTAGCTGACCTGAGTGAAAAGAGAGGTTGAGAATGGAGGGAAGAACGGGGCTATTGATCGGAAACCATCGCTCATCTCTCAATCTCGAGCATTCATTTGTTCACGAGGGTGGGCGTGGAAAGTGCATCTGGGTGTGACGAGCTAATGGGTGTCCAACTTTGGGGCCGTAGGAAACCGTTCCGAGCTCATTTTTCTTACTTTTTTCAACGTTAGGGTTGCGCTAGGCCCTGCAGCTGCCGATCTCCACCAAAAAATCAGACATGGTTTCTATCGTGGACACTGCCTTTAAGGTAGCTGAGTCGAACGCAGAACTCAGATATCAGACAGGACTCGAGGCTCTAACAAAATTTGAATTAGGGAGTTTCGCGTTGCTACAACGTACGGAAAAAACTAGTCACGGACCCGAGTAATCAATTGCATTCTTTTAGCCGGTTAAAAACGTTCTTTGAAGACAAGTTTTTAGGTGTGATACAATCGATTGTATCACACCTAAAAATGGGTTTTCAAAGACCGTTTTTAA